>CP144694.1:3968646-5441607 GCA_036885675.1 Vigna mungo
AAAAATTCTTATTAAAGTGAAGTTTATTTTTTATAAAAGAAAATAGGGGAAAACAACATATATATATATATATATATATATATATATATATATATATATATATATATATATATATATATATATATATATATATAAAGGAGAGAATCTGAGGTAACTTTTAAAGATAAAGTGCACACATTAGCCTCCAACCCTCCCATTTAGACCAGAACTACTTTATGAATAAGAAACAAAACTTTCAGTTTGAAAGCTTTTTTAAACTCTTATTTTGAACTTGAACTATAATATTTTTCCTATAAAGGAATTCAGAACCAAGAACTTTACTTTTAGCCTGATTTAGTCCTATCATTTCATGGATTAAAGGTAAAAGGTTATTCTCCAAAATTCCTTGTTTTCAGTTTCTTTCAGAGCTGGACCTGAATATATGACATTTATTTAATGTTCATTTTAAATTTTCTGTTTCAAACACCATTGCTGGGATTGAATCACTCTCTGTTGTAGAAAACAGCCCTTGCGTGTGCACAGCATGGTAAAATATGCAGCAATAGCACGGGGCGATGCAGAGATATTCATGAAATTTGCCAAGTGTGGATACAAGGAGAAGATATGGGATCATGCTGCTGGTGTTGTGATTGTTGAAGAGGCTGGTGGTGTGGTAACTGATGCTGGAGGTCGCCCTCTGGACTTTTCCAAGGGAATGTACTTAGAAGGTCTTGACAGAGGTATAATTGCATGCTCTGGTGTAACACTGCATGAAAAATTTATTGCTGCTGTTTATGCAAGCTGGGACTCCTCAAATTTATGATCCTTCCTTTCTTCTATCAATCAGGCAAATTTTTGGTAGAGGCAAACTGCAACATGTCTTTTTTTTCTTAATCCTTTTTCTTTCCTGTGTTTTTCACTCCAAAACATTGTGATGCATGATAGTAGACACAGTAGCTGGCTAAGTTTCCACTGATATAGCATATTATATTAAGCTGATGACATATTTATTCGTTGGATTTAGCTCTTCTCTCAAAGAAGGGAGTATACTTCAAAAGGATAATAGTGTAACTATAATCATTTATTAGTGATAAAAGTGTAACTATAACCATGGATTAAACACTCAAAGGAGTGTTTGATTTGACAAAAACGTTTTTTTTTCTGTTAGTTATAATGTTGCATTGTTTTCACTTTGATATCGGCTTTTACATTTTATGGTGAATAATGAAAAAATCACTTTTATGTTCTACAGTATGTTAAATGACATTGTTACTTGTCTATACTTTGAATGTAAATTTTAAATTTATTTTTTATATGTAAAGGACAGTTTTTCCTATACCTACTTTCCTTTTGCATCTCTTATAATTCTTTTTTTTTTTTTCATTTTTCCCTTCTCGGATTGTGCAATCCGGATGTAAATGTCTTTCAGATTATGCAATTGGAAAGCTTTTCCGATTGTGTAATTCGAAAATAAAAAATCACTTCTAGATTGTAGAATTTGATTGTTATTTTTTAAATTACTTTTAGTTACAAAATAATTTTTGAATTGTGTAATTTGAAAGTTATTTCTTTTTCTAATAAATGATTTTAGGATTATATTACTTAGAAGTAATTAAACTTCCGGAATGTATAATTTAGAAGTTATTTTTTGTTTTTTAATTGTACAATCCAAAAACTAAAATATGAATTTTAGATTATACAATTTCTGTTCAACAAAATGAGAAAAAAGTTATTGGAAATGCCAGAATAAAGTTATGGGATGCAGGAAGAAAGTAAATAAATATAAGGTCCTTCTTCTTATCCCTTTTTGTTTTTCTTCTTCCACCCAAATAAAAGTGGAACTCGGCAAACTATCATTGAATAAAAATATAATAAATTTTTTTCATTTCTTTATTTTCAATATTTTCCAAATTGGATGTTTAAGAAGATATTTCTGGATCTATCTGAAAATTATCTTTTGGAATATTCTATTCGATATATAAGAAATTTTTTATATATTTATGAATTTAAAATATTTTCTAGAATACTTGTTTCAAAAATTTTGTATATTCTGAAATGTTAAGAAAGAAACTTTAAGTTTAATTTAACTCTCACAAAATTGTTCCTAAAGTGAGGTTTGCATCCACTTATATATTATAAATTAGTCTATTTCTAATAGATGTAGGACTTCTAATACATTTCCTCTTGTCGAGGTATCTACATCTCAAGCGTGAAACTATATATTAATGGGTGGTCCGATAACGGCCCAATAGCAAGTGGAACAACATGTCCAATAAGCAACAAATATAGTTAGGATAGGCTCAAACCTGACTTTGATATCATGTTAAGAAGTGAACTTAACTCAATCCCACAAAGGGAGATTAATCTCATACATAATTTTCACTATATTCAACTTGGTATCTAGAGCTTAATGTTCTTTTGAGGAAAAATTTTTGTTCTTTCTGCCACTAACCCCACTGTTGCCGGCAGTGACACTATTTACCGGCGATGGCACTATTTATTGTTACCGGCGGCGACACTATTTATTGTCACTACCGGAGTTCTAGTTTCGATCGACGATCACATGATTTTAATCATCTCGGCCAGGCGACCACCATGCCACCAATGACACCTTCATCGAAGCACCTACATGCTCTCAACGCCTTTTGAAGTTGTGGATTTCTCCCTTTTTCGTCGTACATAGTGGCATTTCTAGTAGCAATTCAGAGAGTCAAGGTCTCTCGTTTTCCTCTTTCACACTCATCGTGCGTTGTCGCATGTCTCATCTCCTCTCAAACAATTATTCAGAGCACCGATGTTGCTTTTTTACCTTTTTCAAGTTCCTTAATTCGAGAATTTTGGATTTTTATGGTTTCTCTCTCCTATTCATCCATGGCTTCTTTGACTGTTGTCTCTTCTGACCTTCTTTTTGTCACCATTGCATTTGATCCGTCCATATATATTTTTCTCCCATGGTTTTGTTAGTTTATTTATAGATGTGGTGACTCTTCAACAATGACCTATTTATCATTTGGATATCAACAATACATTCCTTAAAGGTGATTTGCAATAAAGAGATTTACATGAAACAACCTCCTAAGTTTGTTGCTCAAAGAGAATCTTTTAGGTTGGTATTTTGTCTTCTATGTTGTCTTAGAAATCATTAGCAATTTAATATCACTCTAATGCAGAAGTAGATATTTTCATTAAGTCTTTATAAATTATATTAGTAACAAATGAATTCATAACATGAAAGTTTCGAAACACGTGTTTTGAAAGTCATTTTCAAATTCCGAAATCTATTTTAAAACTACTGTTTCAAATTTTATTTTTGTATTTTTTATGGTTGATATATTTGGATCCGAAAATACTTTATAATATATCCAATCTGAAATACAAAAAGAATATAACTTTCGAAACCCATGTTTTGAATGTTTTTTGTTTTGGAATGTAATTTTTAATCTGAAATGTATTTTCAGGTCTAGAAATACCTTTAGAATAATTGTTTCAGAATAAAAAAGATAAAAAAGAAATCAATTTCAGATCTAAAAATATCTTCCCAGACACTTGTTCCGAAATATTAAAAACAGAAATCTTTCTTAGAATAGTATATCCAAAATGCTTGTATCCTACTTATGATTATAGTGTGGGGTTTATGTAATGCGGCATGAAAGAAAAGAATGGAAAAATGATAATTTGGAAAGGAGGGAGGTGAGGATGATTTTGAGATGGGGTGGTGGTATGCAAGAATATTTGTCTTCAACTTGATAACTGGTGCTCATTTTCATCCCAATTTGGACCCCTCTCTTTACATGTATGACAAAAATTCTTTAATCATATCATTCCGAGATATTATATTAGGTTGAGAGTAAAATCTCAGCTTAAATAATATGGTAATTGTACTGGGATATCCCGGACGGTACGGACGAATGTCTTCCTGTTATCAAATAGACCGAACGGTTTATAGGGATTAAGAATTGTTGGGCTGTGATTGGGTCCTGGTTAAGGTTTCCCTAATCCAAGGTCCATAACCAACCATATAAATACAGGTCAAAGTAAGAGGTAGGCAGATTCATTAATTATGCATTTAATACAGCTCTCGAATTACAGAACGGACATTCACTGACTTTAGCATCGGACGACGTTTGGCAGATACCCTCTCGGACGGACTTGGACTAAGGAAGATGGAGAGTACGACCGGAAGGAAGATGAAGAGTACGACCGGAAACAGGTGAATAGGACCAAGGTAGATGTGAGGGAAACTGGCCGACTGAAGGAAAAATTGTGAAAGGATTAGTTGACTCGACCCCATACCGAAACAATAATTTTAAAGTTTAACAAACACCAATAAAAAGATTGTGCAATTGATTCAATATTAGGGTTGGAGTCAAACATATATCAATCTCCATCTCCCAACTCCGAAGGGCTAATGTATCTGGTGACTTTGAATTTTCTAACGTCATGTCTCCGTAATTAGTGGAGATTTATACAATAGTTTTCCTTTTTCTCTTTTGTTGGAGAAAAAAATCTGACTACGAAGGTTGTATATATATTGTTTGATAAGAGAGTGTTCATTAGCTCGGACTATTGATGTTGTAGTTCGATTCAATGTAATCTTAGTAGATTATATTAAATTTTATTTATAATTGAGTTAAATTTGATTTAATTCAAATTAACTTACTTTTATATAAATTCAGTTTAAATGATCTGAAAGTCACCATAAATAAATTGTGCTATACTTCTTTTTATATATATTTAATTAATTTGAATAATAATTTAATTTGTTAACTTGCTTAAAACATATTGAATTAAATTTTGATGCTTAAAAATGGTAATTTAATAAAATAAATAATTCCATCTTATTTAGTCTTTTCTTATTTCTAAGTAACCTCAACCCCTAAACCCATGGGTAGAGATCTGGATATAGACTTTGATTGATCTTGGTTTGTGTTTGGACGTGCTAGCAAGGCTAAGGTAAAAAAAGGAGTAGATCAAGATCAGTCAAGTAATCATTTATTCAATTATTGATTCCATTTTCTATATGTCCTATCTATTGTTCATGCTTTCTTTACATGTTGGGTACATTGTTGGTGGATCTGCTGTAATGGTTTGTGGTGGCCGATGATGATGCTTGTGTATATGCTCTGACGAAGGTTGACGGTGGCGTAACGCTGGCTTTCTTTACACGATTGCCCCTAAGGAGAAAAAAACATATAAAAACAATATGGATATTGTCATCCAAGAATGCATCAAGAACTACACTAAAAGCTCATGAAAACACATTTTAATTGGTCTAAATGAAAGATAATTCATCAAAACGTAATGTAATTGGAGTAAAAATGATTTTAAGTGGTGTAAATGGACGAAAACCATACATGAACTTCAATGGCGGAGGAGAGAAACGTGAAGGAAGAAGAAGATGAACAGTGCTCGCGTAACCGCTGCTCACGCTCATGGGTGGGTGAAAATGCAAGACATAAGACGTCGGCCCCCCTCTTAGCCAACGTCGTATTGCTTTAAGACGTCGGCCCCCCTCTTAGCCAACGTCGTATTGCTTTAAGACGTCGGCTCCCCTCCTAGCCACCGTCTAAGGCATTAAAAAAAATTAATTTTGGCATTTAAATTTAGGCATTTTCAGCTTTATGACGTTTGTGGTTACGGACGTCATATTCGAATTATAGTTGACACAACCTCTAATTCTAATAAAACAGTGTCTTTTCAGTTGCCTACACAGACCATACAACGTCTAACCTCCATGTAGCCGACATTTGGGACTAATTTGACATCGGGGGACTCCTTGACGATGTCTATAATGGCGTTTTAATCACAGTTTTGCCACTAATTATTTTTTACATTGAATTTTCTTATGTTAAACGTTAAATAGGTGACATTATACACTTTTTTGCACTAGTGAGGAAGTGCATTAGCTGACTGTGGTAGCAATTAGGGACGAAGCTAACATCGTTGCGATGGTAAAGATCTGACGGACCAACATTGGTGATGAACGAGAAAAGGCTACATTGAAAATGTATGTTTTAGGACTTCAAAAATGAAACTTAAAAAATAGAGAGAAAAGAGAAGAAACTTTGCGAAAAGTCAAAAAAAAGTTTTGCATCTAATAAAGAAGACTAATTAAATCGATTGTTTTTTTAATTGATTTAATATGCACATATTAAATTTATAACCGATCTAATATGTACTTATGAGATTGGTTTTCGTTACACACCAATCTAATATAATTTTCAATTCTTACAAAATTATCATCACATTTTACACTATATCAATTTCTCTATAACCGATTTAATAATATGTTCTGATATATCTATTTTGTATCAGTGATATCTTAATATAATAAGATAATTATGAATATTTTAAAATGATAGTATGAAGAATCATACACTCAGATAAATTAATTATACAAGTTTTCAGATCAATTAAGTACAAGTTATCTAAATTTAAAAGAAAAATGTGTGCATAGAAAATATTGATAAATGAATAAGTTTTATATTTTTAAATTTTAATATAAATAGTTAATTTTGAAATTGCATTTTCACAATTAAGTTAAAGGTGCGACTTTTAAGAACAAGATCAAGACTTTTCACCTTTCATAATTCCAAGTTAATGATGTAATTAATTTGTTTTGATCGAATGTTTGAATGTGAAATGTTATAATTAGAAAAGATAGAGTAAGAATATTTTGATTTAAAAAATGTATCGGTCTTATAATTTATTATTAATTTTAATCGTAATGTTTATTACAGTTTGTTAATTTCATAACCTCTAACTCTTGATAGAAACCTATGATGTAAACTCCTAACCAATTCATCCCAAATCTTAATCTATGATCATAAATAACAGTGGAGCATTTTGCCACGTTTTTCATATATTAACAATTTTTTACAATACATATTATTATTTTATTAGTTTATTTAAATTTATTTTTAAAATAATATTTAAAACGGATTAATCACTTGTAGAAAATTATTGAAATAAAATTGTTAAAAAAAAATTTCATTTTCGTATCAAATCACATCATCCACAAAGTTGAATTGCACGTAGTAGAAACACATGCCAATGTTTTTCTTTTTCATCAATTCTTAGCACTACCTTTCAACTTTATTCATAACTTGAAGCTCACATGGACAGAACACTTGAAAACGCAATAATTAGATTGTGACAACGTGATCCCTTTCCTTGTGTGTCCCAATTTTTTATTTCTTGCAAATATTATAATATACGTTACTGTTTTTATTGCTTTTCTACTCTTTTTCTGTTCATTTTTACATTATATTATATTATATTATTTATCACTTTTTTCTTTTTACCTTTTCTCCCTCTCACTACGTAGGATTACATTTTTCTTACACAACCGGAATATAACCAGCACAAAAATGCTTGGATAGTTATCTCCTGTTATAATACTTCCCAACTCATATATAAACAAAATTAACAATTTCTTTTATTGATTAAGAATAATAGTTAAGTTTATTTAATATTTTTATTTTCGTATAACACACTAGTGAAACTTGATGTTAGACATTGTATTGATGTGATGCATGTAGAAAAAAATGTTTGTGCAGTGTCATCGGAACTTTATTAAACGTAAAAAGGAAGACCAAAGATGGAATAAAAGCAAGACAAGATATGGCTGAAATGGGAACCCGAACAGAGTTACATCCATAGACAATAGGAAGATGCACCTATTTGTCCCTAGCCTGTTATACTCTTTCTAAAAAAGAAAAACAAAGTTTTTGTAACTTTTTAAGAAGTGTGAAGGTTCCACAAGGTTATTCTTCAAATATTAGTAACCTTGTTTCTATGCAAGAGCTAAAGTTAGTTGGTTTAAAGTCTCATGATTGTCATATATTAATGCAACAATTATTACTAGTTGTTATACGAGGCATATTACCTCCTTCTGTTAGGGGTATTATGACATGTCTGTGTTTGTTCTTTAATTCCATTTGCAAGAAAGTTGTTGACCCTCAATGTTTACATCAATTGGGGTTGCCCACTGAAGCTTCTACATCACCTCGTGTCAGCACTAGAGGATCCTACTCCGTTGTAGAACCTACTGAGTATAGTGGTCAGTATGAGTTGTTGGTTGATGGGGATCCCCCACGCATTGTGGCTATCGAACGAGTAGGTAAGAGAGGTTGGACTATTCATGGTGTTCCCATATTACCCCAGCACGTGAGTGTCATGATTGACGAGGTTCGGGATCCCCAGGCTCAGGTGCTTGTACCCACTCCAGAAGTTCAATTTGTGGGGGAGGCCATAGGAACTTTTATAGTCTGGCCTAGAGCATTGATTATCACACACATTGCTACACCACAGGTATAATATTTTTATCATTACTAATTTTATATTTTCATTTAAAAATATGTGTTCATAACTTTGAAATTGTTATCTTCAGTTCACACGTCCTCAAAAGCAGTCGATGCATGAGGGACCAATACCTGAATATGATGACATGGCTAAAGCGGAGGATGATCCTATAGCAAAACTAATGTCAAGAATTCCCAGGTTCAACAAAGGATTAATACAAATATACTGGGATTTAAGAGTATTTGGTTCCCCCATATGTCAGTATCAGTATATATCACATTCAATGATGTATCCGAGATCATTGCGGGAGACAGGATGTTGAATATTTCCATTATTCAACTATGGTGCATGTAAGATAGTTAATTTTGTCTACCATAATAGTTTTATTTAGATTACTAGTTTTTAACAACTTAACTTTGTTGTTATAGGTACATGGACACAGTCATTGTAGACCTAGGTCGGTCTTTCGTTTACGAATTTGGTGAACCTCAGACCATTCAACGTTCTGGTAACACAGTTGAAAGCATACAAAATTATTTGCAAACATGGATGACTGAGTCAAACAGAGACGTATATCTTGTGCCATACATTGATGGGTGTGTGTTGTTTTATGCAAACGTTAATTAAAGTTTACTTAATTAGTTTACTAACTATTTATGATGTTCCAAACAGGGCTCACTAGCAGTTGTTGGTCCTCATTCCCAAACAATGTACAGTTGTATTCTTATGTTCGCTGCAAAGGAAGATGAAAAATGACTCGAGAAACATGCTTCAAGGGTAAGTGTTTCGCCAAAAATGACTTTGAAATTCATGTTGACCTTAATTTTTTATGATTTGATACTTATATTAATATTAGTTTGTGTTTTAAGGTAAATAGAGTAATGGGTAAATCTAGAGGTCAGTTAAATCAAGTCCTGTATCCAAAGGTTGGGTGCATTTATAGTTTTAATTCATTTACTATGTTATTCAATTAATTCTTGACTATATTTAGTTTGTCATTTTAGTGTAACAAGCAGTTAGATTCATGAGAATGTGGGTACTATGTGATGTCTTGGATTAAGACCATCATTCGAGCTGGTATTACAAATGACTAGAATGAGGTATATAATCATGTTTACTTTCAATAAACATCACAAATCAATAATTTTCTTTGAACATATATCAAACCATAATGAATATTTCTTAATTATGCAACGCTTCAACAACATATCTCTTATACTCGAAGACACCATAAAGCAGCTAAGGCAGGAGTGAACAACTTATCTTCTGCAAAATTGGAACTAAGAAGACTTATATTTGTTGTTGAACATTACTTAGGTTTAGTTTAAGTTTATAATTTCATATTTTTGGTCTTTGATTAATTTATAGCTGAAACACAAATATTTATTATAAATAATTGTTCTAAGTCAATTTTTTTATTTTCAGGTGTGGTTTTATTGGAAAAATAAAATAGTTTAAAAAAAAACACCCAGAACATGCCGGTTAATGCAAAACCGATGTCTACAGAAGTCTGTCAGTGCACAAACCGACGTCCAATGAGTTACAATGAACAAAACGTCCCAGGACCTATATACGTCGCATCTGGACAAGTCAAATGTTTATATAAACGTTTATTGTAACTATGATTGACGTCTATGTAGACGTCAGTGATGTACACAGCTGACGTCTATGTAGATGTCGGTTATATCCCAACCGACGCTCATTAACGTCACTTGAATAGACGTCAGTTCCATAGGTGACGTTAAAAATCCAAAATAACCGACGTCTAAAGTCCTTTTTCTACACTAGTGACAAGAAGACATTTTTCTAAGTTACCCTCAAATTATTATTTATTGAAGATAATGCTTAATGATAAAAATATTTTTGAAATAATAATATTAAACAAGAATTATGACCTTTTTCTCTCACGTTTAAGTTTAAATGGCATATTTAAATATTTCAATTGGTTTGCCATGAGAGAATTCTTTTCACATATGGGAATCATGATTTCTAATGTTCTTGTAAATTACGATTCCTATGTATGAATGACTAAAGTATTTTTTTTATTGGTTAAAGATACTTATTTACATAAAGATTTCTAAAAATTAAATATAATATTTTTATTAAAAATTTTACCTTTTACTACAATAATTGATTTAATAAGAATAATATGACATTTTCTATAATTTTATATTTTAATTAGTGAAAGTTAGATTGTTCACATCTGCTTGAGAATATTTATATACAAACAATTCCAAGAAATATGATTTTCAGGGAATATTATTTTTAAAAAGTAAATGGAAAACGTATATAATGCATTTACTTGCAATTAAATCACAGTTTAATGCCAACAGATTGTTTTTCTTCTGCCTTCTCAAGTTACAATCTGAAATTGAAACTCAAAATTAAATTTAAACACATCTAAGTATATAATATTTTATGAAACTTATTATCCGTGAACTAAATTTAGTTTGAGTGTATATAAACTATAATATAAATTATATTTGTGAAAACAAAAAAGGAAAAACTGAGACAAAAATACAAAATGGTTTTGTTCTGTTTGTATATAGGACATCACTCTCCATAGACAGCAGTGTGTTTGTGAGAAAATCCACGTCAGCAGAATCTCCAATCCAACCTAACCTCAGGTGGGCCATGCAGGTGTTGAGTGGGCTTTCTGAACGACACGACGTGGCTGCTAACCATGAACGCAGTCACGCGCTCGCTCACTCTTATGTCTTCCATTTTCATGTCTTGCAACCGCCGCACGTACTCCGGCACGTGCACAAGGTCCCACACCACCCCTACGCCACCCTCCTTCAACACCCTCACCATCTCCGCCATCGCCCTTCCCCTCTCCGCCGCAGCCACCTCCGCCCTGAGCCCCCTCCCTACCGTGTGCAAAAACGTCCCGGACACCACAACGTGGAAGCTGCCGTCCAAGAACGGCAGTTTGGTCGGGTCGCCTGTGCGGCATGTCACATACTTCTCCACTCCCTCTACCTTAGCGGCCCGAAGCGTCGCCGCTAACCTGGCCTTATTCGGACCGCTGAATCCAATCACCCGACCCGAACCTCCTTCCTTTTTAAGGCGGGCGGCTAATGAATTCAGCAAAATGCCGCGGCCGCAGCAGCCAAGGTCAAGCGCTAAGCGCACCGTGGACCACTCGTCGACGGTGTCCACCATTCGCTGCGCCATCTCAGAATGGAGAGGCACTGCGGAGTAGAAAAAGTTCGCCGCAGCGTAGAAGAGGCAGAGGGCTGAGAGCGCCGTGACGGAGCCGGTGAACCCTGCCGCGAAGCGGGCGGCGCCGCGGTTTACAGCGGCGATGGAGAGAAGGGTCTCAAAAAGGGTGGAGATTTGGTTGAAGTAGTGAATGTAGAGTACTGAGAGAATCGAGAAGAGAACGGCTTGACAGAGAAGGAAGACGAAGGTTTGGCACTGATCCATTCCGTAGATGAGGTAGATCCGCGTCCATTCTTTGGTTGATGTTTTTCCCATTCTTTGATTCTGCAATTCACAGAAAATGCCTAGAAAATTAAATTGAAACTAAAACATCCTTAACTGACCCAAAAGAAGGAGACATGAATCTAGGAGTGTGTGGCTTACAGTTACAGTTTGGTAGTACAAAGTGGAAGGTTTGGATCTTCGAAGGTTTATTTGACGTTAATGGCGATGGTGCATCAAATAGTGTGATGTCATTTTGGTTGAAACAAACAATAATTCCTCGTTTTCCGTTTTCTATGTGAGAGAGACAAGAAGCGTGGAAATGAGGGAGAGAAGACTATATATATTGTATTTATATGGAAAACGATATGTGTAATTTGACAATATTTTGACATGGTGTGGTTCATTTTTTAATATTTTTGAATTTTTTGTGTTAATGTGGAAATGAAAATTTATATAACGAAGGTATGTGTGCTGTTTTGAAAGCTTCGACTTTCATTCTTCTTTCGCAAAGCTTAGGTAATGAAGATTGGTTACAAAAAATTCCTTCCAGCGACGAGTTGTACCTTAGTTGTGGGTGATTGTTAGGGTTCTTTCCTAGGCGCGATTTGAGAGTGAAAAACTTATTTTTTGAGTGATGTTCTGTTTGCTTTCGTTCGTTGGTATTTGGTTAGCTGGCTTCTTTATTCGAGGATTTTTCTTAAATGTCAGTGCCTGCTTAAGTCAATAATTTGTAGATAGTAAAGTGGAACATGTGGCACATTCTCTCAAAACTATTAAAACTCTAAGAAGAAAATTATTAAAACAACCGTGACAATTGAATGGGGCACAATGAAAACATGCGAAAATTGGAACTCACAAACTACATCTACACACTCATTCTTTGAAGGAAAAAAATTGTCATGAGAAACATCTGAATTAAGTAGGTAGCATAGTTCAAATAAATCGATACTTGCATTGTAATTTTTGCAGTTTTTTCTTTAAGTAAATCTTTGAAGGTTCTCACGTTAATCAACTTAATCAACTCTTAATCTACCATTTAGGTCATCAATGTACCATTTATGAGCAGAAACCGCATTTTTGCTTATTACTAGAAATCTGAAATGTACTTAAAATCAAAAGTTAACACTTCTACAATATGTCTCTGGTTTTTTTAAAATTTCACCAAAATCAGAATTCCAAAAAATATGTTCTTACACTCAAACGAAAGATTATTAAATCAATAATGTAAAACAAATACGATGGAAGTCGCCTGGAGGAGATGACGATAAAAGCGACGTTAGCGCGATTAGAATCCTCGAGGCTTCCTTAATGAAGAGATTACGCAGTGGAAATGACAAATAACACTCCAGATAGAGAGATAATCAAAGAAGAACTCAAGAACTTAGGGTTAATCGGTTGGAAACCCTAAGATGGAGGACGAACTCGATTCTGGACCGATAGAAGTGAAAATGAATGGTGCAAAGCCCTAAATCACGAAGAAACCCTAATCTAAACCAATTAATCGGTGGAAACAAGTGATTGTTCGGTAGAAAAGGTGATAATCGAAGAATCAATCGGTAGAATGGTGTTTAATCGGTGGAAAAGGTGGAAAATGGATTTTAATCAGTGAACCAAAGGGAAAGGCGAAATGGAGCTCTGACGTGTGCCTGAAGCCGATTAGAGGAAAGGTGAACCAGTGTGGATGAGTGAGAAGTACACAGGAAAATGGAAATTGGAGAAATGGAAGAGTGTGCTTGGAAGGTGGCTAGAGGAAGTCCTTGGACTCTCTAGCTTGAATTTCAAGGAGAATTGTGTCTGGAGTTTTCTCTGTAGAAATCACAATTCATTATGTTCAAAAGTGAAAAATACAAGAGAGGAGCTGGGTATTTATAAGGTCCATGCTCCTTATAAGCTAAAAGTACAATACACTGAAAAATGTAAAAATACAAAAAGATGAAGGATTCTCAGGCGATATTCCATCAAAAAAGAACCATCCAAATTGGATAACTATGGCGAAAATTATGTCAATCAACAAAGGCCAAAGTTGTCATTTACAATCTATTTCCTAGTTTTGAAAATAAACTGCATCTTCCACATAACTCTAAAAACTATGTTCTCACATTCAAATTGAAGACCATTGAATCTAAGAATGTAACAAAAATATAATTAGCTCAATTGGATAATTATGAAGAAAGTTATGCATCAATAATATAAACTGCTAAATCTCTAAATTTATGTTTTTACATTAAAATTAAAGACAATTAAATCAATAATATAATGAAAAAAGAATCAGCGCAATTGGACAACTAGAGAGAATTGGCAATTGGCAATGGGCTGAAAACAAGAAAAATAAGTTTAAGGCTCCAAGGGGCTACCAATGAATTAGTATTAAGGTGGACTTATATAGTAAAGTAGCTAAAAACAAGAAATGCGTCATTCATATCAAATAATGCATATCTACCTAAGTTGTAAAAGAAAATAATCAAGGTAAATATTAAAGTATAAACAAAACATGAGAAAGTCACTCAAGAAAAATAGTAAATGACATATGGTGGTCCATCCATCACAATTAGGCATTAGGCTGGAAACTCACAAGGATAAAAATTCTTTCACAAAAGAATCAACCAAGTAATTCTCAAACTCAATTAATAGTTTTTAATTATGAATCAATTAGACTAGCTTCTAATCAATTCAACAATTCATTCAACATAAAACATGACTACCGTTTCAAGATTATAGTAGTTCTAGTTACTAAATCAAATCCTAAAATCCAATGTCAATCAATATGTTTTATTGAAAATAAAGAAATATTTTTGGTGAAATTCTTATGGGACAATATTGTTTAAAAGTTTCATTAAGTAGAAGGTAAAAAATTTCACAATTTTCCCAAAAGAAATCATAATTTATTTTAATTGTAAACAAATTTGATAACGCAGGGAATTATTACGAGGATAGTGTGTTATGTGACATGGTACCTATATAAGCTTGTCATATTTTGTTGGGAAGACCTTAGTTATTTGACAAGAAATCCATACACAATTACCATACCAATAAAATAATGATCCATATAATGACCAACCAGAGGTCTCTGTGTTCTATGTCAAGATCCAAGATAATCCTTTTTTAAATGAAAACTAATTTCATATAATGACAACCAATGTATTTTGTGCTCCTATATACAAATGTAGTTTGTGCTCCCTATATATAGATACAAATGTTTAAGCAACTTAAGAAACCTAAAAGAAAGCCCAAAGATATTAGGTCCAAAATATTTTGAAAATTTAAAAACAGACTCAAATCCTTCGCCCTACGAGACAAGTTTGCCAACGACAATTACAAATTATTTTAAAAATTAAAAAGAAATTATAAATACCTTGAATTGCCTAAAATATTCTATAAGTATGCTCTAAGCCATTATTTTCATGTCTTTTGAATTTCAAGTTTCATGGCTTGTATTGAATAACCATGACTTTCATATCTTTTGAATTTCAAGCTTCATGGCTTGTTTTGAATAAAGAGATAGTCCTCTATCACTATCATAAGAATAATATTGAAAAACCTTAGTAAGTTTGACTATTTTGACCTCAAACAAATAAACATTAAAAGAAAAATAAAAAATACTCTAATTTTCAACCTTAGTATATCCAAACAATTAGGAACTTATAGCATTTAATGAAATCAATCCTATCTATATGAATACATTGTAATTGTCAATCAACAATAGTTATAGTTAAAAATAAAAATTATAATTAAAAGAACAAACATATACAAATGAGATATAATTTGATAAAGTAGTTGTAAAGAGTGAAATTATTCCATTCACTATTTCAAGTCAAAACAAAACTCATCAATTCCTTCATCCAAACCCTTAAAAAATTATGATTTAAAAATATCGAAAAAAAAATACACTTAAATAATTCTTATTATACGTGCATTATTCGTGAATGTTGAAAGAATATATTTCATAGTTAAAATTCTACAAGTAAACAACTTATATAAAATTTTAATTTTATTTCTAGAATATATATATGAATCCTAACATATAATAATTTAATAAAACATGTCATTATAGTTAGGTTATTAATAATATTGCGTTTACAACAATCAAATTCTAGAAGTATAAAGTCTATTGTTATGAATTAACATAAAGTGGTCCCATGGTCTAGTGGTTAGGACATTGGACTCTGAATCCAGTAACCCGAGTTCAAATCTCGGTGGGACCTTTGTTTATAATTTTTGCAGCAGCTGGAGGACAAAAATGTAATTTCCTATCAACAGTCTCATCTTCACCCATTCACTCCCACACAACAACAGATTAGGAAGGCACGCACTCACAAGGTGTCCTTTCTTCCCTGCTTCAATGGCGTTCACTCTCTCTCCCTCCTTTAACCTTTCCCTCACTCGTAACCGAATCACCTGCTTCTCCAAGGAGCACCGCCGCCAAGTCATCGCAAAGGTGTTCCATCACAACCACGCGCATTGCAACTGCAATGACACGTTTAGCATTTCTGTCACGAGGGGTTTTTTACTGAACCTGTTTTGGGAATGGTGCAGGAAGCGGTAGGAGATGCGACGCGTGCCGTGTCTGCGAGTGTTGTGGAGAGGATAATGAAACGGTTGAGGAGTGTGGTTCCGATGGTGATTGCGTCCGTTCAGATTAGCGCTTTGGTGCCGTTGATTGATTACGTGCCGTTAACCGGTGCTGCCGAAGCAGTTTTGTATTCGCCTGATACGAAGGTTCCGAGAACCGGGGAGGTTGCTCTAAGAAGAGCCATCCCTGCCAATGCTAATATGAAGTCTATACAGGTCTGCTTGGTTTGCAAGCGTGTTTGGTTGTTGTTGTTGTCGTTTTTTTTTTTAGAAATAGCTTTCTTTTCTTTTCTTAAATTAATATGAACACACCAAATTTTACATTTATTAGCTAAGATGCTACTTATGTTTATCTTAATTTTCTATATTTCATATAAAAAAACACTACGTTTCTTAATAAACAATCCTTAACATTCTTCTTTAAGATGGTGCTCATATTTAAATGTATTTTTGGAATAAGAACATTAAATGGGGTTAAGTTAGTTGGAATTTACATATATTTTAATTCACCAAAAGGTAGTGACTTGTGTCCCTTATAATCCTGGTGTTGCCAAATTGTGTCGTTCAAGATATCTGAGATGTTAGTCATTACTTAAGCTATAGGTTGAAAAAAAATAGTTTACCAAACTGGAATAATTTTTTTAATTTTTTAATATAAGCAAACATTTCATTAAGGGTAAAATGGCATAGATAGAGTTCAATGCTTACACACTGAAGATACTTATTGTGGATTTCTTTTTATATATTTAAATTCAGAGGAAATGTACGCGTTATTGTAATCTAGACATATATTTCAGTAAGAGCAAAATTGGACCACCAATTAATTTAAGAATTCATTAGGAATGTACTTAAAAAATAGTTATTATAAAAGCACACAAACTTATGATATTTGACATATTGTAATATGATCGGAATGTAATCACATTATCCCTGCTTGTGTTTTTTCTTTGTGACTTATCTAATAACAGTTTATTTGCTTATGTAAGCCTAATAGAATAACATAACAAAATACATTTTTGATAGAGCTCTCCATCAACCTTGAAATAAGTTTAGAAGAGCTGTGGGAAAGTGAATATAAATGGATGCAATCTAGACATGGACAGTAGACCTCGAAGCTATACTGCCTGAAGCAGAATATGCACAATGGCAAGATACAATGTTACAAGAAATTGCAGGCTTAGAAGTTGTAAGGACACTTGGAAGATCGAGGGCCTAGCGGCAATGGGTCTACAGGATAGAAGTACAATCCTTTTTTAATGGTTGAGCGCTGTACGTCCAAGCTTTGTTGCAAACGGGTTCACTTATGTTGAAGTTTTGGGGTCCCTTGCTGAATAATTGCTATTTTCATATCTGAAAGGCAAAATCTTCATTGGGTTGTTAGTATATGTGGATTACATCTTACTAGTACAGAAAATGGTTTAGAGGCTTGTTTGGACTTCAAGAGTTATTTGGAAAAACATTTTCATATCAAGGATTTGGCATTGCTCAAGTATTTCTGGGGAATATAGAGGTAACAAGGTAACAACAGGGAAACTTTGCGCAAAAAAATAAAAAAAAATGCATTGAACATAATATCATCATGTGCACGTAGACCTGCTGAGTCTTCCATGAAAGAGGGACAAAAATTGGGGCTAGCAGGACACTGGGAAATGAAGTATTATTCAGTTTATCAACATCTAGTTGGCAAAGTATTTACATGATGATTACTGACCCCGAGATGTTTTATTTCGCTGCATGTGTTGTCCTACTTTGCACAAGCACTTCAAAAAGAACACTTAAAGATTGCAATGCTGGTAGTGCCTTACCTCAAGGTCAACCCTTGAGAAGAGATATTACTGACCAACAATGATTTGAGATATTACACCTATTACGGGCACACTGAGATCAGTGATGGATACTTTGTCAATTTTGGGAATCACCTGTGTATTGGAAGACGAAAACTTAGGGCACTATATCCTATTTTCTTAAGAAAAGCAGGGTATCATGATGGAAGCAGCCAGTAGTGAGCTAATTTGCCTGTAGTCAAACCATCCTTGGGGACAGGTCTCAAATGACCTATTATGAGGTTGTATTGTGATATCAGTATGCTATAATCATAGCAGTAAATCATGTTTTCCATATCGAGATAAATTGTTACTGTGCAAGGGAGCAACGCCAGGTTGGAAATATTGTGATGATGACTTATGCCATCAGTTCTAGTTCCAACAGATAGACATATTCAACCAGGCTCTCACTTGACAATAATTTCAATTTCCACCGGTTATTTTGGGCATTTGTTGACCCTCATGCACCAACTTCAGAGAGGGTGGAGGAGGAGGAGTACTGAAAGTAGATAGATGTTGTAATTAGTTATAGATGATACTGACAGATATTGGAATTTGGAAAGTAAATATTTTTCTGTACAATTTATTATAGTTTTCTAGAGATGATTTTAGGAAATGATACGTTTTCATTTGGTTGATTAGAATGTTACATTGATTAGTAACTTTTATATAAGGCAGGAGCTGCCCATTTGTAGATCTCTTCCAAATAATATATCCATTCTGACTGTGGAATAGGAGAATTGTGTTTTAGATTTTTTTTGCTCTTTGAACCTTTTAATGATCAGAATTATGTTCTTTTAATGTCTTTTTCAGGACACTCTTGAAGATATTACGTACCTTTTGAGGATTCCACAGAGAAAACCTTATGGAACAATGGAGGGGAATGTGAAGAAAGCTTTGAAGGTATTCAATAATTTATCTTGGTTCCTGTTTCTTTCATCGTTTGTTCTTAGTTGTATTTGTTTGAGAAACAAAATATTGATTATTAGGTTATGTAATGAAGTTGCATCCATGAAGTATTTGCCTTTCATTCTATGGATTGACAAATAAGTCAAATGTTTTGCATTTCATACATGACAACATGTATGAGCTTTAGACCTATTGATAGGGTTCTTGTAAGAGAAACCCACCCTCGACACAGTCACACATAGAAATCAACAGTAAGTGTATAGTGAAAAGAATAGTATGGATTGTATTATCTCAACAGTCATGTACACATAGAGCTATAGGGAGCCTAATCCCCCTCGCAGGACAATGTGTCTTGCTACTATCAACAAGAATATACTAAACAACCTCCCCATTTCCCCAACTCTGCCTTATATACAAAGCTACACACTCTGTTAGGTCTAACTGCTAAACCGTTGGACCATTAATGTTTCTTCCTCCTAGTATACACTTTCCACTCTCTAACACCTATCAATTTGGGCCAACCGATAGGGCTTGGCCTTGACTTATGTGGACTAGGGCGAAAATGGTCCTTAGGACCAAAACCCCACATAAGCCCAAAAATACCTAAAGGACCAATATGCCTACTACAAGTTTTATGGGTCAAGGTGAATCTATGAACCATCTTTTGAGTTACAAAATCTTATTTATTATGAAAATGAAGAAAAGAAATCACTTAAATATCTTTATAGACACGAAAAGAATTTACTCAATGTAAATCCAAATTTAAGTCACAAAGGGTAGGCTCCATTAAGGCTCAAATCAAGTTAGGCTAGGCCAAGACCATATAAAGTTGGGCCTATGTTAGGTTGAGTTGAGTCGGGTCTAGGTTAGGTAGAGGTGAATCAGGTCTAACTCAAGCTAAGTTAGGCCATGCCCAAGTCGTGTTGACTCGGGTTGGACCTGGGTTAGGGTGGGTTTGGTTCGGCCCAAGAATTGTTGAGCTTAGGCAGGACCGAGTCTAGTTCAAACCAAGTTTGGTCAAGTTGAGATGAGCTCAACTTCGTTTAATGTCAGGCCAAGTCATGTATGGCCAAGTTCAAAATAGGCTGGGTCAGGACCATGTTAAGTTTGTTCGGCTAGGTCTAGGTTAGGCCAATTCAGGTTGGGTCTAGGTTTGGTTGAGATAGATTGGGTCTAGGTCAGGCATAGTTGAGACTCCATGTTGTATTGAGTCAAGTCAGGCCAGGTTGAGTTGGACCTAGGTTTGTTTGGCTCCAAATCAAGCCATGTTGGGTTGGGCTAAGACGAACTCATTTGAGATTGAACCCATGTCGAGCATTGTCAGGTTGGATCTAGATCACACAAAGTCAGGTTAGACTGATGTTAGGCCAAGTCGGGTATGGCCAAGGTCAAAATAGGTTGGGTCACGACCATGCTAAGTTTGTCTGGCTAGGTCTAGGTTAGGCCAATTCAGGTTGGGTCTAGGTTAGGCTAAGTTAGGTTGGGTCTAGGTTAGGGAGAGTTGGGAGTCCATGTTGTGTTGAGTCGAGTCAAGCCAAGTTGAGTTGGACCTAGGTTTGTTTGGGTCCAAATCGAGCCATGCTAGGTTGGGCTAAGACGAGCTCATTTGAGGTTGAACCCATGTTAAGCAATGTCTGGTTGGATCTAGATCAGGTCGGGCCCATGTTAGACTAAGTTAGGTTAGTTCAATGTTAGATAGGGCCCTAATCAAGAAAGATTAGGTTATGTTGGGCTTACATCATGTAAGATTTGGTCAGGCCCAACCTAAGTTAGGTTGGGTCCAAATTAGGCTTGGTTGGTTTGGAATAGGTAACTTTGGTGGGTAGAGTCCAGGTCAAGATGGGATTGAGTTGGGTTGAGCGCAGGTCAATCTGGGTTGGGTCTGGTAAGCCTATGTTTGGTTGGGTCAAGCATAGCCTAAAACAGGATGAGCTAGACTAGTTGAGCTCAAGTTAAGCTTGGTTGAGTCGAACCAAGCTCAAGTTAGGATTGGTTGTGTCAGGCCAAGGTTAAGTTGGGTCCAAGTTAGAAAAGATATGTGATGTCAGGCAAGCTAAGTTGAACTCAAGTCAAGTTGTGTCAATCTGAGCTTAGGCAGGTTGGGTTTGGGCCCAAACCTTGGAATGCTGCAAATAAAAAAAAAGAAATTAATGATCAATTTTCAATTAATGTAAAACATTTAGATGTAATTTAGAATATTGTAAAGATTCATGCAATCCTGGAAAGTAATTAAGAATTAATTGAAGTCTTATTTTAATTTTGTAGTAACCTACTTTGGTTTTGACAAACCTTGCTATATATTTTTTGCTGATTAAGAAATTGAGGCATATAACTAAGAAACTACTTTATAACTTATTTTTCCTTTAGAGTACTGTAGTATTTGTTGCACCTTAGTAATATCTTCTTGCATCTTTAACATCGTGTTTGGTCTGTTGATATGGACTTGTTGTACTGTTCACTTGAGGACATTTAATTCTTGTAATTTTCTTTATATCAGTTAGCAGTTGATGAAAAGGATTCTATATTGGCCAGTATACCAGCAGAACTGAAGATAAAGGGATCTTTGGTACATGCATCCCTGATAGACGGAAAGGTTTGCTCAAAAACTGTATCTTCTGGAATATATGAACTTTAGTTTGTATATCTGATATAATTGTCATAATACATGCTGGCAGTCATGATCTAACTCCCTCCTCTATTTGGAAAAAAGAGTAGTCATTTGCATTTCATTTAAATTGATTATTTGTAAGAAGATCTCAGTTAATATATCTGTGGTTATACTTATGATTATAGTTCTTACATTGCAAAATGAATACATTTTTATATTGTCAATGTTTCTGATATGAAACTAATATACCGGCTACCGGTTTCCAAAGGAATACTTAATGCAAGAAAAGAAGTTTCAAATGTAGAAACTAGAATATGGATTTTGGCATGTTTTGCTTATATTCTGTTCTTTATGTTCTGTCTTCTGTAGGACGGAATATACTAGAATATCTTAGAAGTTATAATTGACGAATTATGGAAATTGGTAGTAATGGTTCATTATAGAAGCCACATCAGTGATGTCAATATTTTGCAGGGGGGATTGCAAACTCTCCTTCAATCTATAAAGGAACAGGATGCAGATAAAGTATCTGTGAACCTTGCATCTACACTGGAAACTGTAGCAGAGCTAGAGTTGTTACAGGTAGCTGTAAACTAGATAATATGATAGAATCTTGAAATGAATGTAGTTATTTTCAATTCTCCAAAAAAGCTTGAATGAATCTATCCAACAAAAATATTATAATCATATCGGGAATCTGAACTTAATTTTGTTGCAACAGGCGCCAGGATTATCTTTTTTGTTGCCCGAGCAATATGCACAACAATATCCACGGTCAGTGACTCAAATTAAAAGTCATGTCAATCTCTACCTTGATGTAATTACATAGATTCGTGTAATGTATATTTGAGTTTTCCACCCTTATAAATGTTGGACATACGGTGGCCATTTGACATGAGTCTAACATAATAAAAGATATTCACTGAAATTATTCATAGCTCAATTCCTTAGGAAAAGTAAACACAGAACATTGGGAAAAATCAATATATTCCCATTGCTTTTAGGCTTTCTGGGAGAGGAACTGTCGAGTTCACCATCGAGAAAGGAGATGGTTCAACATTTTCCCCAGTTGGTGGAGAGCAGAAAAATACAGCCACTATTCAGGTATAATTAACCCCGTAAGTTTTCCTTTGTAATTTGCCATTGGTTATTGATTTGGTGGGTTCACGTCTCTTAAAGGATCCATAAGCAGTGAGAGCAGGTTAAATTTAAAGACTAAATAAAAATTGATGGCGCATGAATAAAACAAACTGTTAATAAGTGATATTATTAAAGATTAACTATTAGACCTTTGTTTTCAGGTTGTTATTGACGGATACTCTGCTCCATTAACTGCAGGAAATTTTGCAAAACTGGTAAGGTAGTGGAACGTTACTTCAGACTTGTGAATTTCCATATGGTTATTCTTTGCCAATGGCCATCCTTGATTTTAATCCCTTCTGAGGGTTCAATCACTTTCGTTCAGATTCCTAAGTTCTTTGAGTGAACCAAAGCACTATTTGAATTGTTAATCTCAGTTACTTAGTCCTATTTGCTTGAACTTCTCGTACTATTACTATCGCAGGAAATAATTAGGTCAATTAGTATTCTTGTGAAAAACTAAGTTCTTTGAGAATTTTATTTTTGCCTCTTGGTTTGATAGTTTGAAAATAGAAGAAAGATTGGCTTCCGTAAACTTAAACATCTGTTGAGGCTGTAATGCATGCGGCAATGGATCCATCACTAAACTGAGAAAGTTGTTTAGGATGTCAAAGAGTCAGCAATTAAAACCAGCCTGAAAATTACGGTAATAGCCTAATAGACAACTCTGCCTTTGAACAAACGTGTTGAAACTACTAAAGGGAAAAGAAAACTGAGAACTTCAAGGGAAGAATGCAAATGTTATTGAATTTCTCATGGACTGAACTGGTTGATATATTGGAATATTGCCATTCTTAGAATATTAAGTTTCAACTGTACATGTCCATGAGAACTTGTATTATGTATTTTAATTTCTGTTTTTAAGTGTTGGTTCTTTAAACATCAAGATTTTTAGATTGTTTGACCTAGTGGAAACAACCCTCACACATTCCCAAAAAAAACCAGGTGATGGATGGAGCCTATGATGGCGCAAAACTCAACTCTATCAACCAAGCTATTCTCTCAGATAATGGAGGTGATAAGAACAGTGGTTACAGTGTTCCCTTGGAAATAATGCCCTCTGGACAATTTGAGCCCCTTTACAAAACAACATTAAGTGTGCAGGTATGTTTATAAAAAATTGGCAGCAGGCATTCCCAGAATTTATGATACTGTTCTCATATATGTTTTGTGTTGAGGAAGGATGGAGAACTTCCAGTTCTTCCTCTATCTGTTTATGGGGCAGTTGCTATGGCTCATAACGAAGCCTCTGAAGAATATTCATCACCTTACCAGTTCTTCTTCTATCTCTACGATAAACGAAGTGTAAGTGCAATTTATTACTTATCTCCGTCGCATTTTTATCTGCTCACAGGATTTTCCTGGACTTTCGCTAAACAAAATGAGTGAAACATGGAAGCAGAACTTTTCATTCTTGGGAGTAACTTCCTCTTGCATGTTTATTAAGCCATTCATTTTTCCTCCTATTGATGTAACCTCTAGTGGTATTCGTTTCCTCTTTTGTAGGCTGGTTTGGGAGGAATATCATTTGATGAAGGACAATTTTCAGTTTTTGGGTATGTTATCCTAGCCTGCCACATAATCAATTTTGAATTTCAACTTTTTCTCCAATGTTTTTTATGGCGTTAAACCATGCAGATACACAACCACCGGGAGAGATATTCTTCCCCAGATAAAAACTGGTGATATTATTCGTTCTGCAAAGCTAATTGAAGGCCAAGACCGTCTTGTATTACCGAAGGAAAGTTGAGTATGTTTGGCGGCGGTGTTACCCAAGTAGGAAAAATATTCATTCTTTTTTAATATGTGGATGGCATATGTCATCAGCCTGATTTTCTTGGTGTAGGTTGGGTTCTAAATTATGTAGAAAATGAGTTAAAATTTCTATTTAATAAAAATCCCATGGAACAGTGAAATACATTCTCCAGAAAAAGAATCCCTTTCGGTTACTTAAATCTGACTATTATCCTTTAGTTTCTTGTAAAGGAGTATATCATATATGGTTCTATATCGACCTCTTACTAAAAGAATTATATATTATGTGTGCAATCCAGTCGGTTTAATGGGTCTGCTGTGCTGCCCAATAATGCAACATTTAATAACTATTAGGAATTTTAGGCATAGAATAACGATCTGAATTCTAATATACTTGATCAAGTTTGAAAAACTTTTATAGGAACAAATATTATTTTTTAGTATATATAGTGAGTGATATGTTATCTTTATATTTTATCTTTAGTTAATTTTTTATTATTTCATATTTGTATTTTTTTGTTTAGTCTATATTTATTTTGTTACAAATAGAGTATTTATGTATATATTTAACATAAAAAAGACTAATCCCATAAATAGTTTTTTCATTATACTCCACATGTGTTGTTTGTTGGGTACATTATTTTACCTGTCATCAAGTTTCTATTGGATTATCCATTTCGAGATGTATATATTTTGATATGATGATGTTGGAAGTTCAACATTGATTAGAGATAAGATCATTTTATGGTATATAAGTTGGTGCAAATCTTATTTTAAAAGTTGGTTTTGTAAAGTTGAGTCACATATCATATTATTGGTAATAAATCTTTGTTTTCTTCTTTATCTTATGTTATAATGGTTGATGGATCTAAAGTTTTAGTTCATGGTGTTAAGAATGTTAACATATTTTTTTATCAATTCATAATGTTCTTTATGTTTGGAGATCTCCTTTTAACTTATTATTTATTAGTCATTTAATCCGTTCTCTTGATTTTGATATTTCTTTTAACAAAGATTATTTTTGTTTATAAGACCGGAGTTCGAGACTAGTACTATATAAATATTTATACAAATACATATTTCAAAATAAATTCTAACTTAGGTTAATAAAACTGATCTCAACAAGTCTTATTCGATCATGTTACTTAACATATTCATATTTGTTGAGTCGGATAGTTGAAAACTTATTATAAATTTGTATTTCAATGGTCAATTTTTTCTTCACTTATGGAGTGGCTTGGCAAAGTTTTGAAAAGTTGCCATATGTACGATGGATAAAGAAGCACTAACTTCAAATTTAGAATTCTTTTGCCGTTTATTTGATTTACAATTGTAGACGTTGCTCGAATAAAACAAGAACCAGAAACAAAAAGAAATTGAACAACACTTGAAAAATCCGAACCTTGCTATTACAGCCAGTTCTTCATTTTATTTTTTTTCTAGATCGTAGCACCCTTATTATTTAGATATCTTCTCTTTATTTCTAACTTGTAAGAGAAATCTATGCTTTACAGAAGCAAGTTAATTGAGATGGCTATTTGCCTTCTTTTGGTTTGCTATTCTCTTTTCTTTTCCAGGTTAGATTCTTCCCTCCTAATTAGACTTCTCAACACAAAATCAAACCACTTTAACTTTTCTGCAGTCTCCATGTATAATTTTATACGGTTATAGTAGATAGATACAACCTTTAAAATGGTTATTTAAAAATTTAAATATATTATATGATAATTTTTATCAAAACAATATAAAAATTATCTCAATCAAATTATCGCCCCATGTCTTATTCTTTTCAAATAACCCTAATATTTGAGCGAAATCTACTTACCAACATTTAATGATTTTTTTTTCTTAATGTTTTTCTTTTCTCCATTTATATGGTTGAAACCTAGTGTGAAGTTAGAGTGTACAATCACCTCTCATTATAAGTATATTTACAAAGTTTTTTTTTTATACAAATTTCGTTTCATATTTTATTATATCCTCTTACTATAATAATTAAGAAAAATATTTTTTTAATAATTTTTTTACAACATTTTAACAAGCTATACTGATTAGTTGTGATTGATTTGTTTTAAATATTTTTTTAAAAAATAAATTCAAACAAATCAATAGATTAATGATATATAACTGTTGTGAAAAAATTATTATGAAATTAATGTGCCTTTCACTTAAGATCCTAGATTGACCACTAATGCAAGGATAACTTTTTTTTATTAATTTATGAAAAATAAGTAGAATTGTCAAAACAGACTACCCGATCCGGTCCGGTCTATCACGGGTTGATCACTTGTCAGAAAAATTCGAATTCGGTTCGATCCATCACGAGTTGGTGGGTAAACGGGTTGGCTCATTGACTCACTTAATTACAATTTTTTTAAAAATAAAAGAAATTACAAATTTTCTACAATTCAAATCTAAACAAATTTCACTTTCAAATTTAACTCTCAACATGGTGCTTAATTAATTTTTAAAATAAGAAACTTAAATAATTTTTCAAGCAAAAAAAAAGTAATAAATATATTTTTATAAAATTAAAATTAAATTTTAATAAAATAAAATTAGATAGGTGGGTTGGTAGGCCAATCTGGCTCACCATACAATTTTTTCAAACTCATTCTGAGTCGAATCCGTGGTGAGCCGAATTGACCTATTGATTGTGACCCATTTTGATATCTCAAAAAATAAGGAATTAATTTATATAGGTGGATTTTATTATGTTTGGTTTGTATTGGAGAGGTTAGTATTGGTGCTACAATCTAACTCGCATGAGCCGGGTTGAAATCTAACTCGCATAAAAAAAATACAATTTTTTCAAACTCATTCCGGACCGAACCTGTGGTGGGCCAAGTTGGCTCGTGGACTATGATATATTTTGACACCTCTAAAAATAAGAATTAATTTATATAGGTGGATTTTATTGCAGAGGTTAGTATTGGTGCAGCAATCTGTGGGAGGCCAAGTGGAACATGGAGAGGGCCTTGTATAATCTCTAGCATATGCAACGATAAGTGCAAAGAGAGGGAAAACGCACAGGGAGGATCCTGCTGGGTTTTAGCTTGTTACTGCACATTTTTCTGTAACAACTGAGACTCAAACATTACACCATCATTACTATATCCACTGAATCTATCAGTTTCAGTTTCAGTTGCACCTGCTATGCTACGCTTTTCCTGTTACATCTTTCGGACTTGTGATGTTTTCAATTGTGTAAAATTTAATTTAAATTAAATTAGTTTTCACTACAAAAAATTGTTTTTAAAATGATGATTATTATTCTGGTTTTATAATGGTGTTTATAATCACCATTTTTTACATGTCATGAGTCTACATACCATCATAGATCTTAGTGTCACAAAGTATAATATGACAATCTTATACAAACTATCGCAAGTAATTATAATAAATAAATAATACAACTTCAAATACGTATCCAAAAATTTTATTTAAGGAAGACAATTCAAACACAATTTTAATATATATATTAAAATTTAAATATTATATCATAAATGTTTTTTATTATATTCTCATCATAACAAAAGTCATATACTTACAAACAATTTTACTGTATCATCGAATTATAAACTATAATATATAACAAATTAAGATATAATCATTCATAATTAATTATATTTTAATTATACTAAATTGTAATTAAAACTTAAATTATAATTATTCATAATCAATTATATTTTAATTATAATAAAAAAAATAGTAGATACCTTATAATCATAATCAATTATATTCTAATTATATCTTAACTTATTCAATTTTTCCTTTGCTAAACGGTAAACTCGTATACTTCCTTACAATTCTAACATTACATGATCGATTACAACTTCCTGTATAATTGATTATAAATGTGTGTAGGGGTGCACGACTTTAAAATATAGATTTTATATTTTTGGATGGTAGAATTTAAAATAAAAAACCTTATAGAAGTGCAGGTTGAAATTATTGAGGTGCAGTAAGAAACTGCCTGAAATATATGGGCCCATTTGTTTCTATGTTACAATTAGATTCAAACACTTGAGTTTACAAACATACTATACAAAATTTTGGTAACATATTATGGCCATGCAAACACTTTATGGTTACAATTAGATTCAAACTATGCTTATTGTACACAACCTTCATTTAAGGCAAAAATAATGTAATTTCAAATGGTTTTTAATTTATTCTACCGTCTATTTATGTCAATTAGTATTGCTTTATCTCAATTATCAATTTTCTAAAATATTACAATATAAAAATTTCATAATTCCATTGACAAATTTAGGAACAAAATTACTAACAAAATTTAAAAGCAGAAGAAAAACTTAATTAGCGTATATGTACAAATTATTTAATTAAGTTTATGTCTGAAATCAAGTATGAAATGAAGAGGACATTACAAATTTAGTAGTTGTAGAATAAATATTGAAATTTTAGGGTGCTTCTAAAAATATCAACCTAATTAGTTGAGAATGATCTAATTGTAAATATTAAGTATTATTTAAATAACTATATCATGATTACTAAAAGTATTTAGGGAGTAAGTTGAAAATAATAGAAATTAATTAAGGTTCAAATTGTAATTAATATAAAATATTTAGACACCAATTTACAAATTAAAAAATTTAAGAACTTAAAAGCAATTACTAGATGTGTATTAGAAATTGGTAGAAAATAATTTATTTCGTTAAAAAATAGTTGCAAACAATTAATATATTTAATATTATTATTTTAATTATTAATTTAAATAATCATACATGTTTCACATATCAATCAAATTTTTTTATTTACAAAACATTTCCATCGATTTCGTTAAAACAAAATTATCATAATTAGTCTAATTCAACGCACACTTATGATTTAATTACGTGGGTATAATTTATAATGGGTTCGTGAAGACGATTGAGTACTTTCTCACACACAAATCTATTTAAAAGGGGTTTTATATAATCAAATTTCATCAAAGGTAAAAATTAGCTAGATAAGTCACAATTAGGTATAAATTAAAAAGTAATATAATTAAATGATATCAATTAATTGTTCTATCTTTTATTTTTTATAAGTTTTCATATTTATTAAAAAAATATCCTAGAAAAAAAGTAACCTTACCCTTTTGAGAGAAAAATTGAATATGTTTAGAAGAATATATTAAAATAAATAAAAAAATTGAATAAGGAACTTTTCTTACACTGATCAGCAATGAGCATCCGTCCATAAATTTATATGATGGTTAGACATACTCATATGTTATGAGAATAACATATTTAATAGAGAATCTTATTTTGAACTTGGTCCATGTGAAAACTTTTGTCGGATCAATAGTAAGAGGAATAAATCTTTAAAGTAATAGGATAAAGAATAGGAAAGAATAAAAAAAGAAAGAAAAAGTGGATATATATTTACTATGCAACAATATATTTATTAATTGAGAGATAGGAGTTGAAAGACTTTAAGGGTGTTGAAAGCATGATGCACAAGAGAAGAAGCGCGATAGAATTAGGAAAATGTATCTTTAACAATTTTTTTTAATAATTTTTTTACAACAGTTTAATATATGTGACAGTTTGTGATTGATCTGTTTCAAATATACGAACCAATAAAATAGTGACACATAATCTATTGTAAAAAAAGTTGTTAAAAGATAGAATTAACCGTTGAATTGGTGGTCATGATAGCTATTCCAAAAGGAGGCAGAAGTGATGGTAAACTGTAGAAAGTTGGTTGGTTTTGTTTCCCTGAAAAGGAAAGGAATTAAAGAGAAATTGGATAATGATTCCTTTAGATGATAACAAGAATGGTCCCTTAGAGTGATGAAATTGACTTTCATGTCCATTTCTGTGACCTTTGGGACGGTGGAATATACTTCCACTATGTCTTATCATTCTCACCCATGCTCAAATATCTTCATACCCTTTTTTTTATTAAACCAAAGATGCTTTCTGTGGGTGCAAATTGGAAAACCTGAAATTAAACAATAATTAATTAATTAGTTCATCTTAACCCCTCTTTCTCCTTCACTAGATCGAGTCGTGGCGTATTATTGATGTTCTTCAACCTTGCATAATTGAAGAAAATGAAGAAATTAGTTTGCAAAGGGATGCATCAGAAACGAGTTTTCAGTGGTTGGAATGAGATTTTGGTTAGAGCACCATGACCTATTAGTGACAACCAGGCCCATAGGTCCTGCTTTTCTTCTCTTTTTATTCCTAAAAAGAATATGTTCATAAACTATTGATGATTCATATATTAACAAACTTTTAAGTGATTTGTTCTATACATAGATTTACTTTGTGCTTTATCTATGCAATATGGGGGCATGTGCTCACTTCATTTCAAAATTTTAATATTATAGTTAAGTTTAATCGTTTTATTTATGTTATTTGAAAGTGTCAGCGTGCCACATGTTCAAAAACTTCATGGCGTTAACTGCATTTAACGAAAAGGTTTTTATTGATTCAAATTGACAAAATTAGGGACCTAATTGATCACTTCCAAAATTGGAGGACCCAATTGAAACAAATCCTTAAATATAGGGACCTTCGAACCTATTAAACCTTAAGTTTAATCGTTTTATCTGTTATTTGTATTTAATATAAAAGACTTGATTGAAACAAATTTTATCACGTTTAAAAACCCTAAACCATAAACCCTTAATTATTAGAAAAAAGCACAAATGAAAATATGACAAAGGGGAGAACTGATTTTTTTTTTCTAAACATTTTGAAAATGTTTGAAGAAAAACGCTTTGAGAATGCGTTAAGGAAGAATTTAATAATTTGTCAGATAACAGATTTTAAAAATTAAAAACCGATTGTCGAATCCTTAAATAAAAATAGGAAAACTATTTGTAAATTAATATCAGCTATGAGAGATGGACTAAGAAAAACCTCTACAAATTTATGCTTATTCACACCACAAACTTAAAGTGTTTTGGAGTATAAATATGTCCTGGATTATAACATGAAGCCTCTTTTGACTTCTTCCTTTGAAAAAAGTTAGTTTAATGTACGAAAGTATACGATGTTATATTATCCAATAAAAGTTAAGAATGCATGCGTTCATAATGTAAAATAAGTTATATATAAATGAAGAAATATACAAAATCTTTTGAAAAAAAATGAAAGAATATTTAATATTAGATTTGGTTGAATAACTTTTTAATTCTTCAAACTTTAATTAATAACATTTCGTATAAATTATGATGGTTATTTAAAATTATCATTTTTTAGATTATAATAAGACAATTTTGAATCATCATATTTTACATGTAAAATATAACAATGATGATATTAACTGTCATTTTTAAATAAATGTTATGATAGTTTTTTTCCTAATTTTTTTTTCAAACGTTATTTTTCAAGATCTTAATTTTGATTTTGGTGATGCTTTAAGTTTTTCCTTTCATGGCTAAGAATAATCTTTTCTTTAATGTTTGTCAAACCAAAAATGTGTATTTCCGACGAAATATTATCGAAGGACAATCATTATCTATGAAATACAGAATAGTTACTTATTGATGGTTTATGGTCGTTGATAATGGTGTTGGTAATATCGTTGGTAAATTAAATGAGACATTACCGAGAGACTATGACCATTAGTATGTGTTTCGAGTTTATGAAATCAAAAATTGTGTTTCCTTTTTTCCAATTTCATTTTCTTCAAAACCTTGGTCCCCCTTTGGCTCACTAGTCCTTCCTCTACCCCAACCACCACTGCAATTTGGTCTACCCCAACCTCCATTATTGTTGAAGTCCGCCATTTCCCAACCTCCATTATGATTAGACCCTTACTTTTCCCTTTTCTACATTGCACATCCGTCGTGGAACGTCGGTGTCATGAGCAAGGTGGTGGTCGACGTGACGGTGGTCGGTGTCACTAGGTGAGATGTCTTCCATTATCTCGAAGGAGGCTATTTTTGGGATCTGTCGTGGAGGTAAGTTTGTGTTTTGAATGATGAAGAGCAAAAACGGATGTATTTACATGCAATGATATGTACTTTGAATGGATTTGTGCATTCTAATTTCTAAAAAAAACATTTGGTTATTGTTCTATGCAATGTACTGGCATATCATTTAGGTTTCTGTTATTTTCATTTGCAATAAGCAGAAGAAATAAATTGGTATAGGTTTTGGTTGTGTTTTTAGTTCACAACTTGTAAGTACTAGGAAATTGAGTGGAGACTTGTTTGCTAAGGTAGTTAAGTGGTCTAGTGCATAGGTTACGGGTTGGTCTAGTGTTGTTTATGTTGAATAAGTTATTAGGCAGTGGCTCTTTGGAATTAGTAGTCACAGCTAGACTTTGGGCTAGACTTTGGAATTAGTAGGCAGTGGTTGTTTGTATGAAACTCAAAGAACAATACCTTGACCAGTAGATGGAAGTTAATAAAAATTGGTCAATCATATAAAAGAGAATTAGTGTTTCATGGTTAAATGAGTTATGAATTGTAAAGAAGATATTAACTACATATGAGTTTCAATCATATTAACTACTACACTAGGTTAAATTTCCTAGGTTAAATTTGAAGCCTACTTGTTTCAGAACTTGGGTTTCTTGCATGTCTCAATTTTTCACCCTTTAAGTGCCAATTTATGTGCTAAAATTAGTGCTATCAAGTGTTATATTATTGGTTGTTTTGCGAATGGTAGCCTCTTAGGTAGTGGTGGTCTGCAAGATTCTTTAACCTGCCACACTTGAGCTTTTTATATTTAAGCATGTTAGTTCCTTGAATTTGATAGTTCTCACATATTTTAGTAACAACCATTATAAGTTTCTACATTGCATCATTTGAACTTAGGTGAGTTGTTGATGGGTGACTCTATATGTGTCACTTGATCCTTGTCATGTGCTTGATCATCAACGACATGCTAAGAAGCATGAAAAGGGTTGAATGCATCTATAAATTCACCATTTCCCTCAATTGTAAACTTACTTTGAGTGATATACCGAAAGGCTATTGAGAAGACTCCAAACTTCTCCCCTTTGCTCATAGATACCGGGTAATACCCCTGTCGGAATGCCACGAGTATAAATTTTTTTTTCAAAAAATTTCCATAAAACATTCATTTCAAATAATCAAAACTTTATATTCAATTATAATGCATAAGCAAAACCATAGTTATAAACGTTGTTTATACAAAACAAAAATCTCGGAAGATCACTTTTACATAAAAGTATCAAGTTTGAAAACTTTTATAACAATGGAAAATAAATAATCAACCCTGAACTTAAATGTCCCAACTCTCGACAACTACTTTGATCCAGTCTTATCTGCAACAACATCTACTACCATAAAAATGTGATTATCGTAGGCGGAAACCACAACCACAAACATGCAAGTGCGAGCAACTAGAATAAAACATAATATATTCATGTTAATCACAAAGTAAGATAATCATAGAAACATATTTCATCACAACATTAACATCACGGCCAAATCGTTAATAAACCAATGTCGTTTACTTGTATTGTGTCATCATAACATGTTCTCAATAACAGGGTGATTTGAGTCGTCTTCCATCACAATTTCAGACCTATCTCCCCAATTTCTCAAGGACTAACGAGTAAAAGCACCGATACTGTTGATAGGGGGAGCTATCTGAAAGCTAAACCCAAACTCTTGTGTGGTTTTGATGATGACAACAACAAAAATGTTTTAATAGTTTCTTGCACAACAAATTGAATTTTTTAGTTGTTTAATATGTTTGTTTGTGCCTGAAATGTTTGGTTTGCATACTTATTGTGGTTATACATGAGTTTATATCCGTAGTATGCATATTCATAGTTTTGAATAACAAAACTCTTTGCAAAAAAACATATTTGTATGAAGTAATCGATTACCGTATTTATGTAATCAATTAGACTCATCAGATATAAGCAAATGCTTAGTTGTAGCAAACTGCAAGTTTTAACTGATTACATTCTATGTATAATTGATTAAAACTCGTGCCTTTGCTAAATCCTAATTGTTGAGTGCAGGGATGAATTTTCAAATGAAATTGTTTTCAAAATTGCTTAAGTGTAATACTTAACTGATTACACAGTTTTCTTTATCGGTTAAACTCTATATACACTAAAAATTGTTTTCATGATAAGTCTTAACTAACATAATGGTCATATTTTCAAAGGTTTTACTTAAAGATTGTTTTATAATCTCAAGAGTTTAACTATTATTATAAACTGAGTTTTTACATCAAGGTAAATCAATAAATATATATATATATATATATATATATATATATATATATATATATATATATAATTTACAATTTATACAATCTACGGCATCAACGCTGCACGATGCCAATGCCAAATTTAGAAAGAATAAAATATGGGGAAGAAAGTTATATAGCATAAGAGCCAATTTCTATTAATGATCACGTGTAATCATAGCATCACAATGCGATGGATCTTTAACAACATTAAGAATATATAAAAAAAAAAGGATTGAATTTGACAATGTGCATCAACATTATCGACTTAAATCATAAGCATGGATGACATATGATCCACCAATAATACCATCAGGAGTATTAAATAAATATGAATTAGCATAGTTGTTTTCACAATAACTTATGAATGTTCCTGACCGTTTTTTTTTATTACTATGATATACTACTTTTACCAACCAGAAAATCAGATATAGAAAAAGGTTAATATCATGAGATAGAATACAAGTCATGACAAACATTTCGTTTTCAAACAGTATGATCATCTGGGACAAAATTCAGAACCCTCTTTTCATCACTGGGGTATCAATCTAAATAGTCTCAAACAGAAGATTGCAATTGCACCATTATTTAAAAAATATATATATTTTTGTTCTGGTACAAGACGGGCCCCTATATCATACAAGAAGACAGAAGCAGTGAAAATTATTGTTTATTAAGAAAATAATATTGCATACTTTTTTGTTTCTTTGTGTATGGATACACATTCTACCTAACCTACTTTAGATACCAAAATCACTCAGGCCAAATGATAGAGATATTTACAATGTTAATCAACAGCCATCTAGGTTATACCTAGGTTACATGCAAAGACGTGACACAAAATCTCTTTCAGTTAGTCATAATAAACAAATAAAAATTAAATAAACATAATAGAAACACAAATCAAACAACAAATAACACTGCAAATATAAATATATTTAAACTCTTGCATCAATATATTTCATTCTGAAGTATACATATGTTGTACATTCTTCAGTTTGTATCTTAGAGCAAAGTATACATATATTGAAATATAAATGGCTAACTCTTTTTTTCTTACCCTCTTGAAATTTTGTACACAAAGAGCACCCCTTCTTTTGTTTCTTTACACACCAATATAAAACAAGCAAATATGTCTCTATATCTATCTCTATATCTCTATCCTATCATTCTATATGAATCTATAAATAAAACTAAGTACCATGTGCCTCACTCCCTCACCTCATGTGATATTAATTACCTGGAGCTACCTTCAAATAGTTGAAGGAAAACATTGATTAGAGTACTCTAACTTGCTTCCATTTTCCTAAGACAATTATACCACAAGCTCAATAACCCTTAAAAATCTTTGCAATCTAGCACAATTTGAGTTCAGTTCTTCTCCTTGTGCATTATAATAATCATATAGTATATCATATCCCAAAGAGGAGTTAGCCATACCAATTAGTCCCTTGTATTTGGTATTGTGTCCTAAGTAAACCATCTCCCATAGAGCCTATTTGAGGCAATGAAGGTGTTTGTGGGAGCTGGTTAAGCAGAGTAGCAAAGGAACCAGGAGAAGCATTGTTCTCTTGATCAGTCCTCACAACACTGACATTCCCATTGAAGTGTTTTTCATCACTGTCATCGTTCCAGTTATAGAGTGTTGAGAGTGTTCTTTTGGAGGCTGAAGTGTTGTTTGAAAGGGCAAAAGGAAGATGATCTGGCTTGGAGTTTGAAGTGCCAAACTGAGATGGCATGGCACTTGTAGTAGTAGTAGTAGTAGTAGTGCTCATCCCATTCACACCATTGCCTATAACCACCCCTTCTAACGTGTTTCTGTCATTTTCCAACAATGCACTACTGTAGCTCGTACACATCTTTGAAAGGTGAAATCTCGCATTCATCTGGCCCACGTTCATGGAAGAAGGTACTTCTCCAATCATCTCATCCATGGAATCATCCCTCTCCTGCTCCATACCTGACCTTTGTGTGTTGCCCTTCTTGTAGATCCGGCACAACACCCAATCATCCAGCTACAAATCCATGCACAATTCATCTTATTATTATTATTATTATTATTATTCTATAGTATATAATCATATCTTAACTTTAACTTTCTTAAAAAAACTTCACTCAAGGGTGGTGTAGTGGAGGAAAAAGTGATGTGCATGATGTGGTGAAAAGTGAAGCAGAACAAAGGTAGCTTTTAGATGAAAAAAGGGTTTACCCTTAGGGAGTTTTTCTTGTGGCTCAAGTCACAGCCAGGTGGTCTGTTGTTAGGCTTGGTTTCAGCGAGACGATACTCATGCATGATCCAATCGGTTTTCACCCCTTTTGGTGGCTTTCCTCCGTAGAAAACCAAAGATTTCTTCACTCCAACCTTTTGAGTTCCACTGCATATGGGTTTATCTGTCCCCGTCGCCTTCCAGTACCCTGAAGTTGCAGCCCTGTTTGGCCTTGCGCCATTTGGGTACTTCCTATCTCTTGGACTGAAAAAGTACCACTCTTCCTCCCCAAACGATGCCTTAGCTGCATCACCAAATGCAAACAAAAATACAAAAATCATCCATTTCATTTTTCATCCAAAAAACATATTTTTATTCCACTTGGTGAGGTCAGCTGTATACAGTCAGACCCAGATAGATAAATATCAAAAGTTTGGATCATCAAGTTTAATATATTAAAATCCAAAATCTTAATAGAATATGAAAAGTTATGTAGAAATCACGGTCCAAAATCATGATATTGTGAGCAATAAATAGAGCGATTTGCAAGGGTTAAATTGAAGAGAAACCTGGTAATTCCCATGGATCAAACTTGTAGAGATCAACATCAGCGATGATGGAAACAGGGAGAGGAACAGAATCAACTTTCTTCTTGAGGTAGTGAACCACGAGCTCTTCGTCTGTAGGGTGGAACCGAAAACCGGGTGGGAGGTTTGGTTGTTGTTGTTGTTGTGAACTCATTGATGAGTCTTCGGTGCTGTCCATGCTTATTTACCGAGGTTGTTCAGCACTATGTTCGGTTCCAATGGTTGTCCTTGTTGTTGTTGTGGGTTTGGCTTCACACAAGAACAAAACACACATCTTTCACTGAATGATGATGATGATGATGATATTATGTATGTAGCTTTATTTACCATCCAAAGTCAAGATGAAGGCCATGATCTTATGTGGCTGTGGGAAATGGAAATTATCGTCTACGAACGCCTCCAATGTTGCACTTAATACATGAATGTGGCTTTGTGAATGATTCCATGACTCATCGGGAGGGGCATATGGGTCTTTTCACAGTGTTTGAGGTAGAATCTCATTCATCAATTTAAGACAATATAATAATACAAATTAAAACAAAAAAGTTTTGTGCATGATTTACTTTTAATATGATTTTGGATTTAAGTATTGTGCATGAAAACAAAATCTTAAGAGAATATGATCAAAATAATTAAAATAAATATTATCTTTTATGTGAAAAAAGGATCACATTAAACTATATATAAAAAAAGTATTGTGTATTATTAAGAGAACAAATAAAATTACCTGTTAGAAGTTAAAACATTAATTAATAACTTAACTTGAAATATTGTTTGCATTGAACTAAATTATTCTTTGATTTTAAAATAGTTTTGTAAATGTAAAAATAAATTTACATTTTATTATAGTTTATAGGCACTGGTAAAATAATTATAATAAATATAAATTAAAAGTAGTTAATATAAAAGTCAATAAATCTATTATCAAAAAAAGGTACGAATTAATAAGTGTAAACGCATTCATCAAATTCATTAAGTTCAGTTATCTTAAAATTTAGTATATATTATAAACAATACTTTTAAAATTTTTACTGAGTTTATTATTAAAGAATCTCTTATGAATAGATTTTTTGGGTCAGCAGCTCAGCTTCTGAAAATCTAATTTTTTTTTTTTACTGTATTCATTTCCAAAAATAAAAATAAAAATTATACATGATATGGTAAATGTATAAAATTGTTTTACATTACCATCAATCTATGTATTTCAATTTATAATAAATAATAACGCAGAAAAGTACATAGTATAGTACTATTATTTGCAGAATTAAAAACTCAAATAACCAATATTTTGATAACGTGTTTATATAATGAAAAAATATGAATTCAACAATAAATTTTGAGATGAGAATATTTAATAAAGAATTATTCAATTATTAATATGAAAGGATGTAAGAAAAAGAAAAGGACTTGATGAAGGAAAAGGAGTGCGGTTGCAAAAGAAAGAGTTGGGTGGAATAACACACGAATACACCAACAGAAAGTTCGGCCGTTGAGAGAACGACACGTAAGATTCCGAAGCATGCAATCTAGACACGTGAGTGGGACCACACAACAATATTATTTTCTATTTTTATTTTAACTGTGAACAATCTCCACCGTAAAAACACCATAAACTAAGATTAATCTTAATTATGAACTGCACCGAGGCATTAGAACTCTGGAGAATCTGATCATAACACGATTGTGATGTGAAGTTGGAAGCCCCCTACAGTTTCCAAAATAAATGCTATAGCCTCTGTAGCTCATGCCGCAGCCACACGATTTATTTATCAAAAATATTCTTTCACACATATAAACCTTTTACATTTATTTAATATTATTTTTATTTATTTGTTACTTTCTTACTTTTCTTTAAAAATACAAAATTTTTATAATTATTTTATTCTTCTATTTTATGTGAAATGAATATAAAAGTATGTCATGATTAAGAATGGCAAAAAAATTTACATTCGCAAATATTTACAGATAAAATCTCTGAGGATAGTTGATACCCGCGAATATTTATTACCCATAACTCGTGGATAACAGATATTTTAATACCCGTTTATAAACAGGTCAGGTGTGGGTATTTACTATCCGTATCAGCAGATATCCACTACCTGCAAAAAATAAAAATAAACATTTTATTTATATTTTATTAAGTTAAATTTAATTAAAATTAACATTAATTTATATTTTACAAGATTAAATTTAATTAAAATTCAATTTTAATTTATATTATATTTTATATATTTTTTATAATTTTATTTAAATTTTATTTTAATAATTTATAAAAATATATTTTATAAATATTTATGGGTATTCACGAGTATCCGTAGATTTTAAAATACTCGTGAATATTTTTTAAACGAATATCTATGCAAATAGCAAGTTAAGTGATAGGTAGAATTTTTTTGTTAAATAAACACCATTCGTACCTGACCCGATCCGTTACTATCCCTAGTAGTGCCATTTCTCTTTATTTATTACGTACATCTCTTGAAAATGAAAATTACAAATAGGAGAAATATTGAATGGTGGTATTCAAAAGTGACTCTAGATATCCAACTCGATGGTGATTGATATTAATTTGAATTTGTTTTATGTGATAAAAAAATAAATAAAAGTATAGATCGGAGGAAAGATAAGTGTGGGGACAAAGGTTTTCCATACTTTCTGCTTTTGTTGGAGATATTAGACCACCAATGCCAACATCAACCAATGGATTAAGAAATTTTACCATGACAAGTGCTAAATCAATGGTCCCACAACCCATTAACTCAACCTTTCACTTTTTTTTTCTCTTTTCTTTTTTCTTGATCTCGTGTGAACCCCACTTATACCAATGCTATTAAACATATGGTTCATCCACACAATATATATAAATAATAACAATTACTATAGAGAGTATTTGGAACGTTTTGACTTTCTTATAAATTTACGAAAATCTGAAATTACAAATTTAGATAATGTTTAATCAATTTAAAATATAAAATAAAAAGTATCTTTAACATAGATAAAAAAATATTTTATTTTTTAAAATAGTTGCTTAAGAATTTTGGTTCGATAGGTATTTAATCTAATTTTATAAATTTAATAAACTCAATGTGAATCCATCGTAGTATATAATATTTTTCAATTTAATGTAAAGTGTTTAAATTCCATAATTAATACAAAATTGATGTATAAATCATTTATATTGTAGATCAATTTTACAAATACATTTATATTGTCTTTTTTATCTGAATATCAATTAGAAATTTATACATTTAAACATATGTAAATAGAGATCAATTGTAATAAACAGAAATAGTGAAGATGTAGAAGATGATTAAAATTTCAAAATCCTAAAAATATAAAGTTCTTTCTAGAATATTTGGATTCGATGCTTTTTGCAATGTCACTCAGTGAATTTAATCTAATCAACGTAGATTCGTTCATAGTAGACTAACAAACTTATAAATTTTTTAATATGTTTTTAAAGTATTTGAGTGTTTATATATTTTTAAATTGAATTTGACAAATAATTCACTTATATTATGATTAAAAGTCATAAAGATCTTTAAATCACATAACTATCATTTAATATAGACTTCAGTTAACAATTTGTTCATTTCTTTTCAATAATCATATTTTTAGGATTTTTGTTATTTTTTCAAGTGGAACGATGAAGGAAAAAGATAAAATGAAGAATGATTGATGAAGAACAAAATAGAGATTATTTTTTGATATTCTCAAAAACATGTATTATAATTTTACATTTTTTTATCTGATTTTATTCAAGTTAATTGATTTTTAGTTTCAATTAAAAGATATACATATATATGAAGTTACTAATAGAGATAGAGATAATAAAAATAAAAGTAGTTATTTTTAAAAGGAAATAGTTAGTTAGTAAATGTATAGAGTTAGTGTAAGAAAATAATGTTAGTTTTTTTTTTTATTCGTTTCAGATAAAAACATCAAATTTTGTTTGAACATAATAATTTCTATTTAAATATTAAATTAAATCATCTACGTATAGTGAGAAATTATTTAGTATTTTGGCGATTATTTAATGTTTTTGTTCATGTTTTAAAGGATGTCTGCCTACTTCTTTTGTTTCATGGAATAAGTTTCTAAAGCCTTGAAACTATTAATTAAGGCAAAAAAATTATAATGCACCGTTATTTATAAGAGTGAGACTTTCATTTCTTTTATTCTCTCAATAAGGCATTAACTATACGAGAAATTCTAGTCAAATATTCTTTTGATTTGAATTGAATGTAAATCACAAAATTTAACTCTCAATTATTCTAAATGGGTCTTTTTCTTGATTTTATTTTGATTAATTTATATCTAATAATAGTATAGAATAACAAATATTAGATAGTATTTAGTAACATTTTCCTCTCAATTATTTATCTTCATTTTTTTTTCGCGACTATTCGTAAAATCCGGCCTAATCATTTTTCTGTTAGGCTTATGTTTTAAATATTATCTATTTTAATTATTGAAACCTTGTTTTAGCCACAATATAACATTTTAATAACCTGGTATAAAAGAATAAAAATTAGGAAAGAACATTTTTGGGAAAAGAAGAAAAAAAAATGAAACTAAGAGAAAAAAGAATGAAAGAATTTTGAAACGTTTGAAGTGTTCTATTTATAGAGTTCAATGAATCAGGCTATCCAAAATATCTACAAGTGAAAACCTCTTTTTATTAATAAAAGAAACTACAATCAAAATAAACATTAGATATTTTGTAATATCAACATTGTTTTTATACATATTACTTTTTTTTTTATCTTCATTGTTTTTTACCTTGCTTCTTGCTGTTTTTTTGCTGCCATAAACACTATAGATGGCATTCTTCTTCATTTTTCATCACAAACGTTTGTATCCGATCAAATTTGGTTTTGGTTGTCATGGTTTCTTCACTTTTTTTTTTACGTTTTTGGATTGTTTGATGCGTTTTTTATTGTTTTTGATGATCAAACTTATATTTTATTGTATTTTTGTGTCGGTACTGTGTTTTTACTGTGAAATTTGTTCCGTTCCGAACATGGGTAATCACATCTTCTCTGTTGTTGTTTGCTTTTCAGGTTCTCAGGTTCCTATTATTGTGTTTATAAATTTTCTTTTGTTAATTTTTAATTTTTGTATGTAGAATATATGTAATTATGTATGATTCAATGCTTGAATTGATCATTTGAGCGTATGATTGAATGTTTGAATTGTCCATTGTTATTGGCTTTTTGCACTATCAGGTTCTTATATTAATGTATAAAGTTTACTTTTTAATATAATCATATAATTTTATATGATTGAATATTTGATTGGATGATCATATAATATGTGTATAATTTTGTATGGTTGTACGATTTTAAAGTTTACTTTTTTAATTTTGTTATGTTATTTTTATAACTTCTTATGTTGAATATGTGATTATTTCAATCCCTATTAATTGTATGATTGAATTAAATTAACCTAAATTTGTCGTTAAATGATCGATACAAAAAATAATTTTGTATTCTAATTTTGTAGAATATTTCAGAATATTTACGTTTGGATCAAAATTGAATTAATTTACCACACATTAGTGTTGAGTACGAGAAAGGGGTAGAGAAATTTATACAATTTGCGTAACGTAATGAGGGTAGAAGTGATGATGAAGTGAAGTTTAGATGTCCTTGTGTGAACTGTTTGAATGCGAGAAACTTGAACGCAACCCAAATTAGGGAACATCTTATATGTGATGGTTTCCTTCGATGCTATACAACATGGATATGGCACGACGAAGAAATACACTTTCCGACTATCTTCTAAACTGAAAATGTTATTGATTCCACCATGGAAGAAGATCGACCGGATGATGACAAATTAGAGCACATGATCTGTGATGTTAGCGCATAAAATGCTTCCAAAGCTCATGTATATGAGACGATGTCGACTGATGTGGAAACACCTTTGTCAGCGGTGTTAAGGCTTATGAATTTGAAGGCGACCTATGGATGGAATGATAAAAGTTTCACAGAATTGTTGACGTTGTTGAATGAAATGCTGCCAGATGGAAATACACTACCCACTCATAATTATGAAGCAAAGAAAATTCTTTGTCCGATGGGTATGGAGTATAAAAGGATACATGTTTGTACCAATGACTGCATTTTATATAGGAAAGAGTTTGAATTTTTTAAAAAGTGTCCAAAATGTGGGTTATCATGATACAAGTCAAAAAAAATAGTGAAGATAATGGTCAGATAGAAAAAAAAATGGATCTGCTTTGAAAGTAGTTTGACACCTTCCAATTATAGCCAGACTTAAGCATTTGTTTGCAAATCCAAAAGATGCTAAAAACCTTAGATGGCATGCAAATGAGAGAAAAATAGACGGGTTGCTTCGTCATCCAACTTATTCAAAGCAATGGAAAAATATTGATCAACAATTTTCCCAATTTGGTCAAGAATGTAGAAATCTTAGGCTTAATTTAGCCATTGATGGAATAAACACAATTGGTAATCTAAGTACCAATAACAGTTGTTGGCCAGTTACATTGATAATTACAACTTATCTCCTGCATTATGCATGAAAAGGAAGTACATGATGTTGTCTATGATGATATTTGGTCCAAAGCGGCCTGGAAATGACATAAATGTTTATTTAAGCCCACTAGTTGAAGACTTGAAGTTGTTGTTGGTTGATGGGGTTGAAATATTTGATGCATTCGCTTTTGAAACTTTTGTGATGCATGAAATGTTACTTTGCACCATTAATAACTTCCCAGCTTACGGTAATTTGTCAGGATACAGTGTCAAGGGTCATAAAGCATGTCTTATATGTGAAAAAAACACTAGAGCTCATCAATTGAAACACGGAAGGAAGACAGTGTATTTGCATCATCGAAGATTTCTATAATGTAATCATCCGTGTCGAAGGTTAAAAGAATATTTCAATGGATATCAAGAAAGGGACGAAGCACCAAATCCACTTACTGACCTTCAAATTCTTGAAAAAGTTAATAAAATACATCATGTATTTGGAAAAACATCCAAGAAGTCATCTGTAACGACCCCTTGGAAGAAGAAATCAATATTCTTTGATCTTCCATACTGGTCAAAGTTAGATGTTAGACATTGCATAGATGTGATGCATGTAGAGAAAAATGTGTGTGATAGCTTGATTGGTAAACTACTCAACATTCAGGGAAAGACAAATGATGGAGTGAATGCTTGTTTGGATTTGATTAACATGAAGATCCGAGAAGAGTTGACACATAGGGAGATTGGTAAACGTACTTATTTGCCCCCTGCATGTTACACAATGTCCAGACAAGAGAAGATCATTTTTTGCCTTTGTGTAAAGAGTATCAAGGTACCACAAGGATACTCTTCAAATATGAAGAGTTTAGTGTCGATGCAAGACTTAAAGTGTGTTGGCATGAAGTTTCACGATTGTCATGCCTTAATGCAACAATTGTCTTATATATCTGGGTAAGTGAATTTTGTTAACATCAAAGTATCATCTGTTATTTTAATATATAACAATTAAGTTAAATCAAATTCAGTCACCATTGGCAGCTACTTATTGTTTCCATACCAGAGAGCTATGTTGTGTGGTTCGGCTCATTGCATAAGTCTCCTCCCAAACATCTAATACAAGTAATTGATTGGTAAGAACGATGTTTGGACTTTCTTTGTTATATAAATGAATGATAAAGCATTTTGTTTTTAATAGTTCCATTGCAACACATATGATGATGGTTGGAAGATCAACTGCTAGTAGTAAAAAGCTTGCATGGTTGGCTCTTAAGATTTGACATATGTTAAAGCCATACTTTCTTAGAGTTGTTTTGTTTTAATGATTTTCACTAACTTTTTACAACTATGATGATATATTGTAGTGTTACAGACAAAGTGGATCATATGATTGCAGATACTATGTAATGTATTGGATGACATACGTTATTTGTGCCAATATTATAAGTGGTTGGGAAATGGTAATATTTAAATTTAATGAATTTTGATTTTCTTCATCATTTGGAATTCATATACACTAATTAATACCAATTGTCTTATGTAGAGATTCAAGACTCCTACTCTACTTTCTGAGAAACCACTTACATTCCTGAGGAAGGCACTTGCAAAACATTTACTTAGATTATATAATAGTTCATAGTTATTAGATTTAAAATACATTAGAACATGTTGATTTATAGTTATTAGACTTTGTACATTATGTGATGTAAATATTGATTGTTGTGTTGAATATGTGTTGTTATTATACTGTTTCATATGCAGGTTTGTTTGTGATGGTGTATATCACAAAAACAGACCTGCTACTAAAAAGAATTGCACGAGAATATGCTTTGTGTGTAGCCAAAACCCAGGTAGAAAGTCTGTCTATGGCCTCAGTTCAACCACAATCGATGCCATAGGGTGCATGAGATTTTTTTTTAAAAGGTCTTTGGCAACAATTCAAGCTAAAATCGTTGCCATAGCCTTTTTTTTTTCTTCCTTACTAGTTCGGTTGTTGAAGAACTGAGACAGTATCCTTCAGGATATTACCTCGATTCTAACTGAGGTAAAAAATTTCTTATCTTTTTACCTCGCCAGTATATATATGTCTTGGATCTAAAACCGAAACATATTATCGCTACACTAATGTTCTCCAATTTAAAACACTAATGTTCTCCAATTTAAAACCTTCTAATAATCTTTATTGTTAAAGATAAAGAATTATAGTATGAAATCCCTGAGAATTTTTAGAAAAGCTGGCTATAATGTGATTTTATGAATGATACACTACTTTGTTGTCATTGGACATTGTTTTTGATTCCTCCCATGCATTTGACCGAAAGAGGGGTTGAAAGAGACGTGCATGAGTAGAGATGGCCACACACATGCCAAGATGCATGTGGAGATGAAACCAAACCCTACCCCACAATGACCCAATATCTAATCAAAATCGACGAAGCCTACATAAATCTTCGGTAGTGTATACCCTAAAACAACTCTCGTAGGTGGCCCCAAATGCTGATTAGTCATGCAACAAAGGGCCCCACCACCCATCACCTACACTTCCCATGTTTCACACCAGGTGGAGCTATCCAAACCTCAACAATCAAACCCTAAACATTCTTCTGTATATTACTTTTCAACTCTCTTCCAATGCATCAATTCAAATCAATCTCAATAAACACCTTTTCTTATATTTCATTCATCTTTCAAGATATTCTCATTTATCTTAAATATTGTTGTTTTTATACACATAAATATATTAAACACACATCTTTTAACAAAATATTTTAGAAAATTACATATATTTTGTATGTTTAAGGTTAATCATCATATATGTTGTAATATATTCAATATCCTTATATTATTGGTAAGAATGTGATAGAGTTTAAAATTTAACAATACCTTAAATATGATTTACCTTAATGATATTGTATAAATGAGTTTGAAATCGAAAAATTCTCTTAACAATATTATCCCAATATATTTGAGATAAGAAAAATATATGTTATTGAAAAGAAACAGTATTTCCATATATTTTAATTAGTTACATTAATTTTAGTTTCCTTCCATCATTCATCTATCATTTTTGTCAGCACTTGTATTTTTTCTGATATTTTAGTTTTTGTATTTAAAAAGATTATAATTTTATTGAATTTTTAACTACCGTCTATATATATATATATATATATATATATATATATATATATATATATATAGAATTAAGAATTGAATCAAAATTATAAGCTTTCTAAAATCCTAAAATTACAGGAAAAAAAAGTATAGAAACCAAAATGGCAAATCATATTTTAAAAGGATCAAAATAGCAGTTTCAGTATTTCAAGAAATTAATTTTTCACTTATGATGAAGTGACATGATAATTTACTCGAAAACATGAAAATATGAAAATCAAATTTCTTATATACTTAAATGATAAACTTCTCAAAAGATTATGTCACATCACTTTAACTCTTTCGAACTATTATTACCTTGTTAAGAAACAACTAATAATATACTCTTTAATAGTTTTTAACAAATTTATTTATTAAGTAAAATTTATATAAGTCTAACTACTAAATATATAAATCTCATCATCTATTTAATACGTTCATATATCTTTCATTGTCTATTTCATAAGTTCATAAATCTTAACTAATAAAATGAAATGTATCTAAAAACGGAGTGTTAAAAGAGAGTTTTGCTTACCGTATCGTATTCGTATTCTTTTTCCAAGAACATGGTATATACGCAAAGTAATTTATTGATATCCGTAATATCTAAGTATGATAAGAAGATAAGATTAATTTTCTTGATAAGAGTTTCTTTTGTAGATACAATATTTAAATTTGAAATTGATTAGTGTCAATTGCTATAGAGTACTAGGGTGCTTGATTTTTTGGGGAAATTGTAAAACATAAGTTAAGCAAAAATTAAAAGAAAAAAAGTAGATAACCATTGATATTTTCTAAGTACAAAAGTTTACACCGATGGTATACACAACCCTGCTCGCCTAATTAATGTTCATTTAATGATGTTCCTGGTACTGACATTTTGCTTTTAAAATTTACCATATAAACTGTTATTTTAAAATATATTTTGCAAAGCATTAGCAAACACACTTTCATACAAACTCCTTTATATCTCCGCAACACTTTCGTATAAGTTCTATTAGTTAAACAAAATTCTAAAAAATCTGTCTTAATTATTAGTGATAATTATCTAAAGAATATTTACTGGTTAGTGAAAAATAGATGTTTTTAAAAGAATATATTTTGTCTTAAACAAGACTTTATATGTTAAGAGCGATTATATTCTAAATATACTTAAAAGACTTTTAACTAGATTTTTAATAAGGATAAAATGCATCACTACTAAAAAAAAAAGTGCATATACAATGCTTTTTTTTTTTTTATATCATATACAGGCGTTGTTTATATGAGTACTGTCTTCTTAAAAAAAAGTTATGTAAGAGTGTTTAAAAATAAACAATATTTATTTAAAAAAAGTGGTTTATTGGTGTTTGACAATTAATAGATAATATTTATTTAAATAAGTGTTATTTATTATCAACCACCAATAAATCACATTTATTTAAAGAAAACGTTATTTATTCATCAATGTTTTATTTTTTAAGAATAATTTTTCAATAAAATATTACAAAAAACATAAAATATTTTTTAAAAGAAATATAAAATATTGGTTTTATTATGAATAAACATGTGTTATATGTTCTATTATATACAAAAAATATATAAAATATTACAAAAGAATGAAAAAGACAAAGACAAAGGTCTCAAAAAAAATGTTTATTAATTAAGTGTATGAATAAAAACTACAGATACAATAATATTTTAAAATATAATCATTGAATCATCCAGCACGTGTCATGATATGACATTGTTTTAAAAGGCAATATACAACCATAACATACATATTTTATTTCTACTTATAAGCATGTACATCACCATAACATAACTTATAAGCATGCATTAATTATATATAAACAACAATCTTCCTAAACTTCAACAATGATTTGATTGTCACGATATTGTTAACATCTGCAACTAGGAAAATACTGCAACAAAAAAATAATATAAAACTAGTCAATTATTTTTTTACTATACAAATTAATTATGAAAATGGAGATAACTTACATCAGTTAGAATTGTCCTTTCTTCACATAATTTCCTTCATATATCGACAAACAAAATATCCAAAATCATTATTGTGGGTTGTTTTGGATACTAGAAAACCAAAACTAAAAAATATCATTATAATTTGAACATAACAACAAATCAGAACTTCAGACAATTCCAAACAGATTCAACAATTAGTAAAAATGATATTAAAGGACCATATTTCACTACTTGTAAAATATGTAGAAAGTGAAAGAATAAAAAGCTTGGAATATACTCTTTATTTTTTTAGTAAAACTCGTTATATAAGGGCAATAAATTTTGGTTTGTGTCAGAAGTGTTGCTAAGAGTTAAAAGACTGTTTTAAATACCTAATTACTTGAAGGAATTAAACCCAGATAGAACGATGGGCTAGAATTAAAAGAACGATACACTCATAAACAAGAAGAAAGGATGAATAATAAATGGAGCACAAAATAACAGTGAAGATGTGTGAAATATGATAAAGATCACATGTGGAATATGTTGATGGAACAATGAATTTAAGGGAACTGGAAATCAGCGTTTGATCTTTTCCTTCCCACAATTTTTGAGAAAATTTACTTGTTAAGAAAACTTATGGGATTATAACTTTAGTTCATGATAAATCTATTGAAAGTAAATATCATCTTAAATGCTTCTTGGAAACTATTAAAATTAATTGTCTATCGTAAAAAGTAAAATCAAATATGCACGTTTGTACCATTTCAAAGCTAAGAGAACTAAAAAGCCAACTTGATTGTACCATTTCATAGCTAAAACCAATCAATCAAAGAAACCATTATACAAAAATAGAACTCCAAACGTTGACTAGCTATCTTTGGCTAGCAAAAATCTACAACATTGAACTAAGGTGGTTAGGGATTGTTGGAGTCCTATCTAGTTGGTTGCTCGTGCAATAAGGAGCCTATGACAGCAGCACCGGGTGCAAGTTTAAGGGTTTAGTTCTTAAAATATCCGGAAAAACACTAGAAAGGGTTGAATAGTATTATAGGAAAATTTTTGGCAAAAGAGACAATTTAACAGTTTTGTCGATGATAGAAAAGTTTGCATAAGTTGTTAAACTCTTGACTTTAAAATTCAGTTCAATATAAATCCATTTTTAGTAAATGTTTTTCAATCATTTAAATATGTTTTGCTACAATGTTTCGATAAAACTAGCTCTTAGTAAAAGACGTTTGATGACAAGAACTTTTGTAGTAGCTAAAGTAATATGCAACTGTAGGATTTGTAAGAAAAGTGTTTAGAGAGAATAAAGCAATAAACACATAGTTGTTTTCATACTGGTTTGTTCCATCGAGCTACGTCTAGTCTACTCTAACACCTTAGAGGGTTCCACTATAATCTTCAACAAGATTACAATTGAATATTGTCACCACTCCTAGTATCCCAACTCACTCCAAGTAACTATCGTTACTCTGACTAGTACTAAGTTTCACTCACTACTGGTTACACAATATTCTTCACCACTCTTACCCTAGACACTCCCAGTATATTCCAAATACAGTGTCTAGTTGAGTTTCATACACTCCTGGTTTCCACTAGACAATCCCGTCTAACTATCGTTTAACTTCACCAAGTTAAATGTTAGAGTTTCACCCACTTTTGGTTTTCATTAGACACACTTGTCTAGCTACCGTTTAACTCCTCAAAGTTAAACGTAAGGTGTTTTAATTGTCTTTAGAATTAACAATCAAAAGATTGGTTACAGGTCCTTAGACGATAATTCTCACAGAGAGGATATGTGTTCAATACAATTCAATCTAACACATTCACTGAATATTTTGTCTCTTATCTCTTCTTACAAAAGTAAGCTTATATCAATGAAGCTTGAGAGTGTTTCTTTTCTTGCGCTTTTCCTTCTTAGATATTCTTTATAGAGTTGTTGTGCTTTTTGGGTTTTCTCTCTGTGTTGTTTGCTTGAGTTTTTTCTTTCTATATGTTACTCTCTTGATTCTTTTTTTGAATGATCTTCTATTTAAGGGCTTCTAAAAAAGATATCCATTAGACAAAGCTTAGCTTTGATCTTTGAGTTTTCTTAGTCTCGTTGTATGTAACATTCGTTGGTTAAAGTCAATTTGTTAGAGCATGCTTGCTTTTTCCGTACTTTGACGAAAGTAGGCAATAGGATTTTTTTTGGCACGATTTTTGTGAAGTACCTGAAAAACACTATAAGGGAGAGTGGAGAGGGGTTGAATAGTGTTACTGGAAAACTTTTCGCAACCCTTCATATATAGCACGTTATCGAGCTTTTGAAATTTTCTCTTAATCGTTTAGATGCTCGACTTGATAAATGTATACAAACAATTTGACGTGTTATTCAGAATATGTACTCCAGCGTTTTGTAAGAACTTCCATTAAGAAAAATAAGTGTTTTAGCTTGCAAAATTATTATGTTTAGAAATTAAAGAGCAACTGTAGGTTTTTGTAATAGGGTCGTTTAGACAAAAGAAGAGATAATTGCACAAGAGACTTTATACTGGTTCGCTCAACCGAGCTATGTCTAGTCTCTTCTGTAGAGGGTTCCACTATAATTTTCACACGATAACAAATGAATATTAGCACCACTGCTGGTACTCAACGACCCTGCCGAGGTTTCCTTTGAGTATTTGCAACACTCCTGGTACTCAGCAACCTCGTCGAGATTTCCTTTGAGTATTCACACCACTCCTGGTACTCAGCAATCTCGCCGAGTTTTCCTTTGAAGCACCACTTCTGGTACTCAACAACCTTCCCAAGATTCCTCAACTCAAACAAAGTTCAATTGTAAGTATTTTAATTCTCTTCAAAATTGTGATCAATGATTTCTTACAAGTAGTTCGGACTATATCTTTTTTTGATAACAATACAAAGCAATCTAAACTCTCGTAAGTCTTTGTCTCTTCCTCTCTTACAATAGTAAGTAATATGACAATGAAGTGTGAGATTTCTTCTTTTCTCTTTTTCTCTTCTCTTTTCTTCTCTTTTCTTTAGCTCGGTTATATTCCTTTTTCTTGAGCTCTTTCTCTTTTGTGTTTCAGGATGAATATTTCTTCTTAAGCTTTGCTTCACTATCCTCTTAGGTTATCCTTGTTTTCTTTTTCTTTCAAGAATTCTTCTATTTAAAGGCTTCATGGATATTTTTCCGTTAGACTGAGTTTGTAGCCTTGATCCTCGAACTTTCTCTTTCTTCTTTTTTCTACGACAATCATTGGGTAAGTTAACTTGTCAGAGCAAACATGTTGTTTCAAAACTTTTCTTTAAGTAGGTTGTATAATCTTTTTAGGTATGACTTCTAGTGAGTAACATTCGGTAAATATTTTTTTTGTCTCTAATTTCCACTTTTTTATATTTGATTTGTAACTCTGTAGATGCGTCTAGAATAGAGTAATATGTGCATGCAACATATATGTCTTTTCTTATCACTTTTATTGTTTTTGAACATTGAGCATTTAAGGTTATTTAATGCTTGCTTAGAACAACAAAGTGCTTTTTTATTTCTACCATTATGTAGCATTTTGCAATTAAGCTCTTTTCTCTAAAGATACCAAGTGTGGTTGGTACTTCATCATTAGACGACGTACTGATTAAGCTAATGGTATCATTTAGTCAAGTGATCGCTTCTTCTATTTTTGTCTCTTTCTAGACGGATAGCGTTTAACTTGTTTAAGCTTTCTTTTGTATTTTTTTTATGTATTTTAAAAGGTTTTGTCAAAGACATTGTCTCGACTTGTTTTATTTTCGAGAGCTTTATTGAATACCTTTTTCAGGTATGATAAGCATCAAACATTTAACTTCAACTCTCTTAGACACTTTTACGCACAATATCGTTTAGCCATGTGTTTGGGTGTTTTGACCTAGATGTTTTTCTATTTCCTAAGAACCTAAGTGTTCTCCTAAGTTTTTCTATGTTGGAGATTCTGGTTCTAGGTTTTGTGTGTTTGGAATTCATGCTTTAAGTCTTGTGTTTTCACCCTAAGTCATTTTCTTATTATTATCCCATTTTTATGCGCATAGACAATTTTGTCTTAACATGTTGATGAAGAGAACATTCCGTGAATGTCTTCTTTGTTCCTAACGTCGAATATTGATTTTTATAGTATGGAGCAGGTGGACACATGTAATAGGCAATCTTCACAAAGTAAAGTAGATATGCATGCAACAGATATGTCATTTCTCTTATCACTTTAGTTGTTTTTAAATATTGGCATTTAATGACATTATTTAATGTTTGTTTAGAACAATAAAGTATTTTTTACGTTTTCTACCATTTAGGTTGAATTACCTGAAAAACACTAGAAGGAGGGTGGGTGTTGAATAGTCTTAATGGAAAAATTTTAGCAACACTTCTGATATAGCTTATTATCGAGCTTTGAAATTTTCTTTTAAAAGCTTATGCGCTCGACTTGATGAACATGAATAAACGATAGTAGTTTTTTATGTGTTGTCCTGCAGTGTTTTGTAAGAGCTTTCATTATAAAAAATAATTGTTTAGCTTGGAAGATTCTTGTGTTTTAAAAGTAAAGCGCAACTACAGGCTTTTGTAAGATGATCATTTAGATAAGAAAAGAGATAATTGCACAAATATTTTTATACAGATTCGCTTCAACTGAGCTATGTCCAGTCTCCTCCACAGAGGATTCCACTATAACCTTCACACGTTTACAAATGATTATTCGCACCACTCCTGGTCTCTGAGTATTAGCACCACTCATGTTACCCAACAACCCTAGCAGATATTTCCTTTGAGTATTTACACCACTCATGATACTTAACAATCTTAACCGAGATTTCCTTTGAATATTCGTACCATTCCTAGTACTCAACAATCTTAAGAGAGATTTCCGTGGTCCTGTTGCTACATACTTTGTTACTTATACAAGTAGATTAGCAGTTAGTAATGTTGGATTATTTATGGGCAGTAATAATAACCCGGTATACACAAGATTTGCGTCTAATCAATTCAGTAACACTATGAATCCGGAGCTCTTCCAAACAGCACGAATTTCTCCTTCATCATTAAGATATTATGGCTTGGGGCTTGAAAATGGCTTTTACAACATCACCCTTCAATTTGCAGAAACAGCTATTCAGGATTCTGCTACAACATGGGAAAGTCTTGGGAGACGAGTCTTTGATATATACATTCAGGTAGTTTTGTAGTTATCAAAATGGTTGGAAAATCATACATGATAGTGCAACAATAATGACAATGAGTATCATCTGCTTGTACATCTACCCAGTGTGTTAAAATACCATCTGCTTGTGTTCTCTCATTTATGGAAATTAGTATAATAATAACACATTTCCATAAACGAGGTATCAAAAAGGAGATTATTTATATTTGAGAGTCTAAAACTAAATATTTTTCTATTTGCAAGTACTAATAGGTATAATATTTAACAATTTTCTTACAATCCAACTCTCACATAAGACCAAGTGTTTATAAAAGTATCGCGTCTCTGTAACAGTATAATCTCTTGTCAGTGAAATATTCAAATATCATATCAGTTTTTGTGATTTTCTATATCATTCGGAGAAGAAAACGTCAGCATGAGGATGAATACATTGCAGACATTAGTATAGTAATGCTCTCATGATATTTAAGCGGTAACAACTTCTACTAGAGAAAATCAAGAAGGAAAAAATAAAATAAGTATCTTCACAAATGATAATTAATTTATGCACAAGTTAATTTATAGAAACTCTTTTTGTATAGCTTCTCTAAATTTTTATATTTTAACTTAATGGAGAAACTTATTTTTCTTTTATTTTTCTCTTTTAAAATTTTATATACAGAATTTGTCCAATCAGATCCAATTTAGAGAAAGGAAGTCTCTAAACTTTAAAAGCAAGAAAAGCCTGCATCATCCTGACTTTCATCAAAATAAGTCTCAGGTTGCCTAACTTTAACCCTATTCATGTATGATTTCGCAGTGCTTTTAGGAATTGATACAAAGCTATACACTTTCAGTTATTCTGAGTTGAAGAATGCTACAAATGACTTTAAGGTCAAAAATAAGCTCGGAGAGGAGGTTTTGGACCTGTTTATGAGGTAATATTCTGTCCTTTTTAAAATAAAGTTTATATTATTAAAATGCGATGCAAATTCTACAAAAATATAGAAGTTTCTAATATAGAAGATTTGAAATATAATACGAATTTTAGAAAAATATAGAAGTTTCACAACTAATAAACCATTTATCACAACTAAAGACAACTAGAATGTTTCTTCCAACTACTACTTCCACATTTTACTATCTTTACATTTTCTTTACATTCCATTATCTCTAAATTTTCTCTACCCCATTAATTATTCCTTTCACAATCTCAAAATATTAATAGTGATACCAGAGCTACGTTCAATCATCTACTAGGCGTAGATAAAATTTTCAACTACTTCAAACAAAACTATAACTCCATTTTATACTACTTCCAAAATATTTTCTCAACTCATGACTACTACCAATTAAACAACAACAATTCCAGTATCTATTTTCACACGAAAAAATTATGATTTTTAAAATGTCAAAATGAAAACATTCTTCCGCTTTCAAAATTTATGGGACATCATAGAAGAGAGATTCACTATTCCAAAAGACACCTCCACCTTTATTATAGCTTAAAAGGTGAAGGAAAACAAGCAGAAAGATTCAAGGGCTTTATTTTCTCTTCAACAAGCAGTTGATGACAATTTTTCCAAGGATAATTGGTGCTAAAAGTGCAAAGCAAGCTTGGGACATAATACAAGAGGAGTTTCAAGGAAGTAATGAGGTATGCAATGTTAAACTTATTTATCTAGGACAAGAGTTTGAATTAATAAGAATGAAAGAATTTGAGACCTTTAAAGACTACTATTCTAGAATAAAAGAAATACTTAGTCAGATGATAGCCTATGGGGAAAATGTTGTTGACAAAAAAATCGTTGAGAAAATTTTAATTTCTTTTCCCCCAAAAATATGATATAATCGCAACAACGATTGAACAAAAGAAAAGATTTAGCTATATTGTCAGTAACACAACTAATGGGCTCTCTTGAAGCTTAAACAAAGATTGAAAAGGCATGAAGAAGACTCGATGGAAAATGCCTTTTAATCAAAACTAAAATTATAGTTTCAGAATAAAGAATATGAAGGAAATAAAAGTAGAGGAAAAGTTTCTAGAAATAAAGAAAATTCTAGAAGTTTGTCTATGACTCGTCAAGGAAAATATCCTCCATGTGGCATCTGTAAAAGGACAAGTCACTTATCTTAATAAAAATAAGCATCAAGCAAACTTTGCGGAAGAACATAATCAGGAAAAACTCTTATTTTACGTCAATCAAGAATCTCCTAGTGGAGAAGGAAGTTGGTACTTGGATAGTGGATACAACAATCACATGGTGAAAGATCAAAGCATCTTCAAAGACATTGATAAATTTCTCAATGTCAAAGTTCGACTAGGAAATGACACCATAGTGGAGTCTCGAGGCAAAGGATTCATGGCGGAGACAAAGAAAGGTACAAAATTCATCAAGGACGTTTTTTTTACCAGTTCCAAATATTAAAGAAAATATTTTAAGTATTGGCCAAATGATGGAGAATGGATATTCTCTTCATTTTGAGAAAGATACATGCAAAATTTATAACAATAAAATGATAGAAATTGGCCAAGTAAAAATGGAGAAGAGAAATAGAAGCTTTCCTACAAGCTTCAAACCTGGAACTAATATTGCCATGAAAGTAGAAGTTGATGACTCATAGCTTTGGCATAGGAGATTTGACCACTTCAACACATATGCCTTAAAGCTTCTATATCAGTAAAACATGATGAGAGATCTTCCATGTTTGAAGGAGAATAATGAATCATGTGAAGGGTGTCTCCTCGACAAACAACACTGATTACCATTCTCGACAAATAAAGCATGGAGAGCAGAAGACTTAGTGGATTTGATTCATACCGATGTTTGTGGACCGACGAGAACACCTTCACATCACAACAACATGTATTTCATCCTCTTCATTGATGACTTCTCTAGAATGACATGGGTCTATTTGTTAAAAGCAAAGTCAGGAATCTTTGGAGCATTCAAGAAATTCAAGGCCCTTGTTGAGAAGCAAAGTGGAAAACAGATAAAAGTACTTAGAAGTGATCGTGGCAAGGAGTACACATCTCGCGAGTTTGACAAATTTTGCGAAGATGAAGGTGTAGAGCGACAACTTACAATCGTATATACTCCACAACAAAATGGTGTGTCAAAGAGAAAGAATCACATTGTTATAAAGATGGCAAGATCAATGCTAAAAGAGAAAAGTATGCTTAACCCTTTTTGGGCTGAAGCAGTCTACACTGTAGTTTACATTCTAAACAGATGTCTAACTAAGACAGTCCAAGACAAGACTCCTGTTGAAGCTTGGAGTGGAAGAAAGTCATCAACTAAACACCTACGAGTATTTGGGTCTATCTGCTACATACATGTTCCTGATCAAAGGAGGCACAAGCTTGAAGACAAGACTATATGAGGAATATTCTTGGGATATAACACGCAGACAAAAAGCTATTGAGTCTACAACCTACAAACTAAAAAGCTCATCATCAGTCGAGATGTTGAAGTTGAGGAAAATGCTTCTTGGAATTGGAAAGAAGAAAAAGTTGTTAAAAGCAACATTTTACTTTCAATGCAACAATCTCAAGAAGAAAATTCAAGTACACTTTCTCCACCTCCACAACAAGATTTTTCACCTAAATCTAGTCCAAGAAGAGTAAGATCTTTGGCAAACATATACGAAACTTGCAATATGGCCATGATTGAGCCTAATTATTTTGAAGAAGCATCGAAGCAAGAAGTATGGGCCAAGGAAATGAAGAAGATCAAATTGAAGATATTTTTATGAAGGCATTACCAAGATTTGAACTATTGCACACAATGCACGGAGTTGCTGAATTTTCACTGAGGAGGATATTAAAATGTAATGCAAATTTTAGAAGAATGTAGAAGCTCCTAAGATAAAAGAATTAAAATGTAATACGAATTCTAAAATATTGTAGAAATGCCCATTAGTACAAAAATAGTGTATAACGATGGTGTTTTTCGGCCTTTAACGTCAAATTTGAGGTTGACGTCATACCGGGAGACGTTAAATTGATATCGAATTCAAAAAATTCGACGTTAATTTACATCGAACACAGAGTAATCCGACGTCCCCAATAGAGCAAATTGACATTGGATATTGTCATTGTCTGACGACAACTAACGTCAATTAACGTCGAATTTTGCCATTGTCCAACGTTAATCAACTTTTTAGTTTTTTTTTTAATTAATTGTAATCTTTTTTACAACTCTACAACACCTGAAAAATTTAAAAACAACAAATGTAATCCAGTTTTTTGTATTTTATATAGCATGAATTAAAAACTATAAGCAAAAGCACAAAAGTTATCACAATAGTAGTATTAACTTGTGATTTTTAGTTTTGATAGTTATGCTTATTGATTTTTGTTGGATTTTTTTACCATTCTTTTAGAACCCTTAGTTCAGGAAAAAACACAAGGAGCTCTTACTTTGGGTCTCTGTGAAGTATAAAAATTATTTGAAAAGTAAACAGCGATAGATCTTTAAACGACCATAATATTGCTCTGGTTGTCCGATTTGCTATTATTATATATAGATATGGGGTAGAAAAAAATTTCTGATAACGTGGCAACTAGCATAGTCAACTAATCCTTCTAAATTCTCCAGAAAACGTTGTTTTCTAGTTTTTGAATTTTTTTTTTCAAACTTTGCAAAAATATTTAAAATAGTTAGACTTTGAATTTTGATCTAAATTTTTTTGTGGGGGTTCTCATGATATTTTGGTGCTTTGAACAAATTTTCAGGTCATTTGGAGTTGTTTTCAATATACTATTAGTTTTACCCTAATGCTTAGATGTATAACATTTAGCGTATATGAATAACAAACAACAAAAACATACAAGTTCAACTATAACAAGTTCTTGAAAACGAAGAAGAAAATGAAAATGAAAACTAACCTTCAAAAAGGTGGGTTCATTAGAATAAAGTGTTGTCACTCGTGAGAGAAAAAAGCAGAATGCGCCTATGAAGGACAAGAGCATGAAAACAATCGGTCAAAACAAATGAAAATTATATCTAAAGTAATTAATCAACATGCACTTGTATCAAATGAAAGAAATATTATATGTATTGGTCGTCAAACTTCATTCGAGAAAAGGTTCAACGGAGAAAAGGGTCTTGCGCTAAGATAAAGTGAATGAATTTTTAATCTCGCACTCAAATTTTTTATTAAACCCATTAGCATATAATGTCTAATTCTAGGGCATTCGACGTTTTATAACGTTTTGACGTCTAATTCTAGGGCATCTGACATCATACGTAAGTACATTTTTACCTTCGCGCGAAACATTTTCGTGAAATTCACCCAATAGGACGTCAGACTTCTCAATATCCGATTGTAACCAATTGACGTCAAATTATAATCCTAAACGATGTCTAATAATTACATTTATTTACAAAAATGTCACCAATCATGAATAATCTATAGGTCTATAAATATCCATGTACTTTACCATTTGATGCAAACAAACATCTACCACAACTAAGAAACCATTTATCACAACTAAAGACAACTATAACGCTTACTACTTCCACATTTCATTGTCTTCATATTTTCTCTACGTTCCATTGTCAACTAAAGACAACTACAACGCTTCTTTCAACTACTACTTCCACGTTTCATTATCTTTACATTTTCTCTACATTTCACTACCTCTAAATTTTCTCTACATCAACTATTCCTTTCATGACCACAAAATACTAACATAAATTATACTTGAAAAGTTATCATTGTCAATACTGGTTCTAATCATTTTCATGGCAACTGATAGTCATTGTTGAGCCCACACTCATTTTAGAGGAGCTTAAATTATTTGATTATTTTATTTCACCAGAATTCATTTAATTAAACTAGTAGGCCTTTATGCCTCCATAAACGTTACCTGCTTCTGATAAGACTTTACATGACTTTAGTGCTTGTGGTTCTTGATATCTTAGGATATGCCTTTGGCTTGTTTAACTATTTTCTTGATAATTACGTTTTAGTTCTCAAAAGACAAATGGAGATTATGTTGTGGTTCCCATATGCACAGTATAACTCAGCCTCTACTTATAGTTATACGTTTAATATGAAAGTAAATTTGTATCCTAATATTCATTCTTTTTTGGAATATATTAGAAGTAAAAGATATTTTGTTACAAATTAAAAATAAAGTGATTCTAGTGTAAAATATTTTGGTGATTACTTTTAGATATTTTATAAAAACAGAAGCCAATTTATGTGTATTTGTATTTCATAAAATCACTCTTCTTTCTCCAAAAGTAGTAGATGGTTCCATGGAAACTAATTCAAAAATAGCTTCCAATGTAATGATTTAGATTCTTTAAAGTTTCTGATTACTTTTAAAAGATGAAACAAATGCATGAAAATCTAAAAGCGAATTTTCTTAAAGAACAAGTTGTACCAAACAGGTGCTTAATGCTTTCTTCAAGAGAATATCATTTTTCAATTTTGTTCTTGTATGGGACACTTAATGATGGAAGAGTTATTGCTGTGAAACAACTGTCAGTAGCATCTCATCAAGGAAAGAGCCAGTTCATAACTGAGATTGCTACTATATCAGCTGTACAACATAGTAATCTGGTTAAACTATATGGATGTTGCATTGAGGGAAATAAGAAACTTCTTGTGTACGAATATCTAGAGAATAAGAGTCTTGATCAAGGATTATTTGGTATGAAAAAGAATATATATAACTTTTGTCTATTTTCTCATTTTCATGTGTACGAGTGACTAAGGACAAACGTTGTCTGTTTATATATATAAGCACCCATGTGGCTGGAACAATGTGAGTCATCAATACTTCAGACTTATCGATACAAACTTATCTTGGAAGAAAAAGAAAATGGAAATTGACTTGTTCATAAGTTAAAATTACAAGATAATTTGATAAACATCTCAGTTTCTATCAACTTTTACTTTTAAATTATGCATAAGTCAAGATGAATAGATGAATATATGGAGAGGTCAATTTCATTTTTCTTTAGTATATTGGATGTGATAAACTACATAATGTACGTGGGGATGAGGGACCCCGAGTACTGGACCGACTACTCCTGTAGGCTGGCTGCATGCTCATTTCTCAGTGCGGTTATTTCAACTTCATGTTTTCTCTACATCTCTTACATTTATCTTTGCATTTCTCTCATCAGTTCTATCAGATCTTGCTGGTCTCCTATGTTTTTTGTAGTCATCATTGGATTTCTTCGTTGGTCCTCAGACCCACGATGGATTCCAAAATGTTTAGTTTATGGGTTGAGGTTAAGTGTTCTTCCACAAAAAGTTTCCAAGTTTCAAGCTTAGGTCAAGGTTTCATCTTCAATCCTCTATCTACCATTCGGTTGAGTCAAGTATTACATGCAGAAGTATTCTGATACTAAAGTCCGTGTTTATCCCAATATTCTAGCAATAAGTACGTAGCAAAAACTAAACAACTACCTTAATATCAAATCTATATTTATCGATTTTGGAATGAACTTTTGATTAGTGTTAGTCTAATTACGATAATGATATGACTTAGTAAATATAATTATTTTTAGTGTTAATTTTGTTCATAGTCCGATCAACTGGTATACCTACCATTTCTCAAAATTAAAAAAAAAAATGTTAACCGCTCGGTTCATGATTGACCGGAAGTATGAAACCACTCAAAACTCATGTGGTCTATTGTAGACTCTAAAGAACTCTTGATAAAAAAACTGTTTTATTTTTGGTTTTTCATGACTGACCAACCTTCCAAAATTAAATGTGTTTCGTTATATTTTTAATTGCAAAATGCAATGTATAATAGTTACATATATTTCCCATTTTAATGTCAGTTTACTTAAAAACATATGTTTTCAATTTGAATTGGATGATTTGTGAGGGGAAAATTAATAATTGCTTCTCCTTCTTAATTATCAAGACAAATACCGGACGAGCATAATGTACAGTATTAATGACGTAGGAAAATTTGTTCAGGAAGCATACACAAAATATGAACAAGTCCTCAGAATGGTATTCAAAAAAGAGAACATTACATACTAATATGCTTGTCACATGTCCTCTTTCTTTGGTCCCATTATTCTCTTTAATCAACCTCTCTGCGGCTACATTTGTACACATAATATGAAGTAATTTTCTACTGAAGATTAGTAGGAAATGGTTCTATGCTGATTTGTAGTTGACTCGTGTTAATGCTAGTAAAATGAATTTAGGATTCCCTATACATCAATAATTTATGCATTCAACATTCAAAAACATGTTTATCATTTTACCTTATTGTCATTGGTTTTCTGTTTCTTAGGCTTGGCAGCTTCAAGAAAACAACCTCGTAATCGATCTGGTGGACCCTAGACTTTCAGAATTCAATGAGGAAAAAGTAAAACGTGTTCTGGGAATAGAACTTGTGTGCACTCAAACATCACCATTATTAAGATCATCAATGTATGCTTTCAGGAGATATTGAAGTGAGCAGTTCAAAAACTGGATACCTGGCTGACTGGAAATTTGATGATGTGAGCATGACTGACAGTGCAACATATTAGAATTTGGATTTAAGACTAACTCAATCCTATAAAATTGATTTATTAAAAATTTGTACATCACTTATACTTATATATTATAATTTAGTCTTATTTTTAGTCGACGTACCAACGTAATAAAAGGATTAGGGAGTACCAGCGAACTATTCACCGATAACTGTTTCTAAACCGATCCTAAGGATAGGTAAGAAATGGTGTACTGTTCAGATCAAGTGTAGAAAAAAGATCATGTCACTGTGATAAAAAAAATTGTTTCCTTTTTCTTTGTTTTGCATTTTCTTTAGCCATGTGTTGTATTTTTTAATTAATCTTGTAATGTAAATAGCCCTCTGAGTTACACTAGAATGTGGAAGAATGTGAGACAATAGGCCTCAATCAGGAATATTCATAGGGTATTTTTTTTGTATACACACTAATTTCTTCGTTATTGTAATTCTTTTAGAACACAAATTAAATTATGGAATAAATAATTTGTTGTGATTGATAGACTTTCTGGAATTTAGAGTGTGAGATGTATTTAATCCATTGTGGAGATTAACCTTCAAAGTGTTAAAATTTTCATGATTTTGGAAACTATATTCCTTGAGTCTGAGAATCGTAACACCAAATTCTAGAATTGAAAGTAAAGAAAGAACAAGCACGAAAAGTTGAAACATGAAATTAAAACTTGATTAGATTTATAGTTTCTTAAAAGGGATGCTTTTAATTTTAGTTCCTATTTTACTTTATTGTTTGTTTATGTCCTTTTTAACTTTTTGTTGTTGTTGGTCTTCCCAGTTAATTTTCTTCATCAAACTTAATAATAATAATAATAATAATAATAATAATAATAATAATAATGTCATTATAACATTACCACATGTCACCAAAATTGTTAAAAGTATTCATGAATATGATGTCATCATGTTAAAAAACAAAATAATGTGTAGGCATTAAAAAAACACAAAAAATAATAATATAACTAGGCATTGAAAAAAAAAACATTGCGGTTGTGTTTCTTTTTTTAGTCATGGTATATATATATATATATATATATATATATATATATATATATATATATATATATATATAATTATAATAGTAATATTTATGTAATTTTGAATGATAATTTTAGTTTTATTTTAACATATTTTTCTTATTTATATTTAATTTATTATCATATTAATTTTTAAGAGTAAAATAGTAATTATTTAATTTTATCTATTAAAACAGTTTCTTTTTTTAATTTTATCTATTAAAAAATTTAATTTATCATACATATTACATCTTACATATACTTTGATAAACTTTTTCTTGGAATCTTTTTATTCATTTTTTTCAAATCCCTTAATACAAACAATTTTACAATCCACTTTTTATCCTTTCAAATTCATCCATTTACTATTGGTATATTATTTATTAGACTAAAATAATAAATGGTATCTTATTTATTAGACTAAAATGAAAAGTTTATAATTTCTTTATATTTTAAAAATATCATATGTGGTTGTTTTAGGTAGCTGGATATTAGAAGAATTCATGCAATTGTTGATTTTTGTGTGTTAAGTAGTCTAGACGAGTGATTAAAAAGTGAGTAATGACTTTTTCCAAATCTCCTTACACATGAAACATTGTAGAATTTAGTATAGAAATACAACAAAAGAGCGATGATATTGTTCATACAATAGATTAATATTAATAGATTATGTTGCTATATAGTAAAACATTAATATAAATTTAAGTTGCTAATTATGTCATACCTTGTTTGTCAAAATTGTTATAAATTATTTGGTCACCATTCTATATATTATTATAATTAATTATTTATTTAAAAAATATAAATTTTTACCTGTTAATAACTGCAAAATTAACATGTTCCCTATTACATAGATTTTTTTTTGTATTAAAAAGATTTCTAATTCTTCATAGCATCCACAACATTTCATCATCATATGCAAACTTATGATATATAATAAAAATAAAATAAATTGTTGACTTAATATGTTATCTCATCAATATATATAATCGTCTCACAGTGTTGAAGGGTCATCAGCGCAATTAACATAATACTCACTACTAACATATTTCGATAAAAAAAATATTCCCTACATTTCATCATTATTACAAATATCTAATTTTAATGAAAAATCATTAAAACGCAAGATAATTTATATCCTATGATTATTTAATTTGTCATAGAGAATATAATTATAATTTATATTACTTTTATTATATTATATGTCATTATCTTATCTTTTTGTACTAGGTACGTTTTTAATGTATTGGTTTTCTTACTTTTCTAAAGTCATCAAGTGGACGTGCCGGAGTGGTTATCGGGCATGACTAGAAATCATGTGGGCTCTGCTCGCGCAGGTTCGAATCCTGCCGTTCACGTTTTTTTTTTTTCCTAATAAAGAAATTTTGAGTGTTTATTTTGCACCATTAGTTATAAAGTTTTTTTTTTATAGGTTAAAATTTTCATTGCTTGCAAAATTGGTTTTTTTTTTTCTTTCAAGAAAATGAGACTATACCTTCTAATAAATAACTAATTCAATACAAATTTATATTAGTTTAGGGTTTACACAAACTCAGGTTACATCCATCTTTAAGGATGGCAAAAAAATTAATTCATAATGATATAATTACTACAAGTTTACTTTAATGGAATTGTATCAAATCCAAAATCATATTTTCATATTTTAAGTTTAATTTTTTAATTGAATTTAAATTGGGTATAAACAGGTGAAGTTTTCAGATTTTAAAAAATTCTAAAATCAAGTTGAATATGAGTTAATTCAAGTTATGAAATCAGTAAGACAAGACTGAGTTTGATTGGGTCTAATTCATGCAAGTTCAGTTGTATTTTACCTACCAACCTCTTAGCTTAGGTTTGATTCTAATTTCTAATTCCTATTTTTGAATTACATTGTTAATTGTGGTTTTGGTTACGTTTATACATTATAAACATGATATTAATTCTAGGATTAGATTTCCATTAGAGCTATGAAAATAGGTAATTCGGCCCAATCCGACCTGGTCCAATCCGACCCGATCCATCACGAGTTTGTCACTTAATAAGTCAATTCAATCCGGCTCATTTATTAGTGAGTCAGAAAAATTCGAACCTAGCCCGACCCACCATGGGTTGGAGGGTAAACGGGTTGGCTCACTGACTCACTTAATTACAATTTTTTTTAATAAAAAAATTACAAACTTTCTATAATTCAAATTTAAACAAATTTTACTCCCAAATTTCACTCCAACATTGTTTGATAAATTTTGAAAATAGAAAACTTAAATAATTTTTTCAAGCAAAAAAATAAATAAATATTTTAATTAAAATTAAATTTTAATAAAATAAAATTAGGTAGGTGGGTTGGTGGTTGGTGGGCCAACCTGGACCACTACCGGTTTAACCCGCATGAGCAAGGTTTAAATGAGCCAGGTTGAAATTTGATCTACATAGAAAAATATAATTTTTTCAAACTCAATCCGGTCCGAACTCGTGGTGGACCGGATTGACCCGCGCGAGTTGTGACCCATTTTGAGAGTTCTAATTTCCATTTCTAATTTTTAGTAGTTCAGTTAAGTTTTCTAGCTAATTAGTTTGCTAATTTTAGGAATTTTGGTTGTTCTTTTTGTAACTTAGATGCATTTTTAAAAATAGTTATTACAATAAATACAATAATATCATTTGTTGTTTTAATAGTCTAAAAGAAACGGTCTTATAGTCAAAATTAAAAAGGTATGAAATCATTTATTGCTGGGTTTTTTTATTTGAATTAATCAATTATTGAGAATAAACTCAGAAAATAAAATTGTATATAAACTAAATTATTATCTTTGAGTTATAATTATTATGAATACAATTATTTTCTTTATTAATCTTGTAACATAAAGTAGTGAACATGTTTCTTATATCATAATTTTAATAAGCTCCCCCAACTTGTGTTTTGAAAGTAATAATTAAGATGGAAATCTTAGACACGCCTTTAAGGTAAATATTATTTTTTAGAATTAAATATTTTTTTAATTTTTTTAATTTTCAAATAAAATTGAATTTTATTATTATTTTAAATTTTAAATCACTTTTATCTCCAAATTTTATTATTGAATTTATTGAATGGGTGTACCAATTTTAATTATTATTAAATAATAAATATCCAATTTTGATAAATGAACAATATTATTTAGGTTAAACTCCTTTACTTGTTCTTATTTTTTGGAATTTTCTCAATTCAATTTCTTTTTTATTAGAATTTCCAATTTCGTCTTAAAAAATGCTAATTTGAGTCAATTGGGTCTCTGTCATTAAATTGGCTTAACGAAGTTAAGTCTTTTATGAACTACCAGTTTTTGTCACATGACTTCTGTCACGTCAGCGTCATCTTCCTTAATAGTAGAAACTCTAATAGGGATTTCGAATGGGATTTAGGGTGGCTGCGCGATTTGATGATAGCGGCACTAGACCGCTTCTGCGTCGTGGTGGAGGAGTGGTTGTTCGTTGCGATATGTGTTTCTGGATGAGGGGAGAACACGCGGTGGAGGTTGAACGTTGTAGAGGGGATTGTAATTAGGGTACTTAGCATCTGGTTCGCGAGATGATTGATTGTTTGCAGGTTCCTGGATCGTGGTGGTGCGAGAACACTCATAGTGGCTGTTTGAACTTTTGTTGGCTTGGTGGTGTTTGAACAACGGTGAGGGAGGTTGTGCAATTTTGGATTTCTTGGCTTATTGATTTTCTGACTCACGGTGGTAGATGGTTTCACGGTGGTGAAGTTGTTTCAAAGAAGAAACAGTGATGGAAGGAGATTGAGGCGTTGTGGCAGTCTGGGGATGGCGGAATCATGGCCATGAATTTGGGTTCTCTTTAGTTGTTGAAGGTGGTGACAGATGATGGGTATGAATCTAGATTTTTATGTGAATTGGCTAATTCTAATAATGGCATATGAAAAAAGGGTTTTTGTGTGATAAAAAGGGGTGTGCTTCTCTTTCTTTATGCCTCTGTTTCTTCTTCATCATACCAACTCTCTTTTTCTACATCATAACACACTGGATAACATATAGGTGGTTAATGATTGTAGGAAGTGTATCATAACACACCAGATAACATATGGTTGAAACATTATTGATACATATTTTGGTTTTATTATTTATTTACTTGGATGTGCAGCACATTGGTCAATCTCACATTCCTGCTTATGAACCAACATTTGATTGGGAAAATGAGAGGGCACTGATATTTGGACAAAGGATATCGGAAGCTCCTATATCATAGTATGGCATTCGTTAGATGTTATTTCTGAGCAGAGTAAATTTTGATCTTCATTTGTTGTTGTTTTGGCCTAACTAAATTTTTCCTTGTCATTCCTTTTCTGTTCGGCATCTTAGTGGAATGAAGATATCTGTAAAAGTTCAGTCTTTACAATTTCAAGCAGGATTAGTTAGTGAGTGTTATGTTGTTAATATTGGGTGGATAACATGGTAGACAAATTGCTTCATCTCTTTGTGCAGCTGCCAATGCTATGCCATTTAATTTTAGTGTTTATGCTGAAGTGGGTTCAAGTGTCTAACACGGTACTCTGTTGTTGAGGAAGATAACACTGACGTGATAGGAGTGATGTGGAAAAAATTGGCCACGTCAAAGTTTCAATTCATAAAAAATTTAACTCTATTAAGCCAATTTAACGACAGTGGCCCAATTCACTCAAATTAGCATTTTTTAAGATTAAATTGAAGATTCTAATAAAACGGAAATCGAACTCGGAAAACCTACAAAAATAGAGACAACTAAAGGATTTAACCTATTATTTATTATTTAAATTTCTAAGGTTTATACTTTTAACTATAATAATTAAAGTATGTACAATTATGTTTGTACATACAATTTTAATACAAAATTCATTCCGAAAAATATGTAGAACTTTCAATAATAATCACACAAGTAGTACGTTCATCTTAGGTTTAAACCCTTTTTTGGTCCCTAAGTTAAGTTCTGATTTTCAGTTTAGTCTCCGCTTTTAAAAATGTCAACCTTTAGTCCCTATGATATGAAAAATATATCAAATCAATCCTCATGACAACACTTAATGAACAACAAATCACAAGTTTTCATACCTAGGTATCCAATATTTTGTTATTTGTTAACGGAAGGTGTTATGAACAACAAATCACTTAATGAAAAATTTGTGATTTGTTAACGGATAAGACTCATTTGATACATTTTTCATATCATAAGGACTAAAAGGTTGATATTTTTAAAAGCGAAGACTAAACTGAACATCAGAACTTAACTTAGGGAAAAAAAATTTAAACCTTCATCTTACTTACTATCATAGTACTGATACAAAAATATGTACAGTCTCCAGAATTACTTTTAGAACAAATCACAGTTATACGATATATGTATTATTTTCGAATTACTTGATTACTTGATTTCACGCTCTAACACGTATCTTTTCTAATTTTTATATTCAAGTCGGAATTATTTCCATAACACTCAATTTCATCAACTCATGCAATACGAATCAGTAGAAAAATTATAAGTATCATATAATTATTTCAATAATATTAAATTACGACTACTTATCAAGTAATTATTATAATTAAATTAACTTCTCGTACTACTACCAATTATCATGTCATTAAAGTAATTAAATCATAATAATGCACTTCATGCCAATTGATCAAAATAAATATCATAATTTGTTAATTTTCCTTGCTTTAAAAATAGTTTTTCTCAAAACTCTATAAAGTTTGGACTACTCCCATTATGATTCCAATTATATAATCTAAAAATCAATTTATCAACTTAAAAGCTAAACAATTATAATAATTAGAATAACTTCTCTTTTATCATTTTCACAACTTTCTCAAAAGTTTAACCTCAAAATAATCTAATAACCGTACTATCAGAGTAATTTCATTAATTTAAAATAAATAAACAATTTTTATAATTGGACCGACATCTCTTACTATTACCCATTATTAAATGTTCATCCAATATCTACAAATAAGTCTTCATGAAATTATTTAGTGTAAATATGAGTTAAATTAGACAAGTTAATTAATTTCTCTTATTCTACTATTAACTCACTAAACCCAAATAGTTAATAATAAATAATTTATATATAGAAAGATAAAACATAATTATAATTCAAATAATTTTCCTTACTCTCTTAATTTTACGTACCAACCAAGTCAACATATAATAATTATAAAGAAAATGTTTTTTTAACAATTTTTTTATAACTACCTATGTAATAGTTTGTTATTGATCGGTTTCAAATATGGACATTGATATGTTAACAATTTTGTTTAACAACTTTTTGAAAATAGACTATGTGTCACTATTTTATTAGTCCATATATTTAAAACAGACCAATCACAAACTAGCACATAGGCATGGTAAAAAAGTTATTAAAAAACATTTTCCTTCAAATATTTAGACCAATAAAATAGTAACACGTAATCTGTTGTCAAAAAGTTGTTAAGTAAAATTGTTAACATATCATAGTTCTATTTATAAAGAAAATGGTTTTTAATAATTTTTTTTACAATTTTTTTTTTGCAAATGTCTCCGTCTGATTCAAATATTTTTTATAAGATAAATTCAAACAAACCAATAAAATAATAACACATAATATTGTCAAAAAAGTTGTTATGGTTAACATAGTTGTAATTATAATTATTATAACTGAAATAATTTTCTGTATTAATTATATTCATCTATCTTTTCTCCACGTTACTCTCTAACCACCTAGGGTTCCACTTTCTCTCTCATCGTAAAACCACCAATGTTGACAACGCCAGGGCTTCGCCGGCGCTGTCCAATTCTTCTTCTCCCAAGGGTTCCTTCGTATTTTGGGTGTCCCTGTTCTGATAATGTATAGTGTAGAATTATTGTAACAAGAACACTAAAGTGCAACAAAGACCAAGACCAGGTCACAAGACAAGATAAGATTCCAACTACAAATAGAAGAACCTGTCCTTAGTGATTGGACAACGTTAATAATGTAAATGCTTTAAATTTTAATTATATTACATTTTATTGAAAAATATATATGACTAACTATTTTCTTTATTTTTCTAGTGCCGCATTAAGGACCAACTATTTACGACTCTTTCATGGATAATCGTTGCAAAAGATACTATTAATGTTTTCAACGAGAGGTTTTCACAAAACCTAAAACGACACATAGTTAAGACAATATTGTTATTTCCTTCTCCAAAGAAATTATTAAATGAATGTAAAGTTAAGAGTAGGGTGTGTTGTTTTAAGTAAGATGATTTGTGTTTTCGATATTTAAATTTTTGGTATATATTACAATTTTTTTATGCCATTTGAATATAATATTTTTTTTATAATTAATTTTGATAACTATTAAAATTTGAGTTTAACATAATTTTTTTTTTTATAAAACCGGTTTATAAGTATAAATTTATCTTCAATACACATTTTTCATGCTAAGACTAATGTATTTTGTGCGTGAAACTAGATATTTGTTGAGTCTAATAACAATTGACATAATAAGTATAACAATTCATTAGATAGATTTTGGTATTACATTAGAAAGAGAATTTAAGTCTAACTCATTTTTACAAAAATTGACTTGTAAGGTATGGTTTTTAACAACTTATACATTGTCAATTTGTTTTATCTATAATGTGCATGACACCACAAACAATTTCCATTGGAACCACCATCATTGAACAACCTCTTCCAAAGTCCAAAAACACCCAAAAAGCCTCCACCTCATACCCTACACCATTTTTTGATGAAAAAGATAAGCAAGAAAATGAAGAACTTCGTCTTGTTCTTGAAGAATCTCAGAAGGAAGCATTGTTGGACTTTACCAACAGGTAGTGTTAGCTTCTATGGCCCCTATCCAAGGTCTTGCATGTGCAAACCACTCATTTGGGTCTTGAGCTACTTCTAAATTTTTCAAGCAATTCTTCATGGTGGCCATGATTAAAGGAATAAAAAAAGTTCTTTTACAGCTTGATGTGATTACACCTCAATTCTCTACTATTAACCGAAAGCCCATAAAGATGATCACAGTTGAACCAGTTAAGGATGTGCGTCCTGCTCCCACACGTCTAGTCTTGGCCAATCCTAGAAAGACGTGGAATTATAATGTTGTAACCAGCGTCAACGAGTCAGATGCTTGCCTTTATTGGCAACAAGCAATTTTTGCCAACACAGATGCGTCTAGAGAAAATCACGCATTATCTAGCCAACACTTATATGAGGAGTTTGGTGAAGGGACAATTCCACCTGGCATGTGCATTCTGGAACCAAGTAAGACTCATCATTTTGATGATTTCAATGCTACCTTTTTGGTAAGCGTAAATGTCAGTTTTTGTACGAAACTAGGCAAATTTGCCTGCGATATTACCAAAATGGACAAATTTTGGGTTAAAAGGAAGTCGTGGGGCCCAGATGACTTCTAATGAAGAAGTCGTGCCCCCTACACGACTTCAAACTGTTCATTTGACCAATATTGAAGTCGTGCATCCCAAAAGCGACTTTAAGACATGATAATCGATTACTAAGAATTTGTAATTGATTACCGAACCATTTAAAAAAATTATAAAAAACTTGAAGGTGTGTGTGTGGGGGGTTAACGACTTCTCTTATTAAAGTCGTGCACCCCCTCATGTTTTTACTTTTTTTTTTAAATTTCTCTATTAATTAAAGTGATTTATAATTACTAAGTAATATTTTTAAATATATTTAAAATAATATAAATCATATATGATTAATATTTAAAAATTATATTTCATTATAATTATTTTTTTGGAATATTAATTATTATATTATATATATTTTTGAATTATAATTAATTAAGAACAATTTTTTATTATAAATAATTTAAAATAATAAAAAATTTTAAAAGTTGAAAACGTTTGGGGGTTGACGACTTCTTTAATTAAAAGTGCACCCCCTTCATACTTTTATCTTTTTTAGTTATTTATTATTTAAAATGATTTATAAGTTTTAAATAATATATTTAAATGTATGTAAAACATTTTAAATTATATATAATTAATAATTAAAGTTTTTTAATATTATAAAATAAATAAATTTTATGGTTTTAATTATTTTTGTAATTAAATTAAATTTTTACAAAAATTATTTCAATTAAATAATTTCAAAATATAATTATTGTTATTATATAAATAAAAATGTATAAACTTATTATATTTAATTATAATAAATTTTTTTATAATAAATATTTGTTTAAGTAAATGTATTATATTAACCAAAAATAAATTTATAATGAAATGTAATTGTTTTTTGAATTTTTAATTACATAATTACAATAATTATAGTTATAAATTATTTAATTAAAATAATTTAATAAAAAAATTAATTTAATTACAAAAATAATTAAAATCATAAATTTTATTTATTTAATAATATTAAAAAAATTTAATTATTAATTATATATAATTTAAAATATTTTATATACATTAAATATATTATTTAAAAATTATAAATCAATTAAAAAAAAGTGAAAGTGTGTGGGGAGGTGCACGACTTCAACACAAGAAATCGTCAACCTTCCTACGATTTTAATTATTTTTTTTTTATTAATTTAAATAGTTTATATTTAATATTTTTATTAGTTAAATAGTTTATAATGAAAAAAAATATTATTAATTAATTATAATTTCCAAAAAAAAAATATTTAATAATAAAAAAAATTCAAGAAAATAAATTGTAATGAAATATAATTTTGTTTCAATTTTTAATTACGTAATTACAATAGTTATAAATTATTTAGGTTAAATAGATTTGGTGGTGCCTATTTTTGCTGGTTTTCTTCAAGTAGGACCCCATATTTTCAAAATGATCAATTTGGTCCCTTATTTTGTAAAATTGGAACAATTAAGTCCATTCCGTTAACTTCTCTAGACGGCGTTAAAAATTATGTTTGCTGGCAGGGGAGGTGTCATTTTCCATACACGTGGCACATAACCACTTTATGACGTGAATTTAAATTATTTGTTTAGCATTAAAATTAAAAAAAAAACATGTGCTTTAAGTAAAGGTAAAGGTAAAAGAATTGGGGAAATTTGGAAAAGTGATCTGAGCTGAAGCTGAAAGGATGGTGGCGGTTCTTCTTCGAAGGGTGTTGGTTGATAACTTTTTGCGAGGGGGTTGTGTGTGGTGGGGATCAATGTTGTCGCCGTTGTTCTTCGTCCTTCTCGAGCTGCTTGTTCTTGTGAACACTTTAAGGCTTTGAGTCTCCAACTTGGTCCTCCATCCCCAACAAGGGAAGAAGATAGAAGTTGGTCAGCACCAACTTTAGCTCCATCCTTTTTCTTTTGGGTAACCACTTCCACTATCCTTCAAATATGGATTCAATTCCTTAAGATTTGTTTTCTTTGGCTGAAAAAAAAAAAGCAAACAAATATGCCCTTTTATCACCATACATTGGCTCAGAATAAAAGATGAAGACAAGCTGCAAACTGTATGACAATGTTTAATACAAACCACAACAAATGGAAGGACAGTTCAACTATCAGAATTTCAACAAAGAAATTAAAACATTGTTATCCAACACTTTTATCTCAAACAAAATCAATATATCAATAATGAAATAAATAAAATAATATAAAATACTTCTCCTGTAGAAGAAGGCCAAATCATCAAAGCATTTTATCTTTAGGAGGCATTAGCTCACCATGTCACTGCCTAATACATTCTTTTAGTTTTGGAAAATACCTTATCTTTTTTCCCATTTCCCATTCTCTTTTTGGAGTACCCATCAGTCATTTCCCCCAATCCTCAACTTCTCTTTGAACCATTGAAAGGCACTGTGGTGCGTTTCCCTGGAACTGTCACACAATCGCACTCCATTTTTTCCATCATTTTTTGTTCTACCTAAACCTGCAAAGAGGAATGTAAGTCAAAAATCCTCACACCTTTCATCACAAACCCCAACATTCCTCTACATTTTTTTGTCACAAAACCATCAGCGTACCTATCAGAGCGAGATACCAACTCGATCGAAAACAAAGAATAGAGTAATAGGAGAACCCATCGTCAACGGCGATGATGGCGGTCGCCGACAATGTCTCCGGCATTGGTAGGAGCTGATCTCGTTAGTAGTTGTGAGAATGTGTCACAGGAATTGAAGAGGAACGAGAAAGGAGGACTTGGCGGTGTGACCAGCGATGACTATGGCGGTGAACGGTGTGGCCGGCGACGCACTGGTTGAAGGGAAGGGCCCCACGGTGGTTGGCCCGACGGTGGCAGCGACACCCATTTCTGATTGCAGAAATTTTAGGTTTTCTGCTCACGAGATGGGCGAACCCCTTTCCCTTTTTCTTTGATTTTAAAACCTAAATAATTTAAGTCCGCTTGTTATCTACCACATCTTTCTAAATGACAGCTCATCTAGCCAGCAAGTAAGATTTTTGACGCCGTCTAGAGAAGTTAATGGAATGGACTTAATTGCTCTAATTTTTCAAAATCAGGGACCAAATTGATCATTTTGAAAATACAGGGACCTACTTGAAGAAAACCAGTAAAAATAGGAACCACAGAATCTATTTAACCAATTATTTAATTAAAAATATTTTATAAAATATTTAATTTAATTACAAAAATAATTAGAATATAAAATTTATTTATTTAATAATATTAAAAAAAATTAATTACTAATTAGATATAATTTTAATTATTTTAAATATATTTAAAAACATTATTTACAAATTATAAATGATTTTAATTAATAAAGAAATTTTTTAAAAAAAGTAAACACGTGAGGGGGTGCACGACTTTAATAAGAAAAGTCGTTAATCCTGCATATGACCTCATTTTTTTTTATTTTTTTTTGTCAAAAATGGCTTGGTAATCAATTACAAGCCTCTGGTAATCGATTGTCGTGTCTTAAAGTCATTTTTGGGGTGCACGACTTCAACACTGTTCAAATGAACAGTATGAAGTTGTGCAAGGGGGCACGACTTTTTCATTAGAAGTCATCTGGGTTTCCCACGACTTGCCTATTCTCGTAATTAAATTTTTTTTTTGCCTATTCTCATAATATCTCCCTCATTTTTGCCTACTATGGTACAAAAACCCGTAAATGTCATTGATCAAAGTCTTCTGAACGAACTACGAATTGGGACTCTACTACCTCAACCAATTATCTTCAAGCACTTTGCTAATCAATTGTGGAAGTTATTTATGATGCTCAAAAGCTATTTATTACTATGAAAGTAAGGGCTGGTCTTGAGGATGCAATCAATCAAGACATTTGTTCTTCTCTACCAATGCTCTCAACAATTATTGGAGACCCTTCTTAAGAGGAAAAACACAGCAAGAGATCTCCCTAGATCCCAACCAATCTCAACCAACACCTACCTCTCCACCTCCACATACATCAAGTCCTACACCCCGAATCACTCCTTAACCACAACCACAACCTTAATTATCATGACAGTCGACACCTCACTAAACCTACCTCCTTTACCCATTGATCCAAACTCTCACACCATCCATACTCACGCTCATCACTTGATTGTTGAGAACAATACTAGTTAACAAGCGACAATTGTTGTCGTGTTTCAAGCAAACAAGGAGGAACAACAAGCCAATTTCCAAACCCTCCTCAATGTCAAGCAAACAAGGAGGAACAACAAGCCAATTTCCAAATCCTCCTCAATGACATTGCCTACCTTGTCCCCAAACCTAACAAACCATAATATATCGGACGACCATCCTCCTTCGGGCTATGATTATCTCTCCCTCAACTCTTTAATAACTCAAGGGAGAAATAAGTTTAAACGACAACATAAAGGGACTAGGCATATAGAAGATCCTTTTTTTCACATTAGTTTGCATTTGAACAATGTTGATTGAGAAATTACATATGTTAATTGGTATCCTAAAGTTTTATGAGTTAATTCATTTATAACTACTTTGATATTGCATTGCATAATGATTATGACTTATGGAAGTCATAAATCATTCATAAGATTACTTGCTTATGCTCATTCACAATGTTTGATTGTCTTAAATGCTTTGAATCATACATTGGTAGATTGCCTAGATAAATAGGATCAAACTGAGCTAAACAATAAAAGGTTACTACATTTACGAGAAGACTACACTTAGGGAAAGTTAGGTGGAGCACATTCATAACATGCATCCTTATCCTCATTTTCAACTTCTACTCTTGTGCACATATATGTTACAACACTTGCCTATTTTGATACATTTTTTATATTGCTCTCATCTAATTCAATATTCATTTTGTTATATGCTTTGATAACTAGATAAATACTTGTGTCTCCTCTAGTTATTTAATGCATTGGATAGATTTTAATGATTGTCACTTAAAGGAGTCATATATTAGTCCTAGCATACTTATCAAATAATCTCTAACTTTATATGTTATGTTTGTTATATGTCTAATAATGTTGTTGTTGATGTGATCAAATTAATAGTGCTAAACTATAACAACTTCAGTATTTCTAAGATAATAGCCAACAAAATAGAAAAGGTAAATTCAATCTCAAGTCGTCTCCCAATAAAATTTGTTCTTATAAAAACTATACAAAAGGGTCAGTAAAACAAAACTAATAAAGAAGATAAATATTAAAGAACTAAATAACAAAATATAGAAAGAAATAAATTTATGAAATATTTAAAAAGATAAAAGACAATGATAAAGAAAATAGATTGATTTTACTGTCTTTTCAAAATAAGATTCACCATTGGTATCTAAAGATTATTGTTCAATTAATTAATGTTTTAGATTTTCAAATTAATCAACGTAAATTTTCAATTAATTTGTTGGCATAATCACTATCAACCAAAGTACATTCTCAATTAAAAACAAGAATTTTGTAGATTAATCATAATAAATTTGTACATTCTCAATTAAATATTACTATGTCTAATGATCATGTCTATTATTTTACCTTTTATATTAAGTAAAAATCTAATTAACCAAATTACATTCTTGAATAGTTCTTGTTAAAGTCTCCACCTTTAATAAAAGTACATTCTCAATTATTGGCAAAAACCTATTCAATCACATGAAAGTTTCTAACTTCAATGAAAGTAAATTCTCAATTAAAATTAAAAATCCTTGGACTCATATGATTGATATGTTATGTAGATTTAACATCATGCTAACATGCTATAATGTAAACATCATTATTTTTACTTGATTAAGAAGCAAAAGACATAATTAAAAATAAATCAAAACAAGAATTAAAAGAACAAACAAATGTATTCATAATTCAGTTAAAAAATTACAACACAATCAACCTTAGAGGCTTAGTACTCTATGAAATGTTCAAATAACATGAAAATATTAGAAGAGAGCGTGGAGAACATGAGAGAAGAGAGGGTGGACAAAATTTGAACCCCTAAAGGGTTCATAAGCTCCCCTAATGTGTTTTCCTATGTCTCTTTATGTAGAAATTGGATTGGGCTTTGTTTTAGGCTTTTTTATTATTGAAATCTTCTTTATGATATGTAATTTCCTTCAATTATCTTCTAAATAATCCAATATCTTCAAAAATATATTTGATTGTTGTGGAGATCTAAAGATATTTGAGAAGATATATGCTAGATTAAAAAAGATTTGGCAAATATGATCTTTTGATATATATTTATTGATATAGTTAAATAAGGTAATTATTTAATAATATCAAATAAAATATCTTAAGATGTATTTTCCCCAAATTATCTTTAATCATAAACATTTATCAATTATCAAAGCCCTTTTAGTAGAAAAAAATGGAGAAAACTGCAAGATCCAATTTTTGTTGCATGTTCCATCTTCTTAGCTTAGCCAAATTTCTTCACTTTTTCATGTTATGCTTGGATTCACTTCTTGTAGTCTTGATTATTTTTTATTTTTGGATTTATCTTTAAGGTGTCATAAAACTTTAACCAATTTATTTCTACACCTCAATAAGCTCAACTTAGTTGTAGTTGTATATCATACGCTAAAATATCCAAAGAACATTTATGTAACTTAAAATTTATTTTTAACATGTTTTTGTATCTCATGTTAAATAAACTCAATTATAAAAAATCCTAATTAAAATATTCTATTAAAGTACAAAAACTAATTAAGAATCCAATATTAAAGGTTAAATGAGGACATAAATATGCACTCATCAATGTCTCTCTCCCTTAGAACCCTTTTTTATCTTGATCAAATAAGGGTGAGAATAATATGCTAAACAAAAACACTATGTTGGAAATAGAGAAAAATGTTCAAAGAGCGAATACAATAAACAATAGAGATAGAGAAAACGATAGATAGAACATGTGCTAAAACATATCAAACTTTATGGTAATTAATAGGATATCTAATTCAATAGGAGAACATGTAAGTACCTTAAATGTCTTGATAATGTTAAGACAAAATCATCTATGTGTTTAAATGCTCTCATGTTTTGAAGTTTAACCAAATAACGTTAAAACGAGATAATAATCTAAAAACAACTTAGGAAGAAAACACATGACTTAGAACCTGAATCCTCAACATAGAAAACCTACACAAGACTTGGAACATGAATCCCCAACATAGAAAACCATAGGAAAACACTTAGGTTCTTAGGAAAGAGAAAAACATTTAGGTCAAAACACCCAAACGTTATGCTAAACGATTGTTGTGCCTAAAGCATCTAAGAGAGTTGAAGTTAAATGCATAATGCTTATCATACTCCAAGGGTATTCGGTCTCGAAAACATAACAATGTCAAGACGATGTCTTTGACAAAACAAACTAAAAGACTAAAAAGATTAAATATAAAAGAAAACATAAATAAGCAAAACACTATTTGTATAAAAAAGAGACAAAAATCAAAAGAAGTGTTTATTACCTAAATGATACTATGGGCTTAAACAATATTTCGTCCAACGATGAAGTCTACAACGCTTGATATCTTTCAGAGAAAACCTTAATCGTCAAATGCTACCTTAACAGGAGGATATCAAAAGACTTTTTGTTGTTCTGAGCAAGCATTAAATGACAATAAATGTTCAACATAAAAAAACAATAAAAGTGATAACAAAAGACATAAATGTTGCATGCACAATTTACTCTACTCTTTGCAAATAAGTTATTTTGCACACATCCACAAAGCTTCAAATCAAAATATCAGAAGTTGACGTTGGAGAAAAAAGAAATATTCACATAATGTTCTTCACTTGAAGTCATGCCTAAAAGGACGTACTATCTACTTTAAGCAAAGTATTGTAAAAACATGTCAGATGTGACAAGTTGACTTATCCAATGACTATTGTACATGAAGAAAGAAAAAGCACAAAAATCAATGTGAGTGTTCAGTGTAACAGATATTTATTCAAAAAGTCTTTAAATAGAAGAGCTTTCGAAAGAAAGATCAAGAAGATAGCAAGAGCATAACAAGAAGCTTACAATGAAATATTTATACTTAGAAGCGTTAAAAAGAGAAGAAAAAAATAGCTCAAGAAAAATATCATATCTGAGCAAAAAAAAAAAAAGAGAAAAGATGAAGAAAAAAATACTCTCAAGTTTTATTGTAATATTGTTTATTGATTGTTAGGAAGAGAGAAAAATAAAAGAGAGAAACACCTCAGAGTGTTTAGACAGTTTTGTATCGTAATTATATCCTCTCTACGAGAGTATAATAGTCTAAACAACTTGTAAGTAATAGTTGATTACAGTTCTCGAGAGAATTAAAACACTTACAATTGAACTCAGCTTAAATTAAGAAAATCTATACCTGATAGTAAAAAAATGGTGTGAATACTTAAATAAAATATTTGAAGTTGATATATATATATATATATATTTTGTATAACAAACTTGAAAAATTGTACAGAAGATATTTTTAGGATTAAAATAAAAAAAAGGTAGTGGAACATTACATGGTGTGTCCAGAATTTGCATGTCAGCTACCAAAAAAAAATGGCGACTAAAAATATTTATTGGTATATAACCTAGTTGATCATGTTGACGTTTGAGCTACACGCGGGCCATCTGGTGTGCTAAGGTAGAAAATGACGTAAGCTTTGACAGAGCTCAGGCGAATCATAAATAGTTACACACGTTGAAAATTGTGGTCAGAGACGCCATTTTTGCCTCTCTTTTGCAACTACGTCTTATAAAAGTAAAGCAACGTTCCATGCTTTCTCCCTAACACTGCGATTGCTCACCAAACACCAACCTTCTCATTAACCTGAAAGTCGATCGACAACTTTTTTCAAAGATTGTTATTGTGGGGTGGTCGTGTTCTTCATATCATGGGATGGATGTCACATGGTTTGGCTTTTGCTCTCATTGCTGTGTTCTTCTGTCACTTCAGCTGCTTCGTTAGCTTTTCTCAAGCTCAATCTGCAAACGCCACCACTGACCCTTCTGAAGGTAACTATCTTCTTCTTCTGCACAAATACTTTCTATCAATGGTTTTCTTGTTGGGAAATTCAGCAGAGAAATTATCAGAAAAGGAAAATTCTTATCTTTGTGCTCAAACATGTTCATGATCCATCAACAGTATTGAATTAAGATGATGTCAAATATTACTGATACAGTTACAGTATAAACATAACCATGCCACTGATATACATTTCTTTTTTTTATTCATTTTTATATTTTTTATGGAATATTTTCTTATTTTTCTTTCATTACACATAGTTTTTCTCTCTCTGTTCAAATAAAATAAATAAAATAAAATTAAAAAAAAAAAACCTTTATTGAAACTGCAAAACTCATTTCACCTGATCTCTGAATCTGAACAGGTTAACCTTTGTTTTTGAAACAAAGTTAGGTGAAAAGAGAATTTAGCGAAGGATTTGCGTTATTTTGTTTAAAGTAATGACAGGCGATACAAACAATACATTTTTGTATTTTTTAAAATATAAAAAATTTATGTGTGTAAAAATATATTTGTTTTTGTTTAATGGATAAGATAACAGAGAAAAAGGAAATTATTTATTACAGTACATATCAGTTCGTTGGCATATTCTGCACCACTTGATTCTTTTTCTGTTAAGTAATTTGAAGTTGATTAATAATACTACGATACACTTTTACATTCACATAAAATATTAAAGTAAAATAATTTAAAATGTGTAAAATTTTATAGTTTTTTAAGAAAGAATAAAATAAAAAATAAATAAAGATAATATTAAATAAATGTAAAAAATTTAAATGTGTCAAAAAATATTTTTTTTGCCGTTTGGGTCTATGATATGGTATTTAATATTTATATTTTTTTATTTATCAACTTTTAAATTGGTAGTTGTATCTTTCAAAAATGCAGTCCCTGTCACTGTCTTATTCCCAAACCTTATTTTATATATATATTTGACTTTTCACTCTTATTTTTAATTCACACGTTGAATTTTTAATAAGGATATTTTGGAGATATTTTTATAAATTTACTTTTTTTTTCCACGAGTCACGTAACTTAATTTCTACTATTTTAAAAGCTCTCTTTTCTTATTTTTCATATTTTTATTATTTTGATATAATATATCAATTTCAAATACATACATAGATATACAGATAATGTATCATATTAAAAAGTATTCCTATAATTTCCTTCCTAATTTGAAAATATTATTTCATTTAACTATTTACATTTATTAAAACAATCAAATTTCATTAAAATATAAGCAATAAATTAATTTTATCATTATTTGATTATAATAATATATTGGTTTAAATACCTTTTTAGTCCTCAAGTTAAGGTTTGAATTTTCGTTTTGTTTCCGATTTTAAAAATGAAGCTATTTTATTCTCATGTTGTGAATTTTGAATAAAATTGGTCCATTCTGTTAAGTAATTAACAACGACGTTAAATCCATGCTTGTGTGAATATATTTTTCTTCTCTCACCTCTGCTTTTTCTGACATTTCATTCTCTCTTTCCTATTTCTATCATCATTAATTACTTACTTATCAGCTTTTTCTATTTGAAGTCAATTAAATAAATTTAAAAAAAAAACTATTTGTGGGAAATTGCCAAAAAGTCTACGCAACCTCATCTCTCACAGTTTATCTCTTTTTAGTAAAAAAAATGCAAGAAAATAATATTGAGCATGTAAAATTTGTTTTTATATTTATAAAACTTCAGTGCGCCACTTATATGATTATATATTATATTTTAAACAAGCAAGACAATAACAATAGTAAAATATCTATTTTCCATTTTTACTAAAAATAATTTTATTTATCTTTCATCTTCTTTTTGTTTTTTTCTCCTTTCCTTTCTTTTCCAAATGAAATAAAATTGTAGAATAAAAAAGAAAAACACTGTAGGATAAAATAAAAGGCTAATGATATTTTTATAATAAAAGAAAATCTTAGAAAAAAAAAACTAGCTAGAAAATCAATTTCCAATTGCACCTGTATAACTTATAAGTTCAATTCGATTATTAAAACAAAAACACGGTATAACAAAATAAAATGTTAATATTTATACAATGAAAAAAATCTTGAAATTCAAAAGAAACATACTAGTTTGAGGATTCAATTTCTAATTGAACCACTGTAATCACTGAGTTCAATTCAATTACTGTAAGTAATATCTATATATTTTTCTACTGTGAGTTTATATATATATATATATATATATATATATATATATATATATATATATATATATATATATATATATATATATATATATATATATATATATATATTATTCCATCAGACACCGACTACGTAAATCATACAACATTTTTCACATTCCTTAAAACCAAATATATTTTCATAATAATATTTGTAGACAATAACACAGGTTTACTCTTCTTTTGAATGAGAAAAAAATGAAGATAATAAGTACAAAATATTAAAAATTTCTCTCATTTAGTGTAAAAAAAAGGAAAGAAACAAAAAATTAGATCAAATGTTTGAAATTCATATCATTATTAACATGCCCTAGAACAGTAAATATAAACAAAATGATGAAAAAAATAATTTTAAATGTACCAATATTTTAAATTCATTTAAAATAAATCTTTAGTTTTTATCTAGTAAGCACTTTAAAAATATATATTATTTGAAGTATTTTAAAGAATTTATTTATCACTTTAACCGGAATGTATTTTAAAAAATTAATATATAGTAAAAATTATGGAAGCACGAGTAACAAAAGAACCAATAATGCATACTTATTTATAGGTTTAAATACCTTTTTATTTAAATTTATTTAATTGACTTCCTATGAAAAAAACTAACAAGTAAGGAATTAATGATGATATAAATAGAAAAGAGAGAATGAAATGTCAGAAAAAGCAGAGGTGAGAGAAGAAAAATATAGTCACACAAGCATGAATTTAACGCCGTTGTTAACTATTTAACGGAAGGGACCAATTTCATTCAAAATTCACAACATGGGAGATAAAATAGCTTCATTTTTAAAACTGGGAACAAAACGAAAATTCAGACCTTAACTTTGGAACAAAAAAGGTATTTAAACCTAATATATTTGTTACATTTATATTTTAAAGGTCACAATTTTTTTTAAAAAGAATCTAATTAAAAATTAAAAAAAAAAGGAATGAAATTTGAGACAAACGAATTGTCTGTGAGAAGGTTAGGTTTTGTTTAAGTCTATCTTTGATCTAATTAACTCTGTATTGATGGATGAGTTAAAATATTAAAAGATTATCCATGATGTTTTAACAACTTTTTAATAATAGATTATGTGTCACTGTTTTTATTAGTTTGTATCATTGTTTTATTAGTTTGTATATTTTTTTAGTAAAAAAATTATAAAAAAAATTGTTAAAATAATTTTTTCCTTTTATTAGTTGAGCTCCTATATCTATATGGATTTATCTATTATATATCAGTCTATCAATTTTTTTTTTTTGAGTTGGTTTCTTTGTAATATTAAAGTGAGTGCATTTCCCTGAAAAAGTGAATTTGTGAATGCAGCAAGAGCTTTAAATTCAATATTCAGTAGATGGGATATCTCTGCAGACACAAGTTTGTGGAATATAAGCGGTGAATTGTGCAGTGGAAATGCCATTGATAGTACTTCCACCCCTGAAAGTTACAATCCATTCATCAGATGTGACTGTTCATTTGACAATCGAACTACTTGCCGCATCACAGCACTGTATCTCTCTCGCTCTCTCAACTTAATTTATTCTATTTTTCAGATCAAATTTCTCTGTTGCTGTACATTGAATTTGTAGGCTTACATATGTTTTTAATGGCACAGGAGGGTCTATGCACTGAACGTGTTTGGTGAAATTCCAGAAGAGCTATGGACTCTCACCTATCTCACCAATTTGTATGCTTTCTTCCTCATTAATAAGTTCAGCACATGCTTTATAATTATTACCAGAGGATACTCAGACATTCATTCATGGGGGTTCACATTTTGTTCCACAATAAGTGGTTACTACTACATTGATAACCCTTATCAAAGTATAAAAACTGTTGTCATGATAATAATAAAATTGTAAAAAAGAAAATCTGTGTATCAAAAATTGGTATATTGATTTAGCTTACTATAAATTTAATTTTTGTGCACATATTAATGCATCTGCCAACCAATTAAAAGTAATTTCGTCTGTGATTTTTAGGGTAGTTATTATATAAGTTAACAAATTTATTAAAGTTATGATTGAGTGAGAATCTAAAATTATTTTGGTGCATTTTTAGCTTTTGATTTATTGTTCTCTAGAAAGAATTACAAGTTTTTTGTTGTACTAAGTTCCATCAAATTGCAAGCAGAAATATTGGGCAAAATTACTTGACGGGTTCTCTGCCTCCAGCTATTGGAAATCTAACTCGTATGCAATACTTGTAAGACAATTCGACCCAATTTCATTTCATAATGTTCTACGAATTTAATGTTGTGACGCATAACTTCTAACAGTTAAGTTTTCTCTTTGTTAGGAGCCTTGGAATCAATAATTTATCAGGGGAGCTTCCAAAGGAATTGGGAAATCTTACAGAGTTATTATCACTGTATGTTGTTTATTTTGAACTTTCCTTCCTCCGGTTATGAAAGTGCCAATGGGTTGTTTTTTAGGATCAAGTAGTCACCAAAAATATTTGGGGTCAGTTATGAGTCTTACATTTGATAGAAAATGAAGTGGTATTTAATCGATGGGGTTAACCCACATAATGAATTAGTATTTTGGGTTAACTTCGCTCCTTGTGCCTAAGTTATAATATTGTGTCTTGTAATACGAGTGCGTGTTTGATTTCGTGTCGGATCAATTCAAATGCGGATCCATAATACACATCTAAGTTGAAACTACTTTGAATAACTTACACTTTTCACATCTCGGTCTTGAGTGCTAGTTTAAAGTTTAATTACTGGTGTGAAAGTGACCTGGACATTGGACAAAATATGAGTCATGAATTCATAGAAATCCACATGGAAAATTTTGGTTTGAAAATGTTTTCTTTTTCCTTTAGATTAGTTATGAGTATCTAAATGGATAAAAGGGAAATTCACTGTTTTACATAAGAATTTGCTCGCACGAAAACATTATTCTCTTTAATCAATCCAATGTTGTTTTGTTGTGGATACATGATGGTGTGCATGAGAAATTTCTCTTGATGGTACTAGTGAGATTTATTATTTGTTAAATTTGTAGGAGTATTTCGTCAAACAATTTCTCAGGATCTCTCCCATCCGAACTTGGGAAACTCACAAAGTTAGAACAACTGTAAGTATTTATGCAGTCTTAGCTTCTATTTGTATTATTATCTTTTTAATCAAGTTTGGGTCCTATGGAGTTGTTATTTTACATATTTTACGCGCATACATATCCACTGACTTTACTCATTTATTGTTTCCTTTTGTATGCTAAAATATTATCACCTAGCAAAATGTTTTCTTATATTAGAAGTTTAGTAGCAAAAGTGAAATTTCTGCATGTTATATATACGCAGCCAGTTTAAACTTTGGAATAGTTGAGAAATCAAAGCCACACATGCCCCAATGCAGCCATCCTTGCATTTTGCATCTCAAATAGTTATTGTCCAACATTAGTAAATTCTTTCCTTTTCTAATGATAGTGAATCCTATCTCTACGTTGAAGTCGTACCCCTGTGTAAGTTTCCATATCTTTGTGTAGAATATAGTCATAAAGATGGACGCATATACTACTCTTTCAAATATGGTTTGTGTCTGCAAACAGCAAAAATATCATTGGGGAACTACAATACTATAGTGTTTTGGTTACTAAATGCATGTAACAAACAACTATTTATTATTGTCACAGTCATCAATTACACTCGTCATAAGCATAATTGTAGTGAATAATGGGTTGGTCGGTTCTCAAAAATGCAAAGTATGGGGTATTTTTCAAAATTACACTTTGTTATGCAGTTGCTTACCCTTGTGAGCACAAGAAAATATTAATTTCACGATATTTCCTTGCAGCTACATTGATAGTTCTGGAATTAGTGGTCCAATTCCATCCTCATTTGCAGACCTTACGAGTTTGGCAATAGTGTAAGATATTCCTCCTTTGACGTGCCTAAAGAAAGAAAACTTATACATCAATGAAGTTTTTTCTTTTCATTTCAGATATGCTTCAGACGTGGAACTCACAGGCAATATACCAAACTTCATAGGAAATTGGACTAGGCTTCAAGTCTTGTAAGACAACATTACCAGTCAACTATGTTTTCCTCCTTAATTTTAATTTAGTAGCTGGAACACTTTTTGATAAAATATACTATATTGGATGTGGAATTAATTTTTTTTATGGTTACTTTCATATTCTATTACAAAAGTGTGTACTGAAATTTTTCGTGAATGGTTGTGTTTTGGTATTCTGTCCAGAAATATTTCTTTTTATGGCCACTTTCATCTTCTTTTCCAGAAGTGCTTACTAACAATTTTTGTGAATTATTATCCTTCTGAGTATTCTGTTAGCAGAAAATTTTATTTCTATGGTTACTTTCGTATTCTATTCCAAAAGTGTGCTGACAGTTTTGGTGAATTACTGTATGTTTTGATAGGAGGTTTCAAGGCAATTCTTTTAATGGCTCAATACCCTCGTCACTTTCCAACTTGACTTCTTTAACAGAATTGTGAGTACCACCACTAGTTTTTTGTATGGGCATTATTGATTGATGAAACCTAATATATTAAGTATGATATAAATGTAGGAGAATAAGTGGTTTATCTAATGGGAGCTCCTCACTGGAATTTCTACAGAATATGAAATCTTTGACTACCTTGTAAGGCCCCGCTTTGCTAATGTCCATGACTCACTCTGCTTTCAGACTTAATTTTTTTACTTATTTGTTACAATTCTTGCAGAGAATTGAGGAATAACAATATTTCTGGTTCAATTCCATCCTTCATTGGAGAGTTCAATTTGACCCAACTGTGAGTATCATCTGTTTGTGTCAAACTATATTCAAATGAAATTATGTAAAAGTTGTTGACTAGAAAGCAACAAATTAGTTAATTCTTTGTTGCTATTCCAAATGTGTCCAATCTGATTGCTGGCTGGTTATACGAGGCATGTCTTAATAAGTAGTACTCAACATGTTCATTACTTATTTGTGTTCAATTATATTTTTGACTTCGTAATTTTCATTGTTGTGGTAGAAAGATACGACTTTTCCACTAATTTATCGTACGGATAACATAATTGGACATTTTCTTTCTTTTATTTGATAAAGAGAAAACATGTATCTTGTCTTATAGTTTTATCCTTTTCCAACTCATGAGAGTTAGTTATATATTTATGTTGGTTATTGCAGGGATTTAAGTTTCAATAGCATCGAAGGACAAATTCCGGGTTCAATTTTCAATTTGAGCTCGCTCACTACCTTGTAATAATACATTTCTAAGAAATTGAAAATTCATTTGTTGATATGCTTAAGTACATATTTTAAAGGATGTTTTCATCAAATTTCAGGTTTCTTGGAAATAATAAACTAAATGGCACCCTTCCGACACAGATACGTTCATCACTTCAGAATATGTGAGTAAGATTGACTTATTTGAATTATGGAGAATGAAATTCATTACTTTCTGATTCAAAATACTAGGGCAAAATCCAAGGTGCCCCTAAACTATCGGTTGCATATGCTTCGAACCTCACAAACACAATTCCTTAAACTTGCCAAACTCTAGTTGTTGATCAATAAGGTCTTTTTTCTTTACTTGAAATCGAGGATAATTTGATGAATTCAAGAAGTTTGGTCGGTGATATCTAAATCACCTGACATTGTCTGCATATGACCCATAGTTCGATGGAATTCCTAGTGTTCTTCCCAGCCTTACACTTAATTGCTATTTTAAATTTTGAAAAATTGCACCATCTGAATACAAAAGAGATTAATTGGAACTTTGTCCTGCAAGTTTAAAGACTAAAATGAACAAAAAATGTATTATCATACTGGAAAGAGCGTGTGCTTTGCCATGTTGTTACTTGTCAATTTTCTATTTGTATTTATTTTAATACAACTATAAGTACACATCATGTCGTATTTGTTTTAATACAACTTGGATGCTTTAAAATGGATGTTATATGTGTATGTGTTGTTATTAGATATATGTATCTGTATTCCTAGGACACCATACGAAACTATAAGTACACATCATGTAATTTTATTTATTTTTGAAACTGTTTGCTGCTATATTGGTAATAATATGTACTAGCTAAATCGTAGTCATATATCAAGTCTATAATGACTAAATACTAATGCTGAAAAAGAAAAGGCAACAACGTTTACGTTGATGTTTATTTGACTTTCTCCACTTTTCTCACTCGTGGAATTGCTTGCAGCGGCTTTATTTGTTTATATGATGTTTTCTTGAGATGATTCACAATTGACATAAATGTTTGTTAGTGTTTTACTTTATCTTATCATACTTATTCATATGTAAATTTTCCTACGGGTGTCATATCTGACACTTCTATCCACACTTGTATGTATGTATTTGTGTAACATGAATTTGTACAGGTTCAATAATGAACTTGCAACACACATAGTTTGTCAACAAATATGAATATTAGACTTAGCTTATTTTGTCTACACTCTTTTCAAACCATCATTCCCAAAGTATTTTCCTTGATTTGGTTTGACTTAACATCCTTGCAGAGACTTGTCATACAATGATCTATCAGGAAGCCTCCCTTCTTGGGTAAACGAAGCTAATTTACAACTGTAAGTAGTGTGATTACTTTTTTCTCTCCTTTTACATATCAAATTGTTAGTACGTGCCTAATAAAATGGGTCTAAGTTAGACAGATAGAGATGGACTAGTTTTGGATTGGATGACGTAACAGGTCTACCAGGCTATTAAGAGGATTGTAATGAGTAATAAACAGAGGAAGCTTAGATAAGTAGTTAAGTACTTTTAGAAAACAGGCATTTCATTCTTGAATTCATTTTTGTTTATGTATAACATATATACACGAGTCCAAAGATAGAGGGCTTTTTCAACAAATCATTCTCTTTCTACACTATGATCCACTTCTTATGTTCCACTTCTTTTACAATTCCAACAATATTGTTACATTTTTGTATGTTATACGAATCCAATTTTGTGAGAAGTGAATCATATTGTAGTATTATGGAATGCTATACATATCCAACATTCCAATCCTTTTATACATCATATTTCCTATGATTTTGTTTGACTATACTACTAGTCAAAAACACAACCTCGAACACTAAAATGATTAAATGGATAGCGAGAGTAAACAAATGCAAATTGAAAATTTACTTTAGTGACTAAATGTTTTCTAAAGTGACTTGCATTTGAAATAGGTGAAAATAAATATAAATACAATTCAAGTTAATAACAAATTTTCTTTTACTCATTTATATCATGATTATGGTAACAGCTATCTTCCTATTATTCATTATACTAAAATAGTAAAATTTTTCATGTCTCCTCTGACCTTTAAATGTTGAACTAAATTTTAGTTCAAATTTTAACATTATAATTGAATTACATGTGTGCGTACACTTGTTTGTTCTTTAAGAGTAACACTATGAGAGTTAATCTTCATCATCATTGGTGTTAATAAGTAACTAATTATAAACTATTAGATTTCAAGAAAATAAAAGGTGATGACATGGAGTGACCCTTCCCTTATATACGTGTGAGAGAGAGGGATTATATATTCTGAAACTCATTGCAATAATTTTTGGGTTTGAGATGCAGGAATTTAGTTGCTAACAACTTGTCGATAGATGATGGTTCAGATACCAGGTGATTATTGCACAATTTCTTTAATGATGATTGTTTTAAAAGTTCCTTTAAACCATACCCCGTATCACCTATTCTTGGCTATAATATGAATTATGATCTTGCTTGGATCTCGTTCCTCAGAGTTTAGTCTATCTAGATTCATATGCTAGTTGCATCCATTATTTATTATTTTGACAATCTTTCAATCCATTTGAAACATTTTCGTTTCCATACAAGTGTACTGTATTTTGCTTGCCATTCATTTGTGGACCAATCTTTTTATTTGGTAACTTTTCCTTTGCAGTGGCTTGCCATTTGGGCTCAACTGTCTCCAGAAAAATTTTCCTTGCAATCGAGGTGTTGGAAGATGTAAGTTTGACTTTAACATAATTTTACTGTGACTGAAGGATTTCTATGCCTTCCTTTTTCATTACATGGAAAAGAAATAGGATAAAATAGGTTAGGTAACTCAATATTCAGTGAAAATTGGATTTAGTACTTACCATTTAAAAATTGTAGTGTAATCCTTTCATTTTCTAACATATGGTGAATCTTGTCCTTGGTCAAACTAAAATGAATTATGGGACTAAAGACGAAAAATTCATTATATTTCATAAATACAGGATCCAAAACTACAGTTTTTAAAATGTAGGAACTAAGGTCCAAAACCATTTTGACCATGTCTTATTGAACCTAAATCACACTTTACTCAGAAATAGGAGGCTCTATCTGAAGTTAATCCTGTTATGTAATACTCCTTGCCACTCATTGATCAGTTATCTATGATTCTGTGCAGATTCTGACTTTGCTATCAAGTGTGGCGGACCCCAAATTACGTCCACAGAAGGAATCACATATGAAAGGGAGAATGAGACACTTGGTTCTGCTACATACTTTGTTACTGATACAAGTAGATGGGCTGTTAGTAATGTTGGATTGTTTACGGGCAATAATAATCCAGAATACACAAAATTTGTGTCTAATCAATTCACTAACACTATGAATACGGAGCTCTTCCAAACAGCACGGGTCTCTCCTTCGTCGTTAAGATATTATGGCTTGGGGCTGGAAAATGGCTTTTACAACATCACCCTTCAATTTGCAGAAACAGCTATTCTAGATTCTGCTGGAAGATGGGAAAGTCTTGGGAGACGAGTCTTTGATATATATATCCAGGTACTTTTGTACTTATCAAAATGCTTGGAAATCATAGATGATAGTGCAACAACAATGACAATAAGTATCAACCTTAAGAAATTGTACATCTACCTAGTTTGTTAAATTATCATGTGCTTTTATTTTATCATTTATGGAAATTAGTACAACAGTACCACATTTCCATAACGATGTATCAAAAGGGGGATGATTTATATTTGAGTGACTACAACTAAATATTTTTCAATTTGCAAATACTAAAAGCATCTTTTAACTATTTTTATAATATTAGAGTATTTGTACACATGTTACAATCCAACATCTCACATAAGACCAAGTGTTTATAGAAGTATGGCGTCTCTGTAACTTCTTATATTCATTTCGGTGTTCTGTTCTGGTGAAGAGAAAATTGTTCATTAAGTATTTAAAGATGCCATCACCTTGAAATTTCTACTAAATATTTTTAAAATATGAGGATTTGGCCATTGTTGATAATGATTTAAGGTCACGTGTGCATTATTCTTAGCTTACATTGGTCAATGAGAATTGGTAGGAAAGGAAAGTTTTCTTCTTCTTTTTTCGTTAATTATCCAATTAAATAGTATTTCATCTCCAGTGAGCATGTTTCGTCTTTTGTCCAAATCAAATTTGTAGAACCAGGTTATGTTTTATGTTAAATATTTTGAATCCATGTTGTGTCGTTGGTTTGGGACAAAAAGAAAATTATTGTTCGACCCTCTATTTTCTTGTCTTTTATTATACTTTCATTTTTATTTTTTCCATTTGAATATTCTAGGGGAATCTTGTTTTGAAAGATTTCGACATAAAAAAGGAAGCTGGGGGCATCTCATTCAGAGCTGTCCAAAGGCAATTTAGGTTTGAAGTGACGGAAAACTATATTGACATCCATCTCTTTTGGGCTGGAAAGGGGACTTGTTGCATACCAGCTCAAGGTACTTACGGGCCCTTGATTCAAGCCATCCATGCTATCCCAGGTAAAACTACAAAAGAAAAAAAAAAGTAGGCAATTCAGTTGTTTAACTACTAACCTTTAACAATAATGCATAATCTCTTGTCAGAAAAACATTCAAAAGAAAAATTTTGTTTTAATAGGGTGTGCCTGTATTGTACAGATTTTATACCTACTGTCAGTAACGAACCTCCAAGCAATTCAAATAATAGAACCGGCCTTATTGTTGGAATTGTTGTTGGAGTTGGAGTTGTAGCCTTCCTATCAGTTTTTGTGATTTTCTGTATCATTCGGAGAAGAAAACGTCAGCATGAGGATGAAGGTAAAATACTCTGCAGATTTTTGTATAGTAATGCTCTCATGATATTTAAGCTGTAACAACTTCTACGAGAGAAAATTAAGAAGAAAAAATAAAATAAGTTTCTTCACATATTAAAATTAATTTATGCACAAGTTAATTTGTTGAAACTCTTTTTGTATAGCTTCTCTAAATTTTTATATTTTAACTTAATCTAGAAACTTATTTTCTTTTTGTTCTTATTTTTCTCTCTTAAAATTTTGTATAGAGAATTTTGTCCAATCAGATCCAATTTAGATAAAGGGGGTGTCTCTAAACTTGAAAAGCAAGAAAAGCTAGCATCATCCCAACTTTGATTAAAGTAAGTCTCTGGTTGCCTAACTTTTAACCCTATTCATGTATGATTTTGCAGAGCTTTTAGGAATTGATACAAAGCCATACACTTTCAGTTATTCTGAGTTGAAGAATGCTACTAATGACTTTAATGTCGAAAATAAGCTTGGAGAGGGAGGTTTTGGACCTGTTTATAAGGTAATATTCTGTCCCTTTAAGATGAAGGTTATATTCTGCTTGAAAAGTTATCATTGTGAATACTGGTTCTAATAATTTTCTTGGCTAGTCAATGTTAATCCCACAATCATTCTAGAGGAGCTTAAACTCTCCTTTGATTATTTTATTTACCCTGAATTGATTTAATTAAACAAATAGGCCTTTATGCCTCCATAAATCTTACCTGCTTCCGAGTTATCGTAAGACTTGATATGACTTTAGTGCTTGTGGTTCTTGATATATTTGGATATGCCTTTGGCTTGTTTAATATTTTAGTTGATAATTACGTTTTAGTCCTCAAAAGACAAATGGAGATTTTGTTGTGGTTCCCCTAGGCACAGTATAACTCAGCCTCTTTAATATGAAAGTAAATTTGTATCCTGATATTCATTTTTTTTTTGGAAAATATTAGAAGTAAAAGATATTTTGTTACAGATTAAAAATAAAGTGATTCTAGTGTAAAATATTTTGGTGATTACTTGTAGATATTTTATAAAAACAGGAGCTAATTTATGTGTATTTGTATTCATAAAGTCAGTCTTCTTTCTCCAAAAGTAGTAGATGGTTCCATGGAAACTTATTCAAAAATAGCTTCCAACATAATGATTTAGATTCTTTAAAGTTTCCGATTTTAAAAGATGAAACAAATGCATGAAAATCTAAAAGCGAATTTTCTTAAAGAACCAGTTGTACCAAACAGGTTCTTAATGCTTTCTTCAAGAGAATATCATTTTTCTTTTTTGTTCTTGTAGGGGACACTTAATGATGGAAGAGTTATTGCTGTGAAACAACTGTCAGTAGCATCTCATCAAGGAAAGAGCCAGTTCATAACTGAGATTGCTACTATATCAGCTGTACAACATCGTAATCTGGTTAAACTATATGGATGTTGCATTGAGGGAAATAAGAAACTTCTTGTGTACGAGTATCTGGAGAATAAGAGTCTTGATCAAGGATTATTTGGTATGAAAAAGAATAAATAAGTTTTGTCTATCTGCACGTAAATTATTTGTTTTCTCATTTTCATGTGTACGAATGACTAAGGACAAATGTGGTCTGTTTGGGCAGGAAATTCTTTAACCCTCAATTGGTCCACACGCTATGATATTTGCACGGGTATTGCCAGAGGTTTAGCATATTTACATGAAGAGTCTCGTCTCCGTATTGTACACCGTGATGTGAAGGCTAGTAATATTTTGCTTGACTACGAGCTTGTACCCAAAATATCTGATTTTGGATTGGCCAAATTGTACGATGATAAAAAGACCCACATAAGCACCCGTGTGGCTGGAACAATGTGAGTCATCAATACTTCAGACATATCGGTACAAACATCTCTTGGAAGAAAAAGAAAATGGAAATTGACTTGTTCATAAGTTAAAATTACAAGATAATTTGATAAAATTCTCAGTTTCTATGAACTTTTACTTTTAAATTATGCATAAGCCAAGATGAATATATGGAGAAGTCAATTTCATTTTTCTTTCGTATTTTTTTAAAATCCCTTATGGAGAAGTTCGTCCAAATAAATCCTTAATCATCTTTCATTGGATCCATTTAAAGATAATTAACTTTTTATGGTTGGAGTTCATTTTGTTTTAAATAATTCTAAACTGTTGATATTCTTAATTCTTGTGATAAAGTGGATATCTTGCACCGGAGTATGCCATGCGTGGACACCTTACAGAGAAAGCAGACATATTTTCATTTGGGGTTGTTGCTCTTGAGTTAGTAAGTGGGAGACCAAATTCTGATTCACGTTTGGAAGGAGACAAGGTCTATCTTCTTGAATGGGTATGCACGCTGCCTCTGTTTCCTATGAATGTTAATCTTCCTAAAAATTGGTTGATGTTAAATCTGTGGTTTTTATCTTAATTATACCTATATTATTTGGGAAGAATTATAATCCAAAGGTTAATACCTTTTCATCTCGATTTTAGTATCTCAACCGAGTTCAGATCTAATCTCAATAACTATTAACCAAGGAAAATACCATCTGGTTTACAGGGCAACTTTTAAATAACATTGATATTTCACTTAATAGCACAATAAATTATTCTCTTCTCACATGATTACGAATTCTTCAAGTGCTTAGTTTGTTTTTCGTTTTACCAAAAATATGTCATGTGATAAACTACATAATGTACGTATTCTCGTTCCTAAACCATCTTTTTTCTACGATCTTCCAAGCAGGAATCGTGCTTTTTTTACCTACGACCACTTTGTGACAATATAAAATTTGTTACAAACATTTTTACAAAATTCATTTTTGTAATGTTTATTGATCATAATGATTGGTTGGTATTACACTTCTCTCAAAACTCATCTGGTCTACTTAAAATTTCGTAGACAAGAACAACTCTTGATAAAACTGTTTAATTTTTGGTTTTTCATGACTGACCAACCTTCCCATATTAAATGTCCTTCATTATATTATTAATTACAAAATGCAATGTATAATACTAGTTACATGTTTCCCATTTTAATTTCAGTTTACTTAAAATCATGTGTTTTCAATTTATGCGGGATGATTTGTCATGGGAAAATTATCGATTGCCTTTGCTTTTTAATCATCAAGGCAAATATCCCCCTACCATAAGATGAAGTAACTTTCTTCTGAAGATTAGTTGGAAATGGTTGTATGCTGATACCAGTTAACTCGTGTTAATGCTAGTGAAATGAATTTATTATGTTCCCCTCCTCTTTGACAAACAATTTGTGCATTGAACATTCAAAAACATGTCTATCATTTTACCTTACTGTCATTGGTTTTCTGTTTCTTAGGCTTGGCAGCTTCATGAAAGCAACCTCATAATGGATCTGGTGGACCCTAGACTTTCAGAATTCAATGAGGAAGAAGTAAAACGTATTGTGGGAATAGCACTTCTGTGCACTCAGACATCACCATCATTAAGGCCATCAATGTCACGAGTGGTGGCAATGCTTTCAGGAGATATTGAAGTGAACAATGTTACTTCAAAGCCTGGATATCTTACTGACTGGAAATTTGATGATGTTAGCAGCTTCATGACTGAAAATGCTATCAAAGGATTCAATACAAGTTACCAGTCTTCATCGGGAAGTACCAGCATGGTGGGTGGTGCAGACTATTCACCCATAAGTGTTTCTAAACCGATCCTTGAGGATGCTCTTAATGAGGGTAGGTAAGAATTGGTGTACTGTTCAGATCAAGTGTAGAACAATGATCATTTTACTGTGATCCAAAAAGTGTTTCCTTTTTCTCTGTTTTGCATTTGCTTTAGCCATTTGTTGTATTTTTTACTTAATTTGTGATGTAAATAGCCCTCTGAGTTACAATGGAATGAGCAAGGATGTGTGGTAACAGGCCTCAACCAGGAATGTTTTTATAGGGCATTTTTTTGTATACACACTATTTTCTTCGTTGTTCATATTTTAGGTTTAGAACACCCTTTTCTACAAAGTAAATTATGGAATGAATTATTTGTTGTAATTGATAGATGTTCTGGAATTTAGAATGTGAGATGTATTTAATCCATTCTGGAGTTTAGCCTTTGAAAGTGATAAAATTTTCATGATTTTGGAAACTAAATTCCGAAGTCTTCAAATTGTAACACCAAATTCTAGAAGATCAAGCACGAAAAGTTGAAACCAGAAAATAAACATCAGATACTTTATTAAATTTATAGTTTCCTTATTAAAGGTGCTTTTAATTTTACTTTATTTGTTTGCTTTTTCCTTTTTTTAACTTTTGTTGTTGTTGTCTCTTTACTTAATTCTTTTATCAAACTTATTATTATTATTATTATTATTATTATTATTAACTTTTATCACGTGTAACCAAAATGAGGATGCTTTTGAGAAAATGAAATGGATTCGACGAGAGAGAAAAAAAGTGAAAAGTTGAGATGTTTGGATTAAAGATAGTTGAAAGTGAAGAGAAATGAAGAGAAAATTGATGAGTGATATGATAAGTGTGATAGATTAACAAAATGATTTAATTAATAAAAATACAAAATTATAATTTTATCTATGTATTTAAAATTAATTTAAAATAAAACCTAATTAGTTTTGTTGATAGGAGAAGCATTGTATTAGTTGAACTCAATCTTGGTGATGTTGGTTTTTTATTATGACAACACATTGATAATAAAAACACATAAATGTGTACTTTTTTAGATCTTAAATGTGTACATGCTTACTGTGAAATATGCACATATTGTGTTTGTCACATTTGTTGGATATACTACGTTAATTAATGCATATTATTTTGTTTTGTGAAGTGATTATATCTGTGTATGCATAATATATGTTTTGGTGTTATGAAAACCATATGCACAAAAGCATATCTGAATGACTTAATCGATTACAGTGTTGTGATAATCAATTAAGGTCATTAGAGAGCTTGAGTTTTGAATGGAGGCAAAACAACTAGTTTTGAATCGATTACATTAGTTGGTGAATCGATTAAAACTCATGTGTTTGTACATATTTTTTTCAATTATGTTGTGATGAGTTTTTAGAAAGAAAAGTTTTCAAAATTCTTCTAAGTGCTAAAGCTTAATCAATTACATGCTTTGTCTATTCAATTAAGTCTATTATGATTTGACAACTAACTTTTGCTTGTCATAACTGTTATGACGGTCATATTTTTAAATGTGTTTGACCAAGCATTTAATGAGAATCGATTACATTAATTGAACATTCAATTATGTGCTTTGACTGTTGTATTTCTATTACATGTGTTTAATGTGATTGATTACATTAGTGTAGTAATCGATTGCTTTACGTCAAGACTGATATAAACTATATATTGACACATATTTTGATTTTCTATAGAACGATTGAACATACTTACATTTTCATATCTGATTGATTTCATCTGAGAGAATTTACTGATTAATCAAAAGTTGCAAGAATCAAGAACGAGAAGAGTTTGATAGATCTTTAAGCATTCTTGAGAAGCAATTTGACTAGTCTGCATTGATTGGTCATTTTTGCACAACTGAAGGTGCACCTTGTTTGATCAGGACAGAAGACTTGCAATCTTGGATTTATTGTTTCCTTGTACGTGTGGCATGAGGAAGAAGAATGATGTACTCTTGACTTTGAGAGAGGATATCTTAAAGGGTTTGCTACGACAAGAACAAGGTTGTTCTGTGTTGACAGGTTTTGTTGTTCTATATTTGATTGAGAGTTTGTGAGGTGTTTACATTTGAGAGTTGCTTTGTAAAGCCTTAGCTGTAATACTCTGATCATTACAGTGAATTAAACTCTAATCTAAGGTTGATTGGGAGAGTGACCGGAAATAGGCATTGAGGCTAAACCAGTATAAAAACTGAGTTTGGTTTTCTTCTCCCTATCTCTTTACATTTGCGTTTACATTTTATCATTGTCTTTACATTCTATCACTGTCTTTAACACGCACTGCTCATTGCACACATAATTGTTTATAGCACAAGAAAGTTTTCAAAAACACTATCATTTGCGAAAAAAGATTTAAAAAGTGCAAGTTTTTTTAAAACACCAATTCACCCTCTCTTGGTGTTGAGAAACAAAGTCCATCAATTCTACCAAGTTTAAATTATATTAAAATAAAATGTGACTTATTATTTAAAATAAAATGAAAAAACCAATTGATGAAATTAATTTTAATTAAAATGTGATTGACATATATTAAGTTGAAATAAATGGTGAGTGATTAATTTTAAAAAAATAATTTTAGTTGATGAAATTTCTAGGGTCTGTCGCTCGGTGAGAAACACTTTTGTAACTCTCATTGAAACCTCTTCACCTTAGGGAACACTTCCTTAGCTCCTAGGGTCCGCCATTCAGTGAGAAACACTTTCGTAACTTCTTCGTCCTAGGGAACACTTTCGTAGCTCCTAGTGCTCGTCGTTTGGTGAGAAACGTTTTCGTAGCTCTCACCTGACTCTCTTCGACCTAGGAAAAGCTTCCGTAGCTCCTAGTGTCTGCCGCTCAGTGAGAAACGTCTCTGTGAACGCTCACTCGAGTCTCTTCGACCTAGGGAACATTTTAAGTGAACTCCCAGAGTCTGTCGCTCGATTTAGAAAGAAATGAAGACTTAAAGCGCATCGAAAATAGACTCCCTAATACCATATGAACGACCTCTCTTAAAACTCACAATAATCCTTGCGCACCTATTCCATTAAAGAGCTTGCGTATGCTTGGGGACTTGTGTACTGTATGACCACCGATCAACCAATGATCAGGCGGTCGACCCTCCAATAAGGAAATGACTGATCGATCTGGAATAGTCAATGATGACAATTAATCTGAGCAATAATAGTTACTAATGGGCAGTTAATGAGAATAATAGTCATTGATTGACAATTAATATGAATAATGTCTTTTATTGGTAACTAATGAATCAGACTTAATAGTAAACTCATTATAATATATATAATTATATGTTTGACAAAAAAAAGGAGATAATTTAACTCTGATTACTCATTCCTATTATAAAATATTTGAGTCACTGACTTAGGGTCAGAGTATTTTCTACAAACACCCTCCCCCACGACTAGGACAAAAATAAGATAGAGAATAACGCAACTGGATAATGGAGCGGACAACTTTAAATGCTTTGAGTTAGAAATCTCAATTCTACCAAAACAATAACAAATCAAATATGCAATTCAACCTTTAAAAATCTTAAAAAGAAATAAAATGTCTATTTTTTTTCATAATACAATAATGAGAAGCAAAAAGTTGGGTATTTTTTTTTTATGTATATGGATCAATTTATTTTGTTAATTGCTAATATAGGTTTACTTTTTTAAAAATTATAGATAAGGTTAAGTTGTGCTAAGATAACACGATGCATTCTAAATAAGTCAATATTCGCTGTAAACGACTTATAAACGTATAAATGATGAATTTGTTAGTGTCAATCATGATTGTTATTTATTTAAGCTTTCTTGATCATCCCAAATCACAAATATTATTAGTCCATTTTTCAAAAAAATCTAGCAACTATGTTCATCATCATTATTGAAAAAAGCAAATCCAAACAATTGCATCACATTAAACCAGATTAGGGGTTGTTTAGTACTAAGAATCACAATTATTTTTAACAAAGTTTGTGCAAACCTGAAAGCTGAATTGATTAAAATTGGGACAATATGATGAGTTAAAAAGGTGATTTGAAGTGTGAAGTCATCATTTTAATTCATTCACAACACACATTACATTTCCAAATCATAGAATATGCATGCTAAAAATAAATTAAAAAGCATGATACATAAATAACACAAAAGTCATGTTATTATATTGCGCTTTCAATACAAAAACCAAAACAACCACGACTTTAGTTCAAATAAAAAATCATTGAAGTTATCAATTTTTGAAAAATAAAATCGCATCAAGCATTAGTACTAATGAATTATAATTCAAGTAAATAACACAAGAAAAATAGTGAATTGTTTGTAATATAAGGTTTATTAGTTTTTTTTTTATTTAAGATAATTTTTTAAAACTTTATTCCACTAATTTATAATTTGGTTATACTTTTTAAATTGATGTCATATGTTATTAGTTATTCATGTCATATGTTAGTATTGTAATGCTCTTATTATTAATTTGACAAAGAAAATACATTACTTTATTTTAAAAGGTAAAACTAAATAAAAAACGCTTTTAATAATAACAAAAAAAATAAAATTAAAAACGTTTAAAATAATGAGAAAAAACTAAATATTCTTTTTGAATGAAACACTATCAAACCTAATAAAAATAAATAGATTTATGTTCTGAATAAATTTTTAGTATTAAATTCCTCTGAATTTTATTATGTAGCATTAAAAATTAAAAACTTAAAATAAAACAAGGGTGAATTTGGGAGAATAGAGGACTAGAAAGTGTCTCTATGGTTTCCCTCCTCTCTCACTTCCACCTTTAAACTAAACAAACACTCATTGGTGCCATTTTCAAATTCTCTATTTCCTTCAAAACCCTATTTTATGTGAAGGGTTCGTCTTCGCTGCATTTGGGTTGATCGCACCAACTTGTGAGTTTGTAATGCATGTATTATCTTTGTTTTGTGTGTATATCACAACTTAATCTTGCAAAATGCTGGTAACATGCATGTTGTTATTGTTCTATGGTGCGTTTTAGGACACATTCTTAATATTTTTTTTTTCAAGTTCAGTAATTGGTTATTCACTATAAATGGTTTGTTTCTCGTTTACATATGGATTATGATGCCCTAATTTGGATTTTTGAATGAAAATCTACAAAAGAAATTTGGTACCGTTGCTTTATCAATCAATGATATAAGGCTGATAAGAAAAGCACAGTATGCCCATCAGTCAATACTAAATTTGAACAATATGTTCTTCTCTTTAATTACTTACCCATATTTTAGTGAAATACTTCATCTGTATATGCTACCCAGAGACCAAATAAAGGTGTGTTTGAATTGGTTTTGAACAATGGGTTGCCTTAGAGATCTATTATGTGATGTTTTCTCATATAGCATTTGACTTACTATTAATCAGAAAAGTAGAAAGCATTTGTACAGCTGGAATACCTCATTGTAGAATCTCTGAAAATTCTTAAATTGTAACAGGGTATATCGGTACTTCAAATTTTAACATGGTCTATTTATTTTCTTCAGTGTCATTTGTAGCCAAGGAAAGAATGACAGAGGTAGTTCCTGGAACTGAAGAGGCTGCTGAACCTCCAGCATCACCTCAACCATCTCCTGATGTGCCACATAATATGGAAACTGAACAGTTAACTCCTACAAAGTATTCTATTATGAGTAGGAATGGGGTTGGGACCTTAGGAAAACAGATATCTTTACTTGTGAATCTCTTTGAAGTTTCTGTTAATGCTCCAGACACACTGTTTTTCCAGTATAGTGTATGTTCTGTATTTCTGCCTCAGCAATTTTGTTGTATCTTATCTTAGACTTTAGCTTATTGAAGCATTTTCAGGTTGCTATTACTTTAGAAGATAAGCGAGCAGTTGAAAGCAAGGTCATTGGGAGAAAAGTGATTAACAGGCTTTATCAAATATACTCTTCTGAACTTGGTGGCAAAAGGTTTGCCTATGATGGAGGAAAAACTTTGTACACAGCAGGTCCTCTGCCGCTAAATAAGTATGAGTTCAAAGTTCCTTTGGAGGAATCATTTAGAAAACGGTATGCCTTTCATATGACTATTTTATTTATTTGTGCCATGTTTTTTTTTCCTTTAAGCTTATACTGTTCTAACTCTAGCCGTAGTGCTGGTGCTGATGGAAGCCTTTGTGAGGAAAGTAAAAGGTCCAAACATTCTTTTCAGCTAAAGACATTCATGGTGGAGATAAGTTTTGCAGCCAAAATACCCATGCAGTCCATTGCTGTTGCTCTCAAAGGGGTTGACTCAGATGTCAATTCTGAAGATGCGTTGAGGGTGCTTAATACTGTACTGAGGCAGCGTGCAGCTGATTGGTACCTATACATCTTCTAAAGATAAAATTCAAAGAAATATTTTATGTTTTTTGGACTGGAATTTAAATTTAATCATAACCTCTTTGGTCTAACTTAGTTGAACAATTTCTTTTGAATGTGAAGTGGGTGTCTTTTGGTAAGGCAGTCCTTTTTTCACGATGACCCAAGAAATTTCACTGATGTTGGGGCTGGTGTAACAGCAGTCTCGGGTTTTCATTCCAGTTTTCGTTCCACACCGCGAGGGTTGTCTCTAAATATGGGTAAAACTGTTTTCATACTTTTCTTGGAATCTTATCTTCGTAAAAATGTATTGTTTCCGATCCTAACACTTTACTTTTTTTCTAGACGTGTCAACAACTGTGATCATAAAACCTGGTCCTGTAATTGATTTTCTGTTATCAAATCAGCAAGTGAGGGAACCCCGATATATTGACTGGGAAAAGGTGACAAACTTGTTCATATGGTTCATGAATAAAAATTAGTAGTTACCTGATATTTTTTTAATTCTTGATAATTTGTAGGCCAAAAAGGTGCTTAAAAATTTAAGGGTACAAGCAACTCATCGAAACCTGGAATTTAAAATTTCTGGCTTGAGTGAGAAACCATGCAATCAGCAAATGTAAGTTCTTGCCTTTAGAAAGTCAAGTTTCTAGTATATTTATATGAAATAAGAAAAAAAGGGAAACAAAATCTTAGGGTTCTCATGACCACAACAAAGCTTGAGTCTGATATCTTTTGCAGTTTTAGCATGAAGGTTAAAAATGACAACGGCAGTAATGAAGGACAGACGGTGGAGATTACTGTATATGAATATTTTGTCAAACATTGTGGCATTGATCTGCCCTCATCTTATTATTTTCCATGTCTTGATGTTGGAAAACCAAATCGGCCCAACTATCTTCCTTTGGAGGTTATTTGATTTTTTATAGAGGCTAAAGCTTGTTTTTATTTTTTCTTCAACACCCTATCCCTTTGGACCAATTATATCTGTCTGATGTTTTCTTCTCTTTTTCTTTACTTTTGGTGGAGTAGCTATGTTCACTTGTGTCCCTCCAACGGTATACAAAGGCACTCTTACCAATGCAAAGAGCATCTTTAGTTGAGAAATCACGCCAAAAGCCTCAAGATAGAATCAAAATTCTGAAAAATGTAAACTTATATTTATCGATACGTTGTTCCATTTTATCATTAATATGTAAGCTCATTAAAATATATAGGCTGTAGGAAACTATTGCTATGATGATGATCCTGTTCTTGCTGCATGTGGCATTTCTGTTGATAAACAATTGGCTCTTGTTGAAGGTCGTGTTCTTGAGGCACCACAGGTACACAGTTATTCAATATTTCACAATTTTTTGTGCACATGATATATAAGTTGAGGAGAGAGATGAAAGGGAAATTGGCATAAAAAAAGTGGTTTTCTTATAGATATCCATTTGTAGTTAATTTGGTGTCTCCTAGTGAGGTAGTCAGTTAGTTTAAGAAATAAGGCATGTTGCCTTTAAATAAGAGGGATTGAGTGGGGGTTCTAGCCTTTTGGTGAAATATAATTGGATTTGGAACAGACCTGGATATCTTGAATATTCAGTGTTCTTTGTACAGATACACTCAATCAATAAAGAAATCCTATTTTCTTTCATTTGTTTCTCCCTTTTCTGTCTTTTCCTTCAATTATTTGAGAACTAAATACACACATTGATACGATTCTATTTGAGACACAGTTAAAGGTTGGCCAGAATGATGTTTGCATCCCATGTAATGGAAGGTGGAATTTTAATAAGAAGGTATTCAGTTATTCTTTCACATGCTGAAAGTGTTAAAGGCTTCCTTCTTTTAGAGTTGTCTAAAATATGGACTAATTCAGAAAAGATGATGCAATATTTCCTTTTCATAGACACTTCTACAACCATCGCATATTGATTATTGGGCTGTTGTCAACTTTTCTGCAAGATGTGATACTAGTTACTTATCAAGGGAGCTGATCAGATGTGGAATGAGCAAGGGCATTGTATGTCTCTGGGCATTCTAATATCTATGCTATATTTATTTGTTCTCCTGTTTTTAGTTTGATTAGTAATTTCAAATGTACTTAAATATTTGTGCAGAACATTGAACGGCCACATTCTTTGGTAGAGGAGGAACCACAGTTGAGAAGATCTAACCCTGTTTCAAGGGTTGAAAGAATGTTTGACCTGCTGAAATCAAAACTAAATAGAGAACCAAAGTTGATTCTTTGTGTCTTACCAGAGAGGAAAAATTGTGATATATATGGTACATTTTTAGGCAATGTTTCTTGGGTTTCCTTTACATAAAATGTTTTGTATTCATGTTATGATCATTTATCAACTTTAGGGCCTTGGAAAAAGAAGTGTCTGAGTGAAGTCGGTGTTTTCACACAGTGCATTTCCCCTGTCAAGATCACTGATCAATACCTTAATAACATACTTCTCAAAATCAATTCTAAGGTAACTGAGTACTTTATGACTGATATCAGTACAAACACAACTCAACTTATTTTAACTCCGTAACTTCATGTACAGTTTAACTAATTTTTTATGACTTCAATACAGCTTGGAGGAATAAATTCTCTGTTGGCAATGGAGCATTCTGGCCATCTTCCCTTAATTAAAGACACCCCAACAATGATTTTGGGGATGGATGTCTCTCACAGAGGTCAATTAGATATTCCATCAGTTGCAGCTGTAAGTCTAGTTTGGTTTTCTGTTTTCCCGTATCTTCATTGTTTTTGTTAGAATAATTACATCTATGTATCATCATTAGGCCTACTTAGGGTGTAGTGTGCTAGTTTTTGTGAGCTGTATCTATAGTAGTACCTAGTTCTGCACCTAGGTGTCTAGGGCAGTCCCTTAATCTTTTATGTACTCTTGTATTAGTTCAGTATTATAAATAGAAGATTGTGAAAGGGATCAACTAACCCCTCTAGAAATATATTTTCTGTTTTAATCTCAAGTGTTTTAAAAAGCTTCTTGTACCTTTCTATTTGCATTTTGTTATCTCTGCAGCATATTAATCTGGTGCATATTGTTGAATTGTAGGTTGTTGGATCTCGATGTTGGCCATTGATTTCAAGGTATAGAGCGTCTGTGAGATTGCAGGCATCTAAGGTAGAGATGATTGATGCTCTGTACAAGCCATTGGAAAATGGGGGTGACGATGGTATTATCAGGTTAGAGTAAAATTGTATATTGAGCTACTGTTTTGAATTTCATAACGAAAATCTACAAAATACCCTGAATTCCATCTCATTTTGAAGTAACCTGATAGGATCCTAAGTATTAATTTTGTAAAAGAAAATGGTCATGGGGTAGTTTTAGGAAAAAAAAAAATTAAGTGATACTGGTATAAAATAGTTTAGTGATTATGTTTTAGAGATTTTCAAAGAAGTGGAAGTTAGTTAGTTCCTTTTTTCCTACAATTAGAATTCTTTTTAAAAAAAGAATCCATTGATTTTATGAAAAGCTGTTTTAAATAGCTTCTGATTATGGACAGTGTGTTTAAGATTAAAAAAGAAGTGGTAAAACAATAATTTAGTGATTATTTTTTAGAGATCTTAGAAAAAACAAAATATAATCTGTGTTTGTTTTTACAATAAGAAAAACACTTTTTTTTAAGTAATTAATCTTATGAGATTGTTTTTAATAGCTTCCTTCTGATTGTTATCAGATTCTAATTATTTTTAAAATCTGTAATAGACATTAATTTTTTTTAAACCATGCGATTCTTATTACAATATGATTCAAAAAAATTTGAAGGAGAAAGAAAGGTTTTATTAATGCTGAAATATTCAGTAAAGTTAATATTTAGACACTATGACAAAGTGCTTTGCAAGCTAAGGTTATTGTGTTGACTTAGCACTGATGTGACAGTTAATAAAACAGTTGTAACAAATCGAAATGTTGTTTGTAACTGAGTGAGATACAGCTACTGATATTAGGATCACCTACTAAGAGGCTGTTGTACTGGTGTGGACTAACACTAAATGACATATACTAACATTCTTCCACCTCGCAAACAGAGGATGATCATAGCCAAGACCTTGAGTTTGTCTCTTAATTAACAACAACCAAGCCTTGGTAAGTGTTGAATATAGTGAAAATTATATATGGGATTCATCTCCCTTGTGTTAAATACACACATAGGGTTCTCTATTTATAATAGAAGAAATATGGGCTAAGCTCAAAATACAAATAAGAAATAATAACAAACTAACTAAAAGATAAAAGATAAATATAAAATAAAGATAATATATCTAACCGTAAGAATATCAACACATTTGGTCGCATGTAGGCACATGAGTGACTAGTAAGGAAGGATTTAGAAACTTCTTTCGAACAAAAAAGGATGTACAGAACAGCATGTTGACTCAAATTCTCATAGTAAATGATTGGGGAGGAATAATTGACATTTAGTTCTTGAAGCAAAGATTTGAATAACTTAGTCTTGATGTCTCTAGATACAATTTTCTCTTAGAATGAAATGATAATCAATTTTAATATGTGTGGTTCTTTCATGAAATACAGGATTAAACTAATATGAAGAGCTGATTGTCACATATAAGTGTCATTTGAGTGACATCTTTAAATTGTAACTCTCTAAGTAATTGCTTAAGCCAAACAAGTTCACACGTGATTGATATCATAACTCTATTTTGCTGCTGCACTAGATCTTGCCTAGGCATGACAATAGGTCGGGTTGGGCATGGATACTGTCTATTCGATATTCGACCCACAACAAAAAAATCCACCCATTACTTATTCGCTACCCGTGCGGATAGTAGTTTAAAAAATACGCGAGTATTTTAAAACCCGTAGGCATCCGTGAATACCCACGAATATTTAAAAAATTATATTTTATAAATTTTTAAAATAATATTTAAATAAAATTACAAAAAAATATATAAAATATAATATAAATTAAATTAAATATATATTAAAATTTAATTTTAATTAAATTTAACTTGATATAATATAAATTAATTTTAATTTTAAGGTTTAATACCTATTTTGGTCCCTCTTTTCGGGGGGCTTTGTTCAAAGTGGTCATTCCTTTTTTAAAAGTTTACTAAAGTCCTACTTTTTGCAAAAACTGTGCAAGTTAGTCCTTTTTGCTAACGGCGTTAATTCTGCTAACGGAAAAACTGTCAGCTGGCAAATATTTGATGACTTGTACAAATAAAATTCGTCGTAGTCCTCATATTGGTTTGAAAATGTTTATTGTGGTCCCCTTTAAAAATGTTTATTTGTGGGTGTTTTAGCAGCATGCAGCCATGCTGGAATGCTCGATCAAGCGCTCAACTACTTAGAGACAGGAAGCGGCTTCACAAATTTGTCAATGGAAAATGCTCTTGGGGGAATTTTTGTGGTTTTCTCTAAAAGCAGGAGCTAAAATTTCATGTGTTGCAATCCAAAACTGATGAGTTCTTTTTTCATATCTCCACACTTACTAATATAACATGTGAAACTACACTGATAAACTTTAAATTATTGTGATTATAGTTTCCCAAAATGTTAGCGCATGGATTACTAGATCAGACGTGAAATCTTTAACATGTATTAAACAATGTACAAATGGCTTACCCTTCTAAGATGGCATGATGATCTTGGTTCCGCAGAACATGTGAGACATCGGATTTCTTTAGTTTACTGACACGTTTTTTTTTTAGTAAAAGGGGACCACAATAAACATTTTTAAATCAACACGAGGACCACAATAAACATTTTTAAACCAATATGAGGACTACAACGAATTTTATTTGTAGAAGTCATCAAATATTTGCCAGCTGGTAGTTTTGCCGTTAGCAGAATTAACGGCCGTTAGCAAAAATGACTAACTTGCACAGTTTTTGCAAAAAGTAGAACTTTAGTGAACTTTTTAGAAAAGGGAGGACCACTTTGAACAAACCCCCCGAAAAGAGGGACCAAAATAGGTATTAAACCTAATTTTAATTAAATTTAACTTAATAACATCTAAATTAAATTTTTATTTTTATTTTTTGATGATAGCATATACTTGTGGGTACAAGTAGTATAGTACTCATACTCAACCGTTTATAAGCGGATATTAAAATATCTGCCACCCGCTATCTGCGGGTAATAAATACCTATGGATACCAACTATCCGTTGTAGATTTTATCCGTTGCCCAATCAACATCTGAATAGCAAACAATTTTTGTATGGTTATTGGAACGATATAACAAATCTTTTCAAGGAGATCCTTTAATATATTGGCTCACCATATTGACTACAAAGGAAATATCATGATGAGTAACTGTAACATAATTTAATTTCCTAATCAATCTTCTATATTGTTCAAGATCTAAAATAGGTTCATCCTGATTTGGTAGGAGTTTGGTATTAGGATCCTTGGGTGTGTCAACAAGTTTTGAATTTATCAATCCATTTTTCTCCAAAATATCCAATGCATACTTCCTTTGAGATATAACAATACCGTCATTGGATTGTGCTACCTCAATACCCAAGAAATATCTAAGTTTGCCAACATCTTTGGTCTAAAAATGGTAGCAAAGATGTTTCATTTTAGAGATGTCATGGTGGTCACTGCCTGTAAAAACAATGTCATCAATATATACTATCAAATAGACATATCCAACACTTGAGTGACGGTAAAGATTGAATGATTTGCCTCACTCCAAGTCTTACCAAATTGTTGAACAAAGTTGCTAAATTTTCCAAACCAGGTCCTAGAAGTTTGTTTAAGGCCATATAAATATTTGTGAAGATGACATACTAATGCAGAAGACTCTCTAGAGCAACAAATCCGAGAGGTTGTCCCATATAAATTTCTTCTTACAAATTTCCATCGAAGAAAGCATATTTGACATTCAGTTGATAAATAGGCCATTGTTGAAGAGCAACCATGGCTAGAAATAAAAAAAAAAAAAAAAAACAGAAGCCATCTTTGTCATTGAAGAAATCCAAGTCAAAATTTTGTGTGTAACCTTTGGCCACAAGTCGAGTTTTGAGGCTATCAATAGTTCCATCATGACTAATTTTGATAGCAAAAATTCACATGCAACAATAGTCATGTATTTGAGGATATATTCTAGAATATAGAAAATGACTTAGAGGGTAGAGCTTCTATTGAGCTGGTTGAAGTTTGATAACATAGTGGAATGATTCTTGGGGATGTTAGAGGAATTTAGCTAATTGTGCGATAAAAAGCGCAGTCACCTATGTATCCAATATTATTTAGACATATGCTTCTAGCACCTCCATAGTTTCTTCTGACACCTCCCACTAAAGTGGAATAACAAAAAGGATATTTTAAAATTCTTACATTTTCTGAAAACATAATTTGGAATTTATTAGAAAAACGTATGATTACACATTCTAGAATTATTTTGAGATAAAGTATATTTCAGAATAAAGATTCCAGAATGCATAACCAAAATTTAGAAATAAGAACTTTTGGGATGATGCTTTCTGGAAGGTAAGAGGTGTGGAAAGAAATTATGGAGGTGGAAGAAGAAATTGTCCTAATGTAACAATTATAACTTATATATGTTGTTTATGCTTCATGATTTTTTGTACAAGATGTAGTGTGGTCACATTGTTATATTTATCATGGCACGCACATCAAACTGTTGTAATGATTAAAATATTTTCTTACAGGGAATTGCTGCTAGATTTCTATGATTCAAGTAACAGCCGCAAGCCAACTCAATTTATTGTCTTCAGGTGTCATTTTATCACTATTTTATTTGATCTATAATCCAGTCAGATATTCTTTTGGATAACTTGTTTTTAGGTCAAATGTTATTATAAATTAGAATATACCGATGTTAAATATTATAGCATATAAAAATCATTAACCAATTGAGTCTATTAGCATTGTTGAGTTGATTATGAGATATTTTTGGTTAATTATTCTCATTTTAGTATCTTGTCATTCTACTATTTGGTTATGTATCCCTACCATTTGTATGAGATATGTCATTTGATTTTTTTTTTCCATCTTTTCTCTAAAGTTATTCCTTGTGTATAAATGCAATGTAGAGATTGCAACATTCACCATGCCTTGACGATGATGTTTACATGTTCTTTTGGGGTTTTATGTATGCTTGTTAGCTTGTGTGATCAAAAGTATTTTATATGTTTCATATTTGCCATGTAGTTCAATCTTGTCTCAATTTCATGTTCAGTTTTATTTAGACAATGAGTTTAGGCGTAGTGTTAGTGTTGCCAAGAGAACATGTGGATCAAGAAGGTGGAGCTATCAGATGTTGCGGGAGTAGACCTTGTGGGTGGATTATTTGTAGTGGGTATTGTTTTGTTTTAAATTTTTATGTCCATTTTCTTTGGGTACTTGCATGTTGTTTATGTCAAGGTCACATAAATTGTTCATGTGGACTTTGGAGGAAATAAGACCAGTTCCTAGGTACAATTGTTTTGAAGACTACTCATTTCATCAATCATTGCTTGTCTCCACTTGGGATGGGATAATGTATCACCTAAAGTGTTGGGAAATGGTCAAAGAAGAAAGGTAGGTATAGTACATAGAGAATGACAATGATAACCTAGTGTAACATAATGACGAGACGGGTTAGGACTAGGTCAAATACCTTTTAATGCAGCAATGGACCACTGAAGGTCGAGGGGTATGTTTGAATTGATAAATAGTCAAACCATGGAAGAACCTAGCATGGATCTACTATATCTTCATTGGTTGAATCGGTGATTAGTGTAGTTCGTGGTTGATGCTGATGTGTCTAAAGAAGTTGCTCTGTTTGTGGTCCTACTTGTGGAACATCTTGGTGTATCAAAGAGTCAGCTTGAGGCAGATGGAAGTGGAATGTGTAGTAGAGGACTCAAAGTAAGGGATGGTCTCATAAAAAAAAGGAGAAAAATACAATGATAATCTTTTTGTGATCAATTGTGACCTAGGAATACGCACCTGATTCTAAGAGCTTAGTTGTGGACAAAGTTGACCCAGATATTTGCAGGGAATAGTATGAAAAAGGATAGACAATCTCAAGTAGTTTAAAACAATTATACTACTCCTTTAGAAATATATTTTCTCAAGTAGTCCTCTAGAAATATATTTTCTGTTTAATCTCAAGTAGTATAAAACAAATAAGATAGAGAGGGAAACTACTCCTTTCCCAGGGCTTGTACCAATGTGATTTTTATCAAGTTCATACTATGTAGAATTTGAAGATTCTTCCTTTCTCCACAACTTCGGCATGTGTTGGGGCATGGACTTTATGCATCTTCAAACTCTAATACGGGTCCAGCTTGGTTTAGGATTTCATGATACCCTCATATAAAGGAAACCTTGTTTAGTATTAGATTTCTTGCTCTCAAGATAGGATGGCTTATTTTTCTAACAGAAACAAACCAATATACAATCAGGGTATTGGGATTTCCTTCCAAGCTTTAGCCCAAATTATTAGCTCGTTATTCTGGGCCATATTTAGTATTACAACTGGTAGGTGCAGTATCTTTTAGAATCCATCTAGTTTTCCACGTTTCTTTTTGGAAGGGAATTGGGAAATAATGTTGAACTGGAGTTGCCAAGAGGTTTGCAGGGTTCAATAGTTGGGTATCATTCTAAATAGTTTTTAGCTAGTCGCATACTCAAGAAAGTTGGCACGAGTCAGCCATAGGTTTTAGTTTAGTACCAGGATAAGTCACTAGAGGAAGCTACACGGCAAGACATGTCTATTGTTAGTAACCTATTTTTGATTTCAACATTGATGACAAGATTGCTTTAACTATTTTTGTCTGGTAGCAGAAAAGAAAAACTGAGTTCCCTAGGATTAGGAACTCTGATACCAAGTTGAAACGGTACAATGATTTTATTAATTTCTGTCAAATTATTGATCGTCCCTAAAACAGGAAATAAAGGAAATCTGAGGAATAAGGAAATACCGTACAACATCAACTTGAATCTTAAACTATTTCCCAAGATATTTTATTATTTACACGTAAATCAGTCACCTGTTTGAAATCAACGACAAATTTATTTAGTGTCTAATTTTAGGAAACTAATATTGAACAAATTATATCTAAAATTAGTAGAAATTCTATCAGTATTTGACGAGTGGTCTCGATTTCCTTTATCACTTGTTAAAAATCTGAACTGTGTTTTCATGTGCAGGGATGGAGTAAGTGAATCACAATTTCAACAAGTCTTGACTGTCGAGCTTGACCAGATAATAAAGGTTACAGCTTAACTCTTTCTTTGTTCAGTTTGATAATCTGTTTGATTGCTGGAAGAATCTTACGTAGACATTGTTCTGAGTGCGTGCTTAGATTACACATTATTCTCTTTAAAGAAAATGGGGAAAAGTTAATATTTTCTACAGCACCTCTTGTGTTTATTGTTCACAACTTCAGTAAATTCTGGGAAAAAAAATTAAGAAAAGCAACTTAAAACATGCAACCAATCAAACGATGCAATCAAGAAAGTCTTGTAATTTCAGGCCTATCAACGTCTGGGTGAGGATGATGTTCCCAAGTTCACCGTGATAGTGGCACAGAAAAATCATCATACTAGGCTGTTTCAGACTAATAGTCCGGAAAATGTTCCTCCAGGTGTGCTACTTGTTTTTGTTTACTTGCATACAGGTAACTCAGAATCATTGTAATATAAATTTTCCTCTTTAGGGACTGTTGTGGACACAGCAATCACGCATCCAAGAAATTATGATTTTTACATGTGTGCTCATGCGGGGATGATGGTAACTAACTTTACATATCTGGCTTCCACTTTTTATTCCCTCTATACTTATTTGGTTTTGATTGCTATTTGTTTTTTGTTTCCTCACCATATAAACAGGGAACATCTAGGCCTGTACATTATCATGTGCTACTTGATGAGATTGGTTTCTCAGCAGATGGCTTACAAAATTTGATCCATTCGCTGTCCTATGTGTATGCATTCTACCTTTTGTTTATATGTTAACCCTTTATTATCCTACTTAGTTCGTTTGTTTGTATACTTATTTCAGGAACCAAAGAAGCACGACTGCAACCTCAGTTGGTAATTTCATCAGAATAGTGTTTTTTTTTTTTCAGAAAAGTGAACAATTTGTTAATAATAATTTATCCTCATTTTTTATTCTTCAGTGGCACCCATATGCTATGCTCATCATGCTGCAGCTCAGATTGGACAATTTTTGGATGTTAATGATTTATCAGAAACGGGCTTAAGTTCTACTGCAGAGCTTCCAAGATTGCATAAGAATATCAGGAGTTCCATGTTCTTCTGTTGATATCTAGTGTCAATGTACATTTGCTATACCTCTACTCTACACATATGAAGCCCAAATTTTGTTTCATGGGGAAATGGATTCATTTTATGCTAGCAATGAAATAGTTATTTCTGCTTCCTTTTTCTTAAAATTGTGATTTTAATTTATGCACAAGTTAACTAGTGAAAAAATTAATTTATTTTTACGAATTAATATCATTTGGAGAAATATCTTCTCTATTTGTTAATTTGGTCACAACTTAAACGATGACATAATTCTTTTGCACCTTTCGTCTCTCTACTTCTCAGTGAAACGTATAAACTAGAATTAAATGCTAACAGATTGTTTATTTCGAAACATTCCATAATAAGATTTATTATTATGAAATTAATTTTTGAATAATTTAAGAATTAATATAAATAGAAAAGATTGTAAAAAATAAATTTTTTGAAAAACTAACATTTAAAGATTCTAACATGTTATTAAAATTTCAGAGCAACGATTGACATGTTCATCATAGGCATTTAAACTACAATTTAAGAGATTAATTGTTTTTTATTTTATTTTTGGTATGTAGGGAAGGATGAAAAGAATTGATACAATGAAAAGAAGAAAGTATGTTTGTATTTCTTATTTCATTGAAATGGAAGTAACGTGAAATAAACGAATGAACGTAAATTCATCAAAAAAACTAGTCATCGAAAAGGAATGCAACCCGACGACTGCTCCCTTGGCTGTGAAAAAAGAGAAGCAAAAAATATAACAACCTTAATCAATTCAAATAAGAATTTAAAGCCATCAGAGCTGTGAAAAAGAGAAGCAAAAAATATACCGGCCGAGCATCCCTAAAGTAAGCATGGTTTAGAGCGGCTGACGCAGAAATCCTGTCATTTGGGTTCATGGAAAGCATTCTCTGCAAAAACCAACAGAATTTTGGAATTCCTAAAAGAACAAGAATCTCCAAATTGCTTCTTTAAAGACAGATATTGCATTTGGGTATATGACTAATTATTTCTCACCACACAACCAAAACAAAACTTACTGCTAGAAGATTCTGGCCACTTTGTTCCAGTTTAGGAAACAGATTGTGCATGCCCTGCATAGCAGTATAGAAGCACATAAATGCGTTGTAACTTTCAAAGATTGTACGAAAAAAGAGAATCGAGAAAGGAGAATTTAGTACCACTGGCTGATATTTCGGGTACTTATGAATGTTAGGCAATACTTGAGTGATTCCTGGCCATGTATCCTCTGTGGGAGTACCTAACAGTCTTCACAGAAAATCTTTATTGTTTCTATTACAAACAAGAATCGAAGGAAAAAGTGAAATGGATACCTGAAAATTGCCTCCAACTCATTCCGGTTCCTACTAGTATGGAATAGAGGTCCTCCAATTAGCATCTCAGCAAATACACAGCCAGCACCCCACAAATCAATTGGAGATGAATATCGATAGTTGTCGAACAACATTTCAGGTGCCCTGTACCAGGCAGTTCCTAACTGAACACTGTATTAGTGAGTTCTCCACTATATCAATAACACTTTTATCTCTATACCAAACTAAAACTATTACCTAATCATTTATGTCTTGAATTCTAAAATGTCTTTCAAGAATATTATGTAAAAATAAAAATAAAATTAAATAAAATAGTTTTAAGGTTTTTTTATTTTATTTTTCATTTCTGCATTACAATAAATATTACGGAAAGTTACATAAAAGTAAAATATTGTTAATAAAAGACTAATAAATATTATCTTTAATTCTTAAGATTACATATAAATCAAACACATTTTAAAATCTCATGATTAAAAACAAATGAAAGAAGTAGATATTTCTTATTTTACATATGAAAGAGGGACCATGATTTCTTACCAGAAACATTTACATATAGTCTATCTCTATGTACATATGCAAATAAAATGATAAAGCCAGCAAAATTTACAATTCAGAGGAATAAAGAAATACTGCAAGATTTAAGATATTTATACTCCTCAAAATTTAAAAAACTTAAAAAAAATAATATATAATTAACCCAAATATGCCACAGAAAATCACCCATTTATAAGTTCTAAATTTGCACCTGATATGAATGTTTTGTCGTTTTCGTATAATATCCAAATTTGGTGGGAACAAAATATCACAAAAGGAAACAATGTGCAGGGTTCAGTTGTGTCTAAGAAGAAAGCAATGCAACAAAATGTTAGTGTGAAACTTAATGAATGTGAATACTAAAACAGCAGAAATTGTTATGAAACAACAAATAATAATGTTCCTTTCAAGTCAATTATACCTGCTCAGTATATAATATGTCATCTCTAAACTCTCTAGCCAAACCAAAATCCGCAAGTTTGATCAGCAAATTAGGTTCATCAACCAGCACATTGCTGGGTTTCAAATCTCTATGTAGAACCTTACGCGTATGGCAGAAATCCAGAGCAAGGAGTATCTGGTGCATGAAACTCTTCAAGCAAAAGAAATTTAATCAGGGCTACAAGATTTTTAGAATTTCAGATTCATCTACCTCAATCTTAAATTATTTATCCTTCTTAATTAACAGTAATAAATGTCGGATACTCCTGAGTAAAATTGATTTTACCTCAAAATCACAATTTAATTAAAAGTGATGATGAAAAGTTTACCCTAAATACTATATAATAAAATGCCTTTCATTGAAATATCCAAACATAAATCACTTTCTTTAACTAAAATCAATTTAAATCTAGCTTTGCTTTAAGAATTCACATTTAATGCAAATTTCTTTAAATTCAAAAGATTCTTTGGGAACCCACATGCAACAATGCCTAATCCATTTCTAAACAAATTAAAAATCAATTTCATAAAACACCAGAAAAAAAGAACTCTCATCTTCCAAGTACCTTTATAATCTTGTAACTGCGATAACGGCTTTTCCTAATATAGTCATGAAGGTCGCACTGGAGATGCTCGAAGACAAGATTGACATATCTGTCTCCCCTGACATAGACTTTAAGCAACTTCACAATGTTATTATGGCGGAGTTCTTTGAGGAACGCCACTTCGCGGATGATCTGAGCCGGTACACCCTGGAACGAGCCGATTATTATGATCTGTTTCAAGGCGACGACATTGTAGGTGACAGGCTCGAGGCACCGGTAGACTCGCCCGTAGCCACCATCCGCCACCACATCGATTACCTCGTAGTCCGGTATCACCTCGTCACTGGAGTCGTATTTGTCACGTGAGCAGAGGCTGCACAACGCCAACCTAGCCAACCTACTCCACCACAAACATAACCATTGATCACTCAAATGTAATTGGAAGAGAAAAAACACAGAAAAAACGATAATCATCGATCAGGCTATTGAATCCAAAAATCATCGATAATATAATTACAGAGAATCGAAGTAGCTGATGTAATCTCTTCGTTCAGGCTGCACTCTCGGAGACGGTCTGATAGAGAGAGCCATAGCAACTGTAACAGAATTTGGACCAAACTACTCTTCTTCACTCAACCCACTCCATTTTTATATGCTTCTTCGAGTTACGATTTCCCGCGCAAAAGAATAACGAACTTTTTTCGCTAACCAATAGAGGCCTGCCACGTGGAATTCACCGTTACCTCGATGCCTTTAGCTAACTGTTACTTAACCGAGCATGTAATTAATTACTTTTTAGTTAGTTAGCTAATTGATGCTTTATTTGTTTAATGCAAATCATGTAATGTGATAATCTAATCAGTATTTGAAATTTACAGTTAATTATGTATTGAGGTTAAACAAATATTCAGTTGACCGGTTAAATAGGTCGTTATGGTCCTCTTTATTATTTTCCTGTTTTTATTCTAGCATTTTTTCCTTTAATTTAATCTTTAATAGAGAAATCAAGTTGTTCTTGAATGAAAAAAAAAACTAAAATAAATATTTTTTTATATGAGATGAACTTTTGTAAAAAGAATTACAATTTTATTGGGACAGGAAAATAAATATCAAGATTATATTGAAACAAAGTATTTTTTAGTTTTTACACACAAAAGTTAGAGACATTGTTCTTTATTTAGTGACATTTTACTTTATTTGTCCGTAGTCCTTTTATTAAAAAAAGAAGAAGAAAAAGCTTCTTATTAAAAACAGAAGAAGAAGAAGCTTCTTTTAGATTGAAAAAAGAACTAAATTCACTCAACAATAAATATTGAAAACAAGTCAAAGTTCCTTCAAGAAAAAAACTATCATTTTGATACCTTTTGAAAACAAAAAGAAATTTAGAGAAACTATTTTATCAACAAAATTAAAAAAAGTAAAATTTATATAGAAAAAGGATAGCTAAACTTTTTCACCCACTTCAGTAAAGAAAATTATAAAGTTGGACATGAAAAGTTCTTTAGTTTAAATTATTCAATTTTTTTTATCTCACTAAATATTACCTTTTAATATTTACAAAGAATTCATTTTTTTTATTCTTATTACATGTACTATTATCAATTGTTTTTTAGTTTACCAAGATTTAATCATTAAAGAATAAAACAAATTAAAATAAGATCGTCTAGGAATTTTTATTTTGAAGTTTAACAAAAATGTCTAATAAAATAGTGTGTATAAAAATGACCATCTAAAATAATGCACTTAAACACTATAAATGTTAAACAATATAAGTTACTCTAAACTATTTGATAAACAAATTTGCATAAACCCTATAGAACATGGATCCTGCTAAACGTAACGTTTAAATTTAATTGTACAAATAATATTTATTTGTCTTTTGTGTTATTTCTCTTTATATGTGCAGATTATATAAGAACAATGTTTTATTCAAAAATTCTCCATTGATTTAGAAGAACACTAAGAGATAATTAGACATTTTGATAATGTTTCCTTAATGCATTTTTGTATGTCCAATCGGTACAAGGAACACACTTGTCTTTTCAAAAGCAACATAACATCTGACCTCGTATAAAAGGTTATACACCTACATCAAAGTTAATACTTATGAGTAATGGTTGTTTTTTTTTTTAATCTGTTTATATAAAGAAGACTGCATGAAGAGAAGACAACGGAAATCACGAATAACAATCATTAAACATACTACTACAGTATCAAAACTCTCTTGCATTTGCGTCATCTAACTCTTTGAAAAAAAAAATTTTTGTAACAAGTTTTTTAGATAAACTTTGTAAAAAGTGTTTTAGATGAACTTTGTATTATTCAAGTATCCTCTCTAAGAGAGATTTTATTTGTACTTGTTTTTATGAAAACACTTTGTGTTGTTTATTGTATAATTAAAAGTAATTTAAAATACTCGGCTATTTAACTCAGGGGAATTAAAGGTTATAGTCACTTAGAGTATTTGATACTAGGAATAATTATACTCGTTATAAATCAGAAATGATTAAACTTGTATCTTTTCAAAGATAATGGAACTCTTTAAAAGTGTTTAAAGGACAACTGGACATATCTCAGTTGGAGTGAACCAATATAAAAATAAGTATTCTTCCTTATTATTTTTTTAATGACTTTCTAAATGTTTTATAAAAATACTTAATGCCTTGTTCACTTGAGTGGATTTGAGGGAGAATAATTGAGTAGATTTGAAGATAATTTTTGTTGTTGTTTATTTGAGTGAATTTGGAAGTAAAAGAGAGTGGATTTGGAAGTAAAAAAATTATCTTCAAATCCTCTAAAATCCACTCAATTACCCTCCCTCAAATCCACTCAAGTGAAGAAGACGTAAGTATTCAACACTGTTTGCAGATCGTATAATCTTTGCAAACAACGTCTAGTACTAAATTGTGAAAAGTTATTAAACTCTATTCAAACTCACCATTTTTAAAGTTTATCTATGGTATCATTATTGTAAAAATTAAAATAATATGTAAATGTTAGAAAATCTCACGTTACACACACTCAGATATTTTCTTAAAATTGAGTCTCTTGTTTATTCATATTTGAAGGACTTTAAATAGCCATAATACTAATAATATTACGGGAATAAAAACTAAAATCCTAACAAATCAAATCAATTTTTTCTTTTTTTATCTTAATAAAATAAAAACTAAAACTGCAAATCAATATTCCTTTGTCACTCTTCAATTTAAAATAAAAACAAAAGAAAATTACATAAACACCCTTTTCTTAATTTTTGTTGGAATTCTTAATTTAAGTTTATTCCAACAAAAGCAAGATATATAATTTTTAAAAATAGACAAAAATCCTAATGATTCTACAATGGTAAAAACTAAATAGATAACTAATCTAATTTTGAAAGTATCTATTTGTCTTTTCAGATTTAAATACCTTTCAAAAACATAACCTTGTTTTCATAGAAAATCCAAATTATATACTCTATAAGAATGATTGTAACAAATACCAGCCAGTAAGTATTATGCAGTTCAGTTCAGAACCCTACAAACATATATATATATATATATATATATATATATATATATATATATGTATGTATGTATGTATATATGTATATGTATATATATATGTATATATGTATATATACACACACCTGCATGATTGCTAAACAAAGATCTTCATTTTCATCGTTTGATTATAACCATGGTCCATATTTACAAGATAGTGTACATTGGCCAAAACTTCCTAGTCTTCAATAGAATAAAATATTAACACACAAATTTATGGACCTGTAGCAAATTTACAAGTGAAAGGGAGATCTAAGAAAAATGAAATCAAATAATTTGGATTCACAGTGTCAACCAATGACAAATAATGGTTACAAGCTTTGATCATATTTACGAGTGAAGGTTGTGGTTGTACTTGTACTTGCAGCAAATGACATGGTGTTACCCTGGCTATCTGAAGCAGAAGATGCATTGTAGGAAGATGAACCCTTGGTTTCAATATCACCATCTTTTTTATCTCCTCTGATTTTAAGATCCATAAAATCTGAAATCAGGCCTGGCTTTGTTATCTTGCTTTCATCTATGTCCATTTCTCCAGTGAGCATCTTCACCACAGAAGACATTGGTGGCCGGAGTTTCGACGTGTCCTGAGTGCAGAGAAGTCCAACTTTCAGAAATGTACAGGCCTCCTCGGCGTCAAAATGCCCGTCTAGGGATGCATCTACAAGCGCTACCAATTCCCTTCGCTGATAAAGCTCCCATGTCTGATGATTAAGTATAAGTCAGAGTTTCACATTGAGTAAAAATGAATAAGAAAAGCAACACATCAGTCAGAAGAAAAACATAGAGAAAACAAGAGATGAAGCTTAAATTAACAGCTGGTAGAAAAATATCTTAATGTCAGAATATGAGTGTACTGTTATGTAAAATGAAGTGGTCAAGTGTGTCATGCTAAAAGAAATGTGTTATGTTTCAGATTTCAAACAAAGAAGATTCTTTCAGATATGATACAGTCTTCTGATACTAACATCAGACTTATGATTTTCAATTTAAAGCATGACTCCAAAATTTCAATGTCTTTCATGCTGAAGGATCAAACTGTAGCTTTCGTAATCAATCACAATTGAATGGAACTTGGATGGAAAACTAGAGTAGAAAGAAGAGAAAGAGGATATAACAAAAAAAAATTAGTGGAGACTAAAACTTGGACCTGTTTGGACGAGTTTCTCCATAAGCACTTCTAGGGGAGAGAAATAAGAAAAGTTAAACTTAGCTTCCCCATTAAGATAATTTGTAGAACCTTTCCATCTAGCTTCTCTAAATTTTTATTTTCATAAGCTAATTTTGCTTGTGAAAAATCCAAACAAACCATTTGTCAAACGAAAAGAAACATAACTCAGAAGAGGCTCCATATTTATAGATCAAGGCTTGGAATCATTTTGATGTTTAAAGTCACCATCTTCAGCAAAGGTTATGTTATCACATACTTAGCTTTGAAAGTAATTTAATTTATTGTATCCGAAGAATTTAGCTTATTAATAGGGAGATGAGCACAATAAACCAATTATTTTTTCCCTCTGACTATGTATTTGTAAACAGTAAAAGTACAGCAATACAACTAGGAAAGTAGAATGACATACCGTTTCTAAAATAAACTGCTCTCCTATCGGTAACAGTGTATTAGTGTGACATCTTCCACTCACTATCTCCACAAGGAGTACACCAAAGCTGTAAATATCTGCTTTACGTGTGAGGTGCCCCCTTAATGCATACTCTGGTGCCAAATAACCTCTGAAACAAAAGATACAGCATTAAGTTCCTGACATAAATAATAGGTAAGTAAAGGGAATCAATAACTAAGAGAACAAGGGAACCTTTCCTCTATATCATGTGAGAATTGAAAGGTTATGAATTAATCTCTAGGTCCAACATCTTAGAAAGTGAACTTTAAAGTATAATAGTTTCACCATATCTCTAGTTAAAGTAGGATTTCCAACACAAGAGGAAGATAATTACTGCAACAGTTTTATTAACCAGGTTATGTATATTTCAATAATAGAATCCCTGATCTCTATCAAGAACTTCAATGATCTCTGTTGTGTTCTGGTTGATGATGAATTTACAACAAGCAAGGATTTTGTGGTGTGCTGAATTTAATGGACTACAAATCTTGCAGAGCAAAGTGTCAACCAAAGGAATCCCTTGTCAGGATTACTAAAGAAAAATAATAACAGAAAATTTGAAGTAAAGTGAATATAAATTTCAAAGTCCCAAATTTACAACAAAATCAGTTTATATAAAATATTGAATACAATCAATAAAGCCAATTGCATTCTACTATTCTCATTTTTCAGCATTATGGTATATAACTCTGACCAATAACCACATTATAATCACGTTGTGTGCCATATAAAACATGAAGAATATTAGTTTAAGGATATTGAAGAGATAAAGTCTTACTTTTTGGATGGAAAAGGAAAATAAAAGTTTCCAATTCATGCAAAGGATGTTTATTAGAATACTTACATTGTTCCGGCCACACGCGTGCTGACATGAGTCATGTATGATGGAATAAGCTTTGCAAGACCAAAATCTGAAATCTTAGGTGTAAGGTTTTTGTCAAGGAGGATATTGCTTGCTTTTATATCCCTATGAACAATATGTGGTCTTACTTCTTCATGCAGATAGGAGAGCCCACGTGCAATCCCAATGCAAATCCTAGATCGTGTTTTCCAATCAAAAAAGATGTTACTACTGTGACCTGAACCTGCAAGTGAACAGAAAATAAGTTATTCAGAAAGAATTGGGTAAGGATATTAAATTAACATAACTCCATGATCTTCTAAATGATACAATACGAAGTCCTGTGCTCAGATTTTCTCAGAAAACTTTACCACAAAATTACAAAGCATTTACCTAAAAGGGTTTGTGAAAGGCTATTGTTCTCAAGATAATTGTAGACTAGTATTCGGTTGTTCCCTTCCACACAACATCCATATAGCTTAACCAAATTTTCATGCTCTATTTCTGAGATCACATTAATCTCTGTCATAAATTCTTTCACCCCTTGAGTTGATTCTGCTGAAAGAACTTTTATAGCAGCTAGTTTTCCATCTTTTAGTAATCCCTGATCATCCACCACAATATTGTTAAGTTTTCACTGATAAGGAAAGGAAGAGCAAAATAGTGATCAATCAAATGGATATGATGATGCAAACAACATTGAAAAGTTACTTAATTACCTTATAAACAGAACCAAAGCCACCCTGCCCAATTTTATTGGCCTGACTGAAATTGTCAGATGCAACTCTTAGTTCTTTGTAGGTAAAGATTCTTACATTTTGAATGCCTGAGAGTTCTGTTTTCAAACATATTCAGTCAAAATCAAGCACTGCTAGCAGATTTTTCATGCATTTTATCATAGGTATCTTAATTCTACAACAATATTCTTGAAGATTAATCTAACATTGTTAAATTACCTTCATCAATATCTGGATTGTGTCTTGCCACAGAGGGCACTTTCCTACCAAATGAGAATGGGAAGCAAGTCATGACTGGAGGACGGAGTATTCGAACACGGCCTATAATGTCAAATGGAATAAGTATCTTTGAATTAAACCAGTTCCAAGGTTACCTGGAAGAACCACATAAAAATGTCTGTCTTAGAATCATAAAGTGGAAGTACGATGTACACAAAATGATAACCATAATGCTAAAAATTCAGGTCTTAAAACATGAAAGCAAACAAACTACATTCATAGTATGTCAATTACTACATCAGATGAAACATACAAAAAAGTAATAACTAGTATCATGGTCAAGGCTCCAACATTTTTTTCAATATTCCAAATATATCAGTTCTATTAAACTAAACTCAATGCACAAATATCAGCATCATATTGCAGTTCAAGTAGTCAAATGTCACTGATTATTACAAATACTTTGCTTCTGGCAAAACATGTTTGAAAATTTTATGAAAGACGCAGGTGACAAAAAATAAGTATATTTGGCAGTTCCCAGAGCCATACAACTAAAACAAACAAATGATGCATCTTTAGTTCCCAAAATCATTCTTTTTTGCTGCCTTCCAAGAGGGTTTCTTAAAAGATGATTATTTCTCCAAAATTAACCTAAAAAGTCCATTTCTAACACCCTTCTTCACACCTACACTAAAACGAACTATTTATCAGTATCTCAACCACTGAATTCATAATTTCCACATGCCCTGTTTCTGGAAAAAGCATAATCTCAAATGAAAAACCATTTTTTTCATACAGTTCTCTTGCTCTAAACTATAAATTTGTGTGTTATCCTCTTAATGCTTCATTCCGAGCTGCTTTTCACAGCTCAAAGAGCATTGAGGATAAAAATGTGAACTGGGTTATCTCAGGAACTAGAATAAACTACAAGAGAGACAAATAAGGAGCCGAATCATAAATTTTAGAGACAAGTAAAAGAAAAATAAACCAAAAGATTATCCAGAAACTAAAAGTGCTGAAACGAACCTTAGAAAATGATGCAAAAGGGAAAAGAAAAAATTGAAACAAAAAAAGAGAAGCCTTTTCTGATTGATGGGAAGAAAGGGTAAGAGATATGATGAGTAGGGTGGGTTTGGTCAACAAGGAGAACAGTGTGCGAAATTATGATGACGATGATGTTGTGTTGTGGGTTTTTATTCTGTGTGCCGCTTATTTATCAAACTTACCACGTGGTGTGAAGAGGACGCGTAAGCAGTGCGAATCTGTTCTCTCTATGCATTGACTTGACTTAGACTATTTGAAAATAAATTAGCAAACTAATTTTTCATAAATTCTAAAAAAAAAGTCAAATCATAATTAGAGTCTTCTAATAAATATTAGTTAAAAAGTTTTACATGTTTTTATTACAAAATATGTGTTCATATATACTCTACTGTACAGTCTAGTCTCAACAACGGTCAAGTTTGAAATTTTGACTTATCATGCTTAGAAATGTCGACAGTTTATAAAGAAAATATAATATATTAAAACTTTTATTTAAATATTTATAAAAGTTCTAAAATCTAAAAAGACTACAATAAAAAAAATTCAAACTTAAACAATTAGTAAGAATTTTATCATTAGAAAAAATGAATCAAGAGATTTATCCGTCTTTTTACAATTAATTGATCAAGTTGATAGTGCAATTGTAATTTGAATTAGTGAAATGATTTCATGCAATATTGAAGTGAAAATTACTAATTATTATTCACATTATTAATAATAAAGTGGTGAATATGAAAGCTAGAAATTGTCATTGTAGACGCATGCAATGAGTTGATATTAGGTTGACAATGTCTATATATTATATATGCATTATACGATTATTTATACTATTATTTTATTTTTAAAAATTATTTATATTTATTATTGTTATGATTATTATTTTAATATAATATTTTATTATCAAAACAGCTGTGAAGTGCTTGTTTAAAATAAAGATGAGTGTGAAATGATTATTTTCCTTCTTTTCAACAATTTTAATGCTACAACAACTTGCTGGATATTTTAAGCAACTACTCTTAAAAAAATTAGTATATGTTCTTATTACATTTAAAGCAACTCAAGACATTATTAGGCAAGAAAAATACATTAATTTAATCGCATACAAATCTCTTTTAAGAAATCATTATCCATCGTTATTTATAATAATTAAGGAAAGAAAAGTCTAAAAGCATTTGCTATTTTACTTTGAAAAAAATATATTTTGGAAGTAATTCTTATTTCTGTAGGATTAAATATATACACCTTTCTGATGTCTTTGTTTTTGTCTTGTTTTTTCATGATTTTTTTTTAATCTTTAGTTAGTCTAGTGGACTACTTGTTCAAGAGTTTAATAAATGAAATAAATTTAAAAATATTAAATGTCTTATACATACCATGTTTACAAGTCTTTGAATAGGCCTTTTACCTTACTCACGATCTAACAATGATCTAATTACTTTTTAATCATATTTAACAAGATAATGCATCAAACTTTGATATTAATGTTATAACCTTACTTTATTATACAAAATTTATCAATAATAATTGTTATAAGTATTAGCATTGACCAAATTTGTATTTTACTTCGTTTTTTGAACTTTTCTATTTGTACTTTTTCACAAAGTCACCATCATTTTGTATAATTTAAGTATTAACAATTCTATAAGTACAGTAATACAGATTTGATATTTTTTTTTTTGAAGTGCGTAATATTTTGTCAACAAATGTTTAATTAATTTTCAACTTGCTCGTAGCCATAGACTTTAGTTAGGTGAAACAATCGTTGTAAGCTTCATAAGCCAGGTCGTCAATATTGAATATCAACAACTTTTTTTAAATAAAAATATCAACAACTTGAAGGAAGAGATTGTAAATAATAGGCATAAGAATTTAAATGTAATAAAATAAATTATTAAGACGTGGATTTTTTAAGTCTAACTCAACCCCTACAAAATACCCTTCACACGTGAGACGAGGTTTGTAACCACTTATATATTATAATTTGATCTTATTTTTAGTATTTGTGGGACTTTCAACACACCTCTTCACACGTCAAGTTTAAGCCTAATTCAATCCCACTAATCGGTATGATGAGAATCGGTATGATGAGGTTTGCACTTACTTATATATTATAATTTGACATTATTTCTAGTTGACGTGAGACTTTCAACAAAAATTATTTTTAATTTTTTTATAATTTTGTTTTTACTATTTTGGTCCAGGTAGTATTTTAAATAACATTTTGAAGAGTATAATAAAATGACATCAATGGTATTTTCTAAACTACAAATAATTAAAAAAAAAAACATAAATATTAAAAACCATAAATGAAATTCGTTGATTTGTTCATCACTAAAAACATGTTTAATTTCTTTTGGTTTATCTTGATTTAAAATTTTGGTTTCTTTGCAGCTTCCGATCTTGAGAGCCTCGTTCAACGTTCATGGTCTAAATAAAAAATCTTATAGTTGTTTATGTAAGAAATGAATAGTTGTAATCTTTAAAAGTATAATTGTGTTAATTGTTCAATTATTAATGTTTTTTAGTTTCTGAATATTTTAGATACTTGCTCATAATTTTATTCAAATAAAAGTCATGTATTTAAAAGTAAATTTTGGTCTATATTCCCATTTCAAATCGATGGAGATACTTTCGGATTAATTATTATGTTTGAGATATTATTTATTTTATAATTTCAAACTTTGATATTATTTTGTTTATAAAGAATATTTTAAAATATTAAAAATATATATATATTTAAATTATTCTTAACATCAACTTCTAAATTTGTGAAATTATTAAACATAGTAACCAAATAGAGTTTATTATTGGTAAAAGTTATTCTATGAATAGTGAATATTATAACTAAATAGAGTCAACTCTTAAATAATTTAATTATATGGTATTTTTGAAATAAAATTTAAATCATATATTTATTAATTATAACTAGATTACTTTTTAACTTGAAATGTTATTCTACTTTTATTTATTTTTATCTTATTTTTAAAATTTATTTTAGTATGTTTTTTTTCTTTCAAAATATTGTTTTGACACTTTATCTTTTAAATTTGAGTCAATTTAGTTATTTAAATATTAACTGTTTACAATTTTGGAACATTATAGAAACAAATGTTTAGCTTAATCAATAATATGGTTTATAATTTATTTTTATTCCTATATATTTTACTTAATTGGATCCTTGCATTTTTAAATAGAAACACGAGGCATTAAATCAGTATTAAGTGTTAAAAGGCGACCATGAGACATTTAGTGTTTTTTTAATCACTACTAAATAAAAGATTTGAAGAGTGTACTAGAGGTTTCAAGAACAATCTTAAGACATGTTCTTAATCATTTTATTGTGTTTGGAAATTATATTTGTTAAATTGGTTTTGATTAAAAGTTTGAAAATAAAGTTGATTTTGTTATATGAAGATGATTTTATGATATTTTCACTGAAAAAAATTGCAAAACAAAAATCGTCTTATTTTTGGTATAGTTTTCTGTCAAGTCAAATAAAAAAGAGTAGAAATATTCAAATCAACATTTATTCTTTGCCAAATTTTTGGTTAAAGTTAATTTTTTTTTTATTTTTTTTTCTCTTGTCTTGTTTGTCAGTATTATTATAAATATAGAATAAATATTAATTTGTAGATTTAATTGATTTATAATTTTGTTTAAATGTATATATAAATGGTTACTGAGAGTGAAAAGAACTGTATATAATTTTATTATTATTTGATTTGTATATTAAGTATTAATGTTTGTGTTGTAACATAGATAAATTTCTTTGCTTTGAGGATGATTTAAATTACACAAATTAAGATATTATATACTAAGAATTCAAGGAAGGAATTGTTACGTATGACAATATGAATTGGATTGAACTTATCTTATTTTAGTTTACTAGTTTTCTTTCGGTGTTCGTCGGGGTAGGGGAGTTGTTCCCCATATTTTCACGGTCAATCGTTTTTTTTCTTTTTTTTCTTGTCTTTATAGTTTTTGTTGATGCAAAGACTATCAGCCAGTCATTCAACTCTCAGAGGCATGGAGATATGATGCACGATAAATTCCTAACTCACATTCTTGATCTACCATATGGTCTTGTTGTGACGTTCTATGAAAACTCTTATAGACTCGTCATTTTCCTCTTTGGTACTCATCAATACTAAGGGGTCAAGTTTTAGATCCTATTGGCCTCATACTGATCCGCATACCCACGATTGAATATGTGTGGATGGTGAAAAAGTTGTCCACAGAGTTAGGTGGTAGGGAGTTGAACCACACCAACGACTCTCCCTTAATGAACAAGGAGAAGGCTTTGCACCACATGAGGTTGCTCACTGTGTAGAAAGTCACTAGATTGACTAAGATTCTTAAATGTCTATCTAGGTCAATTAACCCGTTATACTTCTCAAATGTTGGGGGCGATCACTGCTTGAGCATGTACGTTTCCATGATTGTTAGGGTAAAAGGTAGTAGATCAGCCTTGTGAACCGTTTGTACCGTGAGAACTCCCTTACTTGCTCTCGGCTTCCTTCCTTGACAGTCTTGGTTGGTCCCTCCATTTGCTTGTTTAGGTTCAATGGGCCAAGACTCCTAACATTGAAGGCTGGGTAGTTTGTTCCTAGCATGCGGTCGCATGCTCGACCCTTAACGCCGCTAACTTCGTTTCATGCCTCATTTGCATTTCTTGCATCTGGTGCTGCATCTCCCTAATAAGCTCCATGGGATCTTTTTGGTTGTAACTCCCCAAATTCAGGATGTCACGGGTTACTACAAAAACTGAACAATTCAAAACATTCTTATAGTGTAGAAACATATTTTTCAAAAATCCTCGTTTTATAACGTATGAAATAATTCAAATTGCAATAATTCCAAAAGTGAGGTCCAAATTTACATTATTAAAAAAGGATTTAAATATCCAAGTAATAGAAATAAGGTTAATACCTAATTTAGATCCTCAGTTTGTAGGGTGTGTTCAAATCTTTCCTCCTTTTTTTAAAAAGTTCACAAACGTCCTATATTTTGTAAAAACGATTCACATTAGTCCTTTTTTCTTACAACGTTAGACAAACTTGACCCCTAGCAAAAACTAAATGACTTCTACATTTATTGATGATGTGGCATGGTGAGATCAATTGAGGTGTACATTTTGAGAATAAAAGTAAATGACATGGAAATATTCAATGTCTGGTGCAGACGCAGCCCGATACGGTGAGCCCGCACATGATGAAGTTCGTCGCCGCGCTCAATCGCGCATCCATTGTAGATGTCAAATGCGTTGTTTTGATTCCCACCACTCCGATCAAAGGCGCTTCACAGCAGGTTTGTGTAGTTATTAGGGTTTGTAAAGTCTTTAGGTTATGTTGGTTCCTCTTCGATTCAGTGCTCTTTATAGTGGCAGTTGTACAGACCCTATGAAGAACATAGTACTGAAAAAAAAACGACATTATTCAATTATCCTGCGCTCTTTCTTTCCTTGTTTTACAGAGCAAGAATATGAAAAAATCTAATATCTAGACACCAAACTAATTAGGTATAAAGACTTATAAAGAAAAACACAAGCCTTTTGTCATTATTATTCAACTTCTTTTTTTGTAAGAAAAGTAAAAAAATAACAGTGTGTATTTTCAATCACCCAATCACAATTTTGAAATTGTCACTAATCATTGAGGCCTCCTTCCCCTTCCTTTTTCATGTTTCAATGAGGTGAACATGAAATTCCCTACAAATAGTGCTTCTTTATTTGCCAATTCAACAAAAATCAAAATTAAAAGAAAATAACAGAAAACAATATTTCCATAAGATCTGCTAAAATTCTTACATTGACATTCCTTTTAAAGTTTGGGAAAAATAGATCTAAAAGGTGCAGGCGTCAAAGGTTTTGTATAAATGTCAGCCAATTGTTACGATGAAGGGACATGCAGAAGATGAATAAGGCCTTGGTTGAGTTTTTCCCGAACAATGTGAGAATCCAACTCAATATGTTTTGTACATTCATGGAAGCTGGGATTATGAGTAATATGAATTGCTGAGCGGTTGTCACAGAAAAGTGACACATGAGAAGGTTCACCAACTTGTAAATCCTGTAGAAGATAAGAGATCCATTGTACTTCACACATCGTTGCTGCAAGTGCGCGATACTCAACTTCACACGAGGACCGTGTGCAGTAGTTTGCTTCTTGGATCGCCACAGGATTAAAGAGGAACCAATGTATAAATAATACCCAATAATCGATTTTTTAGAGTCAATGCAACCAACCTAATCAGAGTCACTATATGCGGTGAGCTTGTGAGTGTTTAATGATGGATAGAAAAGGCCAAACCCAGGTGAGCATGTAATATAGCAGAGTACTCTGTGAGCAACTGCTTGATGTTGATCAATAGGGGCAGATAAGAATTGACCAAGTTGATTCACCACATAAGCTATGTCAGGCCATGTAGTTGTAGGATAAAGAAGTCTTCCTATCAATCTTCTATAAGGATGAATGTTTGAGAGTGATTCGCCAATAGTAGGTCCCAACTTAATGGAGCTATCCATGGGTGTTGATACTACTTTACAACAGAGAAGACCATAATCTGATAAAATTTCAAGGCATATTTACGTTGGTTAACCATTATGCCTTTGGAAGACCGTACAATTTTTAAACCCAAAAATAACTTAGTTTCTCCAAGATCCTTAATGCGAAAATTGTGCATGAAGAGAATGTTTGACCTTATTGATTTCAGAAATGTCATTTCCTGCTAACAAGACATCATCAACATATAAAAGTAAGGCTATGAATGATTTTTCTGTTTTCTTGGTATACAATGTGTGATTAGCTTGACTTCGATAATAACCAAGAATTGTAGAGCATGAGAGATAGTATTGAACCACTATTGACTAGCTTGCCTCAACCCAAAGATATTTCGTTAATAAACAAACCTGGTTGGACTTGTAAGTTGAGAGACCTTGCGATAAAGCCATATAGATTTCTTCTTCTAGATTTGCATGCAAGAAGGGATTATTTACATCTAATTGGTGTCAAAACCAATTTTTAGAGGATGTAAAGCCAACATAACTCAACAAGTGGTCAGTTTTGCCATTGGGGAAAAGGTATCCATGAAGTCAATACCTTCTATTTAAGTGTAACCCTTCACAACCAACCTTGCTTATATTGTTCTATTGTACCATCCTGTTTGTGCTTGACTTTACAGATCCATTTGCAACCAACAAGGTTTTTGTCAGATGGTTTATCAACTAAGACCCAAGTATTATTTCTTGCCAGTGCCTTGAGTTCTTGATCCATTACTATCCTCCAACATTCATGTTTGATTACCTTAGAATATCTAGTGGGCTCATGTGTAGTGGTGATATTCATGCAAAAGACTGATATGAAAGTGTTAAATAATGATACGAAAGTACTTGAGAAAGAGGATAAAGATTACCTTTGCTTGAAGATGGATGTGGCACAACAATGGAAACAACAAGGTTGCAGTGATAATCCTACAAATATGAATGAGGTTTTCTAATGGACTTTAAGCTTAACTCAACCCCACAAAACCGGTTTATAAGGTGAGGTTTACACCCACTTATATATTATAAATTGGTCTTATCTCTAGTTGACGTGAGACTTTCAATAATTTTCAATTTTTTTTCTTAATTTAATTTTTATTTTATTTAAAATTTAATGTAATTTTTTTTTTATAAAATTGGTGTTGATACTAATGGGAGATCATCACGTGTTAGTAAATTTGGGCATTTCTAATTCTTTATTCTCTCCATTTCTACTTCATAGGAGACGATCGTGGATGTAAACACCAACATAAGGAATCTCATTAACTTTTTATACATAAAATCAAGACTAAATTGAAGAAAAAGTTAAAAAATATTAAATAAACCTTCAACAACAAAAACCTATTAAGTTTTTTTTTTTTTTTTTTTTAATTCTGATAATAGTTTAAGTTGAATGAGCCTATAATAGTTGTGAAGGAAGAATTTGCAACATATGTTGTGGAAGCCATCACAAGCGCAATCATTGACCTTTCTCAACTATTATGTCATCTTTGTGATATAACATTTAATATTCATTTCTTTACGTATATAACTTGCTTGGTTAGTTAGTTCCACGTAAGAATAATTTTTGCGTACAAATATTAGTGGATTTTTATGTAAATTTAGTTAATAGTGGACATATTTTATTTTTAACTTTTTAAATTATAATTATGATTAGTTAAAAATGTAACTTAAACACATTTAATTTAAATTATAATTCAAATTAAATTATATAATAAAATATTAATAAAAATTATTAAGAAATTGATTTTAAGTCTAACTCAACTTAATAGAACCAGTTTATAAAGTGGAGTATGTATTCACATATATATTTTAAATTTGTCTTATCTTTAATTAATATAAGATTTCCAAGATACTCCCTCACATTGAAGTATATATATTTTGAACATGGAATTAGACATCAAGGATAGTTGAATAGTGATCTGATAGAAAATAGAATATTAAACCCAACAAATATTAAATTTGATTAAGATAGGTTGTAATATATGATTATGTTATCATGTAAAGAAATAAACTTTAAGTCTAACTTAATCCATAAAACCAGTTTCTAATGAACTTTAAATAAACTCAATAAACTTTGTTAGATGATGTTCTTCAATGTCTTTTAGATTCATGTAATGAAATCAGACGTCCTATAGCAAGCTTTCACAATGCTCTTATCTGGTAAGAAGCAAAACCCTAGTAGAATACCTCCACAACCCAAAAAGAAATAGAAAACTAGAAATAATGCAATTACTTTTTGCAACCCTATGGTTTCTTCCTACAGTTTTATGGATGTTGCAAAGGTCTAATATACCCATGGTTGGATTTGTAGATCGTGAAATTCATAAACGTGATTAATCAATTAAAAAAAATTAAATTAAATAATCCGTAAAAAGATTCCAAATTAAGTAATATATTATACAATTTCAAATTTCTATATTACGTAATTCACAAAATATATTTCAAAATCCAAAAATATATTACAAAGCGTACAATTTGTAATATATTTTCAGATTAAGCAATTAAGAAACATACTATAATTCATATAATTTTACTTATACGATCTAAAATTTATTTTCAAATCCAAAATACATTATATTCGAAAAATTTTCAAATTATACAATCTATACTACATTTTTAGATCTAAAAATATATTCTGAATTTTACTATCAATAATGCATTTATAATTCATGATACACTCCTAACTTGTATAATCTAGAAGAACATTTCTAAGTTCCATATCACAAAATGCAGATTAAGATTTGGGATTTTACAATTCAAAATATTTGGAGCATATAAATAATTTGAATTTTTCCTCCAAAATCATATGCCATAATGCATGCATAGGGAAGTAATAGTAAATTTTTAGACTTATATAGTAGAAAGTAGAAGTCATGTATAGTGACTTTAAATATAATAGATTCCAATTTTCTTAGTACCTTTTAACTCTGTTATTTCATAAACTACTTATAAACATATCTTCAATAAGGGTAATTTATAAAATATACTTTATTTTATGAAATCAAGAAAATAAAATGAAATTAATCATTATTTATAAGAATAAAATCTAATTTTACTTGCAATTGAATCAAAGGTTTTTCAGCTATAACTCAACCAAAAATAGAAATCTAGATTGCATTACTTGGGATTCAAAGAACATTCTGGGTTGAAAATCAGTCCTTCAAAATCCTCAATGTTCCACTGTTATCCTTTTGTGCATGTCTCATTCCATCAGTTTCCTTAACACTTACCAATGGATCAAGATGGATGAGCCAACAATTGGTGTAATCATGAAAGCCACAACAACTTCACTTACATATGGTGTGAAGAAAAAATTTCCCAGTTTCTGGAACCAACCACCCAAATAAGTGACAAGTCTCTTATCACTGACTTTCCTCAAATATATCATCATCTTGATGTAGCACTGGACTGTTCTTCATGTGTGCAAGGCTTGCTTGGTTACTTCCATCAACCAATGAAGACCTAACTACCTGCAAATAAACAATTTCTTATCTTCATGAATCCTACAATTGTGTGTAACATTGTAAAGTAAAATTTGGAAATGTAGTTTCCCAAGATAGTTATTTCTTAAGATTCACAAAACATGAGAAACAAACATTCTCTACTCTAACTTTTTGGAAAAAATTAAAAATTTACTAACTGCCATTACAATAATCTGGTTACTTATAACTGAAATTTAGATAAATTTGGTCAAAAACCAAGTATTAGTAATGTATGAATGTAAACTAGGACACATTAACTTTATAGATACATTAGTAAATAGGAAGAGAGAACATGAGAGGATACAGTATCCTCCAAAAGAAACCACAAAGTGGAAGGAAAACTAATTTGAGACCACCCAAATTAGGTTCAGGATTTACTACACCCAATAAAAGAAATATTAACACCAGTGTCTACTATTACCTCAAATTTATCGACAGTTACAATTCTTTTGTGAATCTCATTCTGCACTTAATGAAATCACTCTATCCCAATAAATTTTAACCAATAGCAGAACTTATAAAATGAATTTTAAGTATAATTCAACTTCACAAAAACCATAAACTTATAAGATTTACATTCATTTATATACTAAAATTTAATCATATATTTAATCAATATGGAATCTCTGACAGTAAGACAAAGTGTATTAGTTGTATTGTTGAAAGTTAAAGATGTTTGAACTAACTTCTCCATAAGCAGTTGTAGGAGAAAAGAATAAGATATAATAAAATTAGTTTCTCCAAAAGGTAAAATTATCTTATATACAAATTAATAATAATAATTTAAAGAAGTTATAAGAGAGAACTTCTACAACATTGATCAATAAGATATCTGGTGGTTCGACCGGCTGACCTACTGATCTTCCAACATCATTTCTTCCTAAAGATGAGTTTCCTATAGATGAGTTTCTCATTTTCCTAGACAAAGGTATTTGGTACACTTGCAGCCCTAACCCTTTATATGTTAGTGCTCTTCATCGTGATTGAGTATCTTCTTTCTATTTATTTTTGGATTCTATGTCTACAATTGAATTCATGACTAGTCCGTGTTGCAATCAAGCAATGTTAGATGAAATGAAATTGCTTCTCAAAAAGTCAATGGCCTTTTGGAATAGGTCTACTTACCTCCCACAAAAGACTAGTGTTAGTTGCCAGAGTTTATACCATGAAGGCTGAAACATGTGGCAATATTTATCAGTACAAAGCTCACTTGGTGATCAAAGACGATACTCAAATCTTTGGATTCAACTATCGAGACACCTCTGCCAAGATTACTTTTGTGCATCTCTTTCTAACAATGGTTGTTAGCTGCCATTGATCGTTTCACCAATCAGACATTATGAATTCCTTCTTACATGGACATCTAGAGAGCGGAATAGATACTTGAAATTGCGAGGGGTCCAATAACACCTCAATAGCAGGGGCATGATAAGTTCAATAATTCTTGTTAGGATAGGTCTTGATATCATATTACAAAGTAGATTTGAGTATAACTCAATCTTACAAAATTATCTATAAGGTGAGAATTTCCCTCTCCTATATCGTATTTTAACACTATCTCTTGTTGATGCACAACTTGAGTATTAACCAATACCCCTCACGTCTAGCAGTACTAGGCTTGGTACATGTATAACATGGCGAGTGGACCTTCTAATAGATCAAAGATAGGCTCTAATACCATCATACAAAATGGTTTTCACAGCACTATAAAACCATTTTGTAAAAGTATGCTAGTGATGACATTATCTGTATGCCTTGAAATAGCCTCATCATGCATGATTTCGTTGCTTTAGCTCTACATTACTCAAATCTGGTATGAGTTGTTGTGAGGCTTATCACTGTTTTTTCCCAACATTCTTCATTGGCTTGAGCATCTATTTGTATTAAAACTGATAATGTCTCGAATGGGATCCAATGGCTAAGTGTGTGTTTGGTTTGCAATTTCAGGGGCACCAAACATTAGTTTGCACATTCCACTGCACAAAAATGAAGTAATAACTGTAAAGGATTGAAAAAAAATGCATGTCATGTTCAATTGAACAATAACCCAAAGTCAGTTCTAGACAAATGATGTAGGTCCACTCAAGTACTTCCTATTCATTGGGGTTGGTCAATAAAAAATTGACATTATCATTTCCAAGAAAAGTATGCATTGGACACCCTCAATGAAATTGGTATGCTCCACCGTCATCCAAGTGACATTCTTATGAATCTCATTGTGAAACTCCTTCCAAGTCAGGAGGAGGCGCCGCTATAAGGCTCAGGAACTAGTACAAAAACATAATCAGGAAGCAATCACACAAGCAGTTTACCATTTTAAGATACAAAAGAATATACAGTGTAAGATCGAACTTTGAAGTCAATAGCAGCATATAACAGGCTCAGATAATGCAACCTTTTCAATTTCTTCTAAAAGATACGTGTTCTCCTTTAAGTACTGTATTGCTTTGTCCCTTCCCTGTCCCAACCTGTTTCAAGACACCAATTGGATGGTTAACATTAAACCATGCAAACTTAGATATAAAAACAACCCACCAACCATTTGGAGAAAGAATGTGGAATACAAGGTAAAGGGAGAGAAAGAAGGCATTGGAGAAAAACCAACTTTTGTTTCACAAACTGATTAGCTTGTTAATAAATTTTACATTATAGCGAGAACTGAGAGCACAATGAAAGAGATCTCTAAATAAATAAAAATTAAGTACTAAGATTCAGAAAGTAGACACAGTACCGATGGTCTCCATAGCTGTACCAAGAGCCCTTCTTTGAGACAATATCCGTCATTTCTGCACAATCTAAAATGCAGCCCTGCATTCAGAAGGAAGGGTTAAAATAATGAAATAAACTAACAGGTCTAAATGCTTGTATGCTGCAAGACTCACCAGCTTACTGATACCCTCTCCAAATATAATTTCAAATTCAGCTATTTTGTAAGGCCTTGACACCTACAACAACTTATTGAGTTAATGGCCTCCGGAACATAGTTTAAAATCAATGAAAATACAGTATAATATTTGCTAAAATATAAAAAATATATCTCCAAATATCTTGGTTTTATCTTTATAGTAATTTAGAGCACCTTAAATGAACTCAGGGATTGATTCCATATTTTATTTTATTATATCACCTAATTTGAAATTAAGGGTTAGTGCTTTGTATAACAGTGATTGTATACCATACATATGCTATTATTTAAAATCTTATAATAGGGAAACGAGAATAAATCATAATTGTAGTAACCTATATTTCCATATTTGCATGTAATAAATGTCCTCATTCAAAATAATTTTACAAAACTCCACCTTAAGTTGAAGCATACATTGCATACAAATCAGCTTGTTAAAATATAGACAGCACACAACGACTTTAAATGATTATGACCATGTCAACCAGTTGGTCACTACAGCTAACAAAGGCAGTTGTAGTTTCCCTTAACAAAACCTTTCTTACAAATCTACAATCTATCTTTATGTGTTTAGTACATTCACTAAAGACCTGTTTTGACTCAATTTGGAGAGCAACTTAATTGTCACAATGTATAATTGTTGAGGAATTGCCTGAGCCATGTAATTTAGCAAATACTTGCTACCAATAGTATGAGAACCACCAAAACACTACCGCTATTGTTTGAATTGCACACACTAGTAACTCCTTTGCTAGCATCTCTTAGTCTCCTTCCCTTGGTCCTCGATTGCTGACTCTGGTGCATTTAACCACATTTCTGGTAATTGTTCTTTCCTCTTCCTTTTCTACATTTGATCATGCAACTAGTTCCCTAACCCAGTCCTAGGGGATCAACACTACCCACTCCTTTCCTTCCTTAACCGTAGATTCTGTTCTAACTGTACCTAAATGTTCTTTTAATATCCCTTTTATTCATCGCCTCAACCAATCCCATAACTGTTTAATTACCTTTACTAAAGACATTGTTATCATGCATGACTAGAGTTCAAGACAGATGATTGGTGTTGAATGAGTCTCATGGCCTCTAGTATTTCTCTACTCCACCATAAGCATGCCTTGCATAGCCAAAGGCTCACCATCATCCTCATCAGGGATACTTTCTCTCCCTTATCTTCAAATATTGGTCCCACATGAGGTTGCCAAATAGGACCTCATGCAAGGACATTATTAGAGGTTGGTAGGAGCCCTCCGTGAAGACTCTTTTCAAGGTTGCTTGGTGGGACCGTGTGTTTATTGTTACCGAAGGTGCTGTGAAGAAGGCCTTTGCATGTACTAATGTAAATAACCAAAAAATTGCATTGCTTATTGTGTCTTCTACAAGAATCATCTAAGTGAGGGACCAGGCCCTAGCTACGTTCCAACCATGGGAATTGATTATGATGAATAGGATCCTTCAAAGGTGTCTGATTCCTAGAATTAGGAATGGCCAAATATTTTTGGATACTACTAAGGTTATTTTTCTTAGTTTTGAGTTGTAGAGTCGTGAGGCACATTACCTAAATGTTCTTTATCAACAAAATCCTTTGTTTCCTTTTTAACTCTCTTATATATTTGGATGTATGTTGTAATAGTAGAGCAAAGAAAAAAAATATTACTCTCATTATCACTATAAATTAGCAAGGAGCTTTGTGTAAAACTGAAATTTTCTTTAGCTTTTGTCATGTAGTGAGGATGGCTCGTTACATGAAGAATATGTGGTAGGGCAGAATCTGGTAAAGGAATTGGAACTAGGGACGTGTCTGGCATGGCCTCATGGGCAGGTGCAGTGGCATGTTCAGGCACCACGATGGATTATTGGTATCATTAGTATGTTTGAAGAGGTCAAACAACTCAAGAATCCTCATTTAAAATTTCCTTGAAGACACAAAAGACGGCAAGAATGTAGCAGACTCAAAAGTGTAACAGCTAAGGAGTCTTCAAGTTGAATTTCCTAGAAGACATGAAAGAAGGACAAGAGGAACAAAAACAACTATCAAAAGAGACTCAGGAGATAATGAAGCAGACTCAAGGGTGTCACACTGCTATCCAGTTTTTATACACTGTTACAATAAATCTAGAATAAATTAGCGCAAGAAACAGAGAGATTGATAAATTACAGGAAAGAATGAATCAAAATTCCTAACTTTGGAAAGTATAATAAGTGTCAAGTTTCAAGGCATTATGTTATGCAGAACTACAAAAAATTAATAGAAATGTTTTAAACAGAAAATTTCAAATTTTACAAATATTCTTGCTTACCTTGCTCTTTTGCACTCTTAAACGAACTTTAAGGCCAATTTCTTCATCTCCTTTAGCCTAAAAGAAATTCAAACCAGAATGATGAAAATGCACAGTGATGCTTCATCAAACAACTTTGACATCACAGTCAAAAAGGTAATTTCAGTAAAACTGCAGATAGTTTGGAGTTGAGATGCCTCTGGAAAACAGTAAGGTTTAAGATAATATAAAAGATTATGCTATGACAGTGTTATTGAGCTTACAGACTTTATCTTCCCTATAGGACGAACTTCTAGCCGAAGTGATGCAAAGAACTTCAAAGCAATTCCTCCGCTGGTCACTTCTGGATTCCCGTAATAGACACCAATCTACAGAAGTAAATAAAAAAATTAATCATATTAACAAGAGCTAGAGGTTTATAAAATCAAATATAAACATTGAACTCCATTGATTGAGTAAGCAGTTGGAATAGTCATAATGAAATGTATGCAGTCATCCAAAAGAAAAGTTTGATTAATTAAGCACGAGTACCTTATATCTTATTTGATTTAAAAATACAAGAGTACAACCAGCTTTAGATGCATTTCCAGACATCTTACGCAAAGCTTGGCTCATAAGACGAGCTTGTAATCCAATTTGTTGCATTCCAATTTCCCCCTGTGCATTTATATGAAAAGATGTAGTTAAAAAATGCACCCCTTAAATTATAACCAGGAGTACATGAAATCAAGAAGTAATTGTTTACTTCAATTTCAGCTCGTGGAGTGAGAGCTGAGACAGAATCCACACAAATGAGATCTATGGCACCAGATCTACACATTCGGTCTGCAACTATAATATGGAAAGTTCAATCAATTCATAGACACCAAACAGCACCCCACTATTGCAATATGGACAGCACAAAGATTATCTTTTCCATTTGAACATAATCACATTAAAGGCAAATATATTACTCTCAAGGGCCATTTCTCCATGATCAGGTTGGCATACAATTAAATTTTCTACATCCACTCCTAATGCTTTAGAATATGCAGGATCAAAAGCATGCTCTGCATCAACAAGCATCGCATTGCCTCCTAACTTCTGCACATCATAAAAAAATAGCATATTGATCCAGAATTTTCTTTTATATTAAGTGATTCTTCATGATCAATAATTAATGATTTGAAAAACTCTAGACAGATAAGTTACCTGCACTTCTGCAATAGCATGAAGAGCTAGGGTGGTTTTCCCACTACTTTCTGGTCCAAATATCTGGAAAAGATATAGCAGATAATATCAGCTTGACCCATGACAGAACATATATAAATGGGGAATTTTAAGAATGTAATACATTTGTATAGACAATTTGAACTATTTCATGATAAAATATGCTGTTTAATAAAGAATTTGAAATCCTAAAATCTTATGAGTACTTTGAATTTCAAATTTCAGAAAAAAGTAAGAAATCAAAATTTTTCAAATTTTCAAATTCATGTCTCTTCTGTTTGTACTCTCTCATCCACTTAGCTTCAGTCAAGGTGTCATCAACTTAGTTAAAACCAAGACATTATCATTGTTCTTTTAATGATGTGAATAAAGATTTCTTCTAAGCTAAAGTCAACCAAAGTTATTTTTTGTCCGACATTGTTTAGTTATTTTATTGTCAATGTGGGTCAGTGATATTTCCCAATCAATGTTAGTTAGGGTTTCCTTGGTCAATATCAATAGTATTTTTCAACTGATGTCACATTTTTTCCAGTTGAGTTCAATTGCGATTATTTTCAATTGATGTCAGTAAAGGTTTTCTTTTCTACCAACGTCAGCCAAAGTTGCTTTTTATCCAAAGTAGATTGGGGTTGTTAGAAGTGGATTTTAGGCCTAACTCAACCCCTAGACACAATATAATCATGATAAATAAGGTAACCCTAGACACCATATAATCATGATAAATAGGGTAACCTTAGACACAATATAATAATGATAAATAGGGTAAATATTCTAACAGGGGTTATGTCTCAAATGACATGCATAATGAGTATTAGAGTTATGAGAAGACCTAATACCTTTATTTACTGGATTAGGTAGCTCTACTTCAGGAGCTAGAGATGGAAAGTTTGAAGGAGTAGAAGATGAGTCTATAGGTGGAGTTTGGATGGGTTGGACAAGGCCTCCTTTGAGAAGGGAGCATGGGAGTAATGGAGACAAGAGTGGGAGCAATCAGAGTGAGAATGATTAAGTGGTATTATTTTATTGAGATGGTCATTGTCAACTCAAAATTATATGGAGGAGAAGAAAGGATGGGTCTACAAGAAGCTGAAATAAGAGATCAGGAAAGTAGCATGCCAAGGAAAGGGAGGAGAGACATTTAAGGGATTTGGCAGCCATCTCATCTTTTCCTAAAGTATGGTCATGAATAAAGCATGCACATCCAAAGATGTGGAAAGGGAGTAAATAAATATCTTGTTTGAGGAAAAAGATATGTATTGAATATAGTAAAACTAGGTATAGGATTATTCTCCCTTATGTCTAAAACATACATAAGATAATATATTTATAATGAAGAATGATACAAGTATATATGGCAACCAAACATCACTATGGTAAATAGAAAATATTGTTAAAAACAATATCAACAATATCTACCAATATCAAACAATATCAAAAGTCTATGATTCCCTAAGTAACATAAAACACAATATATCTAACAATATGAATGACTGAGGAAGGCATGCGATTAGGAGTGACAATTGGATGTTTTGCATGAATTTTGAGTTAGATTACAATCACTAGAACAAGATAATTAATTAATCCATTAAAAATGTGCATAATTCTCAGGAAAGAAAAAAAGATAATCCAAATTGAAACTCAACAGCCGTAAATAAAATCCTCAAAAACCAAAAATTTGTTAAAGAAATTTAATACATTCTGTCAGGTTTTCTGTAATCACAGAAAAGAAAGAGTTGTATTCGCCCGAGTTTATTGGTTTTCAAAAGAAAAATTTGTGTGGAAAGGAGTCTACTCCTTTCACACTGGGAATTGCCCATTTTGATGCTACTCAAAATATGCCCTCCTTTCTACTCTTTTAATAAAATAACACATGAATATTTTTTTAATAAAAGGTTAAATTGTTAATAGGGTTTCTATTATAAAGTTCATTTTACAAAAACTCAGTTTTGTTATTAAGAATTGTAATGTGAAATAGTTCACACATAATTATTAATGCTGCAGGGACCATATGATAATTAAGCACTATTAGATGTTTGTTATAGAATTTTTGGGTTGTTACATTTATAATACACTTTTACGCATTGTTTGCTTCTAATAATTAACTGTATACGTGGATGGGAGAGCAAGTGTGAAAATCCCATTTGTATCTTGCTGTCTAACACATGCCCAAATTTAAATGAAATCCTAACCCTGACAATAAATATATATCTCATTCTTCCTAATAAAAAAATGTTAATAGGTTATATGATCACAAAAAGAAATGAACAATAACAAGATGCACAGAGGCAATACCTCTACAATTCTTCCTTTAGGAAGACCACCACCTAAAGCACAGTCCAAGGTCAAACAACCACTGGGAAAAGTTTCACTGCAAACATTCAAGATGAAATACAAAATATGTCATGCCGTTTAATTCACAGAAAATAGTGACAGGGTATATAAACTGATGTTTCTCAACAATTTAGGTGAGATAGAGAACATATATGGGAGAAAATGCATACACCAAAGCTCCACCAGCACTGCCCAGTCTTGTAACACTTCCCTTTCCAAAGGAGCTGTTTATATCATTCATTGCTGCTTCCAGTGCTTTTTGCTAAGAATGGAAATTTGTTGTCAGATTGAATACACTTAAAATTAGAAACATGTCTCATCAACAATTTATAACTAAGGAGAAACCCAAGTAGAAGAATAAAATACTAATTTTATGAATGTCGCTGACAATATTATTTCATCAGAATAGTAACCTAAAATCAATTTTAGCTTAAATATGTTTTTATTCCCAATACAATTAGTATATCTTGATTTTGGTTCCCTAAAAAATGTGTTTCTTTATTTTGCATCCCTTTAAAATTTGAAAGCACTGATTTTAGTCCTTATTGAATGTGAGTTTTAGTTTTTAGTCCCTATACAGTATTTCTCTGAATTTCATCCCTCAAAAATTCCAAATCACCATTTTTAATGCCTAAATTTCATTTTAAGATAGATAAATATCATTTATTTTAAGAATCTTAAGATATTCTTTTACGTGTTGCATACTAATATTACCTCTGATAGGAAACCACAAGAAAAATAATGAAATAAGAGGAAAAGAGATAAAGAAAGGGTCATTGATCCTGTTTCATTGAAATCAAGGCAAAAACAGAAGGAATAACCCTATTGCCCAGAGCTAAGCTCCTCAAGAGACCCAAACGGTATTCTCCACTCTTAATTTTGTTAAAAACCGAAAAATGTCCACACCCACACACTCCTATGACACTATAAGGTAACAACGAAGAGGGAAATCTTCTAAGATCCTCCAATTTCTCTCTCTCTCTAACTAATTCTGCTATTAATTTGTGTCCACCTCAACCCCCTTATTTTTTTCTCCTAATATAAACTTGTCCCCATTTCCTTTGCTCCTTTGTTTCTTTGTCCAATATATTTTCTGGCCCAACAGATATTTGGGCTGTATCAACATCACAATAGTAGTATGTGTCACTTGGAATGGTGACTTAACCTTTTGTTCAACACATAAGTAGTTAATTAGTGTCATAATACTAGGGATCAAAAGTAATTATTTTCAATTTTAGAGGGACTAAAAACAAAGAACTTTTACGGGGACCAAAACCAAAAGTCAATTATCTCACATGAACTAAAACCATATTTTAGTTTGTTGAAAATCCAACATCGATTAAAAATATGGTCAACTTTATAGCTATAAGTCACTATAGACATCACCTTACAAGCCGATTTTGTAAGGTCGAGTTAGACTTAAATTCCATTTCTTAACATGATATTAGAGTCATGGGTTAGAGCCTACCCTAATAAAGTTTTTTGTTTATTGAGTTTATTGCTCTATCTGTTATCAGACCATTATTAGACCACCCATTAATGTCAAGTCTCGTACTCGAGATGTATATGTTTCGACATGAGAGAAGAGTGTTGAAAGTCCCACATCGATTAAAGATAAGACTAATTTCTAGTATATAAATGAATACAAACCTCACCTTACAAGTCGGTTTTGTAAGATAGAGTTAGGCTTAAAGTCCATTTCTTAACAAAGTCATCAGTTTGTAACAAATATGCAACCATATATCCTTAAACTGACATGCCAAATGAATCTAATGGACCAGTAAAGGAAACATTATATTTCCATTAGTATTGAGATAAGGGAAAGTGCATAAAAGATGATATGGTGAAATTTTCTTTATTATCATTATATCTATCCCTCTATTATATATCTATACATATATATATATATATATATATATATATATATATATATATATATTTGAAAGGTGGATTGAATACGATGTCAAAAATATCTAGAAACAATAAAATATCACAAAAACATCATACCCCAGATAGAATAACTCTTATAATCATTCTTTTGGAGTACCATATCTCTTCTATTAAACAACAATTCTTGATAAGCACGAATTCACTGAATTCCTTCTAGCACTATTCAATAAACCCCACTAACAGCATGATGAGATGACTTTGGTCAATGACTATAGGTTGCCTGCCAACACTTGACATGGCAATAATGTAGCTTAGGAGACAAAATTGATGTTGTTACGAGGTTTTGGACATTTTGATTTGTTCTCTTCTTAGCTTTTATTTCTTAAGCCTAACCATACCTACAAGCAACAAGACCAGCCATCACTACTATCATCACCAACTTCCTAGTTCCCCATGTCATCTACAGAATGGGAAGGCACAGAGGAGACCAAGAAGGAATGAATGGAAGTGAAAGCAGGGTAATTGACTAAATGAGGAAATAAAAAGAGCATGGTGTAAAACAGAGCTCCATGGTGAAGACCAACTGAGACCATGGTATTTGTGGCTGATTTAAGAACCATATTAAGAAAATGATAAAATCACGAGGCACATTTCACAAGTCAAAATATTTTCTATGCAAGGATATCAGAATTACCAGATGTATACTCCTCTCCCCTTCTTTTAGAGGAAAATGAACACATAAACAACATCATACAAATTCATCTTACATAGCTGACTTTGAATTTGGTGTCATTACGGTTTAAAGAGAGAATGAAGAAGAGATTTAGAATTCGTGTAAAATGAATTTTTAACCCCAAGTGTACTGAGTACAATCAAGTATATAAGCCCTACAAACCTAACTTAGAGTTAGTTAAGAGGTTAGAAGAGAAAGCTGTACTACTATAGCGGCAGTTATACCGATACACTGTTGTACAAAAATAGAAAAGAAAAATATATTTTTGCAGACTAACTATACTCTAATATAGCTCAATAGAGAATGTCACAAAATGCAAACAGAACTTGTCTCAACACATTTTAGTAATTGTTGTCCCCGATCCCACCTACATGGCTAGAGATTTTCAGAAACTATATATAAAAAGTAATCAAACCCCCCACCAAATTCAAGTAAGCCCTAAGGCAATGTCTTATGAAATGTCCTTCAAAACCTAGAATTTTGTTAGTCCAATTTCTCTATCTCAAGGTAAAGCAACACACCCACAGCATAACATCAAACACATATACAACAGCCACTAAACCAAGCACTTAGTAATACAACTAGAAATAGTACAATGAAGAAACAAATAAAAATCTCTTTCAGGGTATGTATAAACAGACAATAAAAACCACAAAGAAAAAGTCCTAAAAAAGTGATATTTTAATCCATAAGTGAAAGTACCAACAAGAGCACAAACGCAACACTCACTTCAAAGGGAAAGTGAAGCCTTCGTGAATGAAATATAACCAGAGCCGATAAAAGCAAAAGTGTTCGTAACAACAACAGAAAAATGGGGCATACCCTATCAATGAAGCGAGGGTCGAAATCACCACCGGAGAGAGCACCATTGGGTCGGCCTTCAAGCTCGCATTGAATATTTACATGCTTGAAAGCGGTGACAGCACGGAACCTGAGAGGAAGAGGGAACGACAGAGAAGGAAAGAGTGGTGCTTTGAGAATAACACTGTGCGGTTTCAGAGGGAACATCAAATCCATTATTCCTTGAAGATACAGAAAGACTTGTTTTTTCTGTTGTAACAGAGATAACAGGGAAGACAAGAACCTGCGCAAACAAAAATCTATATCTTCAGTTTCGTTGGTTGTTCAGTGTAAACATATAAACAAGGAAATAGAACACAAATCATGAAAGCCAGATAATCGAAGTAACACTTACTAATATTCATGTAATGCTCTAATATATTTTTAAGATTTCTAAAAAAGTTTATTTATCTAATTTAAAATTATTGTTGATAAAAAAAATAAGAATTTCAAATTTTTGAAGATTGAAAACTAAAAAGATACGATTTATAGAAACTAATGTGAAAATCCATTAATTTTATAAAATTAAAAATAATAATTTCAAAATTTAGAAGAATGAAAAAGGAAGAAAAATTACTGGTGCCAAAATGAAGAAAACGAAATCGAATATTAGAGTAAAATTATAGATTTTCTAAAATTCAAGAATTAAAGTATAAGAAAGAAAACAGGGAACTAAAGGGACTAAAAATGTAATTTAGTAAAAAAAATAGTTTATAAAAAGATTAAGCTTGGGCGACTTTTAAATGTAAAAGTAAAAATAATAAATTGAAATTGGTTTCAATTTTTAAAAAGTAATATAGTTTTTTCCGAGAAAATTAATAAGTAATATGATGAAATTGTTAAAGAATTAAAAGTAAAAATTAAAGAATCAATGAGTGTAGAGATAGTTGTTGGTTGGTTATGTAATTCCTGTAAAAATTTTGCATGTTTTCTCATATCTTGTAGTCATTTTTGTACTTGAGCATTAGGCAATAAAGCAAACTTCTCTTTCTCAGAATTAATGGAAGCTAGTTTTGACTTGTGAATAACTTCTTTGAGCTCATCACTTGCTGCAGAAATTCTTCTTTCTGTTCCTTTTCAGCCTCCAAGGCAGCTTCTCATTGTTTTTGCTTTTGTCAAAGCATTCAATTCTGAATCTCTGGCAGCTACAACTTTTGTTTTTGTTAAGAATAGCTCCCTTTATGCGGCCTTCAGTTCACTTAAAACATGTGAAAACTAGTCCCAGACCTTCATAACCTCCAAACTTTGATCAACCATCTCTTTCATTTTGGATTGAAGTTCATATTTGGAAGATCTATATTCTAAACATTCGTTCATGTTCTTATTTTCTCAATTCCAATTTGTTAAATGGGGTGGGCAATTTGTGAATCATTTTTTGGTTGTGCTCCAACTTAAGAAGTGCTTGCATGTGTGCAGCATGCCTTACTTCGAACTATACCATGTAGTTGGGCAGCGATTTTGTATCTATCTCACTGCTCATGATTTTGCAAAACTATGTACCTGGAACCATAATGTACTTCTATTTCTCTTCCAAAGGTAGCATGAAAAAAATTCTTGCAGATTGAGGTTAATCTAATGCTTAATTGGCTGATCATCACTAGCAATATTAGCCTCCATGAAAGGATATGTGGCAAAATCTTTATATGTTTGATAAGTTTACGAAAGTGTTGTAATTAAAGGAAATATCTTCTTAATTAAAAAAGATATTTATAGAATCTTCCTAATTAGAGAAAATATATATATATATATATATATATATATATATATATATATATATATATATATATATATATATATATGTAATCTTTTAGATTATTTTTGTTTTCTTGTTTCCTATCATTCTTATTTTCAAGTTGGTGTTAGAGCTTCTGATTTTGGGAGCTCCATTTTCGCTCCAATAGTAGTCGTTGCCGCTGTTCAACCACTATGGTTGCCACCGTAGTCAACTGGAGTCGTTGATGGGGAAGAAAGGTGCATCCAACTCTAGCGAACACAACACCGGAAGTCGTTCTGGGAAAGAAGCCTCCACGCGCCACCATTGGCGCCGGCACGTGTGGGTCACACACCTAGTTCCAGTGAGACCCACCCTCCACCATCGTCCCCCAAACAGGGTCATTGGAGTCTCTTGAGTCCATTACAAGGGCCGGTAACGTCCCGTTGGACCCATGTAGAACGTTAACTCATTGGCAAGTGCACCAAATCGTTCAAGTAATAAAACATTGTAACAACAAATATCATTTCCTAAGGGACTCGTGTAATAGTATGACTAGTAACTCATCTAGACTAATGAATACAAGAATATGTGCAAGTAAATAAATGAAAATAAGAATTAAAAGTGGACTTTGATAGTTGGAGACACTTACAGGGATGGAAAAGTGAGGAATGGAATGGAATGGCATGCTAAGGGTAGAGCTTGCTGGCTTCACTCTCGTGCACCCACATAAACATCTCTTTTCCATCAAACATTAAAGTCAACCCATTAAAGCACTCTTGGGTGAAAAAGCCCTAGTTTATTATCCGATTGACTTTTAATAACAGAACCCTAACTCTAATCAATTCTTAATTATAATTAGAAGAAACTTTAATCCCTAATATGATTTTAATTAATTAATGGAAACCCTAACCTTTAATATTTCCCTAATATTGATGAAAGGAACCTTAATAATCTTAGTAGTCTCAATTTCAAATACCTTTAGAGATTTCTTACTTTTATTGAAATCAAGGCGGAACCTTCATTAAAAGATTTCCATGTGTATACCCAAAGAATAATAAACCAATGTTTATTGGTCTAAAAAGTACAATTTTTCACTGATCTCAAGCCTACCCAAAAAGAAAATTTCAAGAACCATCTAATCAACACAAACATTCATCCATGGTTTAAAGCATGTAGAATTAAATTAACAACTATGTGAATATATAATTAAGTAAGGTTAGCTTCCCATTCAATGGTTGATTGCAAGATGAATCAATCCCAGACTCTCACACTTCTGCTATCTTATCTAAGAATTCCTTTCTCCTCTTTAAAATGTTAGCCTCTTTGCCTTAAGATGCTCTTTTTCTCTTTCTCTCAATTTTTGTCTCTCTTTTTTAAAATTAAAATCTATTATAACCTGAAAGTAACTGTCTAGATAATGTTTCTTGTAATATCTCAACCAGATTACATAACTGCTATTCCAAAATTTTTTTGTTCAGTTTATTTTATTTCAAGCGTAGACATTTACTTCCTACATCCTCATTTATAATTTTTGTACCTCAAAACACAAAGGGGAGAAAGACATTTTTGCCTTAAGGCAAAATTATAAATACAATAAAACAAAGGTTTCTCATAAATCTTTCTCTTAACAAGTCAACACATCACATTCAATCATCACAAATTTAACAACTTAACATGTGTTGTACTTATATCAACAAAATAAATAAATAACATAAAATTTTATTTTCTAATCAAGCCTTGAACACATGGTCACTTAACCCATCAAAGAACTATTATCAAGTGAGCTACACAACACCTTATGAACTCACACAAAATCTAATAAAACATACTCAAGTCTTATTACAGTATTATTCATAAACTCTACATTTTCTCGAGTCTTACAAATATGATTGAGTATTCTTTGTCAAATAGTCACTCTTGGCTATGATGAAGAAATTGGATAATTCCCAAGCCAATAAATCACTAGTCATTAGTCATTATGTATGTAAGATTGATGGTTTCTTTCTTTTAGCTTGTTGTGTTCAACTCTTGAAGCTTTTATTGGCCTTGGAAATTTAGTAGTATTTTGACAATATGCAATATGTTTGCTTTATTCTTTTTCTTAAATAACTTTATATGGACTTTTGAAAAATTAGTTGTTATAGAATTATTTCTGGATGTTGCATCAACTTCAACTCTTTTAAATGTATTTTCTTTTGTCTAAAGAGTTTGATAGTGATGGATACTTTTAGTGCATTTCATCATGTCACAATAAATGTTTCTTTCTTCTTTATGCAATATCTCAATAGTTAGAGTGGGGAATGCACAATCCCTTTATTCATCTTAAAATATACTACATTACGAAATAGATATTTTTGTAAAATTGACAATGTTTTGTTTAGGGATTTAGTAAAAAAAAACTTAAATATCTTTTTGTTCGAGTGATCCTTTTAATGTGATCTGTCAATTTTTTAACCATTTCTTTTGTCAAACAAAAGAGATAGAAATTCCTTTTACTTTTTTATTTTGGTATGAATTATTCTTTTATCATGAGAGCATTTGTGTTTTATTAAAGATAAACTAAGATTACATAATATTGTTTATCAAACAAAACACTTGCATAATCATGAAATGATATGTATTAAATAAAATATTTGTTCAAAATTTGTTGTGCATTAAATAATCTTGAAATGAAACATAATCATGTCATACATAATTGTTTTTAGCACTTAATAAAAAAATTATAGGATATCGAAATATTTTCTGAATGTGATGTTGTGACATATGGTAGCATATAAAATATACGAATACATGAACCGAAGTATCCTATCCCATTCATAGATGAGAGGTTCTTTGCTAGAAACTATACTGGTTTAATGATATGTATGCTGGCAATTGTTTTAGATAAACTTTTTTGTTTACAAACTAGAAAAATATAAGAATTCTGAAACGAAACACAAGCATGGCGTCTTTTTAAAAGCAATCTATTTGTAATAAATAGCACTTTTGCGTCCAGAAATATTCGTCTGGGTCTCGCCGTCAAGATGGAACAGTATTTCTAATAACAAAATAAAAAAGTCTTTTTAACAATTTTTTTACAATTTTACGTAATGGTTTGTGATTGGTTTGTTTCAAATATTTTTTTGAAAATAAATTTAAATAAATCAATAAAATGGTGATACATCCTGTTGTTAAAAATTATTAAAAAAAGTTGTTAATATATCATGATCAAATTTTGATGGCATCCATCGGTGGAGGAAACAAATTACTCACACCTTAATTTATTTAAATCAAAGTTTTATCCTTTAATAAAAGAAAAATGTATTTTTAACAACTTTTTCTGACAATTTTTTTATAATAAATTATGTGACAGTTTGTTATTGTTCCATTTTAATTATACGAATCAATAAAATAGTGACACATATTATCCAAAAGTTATTAAAAGTTGTAAAAATATCATGATGGAGTATTATAATGTAACAACATAAGTTGTATACGTTTTGTTGTCCTATTAACTTTCAATTCATCTATAAGAATGTTACAACCTTTTGGAAGAGTATGTTTTTTGTATGGTACTTTATTGATTTCTAAGTTGAAATTGTCTAGAATTAAATTTTTTAGAGCATCCTATGTAAATATTATGTAAATGGATTGGAGTATCCCAAATGCTCTATTACAAATTTAGATATTTTTTTATGATTAAAAAAAAGTTAGATCAACTTGATGATATTATTCATAGGAGAATAATAGTTTCACTATTTTTATTATAATACATGTTAGTCTAAATCTGGAGTCCAATTTAACTCACTTTAATTTAATTACTTAATTCTTGCATTAGTTTAACTAATGTTAGTAGAATCCCAATTTAATTAAGTCTATTTTGATAGTGTATAGCGTTGCTAACAGTCGTATCCTGTAATTTATTTCATTGAAAAATGTATTGAATATTGGTATGTGGTAGTACTTCCTTTATGAGCTAATCCCTATAACTTTCTAACTACATCTTACTTTTCTTCTTCCTTTCTAACTACGCCACCTCAAATATTCAAAACATAACGTCATGGGACTTACAATATTCAAAACCCCAGAATTTCAACAGATAAACTTATACGAATTTCCACATCCATTATCTAAATTAAATCTCAAAACGTGTAGGATCTACCAACTACAAAAGAAAAAAATAAGAAGATAAATACAACTTAATTATAATCTTATTATTACAATACAATGTGCAAAAATAAGATTTTACAAAAGGTATTAACATTATTTTAACAATAATTGATTTTAAAAGTACAATAACAATTTTTTAAAGAACAACTATTATCGAACTCCATGATATATGGGTGGGTGGAAACAAAAGAGAAGTATCTAGCTAATATAATAAAGGGCTAAAATAAATTTTATATTTTTCTATTCAAATTGGTATATCCAATAAATTTTAGTATTTTCTTTTCATATATGTATGAAATAGGAAACTGTATCTTTAACGATGTATTTTTACAATCTCTTATACGCAGTTTCTTTTTTATTAGTTTGTTTTAAATATTAGAATCAATAAAAATAGTTGTAAAAAAGTTGTAAAAAAATGTGAAAAAACTAAAAGATTAGAATGAGAATAATAATAGGAGTATATAACAACAGAAATGATAAATGAATTACATACTCTTAACATAACAGTTTAGAGTTTTATTTTACAGACGAAGAAGATGAGAATACTAAAGAAAAGGATCTTTATTTCAGCCAATATACGTAAAAATGGATGGTATGTTATGACATGAACAAAGAGAAGTTGTTTATTCTTGAAGCTTCAAATCAATCATCCTTTTTCTGGAAGACGACTGGGAGAGCAGAACCATCCAAGGCAAACAAAATCTGGCCATTCTCACGAAGAATTCCACCAGTTCCACAATTGAACCTGCAAATGGGGCACACTTCAGTAGGGCACCACCCAATGTTATAGATATTCGCATTCTGTGTTTCCTCGATTCTGAAATAGTTTCCAACACTTGATCTTCCATCATCACGACCAGTCACGATAAGCCTTCTTCCACTGCTGGTGTCATTCTCACCCAACCTCCATTCAGTCGACTGCACACACGTCGAAGAAACTTCCACGAACTCCACCTTCAGGTCCCTATTCACCTTCACATCATCATCGTCCTCGTCGTTGGCAAAAGGGGTGAATCTCACAGGGTATCCCTGTGGCAAGTCCGTGTTTTCGAGGCCAACGTACAAAGGGCACGACTGGTTCCTGTTGATCAAGGTGAAACGGCCACCGTTGTCTGTTATGGCTGGTCTGATGTAGTATTCCTCGTCGGTTTCCAGAGGGTCGCCGTTTGTGTCCAGCACGTAGCGGTTGGATTGGGACAGTGTTGATGTGGCCGTCAAAAGCCACACTGCAAGAGAAACCGAAGCGAACAACTTCACCGACATGGTTGAACTCTGTTCTATATATGTGGGTTAAGGTTTGCGTGTGCTGTAATGGTGTGTGTGGTTTTTGATGTCGGAAGAGGAAGGTATTTATAGGGCTGTTGGAGGTACTGCCGTACGTGGTGACGAGTAAAAGTCAAACATGATTTATCCGAAACATTGCTTGTACCTTAAGTATTTCAATCATAAACTTTTTATTTCGATATATTTGTGGAATTCGTTTACTCCACCAAATCGAAATTTTGTCAGTCAATATGTCATTTAATCATAATCTGATGTGAGTAAAAGACCTAATTCAATTCACTCTATGATATATTAACAATTTCTTTTAGAAACGTGTTAAAAAGGTTTTAGTCCATTTTAATTGATTTTTAAAACGCAAAAAAAAGTGACGTGGAAATGCACACAACTTTAAGATAGATTTTCCTTTACTGTTTCAAAATTATATTTTTTTTCAATTTTTCGAAAGCTTTTCCTTTGTCATATCTCCATTTGATATGATTAGTTTAGGAAGACACTAGTCTCGAATAAGAATCCAAGACACAGGGAATCCAGTTAAGAAGAAAGGAATCCGAATAAGAGAGTATATGTTTGAAAGAGTGAGAATTTATGATATTATGTATTGATGATTCACTTTATAGAATACCATTGTTTTTATAACAAAAAAATTACAGAGTTTAGTTAATTTTGTAAACTAATAAAATTAACTGACTAAATAATATTCTATAAGTCTTCAACCAATTGGCTCTCGTGATTCCATCATTCAGTACCACTGTCTTCACCCGTTTGGTGTCCTCACTCTTCTTCACTGCTTGGCCTCACTCGGTAGTTTCACCGTCTTTAGCCGTTTGGCTCCCTTCTTCTTCTTCCTCACTGCTCGGTCTCTTCCTGCATTCCACCATTCGATTGACTAATAATACCGCCGATCAGCCGTTCGGAGCCCTCCTTCTTCTTCACTGCTCGGCCTCGCTCGGTAGCCTCACTACCTTCAACCATTCGGTTCCCTTATTCTTCTCCCTCACCGCTCGGCCTCTTCCTGCATTCCACCATTCGGTTGACTATTAATAATATCCTATAACAATCCCCTCCTCTTGAAAAAGTCCTTGTCCTCAAGGATTGAAGTTGGGAAACTTTTTTCTTCAAGACATAGTGAAATTCCCAGGTAACGTCTTTCAGTAGTTAGTGCTTCCATTTAACCAGAACTTTAGTGACAACCATGTTGCAATTTTTCACAGTTGTTCTATCTATGATGGCTTCAGCCTCTCTGGTGATAGCTTCTTCCTATGTTGCTGGGCAGTTTGTTGAAGTATGTGTATTTCCCACTGACTTCTTCAATGGAATCGATTTGTATGGGTGAAGATTGACAAAGATTAAATCTCCAATCTTGAATTCTCTTTCGGATCTATGTTTATCGGCCAACTGTTTCATCCTTTCTCGTGCTCTCTTCGTATGAAACTTAGCTAACTTAAGGATCTCCTCTCGTTTTTGCAGACTTCTGTCAGCCAGTTCCATCTTAACTTCCCCTTCCAGCAGAAACCTCTCAATGCTATCAAGGATATTGCTGGATTATGCATGTGTTGATAAGGAGTGTAATAAGGTACTTTCGCCCTTATCACACATTTGTATCATTGAGATGTGGACTCCTGAAGAAACCGTATTATGTAGGCTTTGTTTCCTAATAGTTTTGAGGCCTAGACTTTTTGTTCTCCTCAAAACAAGTTTCCTTCCATGCACCGTAAATTCCATTGTTAAATTTTCAAAGTTCCACTTGATATCCCCTAAGGTAATAGGCCATTCTACACCAAGAACCATGTCACAACATCCTAATGGTAACAACAACATATCTGATTTGAACGGTGCATTATGTAATATCTAAGAAAATTTTTTAACCTTGTTGTTAATCTTAACCTTAGCACCATCTGCCACTGTGACACTCAAAGGATCCATGGTCCCAATTTTGCATCCTAGTTTCTTGGCTATGTGAACATCCAAGAAATTATGCGTACTTCCACTATCAATGAGGATATGTAGAGGTTTTTTTCTGCAAAGACCCGTGACTCGCATAGTGCAGAAACTAGCAACTCCTGCCAACGCGTTAACCGAAATCAATGGGTCTTCCCTCCTATTTTCCTCCGTTTCAATGGAAGGTGTGGTGTCTTCATCTGAAATGGTGTTGCCTTCCGATTCCAGGACATGAATCTGGAGTTTCTTGTGGGTTAGGCTATGGGTTGGTGTGAACGGTTCATCACAGAAATAGCATAACCCTTTGGCCCTTCTTTCATTCATATAAGCAGGGGTTAGATTCCTGGATAATGGTTTTGGCTGAGGATCTTCCGTGCGCTGGGTGGGGTTAGGCAACAAAGGCGGTTTAAGTTGCCTATGGAATGGCTTCCCTTGCGAAGTGGTGTTGTTAGCAGATTCATACATTTTGGCTAGTGAGAAAGCTTTCCTTACGGAAGTAGGTTGAAACATACGAACCATCATCTAGACATCTTGCTTCAACCCATCCAGAAAACAACTTAATTTATTAGCCTCCGAGAGATCAACTTGTGACATTATTCCATCAAAGGCGTCATGGTAATCTTGGACAGAACTCTCTTGACGCAACCTCATCAAATCAACCATAGGATCTTTGCAAACCTCCCCTAATCTATCAATCAAGATCTTAGTGTAAGACTCCCAAGAAGGAAAATTGAATAACCTTATATTCTTGACATATGCGTTGTGCCATTGTAGAGCTTTTCCTTCAAAATGGACGACTGCCAAGCGGACCTTGTAATCATCCAGTGTGTCATCCACGAAGAAGAAAGTTTCACATTGAATTAACCATTGTTTCACCCCATCTCCATTTAAACGAGGAAAATCTAACCTAACCAATCTAGTACTACAAGAATAAGGTCGAGAATGGTCAGCGCTATTGGCGACAGAATGCGTTTCATGATTACCAATTATTTCGGCAAGATTCCTCTTCAAAGATGCACCAATTTCCATGAAGTGAGCCTCTAGCGACGTTCCCAGCTCCAAGAAGTGAGCCTCCATTGAATCTTTGAAGTGTTGAAAATCTTCACGTATAGAACGAGTGTTGGCAGCCATTGGAATGACGTGGTTAGAAGGTTATCGTCTGATACCGATTGATATGGTTCTTCTAGGAAGACAGTAGTCTCGAACAAGAACCTAGGACGTAAGGAATCTAGGTAAGAAGAAAGGAATCCGAACAAGAGAGTATATGTTTGAAAGAGTGAGAATTTATGATATTATGCATTGATGACTGACTTTACAGAATACCATTGTTTTTATAGCAAAATATTATAGAGTTTAGTTAATTATGTAAACAAACAGAATTAACTAACTATTAAATAATATTCTATAACTCTTCAACCGATCAGCTCCAGTGATTCCACCGTTCGATAGCACCGCCTTCAGCCGTTCGGTGTCCTCCTTCTTCTTCACTGCTCGGCCTTGCTCGGTAGCCTCACCGCCTTCAGTCGTTCGGTTCGGTAGCACCGTCTTCAGTAGTTCGGTGTCCTCCTTCTTCTTTATTGCTCGGCCCCGCTCGGTAGCTTCACCGCCTTTAGTCATTCGGTTCCCTTCTTCTTCTTCCTCATCATTCGACCTCTTCCTGCATTCCTCGTTCGGTGCCCTCCTTCTTCTTCACTCTCGGCCTCGCTCGGTAGCCTCATCGCCTTCAACTGTTTGGTTCCCTTTTTCTTCCTCACCGCTCTTCCTCTTCCTGCATTCCACCATTCGGTTGACTATTAATAATATCCTATAACACAATTCTCTCCCTCTCCGATTACTGGCGATTCAATCTCCATCGACGACACATTTTTCATTTCTTTCATTATTATTGACGTGACGACATTGCCCTTATTCATTAATTTGGGTAGTTTATTTTTTCTATTGAATTTTCATCGGTGAGACACTTTTCCTCTTTTTTTCTTTTTTTGTGTTGTGGATTTCCAAATGGAAAACATAGTACAGTTACAGACCCCAACACACTAAAAGAAATCACCAACTTTCTTGACTTACTACCTCCATTGGCTACAACAGTATAAAACATGAACAATTTTATTATTAAGCATCTACATGTAATTAAGATTCACATTCTGCCAATAAAAGGAAAATATAAATTTACTCAAAGCCAAAATAATGTGCTTTTGGTTATAACAGTAAGAAAAGTAAATCTGATAGTGTTGAAGATTAGGTATAGCAATTGAAGAGAGAAAATATAATGTCAATGTCACATGTTATGGGTATTATTATTGCTAGATATTTTTCAATTTTTTGTTCTGGTTTGTAACACTTACATTTGTTCTTGCATTTATTTTCTTTAACTACAGTTTTTTTTTTCTCTTTCTGCTAGGCAGTTAGTCCAAGCTCTATATAGCTCTGTCTTTCTTGTTGTATGAATAACTTCTTCTCAATTCAATGCAACGAGAATTCTCTCAATATAAACACTAAGAATTTCCACATGATATGGATCAATATTACTTTCATTCAATACTAATCACGTCATTCCATATAAGTCTTGTTTTAGAAAATTAAGTTTTTGTTTGTCACATATCAGCTTGGATCATATAGGGAAGCAGGAATCTAATTGTTGTATGAAAAATGTAACATCCAATTCAGGGTATCACCCAATGATATTGTTCTTAACATAGACTAAAAGTTACAGTAATGAGTTACTTATCAATAAATTATTTCCCAAAGTAGGCCTATCTTGCACTTCGTAAGAGAATATATACATAAATATCTCTAAAAATTCATAAACTCCAATAACATGCTTCAAGGCTACAAATAAGAACACTAATAAATAATCTTATCTTCTCTATGATAAAATTCTATAGAAATTGCTTCTCTCTGATATGTATTCCTTCCGGTGGTACCGTGCCCTGGAATTACTCCTCAATTGTTCGGAGTACACCTCTGCAATTGACGTTTGGTTAGTTGGTTGCATATTTGGTGAAATTTTGACCAGGGAACCTTGTTTCTTAGAAAGATTATGTTCCTGGGAAAGTCAGCTTGGATGTTTAGTAGATTTTCCTTGGCTTCTCTGGCTTCTGCAGATACTTCATGTAATAGTTAACGAAATAAGAGAGTTTGAGGAAGTGGAAGATGGTAATAAAAGGTTTAAAGAATAATTCTGATATATTATTTCAAAGAGTAGAGTACCATATATATACATACAAAGATCCTATAATTCTTCATCTATTAAAGGAATGACAAGTGCACAAATCTGCACAAATTATAATAATATCTAAATTATAACTAACACAATATTTGATTGCCTAATATCCCTTAATAGAATATTTAACATATCTTAACACTCCCGCTCAAGTTGGTGCATGAATATCACACATTCCCAACTTGAATAGAGACTCATTAAACAATCTTCTTGACACTCCTTTGGTGAGAACATCAGCCAACTGCAATTCTGATCTTACAAAAGGAAATGAAATTATTCCAGCTTCAAGCTTCTCTTTGATTAAATGTCTATCAATCTCCACATGCTTTGTTCTACCATGTTGCACAGGATTGTGAGCAATTGCTATAGCTGAAGTATTGTCACAGTATAAACTCATAGCTTCATTTTGTTTAAAGCCCAAATCTGATAGCACATTTTTAATCCACAAAAGTTCGCATACACCTAGTGTCATGCCTCTGAATTCTGCTTCATCACTAGATCTTGCTACTACAGGTTGTTTTTTACTCCTCCAAGTTACAAGATTCTCTCCTACAAAAGTAAAGTATCCAGAGGTAGATTTTCTATCATCTTTTGAACCTGCCCAATATGCATCAGTGTACCCTTCTACCTTTAATTTTCCATGATTTGAGAACAAAATTCATTTTCCAGGAGCGGACTTCAAATATCTCAAAATCCTTTCAACAACATCCATATGAAGTTTTCGTGGGTCATGCATAAATTGACTAACAACATTCACCGCATATGTGATATCTGGACGTGTATGGCAGAAATAAATTAATTTTCCTACCAGCCTTTGGTATCTTCCTCTGTCTATGCTCGCTGAATTTGAGCATTGAAAGAGTTTATGCTTTTGTTCAATTGGTGTATCAACTGGTTTACTCCCAAGCAGCCCAGTTTCCGATAGTAAATCAATAATATATTTTCTTTGGCATAGAAAAATACCATGTTTTGATCTAGCTACTTCAATACCCAAAATATATTTGAGGTTTCCAAGTTGTTTCATCTCAAATTCAGATGCAAGGTATTGTTGTAAACTAGAAATCTCATCTGGGTCATTTTCTGTAACAATCATGTCATCAACATATAAAATCAAAGCTGTAATTTTTCCTTTTCTTTTCTTAAAAAATAATGTGTGATCAAAGTTACTTGCTCTATAGCCAAAAGCCTTCATAGACTTGGTAAACCTTCCAAACCATGCTCTTGGGGATTGTTTTAATCCATATAAAACCTTCTTTAATTTGCAAACCTTCATTCCAATTGAATCTGTCATGCATGGTGGAGAATCCATATAAATTTCTTCTGAAATTTCTCCATGTAGGAAAGCATTTTTCACATCAAATTGCAGAAGAGGTCAATCTTGGTTTATAGCTAGCGACAAAAGTATTCTCACAGTATTGAGCTTAGCTACAGGTGCAAACGTCTCTTGGTAATCTACACCATAAGACTGAGTGTAACCTTTAGCCACAAGTCGTGTTTTATAGCTCTCAATAGTTCCATCAGCTTTATGCTTAATTGTAAAGACTCATTTGCAGCCTACAATTTTCTTCCCTCTCAGTAAGGACACAAGATCCCAAGTGTTTTTTTTTTCTAAATCTGCCATCTCCTCAACCATTGCTTCAGTCCATCTAGGATCTGCAAAAGCTTCCTGTACATTACTAGGAATAGAAATTGAAGATAATTGAGATACAAATGATGCATATGACTGGGATAACCTGTGAGATGACACATATTTACTAATGGGATATTTAACTTTGGCTTGGAGGTTTGGTTCATATTTAGCTGGAGGTTGACTACGGTTAGAACGAGGTGGAAGAATATATTGAACAGTAGTAGACTCAGTGTTTGGTGTGTTGGTGGTCTCATGCAAAGAAGAATCAATTCCATGATCAATTTGATCTAAATTAGTATTATCAGAGATAGGATCAAAAGGTACCTCTGAAGAGTCAAGCTGAACTTGTGAAGAAGATTGAGTCAATTGGTTATGATCAGAAGACACTGTATTATCTAGAAAAGAAGTGTCCATATTTAGGATTGGCTCACTTATTGCAGAATGATCCTCACAAGATAATATATTTTCATAATCAAACATACTAACATCATGATTATGCATTTCACTTTCATTGCCTCCCTGAAGTGGAGAATCAACATAAAAAAATTCAGGCTCATTAAATGTCACATCCATAGAAATATAAAATTTCTTTGATGGTGGATGGTAAGCACGATAACCTTTTTGAGTTGATCCATACCCAACAAAAACACATTTGATCACTCGTTCTTCAAGCTTTGTACGTTGATGTGGGTGTAAGTGAACATATATAACACATACAAAAATATGAGGTGGTAAATAAACTATGGGAGGAAGGATACAATGATCAGACAACACATCATAAGGCCTTCGAAAGTTAAGCACATTGGAAGGGGTTCGATTAATTAAATAAACGACAAAGCTCACAACCTCACCCCATAAATGAGATGGGACATTACCATCTATCAAAAGTGGTCTTGTCACCTCTAATATATGTCTATTTTTCCTCTCAACCATTCCATTTTGTTGTGGTGAATAAGGACATGCAGTTTGATGCAAGATGCCTTTAGAGTTCATGAACTTTATTAAATCATTCTTAAAATATTCCCCTCCATTGTCTGATCGAATGACCTTAATAAATGTGTTAAATTGTGTAACAATCAAATGATATAATGAACGAACCACATCATACACATCACTTTTATGTTTAAGCAAATATACCCAGGTTACCCGAGTACAATCATCAACAAAACTGATAAACCATTTTTTTCCATTATGTGTAGATTGCGAGGCAGTGCCCTAAACATCTGTGTGAATTAATGAAAAAGGAAATTCAGTTTTGTTATTGCTTAAAGGAAACACAACACGATGATTTTTTGCCAAAACACAAGTTTCACAAAAAAATCAGAAATATTGCATTTATGAAATAGTGATGGAAATAATTTTTTTAAATAACCAAAAGAGGGATGTCCCAATCGTTTCTGCCATAACCAAATTTCTTTTTTGTTTTTATCTTGTATGTGATAATTCGCAAGACAAGCCAATCTTCTTTTATGGTTTTGTTGTGAGACATTTTCAAGATAATACAGTCCTTCACTCTCTCTACCATTGACAATCTTCTCCTTGGAATGGATGTTCTGAAAAAGACAATGGGTTGGGTAAAACAAGGCAACACAAGAATGTGATTTGGTTAACTTGTTGACAGAGATAAGATTACAATTTAATGTAAGAACAAATAAAACATCAGGAATCGACAAGGAGGGTGAGAGAGATATAGTACCTATACCTTCAATAGGAGATGAGACCCCATTGACATTCATAATAACAGTTTTAGAACAATTAGAGGAAAAATTAGTAAATATATGAGGATCACAAGTCATATGATCAATAACACCTGAATCAATTATCCAATCACTACCCTTAGTAACAATAGAAAGATTAAGAGCAGAGTTAGATATACCTGACTTGGTTACAAATCCGACAGCAGTAGAAATATAACTCTTGGAAGCAGCGGAAGTTCCAGAATCATGTTTCTCCGATTTATTGTCATCGGAAGAAGCCATCAGAAATATTCAATGAAAAAAAAAACACCGATTCCTATATTGTCGAGAATATGAGTGTTTGGCTCTTGATACCATAATAAAAGGTTTAAAGAATAATTCTGATGTATTATTTCAAAGAGTAGAGTACCATATATATATATATATATATATATATATATATATATATATATATATATATATATACATACAAGAATCCTATAATTTTTCATCTGTTAAAGGAATGACAGGTGCACAAATCTGCACAAATTATAATAATATAAATTATAATTAACACAATATTTGATGGCCTAATATCTCTTAATAGAATATTTAACATATCTTATCAGATTTGGTGAAAAAACAAGGAGAGAGAAAAAAATTTCGTAAAAAGAGAAAAAGTTGCAGCATGGCAGGAAAAGCTGAGCAAAGAGAAAAAGAAAGAAATGCAATTTTTTTGCCACATCAGCTGAAGTTAACACCGTTACTGTCAATTTAACGGAGGGGACTTCATTTATACAAGTTTTACAACTTTGGGATTCAATAAATACATTTTTAAAATTAGGTACTAAACAGAAATTCACCTCTTAACATGGAGACCAAGTAAGCATTTAAACTTAAATTAATTAAAACTAAAGTGGATATGTCTTAAAATTTATAAATTCTTTAGTAAGGTTAATTTAGATATAAAATTTATTTTTTTTATATTTTTAACTCAATACTAAATAATAAATTTATAAATATTTTAACTAATATATTAATCATCTTCCCTTACACGTTTTTATTTAAAATAGGACTTCCATCTTAAACTCTTAACTGTAGCTTCTTTAATATTATTCTTTATATATTTTTGAGTTTCCTTTTCTTAGGAAAAAAATTGTTGATGTATTATGTATTGAATAATATATTACTTTTATTATCAACAAACTATTTTAGATTGTGGGAGCCTTGTAACATTCACCAAATTTAAATAGATAATTTTAACACTTATTATTTATTTCTTACTTAATCACATCAGATAACATGAATTAAAATCAAAATTATCAAAATTTTATTGATTTATTTCATCTTTTACCATAGACGGTAATAAAATGTTAAATTTTATATGTTAAGTTGTAATAGATAATAAAATTACACTCATGTCTGTGTAAAATATATATATATATATATATATATATATATATATATATATATATATATATATATATATATATATATAGATAGATAAAAGTAAGTCGTTCATGGTAATAGATTATTTGTAAATAAAGTAAAGAAGTTAAAGTTTGCTGGTATTTTATGTAAATGATAAAATGTAGTAACAAGTGTATACATATAATTAATGTTATTAATCATATTGTAATTTTGGTAGTTAATAATAGATTGATGCAAGGAAAAATATATCAATGTTCGGGAATTACATTTATATTATTGGAAGTCCAACATCGATTAAAGATAACGTCAAATTATAATATATAAGTGAGATTTAAACCTCACTTTAGAAGTCGGTTTTGTGAGGTTGAGTTAGGCTTATAGCCTACTTCTTAATATGGTATCAGAGTCATGGTTAGAATCTATTCTAACGATATTTCTTGTTTCTTGGGCATTCTATTCCACCCGCTATCGGACCACCTAATTTCTACACGAGATGTCTATACCTCGGTGAAGGGGGTGTGTTGGAAGTCCCACATCAACTAGAGATAAAACCAAATTATAATATATAAGTGAAGTGCAAATCTCACCTTACAAACCCAGTTTTATAAGATTGAATTAAGCTTATTTATATATATATATATATATATATATATATATATATATAAACATCATAACATGCGACATAATTACTTATATTATTTAATTAACATAAGAAAAAAATTCAATCGAATTACTAAATTCACATATTTATAAGAATAAAATAATACAAAACAAACTTATGAACTTACAACAAATTATTTAAACTGATAATGAGAGTAGAAAGATAACTAATGGTATCCATCTTAAATGTTCATTTGAAAAAGCTAATGTCTTTAGTACAGTAATATGATGTTTTTTAACAAATAATATAAAATGACACAAATTTACATTCAATTAATATATTATAAAGATAAAATAATTATAAAAAATAATTTTTTATAATTTAAAAAATTGTAAGAAAAATTTGTGTGTCCATATATGAAAAAACTAAAAGATTAGAATGAGAATACTAACAGTAATATATAACAACAGAAATGATGAATGAATTACATACTCTTAAATATATAACAACAGTTTAGAGTTTTATTTTACTGAAGAAGATGAGATTACTAAAGAAAATGATCTTTATTTCAGCCAATATACGTAAAAATGGATGGTAGGTTATGACATGAACAGACAGAAGTTGTTTATTCTTGAAGCTTCAAATCAATAATCCCTTTTCTGGAAGAGGACTGGGAGAGCAGAACCATCCAAGGCAAACAAAATGTGGCCATTCTCACGAAGAATTCCACCAGTTCCACAAAAGAACCTGCAAATGGGGCACACTTCAGTAGGGCACCACCCAATTTTATACATATGCGCATTCTGTGCTTCCTCGATTCTGAAATAGTTTCTAGCACTTGATATTCCATCATCACGACCAGTCACGATAAGCCTTCTTCCACTTCTGGTGTCATTCTCACCCAACGTCCATTCAGTCGACTGCACACACGTCGAAGAAACTTCCACGAACTCCACTTTCAGGTCCCTATTCACCTTCACATCATAATCGTTGGCAAAAGGGGTGAATCTCACAGGGTATCCCTGTGGTAAGTCCGTGTTTTCGAGGCCAACGTACAAAGGGCACGATTGGTTTCTGTTGATCGAGGTGAAACGGCCACCGTTGTCTGTCATGGCTGGTATGATGTAGTATTCCTCGTAGCTTACCAGAGGGGAGCCGTTTGTGTCCAGCACGTAGCGGTTGGATTGGGACAGTGTTGATGTGGCCGTCAAAAGCCACACTGCAAGAGAAACGGAAGCGAACAACTTCACCGACATGGTTCAACTCTGTTCTCGGAACACCGTATGTGGGTTAAGGTTTGCGTGTTGTGTAATGGTGTGTGTGGTTTTTGATGTCGGAAGAGGAAGGTATTTATAGGGTTGTTGGAGGTGTTGTCGTACGTGGTGACGAGTAAAAGTCAACCATGATTTATCCCAAACATTGCTTGTATCTTAAATAACATGATAACACATTTTTACTTTTTTATTTGACAGAGAATATAAAAATAAAATAGTTATAAAAATATAATTTTTTCTTTTTATTTTTTTAAGAAAAAAATAAATAAATAATTAATAAGAATAATATTAAATGAGTATAAAAAATTTAGGTGTTTAAAATAATATTTTTCCTCGTAAACATTTTATTTCGATATATTTGTGGAATTCTTTTACTCACCAAATCGAAATTTTGTTGGTCTATATGTCATATAATCATAATCTGATGTGAGTAAAAGAACTAATTCAATTCACTCTTATCGTCCCGTGATATATTAAAAATTTTCTTTTTAAAAACTTTTTGAGAACACACGTGTTAAAAAGGTGTTAGTCCATTTCAATTAATTTCAAAAATGCAAAAAAGTGACGTGGAAATGAAAAACTTTAAAATGGGTTTTCCTTTTTCGTTCCAAAATGATCTCTTTTCAGTTTTTCGAAAGTTTCTCCTTTTCCATCTCTCCATTCTCTTTCTTTCTCTCTTAATGGGGTGACTGATAATTCAATCTCCACCGAATACACCTTTTTCCATTTCTTTCATCACCATCGGCATGACAACGTTGTCATTTGTTTGGATGGTTGAGTTTATAAGTATTTGGTGGATAGTTTACGCAATGCTGCTATACCATTCAAGAAAGGAAAAGGTACAACCGATGTTTATGTTATTGGATGCGTTTATATTTTGCATGTAAATCGTATATATTAAATGTAAATTTTTATAGTGTGGAGTGGTATGTGATTCAGTGTTTGGTTTTTGATATTTTTCAGACATGGTTTTGTGATCATCTTGCATAGACAAATTCTCAAGATTGTTGCATTGGATTAACATAAATATGGATGAGAATTTCATCAAACGTGTTATAGAGAAGGTTGCGATGTGTGCTAGCTAGGTTATTTGAGATTTTTGTGTTATACATATTGTCATTTAAAAATGATTAGATTTTTAGAATGGAAATTTTTGTAATTTAACATGTGGTTGATGATGTTGGTGTTTCAAGACAAGAACTTTGTCATGCAATTGTGAAAGAAGCAACTGATAGAAGTGGTGAGGATTTCAATCAGTAAAAAGGAACACATAATAGAAGACGTAAAGAAGTTCTTATGCATGCTTTAGAGGAACAAGAATTGATAAATTGAAGAACTTGAAGCTTTAGTTTCTATTTTGGAGAAGTTGATTGAAGAGAAGAATAAAGATTAGGGTGGTGAAAAGGGCGAAGAAGGTGTTGGTGGAAGTGTTGCTCCTTGTGTATTTCGATTATCAAACATGGAGTTTAGTTGAGATAGTGCGTTCAACAAGACCACATCAACACTCAATTCGAAGGCGAGGGAGGCATTGACCAAAGCAATATGCACAAGTGAATGAAGGAAGGATGACGCGTACGTTACAAGAGTCGTGTATATGGTCCCAAACGACACTAATATGTGTATTAAATGTTTTTTTAATGAGCTTGACAATACAAAATGAAGATCATTGTAAAGTTAACTAAATGAAAATTGATTGCAATAATTATTGGTAATGCTAATATATATTCAAATATTTCCATTCAACATTGTTATTGAGTAAAAAGTTAGTGTGCAATGTGATTTGAAGTCTTGATTGTCATCATTGATGGCTAAAATAGTTTGAATAAAAAGTTAGGGTCCAATGTGATTTGAAGTAATGATTGTGATCATTGATGGTTAAAATAATTTGAGTAAAAAATTAGTGTCCAATGTAATTTGAATTGATGATTGTGACCATTGGTGCCATTTATTGTTCGAGTAAACACTTAGTGACCAATGTTCTTTGAAGTGATGATTGTCATCCTTGGTGCCTATTATACGTATCTAGGACATCCAATTAGTTTATGTAGATGGATATTCAAAATTGGCAACCTGACCACCCAGATATAAGAACTAGACTACTTAATGCATTCATGAAAAACATCTTATTCCATTACAATATAGAAGTGAAATCCCATATAGGTGGTAAGAAAATAGGTTGTTCAAAGCCATGAACATTGGTACAACTTAGGTTCTGGTAATCAATTATAGGGGCTTGGTAATAGATTACCAGAGGCCTTTTAGGGAGTTGAATAGAATCTTGAACGTGGCTCCCCGGGTAGGAGAATGGGCTCCCCAAGGTGGTCTTAAGTATGTGTTTGAGTGAATTTTTCAATTCTTTAGCTAAGATGAGTGAGTTTCCTCGTTATTGATGGTGTTTAGTGCATGAAAAGTCATCTTATTCCATTAAAGTGTTGAGGTGAAATCCCATATAGGTCGTTTGATAATAGGATGGTCAAAACCATGAACATTGGTGGCCAAGTTAAGCTCTTTTGTAATTGATTACCAGAGGAATTTTTGGGAGTTGTACATAATCTTGAATGTGGCTCCTAGGTAAGAGAGCAAGGCTTACCATGGTGGTCTTGAGTGTGTTTTTGAGTGGTTTTTTATTCTTCTTTTTTTCCTTGGATGAGTGAGTTTTCTCATCATTTGTGGTGTTTAGTGCATCAAAATACATTTTATTCCATTGAAAGTCGATAATGACTGAAATTTAATATTGATTTTAATTTTAATTTATTTAGTTTTTAAGTTTTATTATGTATTTTTATATTGTAATATTTTAAAATATGTTTGAAATATATAAATTGATTTATATTTATTTATATTGATTTAAATATTATATATTATGTAATTTTAGTTTTGTTAAATTCGTTATATTTAATTTGTAATTCCTGTAATATTTAAAAACACATTATTTATTTATTTAAAGTTGTTAAAACTTTTTTCTTTGTTTGTTATTTAAATATTTTATTAATTTTATTAATTAATGGTTTTATTGGTTTTGTTGATTTTATTAATTATTTATTAATTAATGATTTTATTTTTTATTCTTAATATGTTTGAAATGAATAATTTGTTATATGTTTATTTGTATGTATTTAAATATTATACATTGTGTAATTTTTTATTTGAATTTTTTTATTTTGAATTTGTAATATGTTTTATATTTGTTATTTATTTACGTATTATTTATTTTGTAATTATTTAAAGTTTTTAAAATTTTTATATTTTTTATTTATTTTTGAAGCTGTAATGTTTTATTCTATTTATTATTAATTGAAATATGATATATTATGTAATTATATTTATTATTTGTTGAGTATTTCTTTTTCTTATTTTTTTAATTTGTAATGGTTTTTTGAATTGATAATTATTTAAATATTTATTATTATGTACTAATTTATTTATTTATATTTTTGTTTTTTTTATGGAATCTGTTATATTTTTATTGATTTGATATTTTAATATTAATTTATAATTAATTTTTATATTTTTGTCATATAATTTATTATTAATATATTTGGTTAATAGAGATGGTTAAAACTAGAGGTGTATCATCTTATCATGATGAAACTTCTTCTCGTGACGAGTCTTCATCTCTTCACATCATAAAAAAAGAAGTGCGCCAAACTTAAGGTCTTCACACCTGTCACATTTTGAATTGCGTCATTCTTCAACTGGCATTCCAACACTGGCAAACCTTAACCAAACTTAAAAGTTCAGTTAAGGTTTCAAACATTATAATTTACATTCAACATATTTAATTATTGCAAAAAGAATATAAGTTTAAAATTAATAAAACATACATATATAAAAAAACATAACAAATATTATAAAAACATCAAATAAAAAACATATACAAACACATCAAAACTAATGAAATATAAACATAATATATATATATATACATGTATATATATATATATATATATATATATATATATATATATATATATATATATATATATATATATATATATATATATATATATATATAAAAAGAAGCACATAACTGAAACTTGAATTACGCACAAACATTAATCAAATATTGAAGTTCGGTTATAACCTCACCGGCGTTCGAGTTTACCGCAATTTGAATTGCGGCAGCCCTCAACCGGCATTCGAACGGTGAGGCTATAATCGAACTTTAATGTTTGGTTAAAATTTCTAACCCATAATTTACCTCTTGCAGCATAGAACACCACACATTGCCACGAGAGACAACACCATCACTGAATCACTGAGACCACCACGAATAGCACACCGGGACCACCATCCCCAACAACCAACCACCGGGACCAAAAGCAACACAATGAGAAACAAGAAAAAATCAAAGAAAAACTTAGCAAAACATGAGTATGTTGTAGTGAGTTTCGAAAATGTGGGGGGTGCAGTTATACATACTGAATTCTTTCAATTGGGTGGTGAAAAAGCAAATAATCATTAATATGATCATTAACTTCCATTAATACGATTGAATTGTATGTAAATGGATAGGTATTAAAGTAATTTTAAAGGTGCAGGATGACGATATAGAGGTGCAGGAGGAAAAACTCACAGTAGATTGATGCAAAGAAAAATATATCAATATTAGGGAATTGTATGTATATTTTGTATCTTTTTCTCCCTCTTTGACTAGACTTTTGTATCTAATTAACCTACTAGAAGAACATAACATTTTTCTTTATTAGTGTTAAAATTTTAATTATTTTATGTCATACATTTTCTACGGTAATTTAAGTTACCTTATAAAAGCAATGGATCAATGGTAAGAGATTAAATTAAACTAGAAATTCAATGCAAGGTTGTGTCTGTCCGTTGCATACTTTATACAATATCCTAATAATAACAAAGACTAGGTCAAAGTTTAAATTTTAAGCATAAGTTAGACGTATTTGAGAGCTACTACTTTATTTTGAACCACAAATTTGATTGTTATATAGTTGAAAAAAATGGATATGATTATTTTACTTTTTTATCTTTAAAACGACACAATTTTCGATCTTCTTACATATTTGCTCCAAAATCGAGTATGCTTGTTTAAACGGTTAGAAATTTATAAAATAAAAGTTTCACATTAAATAAAAAATAGAAAAAAAAATTGAGTGATTTAAAAAATACTTTACAAAACATTGAATCTTAAAATTTTGGTCGAAAATAATATCATATTATCTTATACACAAAAACCCAAGTCTACAATGAAAAGTTTAAAATTTTAAAAAGAGAAAATTGCATTTCATTATTAAAAACTTCCATTGAAATTTAAAAAACAAAAAATGAGTCCTTAGATTAACATTTTTTTTTCATAGATTTAAAAATTTCAATAGAGTGTCCTTGAAGGCATCTACAAGTGAGAGTGGTGTTTAAATCAAACCAAATTATTATGAGATTTTTCTAGTTTTTTTATAACATTGTTATTAGTTTTAACAACATTTATGTTTGATAGAAAAAAATTAAAAAAAAAAATACAAGCTGTGATTTGTGTCTGTATGAGCACTAAATTAGTATTATGTTATAGTTTTAAAAAGCTCATAAATTAAAGAAATTACACAAATAATCATCATTTGAATAAATGATTTGGTTTTCAATTAATAATATAAATAATCAATTATTACTAGAATTAATTAAACATTTAAGTAATTCCTTCGTACTTTATATTCTTTTTTTTATGTTAATAAATTGATAAATTTAAAAATATTAATATCTAAATTTGATAGATATACAACATTAAATATGAGTTTTTTTTCTTTTCCCACCCTCCCCAATTAGACAAAACTTCAATATAATAATTAAAATAAAAGTTTGTAAGAATTCAACCATTATTGCTAACACATCATAACTGTTGTCCACAATCTTAATCTAAAAACTTAGAACACTTACAAAAAGACAGATCCTATAACCTATTCAAACTAAAATTACAACATATTCAAAATCATCTCCAAAATAACTAACAAATTTTGAATTTCCTAAGATTGGTTAACCGACCAACATAAGTTCAGAAATTCTTCCTACTTTCCATCTTCAAGAGGGACAATTTTGTACTTCCCAGATTGCTGTTGCTGCGTCAGAAAAGGACTTCAGTTAAATCATATGTATATAAAATACTAATATAACAAAACAAAACAAAAAATAAAAAAGATTAAATTAGGTTAAATTTGGTTTTGAATTGATGTAGTGAAAGAATCAGAAGAAGGAATGAAAAGCAGAAATTTACCTTTTCCCATATCTGAGTGTGGGTTTTGCAGAAGCCAGCAACAATGGTGCCCCCTTTCTTCCCTTCCTTGTATTCAATCCAAAGCTCCTCCTTCAGGGCGCATGTCACATGAAACGCCAACCCACACTTTGGCTCCGAGCACACCAGACCGCAACCGTCACAACACTCGCAAAGGTAGCACCTTTGCGACCACCTCTTCCTCGGAACCATGGAGCAGTCGATCCCCTCCCTCCCTTCCGGGTCCTGAAAAAACACCTCCGGCACGAACAGCGCGCACACCACGTGGGCCCACGCGCCGTCCGCGGTGCGCTTCATCGCGCCCTCACTCGCGGGACACAGCGCGCAGCGGGTGCCGCTCTTGCCTTCCCCGACACGACACCGTTCGCAGAACCAGTCGCCGTCGGGGACTCCCTTCGACAAAGGGTGGCCGTAGCAGGAGGCGTGCACCGTGAGGTCGCAGCCGTCGCAGAAGACGATTGGGTCCGCAGGATCTCCGTCCGTGCTCTGGCACACACAGCACAAAACCCCGTCGTCATCGTCGGCGGCGTTGTTTTGGGATTCTCCGAGGTTGGGGTTGTATTCGATGTTGAGATCAAATGGGGGAGCGGCGGCGGCGTCGTCAGGGGAGGGTTGGGGAAGGGAAACGATGTCGTTTGAGGAAGGAGGAGTTTGGGGGTGTGGGGCCCAGACTCGTTTTTTGGCGGGGAGGGAGAAGTTGTGAAGGATGGAAGGAGGAGAAGGGGTTCTCGATTCTCTGCGTTTTTTGGTGGGTAAAGGTGAAGAGTCGGAAAAGTGATTTTGGTGTGTTTGTTGTTGTTGTTGAATGAGTCGGAATCTCTTGAGCGGCGGAAGGTGGCGGAGGGAAGTGGCGGAGGAATGCATTTTGGGGTTGTTAGATTGAGACATTGGGAAAGATTGAGAATTGGAAATGGGTGAGAGGGACATAAAGAGTGAGATTTGGGTTTTGAATTTGCGAATGGGAGGGTAAACAGAGCGGTTAGGTGAAAACGGAAAGGTGGGAGAAAACAATTCCGACAAAAATTTTGAGTGGCGGGAGATTGAAACGAAGTCGTTTCATGAAAATTAAATAAATAACAATTGCAGAGCCCGCGTTTGGTTCTCCTCCCTATTCAATTCAAACGATGTCTGTCAGCGTTAATTTTGCTGTCACTTGTAAAACATGGGATTATTTTTTTTTTTCAGTTTATGGTTAAAATAATATTTTGGACATTAAATTACAAATTAAAATTAACTTCTTTTCTTTCATTCATAATGTTTTATTCTATAATTAACCTAATTAGATCTTAAAGTAGGATCAAGCTATGAGAGTTCTACATTTTATATATGCCTTTAATTTCTTTGACTAATTAATTACAAATGTATTTTTCTCTACTTTGGAGTTAAACTTTTTAATTTGATTATTGATGTTAAGATAAAGTAATTAAAAAAATGTTGGATTTTTTTGTTTTTCATAATTGTACTATATCTTGTGACTGATCGGCTGAGGAGAATTCAGAGTCAAAACAGACAATCGATCCCTAGGCAAACGTTAACTAAGAAAGGTAAATATTATTAATCGATGGACTTGGTTGCCACAAATCTTATAAATATACAATTGGGATCCAATTACAAATATCCTTATCTACACTAATAAAACTGTGACTTCTTTATGAAACATATCTAACTTGAGAGTCAGAATGTCTTCTGCAGGTCAACAACCCATTGGAGTGGATTGCGTTCGCGGAGAGGATTGAAGATCAAAAGAGAGCAAAGAAAGGAATGACGACCGACCCTTAGACCAATTCAACCGAAACATTTTAGCGCCCATCGTGGGGCCGAGCGGCATCCCCATGATTTCACGAGGAACCAGACGTGCGCTCGATCTCGACATCGCTACTTCGGATCAATACCAAGTTTTGCAACAAGAGTAAAAATTTCCATATAATTTCTAAAGGCATGTCTTTTGTTTTGTGAACTTTCAAGAAGGTTCACACCTACGTTCAACCTTATCAGGTTTCAATGACTTTTTATTATAATTTATAAATTATAATATATATTAAAGTGTTTACTTTATTTTGTTTAACTCATATTTTTGTGAGTAAAAATATCTTGTATAGAAAGGTTCAGTCCTACGTTCAACCTTGTCAGGTTCAACTTTTCATTATAATTTATAAATTATAATATATTGAAGCATTTACTTTATTTTGTTTAACTCATATTATTGTCAGGTTCCAATGTATTTTTGTTATAATTTATAAATTATAAAATATATAACGTCATCATCATTCTATTTAAAGTCTAAGACTTAGACTAATGTCTTACAACACCATTGGCTAGCGTTTATTAACTCCAACACTTGTCTCTTACTTTTTGTCGAAAGCCACTTGGATGATTCTACCGTAGGTCATGGTATATCTTAATTCTAGCAAAAGTGGGTCGCGGATAGAAAGCCACTTCTCACTCTGCCACTTCTTTCCTTACATGCCCAGAGACTCGAGACCTATAACTAAGAGTGATCAATCTGAAGTTAGATAAACAAATGTCATTCATGAAATACAACAAAACACAAGGAACGCTCTCCGAGAACCCCTGGTCCTAAACTGAGCTGTGAGGAACGTTCTCCATGAACTCTAACTCTCGTCCTAAACCAAGCGGTGAAGAACGTTCTCCATGAACTCTCACTCTCGTCCTAAACCAAGCAGTGAGGAACGTTCTCCATGAACTCTCACTCTCGTCCACAAAAACCAGGGAACGCTCTCCAAGAACCCCTGGTCCTAAACCGAGCAATGAAGAACGTTCTCAGCGAACTCTCACTCTCGTCCTAAACTGAGCGGTGAGGAACGTTCTCCGTGAACTTTTACTCTTGTCCTAACCCGAGCGGTCACATGTATTCGACCATTCGGTCTCACAGGTACTTGGCCAACCACAACACGCTGCTCAGTGATTCAAAAGTGAAATCACTTCGACCAAGAACGAAATTACTTCCCACATGCAAACAGCCTTTGGTAATCACTCTTTCCCGTCAATTTAAATCCATTCGGTAATTTAAACCCCTTCGCACCTGCAAACAACTCCTCGGGGCTTGGAGCACTTAATGTACCGATCGACTGTCAGGCAAACGCTAACCAAGAAAGGTAAATATCATTAATGGCCAATCAATACATTTAATGGTCATATTAAGGATGAATATACGATATTTATGAGTGATTGACATGTTATATTGCCCAAAAGTATACTGCACTAATGAATAGTCAATGGACTTGGCTGCCATAAGCCCTATAAATATACAAATTGGTATCCAAGTACAAATATCCTTATCTATCCTAATAAAATTGTGACCTCTTTATGAAACATATCTGACTTGAGTGTTAGAGTATCTTCTGCAGGTCAACAACTCATTGAAGTGAATTGCGTTCTTGGAGAGGATTGAAGATCAAAAGAAAGAACAAGGAAGGACGAAAGACCCTCGGACCAATTCAACCGAAACAATAATTATATGGAGTTCATAATTTATAGGGAATTTTTTAAGTATGAAATGAGTTTTTTTTTTCATGACAAACCATTTTGACTACCTCATCATAAAACATGATTTTAATAATTTTTTTCTTAGGTTTTTTTTCTTCCTTTCCATCACCCTATTTTATTTAGAAATCATGAAATATATAATTTGATTCCCAAAATTTGAAACTTTTAATTTTCAAACGCATTACCATTGACACTTTTAATTCCAGAGGTACAATGATCTTTTTAAATCTGTACGTTTTTTAGAATATCACAAACACATGGAAAGACCAATCTTGTGGATAAGAAAGATAATAATCCGTGTTCATTTATCTGGCGATAAACAAGGTTTGTCTATCCAATTATGAGACTGCACATATAAAACATATGTTCATGCTATTTTATTCTAATTAAAGCATGGTTTATTCTAATTAAAGCACATTTCATTATTGAAGGATTTAAAAGATGTGATAATGAATAAATTTTATTCACTAAGAGAAACAAAAAGGAAAAATTATCATTGTTAGTGTTTATGTTGATGATTTAATTTATAGTAACAACAATGAACATGTGATGACTAAATTTAAAAATTCTATGTTGAGAGAGTTTGATATGTCTAACTTGGAAAAGAAGAGGTTTTTTTCTTGAGATTGAAGCCTTACAAAGATACGGTGGTATTTATATATGCCAAAAACAAATATGCCTTAAAGGTTTTGAGAAGGTTTGGTATGATGGAAAGCAATTTAGTAGCCAAACAAGTAGTTTCATGTTGTAAAATGAGCTAAAAATTGTGTGAATGAAACATACTATAAGCAACTGACTGGCAGTTTGATGTACATTTACTACCATATGATGTATGCTACTTGTCTTATAAGTATATATGTATAGCAAAAAGGGTGCTTTGATATCTAACAAGAACCATCAACTATGGAATGGGTGATTCTTCCTGGACCTCACCAACTTCGTCTTGCACCTCCTCATTTTCTTTTATTTCCAACTGTGTCCCTATGTCTACTCTAGGTGGTGATCAGAGATCACAGAGAATATTTTGGTTTTCAAAAAATTCACCCATCCAGTTCTGACCCTACACCCCTCCCTCCATAAAACTTCCACATCTCACCTGAAAACTTAAACCCCTTCCCTTATTGTTTCTCCTATATGTGCTCTCGTCCTCCCTCTCTGTGTGGTGCCGGTGGTTGCAGGTTTTTTCTTCTCCTACATCAAAATCCAGGTTAGTAATTTTTTTTTAATTTGTGGTTGATTTTGTGATGGGAGAAATGATAGAAATTGTGGTAGTTTTTTATTTTGCTTGATCTGTGTGGTTTGGATTTGATGTGGTCTGGGTTTGGGGAAGAATGAAAGGGGCTGGGCCAAACCGCAAGTGGAAGTGCGGTTAACAGCCGCCGTAGTAGGAAGTGCGGATATGGTGCCACCGCAGTTCGATCTTCGAGCTCTGGCAACCGCAGGTGGATCTGCGGTTGGTTTATAGGGGTGCATGTATGTTGTCCGCAGTTCGATTTGCGGTTTGGGGAAACTGCGAAGCAGAAGGAAAAAAATGGCGTATGGATCTTCCTGATGATGCTGGTACTCTTTGGAAACATGATGAGTCAAACCCATAGTCGTCACCAATTGCAGAAAAATATCCCTGGTGTTACTGTCTCTGCAACAATTTGGAACCTTGCTGCCATGGAATAGGAGGACGTTCCTCTGCTGAACAAGCAATCTTCCAAGCTTCCATTCGCCATGTACTCGTACAGAAGACAAGTACATATCCCCAGCAACATAGCCATGTTTGGTTGCCTTATGCAACCAAATTTATCATTTTAAAATTGCTTAGGATGTTAATTTTTTTTCATGTCTAATTGTGATTGTGCTCTTGAATTCACCGCAGCTAGAAATTAACCGCAACTCCACTTCGCCAAGTGCGGCAACCACCAGTGCACCTCCCCTCCAAAAGAATATTCATTAAATCAATGATAGAATGGTAAAATTGAAAGTGTAGGAAGAAGGAGGTGAGGTGCAGGGAGGAAGACTACTATGGAATTTGTAAAAGAAAGCAGGAGATGTTGAGTTGTTGGGATTCAGAAACAGTGATTACGTAAGAGATTAATGTAATCACACGTCACATGACATGAAAGTAATATACACCACTGTTACTGTTATTGTTACGTATAATAACTTTTTATTTAAAAAGAATATAAAAAATCAAAATAAAGTAATTAAAAAATATTTAAAAAGATATAAGCTTTTTATTTAAAAAATATAAAAAATAAAATAATTAAAAAATATTTAAAAGAAAAATCAATTGACACTACTTTTGCTGTATTAATATTGTTCTAATTGTTTCAATTTTTTAAAAATAAATATTTAATTGAGAAAAAAAAAATTAAGTGAATGGAACATTAATATACAACTTATATATCCAGTGTTTGAATAAGCAATTTTACAATTTTCAAAAAATTCAAATACAAGATATTTGAAATGTTTTTTTATTATAAATATTTTATTTATATAAGAAATCTAAATTTATTAAATTTTAATGTTTTTATTTGAATAAAATATATCAAATAGCACCAAACAACATTAATAGTTTTAAATTTATAGAATTTAATTTCTTTTAAAATTTCCTATCCAAATAAAAAATTTTATTATAAAATGTTCCAAACTCTCGAGAAAACATAAATTATCCTCTAAAAATCTATCCAATCTTCCATGTATATTTCTGTTTTTTATGACTTTATTCTCGTTTCCAGTAGATATTAGTAGTCTTTGGGAATGGGACCGAAGTGAATTCGGATTCTTTCTTTACACGCATTCATTCATTCAACAACTAGGAACTGTGGGATGAAGTTCTGATGACTCATATTTTATAAGCAGACTGATGTAAAACACGTATGAGATAAACAGTCTGATTTTCACGCAACAGTTATAAATATACTGAATGTGTGAATGCGTGGAAGAGTGATCGCACTGAATTGGACTCTGCTGAAGGTGCAGTATATCTTGACTCACTTCTACGTTCGGATAGAAGCATTAGCTAGTTCCTTCAGAAATGAAACAACATCGTCGGATGAATCAAGCGTATACCGAGCATTTGTTCGAGTTCGTCCAATGGCACAAGAGAAGTAATTCTCTTTTTTAAGGTCGAGGACGTTCCATGAAACCTTTTCAGGTGCTGCCCTTCGTGGTGTAATGGAGATATGATTGTTTGATTTCTTCTCAGAATTTGACACTGCTCGTGTTGCCTTATTTTGAGATGACTTTGGTCCGCTCTTAGTAATTGGTGGTTCCTTCAAACATGCTTTCCTCTCAACAGGAAACTTAACTCCATCTGATGTTACCTTGCTTCGTGGAAGACCCACACCAATAGAAGGAAGATCTGGCTCAAAAAATGAATAAATATCTTCGTCCTGTTAAAATTAATAATGTCAAATTTGTAGCGCCCAATATATAAAAAATTCTTGTTAATTAAAATGGGTAAATACTAACTAGTAGTGCTTTAAAGCTTACTGTTTGGGATTTCTAAACTAATGCTTTTATAAGACATTGATTAGTCATACCCATTAAAATAGTAATCAACTGTACAACATCCTTACAATTAATTGCAAAGAATAGTGAAACAAGAGGGAGTTGCTGAGAGTTGTGGTGTTAGCAACACACTCTCTAACACCAATTTTATTGTAGGTTAAAATTTATTAAAACCTATAGAATTAGAAAAGATATTTCAGTAAATAAGTTTAGATCAACAAAAACTTATAATTAATAGTCTACTATAAAGTGTGTTACTAGTATTTCTTTTTGAGGAAATGTCTTATGGTGCTACAGAAAGTTCAATTTACCTTCCCCAGAAAATGTCCTATGCAAAGAACATAATCAATTGGTGATGTCATTGATTTACTGTGCACTATCTCACCCAAGATGCGGTCAATGGCTGCTCCCTGATCAGGAAAGGAATTTAGAGTAGACATTTAAATACGTATGAAAAGTTGCATATAGGGAATATTACTCAGAGATCAGTTATTGGAAACAAGAGGTCACCTTCGTAACACCAACAGCTCGCACCTCAACAGATCGGCTCCCTTGAACAACTTCAACTGATGCATTAGAAATTGGACCTGTCCAGAGATGCTGCAGCATGTCCCTTGCTTGAAGCTTTCCAAACTCAACATCTGGTTGAGATCACAAGATAAGTAACCAAAAAGGAAGCTGGAAAAGGAAAAATCTTCTTTAAAACATTTTAGCACCTGCATATTTGTAATTCCATACAAGTGAAGTTTCTCTTTCTTCAAAATCAAAATGTGACCGAGGTGTTCTTTCTGTGAAGTACTCAAAAACATGCTGCAATGCAGGACCAGTAACGTCAGTAACGTAAGAGAGAACATTAAACATCAAATGAATTGAAACATCAAACTGAGAGTACCTTCACACTATCAAGCCATTCCATATTCAGATGCTCTGGCATTGTCGTCATCCACTCACCCTTTGAAGGATGTAAAAACATTCCATTCTCAGCCGCCAACCACATGTCATAGTCTTTGAAGTTCTGTTATAGGAAATATGTTAAAAGTGGACTGATATAATATTTCACAAAGAAAAGAAGCATTGTGCCAAGAATTACATCATCCAGGACTTGTCTACCACTTCCACTGAGCACAACAACTGTGGTATTTGGATCACTGCATAGTGCTGTCAAGGGTTGTCTCAGTTTTGGATGCACCTTAAGTTCCATTTCCTTAATCTGATCACCTGTTTTTTCGACTGGTTCAGTTAAAGTTCCACTGAATCCCTGCAGCGTGTATCACCAGTGTTGAGAGAAAATGTTAATACAAAAATTCATATACGTAAACCAATGCTGGTTAGGATTCATACCAATGTAACACTGTATAACAAAAAGCATCCAGATATTTTATGATCATGATTTTGCTTTAGAGGTTGCAAACTCAAACACTCACGAGTTTTCATCTAACCTAACTGCTCAACCATTTTGGATAGTTGGTTCAGGGAAAATTTTGCTGAAGTTAGAAGCAAACTTTGAATTCATTTTCCTCTACGACTCTAGGAGAGTCCTACCATGACTGTTCGAGGTCAAGAATATGATATTTACTGTCCCTATTTTTTAAAATAAGAAGTTAAATTGGACAAAAGTTTTGTTTTGTTTTTTTTTCAATAAAATGGTAGTGGTATGGCATCACAATGTCAATTGTCATCCCAACTTAACAATTAGCAACAATCTTCTGCCGCACTCCAGTCCATAAAATAGAGGAGAACAAAACCGAGTGGAGATTTTAGACCAAAACCCACAAAGAAACCTGTAACAAGGAAGTTGACATCTATGTTTGGAAAAATAAAAATTTACAAAAAATAGTTATTATACCACCATGCATAGAACTGTGTACTAATACCAAAATTGGCTTACTTATCCACAAAATAGTTCCCTTTCCTAAAGATATAAGTGATACAAATCTCCTTGTCTTTAGACTTCTCCTTGCAATTAAGCCATCTATAAGGCAATCTCCATGGAACTGTAGTTGAATTTTAAGAGCCTGGACAACTAATTGAGAATCACAATCCAACTAAAGCCTAATTGTTCCAACCTCAAGTTCATTGGATCAGAGGTATTGTCTGTTTTGGAATTCGTAGTTCTATCAATGTTTTGTCCTTAAAAGTTGTTTTAGAAGGTTAATGGAAAAAGGTGTATTTAATTTACTCTTAGTCTCGACTCCTAAGTAATATGGAGCATACCGGAACACTAAGCATCCTATTGTGAAAGCAATCTAAATTATCAAAATAGCACCCATATGCATACATGGCATCTTGCACCCCAAGGAATTGTGAAAAACTAACCATAAATGGCGCTCCTGTCCCTAGATATACCACCATGAGCAACAGTACCCAAAGAGTCCTTGGCAGCCCCGTCATTTTACCCATCCAACAAAAGAGCAAGCTATAAGAGAAGTCTAGTATCAGGGATCCTAATAGGATTCCCATTCCCAACAAAAACTTTAAGAATGAGGAACTCAGTTATGTTAGATTTCATAGTCCTTAACAATGATTTCCTGCCAAATTTACCTATAAATAAATCCTATTTTTCAGACTTGCATCCTTAAGATGCCAGTCTCAAAATGGGGTTATGCAATGACTTGCATACTCAGGTAAGTTCCACTACTTATTTTCAATAAAATCAAAGCTTGTAGCTGAATGTTTCATAGAAGACCCCCAGTTCTAGTTTTGGCTGCCCAGATGTGCATTTCTTCCTATTCACCTTCAGATCATTTGCTGTTAGCACCCACAAAACTTTCAACGGATAAACAAAAGTCTCTAAATCCTTGTATACTAGAATATTTTCAGAGAAGCAAGCACACACACACACACTTTCCCAAATATGGTTTAAGCACTTCATTCATAAGTGATTGAAAGGTGGAAGGTACATTCATTGCAATTCTAGTCTACTAAAACCATGACCTAGTGCTGCTTTGTCTTCCCAACATGATCTGAACCGTATATTTCATCACACCTAAAACAATCCCTTTACGATCTTTTCCTTCAGCCTTTCAAACCCTCCCACACTCTGAAAGTCTCACCTTATATACATATCTCTAAACGATGTGAAGTCTCCAACAAAAGTCTGCTGTGAATTTAAATTCTTCTTACAAACAGTGTCTATGACTCAGAAAAGTTCCTTGCCTGGCATTACCATTGATATGAGCTTCATCTTTCATGATTCAGACCTTTCCTCTAGAACAAAATACTGGTTAAACCTAGCTCCAGGTTACTTGAATCCAGTTCTGTCAAAGGATGGAAATGGAATACTAGATTTTTTGGCTTCACCTTTTCTTTCACATAAAATCCTCATGTAAGCTCCCTTGAAATGATCAAAATTTCTTAGTCACCCTTATTGCATGTTACCAACTTCTCCCATAAAATTTCTGAGTCACCCCCTTGGACTTGCTTTGTACTTTTTGCCTCTGGATCTCATCCACCCACGTTTCTAATTGCAATTCAACACAAGTAGTGCCATTAAGAATTGGCCATTCACCACCTATGGCTCCCAATCATATTCCTTAACTTTTCTGTTGCCCACAAGCTTCTGGATGGAGCTCTGGTACCAGTTAATAAAACTGGAATCAGTAAAAAAAGGTAAGAAATTCTTTATTAAAAAATCCACCCAAATGAAAACAGACAATACAATTTCACTGAAGTTTCAAGAGTTCCAGAAATTTTCTTATCCTCGGACCCTTCTTAGTATGCCTTGCATAAACCTTTGTGATTGGGATCTTTACCTATCAAAATATCCTAATCTAGTACAGTTGCACAATAGATTTCACTGCATCTACTCGGCAAATGAAGCACTATCTTGTAGAAAACACTCAGATAAGGAGAAAAAGACAAGGAAACAAAAAAGACCGTATTGAGAGAAGTCTCAAGCTTCATTGAGACATCATACCAAGATGAGCAATCGATTAGTTGATTGCTGATAACTTTCAATTGCAGTCTTGGTTGGAAGTTGAGGTGGAACTTGTCTTGTCCTTAGTTGTGCCTCAATAACAGTGTCATTTAGTTCACTGCAAATATTCAAAGATTCATCATATATGGACCTCTCCTAAAAATCAAAGCAAGAGATGCATTAACATATCTCGGTTGATAAATTACAATCGCAAATCATGTCTTTCTACTATTCCTAAAATACTTAGGTAACAAGCAAATAGTCATCATAAATATGCATGCAATTATCTTTAAATACAATCAAGACTGTGATAAATGCAAACAACGGCAAAGCCCACAGCTGAACCATGATCATATGTATAAAAGTTGTGCACTTTAAAAAGATAACTTACATCCATTACAAAATTTCAGGGATTTGAGAATTCAACAAAAAAAGGAGGGAGCTTCCATTCTTTTCGATAAAAAGATGTTGCTATATTGAAGATAAATGACAAACTCCAATAGGAAAAAAAAAAGATGTTCAAAATACCAAGCGTTTTCTTAAGAAGGAAATAATAGAAGCTATGAAATGAAATCTTTAAGTATTTAACATTTTGAAAATTAAAAATTGATGTTTAATAGTTTCTTCTTTGAGTAACTAGGATAGGTTCTAAATGCTACTGTTATTCCTTCATATTTGATAACAGGGCATGAGTTTACAAAATCCAGATACTAACATGCATACCTTACGAAGGTTCCTGCCCATTCTTGAGCAGTGTGGGATTTTACATGAAGAAAATTATGCTTATGTCTCTTTTCTCTTTCTGCAGATGGCATCTTCAGAGCCCTGGCAATTGCAGCCGCAACTTCTGTAATGTTCCAGGGGTTGACAAGAATTGCCCCAGCCCCAAGAGACTGTGCTGCACCGGCAAACTTCAAGAAGTATGCCAAATATCAGGAATCAGATCAACACAATACATATATAGTTAAAACTAGTTAAAGAAGTCAACATGCAATAATTGATCTATCCATACAACACATGAAAGCTTTCTATAAACCAAGATGGGAACTAAAAATATACTATCTACATAAGTGTAAAGCAACGAAACATTGATAACTACCATTATTTAAATCACTTTAAATGGTAGAAGTTTAAGCATGGTTCAGAGTTGGATTGTAAAATGCTTAATAAATGGAAATAAAATAATATTTGATGTTAGATTTTGATTACGATAAGTATGACTAATATTAAAAAGGGAATTTTAAAACTAACTCAATTCTACAAAATCAATTTATAAGGTGAAGTTTACACTCACTTGTATACTCTAAATTGAGTTTATCTCTAGTCCACGTGGAAAACTTATTAAATGAATAGTATAATACAAGTCAAATTAGTCAAGAACAAAGTACACACTAGAAGGGGCTGTTAGAATTATTCAAAAGCTTTTGGCATTTTAAAACCCTTTTGAAATCAACCATATGAGTTTTAAAACACGTAAGCTTCATCCAAAGGCTTTTTAAAACAAGGATAGAAAGTGCAAGTTCAGAAAAAAGTTTGTTTTACATTAGTTCCCTCAAATGGAATTCGTTTGATTCAACTTTAACATGACAAAGGTTCTGTTAATTAAAATTGATTATAAAACAAGTATTACAACAAATATTCTCTATATAACTCCTAGATACCCACAATCTTTACAAAAAATCGTTTTCCAACTATTCTTTAATATTAAGTCATTTGACTTTCACGGACTTAGTTTATGAAATAGTGAAAGAGATGAGGAGAAATCTCCCTTATGTTAAATACACACATAGGGTTCTCTATTTATAATAAAAGAAATATGGGCTAAGCCCAAAATACAAATAAGAAATATAAACAAACTAAATAAGAAATATAAACAAACTAACTAAAGATAAGAGATAAATATAAACTAAATATAATATCTCTAACACTCCCCCTCAAGCTGGAGCATACAGATTGTATGGACCAAGCTTGGAATAAATAAACTCAATTTGAAATATATGATCTGTCTTCAAGAGTGTGCGACAAACAGATGCGCAATCACATGTCGACGAACAACTAACAGCAATTTATGGACAGTGGTGGACAACTGCCAAACTTCAAATAGCACCATGAAACTTCAAGTGGGGTGACTTTGACAAAATAGCACCATCAAGTAAGGATGAGGCTTGCATCAAAACTACAGGGATTGCCATCACTGACTGACGGGGCCTGTAGTGGCTAAAAGCGACAAAACTACAGGGAATGTCATCACTCACTGATGGGTTCTGTAGTGGCTAAAAGCAACAAAACTACATGGAATGCCATCACTCACTGATGGGTTCTGTAGTGGCTTAAAGCAACAAAACTACAGGGATGGGTTCTGTAGTGGCTAAAAGCAACAAAACTACAGGGAATGCCATCACTCACTGATGGGTTCTGTAGTGGCTAAAAGCAACAAAACTGCAAGGACTGCCATCATTGACTAGTGGAGTCCGCCTAACTTGGTTCATACTCCCCCTCATGACGAATGGCGGAAATGACGGCGCGTCGATGACAGACCGTGAAAGTGGAAGATCATAATGAGCTCTTATTCATCAAAGCACCCAAAAAACAAAAACAAAGGGTTGGTCATAATTTTAGTGTTGAAATTTCTTGGTGTTAACCACTAACTGTCCTTGAAGACCTTTCAGAAAAGATAAGATAGCGGAAGCAGTAGCGGTAGGACTGGCAACAGATTGTGACAGCAGTGACTGATTGCAGTGGCGGCACAAGCAACGGATGGCAAGAAGGTCCAATCGGTGCAGCACGAGAAAAGGGAATTAGAACCTATTTGTGGAGGCATACACCAGAACGCAGATACGAGAGGAAGATTCCGAAATGCGAAAGTGTGCGACGAGAAGACGAATATGCTGAAGACAATGACGATGGCAGCAATGGTTGTTTTGGAGGGTCATACCGGAGAGAGGAAGCTCTGGCGAGAAGACCGGCAGTGGCGCGGTGTGATTCCGACACCGGAATAGCGGCACGTGAACAGTACGCGTCCGAGATCTATCGGAGAAAAACAGCACGTGGAGGCGCGTTGAGCGGAGACGATGGCCGGAGACGGTGGCCGGAGATGGTGGTCGGAGACAACGGCCGGAGACGACGGCTGGAGACGACTGCCGGAGACGACTGCCGGAGACGGTGCCGGCGACAGTGGGCGGAGACGGTGCCGACGACGGTGGCCAGAGACGGTGCCCGGCGACGGTGGCCGGAGACGGTGCCGGCGACGTGGCCGGCGACGGTGGCCGGAGAAGGTGGCCGGCCGGTGACGGTGGCCGGCGGCGGCGGCGAACGACCGGAGACGATGCTAGCAGCAGTGGCCAGTGACGAACGGCGGCGAAGGATGATGACCGACGGCGAGTAGCAGTGATGCACAGTGGAGGCAGTGGCCTTTCTTGGCTGAAGCAGAATGACATAGGTTGAAAGACTTTTAGTAGGGGCTGTCGGCGACCATGGCGGCCGGCCGCCGGCAGACAGCGAAGACAATGGCTAAAGAATCAGAGAACCTTGCTCTTATACCATATGAAATAGTGAAAGAGATGAGAAGAAATCTCCCTTGTGTTAAATACACACATAGGTTCTCTATTTATAATAAAAGAAATATGGACTAAGCCCAAAATACAAATAAGAAATATAAAGAAACTAACTAAAGATAAGAGATAAATATAAACTAAATATAATATCTCTAACAGATAGAGTATACAATTCACAACGAGAGGATACACAATTAAGCACAGAACTCTTATGCTAAGGCAAAAGTTGTGAACTCAAGCTATAATAAGGTTTTCATATAGATGAGTTATTGGACATAAAGTGTTGCAGATAGTTTCTAAAATCTTGCCCTTCTTGTCTCTTATATTTTGTTCATTCTTCTATATTTTTCTACTTCTAGTGAAGATTCCTTATATAGTACTGAAAAAGAGGACAGTGGGGATCAACAACTTTTGCTTTTTCAAAAATTGAAAAAGCAACTTTTGAATTGGTACTCTGATCAAAAGAAATAGAGGAACTAATAGTGGATGTCCATTCTAGCCAGGTTGCAAAGCTCATTTCCACTATCTTGTAGTATAATGATCATGTCAGAGCATATATCCAATTTGCAATATGCATGTTGTTTTGTTCTTCTAACTTGTTGGCTGAGGAAGTTGCATGATTCTACTGAACATCTTCCGTCCATGTTTTATTATGTATTGTTATTTTCAAAACATAGAAAGTCCGAAGGGTTAGACATCCAAATGACTTCGTGTAACAATTTTTTCCTTGGTTTTTCACTCTTCTCTTTAAAAGGATCGTGTTCAACAAACTAAAGATAACTGAAGTTAGAAGCAAATTATAAATTCGTTTTCCTCTAGGAGAGGGTTGTTAAGGACCAATTATTCTAAAAGTGTACGCCACTACGTGAGGGCTTACGATTGATTTTATAACTCTTAGAAAATTCAACTCAGAAGATCCTTTTTTTGGACTTGAAGCATGGACAACACATACTCATTCTACCATGTGGGTAAAAGCAACTTCCTTTTGGAAGAATGGAGGTAGCCAGGATTCAAATCTTGACCACTTAGTCATAGCAGCACTCATACGATGTTAAGAACTAACGATCCGAAAAATTCAAACTGTTTAGACTAAGCGTCAGTCTTATATCTATAAAATGGAGCGCTATCAGCAGTTTTATTATCAGGACAAACGCTTCCAACTTTCGACTTTATTTTCTCATCATTCAATAACTCAACCTTGACAAAGCCTGAATTGACAGAGAAATAAAACATAAATACACAAGCAAGTTTCTACACTTACTTCGCTAAGAATGAGAACCCCTTTCTTTTTCTCCTGGCAGGCCACAAATTCATAGCTGACAAGATTCATTCCATCCCTCAAAGAAGTGACTAGTGCTACATCTGGGTAAGCAATAGCGAGTATAAATACAAAATTAGCATAAAAGTTACAATATAATATACTGATTACCAGAAATAAAACAATAAAATTTAATGCTCCGAAGACAATCAAGAATTCAAGAAAATGAGTAATGAAGTATTAACATACACGAGGAAATGTCCCAGACGCATGGAACATGTTTTCACCATTACACCTCTAACAAATTTTCTTATTTTCAAAATTTTTAGATTGTCAACCCAAAATTTTCAAATCAACTCTAATAAATGATAAAACAATTTTCTATGTAGACAATTTTCTTATTGTTAGAGTTGTCTTACCTTTTGCTATATAGACAAACTTATACATAATAGAAGAAAAAGGGAAGAAAATTGTGCACAGCATTCAGTGCAAACTTCAAAACTAGTTTTCTCTTTAATTTCATAATATACAAAAAGCTCTAAGAGTCATTTCTAAGAGCACGCTGGAAAATACTTTAAACTTTAGATATAGAACTTTAAGCATAATAAATAAGTACACGCTAACATCTGACATGTTCACAAAAGAAGTTATTCACATAATAGCTCTCAATCAAATTAAAGAAAATGTAAAAGCACAAATTTACCGGTAACAGCGTACAAAGCACATAGTTGATAAAAGTCAAGTGAGCGATCCTGTTGTGACAATAAAATTGTAAGATTATCAAGCATAGAAAATTCTTCAACCAATTCAATATTAATAATAAGAGATGTAGACTAATGATTAATCATCAGAATAAGCATATAAAACTATCAAATCACGTTTAGAAATTCAATGGAATTATCACATTAGAAAAAAAATATAATAAATAAAAAGACTCACAAATATGGGAGAGATAGTAAATGAAAACCAGACCAACGCCCTCTCCCCCTAGTTTCCCTCTTCTATCTAATTGCATAAAAATGACAAAATCATACTTTCAAAAACTGAAAAGTGAAATTTTACATACACAGCAACAGTTGATTGTCATGGGGATGGCAGTTTCTGAAGGATAGTTGTGTAGGATAGAACACTATTTCTGTGTAGGTGTGCTTAACATTGCTCTTTTTTTATTTCATTCTGACAAGCCAAGAAAGACCAGTGCAGAGGACCAATTTCTTGAGTATTTCTTGGTCAGGTTGCGTCAGGACATTTGGAGCCCAATCTCCCCCCACGACCCTAAGGACCTGATGCAAGTAATGGAGGTAGTTCGCGACATTGAAGAAGCCATGAAACAAGTTTGAAGGTTTCTTTCGTATAGACGGAGTACGAGGCTGTGTTTCAGGTATAAGGGGACAACAAGTTTGTATTTAAAGTAGGGGCATTTGGTGGCAGCAATAATACCCATGCGTCCACTAGTGGGACTGGAAATCTACAAGGAGAGACCAAGATATCTTCTACATCATTTGCTGCCAAACCCTGTTCATAGGGAGTTAGAGTCTGTTTTTTTAGTAGTTAAGTGTGGACAACTAACTATTTGTTAACTAACTCTTTAAATAGTTAGTTCGGGGTTTTTGGAAAAAACAATAGTATTCTTCTTCTCTGTTTTCTTTTCCTATAATCAAGAAGTTTCGAAGTTCTTTCTTTCATAGAATTTCCTGCAATTTTGGATTCTTTGAACTCTATAGTTCCTAGCATCCTGTGTTACCGAGGAAGTTGAGATGATGGACATGCTGTGGAAAATTGAATGATATTCTGTGGAACACAATGATTTAACACTAACCAAGAAGGAAAACTGTGGAAAATGCTAACAGAGTTCGCTAAAGTTTTTCAAGATTCCATTTAAAATTGGGATATATCCAATTAACGTGAGATGTTCTCATCAGGAATTATCACGCCAAGCAATGGCCCTTATTCCAACTCAGTAATCTTGGTCAAAAAGAAAAACGAAAGATGATGATTCTGTGGATTTTTAGGCTCTAAATAAGGCTACAGTCCCAGACAAGTTTTCAATTACTAATATAGAGGAGTTGAGCGAAGCCACGTACTTCTCTAAAATAGATATAAAGGCAAGTTATCACCAAATCAAAATGCATGAACATGATGTTCTAAAAACAATCTTCAGAACTCACCAAGGATATTATCAGCCTCCAGTGATGTCATTTGGGTAAACAAATGCCCTCCGCCACTTTTCAATGCACTATGAAGGCGACACTTAAATCGTTCTTTGTAAGTATATGTTAGAATTCTTATGTGCCATTTTGGTCTATAGTAAATCTTGAGAAGATAATTTGGATCACTTGAGACAAGTATTATACATGCTCTTTGGACATTCTTTCTTTGCAAATTTTAAAACAATGTCGTGTTTTCTTTCTTTTGATTGCGACTTTTCCTAGTAGGTTCTATTTTCCTTACATTAGAAAGAAGATCCCACATGAACGACAGCTGAGTTAGATAAGTCAATAAAAGAAAGGAGTATCCTTGTATTGTTTGTGGTGGTGACTCGGCAATAATACAATTTCAATAAAATTATAACTACGTTAAGAACGCACCAAGTGATGTATAGGAACCGTAGTCAACGTTCCAAATCTGCCATTGATGCGCCCAACTATTTCATGAACCTGGCTTGTAAGCTTTTGATCTAAAAAAAGAAGAAAAAAAAAACTTGATCAGTCATGATACCAAAGCCACAACTAAGGCGCCATAATCGAAAATGTATAGAAAAATTAGTAAATGATGTTTGGCGTGCCAATGTGTATGTTCCCAAAACTAGGCATTTCAAACAAATCGAATGAGGAAAGAGACAAGTAAAACTCGGTATCCCAGGTATGAACATTAAGAATGAAGTGTAAAGTGAATGTGGCATAATAACAGCGCAACGAACATAATATAATGATTATGACTTAGTATTCGACAACATATTTTTTTCATTGCCAAAGATTGATACAAATAAAACAGAGACAAAACTGCAGAATAATGTATAGATCTCAGATTATATGCATTAATGTTGGCAACTTAAAGTACAAAACAATTTATTTTTGTCCAACATAAGATTTTAGAAAGTACAAGTACAAATAAGGGTATAATAGAAAACATTATAACTTTTATTTTTAAACCAAATGCAAATTCCTTGTATTTTTAGAAGACATAATCTTCCATTTGTTGAAACAAAGATATTTGAAAATGAGCAGCCTTTTTTAAAGAAACTATACCAAAGAAGCCACAAGAACAAATAAAATCATGTGAGTAGCATACACTCAGGAACATCTGTTCTTGTCGGGACAGCGATTTGTAGTAGAACAACTTTATCACGCCAATAAGGATCTTCTTCCAAAAATTTTTCAAATGCTAGAATTTTCTGCGGGATTCCTTTAATCATATCAAGGCGATCAACACCTAACATTACCTGTCAAGGCATGAAAAAGGTTGTAACAATTCAATTAATAGAACCGAATCAAATAAGCACTCAGATCATATAAAGAAAAAAAAAAGTGTTTGTCATGCGTTCATGCTACTGCATGCCAAACAAATACTTATACCGTGAAATTCTGAAAGCAACATCTTCATTGGGTCAGTCCTAAATTAAGTCCCCCACTACGAGAACAATGTGGTAAAATGGACATCGCATGAAACAAATACTTATTGTCATTGATCTTCAATATAACGTAATCAGAACAGTTACCACTACTAGAAAAATAATTATACTTTCTAAACAAATAAGAAAGAAAATCAATAGCATGGTAACTACTTTGATTATGTTTTATTGAAAATCTGTGATGCATTGATATTTCAATTTGGGTGACACATATCCTTATCTGATGCATTAGGATACTTTATCGATATAATCTATAAAACAGTAATACTTTTATAATGGCACTAATTTATAATTACAAGGAACAAGTAAAAAAGTTATTAGATATAAAGAAGTGTTTGCTACAAAGTTAGAGAAGCACCTTTCTGCCTTTAAATCTTTCTTGTAGTTCTTTGATGTGATCTTGTACTGCGGGAAGGTCAAGAGCTCGTATAAATCGTTCCGAGTCTATCCCAATTGGAAACTGGCATTCCAGAGAACAGAGTCAAATTAGAAATTCGAATTTTAAGTTCAACATCGTAATAGATTAAATACTGAATTTCATATAAAAAGTTTCTTCTTCCGGTCCTCCTCTTTTAATAGGTAAAGTTAGGAGCAAATTTTTAAACAACTGTTCAAATGACAAAGCAAGAGTTAGCTTGTAGACAAATTTTGTATCACATACTGCAGCAACTCGAGTTAGCTTCCCTTGATACTCAACCCCATAAGGTGTACCTTCAAGTCCAAGGATGCGAGTACAGGCACTAACAAAATGTCTTGCATAATCGTAGGTGTGAAAACTGCAAGAAAAATCAAATCAAAACAATAAAAAAAAATTGAAAATGATTAAACCGAAGAAGACCGTATATAAACAAAGAAAATTCCAAATTAAGAATCTAAAAGAAACATACTGTTAAGCTAGATGGAAAATTTTAGCCGAGTAAACTTGAAGTATAGCCCCATACTTCCATGATTTGCATGACTAAGGTAATGCTACTCTTAACAGTTCAAATCTTATCAAAATTTTATCATGATAAATGGCTTCATGATATGTATTCATATGTAATCTGTTTCCTGCGTTATGCTTATGGGTTGGTGTAATACTCTCAAATTCCGTTTAGACACACTTTTGTTTAAGCATGGTCCTCTATATCCACTACCAGGACTATCAACCCTCTCCAATAAAATGATTTGCAGTCACTTTGACCAGTGGTTTGTCGACCCATCCACAAGGACTGATAACATTTAGACAGCAGTCAGTAGTTTTAGCCAATTGGGGTTAGGGGTTACAGTCAGGTGACTGCAGTTGTTATTTCATGTATGTAAGCTGATTACAGAAAGGAAATTGTTAATATCCAGTTTCATGGAAAGCACAAATATATAATAATGCTGATTCCCAAAATTTGCTTATATAAAATAGATACATAGAAGCTAGAAGGTACTGAAGATATTTGCGAGAATCAAAAGGAGGAAATCAAGTACTCCTCTTTATAGATGAGATGTACTGAGGCATAGCACCAAACACTTATAACACGATCCTTTATATATTTATTTAGTTTAGGAAACAGGATTTCCTATCAAGTGAAGTTTTGCCAACCAATGGTTAATGGCAAATTCCATATACTAAACTAGTGGTTTATTATAACTTGCCCAAAAACAGTCAATACATGGTAAACATTTACAGGTTGAGTCTAATGACAGCATCTTATATATCCACCCAAATTTTCAAAATGTCCCCTGAAACAATTTTATTATCAAAGCACGTGCCCCTATCAAATTTATAATAATGATACCAGAGGATGACTGCTAAATGGAGGAGCCAGTTAGGACTTACCCAACTAAATCAGCAGCGAGAACGGAATGCAAGAGCTCTGAACGAGATGGCAGTGTCCTGTGAATTTCAGAAGATGGGAAAGGGGTATGGAGAAACCATCCAACTTTCATTTTTTTGTTATGTTTCTTTAGGCATTTTGGAAGGAACATAAGATGGTAATCATGGCACCAAACAACATCGCCCTCTTCATAGTGCTTGTTCACAACATCAGCAAACATCTGATTTGCTTTCTCATATGCCTCAAACTGAGACTGAAAACTGCGCGTGGTGGCAAGACGGTCTTCTTGTGGAAGTCCAAGGTAGTGGAAAAGGGGCCACAATATATTGTTGCAATAGCCATTATAATACTGATGAACAATCTCTTCATCAAGAAATACAGGGATACACCTCTGCAACGCACAACAATTTTCATGAATTATTTACCACATTTTCTTCCACTGAATATAGTATACGCGGGAAATTAACGACGGGAACATGTGGCATGTTAATAATGTTTAATTTCTGTCTGTATAAAACAACTAGAACTAATTAAGAATTATGATACCTACGACTTTTAAATTTACGCTCTCTATATTGCCAACATGAACTAATTTTTGTAACAATAAAAAAACTCACAAAAATTGAAGATATACAAAAATATTTACAGCAACATAGCACTCAATTAACTGAGTTATTTAACCGTATACCTTTTCAGCCAAAGCTTTAGTAAGTGCCTTCTGACCAATCTCATCTGGCACGTTCACTCCAGCCCAACCTATCCACCTTGCCTCAAACTCCTTCACACCTTTGTAAAAGAACACAATCATGTTAGAGCAGATGAAGACGGTAATTAGCTTAGTCATGCATAGTAATTTAATATTTTTTTCTCTCTCTAAATCTCATTGAAATAATTAAAAGAAATTGCATAGATGTAATCATTAAATAAATTATTTTTAGAATTTAATTAGATCGTACTAACGCTATAGAAGATGTTTAGACTATCGTTAAATCATATAATAACGCGTATAAAACAAAATCGCCGATAGAAAAAAATTTATAAAACAAAATCAGTTTAAAAATCATTAATTAATGTATAGAAGCCAGTCCAAACTATTACTTTAATACAAGTTTAAATAAATTTCACATTCAACGTACTTTTTCTCCAAACTACCAATTATTTCGAAACGTAAACAATGGGCGCAGACATAAAAAAAGGTGTGACCGTACACCGCCCACCACACTGATACATTTAGTCCTATCCTACGACTTGAAAAGCCGTCACAAATTTGGAAGGAAAAAAGAATAGAAATAGTATTGTAATTATTATCCAACTAACCTGAAGAAAAAAACTGAGATGTGGTAAATAAAGAAAACTCTCGATTAAAAAAGTGCAAAAAAATTACTTTTCCTTTTAATTTAATAACCTTGACTTATGGTTATATTACTCTTTTTAAAAAATAACAAATAGTGAAAAAAATATTTAAAAGTAGATATCAATAATAAGTAATATTTATATATAAAAAAAAGAGTAGAAAAACTAATTTTGTCACATGAAATTCTCTAAAATTTTGTCTTTAATTTATTCATAAACTAATTTTGATTTTAGAAAAAAACTATTTTCATAGAAAACTCTTGAACTACTTTTTGGTAAAATAAAAAGGAGAAAATATGTTGGATGAAAATGATTAAAAGCAAAATTAAAATTAAGGATATTTGATTGAGTATAAAAATAAAAATTCAAGAACTGGGGGCATGAATTCTCTCTAATAAAGAAAAGAATATCAAGAGTAGAGAGTTTTAAAATTTCATGATCCATCCATGTTTTTCTATACTTCTTATATTAAAACTATTAAATTAAATAACTAAGTGAAGGTTGAGATGTCATCCCATTCTATAAAAAAGTACAAATACTATAACAATCCCATCATTTATAAAATTATTCTTTTCCTCCCTTAAATGTATTGATAATCAAATAACCAAATAAGTACCAACATATGACCTCTACTCAATCCCTCCCTTTCAGTAAGGTTCTTGTGAATGGAATAAATATATGTTTGGAAATCACGATTTCATTAATTACTTAAAAATAGTGGTACAGCCAAACAAGTTATAATGCTTTTCCCCATATCCTATTTATATCACCCAAAAAAAAAAAGTTATTAATTAATATGAGATTTTGCTACCTTAGCCCTCTCTCTTCCAACTGCTGAAAATAAAACACATAAACAGCATGATGATAATCATGGTGACAGCCACTTACCTAACAACGCGCTGACGAGACCACCGGCACTTATCTCCAACGACCACGCGTCCTCGCCTTTCCTTACCGCCGACACCGGCAACCTATTAGCAACCACCAACAGCCTCTGTCTAAACGGCTTCGTTTCATGCCTCTCTTCCCCCACCCCCTTCCTCACCCTACTCCCTTCAACACCATCACCCGCGTCGCTCACTTCTTCCCTCAAACGCGCCTTCTCCTTCTCGAAAGCCTCACCACTGCTCCCATTGACCTCATTCACCTCCTTCAACTGAATCACTCTCCCACTCTTCCTCAGCTCTCTCTCTCTGAGAAGCCGTTCCACACGACCCGGTATTTGGTTCGAGTTTCCGGTGTACTTGTTCCCAGGCATACGCTCGTTCTTCCTACACACACCACGCTTCAATGATCAACAGCAGTTTCTTCCAACCTGCATTCAAAAACACGCTCCATCAACAACACTGAACACAAAACAAAAATCCAGCAAACAAACCAACGTAAAACAATACAAACAGGTTGTGCTCAATCACAAACAACCAATTTGTTCGGTCCAACGCGTTGGAGATTTTTCACACTCGAAATACCTATTTCAGTAAAACAGAGTTGACAGAGGAGTTTAATGTAAACGAATGCAGCAACCACATTGCATGGAGTAAAACAAAATCGCGAACATTCAGATGCAGTTTTCGAGCGTTTTTTTCTTTCTTTGGCTGACATTCTTCTATGAACTCTAGGTTTTCTTTTCTATAATGCAAATGCTCATTAACAGAATTATCAATTATCAAATACAAAGAAACTATAAAAAATTGATACTCACGGATTAGAATTTAACGGTATAACCGAAGCAAAGGTTTAGTTCGAACATAAATTTCTCTGGAAGAAAGTAACAATTGCGTTGTACACGAACAAAAGCATAAGGATGTGAGAAAGTGAGATATGAAGCTTTGGTATGATGCGAAAATAAGAAGGCAGAGAAAAAGCAGTGATGAACGGAAATTGAAGAGTAACCTCGGTCCGTGAGGTAGCGTTGAGGAGAAGCAAGAGACAGAGAATCCTGTCCGCGAAATCTTTGGGAAGTGTTTGGACAGCGAGTTAACAGCTGTGTATGAAGAGGTGGGAAGTGAGTGGAAAATTTTGAAGAATCTGAATGACAAAGAATGTTGAAGTTAATGGTATCACTTAGAAGAAAAGAAAGCTGAATAGTGGAATCCCCGTGTAAGTTTCATAACCCACTTTAAAACGCCCCTCCCATGCAGGTAAACACATATAACCAGAAACAGAGTTCAAAATGGGAGCCAAAAACTCATTTTTTACAAGTTCAAAATTAAAGTAAATTTCGTAGCAAGAATTTTTCAAGATGAAATTTAGGTCTGGTTTTCTTTTAGACTATCATATTTTAACAACTTTTTCATAATCTACTATTTTATATAAAAAATTGTCAAAAACATTGTTAAAGATATATTTTACTTTTTCATGTTTATAGAATTATTATTTTAGTTAAAGTTAACTTTTATTCTTTGTAAAATGTATACTTAACGTTTTATTACAATTACTTAAATGAAATGAAATGCCTTTATAACAATATAAAATATTTTCAAAGTAGTAATCACTATAATGAAAGTGATGATAGTTAATGGAATAAGTTACTCTAATTATTTATGATCTTTACCAATTTTTAAATAATATATAATAAAATATAATTAAGACTTAAGTATGTTTTTATATCTTGTAAAATTAGTTAGTCTTAATTTTTTTTTTTGTAATTTTTATGTTTCTATTCTTATAAAATTTGAAATCACTTATTTTAAATTATTATTTGTAGTCCTTCACGTTCATTATAAAGTAGATTAATAACATTTACAGATCTTTTAACAGTTTGTAATATATATATATATATATATATATATATATATATATATATATATATATATATATATATATATATATATTAATTAGTGCGGAATTAGATGTCTAGAAAAGTTATGACAAAGAAAATAGTTGGTATTTAACTTTGTTCCTTTTTAGTCCACTATTTCTATAAACTTAGTGAATGGGTTCACAATACCATCATTTTATTAGTAAATAGTATTATTAATAATGAAAGTGCATTAGTTGATTTTAAAGTCATAACAATATAGAAAAAAAAGTTTAATAAGAATAATTTATTTTTGTGAAACTAAAGAGGAAGGCAATTTAAAAAAAAAAAAAAACTGTGTAGTTGTACTTAAAGAAAGACTATTAAGAAGGAAACAAATAGCAATGTTATAGCAAATTTGCATTTAACAGATGTAATTTTGTCTAGCATACTAAAAAAAGATTACTATGAAGGATATTTGGGATAATCTCATCAAATTTTATGGGGTTAAATTATTTCATATATAAGAAAACATTTGAAGATAAAATTCTATATTCTTTGAATGAATTAGTCCACATTAGTAACAAAATACATTAACAATTTGAATATGTTATTTGTCCAACTTTCAACAATAAATTTCAACATAGTTGAAAGTTAGTGTAAAACTTTTACTTTATAGTTTATCTTACTTGTATGGTAATTGATGTAGACAAATTTAATAAGGTAAAAATGGTGAAAAGTTTAATGCAAACAATCAACAAAATATGATCTATTAGTCAAACACGTGATAAATCAAAGTCTCTAAGTAAGAAACATTTTAAATGATACAATTGTGGAAAGAGAGAGCATGCAAAGAAAGATTGTTGGTATAAAAAAAAGAGGAAAAGACTCTAAAGTATCAATCTTAAAAAATTGCGTTGCAAGTACTATAGAAGATAAAGATATTCTAGTTAGTGAAGTAATAATAAACTTTAATGGTGGAAATAAGTTACATGATATTTGGATAGTTGATCCATTTTAACTTGACACATGACTCTTCATTAGGATTGGTTTTATGCTTACGAGCTATGTTCATAGGAAACAATCATGTCTTAGAGATTATTGAAGTTTACATACTAAAAATAAAACTGAATGATAATACTAAATGTATAGTTCAAGAGATACAATATGTGAAAGACTTAAAGAATAATTTATTGTTAATTGGACAATTAGATGACTTTAGGTATAAAGATTCATATTGAAGGTGAGACCTTAAAGATGGCAAGAGGAATTTAGTAGTGATAAAAGCATAGGATATCACGACAAATTTGTATGTGCTTTTGGGAGATACATGTGAGAAGTAAATACAATAGTTCTATCAACAAATCTAAAAAACACAATGATGATGTACATAACAAATTTAGTCATATGTTAGAATCAGTGAGTCTTTTTCCTCACATGTATTTAATTGTTATGTTTATGTGATATATAACTCTCAAGAAAGAACAAAGTTGGATCCAAATTTTGAAAAATGTATATTCTTGAACTGTGTTGACAATGTAAAGGGGTATACTTTATAGGATCCCATTTTGCACAAGGTTGTTATTAAAAGATATGTAGTTTTTTAGAAAATGGACTACAACATTAGCATTATTGGAAGTTCCACATCGATTAGAGATAAGGCATATTTAGAGTATATAAGTGGATGCAAACCTCACTTTACAAGCCGGTTTTATGGGGTTGAGTTAGGCTTAAAGTCCACGTGCTAAAGTGTTGATACAAGAAATTCAATTTATTCCTTATTAGCCCTGGCTACAACATATTGAGTTGATATCATTTAAATAGTTTTGACGATAATGATTTTATCATCTTGTTGCATTTGGCTCCAATCAAAGAATCGAATATATAGTTGGATAGAGAGTTTGAAATGAACAATTGAGATTAAAATCCAAGATTTTATATAGAAAAGATAGAAGATTTGACTTTCTTAAAAGACTTGTTTACTAAAAATCTTGTCACTAGTAAAAAAATAGATATATATTACTGCGCATGTTATGCCTCGATTCACCAGAAACCGAAGCATAAAATGGCGCGGTGGTATTTTTGAAAATTTCTTGACAGTATAAGCCTCGGTTGTTTTAGAATCGATGTCATATGGGGTATATGGCCTCAGTTGTCTGCAAAACCGAGGCCAAAAATCCATGCAAGACTCTGACATTTCACATATGTAGTCTGTTGTCATAAAGGTTGCAGTCAGACCGTTAGGGATTTGGTCTCGGTTCTAAAGGTAACCGAGGCAAAATAGTTGAAAAAAATTTCAAAATTACTATTTCAGATCAATTTTGATTTTTTTAATAGAATAGGCCTCGGTTCGGTAAGAAACTAAGGCCATATCCTTTCGTAGGTTTTCACCGTTCTCTACATTATTTTTTTTTTATTTCAAATTTTTTTTCTAAATAGGTTCAGACTAAGAACCCTAATCAGAAAACTCTTCCCTATTTTTTTTTCTGTTCCAGTTAACGCGAGAAACCAACTTCTTCCTCTTTTTCTTCTCGTGGACCACCCAGTCTTGGGGGTGAGAAGTTCTACGTCTCGAAGAGAGACAATGACCTCATGGCAGCGAGAATGGCGGCATTGCGGAAGCGCGACTCAGGCGTGTTCTCGCCTTTGATGGTGGTTCGCGGTGGACTTTTAGGGTCCTTTGTTGCATTGGTAGACCTTATCCTTCTCTCTTTCTTTTCTGGCTCGCGATGCAAGAGGAGGTAGAGGTAGCACCACTCTCTTCTTCCCCTTTTCCCTCTTTTTCTTTTGTTCTGGTTAAAGCGTCGCAGGGAGGGTTTTCTTTTCCGGCGTCTCAATGGGCGTTCTCGTGGTGGTGGGATCGCGGAAGCTTTCGTCCTTCGAAGCAAACGCGGGTTCGGTTCTGACCGAGCCTATGTTCAACCAGCGTCGCGATGGCAAGAGAAGATGACGACGACGTGTCGCGAGTGACCTCCAGCGACGACGACGAGGGTGAAGGGCTGAGTATCCGGTGATGGCAGCGTAAAAAACGACACTTTGATTTTGGTGGTGATGATTCTACGATTTAGGGTTTAGGTTGTTCTTCAATTTTGGGGGTTTTTGTTATGATGAACTGATGATCTGATTTCTTCTACGATTTGAGATGTAGGGTTTCATTCAAATTGAATTTGCGGTCTTTCCTGTTATGGTGTTTTAATCTTGTAATTTTGGTTAAGATTGATGGTAGGGATATGGGTTTCGTCTCTTAATTTGGGGTTTCCCGTTGGTTATTTGATTTTGGGTTGTTCTTTGGTCGCGCGAGTGGTGGCGAGGGAGGCGCTAACAGTGGTGGCCATGGGTATCATGGTGGTCAGTATTGACAGCTACGTTTTGGCATACTTGGAGTGAACCTTTTGGGCCAGTAGCCCAACGATGTATTTTTGCGTTGGGTTGGCAGTTTATAGTGCATGTGATTTAAAAGAAATAAAACAAAAGGCTTTGACATCAGTTTCTAGCCTGAACGAAAGCAGAAACCTTTGACATATTACCTCGGTTTGAACCAAGGCCAAAAATCCTCCACCTTTTTACCTCGTTGGTATATACCTCGGTTCGAAAACTGAAGCATATTGTCAAAAACAACCGTTGTCGTTTCCCTTTGTTGTACTAGTGTGTGGCTCTTTACTATGCAAGATTATACATCATTTTGTTTTAATTGGAAGATATATTTATGAATGAGTCCAAATAATAGTAGAGATTATAGAAATGTCTCAAGTACTACAAGCATTAGCTCTCAAAAGCCTTATGTATGTCATGGTTTATACTATCAAACATTGGACATGTAGTGAGAGTGGTCAATACATTCATAAAAAATCCTAGTGAAGAGTAGAAATCACTAGTGCAGAATCGCTGTTTAACGTCACCCCATAGACGTCGGTTATGGTCTTGAGCGATGTATATGACTGACCGGTGGTATTTTGGTAAATAAGTTGGCGATCTCGACGTCGATTTCAATACAGATCGACGTCTATAATACTGTATACGTCAGTTTTACCAAAAATTGACGTATATACTACTGCAATTAATGCGATTCACTTACCCCGTAGGCACATAAATGTCGCGTCTTACATCACCGACGTCTAAATGGCCTGAAAAAGGCATGTGAAAAGCCTATTGGACGTCAATTTATGCATGGGGTGGACGTCTATATGGCTACAATTAAAGCGATTCAACCACCCGCAGGCAAAATAGACGTCCATTTGTTCAGGACCAACGTCTATAAGATTATAGACGTTGGCGCCCTAAGGTCCCCGTCGTCTACTGGACTGACCGGATACTGAACGTCACTTCGTTTAGCGCATTAGACGTCACTACCCTTGCATCCGACGTCTAAATGGCCTAAAAAAAGGCCGGTGAAAAGTCTATTGGACGTCGATTTTTACAGGGGGTCGACGTCTATATGGCTGCAATTAATGCGATTTACTTATCCGCAGGCAAAATAGACGTCCATTTGTGCAGGACCGACGTCTATAAGTATAGACGTCGACTCCCCCAGGTCCCCGTCGTCTACTCGACTGACCGGATACTGAAACGTCACTTCGTTCAGCGCTTTAGACATCACTACCCTTGCATCCGACATCTAAATGACCTAAAAAAGGCAGGTCAAAAGTCTCTTGGACGTCGGATTAGTGAGGTAACCGACGCATCATTTCATGTTTAAGTAACTGCGAACTCGCAGTTACACGCATCGTCTTCTTCCTCCTCTTTGTTTCTCTTTGTCGTAGTTACGCGCAAAATCTTCTTCCTCCTCTCCGTTTCTCTCTGTCGCAGTTACGCGCACAATCTTCTTCCTCCTCTCTGTTTCTCTCTGTCGCAGTTACGCGCACAATCTTCTTCCTCCTCTCCGTTTCTCTCTGTCGCAGTTACACGCACAATCTTCTTCGTCCTCTCCGTTTCTCTGTCTCGTGGTTAAGCATTGCAGGTGCGTTTTTCTTTTTTTATTTCAACCATTTAAACTTTGTTTTAGTCCGATTAAATTGGTTTCTTCATCATATATCATCTACTGACCGATTAAAATGTGTTTTTGTTGTGTTTTAGTGTAGTTTTGATCCTCTCTTTGGGTAACGTAGTACAACATTCTCCCATTGCTATCTTCCTCACAAGAAAAGTGGCGTCTTTTGTATGTTTTATGGCATTTCGACCCAAAATGTAACTTGGGTCATTGCCTAGTTTCGACCCAAGTTCGGTTTTGGGTTAAAATGCCATAAGAGATGCAAAAGACGCAAGCTTTTTTGTGTGGGGAAGCTAGCGAAGGGAGAGTGTGGTACTAGGCTATCGAAAACAGGATCAAAACTACACTAAAACATAACAGCTATATTAGACGTTGATTAATGCAATGTTGGGCGTCTATAGTGAAGATAGACGTCGGTTAGTGCATAGGCCGACGTCTATATAGCCCCATTACACGTCGGTTATGGCATATTCCGAAGTCTATATAGACGTCGGTGATGGAGTGAACTGACGTCTAAATAGATATCGGTTGTATGGAATTTCGACATCCCATTGACGTTACTCGTATAGACGTCGATTGGGAAAATGATGTTAAAAGTTTAAATTAACAGACGTTAATTAAACAACGATTCTACACTAGTGAATGTTTTTAAGAGAATCTTATGTATATAAAAGAAACTTCAAGTGCTGCATTATGTATAAGAAGATCAAAAACTAGTTCTGAGAGTTTGTAGGGATTCAAATTTTGCAATTGATCTTTATAAAATAGAAGTATACCATTGACTATCTATTTACACTTATAAGAAGGACATTAAATTAGTTATCTAAGTTACGTGATATTGTAACTCTGTTTACTAGATAAACTCAGTACATGAAATTTACCTAAATATGTAAGGAAATTAAATGAATTAAAATATTAATAAAGAGATCTCAACATATAAATGTCTAAAAGATTGTTTTATATTATGACAACTATAGTATAATAACACATATTTTATATGCACATTTAGTTATAGTAAACAAACTTTTCATATGTTTATTTTCAGATTTTTAATTCATGTCTTTTGAACAATAATAAAATAGATTTATTATTATTTGTTTTAATTTTATATTCAGTTTATCTAACTCAACTTCACTATAAAGCTTACAATTTTACCGTAAAAGTATGAGATTTATATTTTATTTATATATTATAATCTATTTACTGTCAAAGCAAATTAGGTAAACATGAAAGGAACAAGTGAACATTACCTTCATAATTAACCCTAACCAAAGCTCACGTAAAATACCAACAGCTCAGGCAAAAATTGACTATGTTTACCTTTACCTATTTTTTCTCACATGATGTTTGTTATACGACTAAGTTTGATTAAAAGGTTCAATCTGAAGTCAAAAGTCCAAATCCTAGTCAAGAATTTTTTTAACTTTAAATATTTCTTTCCTTCAAAAGTTTAGATACACTTTAGAATATGATAAAGACATGTTTTTCTTATATATCAATAATTTTTTAATAATATGTATTCCCATATTATTGAAAGAAACGTTTTGGTTTCATTGTTATCATGCTGTCAATCCGATTTAACATATATTAAAGTTGGTTTTAAAGATTATAAACTATCTAATAAGCTCAAAAAGTATAAGTATTGGAATATTTATTTTGGTTATAATTTAATGATCATATATCTAAGTAAATATGAGATTACTTTTATAAGTACTTGGGAATTCTATTTCCTAAAGTAAAAATTTTAATATGTTGAAGGAAAATTGAGAATTAGTGAGAAAAATGAAATGTTATTTACATTTTTATTTTTTTTTTATTTTTGTGAGTGCAAGTCTTAGTATTTGACTCATTTTGTGGTTGATTCAACTTCACTATTGGTACTTGTTAGGCACAATAGCTATAGTGTCGGTAGACACATCAAGAAATAGAAGAGAAAAAAAAAGTGAGGGAGAGAAGTGTAATTTGACTTTTAGATAATAATCTTCTTATTAATTATGGTCATAATTAATAAGAGAAAAAAAATTATGAACATTCATTATTAAAAGATTGAGATGTCGACAAGTTTGTCCTTGTGAAATAAAAAAAATATTGTAAAAGGGGTTTTGAATAATATTTTTATCCTTAACATTACACTATTTTCATTTTGTTTTGTTAGTTAAAGTAGTCCAAATTTTAATTGAATTCAAAACTTTTGATGAACTAAGGTGAAGTGAATTCAAGAGTCAAAGTATAGTGATAAAAATATAAAATATAATACTTAAAGTTTTTTTTTTTCTCATCTTTTCCAAGTTAATATGGGTACAAATTTTAAATTAAAACATTTAGTTAAAACTTTTCTAATGTTTTATATCCACTCAATTTCTACCAAATTTTTATTTCTAAATTGTTCAGAAATTCATGTTTAGTTTAAAAATATAAGCACCACTTGATAAGAGCTTACAAAATACCAAAACATCTAGTGTCATCAAATTCTTACAATATTAACCATTTATTTCTTTTCTAAGTTTTTTTTCACTGACTGTATAAGCTTTAATATAAATTATCAAAATATTCATTATTATTTTCATACCACTGAAACGAGATATATTCAGTATAATTAATATAATTACTTTCATGATTTATATTTCTCATAATCTAATAAAAGCGGTAAAAAAATATAAATAACTTAGTTTTTCATTAATAAACTTTGTGATAAATTATAAGTACAAAAACTTATTCTTTGGTTATTAGCAATATAGAAGATCTTATTGACAATATAAATTAAATTACTCATTATTAACATTAGTGTAACTCAAAATTTTATTTAGAAAAGCATTGTTTCTCGTATAAACCTACATAATAAATTTATTTTGTTTATCGTCTTAACGAGATTGGATTAAGTTTTAAGTTTCTCATAAATTTGAATATTTTTAATTAAAATCTTATTAATTTTTTCTTTTACATGAATAGTTCTCGATTGAGTCATTTAATAGTTTCTTGAATCCGTATGTTAAGAAATGTTAGGTTTTATGATTAATATAAGATATTGTTGTTTATCATTTTATTAATCACAAAATTACTTAACAATTTTAAGAATAACATAATAAAATGTAAAAAGTATTCTAAATATTATCTAACTATGATAAGTACTAAATTTTTATAGATTTTATTAACATTACTAATGGTAGTGAGTAAAGCCATCAAAATGGGTCACAATCCGCGGGTCAATCCGACCCACCACGGGTTTGAGCCGGGTTGGGTTTGAAAAAATTGTATTTTTTTTATTAAGGTCAGATTTCAACCTGACTCATTTAAACCTGGTTCATGCGGGTTGGACCCGTGGTGGGTCAGGTTGGCCCACCAACCCACCTACCTAATTTTATTTTATTAAAATTTAAATAAAAAAATATTTATTAATTTTTTTGCTTGAAAAAAATATTTAGGTTCTCTATTTTCAAAATTAATTAAACATCGATGTTGGAAGTAAAATTTGGGAGTGAAATTTGTTTAGATTTGAATTATAGAATCTTTGTAATTTTTTATTTAAATAAATTTGTAATTAAGTGGGCGAGTGAGTCAACCCGTGGTAAGTTTGGTCGGGTTCGAATTTTTCTGGTTTGTTAATAAATGAGTCGGATTAGATTGGCTCACTAAGTGATCAACCCGAGGTGGGCCGGGTCAGGTCGAGCCGGATTACCCGTTTTGACAGCTCTAATAGTGATATTTACCTATGAATAATAGGTATGAAAGCTAGAAAGTTAAATAATGAATTAAAAAAGGGTTATTTTTTTCCCTCCTAAACAAAAGTAATTTAAACAAAAATGATGATCCGACGAAGCAAACGCATTCCAAGATGCAATTAAAAAGTAAAATCTTGAAAAAGTTAAGAATAGATCCAAAAACAGGAATGTTCTATGTATAATCCAATGAATGACCTAAAACTTGGCGGAAAACATGGGAAGTGATTTAAATGTGGGGAAATCATAAAAGTACTTTGTAGATGAGCAGGAGAAGAAGAAAAGGGATCGATAAAAACAAACCAAAAATGAGAAAAAGGGGCAAAAGCATATTCCTCTGCTAACAAAAATTAAATATATTCACAACATAAAGAAAAAAAAACTTGTATTTCTGGGTCTTCATTTAAAAGAAATACCATAAAATAGGGAAAAGAAGAAGAAGTAAAAATTAGTGAGAAAGATAAGAGAGAAGATACATTGAAATTGAGATGGAATAAAGCATTAGGGATCATATTTTCTTAAATGTCTGCAAAAAAATTATCACGTCTTATTTATACGATAATTGATTATGTTATTTTATATAATTGATTATATTTGTAAAAAATAGTTTTTAGTTGTTTTAACTCTCTTAAACGATTATGTGATTTTTATAAATAAATTATGGTCTATGTCTTAATTTTTTTATCATTATAAAATTAAATGAAATAATTTTTACTTCCATTCATATTTTACATTTAAAAAAATTTCACTCATTTTTTTTTCTCTCTTTCACTTCTTCTATATTTTTTTTCTTCTCTACCAAGGGAATTATTAGTAACAATGTTAGATAGACAAATTCATGAAACAGAGAGACACGATTAAAAAAAAGGAAGAACTTATACATTTGTTACATCTTAAAACAAAATTAGTGATTATTTTATCATTTATATTTCCAAATTAGAGGCATATATAAATGTTCAAATCAGAATTAAAAAGATAACTTTGAGCTTCATAAATGGACATAATGAAGTAAGGTTTGTATCTACTTATATATTATAATTTAGTCATATTTTATAAAATCTGCAACATATCCTTTCATGATGAGGAGATTGTTGATAAAATTAAGTTTTCTCTCACTTATATACTATAGTCAATTTTAGATTTCCAATATTTCATCATGTTGAGAACAATGAGTTAGAGAAAATACAATAATAGATAACACAATATGTTCAACAAATTGACTAGGATAGATTCTGAATCTTAGGAAATTTGTTATGATAAGATAAAAATTTCACCCATTTATATCTACATAGTTGATGTAAAATCTCCAACATACCATCTCATGCAGAGAATTAGACATCTCAAACTTTTGACTAGGAAGAACTCATTAGTGAATGACATGATAGACCCAAAAGTTCACTAGGATAAACTGTTAATAACTTTGACATTAACTCAATAATGTAGAATTTAAGTTTAATTTAACCTTACAAAACTAGCTTAGTAATATGAGGTTTGCACTTATCTATATACTATAACACTTATCTATATACTATAATCTGATCTTATTTCTAATTGATGCAATATCTTCAATAAAAACAAAAAGAACTAGAGAACAATGACTTAATAACAAGTTGAAAAGTTGAGGAGATAGACTTATGAGGAATGAGTCCCTCTTAAATGTTTTTGGTCTTTTTGTGAAATTTTTGTATTAAGTACAAAAATGGAAATCCACTTTAATGTATTTAGTCCTTTTTGTGAACTTTTGGATTTTTATCATCATAGATGAAATTACATATCATTTAACATTGAAAAATGAGGAAGAATTTTTGAAATAAATTAATTGAAACTCAAAAGTCAAGGAAACAAGTGCACACTATTTTTCTCTTAAGACGAAGAACAAGAAATAGTACATTATTTTCGTTTTCTTGAAACAAAAGACGAATCAAGGATGATATAATAATTTAGTTTATTTTCTCTTATTGATTTCACTAGCCTAATTAGAATAAGATTACCTCTAGTAAAAGTTTTTAATTTAGAAACTAGTTTATATACGAATTATCATATACAGATTATCTCTTATCATATACGGATTATAAGAATCTTAAACTAAGTGAAACTAAGATACCTCATTATATACTGCATAATCTACATATGGTGTGCCAAAGGTTACGATACAAATAAGTTGAGTTGTTGGACAACATAACTAATATTGGGGTAGGATGCGTAGTAAGGTATATCAATATATATATATGCCAATAATTCCCTTATGTTTAGTTGAATTGTCTACTAAATGACCTTAATCATCCATAAGTTTGTAAAAGGGATCCATGGGAGATGCATGCTTACTAGCAATAATTAGTGTTAGCAAGAAGATTAAACCAATACTTTCTCTAGTTCAGTATTATGTCTTGAGTGGATCAAACAACTTTTAAGACTAAGAAGTAATTGAGAGGACCAATATCCTTGATGTTAAGACCAGACAATCTAATCTTAAGAACCTTAACAAAAAATTTAACATCAGTAGACCATCCAACTGTTTTGTGTTATGCCATTATATGATATGAATACTCTAACATGTGTTTTGTAATAGTGTAAGAGAATCATGGATCTTACAAAGTTTAGGCTTTGTCTTTAATTAGAAAGTCTGATGACCCGTCTAATGATTTAGTAGGTGATTTGATGGACCTTGTCTGATAGACCTCTACACACAAATTTTGTATAATCAAGTGTTAGCTAAGATAGATGAAATAACCAAATTCAAGAATTTATATAAATAAATCAAGTTAAAGTAGAAGAATACATCAACAATAAACATTCTTACTAAGTCTTATAGTGATCATAAATTTTCTTTGTGGATTGTGAGAAATATCTTGTAAATCCTTCATATTGTGAAGTTTTTCTAAGTGAGCTTAAATTGTCTTATTTTTGAGAGTGTATTTCTTTATGCTTGAGAGTTAATAATCTTAGGTAAAGATTAAGAAGGTTTAACCATGACTAGTTTGTATACTCAGTTTGTAATCTTTGTTTTATCAGTGAAACCTTTTAAGTGTTGTTTAAAAGAAAACTAAATGTAACCAAAGAGATTAGGGTGTATCAATATAAAAATTATGTGTGTTGTTTGATCCGATCTCACTAGACAGTCTAGTTAACTTTATACAAAAAAAGAAAAAAAAATAAAAAATCCCATGCTTTATTCATACTCCCTTCTAAAATGAGTTATTCTAACACTTGATAATATGATCTATTTTACCAGAGCCACAAGATAAGAGGAGAAAAATGGAAAATTTGTATAATACCATTACTTTATAAATTTCCTATATTTAGAGTTACTTAACTTCTTTTGAAGAAAATTTAATATGTATTTTTTTTATATGAGTTTGGTTTGATTTCCCATATATTTTGTTATTACTTTTTTAATAATATTTTTTGTCATGACAAATAATTGATATATTTTGATTATCAATTTAGTTAAAATGTCGTAATATATAGTAATGTTTAATATGACTTAGAAAGCAAATGTAATTATTTAGACACACTAATATGACAAATAAAATATAGATACATGTATCAAGAGTAAATGGTTATAAGAAACCTAAATAACTGTAATTGTTTTCCAATCTAATAATTAAGTTGTCTAATTTAAATCTGAATATTATAATTATTATAATTTTGACATAAACTGTTTAAATTTTGTTAGACATAAAAGATGATAATTTAAATAAATAATTGGCTATTGAAAAATTATAAAGTAATATGCTATTGTTTGTAAGGAAGTTGTGAAGTTTTTTTTAGTTCCAAGATTAAAAAAAAAATCAAATAAAGGTTTACACCTGTTTGATCAATGCAATGAGGAGAACTTTTAGTATTTGAAAATGTTGTACTTCTATTGTTAAAGTTATGAATATAATTTAAAAAGTATTGTATCTTCATGATTAATTATTTTTTATGCATTATGATTTGTTTAATTTTTTATATATTGTATTATTATTATATAATGTATATATTTTTTAAAACAACTATTATTAATTATCATCATCATCATTATTATTATTATTATTATTTTATAATTTGTTATAATAAGTTTATTATTGACATTCTTTTAGAATTATATGAAATATTTTATGGTGGAAGTTAAGTGCACTAATAACAAATTTTATATTTAAACTGACTATTTGTTAAAAGCTAAAATTGAGATGAAAAAAAAAAGGTTAAATAAAATATAAGAAAATCCTCCCACCATGTTATCTATAGCATATTTTCTTTTGTAATAGTCAAAGTTTATTTTAAGTTGCATGTCATAAAGGAGATACATTATATAAGAAAATGAGATTCCCACAATTTTCAATAATTTTTGGCAAATAGTAGAGAATGTATTTTAAAAAATTATTAGCATTAATATGTCATTGTTTTAAATGATTTTAGACTAAAATTCTTTTATATTTTAGGTTAACAGATAAATTTTAAGTTTAATTTAATCTTACAAAATCGATTTGTAAGATGATGTTTATACCCATTTATATATTAAACTAGTCTAATCACTAGTTGATGTGAGATTTTGAGATTTTCAGTATATTTCCTCACATCGAGGTATATACATCTTGTTTGTAAAATTAAAAATTAATAGATGATTCAATAACGGTTAAATAACCAGTAAAATAATATGTTTAACAGACAACAAATCTTGGTAGGATAGACTCAAATTCATGACTCTGATATACCATGTTAAAAAAGTAAACTTTAACTCTAATTTAATCCCATAAAACCAACTTGTATAGAGAGATTTGTACCCACTTATATATTCTAAAATAATCTTATAATTAATTGATATAAGACTTCGAAACACTTTATGCCAAAAATTATTATTAAAAAAAGTAATGAAAATCAATTATTAATAAAAATAAATTGAATAGAAAAGATACAATATTAGAATCCAATTTTCCTCCATATGTTTCCAAATAAGAGAAAACAAAAGTATAAATACCCCTTTTGTATAAAAGTTGGTGACAATATAAAAAAAAGGTATTGGAGGGACTTTTGTAAAGGTAAGAAAAAAACGAAATTTGCGAGACCACGAATGTAACTACATATGACATAGTGGACTAAAGGTCCCATTAAAAGGGACAAAAGCAGCATCGTATAAAGATTTGCATTGCATGCAAGGTTGTTATTCTGCACTAAACGCAGGCAAGTGGACGTGGGATTCGACTTTTAAAAGCTAGGGGACCCCTCAAAGATGGCTATGTTACTCCATTAATTAAACCATCAATTTCTCCAACAACCAACAAAACCACATATTATTTTCTATTTCTTCAACTCATTATTACAAAATATAACCAACACCATTATATTCTATAATAATATATATTTTACGTACTTTACTAATTAAATTTATTATTTACACTTCAACAAAATAATAGCCATTTAACATCGGTGAAAAACGATAACAATAAAAAAAAAACAACGTTAATAAGGTGATAAAGTTAAATTAGATTCATTGCATGTTATTATAAAATTATGAACATTAATTTATTACTCATGTTTAGTAATGACTGACTTTTTAGTTAATTTTTTTAATTAAAACAGTTTAGTGTCAATCATGTTTATATTAATGTATTTTTATTTTAAAATTTATTCAATTTTAAAAAGTGAATTCTAATATAGAACTTTCAACACGTCTCTCGTGTTGATATAGACATTAATAATTGGTCTGACAGCGATTTAATAGTGGATAGAAAAATATGTACACTAAAATCATAAATATTCCATTATAATTCATGACTCTAGTATCAACTAAGAAGTAAACTTTAAGTTTAACTCAAATTTACAAAACTGACGTATAAAATAAAGTTTGCACTTACTTATATATTCTATAACAACTTTATCCCTTATTTATGTAGAATTTCCAACACAACATCTTTATATTCAAAGAAATAAAATAAATAAATAAAATTGAAAAACATTGTGGTGAATGAAAGAGATTAGTGTAAACATATATTTTCCTTATTTTGAAAATGGTAACACGAAGACACAAGAAGATGGTAAAATGGGAAAATTTATATTGAATGATCGAAGTCTAGCCACTTACAATTTCATAGTCTTAAATCAATTTTATATGTAGACGACTATTTAAATTTATTAAAAATCAATAAAATATAATTAGATAGAGAGATTACAAGTCTAGGAATTTCACTGGCCATACAAAACGGCAGTTGAGTACATAAAATGCAAGCTACACGAATGGAGCAAGCAGTCACAAAAAGCACTTTTGAAACTTCATTTTCAAATTATAAAACCAAACAGATCTTAACACTTGAAGGGGGACAACCATTTTACAAGGCTATATATTGTGTCCTCTTATTGTGTTCCAAAGTTAGACAGCCAAATGGCATAAACTTTTTCATGCATGAAATCAACTTAACATTTTTACTTTTCTCTTTTCTTTTATTCTGTTTTTGCATCATTAACGTGCTTCATAATTCTATTCACAGTACCCTCCATAATATATATCATTTTACAGTTTTATAAAAATTACTTTTAAATCATTAAATAATAATAATTGAGATACTGTTAAACTAAATGTTTATATTCGAATGTATTTTTGAATGAAAAATATGAGAAAGTGGACGATATTGTTTGAAAAGTATTTTTTAATAAAATGAGCAGTTTCCTTTTTTTTTTAACAATCAAATCTCATCCTTTCTTAAGTCAGTAATTATTTAAAAATTAATTATTTCAAAACATTTATCTTAAATTTAACCATATTGTTCTGTGTTTTAACCAAATTGAACCATGTTTTTATAAATTTAAGGTTTGAACTCGACATCTAGTAAAAAAAAGATTTAACTTTAATTCATTTAAAAATTCAAGATGAAATTTAAAGTATATTAATTATTTTGGTCTTATTTTATAGTGTCTTGTTTTGAACCACTTATTCAACAACATGTTATATTAGTGTAAAGTATTTGATAGAAACAACCTCTTATTCAACGACAATTTATTCCATAAAATTTTGTCGAGTAAAGTATTCAATAACTAAAAAAATCAGCTCAATTCTATGGATATTTCATTCAATTATATATGTACATGTGTGTGTTTTTTTAATTTATTTATTTCACATGGTAAGAATTTGTATCATCGTGAAGGTTTTATTAATGATATCCTTATATAGCAATTATGGTTAAAAACATTAAAAAGAATTTGGTCGTATTTTGAAGCCAAGTAAGACTTTTGTAATTACACGCAATCTGACCAGTCAATGTCTCCACACTGTTTAGTTTGGGTATCTTATTTGTGTGTGTTCCACGTATTGTTTGAACCACGTGATTAACTCAAAATATTACTTTTATTTATTATCATAAGATATGATTTTTCTTCTTTATTAACTTCCACACTAAACTATATTATAAAAAAGGGATTTGGTGAGGATTGTTTTCGTGTTTGATTACATTTGAGTTTTTCGTTTTTTTTATTATTGTGAAATGGGTTAAGAGAAGAAGATTATATAAGTTTAACTCAATCATCCAAACAAAATTAATTTATAATATATATATATATATATATATATATATATATATATATATTAAATTGGGATGTATAGATTTTATTGTTAAAATAGATTTTAATATATGATTTTGATACCATGTTAATAATTAATTTTAAGTTTAACTTAATTTCACAAAATGTTCATGTTAAGCAATATAAATTTATATTATATAAGTAAATATTAATATTATTTTATAAATTAATTTTATAAGATAAAAATTGATTTTTAATATATTATCAAATTTATATATAATTTATTTATTAAATTCGTTATTTGGGAAATTTATCTTAATTGTGTTATTGAATTATTGTTAAACTATCATTAATATATAGTCTCATAATTGAGATATAAAGGTGACATGTATATGTTGAATCTAAATCTATTAAAAATAAAACCAAATTTATATTATATAAATGAGTGCAGATTTTATATTAAAAAATAGTTTTATAGAATTAAATTAGATTTAAAATTTATTTTTTAATATCATATTTAACCGCTATTTATGAAATAGAAAGATTGGAAACATAAGAAATCAATAATGTAACGATCATACATTAGAAAAATCCTAAAGTTGAAAACAAATGAGAAATAAACAAAAATATTAAATAAAACAATTGATAAAGCCAAACTTCCTTATCACATAAAAAAGAATCAACTAAAGTATATCTAAAAGGTTCGAATTCACTATGAACTTCTGAGTATGAGACCTCTAACTCTTTTGAAACTATAAATAATGTATTTATATAAACCTTTTAACTAAAAGTGAATTGGATCACTTTTATGCTTTTTGTAGAACACAAGGACTACAACACCATTCACTATCAAAAGTTAAAGCATATCTAAACCAAAAAGAAAACACAATAATAAAACAGTCAAAACTTTAAAGTAAATAAATAAAACATTAACTAAATAAAAAACAACTCCATCAAATCGAAAGAAACAAAATCATAAAATTCATGGATGATAAAAAATAAATAAATAAATAAATAAAACTAACAGGAAGATTGCGTAGTTGAGAGTGTGAAATGGTTGTTTGAGTGTGAAAGTTAAGAGAGGAAGAAATAGTGTGAATCCTTAAAGAGAAAGAAAGGAATGTGAGAGTTTAAATAATTTAGAGAAGAAAGTAACAAAAAGAGAGCATTTTTGGAGACATGGATCTTTTTTGTCTATAGGGAATTTGTTCTACTTTTTTATTCTTTTCCAAAACTTTTTTAAATTTATTTTTCTTTTCTTGTTTCCAAACGCATGGTTATCATTTAAAATACCCTTTCCACTCACTCACCTTATTCTCATCTATGTATTCAATTCCTCACCTAAATAACTATATAGTGACAAAAAAAATGATTTTTTAAGTCAAAATTAATTTTCTATAGAAGTTATTTAAAAAAAAAAATCAGAAGAGTCTTTTTTTTTGTTAAATTTGTGCATGCATTATTATTATTATTATTATTTTCATTTTTAGAAGTTCTTTTGGAAAAGTTTGTTCTCACCTTAAATATAGAAACATACCTTAAATATATGTGTTGGAAATCTAAGTGTGAGTCAAAGTCCCACATTGGATAGAAATGAGAAAGTAGAGCACTATATAAAAGTGAAAGACTCGTTAATTCATTGTCTTAAAGTTTTGAGTAGAGAGTATATGGTTAAAAATACAAAATGAGTGATAAGATTAAGAATTACATAAAATAAAATGTATTTTTTGAAATATCCTACATATTAAATTTGATGGTGGAAAAAATGTTACTATATTTGTAGTTGTAGCAATATTTGACTATATTCAACTTGTTCTTTCTTTTGCTCAAGTTGATTGGATAATGGGATCAATTTAGACTTGTGCCCACCTAGTTAAATTGATTTTTTTTCGACAGAATAGATGCAAAGTGATTTGGTGATTGATTGATCATCAACATATTTTTCTGAGGAGTAAAATTTTTATGAATAAATATTATGTTGACCCTCTATTGTTATTTTTTTTATTATTTTATCAATTAAAAAATCTAACATTTTCTAATTTGCTCACTTTTTCAAAAACGTTATATACCAATATACTCTTTTGCACTTATTTAAGTTAGTTGTAAGAGTTGTGAGGTTTCAAGTTGTCTTCTCCATTACCTTTTTTTAATAATAATAATAATAAAAAGAGCCTTGCATGCATGATTGTTTTTCTTTTTAATTGTTCGTGTGTTAAGTTAATGTACTAAATTTGATGATTTGAGGTATTACTTAATTATTTAATAAAACAGAAAACATATCATAATCGCGATAAGCATTTAATATTTAATAACAACGAGAAAAGTAACTTCCTTACGAAGAATCTTGAAAAATTGATGAAATATTGGTTTATGTTATTGCATGAAGAGTGAAGAGGTAGTTGTCAACTGTTGTTGTACAGTAATAAGTTCTACAGAAAGCAAATTTAGTATTATTAAGTTTTAAGTATTTTATAAATTTAATAATTTATTGTGTATTCAATTTTATATATTGTTTAATTAAGTTTGTTTTTTTTAATTGAGTGACTTATTAGGAATGGAAAAAAAACTTGTGTCCAATTACATGGAGCTGCAATCTTTTCAAAGATTGATCTGAGGTCGGGATATCATCAGATTTTGGTAAAAGCTGATGACGTGCAGAAGACAGCTTTCCGGTCTAGGTATGGCCACTATGAGTATGTGGTTATGCCGTTTGGTGTGACCAATGCTCCGGCTATTTTCATGGATTATATGAACCGGATCTTTCGACCCTTTTTGGACAAGTTTGTTGTCGTCTTCATTGATGACATTCTCATCTATTCCAAGACACGAGAAGAACACGAGAATCACCTTAGGACAGTGTTGGAGGTGTTGAGAGAAAGAAAATTATATGCCAAGCTGTCTAAGTGTGAATTCTGGATGGAAGAGGTACAATTTTTAGGCCATGTTATTTCGGTTGGTGGAATTTCTGTTGATCCAGCTAAGGTGCAAGCTGTATTGCAATGGGAACGGCCTAAAACAGTTACGGAAGTTACGAGTTTTGTGGGGTTAGCGGGCTACTATCACCGCTTTATTGAAAATTTCTCAAGGATTGTGGCGCCGCTGACTCAGTTGACACGGAAAGACCACCCTTTTGCTTGGACAGATAAGTGTGAATCTTGCTTCCAAGAGCTGAAGCAAAAGTTGACCAGTGCTCCTGTGCTCATTATTCCAGATACAGGGAAGCCCTTTGAAGTATTCTGTGACGCGTCTCATCAAGGGCTTGGGTGTGTTTTGATGCAAGAGAAGCGGGTTGTGGCCTATGCTTCAAGACAGCTGAAAGTTCATGAGAAAAATTATCCGACTCATGATTTGGAGCTAACAGCGGTAGTCTTTGCTCTAAAAATCTGGAGGCACTATTTATATGGCTCTCAATTTCAAGTGTTCAGTGATCATAAGAGTCTCAAATATCTCTTTGATCAAAAAGAGCTAAATATGAGGCAGTGCCGATGGATGAAATTTCTGAAGGATTACGACTTTGACCTATTGTATCACCCAGGAAAGGCTAACGTTGTAGCAGATGCCTTAAGCAGAAAAACAATGCATATGTCTGCTTTGATGGTCAAAGAGATGGAATTAGTTGAGAGCTTTAGTGATCTAAAGCTAGATGTGGAAATTGAAGCGGATGGGATCAAATGCTGCAAATTGGTGATATCTAGTAATGTTTTTGAGAGAATCCTACCCACATCTGTTTTTCGGTAAGCTTTAATTTTCGAGGTCGAAAATTTTGTTGTTGGGGAGAATGTAAAGACTTGATAAATGGTCAACTTGGGAAGGGGACAAGTGGCAATCAAATAGAAAAAAAAAAAAGAAAAACAATTTTAAAATCTGAAAACTTAATTAATACCTTTTCAAAAGCCCATTGCAAACACTTTTCAACAAACTTCCATTTCTTCTCCTCTCCTTCAAACATCCCACTGATCTTATCTTCTTCCAAATCAATTTCTCTCTTTAGATTCTCCACCATTGAGCTACCAAAATTCCACTCCGCAAACGTCCAAGTGATCTTGGAGTTACAAGCTCCTAATTGCACCGATCACGTTTTCAACCAAGTGAGGTAAGTAGTTTTCTCTCTTCTTAGCTGTTAGATGACTTGAGAGCATGCAATCTATAGAATTGCATGTGTTCTTGGGTCTTACCCTTTCAATTCCCTCTCAATTTCAGTTTTGAAACTTGTTCTGATCACAATTCTGTGATCCTTAGGTTTGGGGGCAGATTTTGTGGGTGTAAGACGTCTAGAGCCAAACTTGGAACTGTGTTGTGCAAATATTTCAGGTAAGGGAAGCTAGGTTTCTATCTTTGTTCGGTGATTTAGATTGTGCATGAACTAATTTTCTATTTTAATTTATGAAACGATGCATATGTGTGCTACTTACCTCACTTGGTTGAAAACGTGATCGGTGCAATTAGGAGCTTGTAACTCCAAGATCACTTGGACGTTTGCGGAGTGGAAGTTTGGTAGCTCAATGGTGGAGAATCTAAAGAGAGAAATTGATTTGGAAGAAGATAAGATCAGTGGGATGTTTGAAGGAGAGGAGAAGAAATGGAAGTTTGCTGAAAAGTGTTTGCAATGGGCTTTTGAAAAGGGATTAATTAAGTTTTCAGATTTTAAAATTGTTTTTTTTTTCTATTTGATTGCCACTTCTCCCCTTCCCAATTTGACCATTTATCAAGTCTTTACATTGTGGATAAAATCTGAAATGAATAGATGGTATGGATAAAATTTTAGATGAATAGGTGGTATTTTAATATCTGTTTATAAACGAATTAGATGCAGTTATTATAATATCCGTATATTTGTTATATACAAAAAATAGAAATAATTTTTATTTAATCAAGTAAATTTAATTAAAATTAAAATTAATTTATATTTTATCGGGTTAAATATAAATATGATTAAAATTAAATTTTAATTTATACTTAATTTAATTTATATTATATTCTATATTTTTTTAATTTTATTTTTAAAATTTATAAAATATATTTTTTTAAATATTCGTCGGTATCCACAAGTACTGTAAGTTTTAAAATACTCTCGAGTATTTTTTAAATTGATATCCATGCAAGTAGCAGGTGAATTTTTGTTGTTGTGTTGTCATCCCTAGACGTTATTGTTATATATATTATTTTGTTTACTTATTTGAATGTGCTAAGAAAAATGTGAGACTATGTGATTGATGTAAAAAAAAAATATTGTGTTTAATGTAAAATGATAAACAACTTTTTTTTCTTTCATTTAAAACATATTTGGGTAACAAAAATGGTTCCATCAATGATAGTGACAATAAGAGTCTCTTATCGTTGTAAGTGATAATATGAACGATATTCAAAAATATGATAATCTCATTATTTAACATGTTTTTAATTAAAGTATTAAAAATTATTCACTATTTTACATTAATTACAATATAATTTACATGTTAACCATATAATATCAAATTTCTTTACACTTTTAGATAAAACAACATAGTACACCTTTCAATCGTGCCAACACGAGCATATGGTCGTAGGTGATAAAAGAAATTAAGACTCGCATTTAATATCAATTATTTGTCATGAATCTCGGTCCTTTTAAAAAATAAGATATTTGATTGTCACGCGTCATTTGAGTGACATCTCCAAATTTCAATTTTTCAAGTAATTATTTATGTCAAGCAAGTTCATAAGAGATTGAGGTCATAAGTCTAATATTGTCTTTAATGAAGGATCAAGCTCATTGAGATTGAATGTCATTTTATTCTCAAGAAAAGATTGTATATATAGACATCAAGACTAAGTTTATTAACTCAAATAATCAATTAGTAAATATTTTCACTAAGTCTTCATGAAGACCTAAAATTTTATTATATTTGGAGCAAACTTGATACATATGATTTATATAAGCTTGAGTTGAAGTGTTAGACACTATTAATATATAGTTACTTATAATATCTTATATTAGTTATAATATTATGTGTATTTGGCTTAGTCTATATTTTCCAGTATTATTCATCATTATAAACATATTACCTTGTTTTACAATGGGAATTAACTCTATACCTAGTTTTCACTATTTTTCATATGATATATAAAGCTATGGTTTCTTGGTAATATAGCTATATACATTTTTTAGGGTTAAGAGAAGGAGAGAAGTATTTATATCCATTTTGTGATATGGTTAATGCTAAAAAGATACACTCGTGTGACTTAGGAGATAACTTATCAAAACCAAAACTAAAATTGTAAACAAGATGTGTAGATACAAAAACTTTAAGAGGTAAAGGAAGAAGAAGTTCATGAGAAAAAAAAATAGAATGAGGGAGTTTCTGTTTTCATAGACGTTGTCAATGTTCCAACCTCGAGTTCCTTGTTAGGGTCAATCATTACATCTAAATATTGTCACCACTACACTCATTAGTTTCCCGTTGTTTAAGAGTCGAGACTAAGAATAATTTAAATACTCTCCCTCCTTTAATCATTTAAGATATTTTTTAAGAACAAAACTCTACCAAGAGTTTCAAATTTAAAAGTAGACAATAACTCAATTGTGATAATTAATCCTAATGGTATTATCTCAATAGACTCGAGTTCAAGTCATATTTTATACTCATGAGAATATAATTTTTTAATTTTTTTTCCTTCTATATTAATAGAAAAAGCATTAAAATACTCTTTACTATATTATATTGGTGTTGTTGTTATCTTCTTCATGTCACTAGAGAAATGTAAAAAAGGAGAACGTTGGAGAGGAAGAAGAGAAATATAACAGAATAAAAACAAGAGAGAGATAACCTGCATAAAAAAAAAAAAAAAAAAAAACTCATTCTGAAAGGCAATATATACATTTCGAAACATTGTTCTAGAAATCTTGTTTTGGAAAGATGGTTATAGAATACATTTTCACAACAGATAATCTAAAACTCACTTTTTAAATAAGATAAAATGGTCATTTTGTAAATTTAAAGAATGCAAAAAAAATAAAAATAAAAATTGCAAGGGTGCAGGAAGAAAAAGCCTCTTCTAGATGCCAGTACAATTTGGCAAAGACAAGGTTCTTGTTGAAGTTGAACTGTAACAAAATTTTGACGATTGGTTAATTGGTTTTACTTTCTTCACCCCATAATTTCTTTCCTTACATTTCATAATATGAAAATGAGCAGCATATCTCATAATAAATTCGAAGCTATATTTTAGAATATATAAACTTAAACACTTTTTAATTACACAGTCTAAGACTAAATATTTTAAAAACGTAACATAAAATTTAGAATATACACTGGCTATAATAAGTATACATTGGCTATTATTTTAATTTGTTTGTATTGTGGGGTAGGGAGTAGAAGTACAAAGATGAAAGAAGAAACAGTTAGATGAATATGTAATATATTTGGGGTTGTCTATTTTTTGTATCTCATTTTGAAATCAATGGAAGTTGCAAAAAGTTTCATGGGGGAGTGCCGAAAGTAAATGTCCATATTTTGAGCATATGCGATCCAAACTTCCAAGAATGTGCATTGTACGGTAGACAACTAAACGTCACCGAGGGGATTTCTTTTTCCACCCATAGTTTCTTTCAGTGCTATGATTAATACGAAAACTCTCACATTTGTCCATAAAAAAATATTTTTAGATTGAGTATTTAAAAAGTTATTTTATTACATAAAAAACTTATGGATTTGCAATTTGTAAGTTTTTATTTTTTATTTATTTTAGGATTATGCAATTTGTATTACTTTTGAATTGTGATATATATTGTTAAGATATTATTGGATATTATGTTAGTTTTAAATGTAAAGAACTTAGACTAATTTCTTAGTATTTTTTATTTATAAATGTATAAATCTATGTGTTCAAATCATACTTGGGATTCATCTTGTGTCCCTTTCTCTTTTATTTTGATATAGTATCCTGACTGATGGTTACTCTTTCGGTGGATCCATCGTTTTCTTGTCTTAATTTTTTTTTTTCAGAAAATATTATTTTCGACATACTATTGTTATTGTTAGAGACGATAAAAAAATTTTACGTTTGCAGATATATGTGGATAAAATCTGCGACGAGTAGTTGATACCTGTGAGTATTTACTACCTGTAGATTGCGGGTAGCGAATACTTTAATACCCGCTTATAAACGGGTCAAGTGCCAGTATTATATATCCGACCTGAGATATCCCGTTACCCGTAAAAAATAAAAATAATAATTTAATTTATATTTAATTTAATTTAAAATAAAATTAATTTGTATTTTACCAGATTAAATTGATTAAAATTAAATTTTAATTAATATTTTATTTTATTTATATTAAATTATATATATATATATATATATATTAATTTTATTTAAAAAATGTATAAAATATATTCTTTTAATATTTGCGGGTACCCGCATGTTTTAAAATATCTATGGGTTTTTTGAAACGGATACCCATGCGGATAGCGAGTAGTGGGCGGATAGCGGGCGGGTAGCGGGTGGAGTTTTCATTTTGCGGGTTGGTTGCGGGTAGGCACTATCCATACCCGACCCGTTGTCATCCTTAGTCATCGTATTCACCATCATTGTTGGCACCACCATTGCTAGAACTAGAGTTTAATGACCTCCAACTATCACCACCATCAAACTCGGCTTGACACCCTCATGCTAGACATACAAGTTTTGTCGTGATGAAGTGTCACTGGAATTTTTCCATTGTTTTAGGGTTGTTTTCTTCTTGGTAATTATTCTCACTCTCTACACACCTATGACCTTTTTTCTAGTGTTCCTGTGTCGTCTGTTCTTTCAATAAACTTACCATCCTGAATGAATTTTTCAAATAGTATAAGAATTGTCAGAACTCTAGTTCCACTGCTTTTGTTGTATACATAGACACATCTTTTAATAGCCTCACTCATTCTAACTATCCATGCCCTTGGGTTCTGGACTTAAGTGTCATATCACATTACTAATAATATATCTTTTTTCTCTTCTATGTATACTTTAAATTATTTTCCTTCCATTACCATAGCCTATAAGTCTTAGGTTTCCTCACATGGTGTTGGTATTATTCATCTTCTTCCTTTCCTATCCATTGATATTGTTATTGATGTTCTTAAGTTTCCATTTAACTTATTATCCTTAATCGTCTCGTTTGTTTTCTTGATTATATCATCTCCTTTACCAAATATTCTATATGTTTACAAGACTAGTACGTTAGATAAATGACACTAGATATAACTTTTACGTTCTTTATTATCTTCGAGCATATGCACATATTGGTCATAAAATTGCTAAGATGCAACAACTTGTTCTAAATTTGTTTAAGTTATCGATTTTTTCTTGAGTTGTATCAATTAGGAAAACACAATTATAATTCTTTTTCTAGAAGTGTCTCACAACGTGATTCATCTTCTTTTCTCTTAGTTCACTCATACATTTGGAGATCAAGTCGTGTTAAAACAAATTTAGGGTTTCAATATTTTGCCACTTTTATTGATGATTATTCAAGATGTACTTGGTTGTTTTTGATGAAAAAAATTGTTTTGAGTTGTTTTCTATATTTAAAACATTTTATAATGAAATTAAAAATTAATTTGGAATTTTTGTTCGAACTTTGTATTGAATATAATTAAAACTATGTGCATGAGTAATTTCCCTTGTGTTGAATATACACATAGTGTGTTATATTTATAATAGAAGAAATATAGGTGATAACATTATTGTTAACGTGATCAAATTAATACTACTAAATTATAGCAATTTCAGTATTGCTAAGATAATAGCCAACAAAATAAAAATGATAAATTCAATCATAAGTCATTTTCCAACGAACACGGAATTGATTCTTAACAAATTAGTTATTATAAAAACTATACAAAAGAGTTAATAAAACAAAAACAATAAAGAAGATAAAGATCAATAAAAGATTAAAGAATAAAATAACAAAAGATAAAAAAAAATTATAAAAAGATTTAAAAAGATAAAAACAATGATAAAGAAAATAAGTTGATTTCACAGTTTTTTTTTTCAAAATAGGATTTATCATTGGTTATCTAAAGATTATTATTTAATTAATTATTGTCTTAGATTTTCAAATTAATCAATGTAAATTTATAATTAATTTTTTTGGCATTCTCACTCTTAACCAAAGTACATTCTCAATTAAAAACAAGAACTTTGTAGGTTAATCATAATAAAATTAACCAAAGTATATTTTCAATTAAATATTACTATGCTTAATCATGTTTATTCTTTTATCTCTTATGTCAAGTAAAAAGCTAATAAACCAAAATACATTCTTGTTTAATTCTTGTTAAAGTTTTTATCATTGATCAAAGTACATTCTCAATTAGTAGCAAAAATCCATTCAATCACATGAAAGTTTCTAAATTTAATCAAAGTAAATTCTCAACTAAAATTAAAAACCATTAGACTCATATGATTGATATGTTATGTAGATTTAACACCATGCTTACTTGCTATAATGTAAAAATCATTACTTTTACTTGATTAAGAAGAAAAAGACAGATAAAAAAAATCACAACAAGAATAAAAAAAACAAACAAATTTATTCATTTAACCTCAAAATCCAGTTAAGAAATTATAGCAGAATCAACCTTAAAGAGTTAGCACTCCATGGAATGTGAAAATAACATAAAAATAAAAGAATAGAGGGTGAAGAACATGAGAGAAGAGAGATGATGAAATTAGAACCCCAAAGGGTTCCTAAGTTCTCTTGATATGTTTTTCTAAGTCTCTTTATATAGAAATTGGATTAGGCTTTATTTTAGGCTTTTTTGTTGTTGTAATCTTCTTTATGATAATATAATTTCCTCCAATCATCTTATAAATAATCCAATATCTTCAATATACATTTGATTGTTGTGGAGATCTAAAAATATTTAAGAAAATATTTGCTAGATTAAAAAAAGATTTGACAAATATTATCTTTTGATATTTATTGATATAGTTAAATAAGGTAATATTTAACAATATCAAATAAAATATTTTAAGATATATTTTCTCCAAATTATCTTTTGTGATAAACATTTATCAATTATCAAAGCCCTTTTTGTAGAAAAAATAGAGAAAATCACTAAGGCGCAAATTTTGTTACCCATTCCATCTTCTTGGCTTAGTCAATTTTCTTCACTTTTTCATGCTTTTCTTGTCTTCTTCATGCAATACTTGGCTTAACTTCTTGTGATTTTGATTATTTTCTATTCTTGAATTTATCTTTAAGGTGTCATGAAACTTTAACCAATTTATTTTGACACTTGAATAAGTTCAACTTAGTTGTAGTTGCATTAGCACACCTTAAAATATCCAAAGAATATTTATAGAACTAAAAAGCTATTTTTAATATGTTTTTGTATCTCATGCTAAATAAACCCAATTATAACAAATCCTAATTAAAATATTATATTAAAGTACAAAAAGTAATTAAAAACACAATATTAAAGACTAAATGAGAGCATAAATATGCAATCATAAATGGGCTAAGCCCAAAATATAAATAGGGAATAATAACAAACTAGCTAAAAATAAAAGATATAGATAAGATAAATATAATATATCTTACACTCCCCCTCAAGCTTGTGCATACAAAATGTACATACCAAGTTTGTTACTAATATAATCAATAAAGACTTAGTGAAAATATCTGATTCTACACTCAAGTGACACCAAATTGTTAATGATTTGCGAAGACGATATAGAAGATGAAATACCAACCCAGAAAACTCCCCTTGAGCAACAAATCTGGGAGGTTGTTCCATGTAAATCTCTTCTTGCAAATCGTCATTGAGGAATGCATTATTGACATCAAGTGAATAAAGATGTCATTATTGAAAAGCCACCACGACTATAAATAAACAAATAAAAGCCATCTTTGCCACGAGAGAAAAAACATATATGGACGGGTCAAACACAATGGTGTAAAAGGGAGGTTAGAAGAGAAAACAACGGAAGAAGCTATTGGTGAACAAGATAGAAACCTTAAAAGTCCAAGATTTTCCCATCAAGGCACCTGAAAAAGGAAACAGAGTAACCTCAATGTTCTAAATAGTTTCCTAAGAGAAGATGAGATGTACAACCATGCACGATGAACTTGAAAGAGGAAAAAGAGTGACCTCGACACTTTAAATCGCTGCCTGAAAGGAGAGAAGATGTGCCACCACACATGAAAGAAAAAGAAGCATATCCACATCTTCAAAAGGTGTTGAGAGCGCATAGGAGCTTTGATGAAGGTGTCGTTGACGACACAGTGGTCGCCTGGCTGAGACGATCAAAATTGTGTGATCATCAATTGAAATTTAAACTCTAGTAGTGGCAATAGTAGACGACGACAATAGACGATAACATCGCTATTAGCGGTAGATGTTGTTGTCGACAACAGCTAGTGTAGAGGTAGAGGCAACAAAAATGTTTTCCTCTAAAGAACCAAACTCTAGATACCATATTGAATATAGTGAAAACTATGTATAAACTAGAGCTGTCAAAACGGGTAACCTGGCCCGGCCCACCACGGGTTGGTCACTTAGTGAGCCAACCCAACCCGGCTCATTTATTAGTGAGCCAGAAAAACTTGAACCCGGCCCGACCCACCACAGGTTGGTGGGTAAACGGGTTGGCTCACTAGCTCATTTAATTACATATTTTTTAAATAAAAAAAATACAAACTTTCTGTAATTTAAATTTAAACAAATTTCACTCCCAAAAAATTATGTTAAAGATAATTCAAAATAATAATAAAAAGCACAATACAATCCAAATTCAAAGATATAAAAAAAGAACCAATACTCAACAACATCAACTGTAACATAATTTCCCAAATTCAAAGATATCAAAAGTAGCTTGTTCAAATAATGTATACGTAAATTGTTTAAATAAAATGAACAAACTTTGATAAGCATGTCAGAACACGAAAAAAATCATTCCATGTTTTCAAATCTCTTACAACAAAAATCAAATTCGCAAACCCCTATTTTTGTCATTATAGGATTTTTGAAAAAAAGAAAGAAAGAGAAGTGAGAAAACAAAAATGTGGAGAAAAGAGAAGATAAAAGGAAGGGTGTTTTACATGCTCCTTGAATAATTTTATTTTAGTGAAGTAAGAGTGAGAGCACCCTCAAATGAGAGCAAGTACTGCGAGAGTGATTTGTGAGAGCAAAGGTTACTTTTTTGGTATACACAGTGAGTGAAGAGAGTATTTTATTTTTTAGGGTTTCATAAATTAAATAATAAATTAAAAAAATAAAATTAGGTAGGTGGGTTGGTGGGCCAACCCGGCTCACCACGGGTTCAACCCGCATGAGCCAGGTCTAAATGAGCCGGGTTGAAATCTGACCCGCATATAGATGGGTTGTATTTTTCAAACCCAACCCGGCCCGAACCCATGACGGGCCGGGTTGGCCCGCGGGTTGTGACCCATTTTGACGGCTCTAGTATAAACTATGATACCAAGTCAAGAAGTGGACTTTAAACCTAACTCAACCTTACAAAACCAACTTGTATGGTTAGGTTTACAGTCACTTGTATACTTTAAATTGGTCTTATCTCTAGTCAATGTGAGACTTCCAACACACCCCTTCACGCCGAGGTATATTCATCTAAAGCGTGAAACTAGACACTAATGAGTAGTCCAATAATGGCCCAATAACGAGTGAAATGATATGCCTGACAAATTTTGCTAGGATAGACTCTAACCTGACTCTGATACCATGTTAAGAAGTAGACTGTAAGCCTAACTCAACCATACAAAACTGACTTGTAAGGTAAGATTTGTACCCACTTATATACTTCAAATTGATCTTATTTCCAGCCGATGTGAGACTTCTAACACTTAGCATAGTGATAATGTTTGTGAGTATCTTTCTCATTCTTTTCAAAATTTTAGGCCTTCTAATGACATTCTTCTTTACACCTCATATACTTATACACCTAAAAAAGAAGATTGTTAAGCGCAATACCAGACATATTATTAAAACAACTCTTAAAATGTTAATCCATGGTGATATTCCACAACATTTTTGGGTGATGTTGTTCTCAGTGCGTGTTATCTCATTAGTTGCATGCCATCTTTGATCTTAAATAATAAAATTTATCATTTATGAACCTCTTCGTCCTTTACCTCCTAAAGTTTTTAGATCTACATGTTTTGTTTATAATTTTAATTCTAGTTTTGGTAAACTATCTCCCGAGTTATACAAATGTGTCTTTTTAAGATTTACTAGATCACAAAAAGGATTTAAATTCTTCTCTATTTCTCTTAATTCATTTCAGCATATGTCACCTTCAAATAGTATTTCCTTCACTTTAATTCTCCTTTTTCCCCTTAAATGTATTGTATGTTACAATTATTGTACATATTAATTGTAATCCTCTTGTTGTGTCTAATGCACCTCAAATTTTCCACCTCCACTGAATAACTCATTTCTAATGTCAATTCCTCCATTCCTTCAAGCTTCGACATTTGATTCTAAACTTTCAATTGCCCTCCGTATAGGTATATACTCTACTTGTAATCTATCTCCTAATTACATTGCTTTGAGTTACCACATATTATTTCCACCTTTTTATACACGTCTTTCGTCTATTTCTTTTTTGTTAATTCCAAAATTTTTAAGGTGATGTCTTAGCCTGTCCTAATTGGTGTTAGGCCATGCTTGATAAAATAAGTGCTTTTTAGAATAGTGAACCTTAGGAGTCCGTCCCATTACTGTGTATGAAATTTGTTGTTGGTGGTAGGTAGATTTTTGCTATGAAAGTTGGTCCTGATAGTATTATTGATTATCTCAAAGCTTACCTTATGGCTAAAAGTTACACAATTTTTTTGTTTGGATTATGGTGATACTTTTACTTCAGTGGAAAAAATGAATTCTCTTTGCATATTTATAGTCATGGCTACTTTTGAATAATGGTCCCTTTACCAACTAGATATAAAAAAAATGTTTTTCTTAATGAGAATTTGTAGGAAGAAATTTATATGAACAACCTCCAAGTTTTTTTTGTTTAGAAGGAGTCTTTTGGATTGATATGTCATCTCTGCAAATCTTTATATGACTTGAAAAAGTCTCTTAAAGCATGGTTTGAAAAATTTATCATTGTAGTTCAACAAATTGGCATGACTTGTTGTGAGACAAATCATTTAGTTTTTTTTTTTATCGTCACTTAAGTGTTAGGTGCATCTATTTAATAGTATATGTTGATGACATTATTTTTACAGGTAGTGACCAACATGACATCTCCTAGATGAAACAACACCTTTATACCACTTTCAGACCAAATATTTTGACAAACTCAAATATTTTTGTGGAGAATAAGGAGCACAATCGAATAATAAGGAGACCTTAAAGAAAATATACATTGGATATTTTGGAGAAAACTAAGTTGATGAACTCAAAATTTGTTTAAGTGTAGCCTTTCTCAAATCTTGAGAAGTACAAAGGATTAGTTGAAAAATTGAACTATCTTATTGTTACTCATCCTCACATTTCTTTTGTAGTCAGTGTGGTGAGTTAATTTTTGAATTCCCTATGTGTAGGTCATTATAAAATAGTCATTCACATATTACAATATATTAAAGGATCTTTTGGAAAATGTTTGCTATATGGTCACAATAACCATACTAAAGTTTTCTGTTATTTAAATACTAATTGGACATAATCTCCTTCTGATAGAAGGTCACTTACGTATATTATGTCTCCATTGGTGATAACTTGATCTCTTTGAAGAACAAGAAATAAAATGTTGTGACAAGATGTAGTGTAGGTGTAGAGTATAAAGTTATGACCTCAACCACTTGTGAACTTGTTTAACTTAAATAATTACTTAAAGAGTTGCAAGTCAAAGATGTCACTCATATTAAATTTATATGTAACAATCTAGACACTCTTCATATTAATTCTAATCTTATCTTTCTCGAAAGAATCAAACACATAAAGTTAATTTTCATTTTATTTGAGAAAAAAGAAATCATATTTTGAGACATCAAGATTGAGTTTATTAACTCAAATAATCAATTAACAAATATTTTCACTAAATCTTTACAAAAACCTAAAATAGATTACATTGTGACAAACTTGGTACATACTAAAGTATTAGATATTGTTAAAATATCATTAGACATTGTTAGTTACAATATTATGTTAGTTTTAAATTAACGGGCTTAAACCCATCATTTTATATTTTTCTTATTATGAATGCCATAATCTTATGTGTTCAACACACATTATGAATTCCTCCTACACCTCTTTCTCTTTTATTTCAATATATTACATAATTTGAAAGTTGTTTTTCACATAAAAAAGCACAATCTAAAAGTTAATTTTTCATAGAAAAAAGTTTATAAATTGCGTAATCCAAAAAGTTTATAAAGAAATAATTGATAGCACAATTTAGAAATGCCTTTTAAATTATACACAGTTCTTCAAAACACTTGCTTTCTTGAATTCATTCACACAAGTGATTATGACAATGATCACAAGAAGACGGTGAAGTTGTGGGATCAACTTCTCCACCATTAATATTTGTGAGAAATAAGGTTGGTTTAAAAGATTTGGAAAGAAGAGTTAAAGAAGTTGTAAGTTCAACATTTTCACTACCAAATTTTAACAATTAACAAATTTTTTAATAAAAAAAGAGTACGATGATAAAAAGGGAATGAGGATAACAACGAAGACAGTTTAGTCTTTTAACCACTCCGATAAAATGTACATAGAAACTATCAGAGTGCAAAATTGCTTGACACCGAAAATTCCCCTTAGAATTTTGAGACATCCCTCCTATCCAGAAATGGCAAAGCGCACTTGGACGTGGGCTCGTCATAATTTAAAAAGGGCTACCCTATCAATCTTTTTCACAAAAATTTATTTCCGTACAGCTAACTCCATTCTTGTGATTGCTAACATTGTCAATCTTTTCATTTTGAAGCTCCCCATATTATTTGGTAAGAGACAATGAACTCCAAAGGCTTAGTGCTACTGATATTTGTTTGCTGATTATGTTTGGATAAACAGAATATTGGAACTTAATTGGGTTAGGATGGATGCAGTTTCTTCCTGCACCCCATCAATTGGATTCTGCTTTCTGGAACATACTATACAGATTCCAAAAATATCTCTCCGGAAGACACCCATATTCCAGATCAAAATTTCCGAAAGTCTATGATGAGGGCTAAAAGAAATTTGATAGGATGCAGGAAGAAACATCCTAGCATGGATTATGATGGGTGAGTATGAGTTTGGTGAGGAAGAAAGAGAGGGCAATAATGGCCAAGAAAGGAAAGAAAAAATGTCAATCACCTTCTTAGACAGCAGCGAATAGTTGCCGCTGGAGACAGCAGAGGACAGTTACTTGGAAAGGGTTGGGAGGCTTGGTGTGAACTAACCTTAATAACAAGACGGGAAATGTTTTATGAATAATTGCATAATAAAAGAAAAAAGAAAAAAAAAAGAAACAAAAGATGTATAATAGATATCTTTGAAAAGAGGTGTGTGAGTGTGTGTGTGTGTCTCTATATATATATATATATATATATATATATATATATATATATATATATATATATATATATATATATATATATATATATATATATATATCACTCTCCTAACAGGATTAATATTGCACTTAACAATTGTGACCTATCCTAACCTTTCTCTCATATTTAATTACAAAAATGTGGATAAAAACTTGGCATTATAAAGGTGATGAAGGATACTTAAAACATACCATTCTGAAGTGATCTTTATTAGTTAAGATCATTCATTTAGTGCAACTTTATTGCGTGAACAGTGAAGCGAAAGAAAACTCAGGCAAGGAGCGATTTTGATATCAAGGGCAAGCAACCCTCTATACAAAATCAGATTCAGCCGAATGCTAGTCCAATAAAAGCATCTAACCGAGAAGAGATCTCTATAAGTATAAAAAAAATCTACATTGTTGGTCTAAGAATATACAGTGCATCTTCACAGAATATTTGAACAAAGATAGATCACTTCCCTGCTACAAATGACGCGGGGAATAAGGGCCAATTTGAGAATTCTAAGATGCTTCTTCCATAAGGCCTGAAATTATAAAATAAAATGGTAAAAGATTATTCATGAACTGGTCACCGACTCATCGGCCTTGGAAATCAAGCACATAAAAAATAAAATATTCGACAATGGAGTCTGGAGAGATTAGGAACTCATGTCACTAGTTTTACTGAAGCATACCATTGTAAAATTAATTTCATTCGATGAGAAGAGGTAGAGCAGAATGGATTGGGGATGGATTTAGATCTGACAAGAGTTAGAAAAAATAATGCATCAGAATCAGAAATCAATCAACATTATTCTATGGTTGGAAAAGGGTAGAAGATAAGTACATACCTCCAGATTCATTTCGGAGCCAATCTTGGGTACATATCAAAGCCTCTCTTGTATCTGGGTTTAGTGAACTACGAGAAGAATCTAGCACTCTGCCCCCAGTGCCAAAGGCCAATTCCGGTGCCAAAGTTGACATTGGAGTCCCTAGAACATCACGTGCCATCATAGACAAAATTGGGTACCTTGGCATGTGGACTTTCCACCAGTTCAATATGTTAAAATCAGAATTACGTGGAAAGATTGGTTCCTCTAAATACTTGTCCAAGTCTGATGTCATAGACTGGTTCTGTGATGTCTCGTGAAGGAATCTGTCAAAGCCTTTTAGCCTGTCTCTGGAACTACAACTAGTACTAGGCAAACTGCTACCAGGCAAGGCTGAGCCTTGATCAATCATAGTTGAACAAATAGAATACGCGTTAAAAAGTTCTTTGATACCATCAGAAACTTCCTTGATACGCTCCAGAGCAGTGCTGCCATAAATCAGGGAGTAGTAGTACTCAACCAATTTCATTTTAAACCGAGGATCTAGAACAGCAGCGAGAGCTAAAGCTAAACTGCACTTGCTCCAGTACTTGTCAAATTTGGCTTTCATCTTCAAAGCCATGGGACTAAGAAAACTATCTGAACTTCTGCACCAATCAATTAATTGAATATGGACATCACAAATCTCAGGGAAATATATATTAGCAGTAGGAAATTTGTTGGCCGCAAATACGTTTGTAATTTCAACTAAAAGTTTTAAGTATCCAGTAACTGAAGTGGCCCATTCCCACTCTTCATCAGTCAGTGTTGATGAATAAGAGGGATCGTGATCTTGGAAGAGAGAAAAAACACTCCTGTATTCTACCGCAGTTTCAAGCATGAGATATGTAGACTTCCACTGAACAGGAAAATCAAGAAACAACACCTTCTGCGTGTTAACTGTAGCATGCTGAGCAATTTCATTAAATTTTGCCTGCACTAATTGTGAACTTCTAACATATCTGATACTCTCTCGAATCTTTTGGATCACTTCCTGTAATGCATCCATGGCATCTTGAGCAATGGAATTTATGAGATGTGCTGCTGAGCGTATGTCAAGTAACTGACGAGTACTTAAGAAAGGTCTTTTCTCAGAAACTCGCTCCTTTATTCTAAGGGTGATGTCATCATCGATGGAACAATCATCAAGTGTCAAGGCAAAAAGCTTGCCATCAATATCCCATTCATTGAGACATTTGATAATCACTTCTGGAAGTAAGTCTTCAGTATGTAAAGAATCAAGTGTGACAAAGTTCAAGATTTTCTTCTGTAATGTCCATTCCTCGTCAATATAATGAGCAGACAAGCATAAATACGAAGAATTTTCTGCTGAAGACCACATTTCAATAGACAGATTAATTCTACCTTGTAGTTTGTTTATCATATCATACATTTTCTCTTTCTCCCTCCTATAGATATCTATACAAGAAATCTCTACAGCACTGTTTGGCATGAACTCAAAGAGAGGCTGGAGGTTCTTCACAAAGACCTTGAATCCTACTTGTTCAACCAAGCTCAATGGGTATCCATGTAATATGATCATGCGTGCAAGATCAAGTTGACTCCTTTCCTGATCAAATTTACTACTTCCGAAGCTAATGATATCATCCTTCTTATGCTCCTGTTCAAACTTGATAATCGTTGGCTTTATGTATTCTTCTTTCCTCTGACCTTCATCAAAACTAATGTTTGCTAGACTGATGGTATTATCTTTCTTCCTTCTCTTTGCAGCAAGTAATTGAGACACGTCAAAATTTGATCTTTTCAAACACCGCATCAAGTGATTTCTCAGATGAGTAGTTCCACTGTTACTTGATCCACTAAGTCTCTTGTTACAATGCACACAAACAGCATAGCAGATGTCAGCCTTTCTAACCCTTTCAAAGTGATTCCAAACAACCGATGTTAGCCTTTTTGGTTTCTTAGTACCTGAATCATTTGATATTTCCATCGCATAGGCTTCAGATTACCACCAACACTCTACACATCACACAAAATTAAGTGATAAGTAATCGCCCAAAATGTTGTAAGACAAAAAGTCAAAACTTCAAAATTTGTGAAGTAGCAAAGCACTTAAGAATGACTGGGTAGAATAAAATCAAAAGCTGATGCCGGTCCCACCTCTGAAATAAAGGTGGCGAATGCACAAGGCTCCTCCCCCAAGTGGGGTTCAGGGAAGGTAAATATAAATATGCACAATCTTACCCTGCAAGCAAAGTTTTCTAGGTTTGTACTTGTGACCTCTATGTCATAAGGCTGCAACTTCACTATATTGCGGCAAGGCTCACCCCTCACTCTTTCATGAATTAGACAAAGATGTAAGTGGTTAAAGCTTATCCTCTAATAAACTCACTAAAATCTTGTGAAATCTTTTGATAAACCTTATCACAACAACAACCTATATTCCTAAACCAGATATCTTCCATTTCAGAGAGGTTTTATATTGTAACCTACCTCACATGATGAGGCTAAAAGTCAATCATCTTAATTGTCAATAACTCAATCATCTTAATTGTCAATATCACGGCCGCATCAGATCACAGACCCTATCAGCCACGGTTGCTCTACAAGATTCTTTAATTTAAATATGATGATCACAATTACAACTACAATTTAAAACCCTACTCAAGTTACCAAACAAAACCTTGAAACTCAGCATACTCAGAAAAGCATAGCAAGAACAATTAGTTTAGATCACAATCTAGATATATCTTGACTCAAACTAACTTAAACCTTAAATAAACATCAAAGTCACTGTAAATTGAAGGGAATAAAAATAAAGAAAAAAAGCAAATTGGGTATGTTTGGAATTTAAAACATAGATTGCTACAATTTTGTGGCCTATATACAACAAGCTCTAAATAAAAGCCAAATTTCACAAAATTGTTGTGCAATTCAGATAAATTGAACCGTCATATAACGCAATTAAGAGTTCCAATTAAAGGAAAAGGGAAAAGAGTTGAATTGAAGAGAGAGAGTCTTACTTAGAGAGAGAGAGTGGGTGGTGGTTATGATGTTAGAGTCCGATAAGAGGGTCCGGCAGAAAATGATAGGGTTAGGAGAGAAGGGAGACGGACAGAGAACCGGTGATGATGCGTGTTTGGATTTGGATCCGATTCTGATAGGTATACCCAAATTGGGCGTTGGTGAGGAGAATAGAAATCGGGTGGGTGGGTCAAATGCGGGTTCGAATAGTTCTGTGTTTCGGGTTAGGATGGTGGTTTTGATTGGTTGGGTTCCCAGATGTTGATATGGAATTGACCTACTCAAGTTGAAATTGGACTTTTGCATAATTCCAAAAAGGAAAAAAAGAAACAGAAAAACAATAAAAAAACCTTGAATAAAAGGTAAAAAGTATATAATGACTAGTACAAACATGCGTCTACGATTTCTTCTTATTATGATAATAAAAAAAATATTTTTATTATTAATTAATTAAATTTTAAAAAATAAATTGTAAAATTTAAAAGATAAAATAACAAATATAAATTATATTTATAAAAGTAAAATTCGTAAAATGTGAAGATGGGTTGAGTATTGGTTTGCAGTAAGATGGGTGGGTATTTATAAATCAGGGCATATGATTGAGTATTGGTTTTGCAGAATTTGCAATAGATATAAAGATGGAATGGGAATATGAATTGTTTTGGGTTAGATAAATTTTTAGTTCGTAAATTTAGACTGAATTTTTAAATTTTAAAAATAAATAAATAAAATCAATTAATTTAATAACATTAACTTTTATATATATTAAAAGATGTTTTATACTGATATTTTTCAAATTTGAAAATTAAAATATATCAAAATTTATATCTGCTAGATTTTAATTCTATATCCAGTCCAATTGTTTATATATTGTTATAAGCTAAATTCACTTTATAGACTTTATAACATTATGAGCATTTCTTTATTTTACAATGCTAACCAATTACGAGTCTTTATGAAAACACATTACATTAATTACTCTTTACTTATATTTGTGTTTCCTTGAGTGAAAGTAAAAAATATTCACTAAAAACAATGAAAAAAAATATTTGATATAACTAAATTTTTACATTCATTTACCATTATCCTTTCTTACTTTTTAATCTATTTTTTTAAATAATACAAAATTTTACACTTTTCTATCAAACTAAATACCAATGACATCATACATACATAAACCACATAAGTAAATGTTACGGTTACGGGTCGAGTTACTAACACCTTCATAATTTATCTCTACTATCGTCGGTCGTGTGTTGTTGAGCCTCATGTACTCCGTCCGTCCGGGGCAGTACCTACCAAAGGTACTCCAATGCCTAAGTCAGTATAAGGTTTGTTCGGTAACAGTAAACCAATAATAAATGAGCATTAAAATCAACCACTTACCTCTTACCTTTGACGTATATTTATAATTTTTATCGTGGGCCCGTGCAACATCTTAATTCTGGCCCAATCACGACCCATCATTCCTAATCTTGACTTACCCTAATATGCTTCGCAAAATCAGGACCCGTGTCGTGCGTTTAGGACGAACGTGTTCTTCAAGCGTCCTGTAGTTGGTACGTTAAGGTTATTCTTTTTGTGTGTCATCCGTCCATTCCGGTGTCGTTCGTCCTGCTTGGTCACCCAGTACACCGGGCCCCCCAAGCCCTAGTCACGATTGGTGGCGTTGGGCTTTATTGGTATGAGTTGGTCGAGCATGTTGCGGTTACTTTGGGTATACTGGCCTTTTGAATGTGGTACATGGGTGGGAAAACAGTGTTAGGAACCCAAGCGACGGTTTTCGAGAAGTGGAACCGTCACGCGATCTGGGTCGTTGGTCATGCTTGATCTCAATGGCTATCGTTTCGTTGTCTATAAATAGTGGAATTGGGTGTTGTCATTTTCGCCTTTCAACTTCTCCCTTTATTCACCGTCCGTTTCATTCTTTTTCAAGGTAATCTTAATAATGGTTGTGGTTAGTGTTTATTCGTCGGAGGAGTCGGCGGGCCGAAGCAGCGGGGACACGATGGGCATGGTGGGTGTGGCAAGTGCAGTGGGTGACACTGCTCAATCATCAGGTTCAGTATCATCCTCTTTCCTCGAGAGGTCCGATCTTGAGGAGGGGTCGAGACCTATTTCTCCCGTCTATGGTGGGGACAGGCTGGTAAATGGAGTGGTTATTTTTCTCTTGAGAGGTGGCATCCACATCGATCGAGAGGCCAAGGAACTTGCTAGCGATTGGCCACGAATAAGAGGGTATGGTTGGGCTTCTAACGATGTCAGCCTTTTTACCTCCGTTTTTGGGACCCGCGAAGACCTTCAATGGTGGACGGATCGGTCGTACATTGCCCGAGACATGGAATACGCTCAACTTTTTCGCCTAGGAGTGAGTCATCCGAACAAGCGAGTTTTTTCATTGGAAGGGATCCAGTCAGGACAACTTCTTCTTTGTATATACTTACATGTTCGACCATATACTTGTCCGGGTGCCATTTACGGACTTTCAAGTGTCCATCCTTCGAGAGCTCAACATTGCTCCCTCTCAGCTTCATCCGAATGGTTGGGCGGCCGTTCAGGCCTTTGTGACAATGTGTTCTGCTATGGGGATTGTCCCTTCTATGCCAGTCTTCCTCCATTATTGTCTGTCCAACATCGCACTCTGTTCAAACTGTATACAGAGTCGTTCGGGAACTTCAAAACCAGATATTTCAAAGTAATAATAAGGGAATCCGGTCGGCCTGAGTTTCACAATGAGGCGGGCATTCCTTTGTTCCCCTTATATTGGACGAGGGATCCTCGCAAACTTTGCGCCTATTCGATTGGCCGTATCAATCCTGAGGATCGAGAATCTGTGAGGATAATGAACAGCCTGCCCCGCCTCCTGAGTGCCCGTGGCTTCGTTGAATGTTTGAGATATGAGGATTTTAATCAGATAGCGTTCGTTATTGGTTTTTTGCTTGTTTTGTTTTTTAACTAGGCTAAATTGTTGTCTCCATTTCAGGCTACATGTCTCTACCGGAACCGCATAAGAAGAGCTTTGCGTCCTCCCAAAGACGTAAGGGAGGAAGTAGCTCTAGAGGTCCGGACTTGTTGTCGGCATCCTCAAACCGCGCTCCAATTGATGGAAATCAGACTTCCGTTCCCCCCGTTGGTCAAGTGAAAGTGGTCGCGGCTCCTGATCCTACGATGGTGGTCAACATGGAGCCATCTTTAGAAACGCCTGCGGATGGAGTGGTCGTCCCTTCGACGGAGAAAAAGAGGAAAACAAAAGAAGGGGAGAAGTCTTCCTCAAAGAGAAGTCGTTGGGAGGGAAGCATGTCACAGCCTATCTCGACCGGCGTTTTTGACCCAGAGTTCCACGTCAGCTCTCGCGCGAACTTCCACACCAGATCTTTCCAACGTGTGGCCATTGAACCGATGTCCAAGGAAGACCTCTTAAATGCTGCGGTGGAGCTAACTACTCGACGGGCTATGTTGACTTGGAGTCTGCGTAAACTCGCCAAACGCAGGGATGCCCACAATATCAAATCAGAGATTGATGAAGAGAAGAAGATTTCGGAGGGACTTCGAGCTCGATTAGAGGCGTTGGCTGTTGATCATGGCGGGTGTGCTGGGCGGCAAATGACTCTTCAAGATGAATTGGATGAGGCTCGTCGCCAACTAGCTAGGGCTATAGAATTGCTGAAGATTGCTCGTGCCAAGGGCGATGAGCTGGTGGAGGAAGTTGGCAAATTGAAAGTTGAGGTTAGAAGGTTGGGGAGGAGGGGGATGAGCTGGCCGGTCAGAGCGAACGACTTACCTCTGAGCTGATCAAGGAGAACAAAAAATAGCCACTCTGAATGCGAACGTGGTAATCGAGCATGAAGAGGGTTTTAATAAAGCTATGCGCCAAGCAACCTTCCTTTTGAACGTGGATCCTTTATCAGCGGGTTTTGACATCACCCAGGACGTGTTTGATGGGAGAATGATGCCGATAGATGATGATGATAACGAGGGTGCGGTGGATGTAAGACCCGTATAAATAAAACAATGCTTTTTTTAATTATTTTATTTCGGGATATTAAATAATAAATTATTTTGTGAAATGGTGTTGAGAAATATTTAATGAGGTGAATAAAATGAAATTTATATTTGTTTTATGTTAATTTACAAAAAAAAAAAACCCTTGAAATAGTATTTAAATATAATTGTTTGCATTATTATATCAATGGATGAAGTGTTTCTTATGCATGGATAATAGGGGGTGTGTGTTTTGTCTTGCGTTCAAACCCTTCCTAGGCCAAAATGTTTCTTAGTTCCTTTTTAATTTCCAATTTGGCATGTGGGTCCCATCATGAGGTAAGAAAGATGAAATCAAAAGCTTGGAATGTGAAATGAAATCAATTGATGTGTGATTTCCGTGAATGAAGTTAAGCTTCTTCCTTTGTTTTGTTTCTTCCATTAAATGATGAGAGAGAAATGTGTAATGGTGTAATATTATTTTATATCAATGGATGAAGCTTGGTATGGTGCTTCTTGTGCGTGCGAGTCCCATCATGAGGTAAGAAAGATGAAATCAAAAGCTTAGAATGTGAAATGAAATCAATTGACGTGTGATTTCCGTGAATGAAGTGTAGCTTCTTCCTTTGCTTTGTTTCTTCCATTAAATGATGAGAGAGAAAGGTGTAGTGGTGTAATATTATTTTATATCAATAGATGGAGCTTGGTGTAGTGTTTCTTGTGCGTGCATAAGAGGGGGTGTGTGATTTGTCTTGAGTTCAAACCCTTCCAAGACCAAAATGTTTCTTAGTTCCTTTTTAATTTCCAGTTTGGCATGTGGGTCCCATCATGAGGTAAGAAAGATGAAATCAAAAGCTTGGAATGTGAAATGAAATCAATTGATGTGTGATTTCCGTGAATGAAGTGTATCTTCTTCCTTTGCTTTGTTTCTTCCATTAAATGACAAAAGAGAAAGGTGTAGTGGTGTAATGTTATTTTAATACTTTGTGTGCATGTAAATTGGTATAAGAAAGTTGAAAAGGGAAGCCTTTTCACGTATTTTTTTAGTGTGGTGCAACATGTGTTATTTTTTGTTTGCTTTTATTATAAGTTACTTTTGCATGGTTGGAGAGAAAAAAATAAAGGAAGTAAGCAATTGGTAGGTGATGACTAGCTGTGGACGTTCAAGGGAGGGGCTTTTGCTTCTCATTTTGTACCTTTCATACGTTACTTGCATGCTTGGTTAGTAGGTTTCATTTTTTATTTTTCATGGGTTGGTGGCACATGTTTTCTAGACTTAGGAAGCTTGTAAGTGACTTTGTGATTCCTTGGAGAGGTTACCATTTTATAAGAATTGTAGGCCACATAAATGAGTATTATAAAGACACTTAAACATACTTTAAACCTACCATTTACACACATTAAAGAGAGGTTTTATGGGTGTTAATGTGGAGTTAAGAATGGGAAAAATATGAAATGGGCTAAGGGTGCCCTTGGGAGTGACCTTGAGTGGGTGGTTTAGGGTTAGAAATTTGTAGGAGTGGTTCTACTTAAGTGTGTAATTTTAAGATAATTAGGTGGTATTACAAACTTTGTGAGAAGGGAAAAAAGAGTGAGTGAGCCGTAATTAAGTGGAGAGAAAGAATTCCTAGTGAGAACCAACCAAGTCGGTGAGAGAAAGAAAGTACTCACCCTAGCTTTTGGAGTTGGACGAAACTTGAAGGGAACCTAGAAGAGTGAAGGACTTGGAGTCTAAGAAGGAAAGAAACCTAAGAACCTTGGAGGCTAGCTTGGAATAGAGGTAAGGGGGTTTAACTTAGGACATAATATGGTGTATAATGGGTATAAGGTAACATGACAATGTTGATGCATGTTTTCTTTCTTTTGTGTTGAGATTAAAAATAATATGTTGATGTATGCACTCTTATTTTGGGTTTAAGTTTCATGAGTTGTTGAATGGAGAATGGGTATTCACATGTTCATTTTCGTTTTATTATCATATGGGGCATATAATGGACTATACATGGTTATATTTTAAGTGAAAGTGTTGTTGTTGGAATGGGTATACATGTTGGGCGAATTGGGGTGTTGTTTGTGTATAAAAAATGTGATGGATACACTTAATTCCATGTTCCTATGGTGTGTATCTTGTTTAATTTTACCTTGCATGAATTATATATATTGAGGGACACTTATCTACACTCTTTGACCAAGAGCGTGGGTAGGAGGGAATTGTGAGTTCTCTTCCATTGTTGGAAGAGAAAGGAATGAGTTATAAGAATGAGAGGAGTGAAAGAGAAAGTTGAGAGATGGGATGCATGGGTTCTATGTATTAGTGGTGAGAGAAGTAGAATATGTTTTAGTTGTGTGAAGAGAAAATAAAATAAAAAGAATGGTGTGGGTTCTAAAGGTTTTGGACGTGAATGAGAGGGAGAAAGCGAGTGTTTTGTATTTGTGTACAAAAGTAAAAAAATGAAATAAAATAAAACAAAAGAAGGTAGTTTGGTGCAGGGCTTACGTAAATGATGGAAGGGGAAGAAGTTATGTTTAGGGTTTTTGGGTGAAAACAAAAGATAAGAAAAGAGAGGGGGTAGTAGAGTGACGTAAAAGTGAGGGTAAGCAAAGGTGAGTTGGGTTGAAAAGTCAAAGAGGATAAAGAAAGAAGGGATGAAGGTGTGAGTACATGGGAGTGGGAGTTACGTAAATTGTGTAGAGCTTTAAGTGGGGAAAAATCAAAATGAAATAAGGAGTGAAAAGAGGTGGGGCCGTGAGCTTAATGAGGGAGGGAGAAGAGAAAAATGTAATGTGGTTGGGTGAATGAGTTGTGTTTACATAAATGGTGTGCAAGAGAGAGAAGAATGAATTGAAAAGTGAAATGTGAGAAAAAGTGATCTAGAAAGGAGGTGTGAGGTCCATGGCAAGAAAAGGTGAGAGAAAGGTGGTGGTGTTTAATTGAATAGAAAAAGTTAAAAGTGGAAAAAGAAAAGGAGAATGTTACATAAAAAGCAAAAAAAAAAAAAGAGTTTTTATTAGAAAAGAGTAATTCAAAGTGGGGTTCACTTGGTGAAAGAAAAATGGATTTTTGTTTTAAAGTTAAAAAGATTAGTGGGGTCCACTTGAGTTGGTAAATTTAAGAGGGAGTGTAATTAAGAGAAAAAGGGATGTATTAAAAGAATGTGATATGTTGTGAATTTATTAAAAACGGGGTGAACTAGAAATAATTATTTTGATGGTCGGGTTGTGAAATTATTTAATTCACGAGAGTATGACAGTAGAAAAATAATTAAATTATTTAATTGAGAAAATTGAGTTATTTAATTATTTGTTGGTCAATGAATTTGGTTGACTTTATACATGGTGTTGTGAAATGTGTATGGTTTTGGTGGTGTGGTTGTGAGAGCAAACGTTTGTTATTTCCTTGGAATTTTGTCAAGCGGTTGATTTCGTATTGGTATACGATAAAGTGTTGGGTCTTTGCGGAGACAGAGATTCGAGTGTCACCTTTCCTCGCGCGCGAGGAATGAGAGGGTTTAATGTCTCGCCCAATGACTTCGACTCGTGTGAGTATAATGCTCGGTGGGTGCGCCTAACCGAAGTTTTTACTCGTAATTCCTTGAGAAGTATGGGAGATAGGTCTGAAGTTGCAATAGAAGACGACTCGAATAGTCCTGTTTTGGTAAACAAGTTTGAATCACTTTGTTTTAGTAAACAGGTACGAAAAAATTCAAGGAAACAACATAAGCTTGTATTTATGCTCTGGGTTATGAAATGAATATTGGGAGGTATTGTAATGTAATGAGTATTTTGGTATGTGTTATGAATTGAGCATTTAGGCATAATGTGATGTTGGAGTTATGAGTTGAGTATTGAGATATAGTATGATGTAATGCCTAGTATAGTTTGTGTTTTGAGGATTTGATTACTGAATTGTATTATATGTTATGTTCTTAATTACTCACCCTTTACTTTCGTGGTTGTGGTTCCACCTATGATCGTACTTGTACGGGAGTAGATGACAGCGCAGATAAGGCAAGACAAGAGTAGCGCGACGCGAGAACGGGAAATTTTACTGATGGGATTTATATATGTTTTAAAGACATTTTATGTTTCGAATAACATATTTGAATATTTTGTAAGGTTTGAATTTTAGTTGTAATACGTTCGGACGATTAATGTTTTATTTGCTTTTGCGGTTTTATACAAACGTTTATAAGTGACGTTATAAAAAAATGGCGTAGATTTCAGATTTTATTATTTACAAGTGGCATTCTGATAAGAGTGTTACAGTGGAGTCGGACCCGAAAGGTGATGGGGAATATGTGGCCCCTAAGGACGTTATGGTTGGAGTCAATCTGTCTGATGGGGCAGAGCTTTCCGTGAGACATCATCTTTCGTGCTTCCCCAGTTTTCCTCCATACCATGTCTTCTTCTTGGAAGTTCCTGGGTCTGACTTTGGTGTTATACCTTCTTTCTACCATGCGTTTACACACTTCAACTCTGAGGGTCGCTCGGTCTCGACGCTCCTCTAGGGTGTCTAGTTCGACCTTTAATTCTTCCTCGTACAAGTGGATATCCTCTAACTGTCGTCGTAAGGACGGTTCTCCTAATTCGACTGGTAACATAGTGTCGATGTCGTACGTTAGATTGAAAGGTGACTCCCCAGTTGTTCCGTGTGGAGTACATCTGTATGCCCATAAATATTCAGGGAGTTCGTCCACCCATGCTCCCTTTCTTTCCCCCAATCTTCTTTTTAGTTTCGCAACAATAATTTTTTTTGCTGCCCCAACCTGACCGTTCGTTTGTGGGTGCTCAACTGAGCTGGTGACATGTTTAATGCCCAATCCCTTATAGAATTCGCCTATTTTTTGCCGATAAACTTCCTTCCATTGTCTATTATCATCATTCTGGGGAGGCCGAACCAGCATATCAATTTCCACACAAACTTCTGCGCACTCATTGTGCCGTGATTGTTGCCAATGCCTCAACCTTCACCCACTGGGCGAATGACCAAGGGGAAACAATACTATGTAGTGTTGCTGGAGGAGCGTGAAGGTGGTTTGTGTGTGCGTGGCAGGAGGTACACCTTCGTATAAACTATTGAGCGTCCTCTTCCATGTTGGGCCAAAAATACCCAGCTTTGACCACTCGGGTTTTCAGGGTCCGCTGTCTGGTATGGAAACCACAAATACGATTATGTAGTTTGTCTAGTACGCATTGGGATTTCGGCTTAGGCAAGCATTTGAGAAGGAGAGAGGAGAATCCCCTTCTGTAGATATCTCCCCCTACAACACGTATCGGGCGATTTTCTTTGCGTTTGTCGATTAATGGTTTCCTTGTTATCCTGTTTGTGCATTAGGCCCTCGATTTCAACCCTCTAGTCGTCCGTTTTTGCCTTAGTTGTGGTGAGGCATTCCACCGAAGGCTGGAGCAATACTCGTCGGATGGTAGTTGTCAATTGTCCCTTTTTCCTTGCCGCCGCTTAGTTTCGATAGCATATCCGCTCGGTAATTGTCCACGTGGCGAATATGTCTGATGTCAATTTTGTCGAAATTTTTGGTTAGCGCCGAGGCTTTGTGGAAGTACTTAAGCAGATTGTTTTCCTTGACTTGGAAGTCTTCATTCATTTGGCCGACTACCAATACGAATCTTACTCTCCTTTCATCACCGTCTCGACCAGTTCCAAGTCGAGTGCATAGGTCTACATAGTTCCTGGTATCCACCCTTTCTTCCGTGAATCCCACTATCTGTTTGTTGTATGAGACGATAAGGTCTTTAGAGATATCCATCTTCTAGAATGTCTTCCAGTAGAGGATGTTGACCGAGCTACCTTGGTTGATTAGTACCTTGCTCACGCTATACCTAGCTATCTCGGTCGTAATAACCATCGGATCATCCTGATCTGGATCGGGGGCGTGGAAGTCATTGTCAATGAAGGTATGGGTGACATAGTTCTTCGTGGCCGGCCCACGGCATGCACCGACCGCAATGCCCGAACGTGTCTTTTTTTGGCCGAGGACGACGATCCTCCGCCAGGGAATCTCCCAGAAATGGTATTGGTGTGGCCTCGCAAGGGCCGGTCGTTGCTTCTACTACGACTCCGGTTGCGTTGTCGCTCAGAGCGATGACGATCGTTCCTATCGTACCTTGGTGCTCAAATTTGTCTTGTCGATGGTACCAATCTTCGCACCGGTCCGGGCTTCTTCGGGGGCTGTGGGGGTGACAAATTGGGTGTTCGGCTGGCCGTTCGGCTTTGATATATTTTTTGAGTTGTCTCGCCCGGATCAACTTTATCCATGAGATTCACACATTCCTCAATGGTTTGCCCCATGTTCTTATGGTACAAGCAATGCTTACTAGCGTCTGCTCCTAGAGGTGTTGGGCGTCGCTTAGGAACCAATATTAAGTCAATCGTTAGCACTTCTTGAAGTATCTTAGCTCGAGAGGCATTAAACGAAGTGTATTGTTGAAAGCGGGGACCCCTGGGAGGTTCTCTCGGTCGAAATCCGCCAACTTTCCCGGACCGATTGTCAAGTTTTCGGCCATTTGGCTTTTCTCCCCTGACGTCTTGATTCTCCTTCTTATAGTTTTGCTTCATATCCTCCACTCGCATCTCGTTAGCCACTCATTCATGCAACTCTTCCGTAGTTTTCGGCGCACACTTGCATATGTTATCCTTGAAGGGTCCGGGCCTAAGTGCTAGCAGAATATATTGGAGGGCGAGCTCGACGTTAAGGCCCTTGATTCGCCGGACGATTTTCTGATATCAATCCGTAAACACCTTCAAACTTTCCTCTTTTCCCTGTTTTAAATTCATCAAATCAAAGACGACCACATCTTGGGTGATAGAGCCTGTGAATTGCCGCTTGAACATACATCTGATACTCTCAAAGTTTTCTATGGAATTGGGGGGTAGCGAATTGGACCAGTCGAGGGATTCTCCTTCGAGAGACAATGAGAACGCTCGACACATATAGTGTCATTACTGGTGCAGAAGGCCATTGTGTTAGTGAAGGTCTTGATATGCACTTCAAGGTTCGTGGTTCCGTCATACATTTTGAATTGAGGCAAGACAAATTGTTCAGATATTTGAACGTCCATGATGGTTTGAACGAACGGCAAAAGGAGGGATGAGCTCTCGGTCTTCACTATCAGTTGCTTACACATCACATCACTCTCGGTTTGATCTGCCTTAAGTCTATTCCTTTTGGCCTCCGATTCAGTCGGCTTCCACGTGGGATCTGATACGTTGTTATGTTCGTTCGTATCCTCTTGTTTGGCCCTTTCGCGTCCCTCTCCTATCTTCTCTCCTCCCAGCTCCTTTTCTTGGGCTATCTGAGTTGTGCACTCCGTTCTGACGTTTGCCATTTCAGCTTCGTGGTGCTATTGCATCTCTTCCATTTTCTGTTGCAGCATTCTGATCATCTCAGTTGGGTCCTTCGTGCTCATATTCCTTGTGTTCACCATTGAGCTAAAGTTACTGGCCCCATGGTGGTGCCAAAATGTTTCAGTTATGGGGTCGAGTTACTAACAACTTCACAATTTGTCTCCATTGTTGTCCGTCATGTGTTGTTGAGCCTCTTGTACTCCATCCATCCGGGGTGGTACCTGCCAAAGGTACTATGATGCCTAAGTCAGTATAAGGTCCGTTCGGTAATAGTAAACTAGTAATAAATGAGAATTAAAATTAACCACCTACCTCTTACCTTTGACCTATATTTATAGTTTTTACCGTGGGCCCGTGATTAGCAACATCTTAATCTTGGCCCAATCACAGCCCATCATTCCTAATCTTGCTTTACCCTAATCTACTTCGCAAAATCAGGACCTATGTCGTGCATTTAGGACGGACGTGTTCTTTAAGCATCCTGTAGTTGGTACGTTAAAGTTATTATTTTCGTGTGTCATCCGTCCATTTCGGTGTCTTAAAACCCCATTGTCAATAAACACAAACATCTAAACTACACACAAATCTTTCAACGTAATGTAAATCTTCTACCAACTTTGCAGACATCAAAGTAGCTTTATAGAAATGTTGAAATTCATCGTGCTCAATAAGACATTAAAAATCCATAAACTCGGTCCAATTTTAACAAATTAAATAATTATGCAATATTTCAAAATTCATGCAATTAATGCACTTATGCTTACCCAGTAAAGTCAGGCTTGTGCATTCCATTCCAACTCTTGACTCCATCTCACAGCTCAATATACTTGAATAAATATATGCCACAATCATATTTAGTAATAAAGTCAAATATAAAATATAAAATATCTTCATCAAAAACTAATAAAACAAATTTAGACAATGGCAACCGAAGTTATATAGTAAAGCCTAAACTGTAAAATTTAAAAGTTAATGATACAAAGATAGTTATTTGTTGACGGAGCATATCATATATAACTTCAAAATCACAATTTAAGGCGTAGGCTTGAGTAGTGGCGGCATTGTGAAAGTTCCCCTTCAAGTCATCAACCTCCGTTAAGGTCATGCCAAGGTTGGCTCAAGCGGATATAGCATCCTTCCTCCGCTCGGGATCGGTGGCACTCGAGTTCAACTTGAAGATGATATTGAGTACTTCGTCTTGGGAGAGCTCATCCACCTCCTCATCATGTAGCTCGAAGTTGACCTGTGTCCCTAGCTGGAAATCACTCTCGAACATCCCATCCTTAAGAGGTCTCGAGGGGTCGATGTCCTTTCGGCTGCATTTGTGGGTGGACAATTTCTTCCTCTCACGGGAGGACATTTTCTTCCCCTTGTCATTCGATTGAGGAGGAGTAACGATCGATATAGGAATGGGTCGAGCGACCTCTGTTAGCCAAACAACCTTAGGGCGTGGACGTTCACAGTTAGAAGTAAGGCATTCAGTTGTGGCTACGTGAGGAGTTGCGCCTATCAATCCCGTAGTTGGGTCATACATCTAGGGTGACATTGAGCTCATGCAGGACACCCATAAGAAAATCATCCAAAGGGAGACGAATGAAAAGCTTTCTAAACATGCAAGTATACATGTTGAAAAAGTCTTTAGGGCTATATTCCTTCCTATGGAAAACCCACTCGTTCCTTTTGCAAACGATCAAGTTAAACTTCTCGCCATCCTTCAAGAACTTGATGAAGTGACACTAGTCAGTAAACCAATAAAATTGATTTCTTATATGAAAGGAGGTGTCATACTCCCTACCTCGTGTGACACCCATTCATAACCGACGACGACAGGGAAAGCGTCCACATGTTGTTCCCCTTCATTAGATGCATCAATATCAAGGGTCTCATCTGCCTCAATAAAAATTTCCATTGCTCATGTGATACACCGCACATTATCATCTACTTAATCTTTAACTTGATCCCCAACCTAATTTGATGATCGCTCGGTTGGTCCCAAAATGGAAGAAAAATCAAAGGCTATTTCGGACGAATCATCATCCATATACACATTGTCGCTTCCTCCTACATACTCCTAAGATGATGACAAATCAATGGTTGAGATTATTACTTGAGCGAAAAAAGAAAGATTGGACCCTCGATTCACAAAAAAAAAGAAGAAGATAGTAATGGTAAAAATGATGCAAAGGCCCATCACTGTTTATAGGCATGGGGCCCCCCAAGTTGGTCACCCTAACAGTTCACAACACAGGACATTTCACTTCCCCAAGCGTGGGAAATTCAAAATTGCTACGTGCCATGAATCATCAATTATAACCTTTCTCTTAATGGCCAATTGACGTGAACGATTTAGTCTTGAAAAGCAAATGGTCGTGAACAACTAAAAGCCACCCATCATATTACCAAAATGACCACCCATGACAAACCTCATCGTCTATTAGGATCAACTTGGGCTTGGGGGCCTATGTATCGTATGATCAAGCGGTCAGGTTTATGCGAGAAACTAGGTGATTATTTATCATGATATCTCAAAACGGTCCAACTTTCAAAAGATTACTAATAACACTAATTAACTTAGAGCAAAGTATGATTATCCACAATTGGGTCGTGATTAGGCTGTCGTTAATCCAAAGCCCACTCTGAAAACTATAAATATAGGTTTAAGGTAAAGAGGTAGGTGATTGCATTTAATACGCATTAATTACTATAAGTGCCGAACATTTATTGACTTTGACATTGTTGTACTTTCTGCAGGTAACTTTCTAGTTTGACCAAAGGGGAACCCAAGATAAACGGTGACTAAGACGAAGATTCATACATTAAAGTCATTACAATTTGTTAAGGGTATTAAGTCTCATAATGATGTTGACTATCTAGATGAAATCTATTAAGCAAATTATGTACAACTTGTAATGCAACAAATATAGTCATATTTGGTTGCCTATATTTGTTTGCTCTGATATATATTTGTTGCTCTGATACTACTGTTTTGATTTACTCTGTTTAAAATTGTTTTAAGTTAACAAGCTCTGATATATAAACTCTCTGAAAATTCTTTCGAAAAATTTGTAAAATCACATTCTCTGATACATATACTCGATGTTTACATGCCCTCATACATATGATCTGAAAATCTTTTCAAAATCATTTCGTTTAGCATGTGTATTTGTTAAACATCAAAAAGGGAAAAATTGTTAAGACATCGTCTAGACCGTCTAGCAAATTAAGTTTTAAAGTTTAACAAACAACATTAAACAAAGTATCGCATTGAGAGAAATGTATTTTTAAAAGAAAAAGTATCTAAGAGAAATATATTTTGGAACATCGTTTCTAAACAAAAGCAAGCTTATAATAACATTGTCTATAAACAAATCTAGTGAAAGGAAAAGTCTATCAATTCGAATCATCTAATGAATTATAGAATAACGCTTTCAAACGTATATTGTCTAAATGGACAACGTTTTACAAACAACGTCTTACAAAAAGAAACGTCTCTCTAAAAGCTTAAAATATGTTTTAATCAAGCGTTCTACAAAATGTATCATCTAAGAAAAGCCCGCTAAATGCTATAAATCACAAACAACTTTTGAATATAAGCATCTAATGTTTTACACTATTTGAAAAGTATATGTTGAATACTTTGCTAAACGATGCATTTATTAATGAGTTGACAAATGATAAAATTTTTTGAACATGTAATACAACTTAACATTTATTAACGTTCAAAACTTTAAATGCATGTACGATAAAGTGCTTCAATGCTTCAGAGATAAAAGTACATTATGGGAATGTTTCCCTCAAAGACTTCTACTCTGACACATCATACACGTTACGTTTTGATAAAAGTTATGACAAAGCGCTATACCTCTGGAAAGTAGACTTGAGTCCGACTTCTCACCTAAAAAAGCTACCAACTCTATGTGTTTTCCTGTTATTTCAGCTCTATATGTTGGTATCACCCAATGCCACTTAATTGGCGCCCAATGCAGCTGCGAAGTGGTACTCTTTATTTAATTCGCGTCCAGCACCCCTTTCCTTACACTTAGCGCAACCAAAAAATTCGAAATTTTCAGCTCTGACCTTTGCTCTTTGTTTTGCTCATAACTTTCCTTACATATGTCCAATGAAGTTGATTGTTTTTGGGTTGGATTCTAGATTCAAAGAGCTTTACTTTGAGTGGTTGAATATTCAAGAAAATCGAATCCCACATTAAACAGAAACCAAAAATAGTATTAATCCTTTAGAAAATCATATACATTCCCAAGGGTTAGTTGCCAACACTATTATAGTTTTTCCTTTATGTAGGGTAGTTTTATAATTTCCTAGGCTTTATTTTCCTTCTTCTTAAACTTTTATAAAAGAAGAAATTAATTTAGTTTTTGTGAATGAGAACAACAATCACAAGGAGGAGGCAAAATATACACTTCACTGGATTTTGTCTTTACATTTATTCTTTGCTTTTGGTGTTTGGTTTTTTGTACACTTGGAGCTCCATGATACTCACTTTCAGGTTTTCTTTGTAATGGACTATGGTTGATTCTTCTCGTTTTCTTAATTTCCAATTTCCAATTTTGTTTTATTTTATTTCTATTCTTGTCTCTTCGACTCTGATTTTCAGTTTTTTTTTTCACTTCTACCGATTGTTTTTAACTTCTTTACATTTTCCACCGATTAAATCTTAGTTTACACCACTTAGAATTTAGTTCAGTACAGGTTTCAATATTTTCAATGTGTACGCTGTTTTATGCATTTTCAATTTAAGTTTCCAATGCTTTTAATCATTGCAATTCCAATTTAGTTCTTAATTTCATTTTACAAGTGTCAATCACAATTTTATAGTTTAGTAAGTTTTACACTTTCAATTTTAGTGTTAATTGCAATTTCCATTTCTGTCCAACAATTTCACTCTAAATTATGCAGTTAAATTTCCATTTCACTACATTGTAGATTTTGGCTCCATAAATTCTGCATTGTTGTTTCATTTTACTGCCCTCGATGTGTTGTCTCGCTTCAATCAAATTTACATTTTACTTTACATTTCAATTCCTTTTAGTTTTGCACTTAATATTCATGCATCTTCACATTAAATTTAGTATTTACTTTTGTCTATTTTTACGTTGTTCAAATTTCCTCAACCTTTAAAGTACAAAAGTAAATTTTAAACCAATGAACTCATTAGAATTATGCTCCATAGACTGATCTAGGTTGACAACTATACTACACTAGGAGAGAAATTTAGTTTAATTTGATGAGGTTTATGTGACACCAAAGGCCTCTATCATTGAGCAAGCCTAGTAAAAATGGACTCTCAGGGACATGATCACTTAGCGAGCATATCATTAGACAAAAGTTATTTTGGAAATCTAAGAGAATTTGTACAATGGCTAGAATCTATTGAGATATTGAGTGTTTGTGTATGTGATATGTATGAAGTATTTTCAAGGAGGAAATGTTGTTGTATAGTTTAGAATGTATATTCAATAGGGATTCCTTGATAGGATTATCTAGATTTTACTAAGTATTTAGACTTATAAAGATAAAGATCTAAAGAGTGAGAGTCCATGGATATTCATATAGCAAGATTTAGTGTGAAAGAGAATTATTATAACATATTATTATGAATTAACTCTACCATAAGAAAAAGACTTAGGTCCTTTGAGTAGAGTTTAGGTGATTCTACCAAAATCTATTGAGTATCTATATTATAGATGGGAAATCTCTAAATCCAATTCAATATATGAATTTTCCAGAATTATTAGTGATATAATGTGACAAACGGCGAATCTAACTGTGATGTTCGTTCAACCTTAGGTGTGTGCCATGTAACTCTCTTCTCTGGTTCAGATTAAGGGTTTTTTTTTTCTTTGAAAATAATTAGGTTTTTCTATTTTGGTTATGTTGTTCCTCTCTTTCAAAGCGATCTCCCCCTTCAACTACTCCACCTCTCTTCAAGCTTATCCCGTCTTCGCCAACACCGTTGAAGGCTATGTAGAGAGTCCTGACCTCTCCAACATGAACCTCGGCGGTCGTGTTTCAGACCACATTCAATCTCTTTCAAGTTTGTCTTATTTCAACATAAGTTGTAACAACTTTGCTTCATCACTGCCCAAGTCGTTGTCCAACCTCACCTCTCTCGAGAATTTTGATTTGAGCTAGAACTACTTCACTAGCAGCTTCCCCACTGGTCTTGGAAGAGCTGCAGACTTGAGATTAATCAATGTATCGAGCAATGATTTTTCTGGTTTTCTTCCTGAGGATATTGGAGATGCAAGCTTGCTTGAGAGCCTTGATTTTCGAGGGAGCTACTTCGTGAATCCAATCCCCAGGAGCTTTAAGAATTTGCAGAAACTCAAATTAATCTAACTTCTCTGTGATCTAACTTCTCAAAAATAATTAGGGTTTGGGAACATTTATTTGTGTACTCAACATCTATGTGAGTCCAATCCTCAGGATATCTCGGTGATCTAACTTCTCTGGAGACATTGATTATCGGATACAATTTATTTGAAGGTGAGATCTCTGCAGAGTTTGAGAACGTGACCAGTCTGCATCGTGGAAACCCCAAATGGATGAAAATGGAGACCTATAAAACGTAACAGTGATGACTTTGATGAGTAGAAGTTTTGATTAATTGGGGGAGAAGAAGGAAGGGTTTGGCAAACGTTTAAAAAAAAAAAGTGGTACACATAAAATTATGAGGATTAAAAGCCATCAAAGTTTCGAATAGGAATTAAAACCAAAATCGTGTGATACTTAAAGGACAAAAAACATATTTAACCCTTAAATTATTGATATTATTGTAAGATTTTGAATCTTTTAAATATACTAGCTTACCTTATGTTTTTATTTGCTACGATCATGTGTTACATAAAAGCAAAGAATCAGGTGGAAATTTTTATCCGTGGGTATTTAAAAGACTTTAGAATAGTATAAATATTTTGGATACACGTAGTTTATGTTCCTTTAAATGATCATGTATATATTTCATTTTGAAAAAAATTATTTCATTGAAGGATTGTAAACTAATCTTATATATATTTATATTATCTGGATAAATAGTGATTAGATGCATGGTTAGTGGTAATGTTACTACTAAATAGGATTGTTACAACAATTACAATTATCCGTTCCGACATAATGCTATTCACACTGATTGTCTGGTGGAATATAAATTCTGATAACGGGAAACAAAATTTGCCTGCTGAACACGGATATAGATCGACACAAGTTCACGTTTCCATGTGGACCATGTGAACACAGAGCTTTTTTGAAAGCTCAAAATGTCCATATTAATAATTCTCCATTTCAATAGTTTATTAAACCATGAAATTGGACGCAAAATTGAAAGGCAAAAAAGAAGGCATCTACAGTTTTCAAGGGTATTTACTTTTGAGTGTCCTCCAACCACACCACAATACGTTGGGAAAATATGCATCTACAGATTGAAACTAGGGAACTTACATGATATATAAAGTGTTCATGTTAGCAGCTCTACATCTATAAGAGTTTGAAGGTCAGAACTATAGAGAGAAGTTTAAAATATCATAGCACGTTATGCAGACCACGAATTGATTTGTGCCAACACCAGATTCCTTTTTCCTGCCAAAGGAAAACAACCAAGGGATTAAAAGAGAAGAAAAGAAGAAAGGAAACTAAAGCCAGAACCAAAGTAAAGAGCTTAACTGGTATTACAGAAGGTTGGCCTCCTTTGAGCCTACAATCTGAAACAACAAAATATAACAAGATTAAGAATGGACAGCAGGAGTAAATTAGCAGAGTTGAGTTTAATCCTTACGTGAATAACTGAGGGCGGTTACGTGAGAGTTGAGGCCTCTTTATTGGAGATAGTATCATGTTCCTCAAAGTCATGGATGGATTATTAGTGGCACCTGGTCCAAAAGGATGAGCACCAGCCCTTCTGTTACCAGCGTCCCCTGCTATGGCCGTTTGTTTTGCCGGTGAGACAACGGAGAGATCAAAGGGACCGGAGTTATTGCTATTCTGCCTTGCTGGCCAGACATCATCTCTTGGTCCTGGAGTGGCAGGAGTGAATACCGGCCCACCTGCAACAAATAAGTTATTCTACTTTTGGAAACATTTAAGCAGAAACAAGATCAAACACAGTCCATGACCACCACGATCATCAGCATAATTTTCATTGTTGCTCCATTACCGTCGTGGTGATGAGAGTTTCAACAATGTTAATGGTGGTAGTTGTAATGATTGGGCTGTGACTATGGTGGCAGAGGTTGTAGTAGTAATTGGATGTCATTTTCTTCATTGCTTTCATTACAATATTTAAGGGCATGTTTTCAATTACAAGAAAATGAAAAGGAAAGACAACAAATTTCTTCATAAATTAAAATTAACTTATATAAGTTACTTTTGTAGAAGTTTCTTGCATTAATTTTTTTTTAAATTAATTTTATATTTTACTTAGTTCATGTTCAAACTCTTTAATTTCTTTTTCAACTCCTTGTAGTGATAGACAAGTTTAATCAAACAAACCCTAAATAAATCCTACTTTATTTGGTTTTATAGTTATTTGAAACTTGAACATAACATAAAATGCTTTCTAATTTCTATTGACACTGAAAAGAAGTATCCTCTGTCTATTGAAAGTAAAGGGTTACCTTTCCTGCCAATTTCTCTGTCATCAATCATGTTTGGCGGGTTCGAGAACAAGTCGTGCTCGTTTCTGGAATAATAGTTGTTTGCAGGCTGTATGGCAGATCGCTTCACTGAGTCAAACTCATTCCTCAGCTGGTCATACATTTCATCCAATTTTCTCTTCTGCCTGAAATTGAAATTGATTTAGGGAACTAATAACGACATATAATTTTGTAGAAGAGGAAATGCAATCAACACTGACCTGGACTTTTCAGCAAATTTTTCCTGAAGTTCTTGATTATCCTTGGTTAAGCTCTCAATTTCCTGTTGCATAATCTGACACTTCTTAGCCATCTTTTGGTAAGCAGTGTGCACCTGCTCTAGTTTTTCTGTAAACTTCTCTTGCATCATTTCACATTTCTGCCGGCATTGAGCAACAATCTTGTTCATCTTAAACTGCATCTCCAGTTCTTTTTGCCCAATGTAGAACATCACGCTTCTATATGCACTTTTCATTACTGAATTGGCTCAGGTAAACACGCAAGGTCCAATGTACCCTCTTAATTTCTAGAATTTCAGAATATGCACTTCATTTATGATAATCATACTGCTAGATAGTCCAGAGGGATATAACATACAACCTTATTTTTCTATTTCTACGCAGTTCTACCTCTAAACAATTGATATAAAGGATACATATCTGTGGAGATACTCCTGCCATGGCCATCTGCAACATAAAACATCACAACAATTGGCGACAAAGCTAGTGAGAATAAAGAAAAAGAAGAGATAGGATCGTGAAATTCAGTAAATTACAGAGTATCTTAGGTTTATGTAATATGTAGTTAGTATTGCACATGAGAATATTTACTTACATTGACCCATTCATCATTGGGATTGACATCCACAGGTTTCATGAGACTGACAAGAGGAGAAACATATAACTTAGATAACAACACGTCATCCATGAGGCTTAATATTGACAACTCAAAATCTAAAAATGAAGACAGAGCATCAAATTTCGGCACAATTATAGGTACTAACTGTTAAGGGGATATTATTGCTACCAAATGAGCGCTTACATCAGCATCATTTCATTGAAACTTAAAATTGACAGCATATGATGTAGAATAAAATTAAATAATCAGTACAACTCCTATAATCAAACATTATTTCCATGAAGCTTAAAGTATAGATTGCTGAGGAATGACTCGTTCCATTAATTGACCGTTATAATCAGTATTATTTCAGGTAAGGAACGAAATCACGTGTCTGATCAAACAGATCCCTATCACATCCTCACCTCTTAGAAAGGACTTGATCACATATAGGACATGCTCCATCATTGCTTAATATCTTATTGGCATCATCTGTGCCTTTTAACATTGTTAAGGAAACCACATAAATAAAAAGTAATAACCATTTCAATGATAAAACATGCAGAAAATAAACCTAATTTAATATGAACTACGTTGATCATATTTTACTAAAAAGGAGGAACACAACGTCAAAACTGTTTCTAAGTGGATACATAACAGGTGACCACAGGTTGTGGAAATGGCTCGCCCTTCTAATTCTCGCCAGCATGCATTGCATCTCATTTCAGTTGTCGGATATTACCATAAATGTCCAAGGGTCGAATTAAAATAACTGCAAGAGAAAACAGTACATCAGGTTTCTTCAAGGACTGATAAGACTGGGCTTTACTTAAAGGCAGACAAAAGAAAAGTAGCTAGCGGATGTGCTCAAATGGCGGCAAGCATAATCTACCAAAACATAATCACTACGATAATATTAACATCAATGCAATCGTCCTACAACTAAAGAAGCTACCATTTCTTAACTAACAATAACAAGTTGAAAGCAAAAGAGTTGGACTTTGAGTAGGTCAATACTAAACCCGTAGATCAGTTATTATACGTTATACAGTAAGCACATAACAAACTACTTATCCATAAACATTAAATATTTGAATCATACAAGGCAGAAAATTTTCAACGATGATTTCAGTTCAATACCTGATGCTTCTCTAACAAAGATCTGACAAACAAAGGATTGTGTATAGAATTTCAAAAGCATACTTGAAAACCAAGAAGGACTATTTAGTTGTATAAAATAACTAATACCAATTCACAGTCCCAGCTCCTAACTGACTAAACATTAACCCCTCCTCTGTTCGCACGCACTAACCCACTCACACAGATTGGTAACAGCAGCTCTCACTTTCCCGTTAATTTATTTGTCACTTTCTTTTTGAATAAATCACTAAGCAACAAATCACTATCCTCTAATCAGCACCTTCAACTTCCAATAAAGTTTTATAAACTCATTACATAATTGCAGTTTCACAAAGGAAGATGGAAACTTGACTGATGCGTAATAACAAAAGGACTTCATAAAACTTATGCTCCATCATCAAAAGTGAGGAAAAAGAGAGCAAAACAGTGAAAATCCAATGAATATACAAACCTTTGCACCATCAACAAATCTTTCACCAAATACTGTAAAATTCACAAATAAATGGGAGCTGAACAGGATTGAATGACCTAGATGTAGAGGTAGAAAATACAAAAAACAAATCACTTCAACAACTCAATTGCCAATGCAACACATTTTCATTCATAATTGGTAAGATAAAAGAAGTTTCAGTTACACGCTAACTCCCAGAATCAGAATTTCAAATGCAAATAATGAATTAACTTAAACTAAATTCATTTACAATAGATAAAACCGTGACCGAAATAGCCAGTACCTGACAGAAATTGCTCTAGAAATTGAAGAAGGAACGACAGAAGCGTTGAATTTCAGAGAAGAAAGGAAGATGAACTTTAGCGCGAAAACTTGAAATGGGAACCAAACGGTGAAGCGCGACACAAAATATCCTGTAGAAGAACAAAGAGAAAAAAGAGAGGAGTAACGGCAAAGTTTAAAATGTTTTATATAATTTAAATGTCTTTACAGTGTTAAAAAAGTTTATATATTTTATTTAGTTAAAAAAATTATTTTATATTTTTTTTATCATAATTATTTATAAATATATTTAAAAATATGAATTGAATTAAAAATGAATTAGTTTAATTCGGTTCAGTTTTTTAGGAAGCAAAAAATTTTATAATTGGATTCCATCCATTACAAAATATTAGGTATATTTTTTCAATTTATTTAATATATGAATTGCAATAAATTCAAAATAAATTAATTCAACTCTAATGGTTTAATCTATAAATTAAGTTAAGCGGGTTCAATTTCACTTACATTTCAAATTTCAAATTTTTGTTAACCCAAATTAATCAGGTTAATTCACACATTTAAACTGATATTTCTATTTACAATAGGAATTACTGGATAAAGGTAATAATATCTATAACTGAGTTTACTAGAAAAATAGAAAAATATATTGTAAAAAAAGAATAACATATTAATTATAGCGGAGTCATGACGTAAGTTCTATATTTATTCTTTGGTACTAAATATAATTTTATATTTGACATTAATTTATGCATATAAGTATTCAATATAATATATTACCCTGTTTTATATTGTTTTACTAGTCTGAGACCTCTTTTGTCTTATATAGGATAAGATTGTAATATATAAAGTTTCATATATTTTCAATTTTTAATGCGTTTTTTCATTGTTTTAAGTTTAAAAATATATGTTAATATGTACTCCGATAAAGTTTATAATTAGTGACTGTAATTTTTGCAACACTCTTTTATACGAGAGAGATAGAGAAACCAGATATATTAAATAAAGATTTTATGTAGCTTCGGATTTAAAATAAATCCGGTTCAGCTTCTTAACGTTAGGAAAATAAATAAATAAAATTCCTGACTATGCTTGTTGAGAATTCTAAAAGCTAAAGGAAAATTTTCTTCCATAGTATCTTGTTCTCTCCATCATCAATCTCTAGCTAAGTTTTAAAAACATAAAATATTCACTTAGCTAATGTCATTAATTTAATGAAAGTGATTCAAAATTTTATTTACAAAAGTGAAAATTTAAATTTTAATCTTTAAATCAAATGTCTAGTTCAATAAGAAAACCTAATTGGCTAAAGTTGATGTCACTAATGCAGAAACGCTGTTTAACGTCTATTAATTTGGACTTTTAACGTCACTTTTCCAACCGACGTTTATAGGGTGACGTCAATGGGACGTCGAAATTCCATACAACCGACGTCTATTTAGACGTCAGTTCACGCCATCCCCGATGTCTATATAGACGTCGGAATATGCCAAAACCTACGTGTAATGGGGCTATATAGACGTCGGCCTATGCATTAACCGACGTCTAATATAGCCGTTGTGTTTTAGCGCAGTTTTGATCCTGTCTTTCGATAGCCTAGTACCACACTCTCCCTTCGCTAGCTTCCCCACAAAAAAAAAAAAGCTTGCGTCTTCTGCATCTCTTATGACATTTCAACCCAAAACCGAACCTGCGTCGAAACTAGGCAACAACCCAAGTTCCATTTTTGGTCGAAACGCCATAAAACAAACAAAAGACGCCGCTTTTCTTGTGAGGAAGCTAGCAATGGGAGAATGTTGTACTATGTTACCCAAAGAGAGGATCAAAACTGAACTAAAACACAACAAAAACACATTTTAATCGGTTAGTAGATGATATATGATGAAAAAACCAATTTAATCGGAATAAAACAAAGTTTAAACGGTTGAAATAAAAAAGAAAAACGCACCTGCAATACTTAACCGCGAGACAGAGAAACAGAGAGGAGGAAGAAGATTGTGCGCGTAACTGCGACAAAGAGAAACGGAGAGGAGGAAGAAGATTGTGCGCGTAACTGTGATAGAGAGAAACAGAGAGGAGGAAGAAGACGATGCGTGTAACTACGAGTTCGCGGTTACTTAAACATGAAATGATGTGTCGGTTACCTCACTAATCCGACGTCCAAAAGACTTTTGACCTGCCTTTTTCAGGCCATTTAGACGTCAGATGCATGGGTAGTGACGTCTAAAGCGCTGAACGAAGTGACGTTTCAGTATCCGGTCAGTCGAGTAGACGATGGTTACCTGGGTGAGCCGACGTCTATAATCTTATAGACGTCGGTCTTGAACAAATGGACGTCTATTTTGCCTGTGGGTAAGTAAATCGCATTAATTGCAGTCATATAGACGTCGGCCCCCTGTAAAAACCGACGTCCAATAGACTTTTCACCTGCCCTTTTTCAGGCCATTTAGACGTCAGATGCAAGGGTAATGACGTCTAATGCGTTGAACGAAGTGACGTTTCAGTATCCGGTCAGTCCAGTAGACGACGGGGACCTTGGGGTGCCGACGTCTATAGGACGTCTATTTTGCCTGCAGGTGGTTGAATCGCATTAATTGCAACCATATAAACGTCGGCCCCCTGTATAAACTGACGTCCAATAGGCTTTTCACATGCCTTTTTCAGGCCATTTAGACGTCGGTGCTGGAAGACGCGACGTCTATTTACCTGCGGGGTAAGTGAGTCGCATTTAATTGCAGCAATATAGACGTCAGTTTGTGGTAAAATTGACGTATACAGTATTATAGACATTGGTCTATATCGAAACCGACGTCCATATCGCCAACTTATTTACTAAAATACCACCGGTCAGTCATATACGTCGCTCAACACCATAATCGACGTCTATGGGGGTGACGTTAAAGAGCGATTCTGCACTAGTATGTTAAGACAAAAGATGACATAAAAAAAAGATTAATGTTGACATTAAAGTTGTTAGAAAGATTTTTGTCCAATATAGGACTCTTGCTAAAGATAACCTAGTGTGAGACATTCAAGTTGTAGAAGCTTCATCCTCCGGTAGTCTCAAAATATTGTATATATACTTGTTAATGTCATAACACTCTTGTTAGCTGATAATAAAACTCCATTGTCACACAATTGTTCATGAAATGTGTTCCACGACTACCTTCTTATTGCCTTAGCTACCACGGAGATCCACACCGACTACCTTCATATAGCAGGGACATTATTGTAAAACAACTATAATTACCCTCAAATCTATTTAACTCGTGCGAAATGGAAGCATGACATGATCCCACTAATTTGCACTTTCCATCGCTTGCAAATTGTTGGAAACGAAAACAATTAATCATTACAAATCTTCCCCTCGTAATCTACTTGAATAGTGAATCAACGTAAACGAACACGCCCTAAGTGAGCAACCTACTAACCCACTAACCTATATAGTGGGTCGAACTGAGTTACAAATTTTTTGACTCACCAAAAAGTGAGTAAAGTTGAGTTGACTCATTTTTAGCTCAACCCGTGGTGAGCCAACCCATGTAAGTCATGTTAGCTCATTGTGACATCCTTAGCCAACTCAAATAGAGTTATCAAGCATCTTGCTCATGTGAAACTACCAACCATTACACTCACACAAAATTTTTGCCTTTTCATTTATGCAAAGTCTATCCATTATCTCACTCACACAACTTCTAGACATGCTTTATCATATAGCTTAATAGATAAATCAACCTACACAAGATTACCAATTGTGTCACTCACAAGAATTTTTCGGTCATTTGCATACATAGAGCTAAAACTCATGCTCACACAAAGACTTACGAGTTCACTCATTCTAACACAAAGACTTACCAAGTTCATAAGGTGTCACTACCTATACAAGATTACTCACAAGCCCACCTTTTGTTGAGACACATGACACATCATTCAAATAACCATACCTCACATACACATAAAACTAAAGTAGCTTACTCTATCATGCATTCGTCCCACCAAGAATCCAAACTTTAAATTACCTTTTAGAGCAATAATATATCATATGACAACAAAATCCACACAATTAATTTATTTTAAATACAAAACTTAAACTACAACACAGATTACATTAAATGTCAATAACATGAATTCAAATCACACCCAATCAATGACAAAGTAAAAGTATGGTTAGCTTTCCTTACATGGATACTCCAAGTTTCAATCAAACACTTCAACTTTCACTTTAAATTCTATGTTTCTTCTAACACATTCCTCCTTGTTTATTTTCAAAAATCACTCACGTTTCTATTTTAACTCTTTAAACTATCGCACTACTTTGATTTGAATGTCTCACCACTACCCTAACTTGCCTTTTTGTAGTAAAATTCTCAACCCATAAATCCACTTATCTTCTATGAGATTCAAGGGAAGAAAAACAAAAAAAAAAAAGTTGCTCAGAGATAAATTCTTATATGCATAGGTCAACTTTGAATAATACACATATTTTTAACTACTAAATCTTTACGAAATGTATTTATAATATTCTTAATTAGGCAATTATCTACTAAATTTCATATATATTAACATAATTCCTGAAAAATCCAATTTTTATTTTTATAATCCACTGTTCACGCCTAGAGAGACTCTTACTCGCAAAAGACCCACTCTTCGCAACTTTTCTCGTTTAGCAAATCCTTTGTCTTGCCAATGCCTTCTCTCTACCACATGCCTCACCCAACATGTCCTTTATCTTGTACAAAACCTTCCCTTTTTGTAATTGCTCTTGAATGAGTAGCAACCCTGCCAAGCGAAAACTCAAAACTTGAGCTATTTTAAATTTAATTCCATTAGCACCCAACGATTCCCAATCCATGCCTAGCAGTTAAGACCATGATATGATGCTCACTACATTTTATATCACCTAGTGTGCAATAACACCGTGTAGTTCAAATTTTTTTTATTGCTTTTCATGTGATCTATTGGATCTATATTAACTATTCTACTTTGTGCAATTTATCTAAAATATTTATTCAACTTCATTTGTTTATTTTCCTAATTGTTATAATTTCTCAGGTTTTTAACAAATATAAATAAGGAATTTTTAGTTGTGAACTTTCTAACGTGTTTTTTTTGGTAGAATTATAGTTATATACATTAAAACCTTTTAAGTGTTTCTATCATATCATAGATGATCCATTAATTTGTTTAATTATTCAATTATTATTAAATCGTAATCAAATTCATAAGAGATTTGTCTTCTATATTTTGAAATAACATATGTTGGTAAAAAACAAATTGCTCGAATTAAACTTGAACACAACAAATACAATTCAACATTTAGTTTTATAAATACGGTAATATGTGATGCTAACAATGTCCTAAAAAGTTTTTTTTTTTAAATAGCTAATTGATCTTGAAATCAAATACAATTAATGTATTTTATTTCTCAAATGTATTTTTATTGTTTTGATGTTTAAAATTCCATAAGAGAACAAGGAAATGCATTCTTCCATAATTGGATTGGTATCTATGAGCATTATTGAAAATATATTTGTACAAAGTTTACATTTATCTCATTATAAAATACATAAAGAATTTATCTCCAAAGATTACACAACAACATTTATTAAGACGTATGCTCCACTTTTCGTCATCTTCATGACATAATTATTACATTTCTAAAAAAAAGCATGAATTATTCTCTTTTATCTTTATCTTTAAGATTCTCTAACATCTTAACCCTTGAGCTTAGGAAGGTAGTATATGAATGGTAAATCAAGATTCTCTCACTAATGTTTTACAAATTTTACAAGTTTAAGAACTTAAAAAAATATTTATGAAAATTTCCTCAATGATATAAATAAGTGTAAGGAAGATCTTGTTAAAGATGAAGAAGAAATAAATACATAAAGCTTGATAAAGAAAAAAAAAGATTCCTAAGAAAGATTTACAAGAGAAAAGCTAAAAGAAGTTAAAGAAGATGCAAGATAGCTTGTAAATTTAAGATATTAAAGAATATTCTAAGATCATAAAAAATTATTCTATAACTACTTATCAGATGTAGAAACATGGATAGACAATGTTATATTGTTTTTTTAGACGAAAAACTCACATTTTAACATCATCTATTGTTTGAGTAAAGCTTTCATCTTATAGATGAAGTATGATCATGCTTCATGTTTTATTGTTTTCAAACTTAATCAAAATCATATGGTGTTGGGATTTTCTTAACATGTTGCCTCACTTAGACTCTCCATGAAGGAAACACCTTAAGTTTGAGGGGTTTGTATGTTGATCATAAATTGAGATGACATTACTAGGGTCTTAACATCTCAACTCCTAAACTAGTCTACATTAGGCAAGCAATCAATTAATTAAGCATTAATCATGTATTTAGATAACATATGCATACATTTTCAATTACATGTAGAACACTTAATCAAATTTTAAATGAGTTTAAGTCTATTGTTTTAACTAAAATTTTACAAATTAGAATTAATTGAGTTTTAACTAAATTCATTGGTTAAAATAAGTTTTTTAAGCCTTGATAAATGTTAGACATTTTATAAGTAAGCTCATAAGTTGTGATGAGACAATGATAGATTGTCTAATAGATATATGGACTATACTATAACATCTTGATTGATATGATGATTTTTTAATGATTGAGAGAAGTTAAGATTATAAGCTTAATGAAAAATAAAGTATTTTTTAATATTGAAAAGAGAAGCCAATTCATGACTAATCAAGTGTAAATTTAATATATATTATCAAAGTTATCTAATCAATATATCGTCAAAATTGTTTAATTAGTGTACGACTTAAATCATGTAATCAATGTATGATCAAAATCGTATAATCAGTATATGACTAATTTAATTAGTGTATGATCAAAATTATCTAATTAATGTATGAGTAGACATATCTACTCTATCACACCTCAACTTGTTTACTTTATAAACATACTACACTCATCTATTTTGAAAAATTATTATACTTAATACTTTCGAGACTTATTAGATTATTTACCGTGTGTTTAATCTTTAAGATACAAAATCTGTTAAAATGTTGTCTTCAAAAACAAATAGATATCGAATATTTAAAAAAGTAAAGACACGTATTCTTATTTTACTTTAATTATTTATAGCCTGAATACGTTATTTTTCTTTTCTATTTTTCTATACTTTATTTGCTTCAATAATTTATTTTAGATACTTTTTTTTTTCTTTTTTACTTTCGTATTATTGATTTACTTCGACCATTTCAGTATGAATTATTTACCTTATACGTTTTGTCCATTTCTTTTACTATTTTCTTGCATATTTTTTGTAAAATCTCAAAAATATTTGTTTCAAATAATATCTTAATCTATAAATATGTTTGCATATATTTAATTTGCACAAATTAAACGAGATTCATAACAAAAGACTTTCTATGAAAAATGAAATCTGGAATTACTTGTTCCTTTGCTCAAATATTTATAAAATTATGTTAATTGGTGAAATTCACAATTAATGGTAGAGGTGTTCAAAGAAGGAAGAAATACACCATTCACGGTTCTTCAAATAATGACTGCACAAAAAAATGGATGCTTTCAAGTTTAGAGCAAATTTAGAGTAAGCAGCGGCCAATCTTCCATATATTTTTGGGTATCAAAATTTTTATATAAATATAAAAAATATATTATATTAAAAGAAATATTTTTATTTATACATATATAACAAAATTTGGAGACCAAAACCTTCTCTGTCTCCAATAAATACCACCCAATAAAACTACTATACAATTTCTTGTAATTAATTATATATCTCACCATTTATATTAACTATGTATGCAAAACAAATTGGATTTTATGATTCCAACTATTTATATTAAAATTAAATATCGTTATTAAATACATTGCCATTACACTTGTTATATTATTTTAACCATTATTATTAAACATCAAGACATCAATTCCAATTAATTAATAAATTAATTACATATAATTCAAAAATATTTTTTATATTATACTGATTAATTATTATTTATTTTTTAAATTTAATTTTATACTTGTATGGACAATATATCAAGAAAAATAAATTTATCTTATGAAGCAAAGTTGTGATATTTGTTGATTTTACCACACACAAGTGTTTCTTATGAGCCGAGTTCGTTGTATTTTCTCCAACTAAGCTTTCAGTTATGGTTTTGATGATCTTGGGATTGGAGGTCGCGTAGTCGATTGTTTTTTCTCTCGCTCAACCTATCTGGTAGGGTGGATCTCGTCGATCATTGTTGTCATCCTGATTTCGACCTTCTGGTCTACGACCTAGATTGTTTCACCTTTTATAATTGTTTCAACCACCTCATCCTCTCTTTGTATAAATCTACCTAAGAGGTCTGCTTGGATAAACTCTTTTATTTTGTCATTCATGGAAAGACATTAATTTATAGCATGCTCATAGTTCTGATGATATCAACAATCTCAAGCCATGTCGACATTTGGTGTTGTTGTCTTGGACATTTGAATAAGGTCAGTATTAAAGCCTCCTCCAAAATACAACTTTGTTGCACTCAACAAGGTTTATTGGTCGAACTGTAGCGATCTCGACTCCTTAATCTAGGGGATAAGCCTTTAGGCCTTTTCTTTACCATATGCCTTCTTTTTTTAGAGGTGTTCTCAACCCTCATTTTGACCCTTGATAAGTGTCCAATATGAGTTAGTTTTGATGATAATTTAACACTTATCTTGTTTTTTATTCTATTAAATATCTATGTTAATCATTTTAGTTTTACTTATTTTGCAAGTTTTGATGAATTTCAAGAGTCAAAGTTGAATTATGAAGAAAACAAAGAAATTTTGAGCAAAATACAACAAACTGAATTCAATGCGACTGCAACATGAGATATGGGGCTTGAGCCACACGAAGAAAACCCACCTTGGAGAGAAACCTCAAGTCTTAACCTAAAGCTTAAGCCATGAAGAATCCTTCAACAAGAGGTAATCTCAGGAAGCTCCAACCTAGAAACACAAAGCTTAAGCTATAGAGGAAACCCATCTTGGAAGAAAACCTCATGGATGAAGCCATAAAAGCCACCGTTGAGGCCACATTATCAGAATCTATAAAAATAAAATTTCACCTATGGTTTTAAGAGCTTTTTTTGGGGAACTTTTGAGAGACTCCTTTAGAGAGATTCAAAGAGTCTTCTCACACACTTCCTCTATATTTAAAGAACATCATCAAAGAATTAGGAGATGAAGTTTCTTCTATGTATTAACTTCTTTCCATCCATTATGACGAGCTAAATCTCCTAGGTGTTGAAGTGACATGTAAATCACTTTGAACTCTCTTGTATTCAATATTATTCTTATTTATGAATGTTTGCTTTTGATCACATGTTTGTGAATTGATTTATGCTTGTTGTTGGATAAATTAATCACACATCTTGTTTCACTGGCTTGAGATTGAGTGAAAACTAATTTTAAGTTGTGGTCCAATCAATTTTCCTATATGCTTTTAGATGGAACATATCTAAGGTTGCAGCTGGGTATAGATTCTTGATCTTAAGGTATGTGATCCATTTAAACAATCATTGAGAAATCATACTAAAGTTTGGTGGTCTCAGGCTTTAGGTGTCAGGAATGAACCCAGTGTTACATTTATACATAACTTTTGTGACTTGGTTATTTGTAGCACCATATTTAACATAGATTTGGTACAAGCATCAAACTTCAACATGATTTAATCATCTCAAAGTTACTCGTTTTGTAATTCAAACTGTTTTGCAACATATTTGATTTTATCTTCACGAAAATAATTTATTTTATATTTTTCACAATCATTTTTACTATTTTATCAATGATCAACCTAGTTAGAATACTGTGTTATATGCCAAATATATGTGGATACAACACTTGATAATACAAACTATCCAGTATACTTGCTAGTATATTTGGTTGTTTGTGGGCAGCTATCACCCTTGAACTTCCTGAGTTCTTCCAACTACATGAACTTCACCACTCTTTGCCTTAGTTCATCAAAATCACCAACTGGATTTATACAAAGGCTATTTGCGGATGAACCTAGTTGTAACGCAATTACCATGTGGTGAAATGCTACTTTCGGATTCAAATTTCAAATATTTAAGGCCACCTTGCCAAAACATTCCATGAAATTTCACATCGACTCTCCCTTCTCCTGATAGATATTAACTATGGTAATGGAGGTTAGGTGACGTCTATGGCAAATTGCATCCTGAATCAAGTTATCAATGTGTTGAAATAATCAACTGATTAAGGGGAAAAATCTAGTAAACCAGCTTAAGGTTGCACCTTTAAGTAAAAGTGGAGAAAACACGACAAAATACCACGTCATTGGTAGTGTACAAGCTGACTTGTGTGACATACATGTCCACATGCTTGTTTGAATTGGTGCTACCATCTTACCCATCAATGATTAGGCCCTTCTAGTAGCTAGGTAACTGGGTTTTCATGATATCATCTATAAATGAATGTCTTAGACTAATTTGAGCAGTGAAGATGGTATGGGTTGTGCCACTAGTTCGACAATGTGCCACTTGGACACTTTTTGCCATTGTATTTTGGGCAAAGAGGGATCTTAGGGCACTGGGTTGCAATGTTTCATTTTGCACTCTCTTGGAGTTTTCATGGTCAACTTCCTTAAATTTTCTTTTTCAACACCTTTGTCTCCTTTGCATTTTGCTTATTCAACTTTGTTGGCTCCCTTTATAGTTCCAACAACAGTACCATTTTTTTTCCAAAAATGCTAACATAGATTTCTATATTATGTTATTTACCATTGTCCCCCATGTTCTTGGTAAACACCATGAGTTCTTTAGAGTTGGCCTTATGGTAGACGTTGAATGTTTTTACAAAGTTAAAGTGTATTTATTCAACACATGTGTCTACTTTTTTTTCACTTGTATTTCTCGTTTTCCACAGTTATAACATTATCTAACAATAAAGTAAAATGTGTCTTTCCCGCTCAATCATACTAGTCTTAAGTTAAAGAACATGTAAAGTAATTAGAATGGTCAAGTCAACCATATATAAAAAACAATAAATATTGTAATAATTGAGTCATATGTCATACATAATGAATAATAGCTATTTACAGTAATGTATATGTTTTTGTCCTTCATAAGCCTATGTTTTGTGGGTGGGTATACTAGTTTAGGGTATAGTAAATAACACTCAATTACCTTAATAATTTATTAGTCATCTTTGATTTTACTATAACAACGTTACTTGCGAAAGAGTATGATATTATACAATCCTATTTTGAATTTGGAGTCAAAGTTATCTGGTTTGATCTCTTGTACAAATTTATTACTTTTTTAAATACAAACAAAAAACTTTTTACAATTTGTTATATTTATAATTAATTTTATTTTCTTTACACCAATCACATTTATTATAATTTTTACTTATTATTTTTAATTTAAACTATTTAATTTCTCATTCTTTCTTTTCATTTTCTCTCTCCCTCTCTCCAAATAAATAAATTTTACTTTTTTTTTCTCAGTTCAAGAACTGAACGATACATTTGAAGAACCCAAGTAACCAACACTTAACACGAAAATAAAACGCAGTTTTTTTTTTTGTCAGGACCTATCGGCAAACAAAATAGTGAGAGAGTCATGAGAAGAGTGGCCCTTGCGCTGCTCAAACAAGTTTACCCTTTGCGCAGCCACAATGCACGGCGCTCGTTCAGCACATTCCTCCCTCCGCCGCGCGAGGTGGTGGAACCCTTCTGCAACCTCTCCGACGTCGTTTCCTCCCCTCAAACCTCTCCGTGGGTTCCTCAAATTATCTCCCTCCTCGACGGCTCTCCCTCCATGGAGTCCAACCTCGACTCCTTCTGCCGCCAATACCTCATCTCTCTCTCCCCCGCCTTCGTTTCCCACACGCTCCACTCCCTCTCCGACCCTCTCACCGCCACGCGCTTCTTCTCCTGGGCCGCCACACAGCCCAACTACACCCATTCCCTCGACTGCCACGTGTCCCTCCTCCCCCTCCTGCCCCCCTCCTCCCTCCCCGCCGCTGTCGCCAGCCTCCGCCGCGCCAACCTCCCTATCACCCTCCCGGCTGCCCACTCCCTCGCCAAAACCCTAGCCTCCGCCGGCCTCATCCATGATCTCCTCTGGCTGTTTCGCGCCATGAAGACCAACAACCTCCCTCTCTCCCTCATCATCCTCAACTCCCTCCTCAACGCCCTCGTCAACGCCTCCCTCGTCGACTCCGCCGAGCGCGTGTTCAAATCAATGCAGGAAGGCGCGTCACCCAAGCCCGACGTCGTCAGTTACAACACGCTCGTCAAAGGCTACTGCAAGGTCGGGCGAACGCGGGACGCGTTCGCCATGCTTCGCGAAATGGAGGCTGAAAACGTGCCACCCGATGAGGCCACGTACATGACCCTGATGCAGGCGTGTTACAATGAGGGTGACATAGATTCGTGCGTGAGGCTTTACCATGAGATGGAGGAGGATGAAGTGTTGGTGACGAAAATCCCTTCTCACGCGTATAGTTTAACAATATGTGGTTTGTGTAAGCAGGGGAAGGTTATGGAGGGTTGTTTTGTGTTTGAGAGTATGATTAAGAAAGGTTGTGTGGCTCACAAGGCTGTGTATACTGCCATGATTGATGGTTATGCCAAGAGCGGGAACATGGATGCGGCGCTCTCGTTTTTGGAGAGGATGAAGGTGGATGGAGTTGAGCCTGATGAGGTTACTTATGGTGCTGTTGTAGGTGGTTTGTGCAAGAGTGGGAAAGTGGAGGAGGCCATGGGTTATTTTAGGTTTTGTAAGGGTAATGGGATGGGTGTGAATGCTGTGTTTTATTCGAGTTTGATTGATGGGCTTGGGAAGGTCGGGAGGGTGGATGAGGCGGAGAGGTTGTTTGAGGAGATGGCGGAAGTGGGGTGTCCACCGGATTCATATTGTTACAATGCTCTGATGGATGGTTTGTGCAAGAGTGGGAGGGTTGATGAGGCTCTGATGTTGTTTAGGCGGATGGAGCAAGATGGGTGTGAGCAGACTATTTATACTTTTACTATACTTATCAGTGAGCTCTTCAAGGAGAGGAGGAACGAGGAGGCGCTGAAGCTGTGGGAGGAGATGATCGACAAAGGTGTCACGCCGAATGCTGCATGTTTCAGGGCTCTTTCAATTGGGCTGTGTCTTTCAGGGAAGGTTGCAAGGGCCTGCAGGGTGTTGGATGAGCTTGCCCCGATGGGGATTGTTCTTGAGAGAGCCTATGAGGACATGATTGGTGTGCTGTGCAAGGCTGGTCGTGTGAAGGAGGCCTGCAAGTTGGCTGATGGGATTGTGGATAGGGGTAGGGAAATACCAGGAAAGGTTCGGACTGTGCTGATCAATGCCTTGAGGAAGGCTGGTAATGCGGATTTGGCGATTAAGTTAATGCACAGCAAGATTGGTATTGGGTATGATCGAATGCGGAGTGTTAAAAAGCGAGTGAAGTTCCAAACCCTCGTCAACAGCTGATTATCTTGAATTTGAGCTGTAGACTCAAAGGTTGGTCCTTGAAGTTTTGTAATATGGGTTTTATATGGACAATTTCAGGATGTACTATTTCAATCCAAGTGTGTGCTGTTTCACATTGAAGGGTGCTTAGTTAAATCGGCAAGTAACTTTGGATTGAATGTTTGGGAGAAGTGGCTTTAGACTTATTTGGCTTCTTCATGGTTGCAAACCTGACCGATCAGATGATCATAGGAATACTGATGCTTGGTCCCCATTTGGAGTCTCACCATGGCTTCAGGTTTCATGGATACAGGCAAGGAGTCGAGGGTGGATAATTTGAAGATCTAATATTTTAAGTTATATGTGTGTGGTTTCAAGTTGAATGATGCTAAATTAAATCTCTTTAGCCTGTATATCCGACTAACTTTGGATTCAGTGTCCAGGTAAAGTGACTTATTGGGCATCAAACTGAACAAAAATAGAAGTCATTAGGCAATACTCAAGGTGCAGGACAGCATTTTTTGGGCACCAGTGCACCCTAGAGTGTAACCTGTGGATAACATGTTTAAATAACAAAAATGGGTTAGATCTCAGTTGTGGTAAAAGGGTATGAAGAAAATTGTTATTTAAATTTCAGCCTCCTGCTAAGGAAATCAAGAACTCAGTTTTGGCCGAGCTTTCAAAATCCTAATAAGTATTCGGAAGGCAGAAAGTATACTCTGAATATTAGCAATTTGCTCATCAGTGAGTGTGTGAAGTGGCACTTTGAGTGAGTTTGGTTGGGTGGCTTGACAGCAGATCCGATTGAAGGGGTGATTTCTCATTAAAGGTTTATTTTCTTGCTCCCCTTTGATGCTCACTTATAATCTTCTATAATCAGTATCATGCATCGGTGTACTGTACCTTAGGTATTTTTGGTGTGATTCTCTATTCTAAGTTTTCATTTCTATAACCAGCACCACCGACATTTAGTGCTGACTTTTCTTGCATAGATTAGTGAATTAAAACATCAATTTTGATCGGAGAATAACGCTAACATGTAAATTATTACCCGTAAGTTTTGTCTACAATGAAATTGGTGTTTTGTTATTTCTTTATAAGACTTCTTGCTAGTGAGTTTATTGACATAAGAAAAGGCTGGCTATGTACTGTCATAACTAGTAGGTTACATTTTAATTGGGACCTTCTTCCTGCATATGAAGAACGATGGGTCATATTGTCAAATTTGTCTTTTGATTTAATTATCACCTAATGGTATCCGGCTTTATTGTTTTTATTTATTCTGTCCTATATTCATGAAGCTACTGTTTTGAGCTTTTGCTTCATTAAGGTTATGAATTTTCTGTCAATTTGTTCTTGTACTACTTTTTCTGCACAAAAGAGACTTACCCTGATAATTTTGCTTATGCACACCTGTCTATTCTGCTCTCTGTTTTTAGCTAGACCTAAATACAACCTCAGCTAAAATTTCCATTTATACCTATTTTTATAAAGAAAAATAAAGGATAAGTCCTACCATCTGAGTCGAAGAAATACAAATTAAAGAAACTAAAACTGATTTTTGTGAATAAGAATATTTTCTCTTGTTTTGCTTTTAGTCATCCTCATTGATGCACTCACCAAGTTGTCACTTTTAGTTATATGGTACTGTTGAAATAATGTGTGTGTGTGTGTTTTTTTTTTTCATTTATGTATTCATCATGCTGTCACTTTTAGGTAGTAACCCAAAATTCCTTTACAGAAATATATTATAAGTCATAACGGTTATGACAGAGCCATATCGGATAAAATAATAAAATACATATAGATAATAATAAAAAGGCGGAAACATTACTATTGTTAAAAAATAAAGACAGCCTCTTAATAGTAAGTCTAAAAATTCAAATAACAATAACATTAAAACGAAACACCACCAAGTTCAAGACTTGAAATAATTACATAACTATAGATAAATGGTTTAAATTTTTAATCCTCTGCAACTCCTAACAAGCATAAAACTAATTCATCCTTATCTTCAAATAGAATCTTTTCTTTGCTCTCCTTCAGAGAATGAATATTGTGGGTTTCAGTGTTTCAGAGAATAAGTATTAAGTAGAACAATGAAGATAAAAAACGAGAGAATAGAGTAACAAAAGTAGTGGAAAAAAAGAAACAATAAATAGAAACAAATCGTAGGTGTTGTAGTGGCGATGGCAGCGCTGCATCTTGATGGTGGCGCTAGAATTGGTCGGCAGCAACTTCACCAGTCGCTGAAGGTGTCATAGTAGGTCTGCCACTATTTAGTCTTATTGTATGGTTGAGGTTGCTGGAAGGAAGATCCGATTGAAGGCATGGTTTGGTTTCTCAATGAAGGTTTCTTTTCTTCCCCCTTTGAAGCCCAGTTTTAATCTTCCATAATCGGTATGATGTATTGCTGTAGAAGTAGTGTTCCAGTGCAGTAGGACTGTAATGGATTTGATATTATTTCGGTGCCATAGTTCCCTTGAGTAATTTTGTTAATACATAATCATTTGTCTGTTTTATTTGATTCATGCCGGTAATAGTTTGATTGACGCTGTAATTACAAAATAAAAATGAATCATTGAAAACCCAACCAGTGTAAATGAATCAAGAAATTTGTCATGCCATGTCCCTGAGGTATAAAGGGATCTATTCTTCATACATATGGTGAGATGTCCTTATTTTAAAAGTAGGCATAAATTTTGTATATAAATAAAACAGTGGATTCCTGAATAAAATAAAGGTGTGATTCTCCATTCTAAGTTAGTGTTTGATTTCTGTAACCATTCACTGACATTTAGTGCTGGCTCTTCCTGCATTGATTAATGAAGTAAAACATCAATTTTGATTGGAAAATCACACTAACATATAAAGTAGTGCCCCTAAGTTTTGTCCGTGGTAAAATTTGTGTTTTGTTATTTCTTAACAGGACTTCTTGTAGTGAGTTTATTGGCATAAAAAGTGTGACATGTATTGTTGTCATGACTAGTATAGTAAGTTACCATTCAATGGGAATCTTCTTCCTGCTTATAAAAAACGATGACTAATATTGTCTACTGTGTCTTTTGATTTAATTATCAGCTAATGATTTTCTTTTAATTTGTTTTTATACGACTTTTTTTTTTCTGCACAAAAGAGAAAACTTATATTATTTCGCTTATGGACTAACTGTCCATTCTGCTTTCTATTGTGTGCTGTCCAATATGTTATTTATGATAGAATTTTGACCTGTATCCCTGATAAATGTTTATATTTCAGATTATATAATTTAAAATACAAAAAATTATATTTTGAATTATATATTCTAAAAAATATATTTTGGATTACATATTTTAGAATATTCAAAGTTATATTTCTCGAAATAAGTTTTTTTATGAGAATACAGTTTTTTTCAAGGTTGTCATGTGTCTGACATGAAATTGATGTGATATTACATCAATACAAGAAAATATTACAAATCACGTTCTTATAAGTTAAATAGTAAAAACATGTGTGGTGATAAATTTGTAAATTTGTAATACTTTTTGGTTTTTATGTTGATTATAATAAGAAGAAATGTGAAACTAACTTTATGTCATTTCTTCTATAATCTATGTATAATTTCCTTTAAACATAGCATCCATTCAATCCCTTTTCCCTTTGTGTGTGCATTGTTTTGTTTTTGTTTTTGTTTTCTTAATGTTTTCTCATTGTGTTGTTAGTGTTTGCATGCTCTCACCTCGTTATCACTGTCTCCTTTTCATCGTTGCACCTCATCGCAACTCACTCACAACTGTTAGGCTCTTCTAATACATTAAAACATTATTGGTCACAATAACTGACAAATTTAAATTTAAGTTTATTCTAAAAAAACTCTTTTATAAATTTTTTTTTCATCTTTCATCCCGAACAACTTATAATTATTGAACAATACACAAGGAAGTGGATTTGTGAACATATCAACAATTTGCATTCTACTTTCCATATGTTCTATTTCACGCTTCCTTATTTTATTTGTTCTTGGATGAAGTGAAACGGGATATTAATGTTGTTTACTTTTTTCATGATTGATTGGGTTCTTTGCTAAAAGATTCCTAAGCCAAACAACATGGCGCACACTCCAAGACATTGTAATGTACTTAGCCTCACAGGTTGACAGTGTTATAATAGGCTACTTCTTCGAAAGTCAGGTGAATATCGTGTTTTCCATGAAGAAAACATAACTCATTTTACTCTTTCGATCATTAATGTCTTCACACCAATCACTATTTGAGTAGTCACTAAGTCGGTAATCATCCAACTTGGTAGATATTGTTTCTCTCATATATCTTAGTATTCCTTTCAAAGCTGTCTGTGAGAGTACCTTGACTCTTCCATGTACTAACTTGTGATCCAACACTTAACATCAAATATGGTCTTATGTTTGTCAAATACCTTAAACTTCTAATTAAATTGTTGTACTTGCTTGCATTAATTCGGTCTCCTTCTTCACGCTAAGACATTTTAGTGTTGGGCTTTATTGGGCTAGAAACCAGGTTACACTTCATTTTAGATTTCTTTAAATCTCCTCGACATACCTTTCTTAAGACACGAAAGTGCCTTCCTTCTCTTGAACGATCTCCAAACTGACAAAAGAACTTCATGAGGCCTAAATTGGTAATTTCAAATTCGTTTTTCATCACTTCTTTAAATTCTTCAACCAACTTAGCTTTGTTTTCCATAAAGATTAAATAATTTACATACAAAGCAATAATAATCATATTTCCTTTATTCTTTTTTAAGTATAGAGCATGTTCGTATGGACATTGCTCATACCCATTCTTCTTTAAGTCATAATGTGTTTTCTTCAATCTCAACACTTTATTTTCTTCTCTTCTCTATATGTAGTCTAAGTGGTTGCTCAACATATACCCTTTCCCCTTTCTAGAACTCCATTAACAAATGACGACTTCACATCCATTTGTTGAATTGCTCATTTGTTTCCATCCTCGTCACTAGGGCGAACACCTCGTCATAATCAATTCATTTTTTTTTGTTTGTACCCCTTCACTACAAGCTGAGCTTTATATCACTTTACTTCTCCATCAGTATTGGTTTTTTTCTTATCCACCATTTTACACTAATGGGTTGAGCTTTTATCAGTAAATTGGTTAGCTCTCGTGTATTATTGCATTCAATTGCCCCAATCTCTTCATTCATTGCTTTCTGCCACTTGTCATCCTGCAAAACTTCTTCAAAACTCAAATCTTCAATACCTACCAAGAGACATACAATACGAACTTCATCAGTGGAGTTGTATATGTCATGTAGACTTCGTGTTTTGGGTTGTATAGGTTCATCTTCTTCCTTAAAAGTTTCATGATTTTCCTTAACAGTGGACTCGAGCATCTAACACCAGTTTTCGAGCTCCTGCCTTTAGTTTCTAAGCTTCCAATAGACTTCTCTTCCATGTTGTTCCAATTTCATTTGTTCTCCTCGTCAATCTGAACATCTCAGCTTACAAGGATATTTTTTTTATTGGGTTAAACAACTTGTAAGCTTTTGCATTTTCATCAAACCCAATAAAAACATACTTCTCACTTCTAACATCAAGTTGCCGAACATTTTAAAGTGAGTCACACTCAACTTCTTTCTACTCCAGGCTTCTTGTGGTATTTTCTTATTTAACCATATGAGGGCACCTATTTTACACATGAATGGCACATTGTACTGCTTCTGCCCATAACTTCTTTGACATATTTTTGCTTTTCAGTTCGCTACACCACTTTATGTGGCGAGTAAGAAGCTGTCATGTATCTCTTTATGTCGTGCTCCTCACAATACTTCATGAACTTGCCTGACGTGAACTTGGCTTCCTTGTCAATGTACTTGTTGGTTTTCTTTTCATCCATCATTATGAACTTCTTAAACACTTTAAATACCTTAAACTTTTCCCTTGAGAAATATACCTATCTTTTGTGAAAAGTCACCCATGAATTAGATAAAGTAATTCTTACCATTAATGAATTCAGTGGTAATCGGCTCACACATGTCAATATGGATCAAATCGAGCATTACCTTTGCTTGGTACTCAATTATCTTTAGAAATTTGGTTCTCGGATGTTTTCCAAGTACAAATTCCTCACAAACACCTTTTGTTAAATTGCATACTCGACAGTCCGTGCATCAATCCTTTCTTTGCCAACTCGCCAAAATGTAAATGGCCAAAACAAAAATGTCATATCATGGCTTCATCCTTCATGTTGAGCTTGAAGCGCTTCTTCTATACTATTTTCAACTCTAACTTTTACATCTTTTTTTTTCTTCATTTCTACTTAGGCAATCAAGCGATTGAGCTTATCTCTTAAGTATAATTGTTGGGTTTCTAGGAAGCACAAAACCAGTTTTCTGATCTAATATAAGAATTAAACATTCAGATCTTGTAATGTAATGTAAATTAACACTTGAATTAAGGAAATATGAAACTGAGAAAGCATTCAATAACATCCAAGGGAAGTAAATCCCTTCTTACAGGAAACTCCTTGTCCAAAACAACAAAATTACCCACACTCTCAGGAGGGAGCAACCGTTCCCTCCTTAAAAGAAACCCAAATTACATGAAAACTACCCTATTACATAATAACTACCTTACTAACCACTCCCCTAAACCGTCTAACCCCTCTTAATTGTCATGTAACTTCTTATTTGAATTCTTCCTCCTAACATACACCTTTAAAGTCCTATTAATACTCCCCGCTGTCTGAACAACCTTGTCTACAAGGTTGAAATTAGGAAATTGATCACATATGGTGCCTTCATCCTTCCAAGTAGAACTTTCTAGATCGTCGGTTTGCCATTGAATGAGGACTTGAGGTACTGTTATGCCATGGATTTGTTGCACTCGGTGGTCCAAAACTTTGGAAAGAAAACAATAGGATTCGGGCTCGTGAAGCTCTATGGGCAGATCCTTTTCCACAGGATGAGAACCTATGGCCTTTTTGAGTTGAGAAACATAAAAAATAGGATGGATACGAGCTGATTCTGGTAGTTGTAGGTTCCTGAGGCTTAGTATATAATGGCCTTCTAAACGACTTTTTTTTATGAGTTTTTCGTCAAAAGCGACTTCAACTCGTACATGACTACACAAGTCTTTCAATTCTTCTAACTACATGAACTTTGTTACCATATGAATCAATTAATCCAAATCAATGGTTGATTTCTTACATAGGCTATCAAAGAAAGGTCCAGGCTTTAATGTCATCACCATGTGATGTATGACCACATCTTACAGGTTCACGGGTATTCAATAACCTTTAAAAATAGGTATCCTTGAATCTATTCAATTCAATCTTCTTCTAAATTGGTCAACCTCTCTCCTAAGTTTGGCTTCATTATTCACCAATTTTTCTTCAACTTTATAAAAAGTCCTTTTTTTGATACGCAATACCCCAAACAAAAACAAGTTTAGAAATACTCATTTCAATGTAGTTTTCTTTTTTGTAGAAATAAACCAAGGTTTGATTTCATTTTTAAATGTCACGAAAGTAAAAAAAAATGATTTTTTTACCAACATATTTTTACAATCAAACATCGCAAACAAAACAAAGAGAACATTGATACAAATCTATGAATGAGTTTCCTAATAAAAAATCATGACAACAAATGAAAAAATAAAGTTAGCAAATGAACATTAATGGCAAAACAAAGACAATGAAGATGCAAAAATGAATCTCCAAACCACCACGATTTTATCGTTGGAGATCAAATCCTAACTCGCACCACCACGATTTTATCGTTGGAGATCAAATCCTAACTCGCTAAAGTGCTTGTTGTTTTTGTGCAATGTAAAAGGAGGAAAAAAACTTTAATTGTGATATATAAAAAGGTTTACGTCATATATCTTTTCATCCAATGTAAAACAAATTATATACGTTAGACTCTTTTTTGTCCAATGTAAATTATCTGTTTTATTTTGGAGAGAAAAATGTTCAATGTAAATTACTCCCACTTATTTATAGAAATGTTATAATGCATTTTTTATATGGACTTCCTTGCTGTCAGACGTAAATTAAATAATGTAAATGTTCATTTTTATGTTAATAATAGTTGTCTAAAGAGGTGTTTTTTTTCCAGTTTCTTAGGAGAGAGGTTTCCATGATTCGTGCACAAAGGGAATGTGCACCTCTTTCGGTATGGGTGGTAGGGGTGGGCAAATCGAACTGAACTGTACTGCACTGCTAAAAACTGAACTGAACTGTAAAACAGTTCAGACAAACTAAACTGAACTGTAAAACAGTTCAGACAAACTAAACTGAACTGTAAAACAGTTCAGACAAATTGAACTGAACTGTTTTTTGTTTTATCAAACTGAACTAAACTATACTAAATTGTACTAAATTACAGTATGAACTGAACTGAACTATTAATTGAATTGTAAACTACACTAACTGAACTATTAATTGAACTGTAAACTGCACTAACTGAACTGTAAACTGCACTAACTAAAATGAACTATTAACTGAATTGTAAATTGCACTAACTGAACTATTAACTAAATTGTAAACTACACTAATTTTAACTAAACTACAATATAAACTGAACTGAACTACTAACTATACTAATTTTAAATTGAATAGTACTAATTTTTAAACTAAATAGTATAACAATACATGTTCTTTTTAATTGAAATTTATTTTAATATTTATTTTATTTTATTCATAAGTGTCTAATAAATTGATTTTTAATTATTTAATATTATTATTTTCTATTTTATTTATATTTCTTTTATTATTAAAAATTATTTTATTTTTTATTTATTTATTTTATTTTATTAATAAAAAAATATAAAAAATTAACATCATACACTAACACAACACAATATATATATATATATATATATATATATATATATATATATATATATATATATATATATATATAACTTAAAAAATATAAAAATATAAATTACATTTTTTTTTATTGATAAAAAATATAAATTTTGTGATAAAAAAATTGTCTTAAAAAATTAATTATCATTTTTTTTTATGTGAACAATTTTATTAATATTTTATTATTAAATAAAGTTTTCTTGACAAGACGAAACAGTTGAACTGAAACTAGAGAAGATGTAAGAGTAGATACAGTTCTCACAGTTAACTGTGAGCTGTAACTGTTATAAGTTCAGGTTTTAAAAATTGAACCATAAAATAGTATACTGAACTGTTAGTTAAAGTGGATCAGTTATTTTTAGTATAATATAGTACAGTTAACTGTAGTACAGTACAAATCAATTATTTTTGCCCAACCCTAATGGGTGGAAGTATTGGGATTGGTTTGTATCCTTTGGTAGTTATTGACTTTGTGTACCTTTGAAAGGTAGCAAGTTAAAGCCAATGAGTTCTTTAAGCTTTGGTTTGAAGTATAATGACATCATGCTAATATATAATACTAATATCAATAATAAATATCTCAATAATAATTCTTAGTAAATATTTATTTATATAATAATTTTCAAGAATGAGTCCATATTATTTTTAGGGTTAAATATGCTTTTAGTCCCTGAAGTTTTACTGACTTTTGGTTTTAGTCCCTGCATCAAATATTGATGGCATTTCATCCTTTTAGTATGGAAACATGTATTTTTAGTCCCTAAAAATAGACGACGTCAATTTTTCTGTGATGTGGCTAACGGCCCTGCCACGTATTCTTCCACCTTCACTTACCATTGCCTTCCACGTTGGTGTTTTTTTCTTCCTATTGTTTTTTTGTATTCTCTAAAAATTTTTTTAGCCCCTTTCTCCTTCCCACTAGAGAAAGAGGCATTCACCCTCTGCAGCGGGACAGGAAAATAGTGAATCCAAAACAAAAGCCAAGCTCGTCATGATAGTAACCTCTTGCCTCGAATCCGAAACTCATCACCACTTTGCTTTTTGTATATGCCTACAGTGGAAGCTGCAGTGGTCGAAGAGAAGATCCCTAGGGTTTTCATTGAGTTTTTTAATCACATCGCAATGAGATAGAGAGAAAAATGTTCAAATGGAATAGAATAGATACTCCGCAATCATCAATCATCAATCATCAATCCAACCTTGCCAATTAACCGCACTGTGTTTTTGTTTGTTTGGGTCAAAGCTCGTTAGATAATAGAAGAAGGCATTACAAAAAAGAAAGGAAAAGAAGACAAAAGAAAAGGAGCAGAGAAAAAAAATAGGAAAATCCAAAAACTGGAGTTTGTTTTAAAAAAGAAAAATAGAGAATCAGATCCCATTCAACCAAACTCCTCTGGAACACATCGATCCCATTTGATGAAAAAGATTCAAAAACATTCACTGAGAGTGAGAATCAAATCGTCTAGATAAATTTGTACAATTCAAATCTGTTAATAGAATATATTTCCCAGGGGAGTATCAACTCTCCAATCTAAGTTCCAAATCATGTGAAACCCTAAATAAAATACAAAAACACACAGAAATAATAATGATTGGAATACGGTGCTCCAAAGACCAAACGCAGCGGAAGAGGGAGAGAGCTTCTCGCACTGAACCGAAGAGGAGAAAAGGGTTTTCATTGCTGATGGCTGGCGGTGGCTGTGACTTTGGGCATTGGCGGTGCTGTGGCTTAAGTCTCGGACAGTTGGGCTCACTCCAGACGGAGATCGACGGCGGAGGGAGAAAGCTTCTCCGATCCGAAAGAGAGGAGAAGGGAACCCAATACTAGAGTGGGAATGCCTCCGGCAGCGAACGACAGGGACGCCGACTTCTTGGCCGGTGACGGTGACGTCTTGGCCAGCGACCGGCGGTGGTTGGTCTCGCCGACGATAAGGAACACAGGATCGTTTTCTCTCGCGTCGCAGGAGGAGTTCAAATGTTAAAAAAGGGCAACATGGCAGATAGTGCAGAATGAACCTGGAAGAATACGTGGCTAGGCCGTTAGCCACATCACAGAAAAATTGATGCCGTCTATTTTTAGGGACTAAAAATACATGTTTCCATAGTAAAAAGATGAAATGCCATCAATGTTTGATGCAGGGACTAAAACCAAAAATCAGTAAAACTTCAGGGACTAAAAGCATATTTAATCCTTATTTTTATCTTAATTTTGTTATTCTTTATACATAACGATTAATTTTAAATACTTATTTTAATTGGCTACATAAAAGTAATATATAATCATGACGAAACATAATACTTCTTAGCAAAAACTAGTTTAAATAGTAATTTACATTTACATGTTGATTTGAGTTCGTAGAATACATTACGCTACGTCATTTCATTTTGTAATGTGTTTTTTCTACAAGTCCTCGAATTACAAGTAGGCATACACATATTTCTCAAAACTCTTGTCTTCTGCCTTGATCTTTTCAATGAAGAAGAGATCTCGTACAGACACGTTTAGACAATTTCACATGATTGGTTGCTACACTTTCATATAATCGTGAAACTTGTCTCATTCTAGATTGGTCTGCATATGATCCAGACAGTTTGTCTTGTGTTAGGAAAATAAATGTTGAAACCTGTCCAAACACATCATCATAATAATCGCCTAGGTATTTGAAAAGGAATATAACCTAAAAATCTATTTAAATATAATACATTATCTTATTATTAATCTTTTATTCATCCCTTTATAACATACAACTTCATTAATTTCTTTATAACATAAGACTGTGTCATTAATTTCTCTTATTAATAAACAAGATATTTACAACGATAATATTATGTATATTGATATTATTATTATTATTGGATACTTTTATTTATTTATTCAATTTTTAAGAACTTTTATATTTTGGTGTGTATTTGGATCATGATATTTAGGATGAAAAACAAATTTGTACTTGCAGACATAACTAATCCGTGACAGATAGTTGGAATAAGTGAGTATTTACTATATACGGGTTACATATAGTGAGTATTTTAATCCGTTTATAAATAAGTCGAATACAGATATTATAATTTATATTTTATAAAATTAAATTTTTAAGATTAAATTTTAATTTATATTTAATTTAATTTATATTATATTTTATATTATTGTAATTTTATTTAAATTTTATTTTAATAATTTATAATAATATTTTTTTAATATTTATGGGTATTTATGAATTTTAAAATATCCGTAAATATTTTTTAAGCAAATAACGGACGAGTAGTGAGTGAATTTTTTTTTAATCAAATTTTGGGTAAACATTATCTGTGTTCAATCCGATCTATTATCATCTCTGATAATATTATTATATTTTTTTTATCATTATACTTGAAAATATTTTACCTATTAAGATGATTAGCCATAATATAACCAACACACTTTGTTTACAAAAATAATCTCTTTTCAGTGGGAATATGTCAAATTCGTGTTTTTTTTAAAATTATTTTAATTATTTTTTAATTTTTGAATTTTTTTAATTAAGTTTTTTTTAAAAAAGTTATTAACGACATTAAGGACATGTCATATTTTAATTTATGTTTTTTATAATTATTTTAATTATTTTTTAAATTTTTTAAAAATTTTGTAAAATTTTGTTGTTGTCATGTACTAGTGTCAAATATCCTTTTTTTAATTATTTAGTTCTTATGCATCTTTGATTCAATTTAGTTTTAATTTTTCTTAAATAAAATAATATCGTTTTTTTTAATTAAGACAAAATTTATTATTTATATAAATGTTATACTAATTTATAAATATTTTTACAAAAAAATATATATTTAAAACTAATATATTATTAATTAGTTTTTATAAAAATAAATTAATTAATACATTTATATTAATAATAAATTCGATTCTCTTTTAATTGAGACCAAATTTATTATTTATATAAATGTTATACTAATATTTATACTAAAATTTTGTTATTGAAGTCATTATTAAGAAAACATAGGTTAATAATATATAATAAAATAATATGTTAAAAAGTTATTTCTAATCCAAATATCAACCTTATATTTATACAAATAATAAATTATCTTAATTTAGAGATAGAAATTATTGCTTCATTTTGAGAATAATTGAAACTAAATTAAATTGAAAAGACATATATAAAAATTAAATTGAAATCAAGACAATAACACTTGTCACCCACATTAACACGTGGTAGTAATGTCACCTATCACACTAAGAACTTGACATATGATAATGTTTTTTACAAAAATTTTTTTTTTTTTTATTATTTAGATTTACATGTGACATCGTTAACATCATTAATAATTTTGAAAAATGACCTAATTAAGACATTTTTTTTAAAAAGTTAAAATACAATTAGGACTGATTTGATATATTTTGCACATCATGGGGACCAAAGGTTTACATTTTTAAAAGGGGGGACTAAACTGAACACCAGCTTTTAACTTAGGGTCCAAAAAAGGATTTTAACCTTATATAAATGATAATGTATCAAAAATTACAAACTTCCAACGAAAGAGAGTTTATATTTTGGAGAAAAAAACTCTATTTATGATTGTTGCTATCCTCTCAATCTCATGGTGACAGGTATCATTCCTAAGCTCATACCATTAAAGTGATCATTGCAAAAGAGAAAATGTACATAAAGACAGACAATACAAAAGCAAGGGTAAGCTAGTGTACATATAAGACCTAAGATAATAATTTGGTTTAACAATTAACAATATTCAAGAACAAACAATTCATCCAACCACAAGATCACTATACTCACTTATATGTACATGATGCTGATATAGACTACTACAAGCATGCATTCATGATAGTATTTATACTATGCAGAGTTATAAACAAGGGCAACTCGACCTACTCACCATGAGGTAAATCTTCTACTCCTAAAACCTAGAGGGCTTGGGTGAAGCCCTCCTGTTATTCTCTCTACCACCCCATTCAACTTTACATGAGTTAAATGGTTGGTAGCATATCAAGATACATGGGTACCGTAGTCTCTCTATCAAGCATTCTCGTACAACTTGCTAGAAAATAGAATCTCTCATTGAGATTCTTCTCCTAACACACTTTTCTCATTCTCATATTACATTCCACACCACTTTCATTCTCATATAAACCATATAATTATATATACATTGTATACAAACATATATACTATTGATTGTACTTCAAAGGACCATAAACAACCCCAACAAGTCATCAAAAATCACATGAAATCATTCCATATACATTAATACACAAGAGCAATCCAAGAAGAACCACTAAACAATACAAAATTCATTTCAACTCATATTTAGACAAGGAAAACAACTTTGAAACCCTCTCCAGCTACTCTGGAAGGGTATAAAACCCCCCAAAAACAACCTAAAGAACGTCCAAAACTGATACTTGAAACCCTGAATTTGGTATTTCCAGACCTGAAAAAGAAACTAAAACTGGTGCGGTAGCGCTCGACGCCCAAAAGCTATTGCTCAACGCCAAAGCCATTGGAATGGTAACGCTCAGCGCCAGAAGTTGGCACTCAGCACTGATGCCCTTGGAATGGTGGCGCTCAATGCCAAAAACTACCCTCTAATGCCATATCAGTTGACAACACACTGCTTTCATGGACTTTGATGCACTTGTGACTTGTTCCAATGATCAAAAGGGTTTCTTTGATCATTAGACCCAAACTAGGTGCATTAAACCCATATAACAACTCCAGAAGTACCAAAACTCAAATCTACACTTTCTAGCTCAAAATTCTGCAAACTAAAGGTATGAACAAGTCTTAAATGACTCAATACTAGACCCCAAAACATCACATTTTTTCCAGACCTCCTAAATCAAAATACCACTAATGAAACCCCCCTAAAATGATAAATAACTCATACTAAAACATACCCAATTGGTTACTAACCAGTTCTACCTAGAACTTTGTTGTCTTAGAACTCAAAACTGTTCTAAATAACCCTTAGACCAATATCAAAGTACAATTTATACCATATAACTCTTATCTTAGGTTTTCACCTATGAAAACCTCACTTTTTAGTACAAAAACCTCCTATTCTTACAACTATATACCAAACTGTGATGTATGAGAGTGTGATAGTCTCTAAAACACCCAATTTACCATTTCAATTTCATCATACATAAACTTTATATCAAATTACACTTCACCTCATTTCTCATACGTTTGCAAACATAAATCAAAATTTCAACAACCAACTCAACATGCTAGATTTTACAATTCATTTCAATTTGACAATTAAATCAATTTTACATCATACCAACATCAATTATAACCTATCTATCAAATAAAACCACTCAAAACTAGCTTCTCTTACCTTTTTGGCAATTAACATATTCTATCCGCTCAAAAGCTCCTCTTAAAGTTCTAAAACCTCTATTAGCTCCTACAATATACAATAATTTGATCAGAGTCTACCTTTAGCATCACTGGTCCACAGAGAGCCTTAGAGAAGACCCAACCCCCAAAGATGAAAGAAACCCCTCCCATGCAAGCACTAGAGAATTTAGGAAAAAGGAGTAAACTTTCAACTTACTCTATTTGAAAAATTGATCAGGTAGACTTGAAGATCTCACCGCAAGAAGTACACAGGCAGTCTCATTACTTTTAACTCACTACCACTTCTAAAATACCATTTTATAGATCTTCACAACCAAGTTATAATTTCTCATTTCTCTCCCATTTTTTAAGTTAAAATAAAAAACTACCAAAAAACTTTTAAATTCTATTTAATTTGAATATTAAAACAACTTTGAAGATTAAAATTGTAAATATACCTATTTTTTAAAATAATCATTAATTAATATATAATTATACATTACATTTAAGATTTTTTTTTATTTTAACTAATAATAGCACAGTGTTTCCATAATTAACTTATAAGTTCAACACAATTAATTACCAAAAAGAAAATTATAAAATTACACAAAATAAAAAATTTCAAAATTAGAATTCACTTTTAAGTTTTATTTAAAAATTAAAATTTAAAATGACACTAGTAAGAAATTTATATAGTTAATTAAAAATTATTTATATTATAGAAATAAGAAAGGATTATCATGTTATTAATTTTTTACGCTATTTCTTTGTAATAATTTCAATTTTAATCTTATAATAATAATAATTGTGAAGAACATTTTTTATTGCTATTTTTTGTAATAATTTCAATTTTAATCTTATAATAATAATTGTAAAGAACTAATAAATAGTTTAAGAGTAGTAATAATTTTATAGGTGTCGTTGGATTATTTTGTATTAAAAAGTTATAAATAGAATTTTCTATTAATCGAATTTTATTATATAAAAATTATTTTTTTCTAAAATCTTTATTCTAAATCTCTTTTTATACTCGTTTTAGATTTTCAACCTCATCTCTCATTTTCTTTTCTAAATTTGAAGTTTCAAAAGACATAACTAAAATAAATCAAAGAAGAACGTGGAATAAGAAAAAGATAGAGATGTTATAATATAGTATATTGATAAGTCAAGTGAATATTTATCATAAAGATGTTAACTTATAAGAATCAGAGTTCTAATTCAAGAACTAATAAGAGAATGCTCTCTAAAAAAATGCAAATGCATATATTATAAAAGTGTCTACATTAGCTATTGCTACCTCTATATATAGACACATAAGTTTAATAAAATCTAGAAACTCTAAAATAAAGCCCAAAACACAATAAAAACAATATAAAATGAAAATTATAGATTCATATTTTTTTGCCTAGCGAGACCCACTTGTCCAACAAATTTAACATTCTATAAAATTAAAATAAAATTACAAATTATTTAATTTTCTAAATTATTATTCGATTATGCTTATGATTTTCATGTTCTTTAAACTTCATGCTTCATGAATAAGATTCAGTAAGACGTGTTTTGATATTGGACCTTGTCATAAATCCTTTGAAATGCAAATGTTCTTTTTCAAGTTTTTCTTATATATGTTTTAGGAGATGATTCTTTATCACCTACCTTAAGAATTTTGGCATAGATAACGACTCATTTGTCTGTTCAAAATTCTTTTTTAGTTCTTTTTTCTTGAGTCAATCTTTGATTTGGTTTTTTGTAGTCTTTAAGTGTTTGCAAGTGAGTTTAGGTAGCTCAAAGTGAATCTCTATTTTATTGTGGTCATAGATGTACGTTCAGAGAATTTGTATGAGTTTTCTTTGTATAATTAGAGTTACTTGTGAGAGTTGTGTGTGTAGCACTTGTGGTATTTGGAGTCTACTAACAAGGTAAGGAAATATAATTAAGTATAATGGTACTTAAAAATGTTTATTTGTAGTATTGAGATAGTAATTTATTATCTGAATAAGAGCATATTAGTTGTAACAATTGATTGATATACATTGAGGTTCTTTAGAATTATCATATATTAATTAATTGTTTTTAAACTGTTTGGTGTCATGTGGATTGGTTGTAATTTGATATTTGTGAGTATCAATTTGAACAAGTAGTTGGTATTTTGACATGAGGAATGAGTAAAATTGCTCAGATGATCCCTTACGTAATTTGATACCTCCATTTCTAGGTTATGCATACTGTTTAGGTGAATATTTGATCATTGGACCAAAATGGTTTTCGAAAAATCTAAGAGTAAGGGTGGTCTCACTCGTTGGGTGAGTTAAGGCTCACTAGATTAAGGTTCGTTGGACAAATTTTTGAAATAAGCTCCTATTGGACCTTTTTCACTAGGCAAGTGAGACACTCACTTGACAAAAGATTTGGTAAAAATCTAGTAAGCTCAAGGTAGTTTTGGTTGCTAAGCAAGTTTGAGTTTTATTGGGTGAATTTTAAAGAATTTACACCCAATACTCACAATTGGACAAGCGATTTAAAAAAAATAAAATCCAAGGAGCTCTAGTAGTGTGCTTTTGCTAAGCGAGCCATTCTTCTAACTGAGCGAACTATCCTCCTAAGGTAGCTCGTTGAGCGAAAGAATGTGGATGTTAAGCAAAAATAGCTCTTACTATATGAAAAATATTAAAAATACTTTAGAATTTGACTAATTGCTTGAGATGAGACACGTGATGTATGAAATTGTGTAAATGATGAGTATGATGACTTCTAGGGAGGAAGTGCTATAATGAGTTGAGTGTAAGGTGTATTGAATGGTGACTTGATAAGATTATCTTGACTGACTCTATTAGTATTCAACTCACATAGAGAATGATATCAAATTGTGAGAGTCAATGAAGATTCTTACAATATAGTATTTTAATATGAAACATGATCAAAAGATGCAAATATAAAGAATTTATTCTGTTATATTAGTAGAGAATTATGGTCCTAATTCATTTATTATTTTGTGTTTCGGTAGTGGATCAGGTCACACTCACCTACACATTTACTTCTCAATCCTCCAAGTCGTCCGGTCACTTACTTCTACCCTTTCGTTGTCCGTCTGTCTCTAGCCTTCTCCTCCAATCCCGGTCGGTCGGCTACCTGGTAAAGATACTCCGACAATCAAGTTAGGATTAGGTCCGTTCGGTCTTTAGTTCTCAGTATTAAATGCTATTCAATTCAAGTTACCTACCTCTTACTGTTGACCTCTATATATAGTGTCAGTTTCGGGCCCGTGGTTAAGGCTCTACTAATCAAGGCGCAATAATACTTTAATCAGGGCCCAAAAACTGTTAAACTCCTATTAAAATTAACTTACCTCAGGGTCTTCCGGGTATGACCGGTCGGCCATTTCCTTCTTTATTTATTCTTGAGGCCAGACGATCACGGATCGGCCTAACGCCTAGTATTTCTTCGGGTCGGCCCAAGGCCGGACCGGGTGACCAGTACATCAAGCCTCCCAAGCCCTAGGCAACTTGTTGCCGTTGGGTTTACAATTCATTCCCAACTTTGGGCGGCAAAACACATGGCACTCTCTGGTTGGTTAAGCGCCTCGGGTAGTGGAAAAGTTCTTTAAATCTGAGCCCTTCGTCGTGACATCTTTCAACGGTGGCGATGCGCTGGCGATTACAAAAATTTTACTATAAATAGGGGGAACTGTTTCATCATTTTTACCTTTCTCTCTTCTCTTCCAATCTGACCGTCGGGCTTCTCCAGAATTTTTTTTTTATCTTCAGGTAAATAAATGGCAACGGTTTCCTTGTCTTCCTCTACAGGGTCAGCAGGTGGAGACGGCGGGGGCTCCTCCAATGGTGGCGGGGGGTCATCGTCCAATACCAGTTCGGGTTCCGCACGATCGGGAGACAACCGGATATGGCATGGCGCCGCTTTCTTTCTCCTGGAAGGTAGAGTAGTGGTTGATGGGATGGATCCGGTCCCAGCCGGAGGGTGGCCGGCCATAAACGGGTATACTTGGGCTTCACATGACGTAGCTGCCCATGAGTCCGATATCAAAAGCCGAAAAGACTTGCTGGCCTGGGCCAATCAATCCTTTGTGGTTCGAGATGAAGAGGACGCCCGGTTAATCCTTCTAGGCGTTTGTCGCCCTAATGAGCGTGTCTTTCACGGGAAAGGGTCAAGCGCTGAAGACTTTTTCTTTGTATATACCTTCTTGTTTACTAGGATGTTCGTTTGAATACCATTCTCGAACTTCTAGGCAGCCGTGCTTCGTCATATGAACGTCGCTCCATGCCAATTGCATCCGAACAGATGGGCTTGTATTCAAGCTTTCTTGGCGATGTGTGCGGCTTTGGGCATCAAGCCCACCCTATCTTTATTTTTTCACTACTTCCACGTCCGGCCGCCTCCAAAATAAGGGTGGGTTTCACTGACATCGGTTCAAGATGCTTGCCTTTTCAAAGCTTATGCCGATTCGTTCAAGTCGAGCTTCTTCAAAGTAATAATAAAGGAGGCTGGTGGCCACAATCAATTTCTTGATGCCGCCGGCGAACCGCTATTTCCTTTCTACTGGACAGAGAAACCCGCTAGGGTGTGCGCGGTCTCTACCGACGATATGACCCCTACCGAGTGCGACGCTGTCAAGACTATTGACGATCTTCCCCGTCGTCTCCAAGCCCGACAACTAGTCGGCTGCCTTTGCCACGAGGATTTTACCCGCGTGGCGTTCGTTATGCTTTTTTACCTGTATTCTTGTGAGTTCATTGTTAACTTAACTAAAACTTTCTTTGCGCTGCAGATAGGATGTCACTCCCTGCCCCTCGCCGGACAAGTTTCATTCCCCCTATTCCAAAGACTGATCGTCTCTCAGCCGGCTCCAGCAAAGGGGCAACTGCCGCCGAATCTCGCACACCGACTATTCATGCTGCTGTTGCGAAGCCGGCTACTGCTCAAAATATTCCTGTGGTGAATTTGGAATCATCACAGGCCGCCACTGTTCCCCCGGCTCAAGCCGTTCCCATCGGTCAAGCCGGTACATCGAATCAGGCCACTCCTTCTGCTCAGGCCAATCCTTCCTCTAAGAAGAAGAGGAAGTCTAGAGAGTCTTCTTCCAAGAAGAGTTTGCGAGAAGGTAGTGATCCTCGCCCACTGACCGGGGGTCTGCTTGACCCGGCCTTTGGTGTTAGCGATCGGATAGACTTCCGCATGAGTTCTGCCCAGAGAGCGATTGTGGAATCCTTGTCCGAGAAGGAGCTCACTGAAGCGGCCCTGGAGTTCAATTGTCGGGGCGCCATGCTGAATTGGTACCTACGCCGATTCGCCAACCGCCGGGGGGCCAATGAAGTTCAGCGTGAGCTAGCAGCCTCGAAGAAGGAAACTGAGGACGCCCGGGCTGAGTTAGCCGCGCTGGATTTGGAGCACTCGAAGTGCAAGGAAGCACAGGGGGCTCTGACTAAGAAGTATAAGAGTGCTTGTATAGAGGTCGCCACCCTCACCAAACAACTGGCCGGTCTCAGAACAAAATTTTCTGAGGCGTCCGAGGAGAATGAGTAAATGAAATTGTCCCTCCAGGAGGCGAAAGGGAAAAATCAGAAGCAAAAGGATGAGATCGCTCGGTTGACTCAAGAGGTGGCCTCGGCCCATGATTCGGTCAGGGTCCTTAGTGCCAATGTTCAGATTGAACATGAGGAGGGTTTTAACAAGGCCCTCCGTCAAGTGGCTTATTTGCTAGGGACCGACACCATGACGGCCGGTTTTGATATCGCCCAGGATGTGTTTGACGGGGATATGAGGGTTGTTCCTCTACCGGACGGTGTGGTCGAGGAGATTGTGGGGGAGGAGGAAGCAGCCGAGGGTGATGATGGCGCCGAGGACAACGTCGGTGAAGATGACGATGGTAACGCCGGACAGTAGCGTCCGGACGTTAGATTTTGGGGATGTGGATTTTTTTGCGTTTTGTTTAGATGATTCGATTTCTATTTTTGCATACTCACTTAGTTTTGTCGGCGTATTTTGTTATTGCCAGACCGATGTATATCTGCCCCTTTCTTTTGATCTTTAATACAATGGATATTTCGATTTATTTTTCTTCAAGTTACGACGCCTCTAAATCGTATTCTTTATTCACTGATTTCTTTTTCTCGTTATATTCTCGGTCGGGTTTGGCAGGGCATTTTCGTTTATCGCCCCGGCCAAGTCAAGAGGAGGGTTCCATTCCTCGACTTGGTTTTCATAAGTGGGGTCGGCAGGATATTGCCGTTCACCACCCCGGCCAAGTCGAGAGGATGGTTCCATTCCTCGACTTGGGCTTCGCAAGTCGGGGCGGCAGGGCATTGCCGTTCACCACCCCGGCCAAGTCGAGAGGATGGTTTCGTTCCTCGACTTGGGCTTCGCAAGTCGGGGCGGCAGTACATTGCCGTTCACCACCCCGGCCAAGTCGAGAGGATGGTTCCGTTCCTCGACTTGGGCCTCGGGGGCGGCAGGACATTGTCGTTCACCACCCCGGCCAGGTCGAGAGGATGGTTCCGTTCCTCGACTTGGGCTTCGCAAGTCGGGGCGGCAGGACATTGCCGTTCACCACCCCGGCCAGGTCGAAAGGATGGTTCCGTTCCTCGACTTGGGCTTCGCAAGTCGGGGCGGCAGGATATTGCCGTTCACAACCCCGACCAGGTCGAAAGGATTGTTCCATTCCTCGACTTGGGCTTTGCAAGTCGGGGCGGCAGGAACATTGTCGTTCACCACCCCGGCCAGGTCGAGAGGATGGTTCCGTTCCTCGACTTGGTCTTCGACTGCTCGAGCTGCAAGACTTTGTCGTCCGCCTCCCGGCCAAGCCGAGAGGATGGTTCCATTCCTCGGCTTGGGTTCATGGTGAGTTGGTTAGTGTCGGTCGTTTTGACATTAGTCTGAATTGACTTGGAAAAATGCTGCAAATTTCATTATATAAAGGATATAAGTTCATGACGATCTTTAACTGAAATAAAATTTCAAATGAGATGCATTCCACGTGTTCGGTATGAGCCGTCCGTTAGGTCGACTCAGACGATAAACGTCGTTCCCCAATGTTTCTGTGATCCGAAAAAGGGCCTTCCCATTTTGCTGCCAGCTTGCCATGGGACGTTATCTTTCTGGCTTCTCCAGTCTTCCGCCACACCATGTCTCCTTCATTAAATTTTCTGGGCCTTACCTTCGTGTTGTATCGTCGCTCCACCATGCGTCGGCAGGCCTCCGCTCTGAGCGCCGCTCGGTCCCGCCGTTCGTCTAGAGTTTCTAGTTCCACTCTGAGCTCTTGGTCGTTCAAGTGCATATCCTCCACCTTTCTCCTAAGAGACGACTCTCCCAACTCAACCGGCAACATGGCATCTGTCCCGTAAGTCAGGTTGAATGGCGTTTCCCCGGTGGTGTCGTGCGGTGTGCACCGGTACGCCCAGAGGATCTCGTGTAATTCTTCTACCCACGCCGTCTTTTTTTCTCCTAAACGCCTTTTTAACTCCGAGATGATGGTTTTGTTTACGGCTTCTGCTTGACCGTTCGTCTGCGGGTGTTCCACCGAACTAGTGGTGTTCTTAATCCTTAGATCCTTGAAAAATTGGCCCAGCTTCCAGTCGATAAACTGTCGGCCGTTATCAGTCACTATCACCTTCGGCAAGCCGAATTGACAAACCAACTTCCAACAGAACTTCTGTACTTGGGCCGTTGTGATTGTCGCGAGCGGTTCAGCTTCCGCCCAATTAGTGAAGTAGTCGATAGCGACAAGGAGAAACTATTTCTGCGCCTGGCCGAGGGGGAATGGACCGACAATGTCCATTCCCCATTGGGCGAACGGCCACAGGGATACAATTGTGTGCAACTCATGGGGCGGTGCGCGTGGGTTGTTGGCGTGAGCTTGGCACCCGATACACTTCTGCACAAAGGCTTTAGCGTCTTCCTCCATGTCCGGCCAGTAATAACCGGCCCTAAGTATGCGGCCCTTGAGGGCTCTCCGGCCGGTGTGGAACCCGCAAACGCCATGGTGAAGCTCATTCATCACGTAGTGGGCCTCCTCTTTGCCCAAGCATTTAAGCAAAGGCGTAGAATAGCCACGCCGGTATAAGTCTTCCCCGATGATTATAAAGCGCGCAATCTTCTTAGTATTGGCGGTGGATAATGCCGAACCGTCGTCCTGGTCCTTCATCAATTCACGGATCTTCGTTCTCCAGTTCGGTTCCACGCTCGTTGTTATGGCATGACACTCGATGGACGGCTGGAGAAGAACTTGTCTGATGATCGTGGTGAGTTGGCCTTTTTCTTTCCCCGAGCTAAGCTTGGAGAGTAGGTCCGCCCGGGCATTTTGTTCCCGGGGGATGTGTTGAATTCGGATGTCCTCGAATTCCCGGGCCAGTGCCGTCGCTCGGTGATAATATTTGACCAGGCTCTCCTCCTTCACTTGGAACTCTCCATTCATCTGGCTGACCACTAGCTGAGAGTCGGTCCGACATGTTAATCTTCTTGCACCCATGTCGCGGGCAAGTTCTAACCCGACTATCAGGGCTTCCTACTCGGCCTGGTTGTTGGAAACCCTGAACTTGAAGACCAAAGAATGCTCCAGGAGGAAACCGTTAGGTCCCTCCAGCACCACTCCTGCTCTGCTAATCGTCCGTCCTGATGCCCCATCCACATACAAACACCATTCTTCGCCAACCCCCAACGGCAGCTCGGCGGCGAAGTCGGCCAGATGTTGGCCTCTCACCGACCCTCTAGGTTCATACCTGAGTCCGAACTCGAACAATTCAACCGCCCAGCCAACCATCCTTCCAGCAAGGTCGGGTTTTCTCAAAATCTTAGATATAGGATGGTCAGTCTTAACCACTATTTGGTGGCTTTGGAAGTAGGGCCTCAATCTCCTCGCCGCATGGAGAAGAGCCAAAGCGATTTTCTCGACCTGATGATAGCGTGTCTCGGCGTCCTAGAGTGCACGGCTGATGAAATAAACCAGCTTGGGTTCAGGGCCGCCTTGTAGCAAGACGGCGCTCACGACGGAGTCCGATACCCCCAAATAGATCTGTAATTCTTCTCCCGGATTTGGCTAGTTCATGACCGGGGGGTTCTGGAGTATCGTCTTTACGTCCTGGAATGCGCATTCACACTCGTCGTCCCATTTGCACGAACTGCCTTTTTTCAGCTTTCGGAGGACGGGACGTATCCGCTCGGCCATCTTGGGAATGAAACGCGATAAGGCCGTTAACCGCCCGACCAACCGCTACACCTCTTTTAAGGTGGTCGGGCTTTTCATGTTGATTATAGCGTCGCATTTGTCCGGATTGGCCTCAATTCCCCGTGACGTCAAATCCCAGGAATTTCCCGGCCGGTACCCCGAAAGTACATTTGGCCGGGTTAAGGCGCATCCCATACTTTCTGATCTGTTTAAAGACCTCCTCTAAGTCTTGTATGTGCGCCTCTCCGTCCGCCGAACGCACTACCATGTCGTCTATGTATACGTCCATGCACCGGCCAATCTGGTCGGCGAAGATTCTGTCCATCAAGCACTGGTAAGTGGCCCCGGCATTCTTCAACCCGAAGGGCATAACTTCGTAACAGTAACTGGCCTTTTCGGTGATGAAGGTCGTCTTCTCCCGGTCGGGGGCATACATTGGTGTCTGGTTGTACCCTGAGTATGCATCTAAGAAGCTCAATATCTTATGGCCGGACGCCCCATCGACCAGGGCGTCGACGCTAGGCAGTGGGTGAGAGTCCTTCGGGCAGGCCTTGTTGAGGTCGGTGTAATCCGTACACATTCTCCACTTGCCATTCGACTTCTTGACCATCACGACGTTCGCCAACCACGTGGTGTAGGTCACTTCGCGGATGAATCCCGCTTCTCTCAGCTTCCTGACCTCTTCCTCGATCGCCCTCCTCTTCTCTTCCCCCAGTCGTTGCTTCTTTTGGGATACCGGTCGTGCTTCTTTGAACAGAGCTAACTTATGGGACACCACCGAGGGGTGAGTCCCCGGAATGTCGGCCGTCGTCCAGGCGAATAAATCTCTGTTGCGCCAAAGGATGCTTCTTAGTCGTCTCTCGATTTCTTCTCCCAGGCCGTTGGCTATCGCCGTTGTCTGTGCGGCATCTTTACCTATGATGATAGGTTGGGTCTCCCCTATTGGTTCGAGGCGGTCCTCAGTATTCGTCCTAGGGTCCAGGTCTGCCATCGCTACCTCGGATCGGCTGGTCTTCCTCCTTTCCTCCCTAGGGTACAACTTGAGTCCGACCGCATAACATTCCCTAGCCGTCTTCTGATCGGCCCTTACTGTATGTATGGTTCCCCGATGACCGAGGTATTTCAGCGTCAAATGGGGGGTCGATACAATAGCTCCGAAGGCGTTGAGACAGGGCCGTCCGAGGAGGACGTTGTACGATGTGTTTGCCTCCACCAGCAGGTATCTCACCCTTCTCTCATCTCTGTCAGGGCCGGTTCCTAATCGGGTACGCAAATCCACATACCCCCTTGTATCCACCCTTTCGCCTGCAAATCCAACGATTTGCTCATTATACGGTACAATCAGGTCCTCAGAGATGTCCATCTGGTGGAAGGTTTTCCAGTAAAGGATGTTGACCGAGCTCCCTTGATCAATGAGTACCTTGCTGACCCCATACCGCGCAATCTCGACGGTTATCACCATCGGGTCGTCCTGCTCAGGGTCGGGCGCATGAAAATCATCATTTGTGAAAGTAATGGGCGGCATCGTCCTTTTTGGGGCGCTGACGGCATGCACGGACCGTAGGGCCCGGACGTGCTTCTTGTGTGCGTTAGAGGATGAGCCTCCCCCAGCGAATCCCCCTGATATGGTGTTAATCACCCCTCGCAAGGGACGGTCGTCGTGCTCTCCGCGACTTCGACTCCGCCTCCGGTCGTCACGAGGGTATTCCCGACGACGATATCGGTCGTCCCGGTTACGGGCGGCTCTTCTTTCCTCCGCCCTCCGAGGACTCGTCCTCCTCGGAGTTCTCTCCCAAATGGGTGAACGGTCCGGTCGATAAGTCTTGACGTACTTCAATAATCGCCCTGCGCGAATCAGCTCTTCTATCTTGTCCTTTAAGGTAACACAATCTTCTGTGTCATGGCCCAAATTCTGGTGGTATAGGCAGTGTTTGGTTCCATCCGCATTGGGCGGTGTAGGCCGCTTCTGCGGTGCCTGCAGCAGTTGCGTGCTCAACGCTTCATGGAAAATTTGAGCCCGAGGGGCGTTCAAAGCCGTATACTGCTGAAAGCGGGGCCCTCGGGGTCTGTCCCGAGGCCTTGGACCTCCGGCTCGATGGGTTTGATTCTCCGCTTTCTTCCCCTCACTTTTCTCCCCCTTAGCCTCCTGAAGCTCCTTCCGATAACTTTGCTTCATGTCCTCCACCCTAATTTCGTCTGCCGCTCGTTCGCGCAGCTCTTCCATCGTCTTGGGCGGTGTTTGGCGCACACTTTCTTTGAATGGACCGGGCCTCAAGGCCGGCATGATATGCTGCAGCGCGAGTTCCAGAGTCAGACCTTTCACCCTCCGGACGGTTTTTTGGTACCGGTCCATGAAGGTTTTCAGTGATTCCTCCTTTCCCTGCTTGAGGTTCATCAGATCGACAACCGTGATATCCCTGGCATGCACGCAGCAAACTGTTTCTTAAACATAGCCTCCAATCCCTTGAAATTGGCTATACAACCGTTCGGTAGAGCGTTGAACCATTCCAAAGCCTCCCCTTCCAAGGAGAGGGAGAACGCCCGGCACCAGATAGCATCGCAGCCGGTGCGGAAGGACATGGCGTTAGTAAAGGACTTGACGTGGGCGTCCGGGTCGGTGGTGTCGTCGTACATCTTGAACTGAGGCGGCACGAATATCTCAGAGATGTGAACATCCATTATGGACTGGGCGAAAGGGACGGGAACGTTCGGTCCCTCCGCTCTCACCAACAATACCTTCTCCTCCTTGTCCCCACTCGCCTTCTCCCGCTTCTGACCCTCCTGGGTCGGGGCACTACTATGCTCCTCTCCCTCGTTCACTACCGTCTTCTCTCGTCTTTGCTCTCCTGCGCCTTCATCATCCCGAGAGGTGATGGCTCTGGTAATCTGAGCCGCACACTCCGCTCTTACAGCCACCATCTCTTCTTCATGTCGTTTCTGTATTTCCTCTAGTCGCCTCTCCAGCATTCTAATCATCTCTCCCTACTCGTCTGTGTTTGTGTTCCTCGTGGTCACCATTGGTATTTATCCTCCGGCCCCACGGTGGGTGCCAAAATGTTTCGATAGTGGATCCGGTCATACTCACCTACACATTTACTTCTCAATCCTCCAAGCCGTCCGGTCACTTACTTCTACCCTTTCACCGTCCGTCTGTCTCTAGCCTTCTCCTCCAGTCCCGGTCGGTCGGCTACCTACTAAAGATACTCCGACAATCAAGTTAGGATTAGGTCCGTTCGGTCTTTAGTTCTCAGTATTAAATGCTATTCAATTCAAGTTACCTACCTCTTACTGTTGACCTCTATATATAGTGTCAGTTTTTGGCACGTGGTTAAGGCTCTACTAATCAAGGCCCAATAATACTTTAATCAGGACCCAAAAACTGTTAAACTCTTATTAAAATTAACTTACCTCAGGGTCTTCCGGGTATGACCGGTCGGTCATTTCCTTCTTTATTTATTCTTGAGGCCGGACGATCACAGATCGGTCTAACGCTTAGTATTTCTTCGGGTCGGCCCAAGGCTGGACCTGGTGACCAGTACATTTTATGAGAGTAAGAAAGAGTATTATAGGTGAAGAATATCTTACACGTCTTCTAAAATTATACTCAAATATTTGTTATAATAGGATCGTGAGAGATTAACTAGTTTGGATTGTGCTTTTGATTTGATACCTACATATTATATTGAATATTTTATTCTTGTTATATATTATTGATGGAATGTGACTAAAAGAATTACGTCTATGAAAAATTAAAAATTAAATTTATATTTTATATAATTTATTATAATTACACTAACTTATATATTATTGTTCGGTTTGGATCATCTATTATAATCATACGTTGTACATGAAAAAAAAAATTATGCAAGTGAAAGTGACGAATAACAATAAGACTACTAATGATTTGTGTTTGGATTAGCAACTTCATATGTATATAGAAAAAAAATTGGAATATAATGAGATAAAAAAAATATGAAAAAGTGTGAAAGGAAGGTGGAAAATGAGGAAAACGAATCATAAATGAAAAAAAAAATAACATCATATTTACTAACAACTATGTGTAATGTAGGACTGAATGGAAAATTCGAAAGTACTTTTAGATACCAAAATGAAAATAAGTCGAAGAATTATTCAATAACTAAATTAAAGAGAAAATATAATAACCAATTTTTTACTTTCACCGTAACCAATCTCTTTTAACAAAGACAAATTAAATAACCTCTTTTAAATTCTGAAGCCTTTTTTTTTTTTGTAATATACTAATTTTAGAAATTAAAATGACAGTGTCACACACTTTGAAGAATGAATTTGATTATTAATTATTATGCAGTCACTACTTTGTGAAAGTATTTTATAAATTAAAATTAACTTATTCTTAAACTAATTTGTGAAACCTATCCTTTTAACATTTTACTTTTTGACTTATATTCATACCAATTTAACTTAATGTATGAATAATTTTAAATTAAAAAAAATTAAATATGTTTTTAATCTCTAAATTATTATAAAAAATATTTTTTATTTATAAACTAAATTATAAATCCTAGAATTCATAAAAATCATGTAAAACATTATTTCTAACATGAAAAGATTATATTATAAAACTTATAGTTTAATGTGAAACTTTTAGAATGATGTTTTACAGTACTTTCATAAAATACAGAAACTAAATATTTTATAATTTAATTTATGAATCGATCATTTTTTTTTATAATATTTTAGAGAAAAAAAGAAACGTATTTAACTTTATAAATAATCATCCCATTTTCTTTACTACTTTTTCTCTTAAAAAAAATAAAAAATGTTTAGAAAAGGTTTATCCAAATAATACTTCAAATAACACCCTTACAAGAACCAGCTAAATTGAAACTGGAATGAGAAGCCTTCTAAAATGCAGTTACAAACAACTACTTTCTTTGTGAAATGGAGAGTTCAGAGATTCACTCCCATAAAGAAATTGAGGACTGCCATGAATAGAAGAAACATGTTGCAAAATGAATTTCAAATGCTCTAAAGAAGGATCAAACTTCAAAAGCTCACTCCATCTCTAACAGCTAAAAACAATCTTTTTTAACATACCAAGCTGGCTATCAGAGACCAAATTATAGGTTCCTCCGCCGTTTTGAATGAATAGAATGATGAAGAACACGGCGAGGCTGCCTCCGCTCGCCGGAAAAGCATATGTCAGGAACAAACATAGCATTGTCAGATGTATATCGCCGGAGTTCCGGGCAGTGTAATCCGGAAGCCGTAGGAGGGGAAGGGATTTGAGGAACTGTCCAGGATGAATCTGGAACACGCCCCAAGAAGCCGTCATCATCAATTTCCTCTTCACTAGACCTCAAAACAGATGAATCAGAATCCCCAAGTTTACCACTGTCAGCCTGCAATGATTTTCATTGGGAGATGAGATCAAGAATGGACAATGTATAACTATATATATCAGCTCTCAAGCCAACATCAAAATGGAAAATGAATACTACTTTATCTGCAATCTCAAAACAAAGTCAAAGTACATCAACTTAGCATACTAGTTTAGGTAAATGATCCAATGATACTTCAATTTGTATAAGGTATCTGGATCAATATCTGATACTTTAAGATATTTTACTGATATTTATCAATAAAGTATCTAATCTATATTATGATTACAATAATTTATAATTTTTTTTATTTTGACAACCTTCAACACATTTGATTTTAATTTGGATTCACACAATAACAATCATATATTTATCATGTTTTTAAGCATTAATGTACATTTTCAATATGTATATATCTCCTATTGTATCTTATTATTTTCAAAATAAACATATCGAGTATCATATATGTGTCCCATCCAATACACAAATCGGATATCATAGGGTAAATTATAGGCGTACATAATGCATCCCTAGCTGGTAAGTAATACATGGAAAAAGAACAGACAGCTGATTAAGATTACAAGCACAAGAAAAGAGGTTTGATAAATAAAACATTGGAATACATCTGCCTTTCACAAGTGCATATCTTTTAAACTAGATCAATTTCCTCACATTCTCTTCCTGACAATATCAGAAGTTTTGTGGTACTCAAAATCAACAGGACTACTCCTTATCATTTATAGGAAAAAGGGTCAGAATAGGTTTTAAACCTATTTTATCTTTTTGCATGTTAGTTAGGATTTCTGTCATAAGGGAGTTAGTTTCTGTTGTGGAGGCTATGGTTGGATGTTAGTTTATAACAGAAGTTGGTCCCCAAAGCTTTAAATAGGATCTTTGATGTTGAAGAAGGTAGCTTTTCTTTTTTATAGTTACAACTGGACAGATTCCGGTGAGAAACTAGGAATCTCCTTTGTGTACTTGTTTTTTTGTTTTTCAAAATAAAGCCCTTTAATCTCTCAACCAAGAAAAAGCTCTATTTCTCACAGTAAATTTTTCATATATTTATGGGACCTATTTGTCCATTGTTTAGTAATACTACGATAACATGTTAAAAGGGAATTTACTTCCAAAAGTTTAATAGTGAGTAACACGATAGGTCTAACAGACAACAAATACAATTAGAATAAGCTTTGAATGACTCTAATACTATTTTAAAAAATGAACTTTAAGTCTAACTCTATCTTATAAAACTTGCTTGAAAGGGAAGGTTTGACTCTACTTATACTCTACAAATTCGTCTTATCTATAGTTGATGTAGGATCTCCAAAAGTCTGGACTACTTCTACTCCTATCAAGTTTAGGTAGCAAAGGATGCTCTTATCAGTCATTTGTTTGACTATAGTGTAAGTCTATGATTAAGTTCCCATTACTTTCTTAACCAAAGGGAAACAAAAACTAATGTAAAACATATTCGAATACGATAGGTATAGACCGGGGTACCAACATAGTTGAGATTTCTCTCTATACAGTAATGCATTTGCATGCCTAGTGTAGGAACCTGATGCAGATTAATGTAGCCATCGACATTGTTGTACCAACACCAATACATGCATAAATTTGTGAGCTAGAGTAGGAGGGGTCGGCTATACATACTATAAAGACATGATAAATAGCTAAGATGCACGTATCTTTATCTAACAAGTATCTATATCTTACACGTATTTGTATAGGATACTTTATCGATATTTATTAATAAAATATTTAATTTATAAATTATTGATGATACACGTATCATAATTGTGCATCATAGATAGAAATGTATCTGGTTATCAGAGTTCTAAGTCCCCTTACCCTATCACCGCAAAAAAGAATAGAAGCTACACAAAACGAATAGACTACAATGCAACTAAAAAGCATACCTTAGATGATCCATCCATATAGTTATAATACTGACTGAATTCATTTAACCCGAGAAATTCTTCCATGGGCCATTGTGAGATGTTTCCAGCAGTATAACCGCCACCATAGTTTGGTGGAAAGTCCTCAACTCCTCCCATTTCGGAGGGAAACACTTCATTAAAATTTGGTGGCTGTGGCATGGAGGAAACGTTTCTGGAGATGGATGAAGATTTAGCATCAGATGTTTTCTCCCCAGATTGTGATTTGACAGAGGACGAGGAAGCACCGGGCTCAGTAGCTTCAAGGCCTACTCTCACACCAGTAAGCAAAAACCTCTGATGACCAGAGACACAGGCATTAACAGTGTGAATAGATACATCACAATTCCTACATAGCAAAGCCCGATCCTCTAAACAGAAGAAATAACCAACCATTTCCTGTAAGGTGAATAGCACACTTCAACATCACAAGCAATCCAAAATAATAAAAGACTCATATGTAACTAAACCAGAAAAGCTAACAGATCAAGAAAATTCTCTCTTGCTAACAATGTCAAATAGCCAACCACAGATTCAAAGCACAAATAATTTGGTTTGACAAAATTCTGAAAAAATACAAAAAACAAAGCAAATACCACATTCAAAACATTTCTATAACAGAGGGAACTTGATCATCATAAAATCCTCAAAATGCAATTTGAATCAAAGATAAATGCACTCGATGAGGAAATTTGTTTTCAAAGCTCCAAAGAAAAATTCATTCTTGAGACTTTATCTTCCGTGAAAAGTTTATCATATCTAAAAATGTTTTCTAACACACTATAACTGTACAATAGTCACTTAATAAACTCAGTCAAAACAGGGAAGTTAATAACTGCATTTAACGCTGAACAACATCAAGCTCACTAAATGCATAAAGGCTCACAAAGTGAAAGTAAAGTCCCCTGAACAGATGAATCAAAGTTTAATCCTTGTTTTTATAAGGAAAAAATATCCATCTATTAGCACAAGTGGTTACAAGTCAGCAACAGTAACTGGTAAGTAACCTTGTAAAAAGTTATTTTTGAACCATTAGTCTAGTTTCTAAAAAACTTTAATACACTTTTAGTCCCTGCATTCATCTGGAAAATATATGCTACTTAAAAGAGCACTATTTAACAACGTTATTCATAATTGAATGTAATTTATTAAAAATCACAAAAATTGTATAGTTTTCACTTCATATTTAATGAACTCTGTTCATGGTAATGTAGTTTCCAATAAATTTTGATCAACAACAGGGGCTATTATGAAAAGTGTATTAGAGAGGCTGTTTTTTGCACTTCACCGGAACAGGGTTTGCACTAACTCTAGTTTGTTATTAGATATTTGTGGACACCCCCTTACTTATTTGTAGATGATCTAATATTATGGCACTTGACATGATAACCCCCAAAAGATAAGATGTGATTTAACATGAGAAAGTAAATTTTAAGAGTAAATCAAAACAGACATAGTAAATATATGAACTTTCCAATAAATTTTGATCAATAACAAGGGGTACTAGGAAAAGTTTGTTAGAGAGGTTGTTGTTTGCATTACTCCTGAACAGGGCTTGCACCTACTTACTCTGAATATGGGATTAACTATTTATGGCACTCACTTACTTAGTGGAATTAGATATTTTTAGGCAACTAGCTACTTGAATATGGAATTAGATATTTCTGGATGGTTTAATAACAGTCTGATAACACTTGGCGAGATAGCCCAAAAGATAAGAGATAGTATTTAACAAAGTAAATTTCAAGTATAACTCAAAATCAACTTAGTACATCTATGAACTAGAAACATAATCAATTTTGGTCAGTACTAAAACCGACATTTTGAAATACCTCGATGGAACAAAACATGTTTTGACCCAAATAATAATAATAAGAGGTTTTTCATCCATCCCCCAAGTTGTATTTTCACAAATCCAGCAAGGTTAAGTTCACTGATACTAAACATTAATCATTGAAAACAACTAAAGAAATGGTTGAAGATTTTACTTGCATGTACCAAATTATAATACATAAAATGATAAACCCATTTTGTAACATGTATTAAAGTTTATAAATTTAAAAAGGGTTTTCCATGAAAGGAAAGTTAAGAAGCAAGAATATGAGATACCTGACATATGTCACACTTTGGGACGTGGGAAGCAGAGAGAGAAAGGGGGACTCTTTGGTGCTTGGTGGCGAGCTTGTTTGCGGCGTGAACCTTTTCATCGCATTCCAAGCAAAGTGCGGCTTCGTCTGCACAACAGAGGACCTTGGCCTCCGCAGCTTCGCACACGTTGCACTGAATCTTCATGGTGATTCTGAACCGAGTTGGAGCGAGTTATTGTGACCCAGTTGGAAGGGGTTCAAGAGAGAAGAGAAAATTTTAAAGCTTGGGTGTGTGAGAGAGAAGGGAACACGAGGGCCGAGTGAGAAGGGCAGAACAAAATGCGCGATATTTTTGAAGAGCGTGAAGATCAATGCCACGTGCCTGGGACACCGACTTAGCCGGGTTGGGACCGGACCGGTTGGTTCACCTTACTAAGATTTTCACCTAAGTGGATACTTTGTCTTCTTTTTTTTATTTTTTCTTTCGATAATACATTGTTCTGTTTGGTTTCAAGTCAAACTTAGACTCTCTGAGAGTTAAATTTTGACCTTTAAGTTAGTTTTTTTTTTTTTTAATAATATTGAAAAGGAGATTTAATTTAAAAAATAAGTGTGTAGGATATAATATTTCAATAAGTAAAAAGATTAGATAACTAAATTTCTATAAATAGATATATTTTAAAAAAACTAATTAGAAAAATATGTACATAAGAAATATTTAATGAACGAAAATAGAAAAGAAAGAATTGGAAGAAAATAATGAAAAGATATAATTGAATTTATTCAGTTGTAAAGAACATATTAATTTAAAAAATAAGTTTATTCAATAGATAAATTTTGAAAAATAATTATTTATAAGTACGCATATGTTAAGCAAATATAAATAAGAAAATATGTAAATAATACAAATTTGTGCAGAAGTAGAGGAAATAAATAATTTTAAAAACAATTGAATGGAAAGTTTTTTATATAATTGAAATTATTTATGGTGAATATGAAAAAAAATTGATTAATTGAAAATAAATTTAAATAATGATTGTTGGAAATGAAAGAAGGAAATTATAGAAATAAATTTTAGAAGTAACATTTTTTAACTTATGTTTTATAATTTATGACTGTGATGTTTATATATGTAAATAAATAAATTTGATATTTGTATATCTTATTAGTTAAGTTGTCACCAGTCAATATACATATTTATTTCATGACACATGTTAAGTCATCTTTAAGGACTTTAATGTTAAAGTTACATCTCATTGAATGTCATCTCTAGTTAGCACTCCTTTCTAATGTGGTTGACTAGTGATCCATGTGTAGCAACATCCATGTTTATTTGATGGCATGCATCTTATGTCACCTTATATTAAGAAGTTAACTTTTAAGTCTAATTCAACCCTACAAAATCGACTTGTAAGGTGAGGTTTGCACCCCACTTATATATATATATATATATATAATAATTTGACCTTATTTCTAGTCGATGTGGAACTTCGAACACACTCCCTCGAGTGTGGTAGTAGAAATGGGTGGTCCGATAGGGACTCGACAATAGGTGTAATAGTGGAAATCGGAAGTTTGTGAAACTCAAACTAGGCAGTGTATCAAGGTAGATACCAGGATTGTCTAGTGGAAACTAGAAGTGGGTGAAACTTAACTAGTTATTGTAATAGGTGTTACCAGGATTAACTAGGTGTAACCAAGAGTGGTGTTAATACTCAGGAGTAAGTAAATTTGTTGCTCTGGAACCCTCTAAAAGGTCTTAGAAAAGAACTAGACGCAACTTAGTTGAATAAACCAGTATAAAACAATTGTTTGTTTATTGCTTTATCTTCACAAAACATATTATTTACAAACACTATAGTTTTTGCAAAATTAATCATTGACAAGCACAATGGTCACTAAATGACAATTTTCTTCAAAGGCTTTCTTTCTTAAAACACTATAGTAGCTTTGCTAAAACGCTTGTAAAACTATTTATCTTTAATCGTGAGTTAAATAATGCTTTACAAATTAAGCGTCTAACAACCTATGTAGACTGTCTAATCATTACTAAAGTTGTTAAACGCCTTTTGGCTAAAATTTTTCCACAACACTATTCAACTCCTTTCTAGTGTTTTCTAGTTATTTCATTCAGAGTGTTGAGGTTGTTATTTTTCCTCTTTCGGGCATGCATGGTTGCACGTCTCGTCTTCTCTCAAGCAGTTATTTAGAGCATCGAGGTTGCTCTTTATCCTTTTTCAATTGCCTTGATTGGAGAATTTTGGATTTTTAAGGTTTCTCTTTCTTGTTCATCCATGACTGTTTCCATTGTTATCTCTTATGACCTCTTTTTTTTTCACCATTGCGTTTGAACCGTCCATATATATTTTTTCTCTCGTGCCAAAGATGGTTTTTGTCAGTTTATTTACAGTCGTGGTGACTCTTCAACAATGACATCTTTATCCACTGGATGTCAATAATGCATTCTTTAACAACGATTTGCAATAAGAGATTTACATGGAGCAACTTCCCAAATTTGTTGGTCAAGGGAGTCTTATGGGTTTTTATTCGTCTTCTATGTCGTTTTCACAAATCATTAACAATTTGGTGTCACTCGAGTGCATAAACATATATTTTTACTAAGATTTTATTGATTATATTAGTAACAAGTTTGGTACATACGATTGTATGTACAAGTTTGAGGAAGAATATTAGATTAATATCTTTATTTTATCTTTATATTTTATCTTTAGGTAGTTTATTATTATTACTTATATGTACTTTAGGCTTAACACATTTTTCTTCTATTATAAATAAAAGACCCAATGTGTATGTTCAATACAATTAATCTCATACATAATTTTCACTATATTCAACATTATAAAAAAAATATATACAAAAATAATTTTTCTTCTATATATTCAACATTTAAATGTCACTAAACATAAATTCAATAACCAGGTTTGCGAAAGTTAAAAAGAAGGATAAAACATCATCCTTTTTACTTTACCCTTATTTTCCTCTAGAAAGCTAATAAAAGGAAATGAAAAACAAAAGTATTAAAAAACAATATTTAATTTTTTTTCTAAGATCTAGATGCTTAAAATATCAAGTATGGCTATAAATAAATAAATAATTGTGAACTTAGCACAACTGTCACTGTTACTTTTCGTTTTTTTTTTTCAATATTTCTTATAAAAGTAAGTACTGTGTCAGCACGAGTGTGCAGAAACCCACACCATACCGTGTCGTGCTGTGTAGCACTGGAATTTCATAAAATCTAATATTTTATTAACTTTTTCCTATTTCCGAAACATATTGTAATATTATTTTCCAGCTTACCATATTTGTCCAATAAGAGAACTTGTACATTAAATATTATTTAATGCATTTCACTCACTTAATTTCTAAATAAGTTATAGCAATTTGCTTAAATAGTATCTTTCTCTTAACTTTTTTCACTTTACTACATATGTTAATACATGCTAAAATAATAACACTAGTTAACTGCAAAACATCAATATCATCATTTATTTGGGAAAATGTATCATCATTTGGATAGCAATGCTTATATATATATATATAGTCTAATAAGTTGATGTATTAAAAATATTTAAGTATTTACTGGTATCAAAATTAAGGGTCTATAAGATCGAAATATGATTTAATATTTTTTTAATAAAAACTATGCTTATTTTTATATGTTGATTTTTACACTTTAGTTTTCATAATTATGAAATTGCATATTTTGTTCTTGTGAATCTATAGCAATACATGTATCATAATTTTACTTTTAAAAATTTGAACACTGTATTAAATGATGACATGTTTTAAAACTTAAATATTTGAGTTATATATTTATATTTATTTTTAAAATAAATCTTTATTAATTAAAATAGATTGTAATATTGTTATGGTATAATCTTAAATTGGTAAGTCGAAATCAATAATATTTTAAATCAAACAGCGCTTAACAATGAAAAAATAACTCCAAAGTCGTCTTTTTAATTTCGATTGAGGATTATTTTTAGATATCTAATAATTTTACATTATTTCAAAATTAATATTTAGAATAATTTAAATATATTTATCTCTTTTAATACTTTAAAATATCTTTTAGAAACAAAATTATAAAAATTGTGATAAAATTTTCAAAAACAAAAATATCTAAATATTTATATATTTATTTTGAGTTATATATTTATATTTATTTTAAAATAAATATTTATTAATTAAAATAGATTGTAATAGTTATTATGGTATAGTTTTAGTTGGTAAGTGAAAATCAATAATAATTTAAATATATTTTCTTCTTTAACCTTCTAAATGTCTTTTAATATTAAAATTTTAACAAAACTGAGTTTTAAATCAAACAACACTTAACAATGTTATTTTAATAAAATTGAAGTTGAAATATTAACACCTTATGTAAAAATGAAAAAAATGACTCCAAAGTCGTTTTTTTAGATTTCGATTGAGGATTTGTTTTAAATATCTAATAATTTTACATAAAAAATAATTTAGTACATTTTTCTCTTTTAATACTTTAAAATATTTTTTAAAAACAAAATCATAAAAATTGTGATAAAATTTTCAAAACCAAAAATATCTAAAATGAAGTAATTGATTCTAACCTTAAAACCTGATGTGAGTGCATAACCAAATTCCTAAAAAGTTATAAAACATCTTAGTCCACAAAAGTAGTATATACTAAAAAAACATAAGAACAAGTAGGTCTAAAAATTGACATGCTCACATTGCATTGTCTCACTAGAAGATCCTATATATATTTTCATCACTTGGTTTGTAAACATTTTGGCAATTTCATAACCACTTTGATTCCATTTCTAGTAAGACAAGAAGTAATGGTGAATGAGGTACAACCCATTGCATCCTCAATGCCAAGAGTTGTACCCATATTTCCATGAACATGATTGAAGTATGTCTTGGTCTTGAATATGGAACAACATTTGTTAAAAGGTGATGGGACAAATTGTGTAGAAGGAGGTGGAACATATATTTTGGCTAGTTTGTGCCACACCTTGATTCATTTGTAGGGCATATTATGTTATATGTAGTTGTGATATTTTGCTTGGTTAAAGGTGGAATACTTTAATGAATGTGGGACAATATATTGAATCATGCAATAACATGGATTCATTGTTGTGTCATTACTTTATGGAGCATATTCTAATAATAGAACCTAAAATAAATAAAAACACAACATTTTCCTTTGTTATTTTGATTCTTAGGTTGTGGAGTTGACACTACTTATATATTGTTTTGATGGTTTACCTGTTCTACTATTGTGTATAACCTATTGCATTTGGAGCTTTCAATTTGCTTTAATTTACATTTCAATTTATAAGGGTTTTCCAAAAGAAAAATTTGGAACACTCCTTTGGTTTTTGCTCAAGTCAATTATATATGGTCTTATAATGATTGGCCAATTATATATGGTCTTTTAATGATTACATTAGTCTTAATAATTGAAACTTTTTCATAGTAAAAAAAAAAATTAGTTAACAAAATCCTTTGTGATAAAAGGAAGGCAACTAGAAAAGACTGTTGAAGTGGGTGGTTTTTTTTTTCTTTACAAAGCTTTCGCTTGAAAAAAAAAAACACCATTGGTGAGTAAATAAGGTATGGAATATATGAATAATGTATTTTGAATTTTGAAATTATGTGAAAAGAAAAAAACACCGGATAAAATTTTCATGGGAATTCTAGCGAGACAAATAAAAAATAAATAAAAGAGTCTTTTTATAAAATTAACTTGTGAAAAAGTTTTTTTTTTTCAAAAAAAGAAACTATGAAAGAAAAAATGAAATGAGTGTTTTAGAAGTCAAAATTAGGTTATGCATAAGCTAGTTTCTTTTATATAAGTTTTTTGAATTTTTATTTTTTAATTTGTGTATAAGCTAATTTTAAGTTATGAAAAATTTTGTGTGAACAAATATCTCTATAACAACTTCTAAGAGAAAAAAAATAATTAAATGAGCTCTTTCATAAGTTAAAATTAGTTTAGACATAACTTTAGTTGTAGAAGTTTTTTCATATAATTTCATTAAACTTTTGTTTTAAACTACACATAAGTTTACTTTAGCTTAAAGTCTTATACTTTCGTTTTTTTCTTTTAAAATGTTTATAAAGAAGATTATCTAATCATGGATGAACACTCAAATAGATTTGTGTGATAATGAATAATCAAATAGTTGTGTGATAATGAATAATGAAAAACTAATTCAGGAAAAGAGTCACAACTAGAGGTGATACTAGACTAAAGGAGATGGAGGAAAGGTCCAAGATTTTATAAAGATATTAGTTTACAAAAACTACAAATATCATCAGAATTAAAAATATTATTAAGACTTATAATTACATATTAGTTTATAATAAATCATATTAGTGTAAGAATAACTCATACTTTAGTTCAAGTTAGAAATAAATATTATTATTTTGTTTTAATATACAATATAATTTATTATTTTTGTCCTATCTTAACTTCCTTTTGTTTAAAGGACAAGATAAAAAAAAAAGTATTTGACATATTATAAACTTAGTCCGTCTCTATAAATAGAGACAAAACTGGCTTGTAAGGTGAGGTTTGCACCCACTTATATACTATGAATTGACCTTATCTCTAGTCGATGTGGAACTTCCAATGGCGGGTGAAACAATATGTCCAACAAACTCTTATCTCTAGTCGATGTGGAACTTCCAATGGCGGGTGAAACAATATGTCCAACAAACAACAAATATCATATATGATAGGCTTTAACGATGACTTTGATACAATGTTAGTAGTGAACTTTAAGCCTAACTCAACCCTACAATACTGACTTGTAAGGTGAAGTTTGCAGTCACTTATATATGATGAATTAACCTTATCTCTAGTTGATGTGGGACTTCCAACACATTCTTTATAGGCTAATATTCTATGTTATGAATCTTCTAATGTATGTTTTATGAAATTGTAGCACCATCAAACCTTTTAATTGTTTTTCAGATCTAGCAAAGACAATCCCATAGTATGATTGAGTTTGAATGATCTTATTTAATAAAAACTCATGCTAGAATGTTATAATTACAAATACCTTTGCTACATAATAAAACATATAAGGAAATTTATATGTAATTAGAGCTGTCAAAACGGGTTATCTGGCCCGACCCGACCCGACCCATCACGGGTTGGTCACTTAGTGAGCCAACCCAACCCGGCTCATTTATTAGCGAGCTAGAAAAATTCGAACCTGGACCGACCTACCACGGGTTGGCTCACAGGCTCATTTAATTACAATTTTTTTAAATAAAAAAATTATAAATTTTCTATAATTCAAATTTAAACAAATTTCACTTCCAAATTTTACTCCCAACATGGGTTGTTTAATTAATTTTAAAAAGAGGAAACTTAAATAATTTTTTCAAGCAAAAAATAATAATAAATATCTTTTTATAAAATTAAAATTAAATTTTAAAAAATAAAATTAGGTAGGTGGATTGGTGGGCCAATCCGGCCTACCACGGGTTCAACCTGCATGAGCTGGGTTGAAATCTGACCCGCATAAAAAAAATACAATTTTTTCAAACCTAATCCGGCCTGAACCCGTGATGGGGTGATGGATAAGATTGACTCGCGGATTGTGACCCATTTTAACAACTCTATATGTAATTGCATTTGCTTAAAATAACAAAGAGCATCCAACGTGTTATCTTTTACAAATAAGGAAATATACTATTTTTTCAACATTAAGAAATTATTCATAAGAAAACAATCAATTATAAGTAAGCTCATATTTGATTGCATTTGTATATTGCATATACATGTTCATTATTTCCTTGCTTATTCATACAATATGCAAACAAAAGTGTAAACTTCCATACATAGATTTTAAACTTAATATGAGACATAATTAAGAAAAACCACTCAAGAGCTTTTGTAATCTTGCTATCAAGTAGGAGATATATCATCTTTTGAAGATTACACGAAGCAACAATAAATTTTTTGAACTCTATATATAACCAATGATTCAAATAGCCTATCACTGAAAAAGCTTTCATAGAAAGCGTACAAGAGAAACAAAGTTTTAAGAATGAACGTGAATTGTTTCCGTGGGAAGTATGAAACCTTTGTATTCTTCATTTTGTTAAATAACCTACCTTATGAGATTTCATGTTATAGCTTCTACTATATGTTCTTATAAGTGAGAATTGACAACCAAAAATAATACTAGAGTTCTTAGTCTTAGGAAAAGATTGTGAAGGGACAATTAAGAGTAGTTTGTGCACTTGATTTGTAATCAAGTTTTTTATTATTGCATTTCTCAAGGGACAATTAAGAGTTAATAGTGAACTAATATAAATTATTGTGTTATTGTGTTAGATAGTCTATTTGTCTAAGTAAAGAGTCTTAAGATCGATAAGACCTTCCTTTTATAGCCAACAAGTACCTTAATCTCACACCTTTGTACATAACTTTGGTCATATTTAGAATGTGGAAAATCATTGAAAAATGTGATTATTCTTTTGTTGGAAAGTTTTTATCTTGAATAGAGACTCAAGTGATTATCTATCTCACATTTACTTATCACAGGGATAACTATGAAGCTTCAATACTACTTTGATATTGTATTTTCGTGCTTCAGACACATCATCGACATATACATGTAGTGGATGAATGAATACGTTTTGTGGGATGAATTATTTTGAACTAGACATGACCTTCTTCTTGAATACGTCAAAGATGACATAGTCCACCTCCTAGACATACTTTAACAAAAACTACACACATGTCCATTTTAATTAAAAGAAACAAAAATAAATAAAAAAAACAAAAAAACAACTAATCTACTTATTTCTTATATAAATGATTTTTGTGTATCCATTTTAGGAGAAATGAAGAGACTAATACATTCTACAACACTCTAACACGAGAATTACATATGAGAAAGAGAAAAAAAGAAAGAAGAAGTAAAATAATTAATAAAAAAAACATGTTGTGTTGTGTTGCAATTTTAGAACAAACAAAGAAAAGAAAAAAAAAAGAAAAAAAAAGTGAGAAGAGACATGTGAAGTTTTTAACAAATATTTTAATTAATTTATTTAAACACTTATATTAAAACTCATCTTAAGGTGATGAATATTTATGTTATTATATTGATAATTTATTATTGTACTGAATTCTCATTACTTTCTATTAGTACAAACAAATGTACTACATGCATGTGTTTTTTTTAATAAGTAATTAAATTTAAACAAATAGTATTTTAAAAAGAATAAATGATAACATAATTGTTAACATCCAAATTTGTCCGCATAAACATTTTTTTAAACACCCAAAAATTTGTAATAAATAGAGAAAAAAAAGGTGAAATAAGAGTTTCTTAGAAACTTTAGGAAAATATTACAAAATTATTATTAATTAAAAAATTTAGATTAAAATTTAATTAAAATAGAACATATGAAATTTCTTTTGCTAAAAAATGATGAATGAAAAAAAAAAGAGAAAACAAATAAAATAAAAAAGATAAAGAAAATAGAAACAAAAAGTTCGGGTCAATTTTGTTTGGCCAACCTTTTTGAAAAAGAAGAAAAAGAAAGTCCATTCTTTTCAATACATCCACTCATTGTTTTCTTTGTACTCATTCTTCCCACTAGCAAAATGGTAGCAAACACCTTCATCAATTCAGTGATGAAAATTCATGGTTTTCCTAAGACCATCGTTTCAGATAAAGATACGGTGTTTATGAGTTCTTTTTGGCAACAACTCTTTAAAGCCCAAGACACCACATTAGCCATCAGTTCTATACTATTAGGTTTAGAATAAGTTTTATCAACAAGAAATCTCCATATATGAGAGTACCAATTTATAAAAAGGAACATGATTAAAGGTGCAGCAAGTGTGTAATAAAAGGTTATGGAAGGGAGTGAAAAATAACTAGTTATGATCCATGCTGCCAAGCATGGGAGCAAACTCGGTTAATGATGTAAAACTGAACCCAAGAATTCTAAACCTTTGCCTGCACAGAATGCCAAAATCAAAGGCTTGTATGCATATATAGATTTGGTCATAATAAGCATGATTTTATCTCCAGTCCAATAAAATCCCCTTTATCTGACTATGATGTATATATACCTGGCAATAACAAATATAATACCAACCACTTTCAAATTAGAAACCTTTCTAAGCAATTTTCTTGCGATCCTCTGCTTACTTAATATGAAATGTTAACCTTTGTCCGTTAAGCATTACTCTGCCATGGATGATTAGTGTTAGTTTTGCCAAGATTATTGCTAGAACTGGTTGAACCACTCCATGATGCTTGGTTTGAGTTCTCTCCGCGATCATGTTCAATTGTTTCATGGGGATAATAAACAGGCTTAGGAGGCATTTCAAGACTTTCAACTCTTTCTTCCAACATATCCACAACTCTCTTCATTGAAGGACGGTCATTTGGATTCAGTTGTATACACCAAAGCGCAACTACATACATTTTTTTCACCAAAATCTTATCCTCTTCTGAGGCATCTTCTATTTGAGTATCTTTTTCATCTTTAATTTGATCATAGATCCAAAAGGGGAAGTACTGTTGGCTTGAATGTTCTGCATGAGGATTTGAGTTCCTTCTCCTACTTCCCATTTCCATCAAAAGCATCCCAAAACTATATACATCAGCCTTATTTGATACTCCACCTATATTATTGTAGAATAATTCTGGAGCCATGTAACCCAAAGTTCCTCTAGCTTTAGTTAAAGCAATAGACTTATCTTTGACAGGATACAACTTTGCAAGTCCGAAATCTGAAACCTTTGGAATGAAGTTATCATCTAGAAGAATATTATGAGGCTTAATATCAAAATGTAGAATTTGCACATCACAACCTTGATGAAGATAAGCAATTCCACGAGCTATGCCAAGAGATATTTCATATGTTTTCTCATAACTTAAAGGGACACTTTCCTTTTTGGAGAAGATGTGTTTATCCAACGAACCATTTGTCATGTATTCATAAACCAAAGCACGGTTTTCTCCTTCAGCACAATATCCAATAAGATGTACCACATTTACATGATGTATTCTTCCAATACTAGCCACTTCATTAATGAACTCTTCTCCATCAGCTTTCGTTTTTTTCAACATCTTAATGGCTATTTCTGGCCCACTTTGAAGTTTTCCTTTGTATACAGATCCAAAACCTCCTTCACCCAATTTAACTTTGAAATCTCTGCTCATTTTCTTAATTTCTCTATATCCGTACCTAATAGGATTTAGATTATTGTGTAGCAAAAACGTTTCAATGTTTTCATACATTGAGTAATGCCTACGTCGCCACGTATGGATAAATAGTGCAAGCAAAAGTGCCAATCCAAATAGAAACCTGGCTGCCACAAATATTAGAATAGGGGCTACCAAAATGAGATCTCCATCCACTTGCCATTTCGAAAAGTAATGTAAACGTGTTATTCTATAGATTAGTCCTGCGCATATAAATTTCATGGAATGAGTAACGCAATAAACCATGGTTAGTCTAATCAGTAAGTTTATTCAAATATGAAATCAGTTGACAAGGCATTACCCATTATGGCGAATACAAAATAACCTGCAAAATAACGCAATATAATAGCATCAAAACAAAAGAACACTCAGTATTTTAAGGATACTTTGTATACAATATATAAATAAACATACTTTTTTTCAGAGAACGTTCATCCTAAGGATCGATCCTATGCATTTCTAGCGTCATGAAATGCATTCAAATAACTTCTTGGTTTGTGATTTGTATGATGTTTTGAGGGATCCAGTACCTGGTCCTTTCCCAAAACACCCTTTTCAAACAGATACATCTTGGTTAATGTTGAAATAAATTTGGAGATTATCGTGAACATATCATGGAAATCCCATTGAACATCCCTTTAAGGCTTTTTGTTTAGAAACTCCTGTCAACTACTTGTTGAGTTAGAGTACAGAACGATATGCGTTTCAAAATTTATCAACTTTGATGCACACTTGCAGGTTATCAGAAGGAATCGTACATAAATTGTACAGCTTACTAATGAGTCAAAAAATAGATTAACTTTAAGTAGTCAGTACAGTAGTAATTGAAATGACAAAGATATCGGAGAAAGCTCTTACGTGCTATATAGATAGGAATTGCAGCTACGTATCCAAAAATCTGGTGCTGAATGCCTAGAACAGAAAAAGAAAACATTAGCATATATTGTAAAGATTAAAGCTATTTGTTTGTACAACACGTTTGAATAAAAGGGACAGAAAAATTGCGGTAGAAAATTTTTTTCTCACCGCACTTTCCTTTTCCAAAGTCAAACTGCATAACATGGCAATAGTCCTGATAACATCCGATTTGATTTGTAGTTTGATTGATGAAGCATCCCACACCCTTTCCACATTGGTCTATACATCTAACTAGTGCCCAAGACATCCAAAACCCATTAAGCAGCCACTCGTGGATATCAACATACGAAACGTTGGTGCCATTGTTCCAGTTTGCAAAGGTAGCAGCTATTAAATGGCACCCAACCTTGATGTCCCTCATTTTGAATTCACTGGAATGAAGAACAGCATAGACATGACCTCTAGAATCACAAAGCATGCCATTCACTTCCACGTATCGAGGATCATCGGTTACTGGATCAGTACAGTTTAGAAACGCTACAGACGGAGGAGTATCAGAAACCCCATTCCCATTCCAGAAAGTTAGTGGATCAGTCGCGTAATTGTTAGCACCACCAATGTAAGCGAAGTTCTGTGAAAAGATGGAATAGCGAGGAATGGAGCAAGCAGTGTCCTCCACAACACCTGCATCAGTCAATTGGATCTTGAATGTCTCGTAATCGATATTCTGCACATGGTATTTCCCTGAAAACAAGGTGAAAACTGTCACATTCTTTACGCAATCTAATTCGTACCTTGGGAGGCCGCAACCAGGTGAATCGCCTTTGAGTCGGAAAGGGTAACTTATGTTGCGAATTTTTCCACACGAAGAAGGAGCACACAATGGACGATCCTGGGCACCGTGGGTTTGCTGGAATAGCACAATAATGATAGCCACACTGGCCATCGCTGATTGTGCAGAACACCAAAAGGAAGATAAGAACACCATTGTTTACCTCTTTGGTTGTGTAAATGGAACATATCATACTTAAATAATTCACCAAAATCAACTAATAAGGTACGATCACGCGTTGAACTTTCAAAGTGATTATGGGATGCTTCTTCTTGTACCTCTGTACTTGCTTCCTGCACCTTTATATTTCAAATAAAAAGACCGACAAACCCTTGGAATCGAGAAGAATTCTTATTTACGAGATTTTGAGGAATGAGGTGGCATGATATTGGTATGAAAAACCCTCTCTGATTTTCTTCCTATGTTTTAGGTGTGACAGGAAGGACGTGATTTGGTCTGGAGATTCCGTTTTTTTTTTTTTTTTTTATTTCGGTGCTGGAGAACAATTGTTACAGCTTTAGTTATTTACACCATAGAATTGCAGACTATGTGCTTGTTGAAAGAACATTGAGTTTATTTGGAGAAAGAATATAACAGATTATTTGTTACAATGTTTTATAAGTGGCTTGAATAAAAATATTCGTAGACATGTGATTGTGCAATGTCCTACGACTTTATTACAGACAGTGGGGTTGGTGAAGATTGTTTCGAGACGTTCTTTCAACATAAGATAATCTTTTTGGTGTATTGATGAAGTTTCTTTAAATTGTGGACTCCATATAAACAATGATAGTAACAGAAGTAAATAAAGATGAAGAGATGAAGATGTTGGTGTTGTATAGTCTTGGTAAATGTCCTTCTAGAAGGTTAGACCAACCATGAAGGAGAAGGTATGAAGAGATCTAGAAGAAGATATTTCATAAGGTGAGAACTCAATAAGAGAAATGTTGCAATTTTGACAAAATGACTTTGCATTCAATCAAGTTTTAAGGATTATAAAAAGATGCATCTCCTTTTATAGGTAAAGGAGAAGGCTATACCTAGTGCTGTCAAAACGGGTCACTCAGTCTAGTGTTGAGACTTTGGCAAGTGTACCAAATCGTTTCAAATAATAAAACTGGTAAGACTGAATATCGTTTCCCAAGAGACTCGTTTCACTAAACAATCGAATAATTTCTAACTAACCTAGACTAAAGAATGCTTCCATAAATTGGGTTTTGGTACAATTAAAGTAAACATGAAACATAAATGATAAAAGTGATCTTAGCTACTCAAACACTTTAAAATGGAAGGATTAGAAATGATATGGAATGATATTGTCGGGGTATGATTTCACCTACTTCACTCTTATGTATAGAAAATCACTTCCTCTTCATTAATATGCCAATGTCAATCTACTAATTTATTCAAACCCAATCCCTTGGTAGAGAGAGCCTAGACTTCCTCAAAGGTCCTAGTTCTATCCCTAGATACTATTTCCTTTAGGTGTTTATTCCAAGTCCAGATTTACCCAACATTTCCAAATATCAAGCAAACCCTAAAATCATGTCATTGGTAGCAACTTCACAACAAACATTAAGAGAAGGAATTAAACACTAACAATCAATGAAAGAGGCATATATTCATTCAAAACACAGTAGTTTACATAGGAGTTTAGTAGCTACATCAATCCCCAACAATAATGAAACTAGCTCTTCATGAATGGAGAGCTCAAGCTTACAACAACGGTGCAAATGGAAGAAGGAAGAAGACCCAAGGATGAAGAAGGATTGTTTCCACAATTCCTAGCTCGCCTCCAAGAGCTCCAAATGAGAGGAATCGTGTTTGGGCAGCAAAAGATTCAAATCCCTTCGCGTTTCAGTCCTAAATAGACCAAATTTGCCACATCAGCGTCGCCACCACTCAGCTGCACCCCAACGACAGCCTTCTAGAGAGCAGGGCGCTCAGCTGCACCCCAACGACAGCCTTCCAAAGAGTAGGGCACTCAGCTACAACATTCAAAAGAAGAATGAGGCTCAGCTGCACCTTAGTTGCACCCATGCGCCAACATTAATCTTTGCTCAATATTTCCTTTTTTACATTCATTCTTGCTTATGTGGTTCTTCCATTATTCGATTTGGCCAAAAAGCTTCATGTAAATGATCTAGCAACCAAAAAGTGGGGATTAGTGTTGAAATTTGAATCAATACAACTCAAGATGTAACTACTTAGAAATATAACAAATTGAGGCATAAAGAAGGTAAAAAGCTAAGACAGAGTTGACATTTTCTCTCAATTCAATACTGAAATCATGGTAAAATATGTCATTGTCACCCGGTCCACCACAGGTGGGTCACTTAGTGAGCCAACCCAACCCGAATCATTTATTAACGAGCTAGAAAAATATGAACCCAACTAGACCCACCACGGGTTGGTGGGTAAATGGGTTGACTCACTAGCTCATTTAATTACAACTTTTTTAAATTAAAAAAATTACAAACTTTCTGTAATTCAAATCTAAACAAATTTCACTCCCAAAATAATGTTAAACTCAAGATAATTCAAAATAATAATAAAATATACAATACAATCCAAATGTCATCCAAAAACAAACACAAAAAACATACAAATAAAAGTTTTTTATATTCATCATTTTTTTGTTCCTTATCCATTTACAATATTAAAATCTTGAATGGATAAATCCATAATATTTTGCTCTCTTGAATAATCTTCTTCTTTATCTCCATCTACAATTCAATAAAAAAAAGTGTTAACTAATAAGATTGAAACACAAAGTAGCAAATGATTAAATAAATTTCGTAGTACTAATAATAATGTTACTTGTTAAGTCAAAACCATGTAATCAATTTTGACTTAAAATGAGTGCCTTAACTAGGGTTGGCAAAAAAATTCGTACCTGCGGGTATCCGCGGATAAAATCCGCTACGGGTATTTAGTATCCGCGGGTATTTCTTACCCGCGGGTAGCGGGTATTATAATATCCGCTTGTTAACGGGTCAGGTTCAAGTATCACACTATCAGTATCTGCGGGTACCCGTTACCCGTTAAGAAAATAAAATTACATATTTATCCCATATTAAGTTTAAGAAACTGAAGGTTTACATATTTTCCTTTCCGCCGGTTTCTCGCTTTCATTTTTTTTTTGTTGGAGGAGGTTTAAGTTGTTGGTGATAGATGAATCTTCTCAGATCTAAAACACTGTCTACAAAAAAAAAACGGTATTGTTCTTTTCCAATTACCTCTTTTCTCTATCACTACTTTCTTCATTCTTTTCTTTTTCAGATCTGCTGCTGTGAGCTCATCTCACTGTTTGCGTTCCATCCTTCGAAAGCTTCCTTCTTCCTGCATTTCAAACCCTAAACACTAAACAGAGCCAAATGAGAATTTCATAAGTATTCCATCTCTCGAAAGCTTCCTTCTTCCTGCATTTCAAACTCTAAACATTAAATAGAGCCAAATGAAAATTTCATAAGTCAGATCCCACAATAGTTTCATATTTCTAAAAGTTGCAAAGAATGAAGAGATATTATGGTGGTATATTGAGAATTATTTCTCTACTGGGAAGTTCAGTTGGGGGAGGAACTAATGGCCATAACTACAGTGCTCGAAAAATGGTTCCAGTAATAATGACTTTTTCTTCATTTTCAATACTTGGAAGATTTTTTGATGATGTTGGAATAGGAAAAGCCCAAAATCTTTTAGATGGCTGATGTTTCATATTTCCTTCACATTTTGGAAAGCTAAAATATTTTTTTAAAAACATAAAATAATTTTTTAATGGTCATAACTACAGTGCTCGAAAAATGGTTCCAGTAATCATGACTTTTTCTTCATTTTCAATACTTGGAAGATTTTTTGATGATGTTGGAATAGGAAAAGCCCAAAATCTTTTGGACGGCTGATGTTTCATATTTCCTTCACATTTTGGAAAGCTAAAATATTTTTTAAAAACTTTAAATAATTTTTTAATGGCCATAACTACAGTGCTCGAAAAATAGTTCTAGTAATAATGACTTTTTCTTCATTTTCAATACTTGGAAGATTTTTTTATGATGTTGGAATAGGAAAAGCCCAAAATCTTTTGGCCGGCTGATGTTTCATATTTCCTTCACATTTTGGAAAGCTAAAATATTTTTTTAAAAACATAAAATAATTTTTTAATAATATTTGCGGGTATCCAACGGGTATCCGCGGGTTGAAAAAAATCCCCGAATTGTTTTTATACGGGTATCCGGCGGATAACTGGGCGAGTACGGGTACACTTTTTTACATGCGGGTCGGGTTCGGGTATCACACTATCCGACCCGAACCCGACCCGTTGTCATCCCTAGCCTCAACATTCTCTGGAAGAATGAAGGAAGGATATTTGGTTAGCACACAAGAACTAAGACTAAAGACAGACTCACTAGCAACTGTGATGATTGGAATGCTAAGAATGTCACAAGTAGGGCTGGCAAAAAAATTTGCAGATAAAATCCGCAATGGATAGTTAGTATCCGCGGATATATCAATGAGTTAATATATGTAAAAAAATATGATATTAATAAATTTTTTTCAATCCGCAAATATCCGTTGAATATCTGTTTTCAACCCGCGGATATCCGTTGGATTTTTTTGCCATCCCTAGTCACAAGCCATCTTGGATAAGTTTGGATACCGATCTCGACGATCCCTCCAATAACTCAATACATCCAACTTATCAAAAAAATTTGGATCAAGATTCCCATCATCTAAATAAAGATCCAATTCAAACCTTCTAGTGTCATTAACATGTTAGCTCAAATAATCCACATATTCCTAAAACATCATGAAACATATTTAATATGTCATTCATCATAAGTAAATAAAATAAAATAAGTTAAGAATTAAAAACTTACATCAAATGCATCCATTACCGGCTTATCATTGGTAAAAGAAGGTTGTTGTGTTGGAAGGGAAACTTGAAGTGTTTGACTCAATTGAATTTAATTTGACATATTCTTCAAACAACTTATGCATGTTATCCTTTAAAAAATTAATCTTTCCTTCACAAGTAGAAGGATTAATCTTTCTATAACAAAATCAAATTGCTTCAAACTTCATTCGTGGATCAAGAATAATCGTAATAGCAAGAATGTCACAATATTGATCCCAATACTTACTAAACTTGTTCATCATACTCAATGACACATCTTTAATCGTCGGATCATCACTTTTAACATTGTCCCGCAACAAACATTAAATTTTCCAAACTTGCATGAAGTAACGATTAAAAGTTGGATAAAAACCTAAAATCAAATTAGTCATTACATAAAATGGCTTCAAGAACTCACATTTTTTCAACCCTTTTCCACTCATCATTTGAGAGACAATGAAGATAATTTCTATCACGGATAGCCAAACTTCAAAAGGCACGTCGATATCTAATTGCACTTTCAAGCATAAGATAGGTAGAACTCACATTTTTTCAACCATTTTCAACTTATCATTTGAGAGACAATGAACATAATTTGTATAATGGATAGCCAAACTTCAAAAGACATGTCAATATCTAATTGCACTTTCAAGCATAAGATAGGTAGAATTCCATCTAGTAAGAACATATATTTTCAAACCTACTTTGGAATCAATACCCCTTACTTGCATAACACATTCTTTAAATGCAATTTTCCTCGCCTCTGATCCTCTCACATATTTTATACTCTCTCTAATCTTTTGCAAAGCATCAGAAGCCACCTTTAATCCCTCTTTCACAGTAATATTCAAGACATGTGCACTACACCTTACATGAAAGTAATCACCATTACAAAGCAAACTATTTTGCAATTTCAATTGCTCACTGAAAATTTTATGCACCACCTCATTGGCACTAGCATTGTCTAATGTGATAGAAAAAATCTTCGTATCTATTTCTCAGTCAAGCAACAAAGCAACCTTTTTTTGTGCCAAATCATGACTAGTATGGGGAGGTTCTATTTTACAAAATGCAATCATCTTACTATTCAACTTCCAATCAGCATCAACAAAAAGAGCAGTCAAAGAGATAAACCATTCTCGATTTACAGAAGTCCAACAATTAAATGTTAAACAAGTTCTACTATGAGATTTACGCATTGCAAGTTTTACCCTCTCTTTGTGTTCATGAAATTTCTTTGAAATATTAGAAACAACTATATTCCTACTTGCAACTTTTACATTTGGATTTAGATATACAAGTAATTCTTTAATCCACTTATATTCAACAAAATTATATGGAAGCCCATGTTGAATAATAGCCATTGAAATAAGGTAATCTACAACTTTTTGGTCAATTTCCCTAGATCTCAATTTCCCAGCATGATCAACTATCTTGTTTCCCACATCATTGTCTTTTAATTTCTTTAGGACCAAACACTTTGACAAACGACGCAACATTGATGTGGTCCCTATATTTGATCCACCAATAACATATTCTGCACCACATCCATTGCACTTTGCCTTTTCTTTACCATCTTTTATACCAATTTTTGTAAACTTTTGAAATAGTTATCCTAGGTCTCTTACTTTCTCTATCCAAATCCATATCCTCATTCTTAATATCTTCTGTGGTTGGTGGCAAAGAATCATTCAAATTATCATCTACGATTTCAAAATTCATTTTGTGTTCTCAATTACCTAAATAAAAGATACAAACAAAATATTATGAAGAGAATGTAGTAAATGTAATAAATAATATCATTATTTGAAGATAGGAATCATAAAAAACAAATTATTTCATCTACAATGTATGAACCTTGATTGAATATGTATAGTGACATGAAATAATATAAATAGGAAAAAGAACAAAAGATGTGACAGTTACAGGGTTAAGCCATTTCTTTGAATTGATCTGATAGTAATTGATATTAATGAGAGAAACAATATTGCTTAATGAACACAATATGTAGTAAAAGAGAGTGCATCAGAAGCCATACACAACTATACTAAATTTACATAAATAAAATAATAAATTAATAAAATAAAATTAGGTAGGTGGATTGATGAGTTAACTCGGCTCACCACGGGTTCAACCCGGATGAGTCGGGTTTAAATGAGCTGGGTTGAAATCTAACCTACATAAAAAAATACATTTTTTTCAAACCCAACCCGGCCCGATCCCGTGGTGGGTCAGGTTGGCCCAAGAGTTGTGGCCTATTTTGACAGCTCTAGCTAAAGCACATGGAATATTTAAGAGTCTTTCCATCATTTAAATGAGAAGTCTCATCATTAAAAGAGGAGCCTAAGCATTAAATGAGGAGACTAAACATTAAATGTGAGAAATTTTATGTTTTGTAACTAACTTAGTCAAAACATTTAATGTAAGATGTTTCTTGTAACTAACTCCTTCCAAAATCCATTCTTAACCCATTTCTAATCCATCCGAAATGTAAAATATATAAAAGGAATGAGAGTTGTGAATAATGTCGTAACTCTTTACCCATTCAGTAAATAAGGGTATTTTCGGTAACTTGGACATACAATATGAAATCTTCGAGATATAAGGTAAAACGTCCCCATTGTTTTCTTTTTACATTTCTTCTCAACCAGAAATCCAACATGTGTGCCATTCTACACTCGGCTTAATTATGAATTTACTTGTTTTAAATTCTACATTCATTTCACATAGATAAAATAATTATAAAATAGTAATTTTTTGTATTTAAAAAAGAAAATAAAAAACAAAATAAAATGTTCAAATGAACGTAAAAAAATGTGTATGTAAAATATTTTTTCTCTTTTTTATCATAGTCAAGTGATTTTCCATATTACTGCGAATTTCTTCTTATTTTCATTGGCCCAAGATGTAGCGGGATATCAGAAGTGTTGTGAGAAATTGTACCATTTGCCAGCAAGCTAAGGTGGATCAAGTGCTACCATGGTTATTCAAATATCATGGTGACAGTGGATAAGCTGTCCAAATTTGCTCATTTTATTCTTGTTCGCAGTGAGTTCAATAGCAAAATGGTAGCAAACACCTTCATCAATTCAGTGGTGAAAATTCATGGTTTTCCTAAGACCATCGTTTTAGATATAGATACGGTGTTTATGAGTTCTTTTTGGCAACAACTCTTTAAAGCCCAAGCATTAGCCATGAGTTCTACACTATTAGGTTTAGAATAACGAAGATATCTATAATAGACCTAAAACTTTAAGTACTCAATTAAATTAGGAAATATAAAATGCAATAATGGTTGTAAATAAATTTTAAGTTTCTTATATACCCTTTTTTTTAATATTTACTAAATTATTTTTGTGAATAAAATACCTAATAAATTATAAACTTTTGTTTGAACTCTTTTAACTTATACTTCGAATATTTTTAAATTTATTTTTTAGTCCTTTAACTTATTTTTATGGTAATAATGGAGATGTTTTTTCTTTTCCATATAATAAGTAAATACGCGTAATAGTGACTTAATGTTTCTGATTTATCTGTCATCTAGATTAAACAATGGATGTTTCAACTAAACTTATACACATGGATAGTAAAATTGATACAGAACACAATAAATTCAAATAAAAACGTTTTAATTATTAAGTAACTAATTTTAAAAAAAATATTACATGATTACAGTAAAGATCAATCCTACAAGAGGGACTGAAACTTATTTAAATGTAACTTTAAAAATCAGTTTTCTTTTTATTGTAAAATGTTGATATGGAGTGACTACTTATTTGGAATTGTATTAATTAGTACTTATATGTGCTAATGATTATATTAATTGGTAATTAAGAGTCTTTCAAGGAATTGTTTTTTGTTAACTGCCCCAGATCTTCTTAAATCCATTTCATATCTTACCATTTCATTTCAGGCAATTGTCTGTTGTTCAAACAGTGTTGTCAGCAATCTGGAGGTCAAGACTGGGGAAAGATTGCTCATGTTCAAAGCCTGTCTATTTTATAAATATGATCTGATGTGGATTTTGTAAACAATCAACATAATATTTCTCTGTTTAATTTCGTTTCCAAAATTTCATGAGAACTGATTTTCAAGAAAATAAAAAATGTTCTTTTTATACTACTACAAAGTTGGATTAAATATTTATGCCAATAGGATAAAGGTCCACCATTCTCCTAAACATCGAGAAAACCAGTTGTTACAATTTATGTTGAGATATTGAAGAAAGCCAGTATTTCACATAAAAGCAGATGAAAATGCTAAAACCGGATTTCCCAACACTGGAACCTCTTGGGAGCCTTTCTAAGCAATTTTCTTGCGATCCTCTGCATACTTAATATGAAATGTTAACCTTTGTCCGTTAAGCATTGCTCTCCCATGGATGATTAGTGTTAGTTTTGCCAAGAATTTTGCTAGAACTGGTTGAACTACTCCATGATGCTTGGTTTGAGTTGTCTCCGTGATCATGTTCAATTGTTTCATGGGGATAATAAACAGGCTTAGGAGGCATTTCAAGACTTTCAACTCTTTCTTCCAACATATCCACAACTCTCTTCATTGAAGGACGGTCATTTGGATTCAATTGTATACACCAAAGCGCAACTACATACATTCTTTTCACCAAAATCTTATCCTCTTCTGAGGCATCTTCTATTTGAGTATCTTTTTCATCTTTAATTTGATCATAGATCCAAAAGGGGAAGTACTGTTGGCTTGAATGTTCTGCATGAGGATTTGAGTTCCTTCTCCTACTTCCCATTTCCATCAAAAGCATCCCAAAACTATATACATCAGCCTTATTTGATACTCCACCAATATTATTGTAGAATAATTCTGGAGCCATGTAACCCAAAGTTCCTCTAGCTTTAGTTAAAGCAATAGACATATCTTTGACAGGATACAACTTTGCAAGTCCGAAATCTGAAACCTTTGGAATGAAATTATCATCTAGAAGAATATTATGAGGCTTAATATCAAAATGTAGAATTTGCACATCACAACCTTGATGAAGATAAGCAATCCCACGAGCTATGCCAAGAGATATTTCATATGTTTTCTCATAACTTAAAGGGACACTTTCCCTTTTAGAGAAGATGTGTTTATCCAACGAACCATTTGTCATGTATTCATAAACCAGAGCACGGTTTTCTCCTTCAGCACAATATCCAATAAGATGCACCACATTTACATGATGTATTCTTCCAATACTAGCCACTTCATTAATGAACTCTTCTCCATCAGCTTTCGATTTTTTCAACATCTTTATGGCTATTTCTGGCCCACTTTGAAGTTTTCCTTTGTATACAGATCCAAAACCTCCTTCACCCAATTTAACTTTGAAATCTCTGCTCATTTTCTTAATTTCTCTATATCCGTACCTAATAGGATTTAGATTATTGTGTAGCAAAAACGTTTCAATGTTTTCATACATTGAGTAATGCCTACGTCGCCACGTATGGATAAATAGTGCAAGCAAAAGTGCGAGTCCAAATAGAAACCTGGCTGCCACAAATATTAGAATAGGGGCTACCAAAATGAGATCTCCGTCCACTTGCCATTTCGAAAAGTAATGTAAACGTGTTATTCTATAGATTAGTCGTGCACATATAAATTTCATGGAATGAGTATGGCAATAAACCATGGTTAGTCTAATTAGTAAGTTTATTCAAATATGAAATCAGTTGACAAGGCATTACCCATTATGGCGAATTCAAGAAAACCTGCAAAATAACGCAATATAATAGCATCAAAACAAAAGAACACTCGGTATTTTAAGGATACTTTGGATACAGTATATAAATAAACATACGTTTTTTTTCAGAGAACGTTCATCCTAAGGATCGATCCTATGCATTTCTAGCGTCATGAAATGCATTCAAATAACTTCTTGGTTTGTGATTTGTATGATGTTTTGAGGGATCCAGTTCCTGGTCCTTTCCCAAAACACCCTTTTCAAACAGATACATATTTTTTAATGATGAAATAAATTTGGAGAATATCGTGAACGTATCATGGAAATCCCATTGAACATCCCTTTAAGGCTTTTTGTTTAGAAACTCCTGTCAACTACTTGTTGAGTTAGAGTACAGAACGATATGCGTTTCAAAATTTATCAACTTTGATGCAAGTTGCAGGTTATCAGAATGAATCGTACAGAAATTGTATAGCTTACTAATGAGTCAAAATATAGATTAACTTTAAGAAGTCAGTACACTAGTAATTGAAAGGACAAAGATATGGGAGAAAGCTCTTACTTGTATAGGCAAGAGTTCCAATTACGTATCCAAAAATCTGGTGCTGAATGCCTAGAACAGAAAAAGAAAACATTAGCATATATTGTAAAGATTAAAGCTATTTATTTGTACAACACGTTTCAATAAAAGGGACAGAAAAATTGCGGTAGAAGAATTTTTTCTCACCGCACTTTCCTTTTCCAAAGTTAACCGACATAACTTCGCAATAGCTCTGATAACATTCAATTTGATTTGTAGTTTGATTGATGGAGCATTCCACACCCTTTCCACATTGGTCTATACATTTAACTAGTGCCCAAGATAACCAAAACCCATTATGCAGCCACTCGTGGATATCAACATACGAAACGTTGGTGCCATTGTTCCAGTTTTCAAAGGTAGCAACTATTAAATGGCACCCAACCTTGATGTCCCTCATTTTGAATTCACTGGAATAAAGAACAGCATAGACATAGCCTCTAGAATCACAAAGCATGCCATTAACTTCCACGTATCGAGAATCATCGGTTACTGGATCAGTACAGTTTAGAAACGCTACAGACGGAGGAGTATCAGAAACCCCATTCGGATTCTTGATAGTTAGCGGATCAGTCGCGTACAAGCTAGGATTAACAATGTAAGCGAAGCTCTGTGAAAAGATGGAATAGCGAGGGATGGAGCAAGCAGTGTCCTCCACAACACCTGCATCAGTCAATTGGATCTTGAATGTCTCGTAATCGATATTCTGCACATGGTATTTCCCTGAAAACAAGGTGAAAACTGTCACATTCTTTACGCAATCTAATTCGTACCTTGGGAGGCCGCAACCAGGTGAATCGCCTTTGAGTCGGAAAGGGTAACTTATGTTGCGAATTTTTCCACACGAAGAAGGAGCACACAATGGACGATCCTGGGCACCGTGGGTTTGCTGGAATAGCACAATAATGATAGCCACACTGGCCATCGCTGATTGTGCAGAACACCAAAAGGAAGATAAGAACACCATTGTTTACCTCTTTGGTTGTGTAAATGGAACATATCATACTTAAATAATTCACCAAAATCAACTAATAAGGTACGATCACGCGTTGAACTTTCAAAGTGATTATGGGATGCTTCTTCTTGTACCTCTGTACTTGCTTCCTGCACCTTTATATTTCAAATAAAAAGACCGACAAACCCTTGGAATCGAGAAGAATTCTTATTTACGAGATTTTGAGGAATGAGGTGGCATGATATTGGTATGAAAAACCCTCTCTGATTTTCTTCCTATGTTTTAGGTGTGACAGGAAGGACGTGATTTGGTCTGGAGATTCCGTTTTTTTTTTTTTTTTATTTCGGTGCTGGAGAACAATTGTTACAGCTTTAGTTATTTACACCATAGAATTGCAGACTATGTGTTTGTTGAAAGAACATTGAGTTTATTTGGAGAAAGAATATAACAGATTATATATATACTGTTTCATTGGCGTTTTCATTGACGTCAAATGGCTGAAAATACCCTTCTAAAGGACTTGCAAAATCAAGTTATGAATCGAGGGGAAGAATTTACGCGATTGATGATTCGGCTGGAACTACGTGATCAAGCAGAACATGACCGCGATATTGCCCAATTGATAGGACAGTGAAGAAGATAGAGCACCGAAATAGCAGAGGAAGAGAAGGAAATGTTAAAACTGTAGTGTTCTGTGTTGTATTCACTTTTGCATTGAGTACAAGTGTCTTTATTCAAAGAAAATGAGAATCAGATGTGCAGCAGTTACAAAGCCAGATGTCTGTATTTAAAAGTGCAGACTTATATCATCTAATACTCCCCCTTAAGTCTAACTTTTAAGGAATATAATTCCAATTCTTTCTTTCAAGAAATCAAATCTCTCAATCTTTAATGGTTTAGTAAACAAGTCAGTCAACTGCACTTCAGTTTTGCAGTAGGCTAGAGTTATTCTTCTTTTATTCACCATGTCTCTAAGGAAGTGTTATCTTTACTTTTATGTGCTTACTCCTACCATGGCTCACTGGATTCTTTGCTAAACTGATTGCTGAAACATTGTCAATCTTCAGCTGAATAGGATCCTTCATGGTCACCTTTAACTCTTTTATCAATTCTTTAAGCCAAACTCCTTGGCATGCAACATAGCTATCAGCTGTGTACTAAGCTTCACAGCTTGAGAGAACCACCACCGGTTTCTTTTTAGAACACCAAGAGATGAGAGCATTGTTTAACATAAAGATATAGCCTGAGGTACTCTTCCTCTCCACTGGATCACCTCCATAATCTGAATCAGTGTATCCAGTTATCTCCAATGCAGTTTTCTTCCTTCCAGCAGGAAACAGAATGCCATAGTCTTTTGTCCCTTTGATGTACCACAACACCCTCTTTGCATCTGCATATGAGACTTGTTTGGTTTGCTCATGAACCTGCTGATCACTCCCACACATAATGCTAGATCAGGTCTACTACTGCAAAGGAAGCGTAATGATCCAATGATTTGTTTGAATTTAGTTTCATCTGCATCCTCTTCAGATTCATCCTTTATCAGCTTCAAATTGGCCTCCATAGGACTCCTTGCTGCATTACACTCCTTCATGTTAAGTCTTTTCAGCAGTTCACCTGCATATTTTCTCTGATGCAACACTAATCCAGCGGTTGTATAGGTGAATTCCATTCCCAGGAAGTAGTTCAACTTTTCCAAGTCAATCATCTCAAATTCAGCTTCCATGATCTTCTTGAATTCATCTATGCTTACTGGATTTGATCCAGTGACAAGTAGATCATCTACATATAGGCAGATGATAATCAAATCCATCTCAGTATCTCCATTCACATAGACTCCATGCTCGACTGCACATCTGCTGAATTTTAGACTGATTAAGTATGAATCAATCCGCTTATTCCAAGCTCTGGGAGCTTGTCTCAGCCCATAGAATGCCTTCTGCAGTCTGTATATCTGATGCTTCTTATCCTTTTCAATGAATCTGGGTGGTTGCATATCGTACACTTCTTCCTCTAGAGGTTCATGTAAGAAAGCAGATTTAACATCAAGCTGAAATAATGACCATTATCTTGCACAGGCTACTGTTATTACCAATCGAATAGTTTTAATTCGAGCTACTAGAGCAAATACTTCATAGAAGTCTAATCCTTGCTTTTGTGGAAACCCCTTTACCACACAAGCCTTGCTTTGTGTTTTGAAAGAGAGAAATTTATTTACCAATATCATATCTTATTCTTTTAAATTTACATTTTAAGGTTAAGATAGGGTAGAAATTATGTAACGATTTCATTTATATTACTTTAACAAAGAATTCAAGAATAAGCAAAGACGACGAAAAAATATTAAGAAAAAAGCAAAGAAAGTGACGAAGCTGAAATGAGAGGAAAGTATGGAGGAAGCAAGAAAGAAATAGCGAAGGCTGGGAATTCAAGAGAAAACTGAAATAATTATTTTTAGAAGGCTTTGATTTCTCATTTGTAATTATAAAATAAGAAAATGCTTAACTTTTCAGGACTTTTAGAATTTAGAAATTTTGTTTAGCTGAACTTCTCAGACTCAAAACAAAAATAATATAAAAAAAAGAATGAGAGAAACATTACCTAATCATCACGTAACGATATTATTTTCTACTTTAATTATTTAAAATAATATAAAAATATTATTAAAAAGGGAATTATGATGATAAGTTTTTAAATATATTTTTAGTTTGTGGACATAATGTTTTTGCAGAAATTAGTTAAAAGAAAACGATAACGATCGTTTTCATTCACTTCAATAGTATTGAAAAGAAAGGCATGTCACTGACTATTAGCATTGAAAAATTAGAAAAATAAGCAGAAATACAAAGTGACATTCAATATAATGTGTCCGAAATAACACTATCTTTTAAGACTGATTTTTAACTTATTTTAGCACATTCAATATATTATTCGAACTCGCCTTAATTTTAATGAGAAATTCTCATATTAACTAAGTGTAGATATAGTATGAATAACATTTGACTTTTTTTTCTTTTTTTAAATTGAGTATAGAATATGAATATATTTAGTTCTGTCCTTTTTTGTTGTTATATTTGTCTTACGTATTCATTCCATTTTAAATTATTAAAACACTCAAACACCTTTTCTCTTTTTAATTTAATCTTTAATTAGTTTTGTTTCATTTCCAAAATCTTTAGCTTTTATATATAACTTTTCATTTTTAAGAGTGTATGAGATAGTTGAATGTTTACAAAATTCACTTAAATCCTTAATAAATTTCTCTTTTCATTATAATCTTAATTGTATGTTGTTTCTCTTTGTGTGGTTTTTTAATGGTTTACTACATCTTAAAAAAAAATAAACCTCATTTTAATTAATCAAATTATTTACAAAGCACATCTTCTATTATTTCTAATCTTATAATGTTGTTATTTTTTATTTTTTTAATATTTGATTCTTAATTTTAAATATTCTGATAAACATTTTGTTACTTTGTTTTCATATCTGTTTGTATAACCATTATTTTTTTTCTTGACATATGATATTTAAGAAAAAAAAATGTTTCATTTTAATACTAAACCCTTAATAATAAGATGTTTCAGTTAATATTTTTTTTGTAATAAATTAGTTAATAATTAACATTTAGAATAATATAGAGTGGGTATGACACAAGTAGAAATATAGGTGTTAGCAAATAATGATGGATTTGAGACAAGTTCTTTAGGGGATGTAGATGAATTTTTAATTTAAGGATAAAGATAATCAAAATATGAAAATATATGAATACACAAAAATAGAAGTTTGAATTGTGTTTTAAAAGTTTTTAAAATATTTTTGTAAAGTTTTTTCATATAGATGCTAACATATAAATCTATTAAGTAGTTTTCTTCAAAATAATATGATCGTCAAATGCATCTATAAAATGTTTTTTCAAAACTTTTTTTTAAAAAAAAAAAAAAACTCTCCTTCTTAAGCTAGATGAGATTAATAACATTAAATATAAAAAGAAGGGAAATAAAAGAGATTTACACAAGTTAATACAAGTTTGTTTGTAAATAGTAAACGACATCTAGTTCTCAAATTGAATGAGTTTAACTAAGCATGCTATTATTGCAAAGATACAAGTGAATGATGTTTATACTTCAACCACTCTTGACTAAACAACCTTAGTATTATTTGGAAACACACTCACTTTTGACTAAAAGTTTGAGTCACTAGTGTAGATTTGGCATATTAAGGTTTGTAATATATTTTGGTTTCGAAAAAATTGAAATATATAACGATATGGTGATATTTTTGAAAATTTTATAAACATACCTAGACCGTAAAAGAACTGAAACCATAGATATCTTTTAGCATTGGTTAGTAAAGAACTGAAGCAGAAATGTGTACCAATTTTTTCAATTTTTTTCAAAATTTTCATTATTATTATTTTTTGAACAGGACCTATGATTTTAGTTATTTGAACAATTGTTATCATATTTACTTTATGCAACGGTTCCTTGGACAATTGAGACCAAAAGGTTGATGAAAATTTTAAAATTGTCAATATTTATTTTAAAAGGACATACGCCCTCGGTTTACTTCTTAATACAAGTAAACCTTTATCCGTACTCAAACGCCAAACCTTTCAACTTCTAGACCTTGGCGTGACAAATTTGAAATCCCTTTCTCTTTCACTGAAAATTTCCTCAAAGTGACTAGGTTTTAATTATGAGTAACCGTCATTAATTTAATATATTTATACACCTAAACAATGCCTAAATCTTTCACCCTCTAGTCCATGAGCCTAAAAAAATATACATACTTAATGGTAATCACCATTTTGGTACTTAAAAAAATAGAGAACAAAAAGTAAATAATAAAAACTTATCTTTAATGTTCTGAACCCCTTACTACCCTTTTTAAACAAACTGGGCCGAATCCAACTACCCTAGCCGAAGCCATGGACCAAACAAGCCCAACAATGCAGAAAATGGGAATTAACAGGGTTCGAATAAGGGGTCTTCACGCATGGAGTCTTGGACCAACGCTCCCACCACTAGGTGTAAGACCCGAGAAAAATATAGTAATTAGGGAATAAAGTGGTTTTGAGGCTTGAGTATATTAAGGTTTGTAATATATTTTGGTTTCGAAAAAATTGAAATATATAACGATATGGTGATATTTTTGAAAATTTTATAAACATACCTAGACTATAAAAGAACTGAAACCATAGATATCTTTTAGCATTGGTTAGTAAAGAACTGAAGCAGAAATGTGTACCAATTTTTTCAATTTTTTTCAAAATTTTCATTATTTTTTTTTAACAGGACCTATGATTTTAGTTATTTGAACAATTGTTATCATATTTACTTTATGCAACGGTTCCTTTGACAACTAAGACCAAAAGGTTGATGAAAATTTTAAAATTGTCAATATTTATTTTAAAAGGACATACGCCCTCGGTTATATGAACAACCAATATCTGCTTTTTACAGCAATTCCTTAGACAATCGAGACCAAAAGGTGTACCAAAATTTTCAATTTTTTTCAAAATTCCTATCATTTTTTTTTCTAAAGACTTCCATTATTTGGAAAAACGTTGTCATATCCACTTTTTGCAGCGGTTGGCTAAACAATTAAGGTAAATAGGTGCACCAAAACTTTTCAAAATTCCACTATTTATTATTTTTTTCGAAGAGGACCTATGGTTTAAGTTATTTGAACAACCATTATCATATCTACATTTTGCAACAATTTATTGAACAACCAAAGAAAAAAAGTTGATTAAAATTTTAAAATTGTCATTGAAATTTATAATTTTTTATTAGAAGTTTTTAGGCATAAGTTTTATGAAAAATTGTTGTCATATGTTTTCCTAGGATTATATTTGCGAAAGAAACATAAGTTATCACTTCACAATTTTCTTCTTCCTTCCTTTACGAATCAGTGTTTGTCCACTACTCAACTTACTTCGTTTGTGAACTTGAAAGCCACTATCACTGCTCGACCATCATCACTACTTCACACCTTGATATTGCACTCGTTTCTCGTCGCCAACGCTCTTCATTCATCTCCGCAGTCGTGGTGAGTGTAATTGTTGTCATTGTTTTTTGCGTTTTTGTGCTTTCATTCATTCCTTATATGTTGTTAATATTTGTGTTTAGGAATTGTAGCATTATGGTGGGATTGTTAATATTTCTCTAAAAGGTGGTGTCCATCCTTCTTCATTTTTACTCGCTTTTCACGCTCCCAAGTTTCTATTATTATCTTGAAAATTTATTTTTAATATAAGCCAATGCATTTCTAGTATGTTAGATATGTAATTAATTATATGCTTAAATCATATTCTGTTATTTTTTTTATATGCAGGTTGTATATGTAGGATGAAACAGAAGTTAAATATCATTTCAAGAAAAAAAATATATTTAAAAAAAAATTAGAAACTTTTGGCTTTAGTTATTTTTATAATTGAAGCAAAAATGGGTCTATGACAACAATTTTTCTTACAACTGTTATCATAAATCCTTAAAATTAAATAATTACATAAAATCAGATAAAGTCTATTATCTCAATGGTTTATGGAATCGAAACAGAAAAAGGGTCTATGACAACAGTTACGAGAAAAACGGCTACCATAGACCCTTAAAATTAAATAACATAAAGTTTATTCCTCAATTGTTTGCGAAATTGAAGTAGAAAATGGTTTATGACAACAGTTCTTTTCAAAACATTGCCATAGACCCTATTTTTTTTTTTATTTATTGATTTTTGATTTAGTGCTTTCGTTTTTTATAACTAAACAGTGGACCTTTTTGCTTGGATTCGTAATTGAGACCAACAAACGTTGCTGTCTTTTTCCTACACTAGTGAGTATTGTTTGAACCTTAGTCACTTCTAGTTAAACAATCCAAAGTAAGTTCAATCACTTTTAGCTAATAATACAGAGTATTGTTTGAAATCACAACTACTCCTAATTAAAATTGAGTATTTTTTTTTTGAACTACAACTGCTCTATATTAAGATTGAATATTCATTAAAATATAATTACTTATTGTTAAGGATTTGGTGTAGGGAGTGATTCAAAAGTCATAAAGTTATATGCACACTAAAAGAGAGACAATGTCTCACAATTAATGTAAGATTTAAAGCATTCTCTACTAGTGTTTTATTCAAAAACACAATGTTTGAGCTACGAAATTGACAGTAATTTTGCAATTCTTCATCACTTTATTCTTCAACTGGAAAGATTTTTTAAATATAAAATTGAGAAAAAGAGCTATTGCAAATAATTTTGTACTCGTTGAGGGACTTCACTTCAAATTTTTGTCTTTTAAGACTTCATATATTCACGTATGAATGTAAAAATATATTAAATACACTCTACATAGAATTAAATACTTATCTATTCTTTAAATAACATTATGATAGCTAACACTAAGCCTGATTAGAGAACTTTCAACTAAAGTAAAGTAAAGCATACTATTACACAAGACAAATAATCTTTCTAAACTACATAAATTATGTCATCATATATATACTGGCGTGAAACACCTTATAGAGTGTCTTTCAAAAACAAAAGTAATTGACTTCTATTTCATGAGATCTTCTTAGTAAATGTAAAAAAATTCTCTGCAATAAAAAAAAAATCATAAGATTTTAATTAGGCAGAACTTTGACTTAAAGTATTATTTGCAATGAAGCAAATAGAAGACATGTGTTATAAATATTTATATTTTAAGGACTGAAAATAAAGGCTATCTAGAATAGTGATTCAACTCTCACAATAATATTCAAATGTTGGGTAGCTGTCATCAATCAATATTCAACGGATAACTGAAAAAAATACAGATCTTATATTCATTAGTTTCCGCAAAACAACAGGTCACACATGGCGGCGCGGTTTGTAAAGTGGCGTAACAGACAAAGAAGCAGAGTCAACGCCAAGGAACAGTTATTGTAACACAATCATTCTATTCTTTACAATTTCGCAGTGTGCAGAGAAATATGGCCATTGCTCTTATCTGCAACCTTCTTTTACTCTTTTCTCAGATTTGCAGTGCAGCTGTGACCATCACCCAGCTCGAGCCACTCTCCGACAACGGCACCACCTTGGTTTCCAAGGAGGGAACCTTCGAGTTGGGTTTCTTCAGTCCGGGGAGTTCCAATAACCGCTACATCGGAATCTGGTACAAAAACATCGCTGTCAGAACAGTGGTTTGGGTGGCCAACCGCGACAATCCAATCACACACAACAACAACAATAACGATTCAAGAACAAACAAGTTGGTCGTAAACCAAGAAGGAAACCTCGTACTTTTCAGCCAGAACGAGACTCTTGTTTGGTCTGCAAATGCAACGAAGAAGGTTCCGAATCCAATTGTCCAGCTTTTGGATTCTGGAAACTTTGTTCTAACAGATGCAAATGAAGAGACTGTTTTTCTGTGGCAGAGCTTTGACTTTCCTTGTGACAAGCTTTTACCAGGTAGGAGGCTGAAATGAAATAACAACATACAGAATTAATCTGAATTTCTTTTTTACTTTACAAAAACTCTATTATTTCTTAATATATCTCCTTAGATTAAATTAATTATACTTTATTACCATAATCTCAATCATTAACGTGTCCGTATTTTTATCTTATTATTTTATTTCATTAATTTAAAATAACTGTTGTAATAATATACACTAATTTTGAATTTAATATGTTTTTCAATTTATCTCGTTTTATTTTAAGATTGAAATATTATTTAACAAATTTAAATTTAAAGTTAATTAAAATGAGGACAAATAAGATGTCAAAACTTATAAAAAGCAGATAAAATATTCTTACTGTGATTATATGAACAGGGATGAAGCTGGGGTGGGATTTAAAAAGTGGACTTAACAGAAAACTAAGAGCTTGGAAAGCATGGGATGATCCATCTTCTGGGGAGTTCACATGGGGAGTAGAGTTAGGAAGCAACCCTGATATCGTGATGAGGAAGGGTGAAACGGAGTACTTTAGGACAGGACCCTACACTGGGAACATGTTCAGTGGGGTATACGGTCCTAGAAACAACCCACTCTACGAATACGTATTCATCAACAACAAAGACGAAGTATATTACAGATACACCCTCAGAAACGCTTCCGTGATCACCATAATCGTGATGAACCAAACCCTTTATCTTCGCCACCGTCTTACGTGGATTCCCGAAGCCAAAGCTTGGACCATTTACCAGTCCCTCCCGATAGACAGTTGCGACGTCTACAACACTTGTGGGCCCAACGGAAAGTGTGCGATTGCAGGCTCACCCATTTGCCAGTGCTTGGATGGCTTCGTGCCCAAATCGTCTGAGCAGTGGAATGCCATGGATTGGAGAGAAGGGTGTGTGCGGAGTGCAGAATGGAAGTGTGGGATGAAAGACAGAGATGGGTTTCGCAGATTTCCTACTATGAAATTGCCCAACAGCACATTTTCTTGGGTGAATGCAAGTATGACACTTGAAGAATGTAGGAATAAGTGTTTGATGAATTGTTCTTGCAGTGGTTATTCCAATCTGGACACGAGAGGAGGAGGATCTGGCTGCTCTATTTGGTTTGGTGATCTTTTCGATCTCAGACTTATCGAAAGTGGACAAGATTTCTATGTTCGAATTGCCACTTCCGATACTGGTACGTCTTTTCAACTTTATATTTTTACTTTTTTTTTTAACAATGTTTTGAAAACAGTCTTTATTTTATTATTAGTTTGTTTGAATTTATATTTAAAAAAATATTTGAAATAAAACAATCATAAATCATCACATGTTCATTGTAAAAGATTGTCAAAAAATAGTTATTAAAATAATTTTTCCCTTTTTACTAAACCACATGTTTATATTGACACATATTATAATTTAAAATGATTATAAATATGAAAATTTTTGTATTTCTTTTAATAAAGGAGAGAGTAAAAAATTTATATGGATAAAGAATCATTTTTCTATATTTTTTTAATTTCATTATTTTTAATTAAATTTATATAAACTTTTTAGTAATTCATTTTTATCCTAAATAGGGTTAATATAAAATTGCATTGACGTTAAAATAAAATAATAAATAATTTTTATTAGTTTTATTGAAAAAAAATAAGTTCGATAATGAAATTATAATATTTTTCAATTATTTTCACGTTATTTTGAGATAATTGTAATCACTATAATTAATATAGGTGATTGTGCCATTCTGGTGTTACTCCACACGTTTTCAGTTAAAATAGATTAAAATGATTTGTTATTTTATGTTAACAGTAAAATTTCGTATTTCTTAACGCACAGACACATGCAATTTCTTAATAAAACTCAATTGAAAAACTTTAAATACTTAGTAAAGTAACCAATAAAAATTTAATTGAAAATATTTAAAAATCTACAATGGATTTAGATTAATTGAAAATAATGGAATCACATTGTTTTTGCTAACAATTGTTGAATCATTTGGTGCTTAGTTTCTTGGTGAACATGTCTGTATATGCAGATGGTAAACACGGGCGGAGGAAAAAGGTAATCGCGGTGGCTTCCGCCGTCGGATCGTTGGTGTTTGTGATGCTATTAACATTTTGCATTTACATGACCAAATTTAAAGGTAAATTTCTTAATATTACTCACATATACCTTTGTTTATTATACTTTTTTTATTTTATTTTTTATTTTACCTTTTTAGTCACTTATAAAAGGAATGTTGAATGGATAATATTGAAACTACTAATTGTAGATAAACACTAAGTGAACTTGCTTATTTAAGGACTTTTGGTGTGTTTCTCCTTGATATACAATGAACTTGATTAATTACAATTTATTTACATATGGTAAAATTGAGCCCCTCACACATCATAAAATGTTTAAGTAAATAATTAGGATATGGGATGGTGGTAAGTTTTTGGTTTTGAAATGCATGTATTTTTTTTGTCAAAATAATGGAGGTAAATAGTTTTTTTTTTCCAACTAAATTTTAATTTTTTATATTAACCCAAAATTAAATAATTAATTGAAAATTTAGCTTCTAGTGTTAAAAAATCAGTCACCTTTTTCTTTCTCTTCTCCATTGTCATTATAATTATAATTATAATTATTATCACAAAATCATTGCTACTATTATTATCACTTATCACCACCAAGATAATTATTATTACTATTACTAGAATCATTACTATTGTCATTACTCCACTCCAACCATCACAAAATACTTACTACACTCATTACAATTATATCAATATCTTTATTATATTACTATCAATATACATGGACACTACTCATTAAAATTACCAATCAACATTAGAAACCATACCTTTAAAATTAATTTTATCATGAAATGAAGTTTTTAACTAATTTATTTGGAAACTAAAACTAGAAAATAGAAATTAGTTAGTTTTTAAAACAAAAAAAAATACCTTAAACTAACTAGTAGTTTAATAACTAAGAACTACTTGTAAATTTTAAGAATTTTAAGACTTGCATTTAAAAACCACGAGAGTTGAAGCCTAATGTCCTGTTTACTTGAATGGATTTGGGAGAGAGTGATTGAATGAATTTGAGAGGATTTGAAGATAAATTTTTTTATTGTTTATTTGAGTGGATTTGGAAGTAAAGTTTGTGAGAATTAGTGTAAGATTTGATTTATGTAACAGATTAAAAAAAAATTACTTCTAAATCCACTCCCACTTACCTCCAAATGTTGGTGCATGAATTTAAATGAGTTCTTGATGTGATTATAACTTTGAATAAAAGTTTTGATTTTATTTTGACATAAGGATTGATCTCGTTTAATAAATTCTAAGGGAAAATGAAAACAAAAATGGCAACGGTGGATAAAAGTGAAGGAAAACAAGAAGATTTGGAGCTTCCTTTCTTTGATCTTGCTACATTGGTTAAAGCCACTAATAACTTTTCAATTGAGAATAAGCTTGGTGAGGGTGGTTTTGGACCTGTATACAAGGTAATTTTTGAAGCTTTCTATTATTAATATATAGTTAATTAAAACTCATAAATCTCATCATTGTCAATTTTTTTTAATTATAAAATTTAGGGTACATTAGTAGATGGACAAGACATTGCAATCAAAAGACTTTCACGAAGTTCAGGACAAGGATTGAAAGAATTTAGAAATGAAGTCATATTGTGTGCCAAACTTCAACATAGAAATTTGGTTAAGGTTATTGGTTATTGTATTGAACGAGAAGAGAAGATGCTTCTTTATGAATACATGCCCAACAAAAGTCTTGACTTAATTATTTTTGGTAAGAATTCTAATTCTTTTTATTTTATTTTATTTTATTTTATTGTAATAAAAATTTATTTGTTTTAAGGTTCACTTTGAAAAGAAAACACTAATGAATTTCTTGAACAATCTTGACAGATACATATCAAAGTAAGTTTTTAGATTGGCAAATGCGCTTTAGCATTTTGAATGCAATTGCTCGGGGACTTCTTTATCTTCACCAGGATTCTAGATTAAGAATCATACACAGAGATCTTAAATTATCTAATATTTTATTAGATAATGATATGAATCCTAAAATTTCTGATTTTGGTCTTGCGAGAATATGTGGAAGTGATCAGGTTGAAGGAAGTACAAGCATCATAGTTGGAACCCAGTAAGTTTCTTAATATTAATGTTAAATGATTAGCTCTATATGAAATTAATTTTGTATTGGTCTTTTCAGTGGTTACATGGCACCTGAGTATGCTATTGATGGCTTGTTCTCTACGAAATCGGATGTGTTCAGCTTTGGAGTTGTATTACTAGAAATTCTTAGTGGGAAGAAAAATAGAGCATTTACCTTCCAAGACAACAATCATAACCTTATTGACCATGTAAGTATCGTAAATATAAAATAAACCTGGTTGAGAATTTAAGTAAATTTCACATTAAGTAAAAATGAGAAAGTTGAACAACATACAAGGATGAAGACCCAGAAATCCATTGCTCTAAGATTTTGGGTTGGAAGTGGTGTCAATTTCTTATGTGGGTTTAATTGTTTCTCATTAGTTTTGTATCTCTCCAATTATTCTTTCTCAAAAGATTCATCACCTATGTTATTTAATCTCATTTAACAAATGTATTAATTTTTTGTAGGCATGGAGTTTGTGGAAAGAGGGTACTCCAGAGCAATTGATCGATGCTTGTTTGGAAAACTCATATGATTTGTTTGAAGTTGTACGATGTATTCAAATTGGCCTTTTATGTCTACAACATCATCCAAATGATAGGCCAAACATGACATCAGTTGTTGTTATGTTGACTAGCAAAAATGTTTTACCTGAACCTAAGGAGCCTGGTTTCTTAATTAGAAGAATCTCAAAAGAAGAAGATTCTTCTAATAGACAAACATCTTCTTCGGTCAATGAAGCATCTATCTCACTTTTAAATGCTAGATAAAACAAATAATTTGTTTATAATTATTAGATAAGTTATGTAACAAATACTTGAATCTTTATTGTCATATAAGGTGAAATATGAATATATTTTTTCATTTTTTAAAAATAAATACAGTGACCAATTTAGTTGAGATTACATGCTTATATACAAAGCATGTCATATTAATCCAAAAACACTAAGGACAAACAAGTTATTATAATATCTCAATTGAACATGAGATTAATCAAGTTATTATTCAAGTGTTGAAGGTTTGATTCAACGAAGAAAAGAAAAAGAAAGAAACTATATTTTATATATTTTTAACAAAGAGATTATAAGAAATATTAAGAGATATAATTTTAATTTATTTTCCAATTACTTATACATTCCTATTTCTCTTAGGTATCTTCCTTTATACCCTAAAGTCGAGGTCCTAAATAGTTTGAACAGACAGCTCGATCAAACCACAAACAGTCTAGCCAATAACTCAAATAACTTAGCCAACATCACCAAGAGGTCAGTCAACATCAAGAACCCCCAAAATGACTCTAAAAGCATCCAAATTTGAGCTCCAGAACCTTGAAGCCGAAGTCTCAAAAAGCTTGAATAGATAACTCAACCAAACCACAAACAACCTAACCAACACCTCAAACAGTTAAGTCAATATCACTAGGAGGTTAGCCAACATCAACCCCCCACCCGCTTCCCCCTAAAAACATCCAAATCTGAGCCCTAGAATCGCAAAACCAAGGTCTGAAACCTCCTAATCCTGAACAACCTGACCAGCTCGGCCAAACACCATAAATTCTGCCACAACTCGCCCAACCTTGAAAAATTCACCCTAAACATTGAGGACATTCCGTAAAATATTAAATCATCACAACATGTCATTTGCACGTCAATCCAGTCATAAAATATCATTATAACAATATAGGATGCATGGAAATCAACTATGGTAAGGCATATAATTCAACCATCCCCTAAACACCATAGCTTCATGTAAATCAATCCTAAAGAACTCAACATAGTCTATTAACAATATAGTCTAGGCATATATCAACATGGCATTACACATACACAACCCGGAAACCCCATAGCATATGCTATACTAACCCTAAAACCTTAAAACCTTTCATAATAATTTACTAATACAAGGATTGACATAACTCAACAAAAACACATGCAACACAATGACATTTGGTTAAAACAATTAACATGACTCACATGATACATACCATCACCTTCATGACACATACACCAAAAATATGCGACATGCACTCACATATAATTTCTCAAACATAGGCATTGAAGGCTAACTCCCCTTACATCTACTCTAAGATGTTAGATATATTATCTTTATTTTATATTTATCTTTTATCTTTAGTTAGTTTGTTATTATTTCTTATTTGTATTTTGGACTTAGCCCATATTTCTTCTATTATAAATAGAGGAACCTGTGTGTATATTCAACACAAGGGAGATTAATCTCATACATAGTTTTCAATATATTCAACATGGTATTAAAGTCTGGTTAGAGCCTATCCTAGCGATATTTGTTGTTTGTTGGGCGTATTGGTCCACCCGCTATCGAACCGTTATCAGACCACCCATTAATGTCTAGTATCACGCTCAAGATGTATATACCTTGGCGTGAGGGGTGTGTGTTGGAAGTCCCACATCGACTAGAGATAAGACCAATTTAAAATATATAAGTGGGTGCAAACCTCACCTTACAAGCCGGTTTTGTGGGGTTGAGTTAGGCTTAAAGTCCACTTCTTAATATGGTATCAAAGCTATGGTTAGAGCCTATCCGAGTGGTAATTGTTGTTTGTTGGGCATATTGTTCCACCCACATCGACTAGAAATAAGGCTAATTTAGAGTATATAAGTGGGTGCAAACCTCACCTTACAAGCCAGTTTTGTGGGGCTGAGTTAGGCTTAAAATTCACTTCTTAATACAAGTAAACCTTTATCCGTACTCAAACGCCAAACCTTTCAACTTCTAGACCTTGGCGTGACAAATTTGAAATCCCTTTCTCTTTCACTGAAAATTTCCTCAAAGTGGCTAGGTTTTAATTATGAGTAACCGTCATTAATTTAATATTTATACACCTAAACTATGCCTAAATTTGTCACCCTCTAGTCCATGAGCCTAAAAAAATATACATACTTAATGGTAATCACCATTTTGGTACTTAAAAAAATAGAGAACAAAAAGTAAATAATAAAAATTTATCTTTAATGTTCTGAACCCCTTGCTACCCTTTTTAAACAAACTGGGCTGAACCCAACTACCCTAGCCGAAGCCATGGACCAAACAAGCCCAACAATGCAAAAAATGGGAATTAACAGGGTTCGAATAAGGGGTCTTCATGCATGGAGTCTTGGACCAACGCTCCCACCACTAGGTGTAAGACCCGAGAAAAATATAGTAATTAGGGAATAAAGTGGTTTTGAGACTTAAGTATTATTGTTTGGTAATTAGTGTTTAATGTCTAGATGTTTCTTAGATTTGTAATTGTTATGTTAAATATATTTTTGTGTGTGTGTGTCTGCGTGTGATATTACCAATATGATGTGTTGGTTTGTTGGTAGGAATATTGTTTAGGATGAAATGGATGTGGGTTTAATGCTTAAGATAAAAAGTTTAGGAGAAACGTAGATGTTAATTATAATTTTTGGCATAGGGGCAAAATAGTCTTTTTACCTTCATTAAGTGGTGCAAAAATCAAGTTAGGGGGTGTAGAAGTAAATGTATATAAAATAAAATAAATTTGAAAATGAAAAAGGGGATTTACGTGGAGGGTTATAATATTTAGTAGTTATTGATATTTTAAAAAAGTGGTTAAGAGAAAATAAGAGAGGAAATCTTGGTGGTTTTATAGATTTAAGTGTGAGATCTTATTCTAACCAAAAAGATAGAGATAGAGTGGAAGAAGATAAAAAGGAGTAGAGTTGCACATTTGATGGAAACCCATTTAGGGAATTTCATTCAAAGGAGTACCAACTTAAGTTAAGGCTAAAAAAGGGAAGTTGAAGGACTTTTACAAGCTCTTTCTTGATTTTCTTTCTAAGTCTTAGAAGGATTCTCTTTAATATGTTTATATGTTGTTTTGTAGGATTTAATAAAGGTAAGAAGTCATGGAACAACCTGCAAAAGAGCTTAATTAGCCAAGGAAAGCAAAGGAGCAAAAGTTAGGAAGAAACAGGTTTAATTTCGGATTGGGAGCTTACCTTCCGGATTATAATTGTGAAGCAAAATGGCTTTCGGTTTAGAAATTCGCCCAGCCAAAACCCTCTTAAGCCTAGTCGCATGAGTGGCATTTTACATGTGAAGAAGTGATTGTCCATGTGAGCAGGCCTGGTTATTGTGTAATGACAGTTGGCCTCTCCAAATGGTTTATTTTGAATTTTTAGAGGGAAAAATGATCAGACTTTGAGGCTCCCTCCAAGTTATAAATATATGTTCTTGGTCATTATAATTTCTCACTTTTTGGATATAATGTATTGTTGCAGAATTGTTTACTTAGCTTCTTATATCCTTAATTCACCTCTGAATTTCAAATTCAGCTACTCTCCTCTAGCTTCCTTCTTTAGTAGGAAGGCTTTCTGAGCTTAGAGGCTCCAAACACCACCATTGCCTTCACTCACACTTTCATCAAACACCTTTCATGCACCAACTTCTATTGCATCAATTTCCATTCCACTGCACTCTATGGTTCAAGGAAGTTGTTCTCGCATGTTGTCTGGACGTGTTTCCATCAACATTGTTACCCTAATTCTAAAAATGAAAAAGAAAGAGATAAGGGAGAGAAGAGATGTTTTCTAGGAAAAAAGAAGAAAAGCTACAGAAAACCTTGGTGCAAGGGAGGATCTGTGGTGTTTTTGAAGTATAGATAAAACCATAGTATTGGCCAAGGTATGGAAAAACTTACCTTTGCCTTCTTGTTGTTGCATGTTATATGTTTTTTATTACCTTGATTAATAATCCTTGTTTTTATGCATGTGTACATGATTTTGGTTATAGTTATCTGTGGTTATTGTTGGGTAAAGGTTTGTGGTTGCATGGGGATACGTTTTTATGTAATATTTGTGTTGGATTTTTTTCTATGAAAGTATGTATAGTTTTGTTGGGTTGTCCCATAATAGGTATTGATGCTAAGAGGTAACAAAGTTATAATGCTTGAGAGTTTTGTCCACACAATTATATATGTTATAAAGATGGTATAATAATCATATGTAGAATATTGGGTTTGTTTGGGTTATAATCTGCATAGTGATGGGTTTTGGATGATTCAAGTGATGTATTGAATGTATTACGGTTTGTTCATAAGGGTATATTAGGTCTGAATACATGCATGATGTGTTGGGTATGTTTTCTCGTAATCTAGGGTTGATGTATGTGTCTTTTGAACACTTGAATTATGTCCATGATGTGTTTTGATTCAGTAATAATCAATATCATTAGTCATAATCTATTATTTTCGCATTGGTTTTGAGTATGGTTTCAGGAATAATCAATTATCTAGGATGACAATCAATTATCCCTTCATATGTGTGAAATCTAAAATTTTGTTGTGTTAGAACCATTGAGGTAATCAATTATCTTAAGTGATAATCGATTATCAAGGGTATTTTTGAGTAATTATGAACGTTTCGAGAATAATCGATTATCACTTATGATAATCGATTATCCTAATGTATTTTTATTGAAAAAGTGCGTTTTGATGAAGAATGGACGTGGATAAAGCTTAAAGAGCTGTAGAACATGATATAATCAGATGATATAATCAGAGAATGAGATTAGTGGTTATGTTTAGGGTCAGTTTTAACCTGTGGTTGAGATTGAAGCATGAGTGAGTGTTGGGATGTACCTGAGTATTTGGTTGATGAGCATGAAAGTGGATGATACCTTTTGCCTTGTGTGCATGGGAAGGGTTGTTCGGGTATTGAACCTTCCTTGTGTGATGGTGTTTTCCTTGTCCTTGTGTGGCAGGAAGGCATGTTCCTTAGTTGGATTGCGAGACTACTCGAACATATCTATAGGGAAGGCTACAGATTGAGCTATGGAGCGACTACAATCGGTGAGGTTGGGTACAAGAGTGAGACTGATTCTTTCCACCATGCTATTATGGTATTTTAGGAGGTTCATAAGAGGGTTAATCATGATAGAGGTACACATGTTGATGATTATTGCGATGATGGAACATCAGGGGAGTACTATGATGGTAGTAATGGTATCAGGTGGTATAGTTAGCGTAGGTGCTACTAAGAGGATAGACTGTTAGTCTAGGTGTGTGATGTTCATGATGATCGAGGATGGAGGATGGAGGATCCGCCGCCCGCAAATCCTCCTGTGATGGTGTTAATATGTCCACGTAGCAGTCATTCTCCACTTCGACTTCGACTTTAACTTTGACTTTGACTTCAGCTTCTACTTCTTCTCCTCTCTTGTCACGGTCGGTCGACCCCACCATAGCGAAGGTGTCCCCTATATTCTCTCCTGTCTAGACTCCTCCATCGCAGAATTCTCTCCTGTCTTTAGTGTTTGACATATTCCTTGAGTTGTTCCGCCCGGATCAACTCTTCGATTTTATCTGTGAGGGTAACACACTCTTCTGTGGTGTGGCCCACATTTTTGTGATAAAGGCAATGCTTATTGCCATCCGCCCCCGAAGGGGTCAGTTGCCTCTTTGTCATCGGCATTAGCTCGACATTCAAAGCCTCTTTTAGTATCTTTTCCTGGGGAACTTTTAACGAAGTATATTGCTGGAAACGCGACTCCCCAGATAATTTCTTCGATCGCGACCCTCCCGGTTTCTCAACAGGACCGCCCGACTTCTTCCCCTCCTTCTTCTCTCTTGTTGCCTCCCATCTCTGCTTTTTCCTGTACTCCTGCATCTCCTCCACCCGTATGTCCTTCGTCGCCCGCTTCCTTAACTCCTCCATCTTCTTCGGTGGCCTGCAACATAGGCTAACAACAAAAGGCCCATGCTTAAGGGCGGTCACCACGTGCTGAAGGGAAAACTCAAGGTTGAGACCCTTGATCTGCCACATGATTTTCTAATAGCAATCTACGAAGGTCTTCTTGGACTCTCCCTTCTCTTGTTTGAGGCTCATTAACGCCAAGGCAGTTAGGTCATGCGCTCGGCTTCCCTCAAATTGTTGTTCGAACATACGCCTAATGCTGGAGAAATTCTCCGCCGAGTTAGGTGGAAGGGAGTCGAACCACTCCAGAGTTTCTCCTTCCAAGGACAAGGAGAAGGCATGACACCAAATGACGTCATTGGTAGTGTGAAATGCCATCTAACTGAGAAACATCTTCAGGTGTTCCTCTGGGTTGGTCGTGCCGTCATACATTTTGAAATTACAAAAAACGAACTGCTCTGATATATGGGCCTCCATGATGACGGGGACTAACGACAACAGGCCGATTGTGTGCTCCGTCTTCACTGTGTAATGCTCCTTGCTAGGTGTAGTACTTTCCTCCTGAACAGTTCTTGTTCCGCTCTCCCTGACTTTAATGGAGGTAACCTAATTCATCCCTCCTAGTCCGAAATGTTGTGTCGTCTACTCCACCCGAACATTTTTGTCTTCATCAATGGCCTTTGGTAGCCCTGGTTGCATTTTCAACCCTCAGGGCGGCCAGTTCTCCCTTGTACCATTGTTGCATTTCCAACATTTGTTGTTGTAGTGCATTGATCATCTAAGTCAAATCCTCTAAATTCATATTTCTTATGGTTGTCATTGAGTTTTCTTTCTAATCACTTGATCTCATTGTGTGTACTAAAATGTTTCAAATGTAGGGTCGAAAATCTCTACGATACAATCAATTAATAGACAATACTTATTTTGATTTGATAATGTGTAGTATTCTTGATTGCAGATACTGAGACCGATCATTGATGATCTCATCCGATCGTTCTCAAAACCATACAATACAATATATATTTGTGAACTTTTTTCAATTTTTTATTTATTAGCGTTTTTCTTTTTTCGTGTTTTTTTCCCTTACTTTCACCTTGATCAAAATAACGTGTAAAAATGCCAATTGATGTCTGGCTTGGATTCATAGAATGAAATGTCCATCTAATTTTTTTTAATGGTTCTTTTTTTATCTATTTATGAATTTTTAAATATTTATTGAGAGATTTAATTAAAACACTTACCTAATAATTTTTATTTAATAAATTCATAATATAAAAACCGTTTCAACTTATAATTAAAACATGGTTATAATATTTCATAATTACTTATATATTATTTTAACAATTTCAAAACTATTTAAAAGAGAAAATAATACTTTGATGATAAAATTGGAAATTTATCATCTAATTATTTCTTTCACCAAAAAATTTCGTAGATAACAAAGATTAGTCCAATACTTTGTGTGGCTAATTTATTTGCAATGATGACTAAAACAAAAACATTATAAAACCTTGATAAGCTTCTGCCATGCATATATATAAATAAGGTTTAAAAAGTCAATATTTGCTTTTCTGAATCTTATTATTCTCCTCAATGGAAGCTTCTCTCTCCTTAGAGGAACTCCCGTGTATACAAATGGCACACAAACATGGTGTGAAAATGCCAATGACAATTTCAAATGGCATTCTATTTCGGGTTGTGTGCTCTGGTTTTTGCTGTTCTATTGTCAGTGGCATCTCCACTATACCTTGTGCAAGCCAATGCTTGTGATTTTTCTCTCGGAAATTGGGTTCTTGATGACTCCCACTACCCTCTCTATGATGCCTCAAGAGATTGCCCCTTCATCGGTCGGGGATTCAATTGCCTCAGAAATGGTAGACCTGATCAGGATTACCTCAAGTATAGATGGAAACCCTCTGGGTGTGATCTTCCCCGGTAAAGTTTTCACTTTTACATTTCACTTTTTATACATTTGTTGCATGTTTTCGTTCCAAGCTTCACATGTAATTTTTCTGCTCTTCGATATACTTTTCAGAAGTTAATGATTATAACTTTCATATACATACATATGTATGTATGTATATGTAAAGGTGTACCTGAAATATATTTTTCCATCTTGAGCATGTCTTCTTCAAACACACTTCTAGATTTCATTTTCAATATCTTTGTTCATTCACTAGTGTACGTACAATCTCTCTGAGATTTTGTTCTTTAATTGACTCAAATAAGTATCCATGTATTAACTTGAGGTAATGATTAAGGTTTTGTTATTGTTGACAAGTGGTGTTGTGTTGGTTAGCAGATTTGATGGGGTGAATTTCTTGGAGAGATACAAAGGGAAGAAGATAATGTTTGTCGGGGACTCCATAAGCAACAACATGTGGCAATCATTAACTTGTTTGCTTCACAATGCTGTCCCAGAATCAAGTTATGCCTTATCAACACCCACAAAGTATCTTTCTGTGTTCACAATTCCGGTAGTTTTCATCATTTCAATTTTGATCACAGGGAAATTTTGAGCTGTGTGAGATTACTAGTATTAATTTTGTGTACTTGTTTTGGATCATATGATAGGAATTTGATGTTTCAATAATATGGTTGAAAAATGGGTTCCTAGTGGATGTGGTTCATGACAAAGAAAAGGGCAGGATTGTGAAACTGGACTCCATTAAATCTGGGTACATGTGGAAAGGAGATGTACTGATTTTCAATACCTATCATTGGTGGACCCACTTGAATGAGTCTGAAACGTAATGAAGTTTTTGAACTATGTCTTCTGCATAATTTGGTTGAAGGATATATTAATCAGTGATGTTAAGTGACTAATAATGATGCATTCATGTTATGTTTAAACAGGGTTCAGTTTCAAGTAGGCAATGAAACAATAAAGAACATGGATCCCATGGAAGCTTACAAGATTGGGTTAACAACTTGGTCTAAATGGATCGATGCTAACATTGATCCCTCGATGACAAAAGTTTTGTTCCAAGGAATTGCTGCATCCCATTTTCAGTAAGTCTAATTGTTCATTCCATTTAAGCTAAAACTCACATAAGAACTCTAGATAACAAATTAAATAACAAGGGCGAGTTAAAAGTATAGGAACATCATTTGTCCAAAGAAGCTAAAATGAAGACATGTTTTGAATAATGATGACAGAATGTTTTATGAAATATCAAGATTTATAGAAAAGATTCATTCCTACTAAAGCTTTGCAATATATGAGCATAAATGCAGATACATGAATAGAGAATAAAATAATTCCAATATGTAGTGGAAGATTCATGTTTTGTTGTGAATTGTGAAGGGGAGAGGGGTGTCTGAAAGAAACTAAGCCAGAAGAAGGAGCACAGCCACCTTATCCTGGTGTAGAAATTGTGAAGAATGTTTTGAGCAGTATGTCATATCCTGTGTATTTGCTTGACATTACATTTTTGACACAGCTGAGAATAGATGGCCATCCTTCTATATACACAGGCAAAGGCACCTCTTATGTGGACTGTAGTCACTGGTGTCTAGCTGGTGCACCTGATGCTTGGAATGAAATTTTGTTTGCTGTTCTGCTTGGACTTTAACATTTTTCATGACTTTTCTCTCTGCTACTTCATCTTTTCTTACCAAATAGGACTACCATGAACTTGGATAAAACTTCCACTTTGCCTTTGTATGTGTTTGTGTTTTAGAACAAAGAGTTTAGTCTTGTTTTTGCATTATTTTGAAGATAAATATAGTTGCATCATATATTTAGCTTTGTTTTATTCATTATATATATATAGAGAGAGAGAGGAGAGGAGAGGAGAAAACTTATATTGGATGATGTTGACTAATTGAACTACAATGGATATGTGGGTTATAATATAATTACAAGATAATTTAGATCTCAACTTTCTAAAAAAAACGATGAAACATGTCTTAGCAAAGGTAAAATTGAAGTTCAACTTGAGAAAGCATACATGTCTTAGCTCTTTAATGATTGGACTTAAAAAAGGATGGATATTAGTCATTTAATGTTTATAAATAAATTTACACTATCAAAACTAGAAGATCGATTAAATGATATAAATTTGTTAGACCTTTTTGGCATGGAATTAAGCTATGAACCGTTCAAATAAAGGAAAGATACATATACGAATAAAGTTTCACGAAAACTTTGGCTTCCAAAGTATAATATTATTAGGATTGATATTGTCCTCCAATCATATTTACACTATCACCTTAATAATATACTATAAACTTAATAATATACTATAATACCACTTTCTATCTTTTATTTTCATCGAATTTGTTCAATATAAGTTTTTTTTTTAAATGTTCAATATCATCTAATTTTCATAATTTATGTTCAATTAAGTTCAATGGAACATTGATATTATGTTTTATTTTTTGATGAATATTCTAATTATTGTGGACTGTTCACTAGAAAGTATGATGTATTTGGAAAATTCTTAGCTTTTCGAGTTGATATTCTCACTTAATTTGAACATCATATAAAAAATTTCCAATGTGATAATGCAAAGGAGTTTGACAATAAATCTTTTTGGGTCTTGTGTAAAATTAATAGTATGTATTTCCGTCTTTCTTGCCCCCATACCTCATCCCAAAATGGGAAAGCTAACGAAAAATTTTGACTATCAATAACACTAGTTGACACCAACATTAAGGTGGATACTACTTCTAGTGCACCTTATGAGGATCTCACTCTATATAGGAATCTTACTGGGGCTTTATAATATCTGACTTTTACAAGGCCAAATATCTCTTATGTGGTGCAACATGTGTGCTTATATATGCCCAATCCAAGAGTGGACCATATGCAAGCTCTCAAACGCGTTATCCAATATTTACAAGGCACACTTGATCTTGGTCTTCATCTCAATTCATCTTCGACCTCATCTCTTGTTTCTTATACTGATGCTTATTGGGGTAAGTGCCCTAATATGAGACATTCTACCTCGAGTGTGTGTTTTTGGGTGACAACTTGGTGTCATGGTCTTCCAAGCATAGAAGTGTTGCTAATGTGATCTCTGAGTTGTGTTGGCTTCGGAATTTATTATTGGAATTGCATTGTCTGGTTACAAAGGTTATTATTGTATATTGTGACCATATTAGTGCTATCTATTTGTCCGACAACCCGGTGCAACCTCAACGTACCAAACATATTAGTGCTATCAATTGAGTTTTTCTCAATTGATCTCATTCACTAATTTAGAATAAATACATTGTACAAATCGTAATCTTAGAAAACTAATTAGGTAACTAATAATAAAAAACATATATTTAGGAAACTAATTATATTCTTAACAAATTAAATATATGCTTACCTAAAATATAATAACAAAATATAATTACATATATCTTAACAACAGAAAATTTGAAGGACTTTTGCAATTCTTCATTCTTCAGGGATCCGTTCACTTAGTTCTGGTAGTGCCATATGAAATGCATGACAAAGCAATATCATACAGTACTAGAGTTAGTATAAAGTGGCATAATCTCCACTTCGATCTTCTTTTCTTTGATTCATTATTTTCTTTCCATTTTGGGGTCTAAACAATTAAAGAAGAAAAAGAAAAGGCATGGACGTTTCCTTCAAATAATAAAGCTGACAATAAACTCAAGCATATTAAAAAATATGACACGACTAAGATTCAAATCTACAACAAAAATTTTATGAAGATTCAACAAAGGACCTTGAACACAAACAAAATAACACAATAATCAGTTACCTCTACAGACAATATAAACATTAATGGAAGACATCAGCAAGGTGGAAGCCAAAGCAGGAAACTCGATGTTCTGCAAAATGGATAGAGTTACAATTGTCATATATCATTCCATTTTCTCGACGGCAACTGTGACCTATTTCTGGAGGTGTATTCTCTTATCCCTTATTGGCAAGTCAATGGGCTTTTGTGCCGCATGTGGATGATCGGGGCCCTCGTAAACCTTCAGGTGGGTGAATAGTCTCCTGCCAAGCTAAATAAAACAAGCAACCCTTGATTATAGTCGATTCAACAAAAAACTGAGCATTATTTTCACAGAAATAAATAAATTAAAGGGCTTATAGCACATGAAGTTAACCATCCTTAGAAGATAAAATTACCAACGTAAACCAACGCAAGAGTTTTCCAGTCCTGAAATATAGAAACACCAGAAAAAGGACTCTTGCGTTGAACAGCACGAAAAGAAAATCATGTCCCAAAGCATATGATCATGAGTACAGTCTGTCCTTCAAAATATCCAAGCATTCCTTTCAACACAAAAATCTTCGGCTAATTTACGATCCTGGGATTTCACTTCATTCTTCACCACTAAATTCTTCCATCAATTATGGGGCTGAATCTTACATGTGGAATGTCATGAAAATTAATCACCCAATTTAGAATTGTTACTATCTCTACAATTACCATGCAACAACAAGTCGGTTTAACATTTCTACTTCCGATATGGACATGTCTTAGAAAAATACTCAACTACACTTGAACTTACCCTCCCTTTTGGAAGCATGCCCCGAACAGCATGTTCAATAATTCTTTCAGGAATTCTGTTTTGCAGCTGAGCAAATGTCTCCACCGTCATACCACCAGGTCTTCCAGAGTGTCTTCTATAAAGTTTTTGAGTCCTCTTTTTCCCCGATACAGCAATCTTTTCTGCATTTACCTTTCGAGCCCCAAGTTAAATAATAAACAGATTCAGACTTGGTATGGCATCACAAAACTTTATATGTAATTAGCACATGAAAAGAAGAAAATATAATCCTATACATTCTTATTACTTAAACCTTCTCCATTAAGGTTCAGGCTGCTTAACACAGACAATCGTGTGAAAAGTGAGAAACCAAGCAGTAATGTTATCATTAATATAGAATATTTTCATAAAGGAGATCGTGTTTCCTTAATATACCTTTTCATTTTTCTTCTAGAAAAACTGTTTATCAACGAAATTTGAAAACTGTTCTAGGATCATAAGTTGTCCTCAAGCTTATATAATTGAAATCAAACTTCAACTGCAATATTGCATAAAAACTGTGTTGAATATAATGAAAACAGTGTATGAGATTAATCTCTCTTGGGTTGAATATACACACAGAGTTTTCTATTTATAATAAAAAAAATATGGATTAAGTCCACAATACAAATAAAAAATCATAACCTACTAACTAAAGATAAAAGATAAAGATAATATATCTAACAAACTGTTTACAATATAGGGATATTTGGAAAGTTAAATGCATAAGAATCCCTATCTTCATATTTACATAATGGAATGATGATTAACTGATTATATAAAAGAATAATGCTTTTGCAGCAACTTCAACAATCCAAAAATCATGTACTCCAACATAAAATGATTAAGTGCAGCTTAATCAAGATTTTTCCAAATATGATGCAAAAAACAATACATTGATTACAGCTAAAGTTGAGAACCAATATACAAAAAATATATAATTTAATTGAAGGTTCTGTCAAATAGAAGATTATTACAGAAATAGAGCTAAAAATGATAACGTTAACATAATAAAACATGATATCTGTTGCATGTAATTCATTTTTGTTGTTCCCTACTATTGCGAAAAACCCAAGTCTTGTATCAGCTTTATGCCATAATACAGTGTATAAGTGGAAAGTAAATGTTATCTTTCAAGTTAGTTTTATGTACTAGGTTCAAATTTGGAGGAGTGATAAAGTTGGAAACAAATACTAACTAACATTGCCGATAAAAAAAAATGTTAGGTTCAAATTCAAATCATAAGGCCCACCATTTAAAAGAAAGATAAAAATGTAATAAACTCCTGGCAACTATTGGTCAATTCCAGAAACCCTAATGGATGTTCCTCTTTCTCCTTCTGAAATACCAAGTATCCAAGAGACTATACTTACTCCCTCCCAAAATTCCTATTCCAAATCTACAACTTCCCCTCCTAATCTTTCTATATAAACGCTGTTCTAGCTAATTAACAAAGGGTTTATACAATTGAAGTAGTACTTCCATTGCCACTCAGAAACAGACAGGGAGAATGCATAAATATAATCATAACTACATGAGAAATAACCTATGCAGAACTACATACCACAATTACAAATGCACCCATGTCCACACTGGGTGTGTAGGTTGCTAAGTTTTTCCCTCTGATGTGAATAGCAATTGTAGAAGCTAATCTTCCAAGAACTTTATCTGTAGCGTCAACAACATACCATGTTTTCTCTGTATTTACATGATCTGCAGCTTTTGGATACCAGCTCTTGTTCCAAATGTCCTGCAATTTATTTTTTGGTTGGGGAGTTCAAATTCACCCAACAAAATGAAAAACATCAATAAAGTTAAAAATCTTTAAAAGACAACAACACGAACAAAAATTGCATTCAGACACTTAAATTTAACATCGGTATTCTTTTGAAATGCATAACAAACACTAGAATACACCTTCAAACTAACTTCAATAGAAAAACTGACGTAAAGATTAAAAAACACTTAAAAAAAGAAAATAAAATGAAAACAAAAAGAATAAATGGTCAATTCAGTTCCTAAAATTGTAATTGACTGTCACATTAATCCTTACTATTAACCAAATCAAAAAATCCCCCCAACTATAACCCACCACTCATTTTAGGTGACTTTAGTGATAATATTAAAATCTGCTCAAGGACCGAAATGACGATGAGTAATTAATTTAGAGACTTAAAAAAAAGTTATAATTTAATTAAATCAAAGCACTAAAGCAACAAAGAAAAATATATAAGAATTTAGTTAAACTTAGAGACTACCTATTAAAGGTATGTTTGGATGAGCTTTTCTACAAATGTTCCTCCCAATAAAATGAAATTGACATTTTCATAAGTTTTAAAAAAAAAAAACGGTTGCATTGTACCGGGCCTTTGAATCGGGGTTCGGGCTCGACGACGGCGAAACGCGGGTCTTCGACTGGGGCAGGCGTGGTAGAGTCCTGTTGACAACGGATACGGGAATTTGAGGGTAAAAGGGTTCGAACAGAAGAAGATAATGTAAGCTTTGGAAGTGACAATTGGAAGCCTCCAAAGGAAGATTTTGTTGAGGCTGCCACAACGTTCTTGTGGGAAAGTAACGGAGTCACAGAAGTTGAACCACACAGCAGCGCCATTCTCTCGCTTTATCGCTCTATCTCTTTCGCTATATGGCTTCCTTCAGTGTTTCTTTTGTTTGGATAACGTTTAGCGATTGAGCGATATGGGACTAGGAGAGATAAGTTATTGCGGCAGTGCTCTTCACTTTTTTCTTTTTTCGTGGAAATAGGTTAAAATATGTATAGTCAGTTTTTAGTGTAATATACTTTTGGCTTTCATTATTATTACATTTATTCTACTTACAAAATTCCGAGTGAATTACCTTAAACTAAAAATATATTTAAATTTCAAAATTTAAAAATGCGTTTAATTTTTTATATTGACAATTTCAAAAGTAAAAATGACTTTGAAAAATTATTTTAATTCGTCAAATTTAGAATTTAGGAACTGAAAGATTTAAATAAAAATTAAGAGACTTAACCTTCTTTTTTAATTGGAGAGAAAAATAATAATTTAACCTCAAATTTTTAAGAAAAAATAACAATTACACGTATGCTTTTTCATTTGTTTCTTCTTAAAAGTTTGTATTAATTTTGTAGTTTGAAATTTGAAATTTTTGTTCTTAATCGAACTTCAACTACTACGAGAATTGTTTTTCCTCTCAAATGGATAAGTTGGATTTGTTTTATGTGTTATGCTGTTACTAAATTGAAGTCCAACTCTTAGTTGGTTTGGGGGAGAAGATTAAAGCACAAAGAATTATTATCCTTTGGTTTAATAGTCAATTTAGTCTTTATTTTGGTTGAAAAATCAAAATTTAGTCTCTCGTTATAAAAGTGTTTTAAATTAGTCCTAACTTTTAAAATAGTGGGTCAGATTAGTCCCTTCTGTTAAATATAAGTTAACGAAATTAATGGATGATGATGTGGCACAACTTAAAGCTAACGAGAGACCAATCTAACACATCATCATCCATTAATTTCGTTAAACTTATATTTAACAGAAGGGACCAATCTGACCCAATATTTTAAAAGTTAGGACTAATATAAAACACTTTTATAACGAGGGACTAAATTGAGATTTTTCAACCAAAGTGGGGACTAAATTGGCTATTAAACCTATCATTTTCTATTTATTATGAATAATTGGATGTGATATGATTAATTAAAAATTCATCCCCCTAAATATTTTTTACAAGAAAGTTTGTAATATCTATTAATTTTGATTAAGTGTTGTTAAACAATAAAGTGTAAATATAAATATATTTTATTTGGAAGATGATAGTTTTTAAATATATAATGTGAAATATAAGTGTTCTATCTAATGGACAATTAGCACATTGTGATTTCTTTAAATTTGTTTGGAAGTAAAGTTGTGGAGATGATTTTTTGTAAATATTATGTAAAAAGTTTTATATATATATATATATATTAATATATATTCTTTGATAAAAAAACGTTACATAGTTTTTATTAGATAATTTGGAAAGTAATGTTTTAGTCAAAAGTATGAAATATCGAGAAAAAATAGAAGGAAGTTGATTAGTGTTTATGTATATCTTTTCGAAGCTGATGTCTTGATCGTGGTTGTTAAGGTTGAGAGATCTTCATAAGTTGTTTATCGCTTTATATGTGTTATTCTAATGAACATGTTTATAGTCACAACTCCTGGTTTATATTCCCAGTTTATCTTTTTAGCGTTTAGAAGAAGACGTTTATTAATAGGCATGTATGTTGAGAATTTATTTTCTTTAGGTTGTATGTCTATTATTCTAAAACATAACACCCAAATAATTTTATACTGGTTCACTCAGTTGAGCTACATCTAATTCTCCTCTAAGATAACTTAAAAGGTTTCATTAGATTTTCAATGAAGTACGTGTGAGTATTTTAACCACTCCTAGTTCCCTACACATTTACTATATCCTCTAAATACAATGTCCAGTTGAGTTTAACCCACTTTTGGTTGTCGTTGTCAAGTTGGTAACCTCCATTACAGTGATATTGGCTGAGTTTCACTCACTCCTGGTTGTATAGTATTATTCATCACTCCTGGTATCCTTAGACACTTCTTGTATCCTCTAGATACATTGTCTAGTTGAGTTTAACTCACTCTTGGTTTTTTTTGTCAACTCAGTAACCCTTGTTATTGTGACCTTGACTGAGTTTCTCTCACTCCTAGTATCCCTAGACAATCTAGATATCTTCTTGATATGTTGTCTAGTTGAGTTTCACCCACTCTTGGTTGTCGTCGTCAACTCCGTAACCATGTTACTGTGACATTGACTGAGTTTCACCCTCTCGTGGTGGTGCACTATTCTTCACTACTCCTGGTATCCCTAGACCATCCAGATATCTTCTCAATATGTTGTCTAGTTGAGTTTCACCCATTCATGATTTCCACTAGACACACCCGTATAGCTACCGTTTAACTCCTCAAGTTAAACGTCATATTTTCATCCACTCCTGGTTTCCACTAGACACACTAGTCTAACTATCTTCTAACTTCTCAAAGTTAAACGTAAAGTATTTTAATTCTCTTTAGAATTTATAATCAAAAGATTGGTTACAAGTCCTTAGACGATAACCCTCGTAGAGAAGATATATGTTCAATACAAATCAATCTAATAGACTAACTGGATATTTTCTTTCTTCTCTCATCTTACAATAATAAAGCTTATATATGAATGAAGCTTGAGAGAATTTCTTCTTTCCTTTCTCCTTTTTTTTGGTGTTTCTCTTTTTTTCTCTTTTTCTTTTTCTTTTCTCAAGAGGATTTGACTTTGAATAGTTCTGAGAGAATTCTTGATCATCCATGAGGATGATTATTCATTTCATTCCTTATGTGTCCATCCTCTCTCTCTCTTATTCCTCTTTTTTTCTTGTTCTTAGATCTTCTATTTATACACATTTGATAATATAGTCGGTAGACGATGCTTGTCATTGAGATTTGATGATAATATAGTTGTTGGACGAAGTTTGTTCACGAGACATGGCTCTTTGTGACTTTTGTAAAAATTGAAATTAATCTCTCTTTCAAACTTTGGATTAATTTAATCCCTTATTTTTAGAATTGTGTGAATTTAATTTTTGTAACCAATTTTTGTTAAATTTATTTGAGGTTTCAAACGTGTTTCTCAACTAATATTTAAAACATAAAATGTATCAATCAGTATAAATAACTCAAATATTATCATGAAATACGTTTGAAACATCAAATAAACCATATTTCTAAAGTTGAAAAACTAAATTGAATCAAAATTTAAAAATTGATTAATTTCAATTTTCACTTAAAATTAAAAACCAAAAACATATTTAACACTATTTTTAATTATGCATTGTTTGTGAGTAGATAAATATCATAGTTAATTATGACACTAACATTATTATTCTGCAGGATTTGTTAATTAGGTGTAAAAGCTTAGTGAATGACTAATTTTCATCTCATGTAACTTAACCACAAATGATACATATAAGCAAACGTTGATGAAATCATTGAGGCAAATAACTTCTTTCATTCTTCAATCACTTGGATGGTAGCATAAACATTTATTATAGCTTGAAGGTTAGAACTATAATTGAAGACATAATTAAAACAAATGCAAACATGTTGGTGAGCACTTGCTATAGTCGAAGGTATTGGCTTGTTAATCTTATAAAACATGTAAATTATAGAACAAAATAGAGGACCTACAAGTCAAATGAAAACTTCCTCCAACAAGAGGTTTTAGCCATAGAATACTACTCCTTTGGCAACAAATGCGTGTCAAGTTCATAATCTTGTCGTTTACTAATACAAAATTATGTTGAATGCTTTTGTACATATGAAAGAATATAAAGGGTATCAATGGAAGGTGATGTTGGATTATTGGACTCAAATAATGTGGACCATTATGTCTCACTAGGTTAAATAGAGATGGGTCAGATTAGTAGGGCACATTAGAGTCATTTGAAGAGAGACAAAAGCCAAGTGAGAGAAAAAGAAAGAGAGAAAGCTTTTCCCGCATAACCCTAAACCTGCACTGGTGTTTTCGTCACTGTAAAGTCGTTTACCGTTGGATCAAGCTGATTTTTGGACAGTGGGTCCTAGACATATGTTTCTTCATTTTGACCGTTCAGATCTTTAATGGGTGGTCTAGTTTGGACGAAATCAGTCCCGCACCAACAGCCCTATTTGGAAAATTTTCATCTTCTTTATTCTCGTTTGTAAGCATTTGTGCTTATTTAAATTGGCTTATTGAAAACACTTATTATTGGAGACTCTTTTCTACCTTATTATTGATCATAGTGGATATTTCTTTAGTCTGGATGACTCGTGGTTTTTACCCTTGAATTGAGGGGTTTTCCACCTTAAAAATTGTTGGTGTCTCTTTGCATTTTGGATTCTATTTTTGTTCTATTTGTTTGGTGCTCCTCGCAGATTCTCGCAATAAGGGGGATTGAATTTTCGTTGGTTATTACTCTTTGCTAAGTTGTTATATTTTTTGGCCCTTTCCCCATCAGAGTGGCATCAGAGCTCTTTGGTTAAGGGACTGTTTAGTTTGCATGAATGATGGAGGCACATCCAAAATTGATTCTGTTGAATGGAGAAAATTATCACCTATGGAAAGGCAAGATGAAGGACTTTCTGTTTGTGAAAAATTTTCATTTTCCTATTTTTGCTTCCAATAAGTTGGAATCTAAGTCAGATGAAGAATGTGATTTTGAACATCAACAGGTATATGGATTTATCAGGTAGTTTGTTATGATAATGTTTATAATTTTGTTACTAATGAGACACATGCAAGAAGCCTATGGGATAAGCTTGAGTCCTTGTATGCTTCTAAGTCAGGGACTAATAAATTGTACATGCTGAAAACTTTTGTGGAGTTAAAGTACAAGGAAGGAACTCCTGTTTCAAATCACTTGAGTGAATTTGAAGGACGCTATGATCAATTAGCAGGAGTGGGTATAAACTTTGATGATGATCTATTGGGTTTATTCCTATTAAACTTTTTACCGAATTCGTGGGAGACATTTTGGGTTTCCATGATAAGTGTTACCACTAATGATGATATTTCTTTGCAAATGGAAAATAGTGGTGCACTTAATGAAGAGATGAGAAGGAAGACACATGGTACTTCATCTCATTCAGAAGTGCTTATTACAGTGAATAGGGGAAAAGCCAGAAGAAAGAACAAAATAGTGGTAGAGATAAAAGCAAGAGCAAGTCCTGGTCTCGATACAAGAATGTGGAGTGTCACTATTGTCACAAAACAGAGCATATAAAGAAGAATTGTTTTTTGTGGAAGAAAGAGAGAAAGGACAAAAAGGGTAAGCAAAAAGAAAGAGATAATGATGATGGTGAACGTGTTACTACTAATACATGTGGTGACCTTGTTTGTCTTCGTGATTATGACACTATTAATCTTGTATTTGATGAGAGCATGTGGATAATTGATAGTGGTGATACACTGCATGTTACATCTAGGAAGGAGTTCTTCACATCTTATACACCTAGTGATTTTGGAATATTGAAGATGGGTAATGATGTGGTGTCTAAGGTTATTGGTGTTGGTAATTTTCACTTGCAAACCAACATAGGGATGTAGTTGTTACTTAGAGGAGTTAAACATGCTCTAGATGTTCGCTTTAACTTGATTTTTGTGCAGGTACTTGATGACGATGGATATGATAACCACTTTGGTTCTAGAAAGTGGAAGCTCACCAAAGGTAACTTGATTATGGCTAAAGGAGAGAAAAACGCTAAGCTTTACTGGACAAAAACTTTGGTTGCTAAAGATAGTGTGAAAGTCGTGTATATGGAGTCATCTTTGTGACATAGAAGGCTTGGACATATCAGTGAAAAGGGACTTAATTACTTAGCTAAAAAGGATGTTCTCTCAGGATTGAAGAGTGTAGAGTTGGAGAAATGTTCTCATTGCATGGCTGGTAAACAAATCAGAGTATCCTTCAAGAAGCATCCTCCCTCCAGGAAGTCAGAGTTGCTTGAATTGGTGCATTCTGATGTTTGTGGCCCATTGAAGGTAAAGTATTTTAGTGGTGCACTTTACTTTGTTACTTTTATTGATGATTGTTCTAGGAAGCTTTGGGTTTATGCACTACAGGGAAAGGACCAAGTGTTGGACACGTTTAAAGAATTTCATGCTTTGGTTGAGAGGCAGTCAGGCAAGAAGTTGAAGTGCATTCGTACTGACAATGGTGGTGAATATTGTGGACCATTTGATGCTTATTGTAGACAATATAGTATTGCACACGAGAAAACTCCTCCAAAAACTCCTCAGCTGAATGGTTTAGCGGAGAGGATGAACAAGACATTAATTGAAAGAGTTAGGTGTATGCTTTCTAAAGCAAAATTGCCTAAGCATTTCTGGGGTAAGGCATTGCTTACAGCAGTGCATGTTATTAATCTAAGTCCTGCAATTGCTTTGAATTGCCAGACAAGATTTGGTTTGGCAAGAATGTTACTTATGATCATTTGCATGTCTTCAGTTGTAAAACATTTATTCATGTTCCAAAGGATGAAAGATCCAAGTTGGATGTGAAGACAAGGCAATGCATCTTCATTGGTTTTGGTCAGGATGAATTTGGCTGCAAGTTATATGACCCCATTGAAAAGAAAGTTGTTAGAAGTTGTGATGTGCAATTCATGGAAGATCAAACCATTGAGGATATTGATAAGGTCGACAAGTCTACACCTAAGCAAGATGATAATGTGGTTGATGTTGATCCAATTCGGTAGTCTATTAATGATTTGGATATTAATGTTCATGATGATGAGCAACATAGTGATACTGATAATCAGAATGTTGGAGATGGCTTGGATGTTCCTATTGATAATGTTAATGAAGAGGAACATGATGTGTCACAAGATGAGACTCATGGTGATGTACCTAAGCTACCTGAAGCTCAACCCAAAGATCTGACAAGGCAAAACAACCTTCTAAGAAGTACTCTACCAATGAGTATGTGATGTTGACTGTTGAGGGGGAATCTGAATGTTATGAGGAGGCCACTAAGAGTGAAGAAAAGAATAAGTGGTTGGATGTAATGCAGGATGAGATGAAATCTCTGCATGATAATCACACTTATGACTTGGTGAAGTTGTCTAAGGGTAAGAGAGCCTTAGAGAATAGGTGGATTTTCAGGGTGAAGCAAGAGAGCAATTCTACATCTACCAGATATAAAGCCCGATTAGTGGTGAAAGGCTTCAGACAAAGAAAGGGTGTTGACTTCAATGAGATTTTCTCACATATGGTGAGGATGACATCCATCATAACTGTGTTAAGTTTAGATGTTACTCTAGATTTGGAGGTTGAGCATATGGATGTGAAGACAATATTGAGATTTTTGATAAAGGGAGCACTGGTTTAACTAAACCTTACAATCTCACAGTGCTTCTGGTTTTTTATGATGACAACACATTATTAATAACACATGTATTGATATGTGTTACATGTTCATTACTTTCATGTGTATGGATTTCTTGAGAACATGTTTGTGTTAATTCAGTCTATGTGTAATATTCATTACTTTCTACATGAGATATCATCTGTGATTGCATAACATATGTTTTGGAAAAGAAAACCACATGCACTTTGATTGAACTTATATTGTGTGCAAAACTGCAAGTTTTAAGTTGACTTCATTATGAAGCAAGTCGATTAAAACTTGTGACTTTGCATAGATTTTCAAAAATAGTGTTGTGTATATTTTTGCAAAGAAAAGATTTTCAAAACTACATTGAAGTGACATAGTCGACTGTATGTGCAAGCTACTCGATTTAGTTAGTTATGTTTTGAATTTTTGTTGATGCTTATGAAGTATAACGACTATATTTTGTTTCTTTGACCAAGCATTAATTACTAGTCAACTGAATTAAATGTGCAATCAATTTAGTTGGTCTGACTGCTACTAAATGTTATAACTGTCATAATTGTCTGATTGAAGTCGACTGTATTAGTAAGTCAACTTTAGGAGCATCTGTTTGACAAAAAACTATAAATAGACGTGGTTCTGTATTCTACAGAGACTTTTTGTAGTTCTAACATTTTCATTGAATTGTTTCAGATCTTGATCTCTGCTAGAAAGTGAGAAGCTCCAAGAACTCATCAAGAAGGCCATGGTGATCATTTTTTGAAGAGTTGCTTGAAGAGCAAGCATTGATGTGCGCTTAAAGACTACTTGATCATTCTACACATAAGGTATTCATACGTGATCAGATACTTCTCTTAATCTTGTGAAGATTGTGGTTGCCCTGTTGTGATTACAGGAAGAGGACGTGTTGCGTTCTGGGAACTTTGAGGATTGTTCAAAGTTGACAAAGATTACAGAAGAAAGGATATCTTGTTGTTGTTCTTTGAGTGTTGTATGCCTATATTTTGATTAGAAGGTTAAAGAGGTGTTTTATATTTTGACGTGGAGGTCTCTATAGAAACCTTGTTGTAAAAACCTTGATCATTATAGTGCATTTGCTTCCGGGTACAGGAAGGACAATGGGTGTAGGCAGTTTGGCCGAACCAGTATAAAAACTGCGTTTGAATTTTCTATCCCTGAACTCTTTATTTTCAAGTCGACTTTACTTTCTGCATAGTCAACTATTTTCCACTACACTTGATTTATCTTTTTCCTTGAGTTTCAAGAAACTTTTGAAAGTTTTATACTTTGCGAAAAAGATTTTAAAAAGACTCTGATTTTTTATTTATACAAATTCACCCCCCTCTTGGTGTTGAAACTAAGTCATTCTATTTCCAACAGACAGTTTTCCTTCATGGTGATTTGGAGGAAGAGATTTACATAAAGCCACCAGATGGTTTTCTTGTTGAAGGCAAGGAAAACTATGTGTGTAGGCTATGGAAAAACCTATATGGTTTGAAGCGGGCTCCGAGGCAGTGGTATAAGAAGTTTGAGTCTGTTATGTGTGAGCAAGGCTACAAGAAGACTATTTCTGACCATTGTGTTTTTATCAGGAAAATTTCTGAGAATGATTTCATTATACTGTTGTTATATGTTGATGACATGCTTATTGACAGGTTAAAGAAGCAACTGGGCGAGTCATTTGCCATGAAAGACATGAGAGTTGCTAAGAAGATTCTTGGTATAGGTATCACTCGTGATAGGAAAGAGAAGAAACTTTAGCTATCACAAGAGCACTACATTTAGAAGGTGTTGCAAAGATTCCAAATGGAAAATGCTAAAGTTGTAAGTGCTCTTCTTGCTACTCATTTTAAGTTGAGTGTTAAACAAAGTCCTTCAAATGAAGTTGAGAAGATAGATATTAGCAAAGTTCCCTATGCTTCTGCGGTGGGTAGTTTGGTGTATGCAATGGTATGTACAAGGCCTGATATTGCACACGTTGTTGGTACAGTTAGCAGATTTCTGTCAAATACAGGTAGAGAGCATTGGAATGTTGTGAAATGGATTTTGAGGTATCTTCGTGGTACTAATGATTTGAGGCTTTGTTTTGGAGGTGATAAGCCTACTTTGGTGGGTTACTCAGATTCAGATTTGGCTGGAGACATTGATTCTAGAAAGTCCACTTCAGGCTATTTGATTCAGTTTGCAGGGGGAGCCTTGGCTTGGCAATCAAAGTTGCAAAAGTGTGTAGCATTGTATACTATTAAGGCAGAACTTATTGCACTTACTGAAGCATGTAAGGAATTGTTATGGGTGAAGAAATTCTTGCAGGAGCTTGGTTTTGTGCAAGGTAAATACTTGTTGTATTGTGACAGTCAAAGTGTTATTCATCTTGGTAAGAATCCAACTTTTCATTCTAAATCCAAACATATTGATGTGAGGAATCATTGAATACATGATGTTTTGGATGCTAAGCTGTTGGAATTAGCTAAAGTTCATACAGATGATAATGGTGCTGATATGATGACCAAGGCATTGCCAAGAGGAAAGTTTGAAGTTTATTGTGAGATCGTCGGTTTGGCGAAATATCTCCACATAGTCGTGAGGGGGAGATTTGTTGGGTTATTGGGTTCCCTTTCTATGTGGACCATTATGTCTCACTAGATTAAATAGAGATGGATCAAATTAGTAAGGTACATTAGAGTCATTAGAGAGACAAAATCCAAGTGAGAGAAAAAGAAAGAGAGAAAGCTTTTCCCCCATAACCCTAAACTTGTACTGGTGTTTTCGTCGCTATGAAGTCGTTCACCGTTGGATCGAGTTGATTTTTGGACAGTGGATTCCAGACATATGGTTCTTCATTCTGATCGTTCAGGAGAAATCAGTCCCATACTTGCAACCCTATATTTGGAAAATTTTCATCTTTTTTGTTCTCATTTGTAAGCATTTGTGGTTATTTAAATTGGCTTATTGAAAACACCATTTGGTGTTATTATTAGACTCTTTTGTATATATTATTGACCATAGTGGGTTTTTCTTTAGTTTGGATAACTCGTGATTTTTATCCTTGCATCGATGAGTTTTCCACTTTAAAAATGATTAGTGTCTCTGTGTGCTTTGGATTATATTTTTGTTCTATTTATTTGATACTTCTCGAAGATTCTCGCAAGAAAAGGGATTGAATTTCTACTAAATAATTACTCTTTGTTACATTTTTTTTACCCTTTCCCCATCAAGCCCTCAAAATTTAATGATTCGGATGCTTACAAAATACTCTTGAACATATTATATAGAAAACACGATGTGTTCATATATATATATATATATATATATATATATATATATATATATATATATATATATATATATATATATATATATATATATATATATATATATAACATCATGATATTTTGATAGTTCCATGTAATTCTAATGACAGATTTATTAGTTTCATGTGATTTGTTATGATTTAGGGATTATAAAAAAAAACATATATGAGAAAATATTTACTAGCGGTTAAATGATAATAAAATATACTAAATTTTTCTGACGTTGTTAAAATATGATAAAATATTTTATAATAAAAGTAACTTTTGTGGTTGTTTTCAATCACTAATAATTTTTTTTTCATTTTTAACAAAAATCCCAGCATTTGAATTTTTTTTTTCATAAACGTTTTTTTTTTACATATATAGTTTTTGACAGTCATTTTAATTGTTAGAAACTTCATTTTTGAAAGGATTTTAACGAGTAAAATTTGTAGTTTTAATCTTTATAAATATAATATTTTTTTGGAGAAGTGATTGTATGGAGGGAAGTTGTCTAAAGAACTTATGGACAAAGAGTTTAATAACAAAAAAATGTTTTAAGGCAATAATACGACGTTAAATTTGTAAAAAAAATTAGAGTTAAATATGTTTTTACTTTCTTTTAGTGAAAATTGGAATTAGTCTTTCTTCAAAACTTTGACTTAAATTAGTCCCTAAACTTTAAAAATGTATGAATTTAGTCCTTTTAACCAAATTTGTTAACTTTATTTGATGTTTCAAACGCGTTTCTCAGTTGACATTGAAGCAAATATGTGTCAAACAGTGTAAAAAACCCAAATGTTATTATAAAATGTGCTTGAAACATCAATAAACCTAACAAAATTTAGTTAAAAGAACTAAATTCATACATTTTTAAAGTTGGAGGACTAAATTAGGCCAAAGTTTTGAAAATAGACTAATTCCAATTTTCACTGAAAGTTAAGGGACAAAAAACATAGTTAACCCACAAAATTAAAGAGGTATGCAAATTATAGACGATTTTTGGAGAAAATTAAAAAATATCTAAAAAGAAAATGCTTTGCTTTTTTTCTCAGTGCAACACTAAATACCTCAATCGTGCTTACCTTTTAATATCTAAGTCATTCAAACTGAGGACGTTCATGTTTGTTAAATGATCCCTCAATCATACTAACACATTTCAAGTTGGTCTTTCTTATTAAAAGATTACTATTTTTACTTGTGCAATCTACGAATATATTTTTAATTATATTTACTATTTAATGAAAAATTATAAAATGGATTAATTTTATATATTATATTTTAAATTAGAATAATAATAATTAAATGTGTTAAATATGTTTTTAGTCCCTCAAGTATTGGCCGTTTTTGGGTTTCGTCCCTCTTTCAAAATAAGGTACAATATAGTCCTCAAACTATTGAAAACTTTGGTTTTAGTCCTCAAAAATTAACGCCGTTAAAAATGTGATGATGTGTCTAACGTCTGTCCACGTGTTTGCTGCCTCTCTCTTCACACGTTTGATGGCTTATTTGCTGACATGTGTTAAGTGATATTTGGTTTTGTAACTTCAGGGATTTAGCATGAAATTTGCTGCCATTTTAATCTGGAAAGAAATTGTTGCTCAAAGTGAGTTAGGGTTCGTCTGCGTGTTCATTTGGTTCTTGGTTCGTTGTTTGCCAAGGGTTCTTTGCATTTGGTTCGTGGTTCATTTGGTGTGCTCTTTGCGTTTGGTTCCTGGTTGATTTGGTTCGTTCTTTGCATTTGGTTAGTGGTTGAAGAGACCGAGGCCATTGTCTGTGGTTCGTTAAGCAAGGTAATTTTATAGTTTTAGTTTAATTTGTGTTTTCTATGGTTCGTGAACAAGAAAGGCGATTGTGTGTCTAATTTGCATTTTGCTTTGCATTATGAGTCTAATGTGGCAAGTTTTCATTTGACCATGTAGGGAAAATGGTTTTTGACGTTTGTTTGTATCATATGGGAAAGTTCACGAAGAACAAGGGTATAGAATATGTGGGAGGAGAGGTACATGTTATTAGGGGAATCGATCCCGACATGTGGTCATACTTTGAAGCGGTGGGATTTGTAAGAGAATTCAAGTATGATGGAGAGTTCAAGCTTTGGTGGAAGGGTTCGAAAGAAAAGGCAATGAACAACCTCAGACCACTCACAGATGATAGAGAAGCCATTTTGTTATCTAACTATGCAGAGGCAAATAAGGAGGAAGTTGAAATCTATGTTCAACATGGCCAACCCAGTCAAGCAGAGGAAATAACTTTTCTTACATTTGGTGAAGAGGTAGACGAAATAAGAGTAGATGAGATGGAGCACGAGATGGAGGAAGAGGTTGTTATGGAGGAATAATTTGTTATGGATGAAGAAGATATTGGTGGTGTGGAGGGAAATGTTGAAGTACAAGACTTGGTAATAGATGACGAAGAGGAAGAGGGGAATGTTGAGGGAGAAATGGCGCAAGATGAAGAGCAAGATGAAGAGGATGAAGAGGGCAATGTTCTTCAGGGTGAAGGGGTGGAAAATGTTGATGATAGTGAAGAGGAGAGAATGGCAAATGATGATGATGGGTTTGGGATGGACAAATTTGTGAATGTTGCAACCATGACAGTGATTCAAATCATAGATGAAATAAAAAAGTCATATAGTGTTGGAATAACTCATTGGAAGGTTGGAAGAGCTAAGAAAATTGCTATGGATTGTTTAGTGGGTGATGGAGAACGACAATATGGTCGTCTTTATGAGTATGTAGCTGAGTTATTAAAAGTCAAGGCTGGAACCTTCAAGATTAAGGTCAATCAACCCCAACCCACCTTGCCACCAAGGTTTGGGTCATTTTACATGTGTTTGGATGGCTGTAAGGAGGGGTTTTTAGGTAGTTGCAGACCATTCATTGGGGTAGATGGTTGTCACTTGAAGACTAGTTATGGAGGTCAGTTGTTAGTTGCATCAATGCTTTTTAATCGGTCCATAGCAGTTCTGTCCTGTATAGGTTGATGTTTAAAGTCATCAAAATCACTTCCATAGCAACTGGTATGGTGAAAAACTGAATTGGCAATTTGGAGCCTCTGATGACCATTTCTAGCTGCTATATTTCAGTGTGTTGGCAGCTCACACAACTTCTTATTTGTAAATATGTAGCCTCTGTACAATGATCATTCAAGATTTTTAATGTAGCTTCTTATTTGTAGCTGCTATATTTCAGTGTGTTGGCAGCTTTTCACTATTTCTGTCATTTGGAGCTTCTTATTTATGCTATATTTGCTGCATAATTACCAACTTAATATGTCATTTGGAGCTTTTCACTATTTCTGTGCATAGCAGCTGTTTGAACAAGTTTCTTTGATCATTTAAAACTTGTTTGCATGGTTTATTTGGTCTTTGTACAACCAAGGTATGATATCATGTTTTCAACCATCATTTTTGCTGCATAATTAACTCCAGTAGGCACACATACTCCAAACAAGGAAGCTCTTGGAAGTGTCACGGTGAACATGCTCACAGCTGACATGTTTATACCTGAATCCAATAACTGTTGTACAAGTTCAATAGAAAATATGTTTTCAATTTAAATCCAAGTAAAAGTAATCTGTTCAAGCACACCCAAAACGGAACACAGCACATAAAAAATATTTAACTGTCAAGATTGGTCTTCCTTGTAAAATAGTGAAAGACTCGAGAACTTGCCATTAGATAAGGTGACAATATTCGAACTAATTATAAAATCAGCGACATACTGATAGTACTTGGGAATTTTTTCCAAGTAAAAAACGACAAGATTGGCTATCATGCACTAAAAATTAGAAGGTTGTAGATTTTTCAAGAAATTGGTTTTGCTTTTGCTCCACTCTAGGATACAAGGTAACTCAGATTACTAGATATTGCTTCTCAATAACGAAGCCAGATCAAGTATTATTACCAGACACCTTGAATGTATATTATATATATTAAGTCTAAATTATGAAAATCTAATAAGCTGCATCTTAAAAATCAGTGTTGGCGCGGGTAAAAAGATGCTTGGTGAAGTTGGACAAGAAATAAACATCATCAGCCTACTACACAAGTTTACGAAACTGTAGGACGAGGATAGTACTATATAAGCACAACCTTATGGTTAATCTAACTCTCATCATAAATATTTTCAACTAACCAAATCAAAGTTTATAAAAAACAGGTGTTATGGTCGTGGATTCCAGCTGTAAATAGTACTGCATATCAAAATAGTGGGGATTGTTGATGAAATTGTAAAACGATGCAGTAATCATAAACTCGGAGTTCTCCTCCAGAGTGAACACCGTCCAAAAAGCTCGCAACTTTTTTGTTTCCACAGCAAAGGTTTTGCCCTCCTATCACCATATCTTGATCCCCATCTTAACCCCTCTTCCTCCCAGCAACAATATTGAAAATTTGAAAAGCATAAGCATGCAAGCAGTATGCATAACAGATTAAACCCAAATCCAAAATCAAGAAAGAGATTGAAAAAAGGAAGCCAAGGAAAGTGGGGAGAGAGACTTGAAGAAAGCATTGGAATCAATTTTAAACATCTCCAGCAATAATCTAGTACTGAACCGGCTTGAAAACACCAAACAAATTTAAAATCAATGAAGTGCAACGAGTAAAAAAATTCAAATGGGCAAAATTCAATTGAACTTTCACATTTCATTCAATTTAAAATTTCATAGTACATCCATAACACAACATATTACCTAACTAATTACAATTTATCTTCAAGACAATCATAATACAAAACATAACTGTTAATGCCCAGGACAATACAAAAAAGACCAACATCATTTTGTTATTTCTTCTCTCTTGCTCTAATTTCTTCTTCAACTTGTCCTTCTTCTTCCTTAGATCCAACACAACATTTTCAATACACACTTCAACTTCTTCACTCTTCCTTTATAAGCTTCCTTCAATTTCAAAATCTCCTTCATCTACCCATTCAAAGAAGTTACAGCTTGAATTACTCTGCAAAAAAAATAAAATTACAGATCACAGATACAAACATCACCACAATATAAAGCATTTATTCTCACTTATTGCCCAATTTCTACATCTATAAAATCGTCTCCCCATGTTCTTCAATGTACTTGCTTTCACACCAATAATCTTTCCCCACAACCACAGTTTCTTGAAGCTAAGTGAGAGGAGGATCCAGATGTTTGTGACATTCCAGAACCTATGCTCCTTCGTGTGCAACCAGTTCCTCCTTTATCATCTTTCATTTCCCTTCAAAAGTCAATTCAAAAGTAAATCCCATCCTTCTATTGACAAAAAATAAAAGACGAAAATCAACTTACATGCCAAACTACACCAATGTTGAAGATGATATCCAACCTTCTGCGATCCATCTGAAATGATATCCTCCTCTTCAAAAACACCACGAACCATAACTCTCTTTAAAAACCAATTTCAATATGTCAAATCCCTAAATTTTAAGTTTAAAACATGTCACCAAATAAGCCATCAGACGTGTGAAGAGAGAGACAGCGAACTTTAGACACATTATCACATTTTTAACGTGTTAATTTCTGAGGACTAAAACCAAAGTTTTCAATAGTTTGAGGACTATATTGTACCTTATTTTGAAAGAGGGACAAAACCTAAAAACGACCAATACTTGAGGGACTAAAAACATATTTAACCCTAATTAAATTAATAAGTAATAATAAATTAGTAAAATATTGTGCATATATGAATTTAAATTATTTTTAAATGTTTATATAATGATGAGATATAATATAATGTGTTAAATTTGACATAGATTAAATAAATAAATAAGAGTTGAACATGTTTTTACTTACTCAACTTTTATATAAAATTATAATTTGCTTTTTGTTCAAAAAATTTATATATTTTGGTTCATAAATACTAAAAATGAATGAAAATGATATTTTTAATAATAATATTAAAAAAATGACGAAGATAAATATGTTTCTCGTTAGTATTTGAATTTTTTATACCATTTGACACATTTATACTTTAATGTAAATTAAAAAATATATTAATACATAAAAAAAATTAATACAATTGAATTAAAAAGATTATATTAATTTATTTTTAAAGTCTCAATATCAAAATATGTCAAAATTTCAAACATTTACAAATTTTATTTTTTCATATTAAAAGGCTAAAAACATATTTAATATCCCAGTAAATAAGTTTTGTGTAAAAAATGTCATCTTATATTATCATTCAACTTTTATACCTAATAAATGATTTACTTTTTTAAATTAATTTAATAGTAACAAATAACATATAAAATGACATATAAAAATCATCTGTAATAAGTTGTAATTTCAAATATTTTATTTGAACTGTATAATTGGGACTTAAATTAATTATGGATAATTTGTAGCAAATTTTCTTTTTTTAATTTATTTTTTCAAAAAAGGAATTGTGACATGTGACAAAAATTTTCTGATTTGTGCTCTTTGCAATTGTATATATCATACATAAATACACAGAACAATGAATGTGCTCTAGGGCGTACATTAGTGGTTCTTAACCAAAAGAGAAACATTTCTAATGTGTCAAAAAGTTGTCACATCCATTGTTACGTTTTTCTTCGTTTGCATAATTTTGATAATCTCAACTTTAAGTTGATGATTTGTAGAATTTTACACATTTCAACTTCAAGCTGATGAGTTACAAAATTTCAACTACAAGTTAATGTGTTGTAGACTTTTATTCACTTTCTTTTGCTTTCAAATATAATAATACTATATTATAAAATTTGGTTTTTAGATTGAAAGTTTCATTTTGTCTTTTTAAATACATTGTAATATACTATTAATTTATCAATGATTATATCTTATTAATATGATCTGGATAATGAAAATTTAATGTTATTATTGAAAAGTTTGACAATCCATCAAACTTATAGGTCATAGTATATTATTTGAAAATTTTTTTATGTAAAAAATATTTGTGAAAACATGAAGAATCATTTTTTTAGGGTGTTGTTCCCTCCACCACCCTACCACCCTAGGTGCTCTTGCACCTCTTCACTATTTTCTTTTATTTCAAAAATACTCTATATTTTTCCATTATTTTCTTTTATTCCAAAAATATCCTACACCTCCGCATTATCCTCAACAATCCTTCTTTTTCTCTCTCTATTAATGCATACACCTCTTTATTATCCTTAACAATTTTTCTTTCTCTCTCTACATTAATGGAGCATTCGCATGACTCAGATTTGAACTTGTGATAAATTACAAAATATAAAATTAAGAGGAAAATTCAATATTAGTGCTTCTACCACTTCCATTTTATAAACTTAAAAGTTAGATGTAAATACAAAGTAATAAACATAATATTATTAATAGTAAATAATAATATATTAATATTATTATATACTAACTTTATAATGACAAAAGAACTAAATAAATTTTAAATCTTTAACAAATAGCTTTTATTTTATGTTTTAAGTATTTAATAATATTTTTATATTATTTATCTAATAAATTAAATATTTTATTCAAGTTATTTCAGTCTGTCACACCCCATTAAATGCTTCTTCTTAGTGACGTCCACATGTCACCCTTTCAGCGTCCTAGGATAATAGTGGAAGACAAGAGCTGCTGTTGCATTTAATTCCTCAACCTCGGGAAGCGTCCGGCGGCAAGGAGAATGAAGGACTTCTGGTAGTGGAAGCCATGTGGTAGATGGCAAATGGCCGACCGTCCGGTTTGGAGGCCATATTTAAGGTAGAAATTCCAAATCCTTGCCACCATTTCTGCATGCAACCACTTCATCTTCAACCTCCAGAAATCTTATTTTTCTCCTCCTTCTATCTAAACCTTCAAACTTCTCTCTAAAATCCTAAACCGTTTACTGTTCCGATCACCTTGCTCCTTTCAGATTAAACACTCCTGGTGCCAAGCTCTTTCACTTGCACCGATCGGTTTCCCAAGCGGAGCACTTTTGGACGTTTGGACAATCTTAACATAAAACTTTAGAAGCTTAGCTGGAATAGAGGTAAGGGAAGCTTATAAAGTTTAATTTTGATTTTCTGTATGTTTGAATGTGTGTTTGATTTAATGCATGTTTGATATCTAAAGTATGTTGTTTGATTTTTCATGAATGGAATATGGTATGTTGTAGTATGAATTGTATGATAAGTATAAACTTAGAGAAAATGTGAATCTGAGACCGAAGGTCATTAGGACCGTTCGGTTTTCCCCTAAAACAATCGTTTTTGTACTATTGTATCGAAACCTAAATGACTTGCTTATTCAGTCGTAATAATCTATCCATTACAGAACGCTCGGTCTTATACTGAGTGTTCGGCTTTAACGTATTCGGTCATAGACTGATTACTTAGTCTCATGTTAACTATGTTTATTATAGTAGCGTTCGTTCACTCTGAACGTTCGTTTTTGTATTGAAAATGTTTATTGGAAGTACTTAGTCATAAACTGAGTACTCGGTTTCATATTAATTATCTTTATTGTACTGAACGTCCGGTCTTATACTGAACGTTCGGTCTTGAAGTGCTTAGTCATACACTAAGTATTCAGCCTCATATTAATTATTTGGAACGTTCAGTCATACACGGAGCGTTCGGTTATATGAGTGTTCGGTATTAGACTGACACTTAATTTATGAAACATTCAGTTTCGTATTGCTATTATTACTCACTTTAAGAACGTTTGGTCAGACACCAAACGTTCGGTCATATAAGTGGTCAGTATTAGATTGACACTTAACTTATGAAGTGTTCGGTTTCACATTGTTATTATTATTTATCCAGAGGATGTCCGGTCATGTAAAGCACTCGGTCATAGATCTAGTGTTCGGTCTTATGAAATGTTTAGTCAGAAACTATTCGGTATTGAGTATCTGGTATTCTTCTCAACACCCTAACAACTTGGAAGTAATAACGAACGTTGGTTGAATTTGGCTAAGTAAGAGAATTCCAATGGCGGAATGTCTCATGAAATTGGTAATGATTGGTAAAGTATGGATGTGGGAAAGACTCTGGCGTTGTCCTTGATCCTGATATTCCGTGAGGGCGCTTCCTCAAGTAGAGGGAGGTCGCTCATGCGTGGGAATGGCAGGAGGTCCGCGGTTATATGAGTAAATAACCGTTTGAGGACTAACCTCGGGTGGCAGCTGGGGAAAACAGTTACTACACCACACCGGGTGCTAGGGACGACCGAGCTACATGTTCATACCGTCCGGACAGTGTCTTAATGGTCGGTCTTGAGTATAAGAATAATATGTTGCATGATTGATTGTTTTGTATTGTATGTTTACTTGTATGATGAATTGATAAATTAAATTTACATAAGCTTACCCTTATCTGTTTTGCTTTGTATATGTTGTCGTTCGGTATCCGACCGTTCGGCTATTCTCTTCATTGCAATGATCATCCTTTTGGATGTGAGTTCAAAAGCATTCAATGGTAAGAAGGGAGTTGCAATAAGTCATTCTTCCATATAAAACTATTTTTTTTTAAAAGAAGACAAGATACATGATCAAGTGCAAAGCATTAAAACACTGTCAAAATTGTTTTGTAACCTTGAAAAAATCTTTATAGAAGAACATTGTTGTTTTCATGTAATAAACTATAAGCGAGCACTTATATTTGTATACATTGTAAGATGTTAACACCCTCCATCGAGTAAACCCTTATGATCACACTCTCGTTCAATTTTATTTGTTTAAGTAAGAGTGACTAACTTTTAAAGAATACTCATGGTCTTATCGTAAGAGTGACTACTACTAAATAATGTAGAGTCTTAACCAAGAGTGGTTGTTTTCCAAAGAATACTTTGTCTTATCCAAGAGTGATTTTGGTTCAAACAATACTCAATCTTAGTCTTAAGTGACTGTTATTCAAAGAATATTCTATCTTAGTCAATATTGACTATGATACAATAAAACCTGAGTGAGTTTTCCAAGGGTGGTTAAAGTGCAAACAATACTTTATTTTTAGTTAAGAATGTGTGTGTACAAACAATATATATGTGTGTGTGTACACACACACACACACACATATATATATATATATATATTAAAATCCATGAATATTAGGCATCATTGACAACTAATTGCAGTCTTTCTCAAGGAAAACATTACTTTGTGGTTTTGCTCCTTACACATGTATCCATCATTCATCTCAAACAAGTAATAGATTAATAAGAACCTCAATGTTATGAATTTTTTTCTTATATAAGTGTATCCTAAAATATTCTTTTTTTCATAGTTCATTTGTTGGACGTATGTTGTTATGGAGATCAACTACTAAAAAAAACTTACATGGTTATCCATCGATGTTTGTTATTTTGGTTCATACATAATTGTTTGATTTCTTTTCTTCTTCAATTATTTATAGTTGTGTTGATATATTATAGTGTAAAAAACAAACTGACTCGTATGAGTACGATTACTATGTTATGCAATGGATAACAATTACTATACGTGCTCGTATTACAATTAATTAGGAAACAATAAATATTTAATTGAATCAAATACTTTATAACTTTATCTTTTTATATATTAATTGAAATTATTACTTTTTTTCTTTTGTGTGTAGAAATTTAATAATCTTACATCAATGCATGAGAAGTTCATACAATATGTGATGAGAGCGAGTTTCTACAAAATATATATATATATATATATATATATATATATATATATATATATATATATATATATATATATATATATATAAAATAAAAATGTACAATAATACGTGATGCATTTATTGGTTTATGTTTATAATTTATATAATATAAATTAGAGAATGTCTTACCACATCTGAGTTAATGTTTATATTCATATCAATTATTTTTAGTAATTACATTTCAACTTTTATTGTTTATACATTATTTTTATTATTTTTAAATATTTTTATTTAAATATATTATTGTATCATATTAGACCTTATTTAGTTTATGTTTGTTATTTATATAATATAGATTAATGAGGATCTTCCTATGTGAGTTAATATTTATATTTACATTTGATTTAAAGTGAATATCATATGAATTATTTTTAGTTATTACATTTCAACTTCAATGTTTATTTTATTGTATTTACATTGTTTTTATTATTTTTAGACACTTTTATTTAAAATTTTAAAGTATCTATGAATATCTTAAAAACTCTAGTTGGTATCAAATAATTGGTAATTTTACGTGGATATTTAACTTGTAACATGAAAATGATTTTAAATAAGACTGATAGAAATATATGCACTTCCGCACATGTGTGTCAACTTTATTGTACGATAATAAAAAGGTAAAAAATAATTATTCTAATTATTATTGAAATAAAAATGTATTAAATTTATAAAAATAAATATTTTTAAAATTAATTATAGAAAAATTAATACAAAAATTAAAAGATAAAATAATTTATATTAATAAAAATAAAATAAATAATAAATTGTTTAAAAAAAAACGTTATCGAACAATTAAAAGAAATAATTTCCATTAGTTATAGATATGTAACAATTATTTAAGTATGTATTCATATTTAATTTTTAATAGAAGAATACTTTGAAAATTGCTTAATTTACTAAAATATCATATATATTTTTTTATCGTATCACATTATTTAAATAATTTACAAAAATTTTGTCTCATTTTTTTTCTTTTTCCAATTTGTTTACAACTAAATAATTTCAATTTTTACTCTATTTATATTATCTTATCTTCTTCTTTATTTCTTCCTTGACTTTTATTTCCTAATTTTGAAAAAGTCAAAACCCTTCAACCATAAAATTAATCATATTTAAGACTTGGTCCTACTCCATCTATTTCTTAAAACTTATCTATTGTTTCAATTACGTGTCTTATTTTAGTCTTCAAATAATCTTATTAGAAATATAAAATATTAATTTATCAACGAACCATCAGACATAACTTTAACTTTTTTTTCTCCTTTATATCTTATTTAAGATACGTGAATGCATCGAATTTAAGATAAATTTTATTTTATTATAAATATAAAATATCAATTTATTAATGAACAATCACACCGACACTTTTTCCTACTTTATATTTTATTTAACTTCTAGAACATAAAGGTATATCTTGTTATAATACTTTCCAGTAAAACTTTTAAAATTTATTTATTCAAAGTACAAGAAAACAGACGAGACTTTCATGGTTGTATGTACAGGTCCAAAATTACTATTATTATTTTTATTCATTATTGTGTATAATATTCAATTATCTAAAATATTAATACTTACAAAACCAAGAAGAAAAATTATATTTATGATAATATAAACAAAAGATATAATAAATTAAATTAAGTTATTATGTATTATTATATGTTGAAGCATAGTTTATTTGTATATTAAAATATTTATGAAAAAAGCCTATAAATATATAGTAATATATTTTCATTTTTTATTTTCATATTTACAACTTTTTTTTTTTAATTTGAACGTTGGAGTCTACTAGACTTTCTTATTTTTGCGACAAATAAAAAACTATACTTACTTTAAAGATTATAATAGTCTATCTAAAATATCATATCCATTTAAGTTAAAATATCATTAACAAATCAATAAAATTTATCTCATTATAAAAATTATATATATTTATTCATGGTTAAATTTTAAGATAAAAATTTATCAAAATTTAAAACACGTACAAATTCTGATTTGAATCAACGTTAGAAACTATAAATATATTTAACATTTTTTTATTTTATCCTTTATGTATAAGACCTTTTTTTTTTTACTTTTAGATTATGAAATTAGAAGTTACTTTTTTCTAAAAATATATTTCATCATTACACAACATAAAGAGAAAAATAACTTCAAATTATATAATACAAAATTTACAACCTCTCCTATTTTTCTTTTTAGCTTTTATCAGTAATTCAATCTTATTCTTCTTAAATTTTGAATTGCATAATTTAAAAGTTAATTTTAACTTTTTATCTTTCAATTTAGAAATCTCTTTAAAAAAATATTTTAGATTATATAATTCTAAAGTTAATTTCTATTTTTAAATTATATAATAACACGAGTTTTGTTTTTTCATAAAAAATACAAGAGAAAAGGTATGAAAGTACAGGAAGGAACTTGCAGTAGTTTGTCTTGTTTTGTATTCCATTGTGTTAAAGAATTATAGAAACATTTAGATCCACGTCAGCACATGAAATTAAGGTTCAAATTAGGGCACAAAAGCGTGTTCTATGGAGAGTTTTTCTGTCAAGTGCCAGCTATGGACCATTATGACCAAGAACAGGAAGAAAACGTGTGAAGCATGCCACCGTGTCTTTAGAAAACATGTCATTAGCAGTGACCACCCTTATAATTAGATTTTCGGAGAAATAGAGAAGTGTTTTACCAAACGTGGGTTTTTGACTACACAAAAGAGAGAGAGAACAAGCATATCCAAAAGTTCATATCAATTTATTACATTCTTGTACATGTATTTACTAAACTGAAGGTTTAGTTTGTTTCTGTCAAAGCTGGTTTTGTCGATTGAACAGTGATGTCTCTGTTCGGTGCTAATTCCATCTGTGAGGTTGGCAAAGATGCAGCAGGAGTTGCTGGTATTTTACCTCCTTTTCTTTATGGGGTGATTTATTCTGGTTAAAAAGATTGAAAACTAGAAGAAAAAACTTTACTTTTTGAGATTAAACTTAGACCCATCTCTGTGTTGATCACCATATACACTTCTTGGATTGCAGGTAATGTGTTTGCTTTTGGGTTGTTTTTATCGCCCATGTAAGTTTCTTAAAGTGAACACCTTTGACAATTGAGCTGAGAAGAGTTTGTTGTTTATCTTTTCATTGGTGATAATAACTTTTGTTCTGTTCTGTTCTGAACTCTAGACCTACATTTAGGAGAATCATCAGAAATGGGTCAACAGAAATGTTCTCAGGGCTGCCGTATGTTTATTCTCTCTTGAACTGCTTGATCTGCTTGTGGTATGGCACACCTCTTATATCACCTGATAATCTGTTGGTGACAACTGTTAATACAATTGGAGGAGTCTTTCAGCTTGTGTACATAACCATCTTCTTGATTTATGCTGAGAAAGCAAGAAAGGTTAATCTTTTGATGAACTATTGGAGTCTTGTGAATGATAAATGCAAAAAATAAAAAAAATAAAAAAATTGGTTTATTTTCTTAAGATGTTGTGTACTATAAACTGTCATTTGATAGGTGAGAATGCTTGGATTACTCTTAGCAGTTTTGGGCATGTTTGTCATCATACTAGTTGGGAGCTTGCAAATTAATGACAGTGCAATGCGACGGATGTTTGTGGGACTCTTGAGTTGTGCTTCTCTCATTTCAATGTTTGCCTCTCCATTGTTTATAATTGTATGTTTGTCACTTCCTAGACACCAATCCATTTATCAGTTTTTGCATCTGTTACTTTGGTGAATTTGTTTTACATATTTTGTCTATGTAACTTCTCAGAAATTGGTCATTCGGACAAAAAGTGTAGAATTTATGCCTTTTTATCTTTCACTTTCCACCTTCCTGATGAGCATCTCCTTCTTTCTTTACGGATTGGTCAGTGATGATACCTTCATTTATGTGAGTTTCCTTTCAGCTCGATTGTTCTCGAGATACTCATTTTAGTTTCAGATCCTTTTTTCCTTTGTTGATTTGACATGAAATAAATCTGTCCGTGTTTGATTTTCTAGGTGCCAAATGGGATAGGAACTGTTTTAGGAATTGTGCAATTGATATTATATTTCTATTACAAGAGTTCATCCACTGAAAACTACAGACAGCCCTTGATAGTATCGTGTGAATGATCCATGCTGGTGAGTGTTGGCAAAGTGGAGGCGTAGGCAAATGCATCATGATTGATTAAGATTTATGGTCTTTTCGTCGGTGAGATAGTTCTCTGAAATTAGTAGCAGCAATTCTATGTGTTTGAAATGTTTTCCATTAGTTGAATGAGTGAAATTTATGGTTTTGTGTGTGAAGTTTTTCCACGCAATTCATGGAGATGTGTGAATTGCATTGAAACTTTTCACAATATTTTAATTTCATTTCTGGCTGTGCCTTATGTCAACTTTCTATTGTTGCTATATGAGAATGAATATGGTAGAAACCAACTTGTATACAAAAATACCAGTGCAATTCGCAATAATCTCTTCCTAAACCAATGTTCTACTGGGAATTGAATTCGTAACTTTGACTTTGATATCAATGGACTTACCACTAGATAAAAAACTATAGCTAATAGTTAGAGTGTAACTCTTTCTACTTCAGAGCACAACAGCTTAAGTATACAATTTGATTGTGATTCGATCCATCTGACTTTCATCACATGACAATTGATGTTACTTGTTGTAACAAGTTCTCTTTTAACAATTGTATTCGATTATGACTCGGTGCACCTAGATTACATCACGGGACACTTGTGTAACCCGTAACAATGCTAATGATCAATTATAGCAAACTTGCCTGTGAGCATGAACTTTGTAGTTAAAATATTCTAAGTAAGATTAGAGCCATTAGGTGACTGAAGGAAGAAACTTAAAAGAATAGTGTTAATATTTGACATTTGCATAAGAATAGGATTTCCCAGTAAACCAAGTATTAAGTTAATAAAAAGTTGTAACTGATCTCCTAGTTGATAATGTGTCGGTTAAACTAGATACCATTTTTGTGTAGTTTCCACAATTATCAGATATCCATAAACTTCCTTTACGTTCTTTTTATTCTTTGCTTTTGTTAATGCAGCTTCCTAATGCGTCAATTATGAAATGATACTGAAATGGAAAATGCATAATTGAATTCTTGGAAAAAACTGCAATTTTATGAAATGATAGTTACATATTTGAACTGATTACACCATGTCATTACTGTGAAACCTCATTGTCTGTCTGCTACAACTTACAAGAGATAGAAAAACCCAGTAAGCGAGTACTAAAGTAAATCTCTTAGAGTAGTCCTCATTGTAACAGTTCCTACTTCCTGCATCAAACAGAATAAAAGTTAGACATAAAAAAATGCAGCAAAAATGTTGCCTGAAACTGAAACAGAGACATTCCTGTGATTCAGTATTGTGAAGCAAACACTGTTGCATGCTATTGAGTACCAAGAAGTCATTGTGGAAGAAAATTCAAACTTTTTTGTGTGTGCATCTATGCATTCATTTAAAATGAACACAAACAACTCAATTTTGGCAACAAATGTTGGGGGTGTAGAAGAGGATTTTATTTTGATTCTCATTGAACATATATCCACGAGGGACTAAGAGTTTTAGATGTGATTAAGCTTCAGAACGAAGATCACTCCCACAAGACCAAAACTTGTAAGGATATATTCAAAGATCCTAATTGTGCTTAAAAGAAATGGACATAAATATCATGCATTCACTCATTTTACTTTATAGGTACCAAATAGGTCTAGTATCATCATTGTCCCCATTGCAACTTCTTCCTGCAACTCCATATGCCATGTTAAAATACACTTTTGTTCGGAATACGAATTCCGGAACTCAAAAGGGTGTAAAATTGAAATTTTTAAGTAAATGGAGGTGCAGGAAGAACTATGGAAGAAGCTGCCTGTCCCCATTCATCATGTTGGTCTTATAAAAAATGATCCTGCGTACAGTTAAGAACCTTAGTATCCTATATGATGATAAGAGTTACCTGTTGTGATGTTTCCATGAAGTGGTGAATTTGATTCTGTGAATGACGAAGAAGTCTTCCTCTTTCATCATAGAGAATGAGGCCACTAAAACTTGGCAACTCACACTTCTCCCCTCTTAGTATTGGTCTTTGCCACACTGGAGATTCTGAGTTATGGCTTTGCCACCCACTTTGAAGACCCTGCTGCCTTTGTAAGCCAAGTAGTGGGGATCCCCTCTCTCTCTGCCATGCAATGTTCTCCTCCAATTTCCTTGCCTTGCTCCACAGCATTGACCCCATCAGAACCCTCTTTACTGAAATCCACCCTACACAACTTGGCTTTGACCATTCTGTAGTTGTTGTAGTTGTAGTAGTAGTAGTAATAGTAGCATCAAAATTAGTATTAGTGTTTGTAATTGTGGTATTCTTTTCATTCTCATCATCTAAAGCACCCTCTTGGTGTACAATCTTATTGTTAATGGCCTTCCTTCTAAGTGTAACAACAATGCAGAGGCACACAAGAGCAAGGCTTGCACATGCAAGAAGAAGAACAGCACCTAGTGTTGAAATCTTCAATTTGTCTTCCAAATCCCACAAAGCTTCCATGAGTTTTCTTTTTCCTTTTTCTACTTTGAGTATGTCCAAGTGAACTGAGGAAGAGCCTAGGTTGTTTTAGCGGAGTATGTTTGGTAATTAATGTAGAATAATGAAAGTATGATGAAACATTGATGGTGATGTTGCCATGTTGGGTTGGCAAGTTTCATATGAGGTCCACCGCTAATGGAAATGTTGAAATTTGGGCCCCAATAAACACCTCGATGTACTTAATATTGCTATCCGTTGAATTGAAAGGTGGCTCACCGTTCAATGATTAATAAAGGCTTCTCACGAGAATTCTGTGGTTGTCATCAACTCATGGAAAACTCAGTTTTAGATCTTTGGAAATGGGAAATAGAAGCTCTGTGCTTCTACTCTGCAACTAGAGAGCTCATGGAAAGTAAACTTTAAAGCTGTGATTATGAGAAATATCATCTAAACATGTCTGATAATGATATTGACAACTTATTTTACGTTATAGTTTATGATTGGTTGGATTTAAATTTATAGATTAATAAAATAATGACACATAGTTTATTGTCTAAATATGGCTAATATATCATAATTCAAAAAATATATATCACTTTATTTTCAAATAAGTCAACTATGAAGAAGATTTAGTTGGGTATCAAATTAAAAAAATAAATAAAAATTGGTTTTCTATATTTAACTGTTTTTCTAATTAAAACAATTATCTATAATAAACATTCTTTCTGTAATAAAATTATAAAAATGATTTATATTTATTTTTATAATATTATTAATAATAATTGTATTATTTTTTGTAATCAAGAAAAAAAACACGTACATTTTTATAATACGCGTGTTTCCATCAGTAATAATACAAAAATTGATATGAAATAACAGTAAATCAAATCATATAAAAGTTTTACTCAAATGTCATTTAGAATTAAAATGATATGAGAAGTGATTGAAAACTCTGGTACTGAATTGGAAGCTTTAGTGTTGCTAATGAGAAAAACAATTACATATAAAACTAGTTTTTGAAACCAATATTAAGATTAATTTTTATGGTATTTAATGTTATAAATTTATTTAATTATTATTTTGGAACCTTTTACTATATGTATTATGTGGTTTTATCTTAAGAGTGATTTAAAAGTGAATTTAAGTCTTCAATGCTTCTAATAAAACTCGTGCAACAGTAATTTACGTTTCAGAAAATAATAGTTTTGGAAAGAAAAATAAAACAATTAAGAAAAAAAGAACACGAGGATACCGCAAATTTTTTTCCACCATAACTTTTTTCCTACACCCTATATATTTCAAACTGCCTGTTTTACCCTTTATAATTTATATGTGTAGAAACCTTTTATAACTTTGTGATTTTCATGTTATTTTAAACATCAAAATTTTGACAAAGAATTAAATGAAAATCAAGGTTTGTAGAGCTCAAAGATTGGAACACATTTACTAAACATTGATAATTTTTTTAAGAGTTTTCGAACATTTAATGCCTTTTCGTTTCTTTCCAAATATTATAGAAGTTTTTTGGATTGATAACATGAAATGTCTATCAAGTTTGACTATCATTTTTTAAGCATTTTGGTATCATACATTTTATGCATAACAATTCTTGTACTTGGAATTAGAAAAGGAGAGAGAGAAAAAAAACTAAAGTCACGATACGTAATAAGTTTTAATGTTAAATAATTTTCACGTCAAATTTTCACCCATATATAGTTTTCATGTCATTGATGCATATGTTTATAGTTATTGCGGTTATTGTTTATAAATTGCTCCAATCTTATGAATAGGAGAATATTAATGGCTGAGAATGTCATAAATAAATGGAAAAAATTTCAAAATCATTATTAGGATGTTTTTAGAAAATATAATTCCAGTATAAATTAGATCATCCAAACTCACAATTAAAATTTTACCTCCCTCACCTAACTTTGTAAACAATGTATGTTCACAGAAACATTTTTCAAAGTCATTTTGTAGAAAATATCCTTTTATCCTGTTGTACCATGTCCTTGGTGCATGTTTGAATCCATATATATATATAGTGTCTTTCTTAGTTTGTATACTTTCTCTTCTTCTCCCTTCTTTATAAACCCAATCGATTGTTGCGCATAGATTTCTTCCTTAAGCTCTTTAGAAGGAATGTACTTATCACATCCAATTGAAATATAATCCATCTATTTTGTGCAGCCAATGAAAGGATTAGTGTTTAGTTTGGCAACAAGTGCGAATACCTCTATATAATTCACTCCATAGTGTTGTGCATATCCTTTTGCTACTAACCGTGCTTTGTATTCGTCAATATCTCCATTCTCATTGAGCTTGGTCTTGTATACCCATTTGACTCCAATTGGCTTCACTTCTTTTGGCATCTTAGTTAATTTCCACGTTTGATTTTTTTTTCTATAGCTTTCATCTCTTTTATCATTACATCACGCCATTTCTTACTCTTGACAGCTTCTTCAAAATTTTCTGGATCAATTACTGTTGTAAGAATCGCCCTTATATCATCATCAGACAATCCTTCTCCTTCTTCATAATCTACCATCCAAATAGGTTCTTTGTGTTGCCTTTAAACCCTTTCTTCAAGTGTAGTCTCAGGTACTAGAGTGTGAGACTTAATTCTAGAATCTATTTCAGTAGCATTTTGTGACTCTGCTTGTTACGACTCCTCACTGTTTGGTGTGTCAAGTTGTATACCAAAGCTATTCTCATCATGTTCCTCCCATTCAACAATATTTTGTTGATTCTCTGCTTTATTATGCTCTCAATTCCAGCCCTAATGCTCTTCAAATATTACATCCTTGGTAATTGTAATTTTTTTGTTAACTAGATCAAATAACATATATGTTTTGGATTCATCACTAACCCTGAACAGAACACATTGTTTACTCTTATCATCGAGCTTAATTCGTTATTGATCAAGTGTGTGAACATGGACAAGACAGCCAATGACTCAAAAGTAGTCCATAGAAGGCTTCACTCAACTCCAAACTTCTTTAGGGGTTTTATCATTTACTACTGCTGTGGGGGCTCCTATTGAGAATATAAGCACACCACTTTGTTGCTTCTGGCCAAAAACTTTAGCTACCTGCCTTCGATTCAACATTGCACGAACTATATTCATGATGGTTTTATTCTTCCTTTCATCAACTCCATTATGCTAGGGAGTATATGCAGCAGTTAATTGCCTCCTTATTCCTTGATTTCTACAAAAAAGCATCAAATACTTTTGAAGAAAATTCACCTCCCATATCCGTCCTCAAACATACAATGTTTTCTTCAGTTTCTTTTTCAACCATTGCCTTAAAGCTTTTAAAGAACATACAATGGTTTTATTCTTCCTTTCAACAACTCCATTTTGTTGGGGAGTATAGGCAGTAGTTAATTGCCTCTTTATTCCTTCATTTCTACAAAAAACATCAAATACTTTTGAAGAAAATTCACCTCCTATATCCGTCCTCAAACATACAATGTTTTCTCCAGTTTCTTTTTCAACCATTGCCTTAAAGCTTTTAAAGAAAGAAAAAACTTCAAATTTCTCACCCAAAAAATACACCTGTGTTTTACGTGATAAATCATCAATAAAACTTAGGAAGTATTTTATTTTGTTCTTTGATGTTGGTTGAATGTGTCCGTACAGATCTGTATGAATCAGCCGCTTAGAAGCTCTCCGCTAACTTTTCTTAGGCATAACGTTTCAATGCAGCTTTCATGCTAGAGAATGTGCATAAAGACTTTGAGGAATGGTAATTAAAGACAACCCTGTCACCATTTTCTTAGAGACAAGCATTTTTAAGCCATCATACCTTAAATGTCCGAGCCTATTATGCCATAGTTGAGACTTGTCCTCAACATTTGTCTGGAAGCATTTTGTTGTTGCTACGATTGCTGTCAAAACAAACATTCTATTTGCACTCATTTGAATCTCCATAATCTGCCCCTTCTTTAGATGAACAACACTGCACTTGTTGTTTTGAATATTTATACTCAAACCTTTTTCTTGCAGTTGTTTGGGACTCAATAAATTATTTTTGAGTTCAGGAACATAGTATACATGAGTAATGACATGTACAACAACTTTTACCATCAATCACACACTACCTTACGGGTGTTATTCCCCAATTTCACCTTGTGTCGGAAACTCTAATCTAATTCTGAGAACAACTCCTTATTACCACTCATGTGATTGTTGCATCCTTAGTCAAGAAACCACTCATCATTTCCTTCTTTGCTCTCAACAATAGCCATTAACAAAATCTCATCCTCTTGTTCTTCTTTATCTTCCACTTTTGCATAATAGCCATCCTTTTCCCGGGAAGTGTCCAAGCTTGTGACATTTGAAATATTTTACATCGACTTTATTAAACATTTATTTGTCCCTTCCTTTACCTCGAGAGGATCCTTAAGTTCTTCTTCTTACTCTACCTCATCTTAATCTTGACAAATAGAGAATGTTATTAAGTAACGGTTGAATGTTGAACAGTAAGGTTGTTGTTTAATAAGAAAATCATGTTTCTTAAATTAGATTTTGAAGTATAATACATGTAAAATATAATAAAAATAAATATAAAATTTCAAACGAAACTTTACCAACAAAAATAAATAATATATGGACTTGAAAGATAAATAAAAATGAAAATGAATGAGATGAGTTGACGATAAAAAGAAGTAAGACTAAGGAGAAGTCATGCTATGAAAGAAGAAGAATGTTGAAGAAGACAAAAGATGAGAAAAAACATGTTCGAAAATGATTTAGGAATACATGGTGATTTAGTAAATATACATTGAGCCACAATAAATATGTTTGGTAATTATTGCTTACCTAATTTATTTTATATTTTATATTATATATATATATATATATATATATATATATATATATTATATTATTTTATTTTATTTTATTTTATGTATATACAGTATGTACAGTAAAATTTGGAAGTAAAAAGAAGAAAACAAGGGGTTAAAAAAAAATCCTTATTCATGTGCTTCCCAAGTTGGGATGTAAGTGTTGGAAACATTAATATAAGTATTTTATCTATAAATATGTCCTTTTATTCTAAGATGTATAGTCGTTAAAATATATAATATATTTACTAAATAATTTAGCATCAATTAATTATATAAATAATGAAGAAAATATTTATATGGATTGACTCAAATAGTAAGAATCTTGTCTCATAATTAAATTGTTCAAATTCTGATAACATCATTTTGGAAATGGAATATATTAAGTTGGTCCATATCAAGTATTGTTTATCATATAAATAAATAGAACAGGTTAAAAACATATAGTATTTGATAAATATATTATTGTTATTACATATAACATAATTAATATTATAATTATATATAGTATTAACTTCTATATTTATTAAATACTATAATTAATAATAAATACAATTGACTTTTCTTAACATTAAATATTTTATTATTTAAGATAACTCTAAATTGAAAATCTCTATTAATTATATTATATTTAATAAAAATAATATATTTAATTGTATTCGTAATTTGCAAACAAAAATAAAGAATTGTTATAAAATTTATCGCATATATATATATATATATATATATATATATATATATATATATATATATATATATATATATATATATATATATATATATATATATATATATATATGAATTGGGAAAGATTTAGTTTATAAACATACTTTAAAAACAAATTTTAACATTGATATAATGAATTTGTATTGTACATAATGATTTATCTAAGTGTTCAAATAATATACTAAAAGTTTTAAACTAATATTAAGAATCTTTATATAAATCTAGTTGGATATAAGAGTAACCTAGAGCTAGATATTTTCACTCATTTTATCTCGTGTATGTGTAATAAGTGACGTGTATATATGTAATTAATTTTATTTTATAAGTGATTAAAAAATAAATGAATGTTAATAAATACAATAATCAATACATAATTAATTGTGTAATTAAGTTATTAAAATATATATGTAATAATTGTTGTTACCTCAAAGATGGAGTAAATAATTATTATATTAAAAAATATTTACCGTTTACCATTTTTATGACATAATAAATATAATGAAATTTTAAAGCGTTAATTTTACAATAGAAAATCATCATGTATTTCTAAATTGTAAAGAGTTAAGCTAATAAAAAGAAAATGATAAATGAAAAGTTATGTAGAAACATTTACCAACATGTACAAACTTATAAAAAAATCTATCAACTTGTACATAAAAGTTATTTATCATTTATAAACAATGAAAAACTACTAAGTGATGATATATATAGAAATACTTTAAAATGTTTGATTTGTTGCATGACAATCCATTTTTGAATTCTTTAAAAGGTTTAACAAATTTAAAAGTAAATTTACATCTTGTTTAGATATATGACAATAGATTACTTATTTTAAAAGAAATAAAGAAACACAAAGAAAAAATTTAATTCTAAAATTTAACAAACCTACCATATACAAACATTTGTATTTTTTATGGAGTGATTCTAAAAAACTTATAAAACTAAACCCTAAGAAATTGTATGCAGACACCGTTCTTCTTTCCTCATTCCCTTAACAAAAAAAAGCATGTCTTCTTCCTCCAATGAACTCATCCTCACTAGCTCCCCTGACGGGCCAATCATGGTCTACGAGACTGTTAGCCGCGCCGCCGTGACACGGTTCTCCAGCAGCCGATCTCCGTGTCGCGGCCTGACCATGGTGGGCCGGAGATTGTTGGCAGCCTCACACGTATCATCAGACACGGGTGCAGGCTCCATCAACATCTACAATTGGCACGGTTCTTCTGTGTTTCGTAACTTCCCCGTGCCAGAACCCATTGCTCCTCTCATTGCAACACCGGATGGAGCATTTCTCTTCGGTGGTGGCATCTCAGGGAGTGTTCTATCTCTTTCAGGTTCTTCTGGGGATGTCATCAGATCAACTGTTGTTCACTCAAGTCCAGTTTCCAGTCTTCATCTGAGCGACGATGGGTCACTTGTTATCTCAGGCAGTGAAGATGGAACAGTTGTTATTGTTCCTAGCTTCAAGATCGTTGCTGAGGGTTCCTTGGAGGAGAATGTGGAAGACTTGATCTTGCACAAATGGAAGGCACATTCTGATTCCGTGACTGCTTTCAAGTCAGTGATGGGTACTTTGGTTTCTTGCTCATTAGACCGAACATGCAAGTTTTGGAATCTGGAAAACTGTGGGGTCCTTATGCAGACTGTGACATTACCTTGTTCCGTTTCTGGGGTTGCCGTAGATTCATCGGGGTCAACGTTTTACGCCGGTGGTGCAGATGGGTTTGTTTATAATGGGCCGGGGAAGGTTGAAAGTAGAAAAGAAGTGGGTGATAAGGGTTGTAATAAGGTGAGAAAATGGGGTCAAAAGCATAGTGGGAGCATTGTGTCATTGGCTTTGGTGAAGGAAGAGAGGAATGTGGTGTCTGCTGCAGAAGATGGGAGTGTGTGGATGTGGGATGTTGAGAAAGGAGAAGTTGTGATGGTTTTTGGGGATGAATTGATAACTATCAGTGACATGATTGTGATAAAGGGAAATGGTGGTGGGTTTGGAGTTGGAAATGGAAATGATGTTGCAGTTGATGAAGGGAATGGGTCTTTCACTTGTTCTAGGTTATGTGAAGAAGAGATTCTTAGGACAATGAATGAAATGACAGCCCTTGGGGAGGTCAAAGATGTTGTATTACAAGACAGGAAAAAGGCCATTGAAATGTTGGAATCTGTGATTGAAATGTATGAGAGACTTTTGAAGCTTATCCTTAAGGAAGCTACAGAAGCCATTGAAGAAGAAGAAGAAGAAATGGATGAAGAAGACAAAGATGATGAACATGAAGAAGAACACCAGAAAGATGATAAGAAGGAAGGAACTAGTACTTTTGGTCGTCAATGTACTGCAGAAACATGATAATTTTTTGTAGCATTATTTGGTGTTTGGGAATGATAATCAATTTTAATGTTTTTATTTTATCTACATATATTGAATTTTTCGAGCGCACAAATAAATTTCAAATATTTGAAAGAGAATTTTATGAAAATATATATACTAATAATTTGTGTATAGAAAATCATTTAATTTTATTTTCAACTACTAGTGAAATAGAGTTTTAACTTTGATATCTTACTTGTTCCTTATTATAAGAAAGTTTATCAAAATTGTCAAACTACAAGTTGACAAGTTTTTTTTTTTTTTCTTTTCTTAAGTATTTTCAAGTTTATGAGTTAGCTACTTATTTTATTAACTATATTTTATTTACGAAAAATGGTAGGTTATATATATAGAAATTGAAAATAACATGAAATTAATTAGCTAACTAAATTATTCAAGAATGACCATTCTAATTACTTTTATATAGACAACGAGAAGAATTTTTTTTTTAAAATTTAATTAAAATTATATAGCATGAACATGTTTATAGAACTGCCTATGTATTCAAACTAAATGATATATATATATATATATATATATATATATATATATATATATATATATATATATATATATATATATATATATATATATATATATATATATATAAACTAAAATGTTTCTATTAAATATTTCATTTAATAATTAAAAAATATTTAATAAATTATATTTTTTAACATTACTATAAACACTAAATAGAATAATAAAGTAATTTATCTAATAAATATAATAATTTAATTCCAATAAGTAGATTTTTAAGTATTATTTAGCAAATATAATAAGTACGATATATTAGTTAAATACTTTATGATCAGTTAACTACATAAATAATGAATAGAAATATCAAGATTAGTTTGCATAAGTAATACCGGACTTGTGTCTCTTAATTAAATCGTTCAGAACAACATTTTGAATATGGAATATATATATATATATTATATTTGTCAGTGTTATTAGTTTAATGTGTAATAAATAATTCTAGCAGGTTAAAAAAAATTCATGAACAAAGTATTTGATGCACATATTATTTTTTTAAAACATAACAATTATTTATACAGTACTAACTGAAATATTTATTAAATACTATATAATTAAGTAATAAATATATATTAAATAAATTTATTTAATAATATAACTATATTGAAAATTTTACTAACTATATTATATTTAATACATATAATGTATTTAACTTTCATAATTATCAAAATAAAAAAAATGTTATAAAATTTGACTTCAAATTATATATATATATAAAATTTATTTTTGTGTCATATTTTTAACTTAATAAATTTAAATTTTAATAAATAAAAAATAGTATTTTTCATTTAACGAAATAACTAATTGAATAATTTTTTATTTCAAAATATATAAATAAAATTTATGTTTAAAATTAATTGTCACTTAACTTCTTTAATACTATTTTTACACAATTATATTTTTTTGAAATTCTATTATCTTTGTATTTTTTTATTTAATTACTTATTAAATAAATAATAAAACTAAAAAAATTGAAAAAGCGAATACAATGGAAATTTTTTTTTGCTATTCTATAAATAAATAATTAAATAATGAATTATTAGAGAAAAAAAATAGTTCTTAAGCATCCTTTAAATAATAAATTTGGACACATTGTAATTCATTTATGTTTACAAACATACATGATTTATCTCATATATTTAATTGTTACTTAAAATAATAGTAAACTGTTACAAATAATACTATAAGAGTATGTACATTAATCTAGTTGAATATTTTCATTCCTTTCATATATTATATGTGATTAGTCATGTGTAATAGATATATGATTTAATACATCATTTGGTCCCTTCTTTTGGGGCTTTGGTTCAAAATAATCTCACCTTCGGAAAAAAAATCATTAAGGTCCCATATTTTATTAAAAGTTGTTCAATATCATCCTTTTGCCAGACAGCTTTAAAATTGTAACGGTGCAGATGCTAGCGTGACAAAACATTAGTGAGTTGTTTGAAACGAAGCTTACATGATAGAGTATGAAGTCATTTAAAATACGTTAAATTAAAAAATAGGTTAAATTAAAAAAACTCTAACCCCAATTTGATTATTCCATCAACCTCAACAGTCCATCCTAACCCCAAAAATAGGTTACTCCGACTAAAATCTCTACAGTCCACCATTAACCTCCTTTGCACCACTTTCTTCCACCTGTAGTCCACCATCCTTCTCCTTTGCACCACTTTCTTCCACTTGTAGTCCACCATCAACCTCCATTGCACCAATTTCTTCCACCTACAGTCCACCATCAACCTCCTTTGCACCACTTTCTTCCACTTGGGAATTTTTGTTGTTGGGTATTGCAGATTGCAGTAGAAAAGAGACATCTTTTATTGTTGAGTTTGTGCTTGGAAATATGGCAATTGGGCTTGCGGATTACAATAATACTCTAACACTGAGAAGAAAGAGGGTTGTGGTTTCTAACGAAGTGGAAGCTTCGCCTCAAGTTACCACTCCATTGAAGAAAATATGCAGTCGTGGAATCCTTTCCATCTCTGAGATGTCTCCCCTTGAAGCCCTTCATCAGGATATTCTAGTATTATAGAGTTTTGATGGTGAATTGCAGAGGTTGATGGAGTAATCAAATTGGGGTTAGGGTTTTTTTTAATTTAACCTATTTTTTAATTTAATCTATTTTTTAATTTAACCTATTTTAAATGACTTCAGACTTTGCCACATAAACTTAGTTTCAAACAGCTCACTAATGTTTTGCCACGCTAGCATCTGCACCGTTACAATTTTAACGCTGTCTGCCAAAAGGACAATATTGAACAACTTTTAATGAAATATGGGACCTTAGTGATTTTTTTCCGAAGGTGGGATCATTTTGAACCAAAGCCCCAAAAGAAGGGACCAAATGATGTATTAAACCTAGATTTATTAAATATGTGAATTTAAGTATATTTAAAAGAAAATAGATATAAAAAAATGTGCGATAATATGGGAAATAAAAGTTAATTATTGAAGGAGGTAACATATTTAAATAAAATATAATTTTACATTAGTTAATTTTTTAATCGGTGTTTTAGTTTATGTTATGTAAGAACTCAGAAAATAGAGTATTAGAGTAAATAAGTATTTTAAAATAATGAGACTGAGTATTTTAGTTTAAAATAATTTAATAATATAAATAGAATTTCTTAAACTCATCTCATTATCTAAAATACTCATTATCTCTCTAAACCTTCTTCTCTAAGTTCTCTCTCTTCTCTTCACAAATTCTAACTCCTTGATCCTCTGTTTGACGATCAAGAAATGTCTAGGAGATAAAAATAGAGTAATCTTCATTCCTATCCAATCAACTTTTCGTAGAGCAAGTAAATTATGACTCATTTTTCCTTTTGCTCTTAGTTTGAGATCATGTCTAGGAATCTTTGATCGCATGTGAAATCTGTCTCTTTTTCCTAGTTCCTTGTAGATGTTCTAACAACTCTCTTTGATCACTCTTAGGTAATGTGCAGGCGTTCCTAGAGTTCCTTGCGTTTAAAGCAACTGTGGTACATTCTTAGAGCTGTGATAGTTCTCCTTAAGGTAAGGGAAACCAATGACCTTTCTTGATGTTACTTTAATTGATGATTTTAGTTAGGTCATTTTAAGTTTGGTTAAAACTTGAAGTTTATTTTCCTTTGTATGAATTGTGATTTGAATACTTTAAAATAGTTAATGTTGTGATGGATGTTATAGAATGTTATGAATCTGTTTGGATGTGTTCTTGATGGTGAAATTTTGTGTTTGTGAAGTTACTGATGTTAATTGAATTGGAATTATTGGGAAGGAAAAGTTAGCTTGAGTTGTATGTTATTTTGGTCTAAAATTGGGGGTTTTAATAGGTGAGTTTGAGAAATAAAGATATAAATGGAGATATGGTAATTTAGGTTCTATTGTATGGTTATTTTAGGACTTGTTGAGTTGAGAGAATTGGTAAATTTATGATCTAGCAATTCTTGTGTTATTTGTTGTGTAAGAACCATAAAACATTTCTTTTGTTCATCACCAAAAACACATATGTGAGATAGGTTTGGCTAGATATAGCTCCCTCTACCAACACTTCTATTTTATTTCCATCTTCATCCATTCTCTTCCATCTTCGCAACCAAACAAGGAATTAATGTGTAATATGTTTACTGAATTCGTTTGTGGAAGCACTTTTGAATTAACTGACTAAGCCTATCTTACAAACATACATATAAGGATTGCGGTACCTAAGTGTTTCCGTACAAAAACTTGGTTATATCCAATTAAGTGTAATACTAATTATAAGCGGAAGCCTCTAGGAAGGTTGTCTTTTTCTCCTACAATGCTAATTTATGCAACCAAATACAAAAAGAAAATTATCCTTTTAGGATGTCATATTGGATTATTGAACATCTTTCGAGCATAAATTCCTTAAAATGACTATGCTCGTCATCAATTAATGGTCTTTGACTATGCTCATCTTGTCACTATGGTCATTATTGTTGACAATTCTTCTGCCAAGTAAGCCAATACCAATTAATGCTTTTTTCAGTTCCTCCATTTTGACTGCTAAAAAATTTCATTTATTAGCAATATTGTTGCTTTTCTAATTCGTTCAAGAAGTGTTTGTACTACTAGAAATAAAAATCTATGACTGCTTCTAAATCTAAAAGAGTCACACAGGTAAGGTGCATAGTCCCATCGTCCTGAATTTCCTAGTTCTTGGAACCATATTGATATACTAATGGAATTACCTTTGTCCTTCCTACTTTTGCAAGATTTTAATGTTCAAAATGAAAACGTGTAGTTCAATATGATTTCATTTGTAAATTACTGCTTATAGAAATTCATGTTTGACATTGTATATTCTTTAGTGATATTTAAGTCTCTTTGAAAAAGAATTGAGTTATACATTCTATAGAACTATTTATTTTGAAACTCAAGAAAGAAAAAGCTAAATTCTATGTGAACATTTTGTTATTCTCAATCTGATGGGTAAGATTTAAAGTGAGAGTATTGAACTTGATTTTTGAGCTCCCGTTGTATCTATTGCTGGGTATTTTATTTGGCCTGGTGTCTTTGGCCCTATCTAGGTGTACGGATATATGTTGTCTATTGTTGACAATCTGCGGAAGGCCACTGGTATTCCACGAGCTTCATTCCCTGTATTGGGAGGCTTATCTGTTGGGTTGAGAGCATTGATATATCTTGAAATCCTCTACTGGGGTTTTAAGAATGTTGACCCGAGGTGTTTGTCCATACGGTCATGAATGTCCTTCACTATTCTTTTGTGTAGGTTGGAGAACATTAAGCATTAACATTTCGGTTGTGGTTGTCCTATTATGGATTCTTCATTTTTGGTCTTCAAACGTTCAACCAAGGACTGAGCGGTCTCGCTTGTTTGGCCATTCCGCCTTATAACTTAAGCTAGCTTGATATTAATTGTGTAAACTATTGATTGTCTACACTTTTTCTTACAATTGTTATTTTTCTTTAGTGGAGATGACAAAACCCTACATACAAACCACTTGGCCAACTTTGAGCAACCAGCCGATAAGGAACGTTTTTCAACTCTTGTCGAGCCCTTCACAAGTGGTCATGGAACGTTTTTCAACTCCTGACTTACCTTCAACCAGTAGGGAACGTTTTTTAACTCTTGTCGAGCCTTTCACAGGTGGTTAGGGAACTTTTTTCAACTCTTGACTTACCTTCAACCAGTCGGCATGGAACGTTTTTCAACTTCTCTCGAACCATTCACAGGTGGTCAGGAAATTTTTTCAACTCCTGACTTACCTTCAACTAGTCGACAAGGAACGGTTTTAAAACTCTTGTCAAGCCCTTCACAGGTGGTTAGGGAACGTTTTCCAACTCCTGCCTTACTTGCAACGAGTCTCAATGAAACTCAGAATCTCTGTCAAGCATACAATAACACACAAAGACAAGGGTCGAAGATAAAATTAATCTACATCAGAAGTCGACTACCTAAAACCCCTTCACACATTATATCGTGTTGGGGCTTGAGGGCTTGTCTACTGTATGACCCACCCGGTTAGCCAAGGACCGGACGCTCGACCATCTAACAAATGACCTACCCATATGGAACAGTCAATAATTGATAATTAATCTGAGCAATAACAGCTATTAATGGTTAGTTAATGAGAATAATAGTCATTGATTATAAATTAATAGGAATAATGAAATTCATTTATTGGTAATTAATGGGTTAGATCTAATGGTAAACTCATTATAATATTTATAAATATATGTCTGAGGCAGGAGGTAAATTAATTTTGATTACTCATCTTTAATACAAAATTATTGAGTAAAATTACTAACTTAAGTGTCAGAGTGGCTTTGATAGGTATCCACCCACTCGGCCTGGACAAGAAAGAGAGATAGCGAACAACATAACCTACATGATGGAGGACCATCAGACAAGTTTGAGTGCTTTGAGTAAGGGATTTCAACTCATACCTGAAACAGAAAGAAAATTGACTTGTGAAATTTGTTGTAGATTGTCATGTTACAATTGATTGAGTTAATATGTTGAGTAAAGAGATTAAATGTGAAATATATGTTGCATGTTAACTTAATCTTTGATGAGTGAAATTTGAATTGAAACTATAAAATGGTATATTTTGTTGTTAATGAGTCATTTTATATGAGTTGGTACTATTTTTAACTTGAAAAACAATGAAGACACTCATTAGAGTCTAAGCTACTTGTAGTTTTGGGTCTGTGTGACTTGTTGGGTGAGCCAATCACTTATTGAGCGAGTTTCAAAATTGAGTCTAGCATAGAGGCAAGAGAGGCCTTCTCACTAGGCAAGCCTAGTTTCACTAGGCGAGTGTCAATTTGGGTTTTGTAGAGAGGTATGAGAGGCTTTTTTGCTAAGCAAGTCAACCTCTTGTTGGACGAGGTTGTGTTTCCAATTTTGAGTCATCTTTAAAAGATTGGGATTCCTACTTTGCTAATTGTTGGATCAAGCTGAAATTTTAACAATTGGTCCTAGACATACGAATCTTCATTATGACCTTTGAAATCTTTAATTAGAGACATGTGGTTAAAGAAATGATTTTTTCCATCTTGATATAATTAATGGAAATATTATAATTGAGTGTTATGCTAATGCAATAGAAAATAAATGATGAATTATTAACATATAATTTGAAATAAATAATAGGTTATTTATGTCCTAAGATGAGTGTGGATTTAGGTAAAACACATATGTATGACATGGTGTACTAATTTAATATTATATGAGAATGTGACAAATGAATTATGTGATATGTTATTCTTTGGCTATTTTTATTGTAATTGTGGTTACCAATTTTGTAATGGTTACTTTTAATTGAGATTAATATGAATGGAATGATCTTTGAGAAATTATTATGTAATTTGGAGTGATTAGGGTTTTAAAAGAATGTAAACATGCTTTTATGATGATGAAATTGTTGTGATTTGATATGTTTGCATATGGTGGAAAAAGAAGGTAGTAATTTCCAAGGGGATATACTATTATGTTTGGTTGATGTGTGGAGTGTATTGACATTAGAGTTCCATAGTAAGACTATCTTGACTCTATTGAGGGTTAAATCTATAAATGGGTTATTTACCTTGTTATACTTTTAGTATGAGATGTGTCATGGGATGGTGAGGACCCTTGAAGGGGAAGGGTGAGTATACTCAATGCAAGGTCTCAGATTCTAATCAATATACTAAGTCCTCTAGAGATCATGTCTAGACTTGTCAATTTGACCCTATCATATAGTTTGACCTCACATAGATTGGGGCTGAAAAAATTCACAAAACCAAAAAGCCTCTCATTGGAAAAATCCACGAGGCAAAATTATTCATAAAAGCCTTGTGGGTTAAGGTAAGTCCATAGGTCTTCTTTGTAAAATAAATATTCATTTTGAATATAAGAAAAAATGCAATTAACTCCTCATTTGTCGCAAACCTAAGTACTTTTAGTTTGTCAAAAAAATTATATACAAACATTTTAATCAGACTAATACAGATTTTGTAAATAATTTGTTCTTCTTATAATTATTTTAGTAGTGAAGCAAATTCTTAAAAATTAATTTTTCTCTTAGATTTGCTAAAAATTTAAACATATTATATGTTGATATCTAAAGTATTTTTTAAAATATTTATGTTATGTGATATTATATATTAGCATGATGATGAAAGAAAATTAACACATCATAATAAATAAGAAAATAAAAATATGTCATAGAAAATAATGTAAAAAAATATCTTTAATTATTAATTAACGATTGAATACGAAGAAAAATCTCGTAAAGAATATAGTATTATGAACATAGAAATATTAAGACTAAATTACAAATATCAAATATAGAAACTGACATGACATCGTTTCTTATTGTTTCCTTTGTCACATAAAATAACATAAAATGCCTATAAAAATAACATATAAAATACTTATTTTATAATTAATTGTTCATCAAATAATGATAAAAATAATTATATTTTATAACAATATTTATTAAAATAAAAAAATTATTCTTAACACACATATTAATAAAAACATATATTCAACTAAAAGATAATATTAATTTGTTTCTTTTTTGTTTCAGCTTTTTATAATAATATCAAATTTCGTTATCATATTTGTTTTCACAAAAATTGATTCTGATGTATATAGTTTTATAACAGAGTATGTAATTGTAAATTAATAAATAAATTATAGTCATTATTAAATTATATATTTCATTTAATAATATAATAATAAGTATGATATAAAAATATTTAAAATTATAATATATTAAACTATTTAATAAAATATATTATTTTATAAGTGTTAATAACCAATGTTGTTTCTAAAAATTAATTAAAGTTTGTAATAAAATCAAACTCACCTTAATCTTAACCACAATCCACTTAAGAAGAAACTTTGGAAATTAGAGTCTTCTTTTTGACCTCACTTGAAAGAGCTTCCTAAAATGAAGTTTTTTCTATAATGAGATAGGACTCACTCATAAATCATGAGTCAAATTCATATCTCTAGTTGTGTCTAATATATGATGAGTATGAGAAAATATAAAAGTGCCATGGAACCTTTGTAACTGTAAAAGAAATTGACTTTGTATTAATATGTATAATCCTTTATTATTAGTATAAATTTAATAACTGTTTTTTTGTTTGTTATGGTTTTGTGATTTTTCTGCTATGATCATACCATTCACACATGAGTAAAGAATGACGCAGGAGTATATGAAAACAACACTAATATTACCAAGTGATATCTACTCATCAACATTACAAGGATAGATATAGGAAAAAAATATTTTGTACTAATTTTAAGATTTCCCTTGTATTATGAAATATTGTTTTGAAAACCTGTTATCTTGGAGTCCTGTACATTAAACACATATCTCCCCCTTTTAAAAACATAGACCAAAATGAATTATAATTTGACAAGTTTTAGAAGATAATTAATATGATATTTTCAATAAAATTATTATTAGTGGGAATAACATGAGAAATTGATGAAATCATATCCTTCATTTTGGAAAAAAAAAATACTTAGTTTGTAAATTATTTTTTTTCTATTGTTTTAAGAAATTATTAATATAACAAGAAACATTGTCTGTGTTTAATGTAAATATTTTTGGGTAAATAATTGGTTCGATACAACAGTTTATATTTTAATTAAAAAAGATAAAAATAGAAACAGTTTAAAAGTTTTTATCAGATGTTATAATTAAAAAATTATAAAAATAGAAAAAAAAATTAATTGGTCTTCACTATTTATATTGAATTATTAATAAATAAAAGTTTATTGAAACAGTTTAAAAGATTAAAAATTATAAAAATAAAAGTTGAATGGAACTATTGTAAGAAAGTTAGCACTTTATATGTCTTATACTTACAAAAAATAGTTATAGGAAAGAGGAACCATTATATATTGTTATAAATGATAGATTGTAAATGCTATATATATCACTCTGTACCTTCAGTTTATATACTTAAAAAATGAACTAGAACGTCATTCAAGTAGTCCTCTATAAGCTTTTAACAAATTTTCGCATGGTGTGCTCTTAGATTAGTTTACTGCTTGAAGAATGACCATCTCCACTTTCAAGATATAGGGAGGAGTCAAGCCATGGTCCATCTTCTGATTTGTTTTCTTGCTTCATACTTTCTTGAGAGTACGCAGATGAAACATGAGTTTGGCTGTCTTGTGATAGCAACTCAAAAGCTTTAAATCTTAAATCTTGGTTGTTCTCACTGCGCTTGATTATAGGTGCTTGGATTGGAATTTTTCCTTCAAGCATTCTCACAACAGAAGACATTGTTGGTCTAAGAGTGGGAGAAGGATTGGTGCACAAGAGTGCCAAGCTCAGCATTCTCATGGCTTCCTCTTGAGAGTAATTTGAACCAAGACTTGGATCCACCAATTCCAGAAGGTTTCCCTGCTCTTGGAGAACATAAGCCTATGTAGCAAATAACATAAGATTAATTGTAAAGGAAAAAAAAGAAAAGAACAAAGAGTAATTTATCCTTCAATTTAACAAATAATATTGAATCCAAATGGTCTCAGATTGCTTCTGGTTTTTCAACTTACCCAATCTAGAAGGTATACAAACTCTTCCTTTGGTCTGTATTTTGTGTTGCTTTTTCCACTGACAATCTCTAAAGCTACAACTCCAAAGCTATATACATCTGCTTTATCCGTCAAGTACCCCCTCATAGCATATTCTGGAGCCATGTAACCACTGTCAAGACAAGTAGTAACCAATAGTCAGTAACTTCACAAAACAATGAAATATAAGTTTGATACTAACTTGACATGAAGGAGAAAAAATTGTGGACAAAAGAGCAAGCCAGTTGTTTATGTTAATAAAATTAATAATCAAATATTAACTCATTATGAACCCAGTCTTGGACTCTTGATTGATTATGCAACTAATAAAACATACTCATTATGTATATGATCTTAATCATGAATTCAAGCTAATGGATGTGGCGCAGTACTACTAACATTGTTCCAGCTATGCGTGTACTGATATGAGTATTTTCTTCTTCATCAAGCTTAGCTAAACCAAAGTCAGAGATCTTGGCATTCAGTTCCCTGTCAAGTAAGACATTGGTTGCCTTAATGTCCCTATGTACTATTTTCAACCTTGATTCTTCGTGAAGATAAGCTAATCCCCTTGCTATCCCCACACAGATCTTCATTCTTGTAGGCCAGTCTAAGTGCAGCTTCACTTCTTCTCCACCTACAGGAAATTTGGGGGGAAGGAAAGAAGATTTTGTTCATTAATATAATAATTTTGAAGTAGAAACACATACACAAACTCACAGTATACGTGTAAGAAATTTACCAAAAAGTGCACGAGCAAGACTGTTGTTCTCCATGTATTCGTATATCAGTAGCAACTGGTTTCCTTCAATGCAACAGCCATATAGCTTCACCAGATTAGGATGTTGCAAAGCAGATATCATTCCAATTTCATTGACAAATTCTCGGTTCCCCTGCTTTGATTTGGAGGAGAGCTGCTTAACAGCAATCACATCACCGTCTGGCAGCACACCCTGTGATTCAACCATTCCATCAGTATCATGTTCCATGTACAATAGTGTTGTGGGATAAGTGTGCCATGCCCCAAATGTTTTGAAATCATATACTGATTATATCAGATGATTATGTTAGTTACCTTGTATACAGGCCCAAATCCTCCTTCACCTATCTTATTTGCAGGGTCAAAATTATTAGTAGCTGCTTTAATTTGTCTTAAGCTGTAGTATCCCGTTTTCATATCTAGAAGTTCTGCAACAAAGAATTGATAAAAGAAAAGTGAAGCACAGAAAGAGAAAAACCGACTGCAATAATAATGAAACTATATTTACATTTTCTTTAAAATTTCCCACTTTTTTTGGATCTTTACTGTAAATTTAATGTATTAAATTAAAATATATGGATATATTATGTCCTGTAAATATTCTTTTATTAACAAAAGGCAACTTACAAGAGGTATTTATATTTTGGCTTCGAGTTTTACCTTTATCCGTTGTATCTTTCCTACAAAGAAGACCCATCTTCCAGAGGACAACCAGTATCAATATGACAAGCCCACATGATGCAGCAACAATTCCAACAATGACTCCAGCAGACAGCCCTTTTGAAGGATTCTCAAAGTCTACAACAAAGTACAAATGCTTACAGGACCGAACATGGCATGATACTTGAAAGAATAACTAATAATAGTAATAATAATAATAATAATAAAAAAAAAAAAAACTCACTTGGTATCATCTCAATAGCAGATATCAGAGGTCCATATACACCTCTATCAGGAATGGAAGTAGTTCCTTTCCCTGCCCAGTATAAGTGGATTTCCAAGGTACCATCATCAACATCAACATCATATTCCGTAGTGATGCCCTTTCCAACTCCACCGGCTTCTTCCGCAATGTTAAAGTCTTTCAAATATCTAACACCCTGTGCAGATTCATCATCGAAATTATCTACCTTTAGTTCAGCACTTCTATTTTATTCATATATATACCAGATAGGATAGATGACAAAAGATGTAAGAAACGACCAAAACAAAGCAACTAAATATTTTGCTTCAGCACTCACTTGAACTGAAACATCAAATATGCGCCTTCCTAAACTTCTAAAAGTTTGATCATCAGTATACATTATCTCAGCAAAATGGAGCTTCACTTTATATTGTCCGTTTGGCAAACAAAAGCCATAGTAGTTAAGCGACATAGGAGAAAGACGAGCATTTTGGTAATATCCTGGACCACTAATATTCAAAGAAAATGTATTTTCTGCTACATAATCTGCATCATCATTTCCCATAAATACTCCTGTGCTGCTATAGGCCCATTGTCCTTCATTTCTAAGATCAAAGTTTGAAATGCCAGTTCGGCTGAGGTCACCTACATAGTTATTGCCTTCAAACTCCCCCTCAGCTCCTCCACAGTTTATGAACAATGACCTATCTGCAAAGACGTAGGGAAATCTCAGAAGTTACTCCAAACAGAAACATCAAAAAGCTTTTTTCACAGAATTATGGTGGTGTATGGAAACATTCTAGCTTAATTTGCACTTTTAGCTCCCTTATTATCGTCATTTCTTGAATTTGGTCCCCATTATTTTGGCCAATTCAATTTGATCTTACATTATTTTAATTGTGTAATTTTGGCTCATCCAACATTTTGACATTGAATATTAACAAAAATATTAATGCTGCAGTCTATTGTGCTGCCAAGTTATATTTCCATTAAATATTGGATAATCAGTTAAAAGATGAATTAATATTGCAATTCACAAAAAAAAAAAATGGGACCAAATTCGAAAAATAACAGTACTAAGCCAAACATTTTTGTTTTACGTCTCAGCAACACTCACACTGGGGTTCTCCTGCACAAGGAAGATTCCTCTTCAAACAAAAAGTTCTACAAAATGAATACAGTTAATTTTAACAGGTATTATAGAATGGTGATAAATCAAGTAGAAATGCAAAATGAAAAACAAAAAAACTTACGAAGCTGTAGTTACCGCTGAGGAAGAATGGCTTGAAGCCAAGTTCCTGTTCAGTAATAGTAAAAGGTTAGCATTGACATAGCGGAAAGAAATACTTATATATTGCTAGACAGAGAGAACCTTACACATCCGAGAGCTGACAGCTAGATGCAGAAGACTTGGTAAAATTGTTGTAAGATAAATCTCTGAAAGTGGACATATGGTAATTTTTGTATCATTGTATCACTGATAGTATAGGGTGTAATTCAGTAAAGCTTTTAAATTATGCAATTCGAGAAACCAAGATAAAGAAATATGCTAACATGTTTTCTTTGAAGCTCAGTATCCAGTCCTGAATTTCTCCACTTAGAGAATTATTTGTCAGAAACCTGCATTAAATCAATAAATAAAAAGCAACCAATTTGTCAGGTATTAAAGTACTATCTGATTATAAGATATATGACACTTTTTTGTCTAGTCTTCTGGTAAGGAAATCGAATCTTCACTTACAAGAAATTTAGCCTTTCCATATTTTGTATTGATTCTGGGACTGGACCAGTTAACATGTTGAAGCTTAGGTCCCTGCAAGACAAATAAGATAATTACAGCTGATATCAAATCCAAAGAACAAAATTTCTGTCCCATGTGAAAACACATACACACGGGATAACAATATTATGGATTTTATGTTGCAGAAATTACTCCTGCCAAAATGATTAGTACCAACACACCATGGTTATGCAAAAAAAAAAAAAAAAAAAAAAAAAAAAAAAAAAAAAAAAAAAAATTGTTCTTAGGATAGATACCTTTTTTTCCTCAAAGTGACGAATTAATTCAATAGTGTTAAAAACAAACTTGAAAAGCATTACGACAACCACCCGAAAACAGGATATAAAATTAGTGACAAAGACAGCCGACAGAATTATTTCACAAAAAATAATGCGAAACCATTTAACAATCTTTGTATGTAAGTAATGCATGAACAATTTCTAATGAAAGTAACCGTTTGAAACAAATTGGCACCAGAAATAAAAAAGAGTTTAACAGCACAAAACACTGTTGTCTCTTCAAATATTTGATGTTGTGGAAATGAAACGAGTAGAAAATAATAATATTGTGTTTTGATGGAGAATTTTTAGAAGGCAATTTAAAATGCAAAAAAGATATGGTTTGAATAGACAATTTTAGAAGACACTGGAATTTAGAAATTTATGAGTATTGTTATTTTTTAAAATAATATAATACCAAACACAAGCTTTAACTATTCAGATGGTGCCAGAAATAAACTTGAGCTGACCATTGATGGAACTTACAAAGTAGTTAAACTTGTCATTTCACTGAAGTAATCTGGAATACGACCCGTAATTAAGCAATTTCTTAATGCCCTGAGTCACAGAAATGCACACCTTCGTTTAAAGCCCAAATGAATCTTAAAGTTCTTAACATAAGTAGTTGAAAATGTTTAAACTCACAGTCGTTCCAAGTTTTTCAACTCCTCCAGATCAGGAAAATCCATAGTTGGTCCTTTCAAATCAGTTATTCTCCTGATACAGAAATGTTCATCAATGAAAAGGGAAATGTTATTATGATCCAGAACCATTGCACAATAATCTCCTGAGATAAAATGCCCCAATTCAGGAATATTCCAGAAAGAAGCTAGTACTCACAATTCAGTCAAAAGTTTCAACTGAGATATAGTGGAAGGAATTGGGCCTTCCATATTTGTTCCCTGCAAATCCCTAACAAAAACATAAAGGTTAATTAACCATTTTCTTTGCTAGAGTTACTGATTGCAAAAGTCTAACTGAGATTAAATACACGCTGGAAAGAAATCTAACAAGGAACCAAAGGGTATCTATCTCATGATACATCCATTTCTAAGTAGATTTTACGTTTTGCTCTTTATAACCTTTTATATCAAGTTTGATGAGAATATCATGGGATCTTGACTACTTACCTTCTTTTAATTCAATTAACTAACATCATCTATAACTGAATTGCACTAATGGGGCAACATTTAAATCTTACACTAAGCATGATATAGAATATTAAATTTGTTTTCCTACTACCAAACAAGAAAATAGTAATGAATTGTTCTAAATGTGCACTCACAGTCTGTCAAGTTGGGTCCAGTTCCCAATGAAACTGGGTATTGGTCCGGATAAACTGCTTCCATCTATCCTACTGCAGAAAATGCAAAGAATAATTTTAAGATTTAACAGAGATATGAAAGTAAAAAACGAAAAAAGGAACAAATGTATCAGTTTGTCACTCACAAATCAGTCAGATTTCGAAGTTCGCCAAATGTTTCTGGTATGGTCCCTGTGAAATTATTTGAAGAAAGAAGCCTACAAAATTTGTATAAACTAATTAAAAAACGCTTGACCAAAATAAAAACAAATAGTTGGTGCACAGAAAAGTGAATGATGAAAATTGATTATATACATAAAACGAAAATGGCTCGAATGAAAGAGTCTTACAGTCTCCTCAAATTGCTCAAATTTCCAAGACTAGGAGGAAGTGGTCCTTCTAGTTGGTTACATTCCAAGACCCTATAAAAACGAATGCCACTATCATCATTCAAGTATTCAACTTCCAATACCACTTTTCAATATAAAAAATCCAAATTTTCCAGCACTTACAGTTCCTGCAGACCAGCAATATCACCAATTTCTGTGGGAATTTGACCACTTAGTCGGTTTCCCAGAAGGGACCTGAGCCACAGTAACAATTGGACATTGGTCATTGCAGTAAGAAAACATAGAAGATAATGAAAGCCAAATATGCAAAATTAAGTGAATTATTAGATATAAAACCATTTTTAGACTGCTTAGACTTTTAGAATGGAGAGCCATGAATAACAATTAACACAAAATCAAGGGCGTGGAAGACTAACAAAGTGATCAGCGAAGAGTTGGGAGGAAAACTTTTTGGAAGCGAGCCGTTGAGATAGTTGCGGGTAAGATCACTGCACAAGGCATAGAAATTCTAACAATAATTATTGGCATTCACATAAACGAATACAACAGTTCATCTAAAATGCATTTTCATGTTAATCAACATGTTTTGCTACCAGGATATAATCAAGATTGTCAGAGAGTGGCAACATTCATGACCATACATAAGAAACAAACAAAATAATATTTACAAACTTACAGCACTTTCAGATGGGTGAGATTTCCAAATTCACTGGGAAAAACTCCAGATATATTTTGACCCTTGAGAAAGCTAGCATGGCCAAACAACGGTATTAGTATCCCATAAAGAAACACATAATTAATTAAAGAAATAACATTCAATGAATTTATTTATATAAAACATTAAAATATGTACATATTTGGCAAAGTTTAGCCAGAATCTGCTATACTGTAAATTAAAACACACAACTTATACTATTTTATTGGCAAAGTAGCTATAAAAATACGTACATGTTATCAACATGGCAAACTGTGCCATTTTGGAAGTTGCAATCGCATGTGACATTCCTCTGAATGTCACCACCGTTTATATTCATCTTGCCATTAAACCCTTCATTCTCTGTGCAAGAACGCTCTGTAACTGTCCAGTTCAAGTTTTCTAGTTTATCCGATATTGTTTGCAGTACTTTCACTGCAACCCAGACACAAGGCAATGCATTAGCCGTAACCATTTTTTCCAACAATTGAATTTTTTACACATTCCAAGAATTAGTAAAAAGCTTAAAAACACAAACAGCCATTTTTTTCCCTTAACAAATTGCATAAATTAGAAATCAGTACTTTTATTTTGATCTCACGCATGTTGATTATAGATTTTGTAATTTATTTATCTACTCTCTTTAAACCGAATTTAAAAACTTTTCGAATCTTTTTTATGAAGAAATTGCATAAAGTGATATTTTTTTATATTTCACAATACCATGGAAGCATAGAAAGTAAAAGCTCACTTAATGGGTGTAGTATTTTAAACCGACTGCAATTTATATGGTTTGATTTAATCTTATTTCAAAACCAATAAGGCATTTTGACGTGTTTTAGACAATAAAAGAATAAACAATTTAAAAAATTAAAAACAATATATATTTTTAAAATTTAAATCATATTAATAAAATTAATTTTTAATTTTAGGTAAATAAATTTATGTATGATATATATATATATATATATAATATCGATATTTAGTTTCGATTATATTTTTTTTCTAACTTAATTTACTTGTACAATTTTCTTTTAGTTGGTCCATCACTTCAGAGGCATTTTCAAAGCTCAATGGTCAACTACGAAAATTGTTTACTGATTGATTCAACTATGAACAATAATATGAAGTATTTTACTGATGACAAATCCAACGTTAATCTGAACATAATTTTTAAGGAAATCTTTAACATATTCCTAAATACTAGCTTGAATATAGTCATTTTCGATAAATTATAGATACTGACTAATCATATTTCAACTCTCTGACGTGGAAAACTTGAACTCTTAAAGTCAAAAAGCTTCACAGAACTTTTAATTTCTCAAAAACTTTTAAATGCTTTTATAATTTTATAATAATTGCATCTGTGTTAACAATTAGTTAGATGTTAGATTCAACTATTAATTTGGTCAAAAAATTAAGGGCTATAAGGATCCAGGCAATAAATGAAACACTTTAGATTCTAGAATTCAATAAAAAAAATTACTTCACCAAATACAGCTATTAACAAACTTCATTTTTTTTATTTCTTAGATTTGGAATCAAGTCAAGTCAAATATGGTGGGAATAGAATATAAGGAACATTTAATTTTCATTCAAAGACTATGTGCATGGCTCTTTCTCATGTCAAAATCAGAATCATAAATATGCATGGTTTTAGTTTTCTTTATCTTGAATGTATACCAAATTTTGCATACAAATCATCGAATCTTACCATGTCCATTGTTTTTCAGAAACAGCATAGTCAAAAAGTAGTTAAGATTATCCAATAGTAGTGATGCAAACAAATCAATCTTAATTCAGAAATACTATTACACAAGCCTCCATGCAAAAATCTAAATTTCTAAAATAAAAAATTATTTTATATAGTTTTGACTTTTTCTATATTCACAACAATTTTCTAAAGAAAAAATTCCCCATTTAACATCACCTTCTACCTAAATTTTTAAGAATATAGATTCCTGGTTTTTTCTTATGTATTTTTTTTCTTAAATATTTATACTTATATTTTGTATAAATAATAAATTACATTAAATTATATGCTTTTTAAAACTCTAACTTCACTTTCGGTTTATTTCAAAACTTGTTTCACATTAGAACTTTTATACTGATCAATTAGACAATGAAGTTTTATAAAAGTAAGTATAAATAATAAAAATTAAAATGATTGCTTTTGAAAACATATGAAAAATGTGGAAAGAGACAAACTGTGTTGGACTTTACAAAATGTCAACTCTAAAAAAAGCTTATTTTTTACTTGTAATATGACCTCCATCATAGTTTTTGAAACACCTTCTATAATAAGTCCTTTAATGAGTTATATACTAACAAACTTAATATAGAGAGAATATAAATTATGCACAACAAGTAAAATAAGTTTATACTCTTATTCAAATTCTTACACATTAAGTTTATTAACTTGTACAATAATTAACTTTCAAGTATGATGATTTCTAATTATTTGTTAACATAAAAAGTTGACACTATAGGAGACAATTATTAAACTCTTTAATATATAAATTATATATGCAGAAGAACATTATTTATAGTTACTTAAAATAGAGTAATCATGTTAGATGAAAATATATATATATATATATATATATATATATATATATATATATATATATATATATATATTGTCTTAGAGTTTATGATGTTTTTAAACTAAGCTTTTGTAATAACTAAAATTCATTTCTTTTAAATGAACTACGTTCCTTTTTATATACAGACACTTCTCTGTTTTAGATTTTTTTTTTTTTTTTCTGTTTAGTGTTACTTAAAGGTAAAAATGTGTTATATGTATTTTAATTTTTCATAAAAATGAAAAATGTGTTAAGACATTAACAATTTTTTTATTTAACCAATTTCCAATGATGTGTTAGATGAAAAACAGCATAAACAAATTATCGGTACAAGAAGGTATGGGCTGCAACATGTAGCATGTGAAAGCAGAGCCATTATTTTTCCTCTGTTTTTGCCATTAATGATGTTGAACTATCTTCACTCATAGTTGTTATATTCAATAAATTCTCATTAACCTTTTTTGTACTAGAAGTGTCATATCAATATAGTGATAACAATAATTAAGATGAAAATTTGGTTCCAAATTCAAAATTTATTACCAGCACACGTCAATGCAAGATGCTTTTCCAAAATGTCTAAAACCATTGTTTTCAAGGGTGTATACATAATTAGAAAATACCTTCTGAACATAATTTATTTTGAATTTATTGACTAAATCATAAGCATTGGTCTTATCTAAAACATTAAAAAAAAAAAAATCATAGTCATGAAGACAAGTAGTGGTCCTCCACCCTTATCATTTCATTTTCAAAACGTTGTCATCTCTCACATGGATGTGTCAAGTCAATCAAAGGGTGTCGTCTAGCAGAGCACCAAAACATTCCTAAGGGACGATTGAGTGATAAAAAAAAACCCAAACTTGATACGATAACATGAAAACAAAAATTGAAATGATTATCATCAGAAGTTTAAAAAAAAGTTGAATTGAATTTGATAATATAAGATATAAAACCGGAGAAAAATCCATGGACAATCATCAAAAGTTCCCAGATAGGAAAAACAGAGTTTTAAAAGTTCTCTAAAGAAGGAAATTGCTGAAAGAAACAGCAGAACAAGCACCTGGTGTTCAACTCTAAGTATAAAGTGAACAATGATGCAGAAGACCCAATTCTCATCAGAACCTGAACTTCTTCATTCGGAAAATAAAGTGTTTTTCATAATTTCTTTGTATTTTCGTCTAATGCAAAAGTGAGAACGGTTAGAAGGGTGGTTAATCACAGCCTAATCACGAAAAGTTTCGGAAGAGTTCTTTTTGTTGTTGATATAACTGCACTACAAAGTTCAGAAGAAAAGCGTGGAAGCGTACCTTCATCTTGTGGTATGAGTTGAGCATTGGATTCAAAAACTTGAACGCAATTCAAAGCCAAAAGCCCTAACAGAAGAACATGGATGAACCGCATGTTGCTGTCTGAAAGCTTCGAAATTGGTTGGGTTTGAGACAGAAGCGTCCACACGCTGAGAAAACAACAGGAGTTGTTAGTAGGATTTGTATGTCTGCGGTTGTTTGTGTCTGTTTGTTTGTATAAAATAGGCCTTGAAAATTGAGATATTTTTTTTACCAATATGGCTAAATTGAAGAAGAAGAAAAAGAGATAAAAGTAAGTAAAAAGGTAGAAGTAAGTAACATTATTGGTTTTTCAATTTGGTTGAAATGACTTAATCCACAGTCAACACACGGCATTTGGTTGAGACATAATTTTGATGCTACGACGGTTCCTTCATGTCGGGCAGGGAGGCGGCTACCCAATATTTTCCAACTTTTTACTTTTCACGACACTGTCCGTACTTAGAAATTCTCATGAAGCTTTTCTGCTCTGCTTTGGAAAAAGGAAATAAAGAGAAATTAGAAAAGTAAAGAAGAATATAGGTTGATTGAGTGAAAAAAAATTAAAAAATTAAATTAAAACATAGATAACTGATAGAAGAAAATTAAAAAATAGAATGAAAAGGATGAATTTATTTATTTATTTATTTATTATTGGTAGAAACACATTTAGTATATTTACATTTATTTATTTATTATTGGTAGAAAATACATATATTATACGTATGTGTATTTTTTATTTTATGATAGTAAAGAATAATAAAATTACTATTATTTTAATTATATAAATAAATATAAACAATATTTATTGTAAATAATTTTTATTTATTTTTTTATAATAAAAAGTCACTTTAGTTTTAAAAATGATTAAATTTAAAACGTATATAAAATTTTGTATGATATATGTTATAAAAGATCGCAGTCCTTGTTGGATTTTTTTCACGTCTCTTTTTTTTTTTTTTTTTGTTAATTGAGTTCTTAAAAGTAATAATTAAAGTAATTTACTCATTGCCTTTAAATTATTGTTTAAATTATTGTTTTATGTCTTTTAAAATTCCTTGAAGTTTTTAGTAGAATTTTGTATTTTCTGTAATTTGTTGAGTCAAGATTTCTTGAAGATTTGTGGAATCAAATCACCATGGAGATAATTAGAAGGAGAAGGTTGTAAATCTTTACAAGAGAGCAATTAAAGGTATTTATTAAGGAAATATTTTTGCTTCCATATTATAAAAAGGAGATCTTTAACAAATTACAAAAGATTTATACAAAGAAAAAGGAGTTTTGAAGAGTATGTTTAAGAGATAGAGGTAACCTTGATGAAAGTTGATGTAGAAGAAACACCTATGGCTACAACAACTAGATTCTTTAATGGATTAAATAGAGAGATTCAAGATGTGGTGGAAATGCACTATTATAAGACTTTGGAGGATCTTATTCACCAAGCAACCAAAGTATAACAGCAACTCAAGAGAAGAAGCTCCTATAAAAAGTCATCCACCTCATGGAGAAGAAATCTAATATGGAGGGAGCAACTTCTACCATTCCTAAATCTAAGGAAAATGATTCTTCAAGTGGTAAAGTAATTTCTCAATCTAATAATAATGATTCTTCACATTCCAGTTCAAAAAAATGTTTTAAATGTTTGGGTAGGGGACATATAGAAATTGCATGTCCTAATAGAAAAACAACGATATTGTTGAAGAATAAGGAGTACACTAGTGAGCATTCCGCTCATGAATCATCTAATAGTGATGAGGAGGACGTGGAGTGTGAAATACCACCTTTGGAGGGAGATCTTTTGATGGTTATGAGGTTAGGTAGTATGAATAAGGTAGAGGATGAGACCCCACTAGTGTAGAATTGGCTTTTAACGTCACCTCTTAGACGTCAGTTAGGGGGGGGGCTAAAGTAAATTAATTACTGGTGCCATTTTCGTAAATAAGTTGGACATATAGACGTTGGGTCCCCTACTAACTAACGTCTATATGTCTGACAGGTAGGTGAAAAGTCATTTTTTTCCACCATGTAGTCGTTAGTTAAGAGGGGAGCCGACGTCTATAATATTATAGACATTAGGGCCCTCAAACCGACGTCTATATATTTGACAGGTAGGTGAATAGTCATTTTTTTCCGCTATCTAGACGTTTGATCCCGCCACTCCGACGTCTATATACGATTGTAAACGTCGGGTCCCCTTACAACCGACGTCTATATATACCACGAATATTAATTTTTAAATCGAATGGACATCATATTAGTGAGGTCCCCGACGTATATTTGAGAATAGAGGTCGGTCTCTAGGAAAACCGACGTCTTATTTCTTGTTAAATAAGACATTGTGAACCAGCAGTTACGCGCACTTCATCATCTTCCATTGCCTTTTCTCTCTGCGGCATTGCATTTCTTGGTGAGTTTTATCTCTTTTGAACCGTTTAAACTTACTTTTACTCCGATTAAAGTAGTCTTTGTTGAATTATCTTTCGTTCGAACCGATTAAAATGAGTTTTCGTTGTGTTATGGTGCAGTTTTTCTCGTGTCTTTGGGTAGTGTAGTGCACCTTCTCCCTTTGCTAGTTTCCTCGTAAGAAAAACTTGCGTCTTTTGGATGTCTTATGGCATTTCAACCTAAAGTCGAGCCTGGGTCCTTGCCTAGTTTTCATGTCACTGTATTCTTTTTCTTTGGCGGTTGGAATGGAACTAGGCAAGGACCCAGGTTCGGTTTTAGGTTGAAATGCCATAAGAGATTCAAAAAACGCAATCTTTTCTTACGAAAAAACTAGCAAAGGAAGGAGGTGTTACTACGCTACCCAAAGGCACGAGCAAAACTACATTAAAACACAATGAAAACTCAGTAGACGTCGGTTAATGCCATGTTCGACATCTATAGTGCCCTTAGACGTCGGTTTGTGCCATGCCCGACGTCTTGATAGTGCCCGTAGACGTCGGTTAGTGCCATGTCGGACATCTTTATAGACGTCGTACATGGCATTTAACCGACGTATATAACAACGTCGGATCTGCAGAGTCCGACGTCCCATTAACGTCACCCATAAAGACGTTGGGTTAGGATCTAACATTAAAAGCCCAAAATAACAGACATCTAAAGCCCTTTCTGCACTAGTGCCCAAAGAAGAGATATTTTCCAATCTAGATGTATGGTTATGGGAAATGTGTGCTCACTATCATTGATGGGGAAATTTTTACAAATGTAGCAAGTAAACAACTAATGGAAAAGCATGGTCTAGTGACATTTAACACCCTAGTCCTTATGATTTGTAATGGTTGAGTGAGGATGGAGAATTGATGGTGGATAAGCAGATGAACATTTCTTTCTCTATAAGTAAATATGTCGATGAGGTAGTATGTGATGTGGTACCTATGGAGGCGAGTCACTTATTGTTGGAAAGGCATTGAAAATATGATAGAAAGATAACCTATGATGGTTTTACCAATAAATATTCTTTCTTGTTTAAAGGGCAAAATGTGTCCCTAACACCTTTATCTCTTATAGTGGTTTGTGATGATCAAATTAAGATGAAAGTCAAAACATAGCAAAAGAGAAAAGAAGGAAGAGAGAAAATTATAGAAAAAGGAAGGTAAAAAAATAAAGAGTGTAAAAGCCTTTTCTTAAGAGAAAAAGAGGTAAATAAAGTGTTAGTAAAGAAACAACCTTTATATTTGCTTATGTCTACAACATTTTGTTTGTCCTCTGTGCAAGTTTCTTTGTATTTAGGTATGAAAAAACTTCTCAAGGAGTGTGAGGATGTCTTCCCTAAAGACGTTCCTCATAGCTTACCTCCTAAAAGGGGTATTGCACATAACATGGACCTTATTATGTGTGCATCCCTTCCTAATAGGCTAGTCTATAAGAGCAATTCGGAATAAATTAAAGAAATACAAAAGCAAATGGAACAACTCATGGAGAAAGGATGACTTAGTGAGAGCTTAAGCCCATGTGTCACGCCGATCATCCTTGTTCCATAGAAAGATGGATCATGGAGGATGTTCGTGGACTGTCGGGACATCAATAACATCACCATCAGGTATAAACATCTTATTCATAGACTTAATGACTTGCTTTATGAAATGTGTGGTGTTTTTTATTTTTCAAACAGAGATTTGAAAAATGGTTATCACCAAATTAGGGTGAGAGGGGGAGATGAATGGAAGATTGCTTTCAAAACAAAATTTGGTTTGTATGAATGGATGGTTATGCCATTTTGGTAACCAATGCACATAGTACCTTTACGAGATTAATAAATCATGTGTTGAGGAATTTTATTGGTAAGTCTATTGTTGTGTATTTTGATGGCATCTTGATATATAGCAAAACACTTAATTCACACTTGGGGTAGTGCAACATCTTGATACAACAGCTCGTCTGAAGATCTTAGTGATAACACCACTCTTCCTGGAATGTGCAGTCTCAAACCAAGTAGAACTCATCATTTTGATGATTATAATGTTACCTTCTTGGCAAATCATAATGTCATTGGATGACATCTCTTCAACGCACTACCAAAAGGGGTAAATGTATCCCCATATCTACCTCAAATGATGACTTTCAATACAAAAAGTTATATGTCATGTAGTAGTACAATTATTTACAACCTTTGCGATGATTTCTCTGTATGAAGAGTTATCCAAGGGTGAACCACCTCTTACACTTTGCCTTCCACCACCAGGTCTATCTACCATACCTGAAGAATCCTTTATGGAAGAAGCTCTTACTTCTTCAACTCTAAATACCTTTATCCTCACCCTTGAAAATGTTGGTTCAATCACTCAAAAATCCTCTTCACCTCCACAAATCTATATTCATACTAATATTGACTTTGTCCCTAAAATTTCTAGCCCCTCATATTAGGTCACAATCTCAACCTCTTAACAAAACCTAAAGACTCAACAAACAACTTCTTAGTCACTACCTTGATCACTCTTCAAGCCAAAACCTCCCCGAGTCTCCCTACTGAATAATCCAAATCCTCAAGACATCTTTATCCAAGTTCATCAACTGATTGCTAAAAACAATATGTAACAAGAAGCAAAAATGGTTGCAATGTATCATGCAAATAGAGAAGAACAATAAGTCAACTTCTAAACACTCCTGACCACTACAAACATGATAAAAATAAACAATAAAAAAATTAAAAAGAGGTACAAACAATCAAATGTGTATCTTAGAAACAATTTAGTACACCACTGAATGAAATAATAGAAAGGAAAATACCTTAAAGATCTAAGAGAATTTTTCTTATATAAAAATAGTCGAATTACTGAGATATAATGAAAAACAAATTAGTAAACAACAATATTTTTTCAAATGAAAAACATTTAAGAATAAGATAATAAAGAAGCTAATTTTTTTATATTACCTAATAAAGGAAGAGTTTATGCTATTGAACACTTAAATTAAGAGTTAAACATTCACATGCGAAAAAAAAAAAAATACTTGGACAGGATGAATTTGTATATACTCATCCCACCTTAATACCCAATTGGAAAAAATTAAATATTATCCATACCTATATATGTATCTAGTAAATGTTGGAATTTTCGTCAAAAATGAAGATGAGTTTAAACAATACTCATAGGGACATATTTATTTATCATGCCTAACTTAACGACTTAAAAAGGAAAAAAAATAAACTAATGTATTTTGGGTTAGAAGATTCAAAAGAATAATAATGTTAACTTAAATATTAATATTAAGGATATTGTTTTCTTAAAGTATACTATTTGTCATAAATAACTTAGGAGTATATGTTTACTACATTATCAATGAAGACTAACACTATTTAATGAAATTGATATAGCAAAATTTCACTTATTTTATAAGCACTTTTATGATATGGAAATTAGTTTATGGAACAACCTTAACACCAAATGAAAACGTGAATGATAAATCATAGGATTTACTACCGTATGTTATTCTTGATAAGATTAATTTTGAGTTCTTAGAATTGAAAACTTGGAAAGATTTTCAGAAAGATAAATCTCATCTTTTGTGAAAATTTGAGTTACACTATGAGAAAACTTAAGGGTTTGAGAAACATAAAACATACTTAAAAATCGTGTTCTTTTATTTTTACGAATAAAACAATTTGTTAACTGTATCATAATTTTACAATTAATTTAATAAAAATATGTTGACACTAAAAAATAATTTAATTCATTTTGTTTAGACCTAAAAAGCTAAAGCGAATGGTACTAAAAATGTTTTGTCAGTCTTTATTGGGCATTTAGTTGACACTAATTAGGATTGTAATATAAATATAAGAGAGTAATAGTAGTATTACATCATAAATTGCATCTTTGTAAAATCATTAAGTAATAAATATGTATAGCAGTTGATCATAATGATATTAAAGCTTCACCACAATGGTGTTTTCAAATTTCTTTATTCAACCTCACGATGAACATCTGGTAGGGTTCTTTAGTTTTTAATGGGCTCATTTGTTGACACTTCTTTAGGCCCGTATGGTTTGTGGGAAAGCCCATTATATTCAAAATGGATAGATATCATTAGAATCATATATAAAACCAAAGAATGGTCCTTAATAAATTAAAACTTATTCATATACTATAAACAATGCATAATGAATTTAATTTAAAATTGATGAATAACAATATTAAATAATAGAATGCATCTTTATTCAGACACCAATTAATGAAAAATTATAGAGCTTCTAAAAAAGTTATGAACTAAGGGTGTCAACAAATCAAGTAACCAAAGCCACCAGATCCAAAGTACACAGATATACGGCTGAACATTATAGCCTCTCCGTTCAAAACGGTCTTCACAGCAGAGGCAATTACACTACTTTTACAATACGTTCAAGATGTTAAAAAATGTTGATGAGTTGCAACTACCAGTTACTGAGCTCATTGATTTCACCATGTTCACTGATTCATTTCAACCAAAAACGTCAACAACACACTCAAGAACCATTTCATCAAAACCATTACAAATTTAATGATCAAACTGTATTTGTAATCAACAATATACCTTTTTCCACGATATGGTTTAAGGCTCCAAACTCTCTGCAAAGTCTTCTCCAACTATCTTCTTCACTTTCAACAAGAAAAACAAAGACACCTCCAACAACACTACTTATCAGTCTATATACAAAAAATGATATTTTTGAGACTCAAGTTTTTTACATTCATTTTTTGATAATGATATTTAGACAACATTTTTGTAATATAAATATAAGAGAGTAATAGTAGTATTACATCATAAACTGCATCTTTGTAAAATCATTAAGTAATGAATATGTATAGCAGTTGATCATAATGATATTAAAGCTTCACCACCATGGTGTTTTCAATTTTCTTTTTTAAACCTCATGATTTTCATCTGGTAGGGTTCTTTAATTTGGGTGTTGATCCTTTCACCTCCACCGCTCTCCACCTCTCCATTCCACTTTTATTCTTTTTTTTATTTATATTCATATTATATCTTAAAATAAAATTTATTTTTTAGGTTAATTTTAATTTCAATCTCCTACAGCATAAAACCTATCTTTTTTTCTTGTTATACTTTATGCTCTCTCTTTGCTGTTTCATTGTGTTTATTGTTTTTTTTTTTCAAATTCTTTGTGCTCTCTTTCTTTTATTGTAAGAAATTGTTGACTGGTGGTGGAAGGAAAGTTGCAACCGTGCAGAGTTCGTCATCTCCGTGGTCGTGTTTGAAGGCGTGGTGGTTGAAGGAGAAACTCTTAAAATAGCCTAAAATAATTAAGTAACAAATTAATTCAAAATAAAAAACTAAAATAAAATTAGTTGGTAAAATAAACTACAAACTAAAAAAAAAATTAGACATACAGCTGAACGGATGTCGCACATCCATTTAGATCTGAAACGGATGTGGATATCCGTCGACGGATATTGACATCCGTTTCAAATCCAGACGGATATTGACATCCGTTTCAAATCCAGACAGATATTGACATTCGTTTCAAATCCAAACGGATGTGCGACATCCGTTCACCTGTATGTCTTCTTCCTCTTAAGCGCACACAAGACAACATGAACCTCCACACGAAAACAGAACAGATGCAATATATTATATATCATGCACACACACAGAATCAAAATACATTATATTACATACTTAATGTAAAACGCTTATAAACATATCATGCATCAATGAAAAAACGAAGAATCAAAAACCAAAACAAACATCTCGTAAACCCGCATCGCAACACACCAACCGCACGCCGCACCAACAAAAGAGAGGAATTGAGAGAAACTGTTGGGACTTGGAGTAGCAAAACAGATCTTGGAAAGTTACTTGGTTAAAAAATGGATTTAGAACAGAGGGTGAGAATGAGAGAGAAGAAGTGTTACTGCTGGTTACTAAAAATTGAAACTAGAGTTTCTGAGTTAAATTAGTTAAATAGGGTAAAAGTAAAAAAAAAATAATAAAAAATAAAAAAGGTTATTTTTGTAATAAAATAAAATGTGGAAAAAATTGGAAAAGTAAAGGCTAGAACGAAGGGGTGGAGGGATCAACTCTCCTTTAATTTTCATTGAGGTCATTTGTTGACACTTCATTAGGCCCGTATGGATTGTGGGAAAGCCCATTATATTCAAAATGGATATCATTATAGCCTCCCCTATATTCAAGTTGTAAAAAAAAAAAGTTATTAAAAGATACATTTTCCCAACATTATTATAGCCTCTTCAGGGGATCACTTGCTGAAGAAAAGCATACCGTTCAAAACACAGGAGAGACAATTACATTACTTTTACAATACTCATCCAGATACCCAATTATAAAAAATAAAGAGAAAATATACGATGATACAATTTTATATTTATTTAACAGACAGTACAAACATAAAATAATTATAAAAAAATAAATTTTTATATATTTTAAAAAAATAAAAAATAATGTTAAATGAGAGTAAAAGTTTTATTATATCAAAAGTATATATTTTTTTAAAATAAAACACTATCAAATTTCATACAATTATTTAAATTTCTAAATCAACACAACAACGGATTAAATAACCCTTTATATATTCATCACCTCAACACACCAAATCAAACTGTATTTGTAACCAACAACATACCTTTTTCTATGATATGGTTTAAAGGCGCCAAACTCTTTGAAAAGTCTTCTCCAACTATCTTCTTCACTTTCAACAAGAAAAACAAAGACACCTCCAACAACACTGCTTATCAGTCTATATATAAAAAAAATGATATTTTTGAGACTGAAGTTTTTTACATTCATTTTTTTATAATGATATTTAGACAACATTTTTTTGACAAGATTTGAACATTGATTACGTGTTAATTTGTAATTGGTCAAAAATTACTCCACAATAATGTTTATGGGAGTAATTTTTGCGAATCATAAATTAACACGTAATCAATGTTCAAATGTTGTCAAAAAAATGTTATCTAAATATCATTATCATTCATTCTTACGTTCATTTCTTAAAAAACTTAAAGCGTCCTGAGATTAAAAAAGAAAAGACTTAGTTGGATTACTAATGGAAGTTTCCCAATCCATCCGTAAATCACATTTATTGCAGCTTGTCATGTCATCATTTGATTGGAACGTATTTAGCGTAGTATTTAACTCTCTCCCTAGACTCATTCATTTACATTTTCTACCATTACATGTGTTCAGTATGTGACTGATTCCACGTTTCGAGGCATCTAAACCCCTTAAAATTAAGGGGCACCATAGTCTTAGCCATGATGGAAACATATGAATTAGGATATTTTACCAGAATACGCAAATCTCATTCATAAATTGATGTAAGTTTTAAAAAAATTATGAAAACAGACAAGTTGTTGTGTAATCACCACATAATTTTAGTAATGAGATCAACTAGTTTGGTTTGAAACAATTTAATCAAGACTTAATTAGTACAGTTGAGCTAACGTATGATATGCTCAAAGTCTAAAATAGTTTGATTAAGGTATGCATTGGTCAAGGTGGTTTGACATAGTCCACCAAGGTTTAAAATAGTCCGATTAAAGTCTGCCTTAGTTAAGGTTTGAAACAATTCATTTAAGATCTAATATACTTCAATCAAGATTTAAAATACCTTGGTCAAATTCTGACACCACACAAGATTTGATACAATCCAAAAGTTTGTCTTCATTCTGTTTTCATGTAAAAAAAAATCATTCTGCTTTTACGTGATAGGAGAGATACAGATATTGTCTGAATTGTTTTCAAACTTTGATAAAGTAGTATTAGATTTTAGGAAAATGATATTTTCACATATTTTTTTGACATTACACACGTATCAAAATGTGATTGGACGATTTCAAATTAAAAAAAAAAACTTTGGTTTTTTTCTTTCAAATATCTTTTTACCTCAGTTTTTTTTAATTTGAAATCGTACAACCACATTTTGACACGTGTCAAAATAGTGTCAAAAAATGGTGTGAAAATATCATTTTTCCTACGTTTTAGTTAAGCTATATCAAAATTTTAATGGAGTAATTATATCAAACTTTTATCAAAGTATTTTAGACCTTGGCTGAACAAGTCAACCTCCCTATTGAAGTTGTGTGAACTGACTTCTTGAAGAAGTCGTCATGGAGATGACAGACTTCCTGTTGAAGTGGTGACTGACTTTCACTTTTTAACTGTGTTTTTGTAATGTTTTAAAATTTGTATTTTCCTAATTTATGATTGAGAATGTCTGTATAGATAAAAAGAACTATGAATTAAGAACTACTATATTTGAAGATAATCTATACTTTTCTTTTATCGTGATGAGACATATTTATATGTGTAGGAAGAAAAGAAATCCTACAGTAGAAGGTGCTACTTATTCCAAAGACAGAAAACAGTATCTAAATACATGGATATTATGTAATGTGAACCTAAAACAAACTAAACACTTCCTATGATAGCATCACTGTATTCGCTTTGACCGTCATTGAATCTGTCCCACAGCATGACTCCCCCATACTTGGAAGAATCCTTGATGGTAGGAAGAACCTGAGAGGTTAACACATCAGCAGGAATAAACCCACTTCCAGCAGCATCTGTAGAAGCTGGCACTCCCAAAAACAACTGATTCGCCTGGCTTGAGGTCCACTGGTTCCAAGAACTGATGAGGTCGTTGGTGTTGCCATTCGAATACTGGCAAGGAGGGTTGTTGTAGAATTGCACCCACACAATGTCAAAGAGCCCAGTTTTGATGGCAGTATCCAAGTGAGCATCAGGGATCGGACACTGCGGTGCAGCAGTTAAGAGCAACTGTGAATTAAACCCTTTTAGGGCTCTTGCCAGATCATCCCAATGCTCACCGGTGCCTGATTCGATGTCGAAATCGACACCGTCTAAGATGGCGTCGCCCAGAGGACGGGAGCTTGACTGCCCGCCGAGAAAGTTGTTCCAGATGTAGTTGGCAACCTGTGTTGCGTCATCGGCGGAGCTGAGGGTGTAGCTGCCACTGGCGCCGCCTAGTGACAGGAGCACTTTGATGTCGTTGCTCTGACACTCCGTGATCTGGTCGCTGAACACGTTGCAGTTGTTGATTGAGGGGTCGCAGTGGCCGGCAAGGTTGAGTTGCGGGGTCTGGCCGCCGCCGAACGTGGACAAGAATGCTATGTTGACGTATTGGTAGTTGCCGGTGTTGCATGCGTCGGCCAGGGAGCCCTCGTTGCCGTTTTGACCCCAGTAGACGGAAATTCCTCCGGCGTGGGAGGGTTTGAAGAGGGAAATGAACAACAGAGGAAGTAACAGGGCTGAAAGTTGTTTGAGGCAAGCCATGTTATGTTTGATGAGTGTGTTGTTTGTTTGGTTGGTTGAAAGAATGTGTGAGGTATTTATAGGTGTTGAAGGCATGTATGGAGAAAAGTTTGGGGGAGGAGATAGTGTCACGTAAGGTAGCGTGTCTTGTGGGAAAGAAATTGTAACGTAAGATCTGTAACATCTTGCATACGTCTGCCGAAGGAAAAAAGTGAGAAGCATGGAACTTTCAACTTTCTCAACTTTGTGTTGGAAGTCCAGTCCTTTTCACAAAGTTTGGAAAATATATTATTAATAATTTCTTTTTATAATTTTTTTTAATATTTATATGAAGTTGTGATTGATTTATTTTAAATATATAAATTAATAAAATAATGATACGTAATTTATTGTAAAAAAATTAAAAACAAAATTGTTAAAATGTTGAGTTTAACGAGGCAATCAAACTCATTAAAAGCTAAACTAGTATAGCCAAAAGTTATCACTACTCTATTAAAATAAATTGAAACAAAATTATAGAGAAAAAAAATGTATTTGATTACTTTAGTGTGAGCTAAAATTAATTTATTTTATAAGTTAGTTTGTAAAAAAGTTATCCTTTTTTAAAATTTTTATTTTTATATTATGGGTTAGATTTTATTTATGGGAAAGTTTCTTTTATATTCTTATGGAGAGATGCATTTCAACCTTTTTTGAGTTCGAAGTTTCCTCGTTTTCAATTTCAGTTAACATTAAAGCAAAAATGTGTCAAAACAGTGTAAACAATCCAAATGTTATAATGAAATGTGTTTGAAACAACAAATAAATTTAAAAAAATGTGGTAAAAAGAACTAAAACCAGAGTTTTCTAAAGTTGAAGGACTAAATTGTACCTTAATTTGAAAGAGAAACTAAAACCAAAATTACCCCAAAATATAGAGACTAAAAACATATTTAACTCTTTTGAGAAACATATGGATAGTATTTGAGAGGAAAAAACCTCATTAAAAGCTAAAACTAGTATAGCCACAATAATCACTATATTCTTTTTGTAAAAAATTTTGAAGCAAAAATGCAGAGGAAAAAAAATGTATTTCACTGTATAAGTTAAAATTAATTTATTTATAAGTTAATTTATAAAAAGGTTATATATAACTTTTTATTTTTTAAACTTACGGGATAGATTATGGACAAGTTTTTCTTTTCATATCCTTCTCTCCTAGAAATTCATATGGAGAAGCATGGAACTTTCAACCTTCATTAAAAGCTAAAACTAGTATTGCAACATTTATCACTATTTTTTTAGAAAAAGTTGAAGAAAAAAATATAGAGGAAAAATGTATTTGACTTTAAAATTATTTTATTTATAAGTAAATTTATAAAAAAGTTATATTATATGACTGATTAGTCACATACTAGACAGTATAATTCGGATCATCTAGCGAGTTATTAGCGAACTATGTATTTATGATCGATCGGTCAGTTACAAACTAACGATTAACCATAGCTCAGATCATCTAGCGAGCTACCAACGAACCTGATTGGCTGCTAAGCAAATTGATCGGTCATGAATAAAATCAAGTACATTAAACCTAATGTTGATAAACTTATGAGTAAAGTATGATTACACATAATTAGGTCATAATTAGGCCAAAGTTATTCAAAAGTTCACCCCAAAACCTATAAATAGAGACTTGAGTGGTTTGGACGAACGAGAGCTTACTTTTTGGACATCATTTAGACTTTGAATGACCTCACATCACGTGAACCGTTGACCTCGACCCCATAAATGGAGAAGATGCTTAGAAACACGCAGTCATAAATGGAGAAGATGAACTGCATGTATGAGGAGGAGCTGACAATCCTCCATGTTGAGAACGCGACCATGCGTCAAGAGCAGAGTGGTAACATTTAGTGCCTCTTACACCAACCCAACCTAGCTTGACTAGGTCGTAGAGGACTCGTGCAAGACCGTCCATGAAGGCAACACGAGAGTTAACAGGGATAACTGATAACAATTCAAAAACCGTTATTTTTATACTTAAATTTGATACTAAACACACCCTTTATGACTTAGAAACTAGCTTGAAATCATGCATTTTGCTTAAGTTAGAGAATAAGAGAGTCAAAGGTGGTTTTCTTGGTTTTATGCTTGGTTTTCCTTGTTTTGGCAGGAATTAACATGAAATGAATAAAGGAAGTTGAAGTAGGAAGGAATTTAACTCAAGAGAAGAAAGAAAAGTGCTTAAAAGAAGAATCGCGGGCACCACTGAGCCCCAGCCTTGTGGAGGAGTTCTTTGGCCAATGGCTAAGCACCAACATTGAGGGGAAAATTAAGTGCCACAGCCACCGCTCAGCGTCAACTCACCGTTGAGCGGTGGTCTTGAGGATGAATCCATTAGACAATGCCTAGGCGTCAACGCTGAGTGACATCTATGAGTATCGCACTTACCGTTGAGTGGTAATCCATCGTTGAGCACTAGTCTTTTGGGCTTGGGCCAATCTTTGCTGATTTTAATGAACTTTATATAGATTTGCACGACCAATATAGGGTATCTTTTGACAAAAAGAGACGCAGAAACACTATTTTCACCCCTTGGAGGCGGATTTCGGATGTGGGAGTTCCAATCTACAAATTCTAGGGTTTTATCTTTCATTCTTTTCATTATTTTCATCTAGTTTCACCGTGTCCATGGTGAACTAAACCTCCATTGTTGTTGGGGAAACAATGTAATCCTTTGAAACTCTCATATATTGAATTGATTCTTAATCTATATGCTTTACTTTATTAATTGTTAGAGTTTTTCCTTTATTCTTTATGCATGCTTTGTTTAACTCATTCAATAGCATGATCTTTGATTTTGTCGTTACGGACACATACGGGGCAATCTAGACATGGGGGAATTCTCTCAGGAACAATATTACCTAGACATATGGATAGGAGGACCGATTGCCTTTAAGCTTTTGTGCGAATATAATGCATGATCAATTGCTAGGGAGATAAGACATTGTAAACTAGTAATTAGGAGTAGGCTCTCTTCACCAAGACATCGGGTTTAGGGTAAATTAGAAAGTGGCATTGACATTAATAAAGGAATAGAATTCATAAATATATGAGAGTGGATGGGATAAAGTCGGAAACCCCAACAACATAATTCATTCATATCATTCACCTGCATATTTTCTTGGTCAATTTATCAACCTTTGCATGCATGTTTATTTTCGTTCTTGCATTATAAACCCTAAATTTCGTTTCTCAAGTCTTAAATAATCAACAAATCACATGATAGTCTAGGCCAATGAGTCTCTAGGGAAAATGATACTTAGTCTTACCGTTTATATTACTTGATACGATTCGGTACATTTGACGGAGTCTTAACAATAACCCATCCATTCAGATAGTTAACACGGTCGGGTTGTTTCCCTTCGTGTCAGGCATAATGAGAACCTCATGCCTAATAGGTGGATTCCTTTGGCTTTTGAGAAATATGATTATTCCACCGACCCCGACGAACATCTTAGAATGTTTGTGAACCAGATGGCATTCACATTGAGTGATCTCATCTAGTGTAAAGCCTTTTTCATCTCTCTTAAAGGAGAAGCACTAGTATGGTTCAATTCACTACCCTAACTCCATCGACAGCTTCGTGACCATCTGCTCACGATTTGGGGCTCAATTAGTTGGCCTCGCCATCTTACATCGCTTACCTTATGAATATTCGTCATGATAAGGAGGAGTCACTTCGTGCTTTCATGAGGTGGTTTAGGAGGATTGCAAGGCAAATAAAGAATCTCAGTCACAAGGTAGCCTTGCATCACTTGCTCATGGCCTTATGACCTGCACCATTCATTGACCACCTTTGTATGAAGCCAGTGACAAACATGGATGAGTTAAAGGTGTGAGTCACAAAGTTCATGCGGGTTGAAGATATGTGATATTTTGGACAACAAATGAAGCAAGAAGCCTTAGTGAGAAAAGAAACTGAATAGGAAAGAAGGTGACTTTTGCCCTAAGGAGCTACCAAGGAGGTCACGGTTTCACCAATACACTTCACTCAAGGTGCCTAGAGCTAAGATACTTGAATTAGAGCATAACAATTTGATTGTCGATAAGGCATCGTGGAAGGATATATGTTTGATCTCAAAGAAGAAATATAATAGTATGGAGGTTTTAGGTGAAAGAATCATAGCAAAGTGTTACAAACATGATTGTGGTCAGAAAAAACGATTACTAGTAAGGGGAGCGCCAAGGTTGAGCTCTTACAGTTTTAACAATATGTTCTTAACCAAGTTGTCTGTGAGGCATTCTTCTTTCATAACATCCTGACCTATGAGACCAATTTTGATGTTAGATAGGATATATTAATCAAGGTAAGTCAGTGTTAGTTGATGACATCCAGGGGATCATATATGGGGTGATGGGGTGGTTGTCGAGAGCTTCCCTAACGATGAAGATGATGATGACAAAGGGTCTTGGTTTTTATTTTTGGATGTGAGTATTACTTCATACTTTTATATTGATTCATCTAATTAATAGCACAAACTACGTCTAATTTTTGATCAACTAGTCAAGTTTCAGAAGATAAACTACTATTGCAAAGTACAAATGAGTATTATTTCAACTTGTAACCACTATTGGCTAACCTATACAAGTATTATTTCAACAAGTCACTTCTAACTTAACACTAGTATTATTTGAACACAAGTCACTCTCAGTTTAGCATAAGTATTATGGAAATAGAAGGTCATTATTTGCTTAACATAAGTATTATTATCAACAACAAGTCACTTTTAGCTTAACATAATTCTTTAACAAGTCCATCCTAGCTTAAGACAAAGAGATTGTAAGGTGTGATCAAAAGATAACAAGACCACTCACTAGAAAGGGATGGTACCTTGCTACATTTACAACTTTCTACTAGTTTGGTACATAAATATAATCAATGTTCATACAAAGCTATTTGGGACTCAGAAATTTTTTTACAACAATTTAACACTTTAATTATTCAAATGCTTTTGTTTTCCCTTTTGAAATTTGACTTTTTATAAGCACAAAAGAAAAGAATCATCATAAGTCATTTTCTGGATGTTGAGTTAGCTTGAGACTCACTTGAATGTCTTCCTTTATTTAAATATCTTTAAAGTAGAAAATGCATTAAAGTAGTTTCATGCATGCATTAAATGCATTCCTAAAACTAGTTGGACTTATCATATCTTGATCAAAGAACCTTTACTTGAAACTATGTAAAGCCTAGATTAGTATAAAGCTTACAATCTTTTCAAAAATTCACAAAGCAAGTACAAAGGTGTTAGTGAAGCAAAATAACTTTAGCTTTGTTTTCAAAGATTGTTGATGTGACATAAATTTTAAGTAGATACCTTTGGTCAAGCATAAGAAACATTCCCATAATATAGAATAAACATATATATCTCAATGAAGTACGATATTAACTTAAGACAAAATTGTGTAATTAAAATACAATACAACAAAAGTTACATAAAGGAGTATCTTCAAATAACACGTAAGGTCTATAAAGGAAGAATTCATCGAAGAGAATCCACATCAATCAATTTTGGGTGAATACATAAAGTTATATAGTTATATATATATATATATGTGTATATATATATATATATATGTATATACATATATATATATATATATATATATATATATATGTATATATATATATATATATATATATATATATATATATATATATATATATAGTAATTGGATAATAAATGCAAGATTCTCTTATCCTCTTAAATTATAATTAAATTTTATATTAGATATATCTTATTTGTACGTGTTAGTAGAGGAATGAGTGACTAAGCTAAATCAAGAAGAGAGGGTTAATTGATTTTAAAACTTTTTCTAAAAGATTTTCTCTTTTGAAATTCTTAGCAAGAACATATGATGGCAACTCCTTTAGAGATTTCCTATCCAAAGAAGTATCAACTTAGACTAAGACTAAGAAAGGGAAGTGAATAAAAACTTTCAACAAAAGCTCTTTCCTTATCTAAGTCTTAGATGGATTCTATTTGCTTAATAAACATTTGCATTGTTTTGTAGGTCTTAAATAAAGGATGAAGACCATGGACAATCACCTAAAGAAGCTTGGTGAGACAAAGGAAGCAAGGAAAGCAAAAGAAGTGAAGAAAACGGTGTTTTCCGGATTGGAGCAAGTACCTTCCGGATTAGGATTACAAAGGAAATTGGCTTCCGGATTGTAAAATCGCTCAACCACCAGCAGCTTACGCTCAACCATTGCGAACCAGATTTTTCAGCTCTAAAAACATGTTTTAATTGTGTTTCGCATGAGACTTGTAGCCCAAGCTTAGATTGTGTCTTCAACACACTTCTTTTATTATTCTTTAGAGCTTTGTAGATCAGATATAGACTCTTCTCTTCACTTATAAAAGAGAGGAACTTTCCTTTGTAAAATGGAACTTGAAAGATATATTGAAGTGCTGTTGAGATTACTCTAGACCTCTATACTTTGAGTTCACCTTATTGTGCTTAATTTAGCACCTTCTCCTCCAACTTCCTTCCCTCGGAAGGCTTTCTGAGCATGTGAGGCTTCAACATACACCAAAACACTCACTGAACCATTTCACAAACACCTGGTGTGCACCTCCGCATTCACTCATCCAATCCGTTGCATCATTCTGGTTTGTATGGCTACTCTAGCATGAAGGTTGGAGCTGCTTCCATCAACATACATGATAGAAGATTATCCCTTGATCCTGTAGAAGAAGAACTTGAGGAAGAGTAATTACATTTCAAAGGACCTATGACAATGTCAATGAGAAAACAATTAGAAGAACAAATCTCCTCGAGGCTCATGTGCCCATGAAGATTAAAATTCAAGAAACATGAAAATCATGGCTTGGAGCATAATTATACAATAATTTAGAAAATTAAATATATTTGTAATTTTCTTTTAACTACAAACAATTCGTTTTTTTTTAATTTTCTTGTTATTTTTGGGCCTGATGTCTTTTGGCTTTCTTTTAGGATTTCTTAGGTGCCATAAACATTTGTACCTATATATAGGGGCACCAAATACATATGTAGACAATTTTGAGTCATATTATATTCATTTGAATTCTTTGAGAGATGATTCTCTTAGTTCTTGGATTATAACTCTAATTCTTATCAAATATTAACATATTTATGGCAAATCTTCATTTGACTTATCAATCTACTATATTGTGGCGTCTAGGTTCCTATCTTACTCTCCATTCTTCTTTGATTTATTTTTGTTATACCTCTTAAGGATTCAAATTTAGAAACGATTGTACTCTTTCCTAGATAAGATCATATTATCTCGTGTCTAGAGCAAGGTTTTGGTTTGAATATCCTATTTTATCTTATCTTTTGTCATATTAAAAAAATAATGAAAAAAATAATAAAAGAAATCTTGAATGTGTGCATTTCTTGTTTTGTTTTGAAATTTTGTTTGGTTTGTCGTTGAGTTTTTAAATTTTCATGTTATTTGTTTAAATTGAGCATTTCTACATTTATTTTGTGGAAATTATCTATTTTTTTATGTTTATCTGTTAATTGTAATCCCAATTAACTGTTTACCTTGATCTTGCATGAGTTTTAGCGTTTGAAAGGAAATGTGTTAGTAGAGTTTTAGCGTTTGAAAGGAAATATGTTTAGTTTTCTTTGTTTGTGTGTTGAAATGCAAAGAAAAAAGTATATCCAAGTCCAAAGGAAACAAATATATATTGAAAAATAAAAAGAGAGAGAAAGTAAGGATCCAAAAGCATCAGCAAAAGTTGTAGAGTTCAATTATTATGTTGCAATATTGTTTATAATTGTTAACCTATTGAATTATATTCTGTCTTTTTTTAGAGTCTTTGCATTGTCTCATTTAACTCTTTTTGGTAGTCATATTAATTTCTAATTGTATTGTTTCATGTCTTTTAAAATTCCTTAAAGATTTTACTAGAATTTTTTATTTTCTTTGACCTCTTGAGTCAAGATTTCTTGAAGGTTATGCTATGAATTTTTGGAATCAAATCACTATGGAGATAGCTAGAAGGAGAAGGTTGTAAATCCTTACAAGGGAGCAATTAAAGGTACCAATGAAGGAAATATTTTTGCTTTTGTATTATAAAAAGGAGATCTTTGTTAGCAAAAAATTAAAGATGGGTTTTGATGATATACAGATTTGCACAATACAAGATCCAAGAAGACTATTTGAAGATCCATTACTATTGAAAGCTTTTGTAATAATCATAGTTGATGTGTTGTTGCTTAGATATGTAATAGGGTTTGATTCATGTACTCTCTAAATGATAATTTACTGTTTAGAATCAAACACAAGTTGTTTTAATCGATTAAATCAGGTTTTACTCGATTAAAACAAGGCTGGCACTGCAAACCCAAATGGCTCTGGAATAATCGATTAATTCTTGCTTTAATCGAATAACTAATCGATTAAAATTAAGAATAATCAATTAATAATAGCCGTTAGAGGTTTCAAATTTGAAAAACTAGCCGTTGTACTCATTTTAATCGATTAACACTAATATTAATCGATTAAATGCGTTAAAATGGCCAGTTCGAAAAATGGAAAAGTACTGGTTTGAGTCTATAAATTGGCTCATTGTTTCTACTAGAATCAACTCTTCCCTTACGCTCTAAATCATCTGAAATCATTGAAAACAATGTGTTGTTGCTGAAGCTAAAGAAACTCTTGTCTGCAAAGCTGTGAAGTGCTATTGCGGTGACAGAGAAAAAGTTGTTTCATCCTTGGTGCGTCTAAGGAGGTGATTGGAAGAGTCTCATCCTTCGTTAAGTATTCGAAGGAGGTGGTCATCCGTTGTGAAGACTCAAAGGAGGTGTAAGTTCATCTCTTGTCGTATCAAGAGAGGTGGTTTTCTAAACTCTTACAAATTAATTTTTTGCGTGATTATTATTTGTAATTGTTTTGTGATTAGTGAAAAAGGTTTATCTTGTTTTTTAGGTAAGCGACTGGATGTAAAATCTTTGTGATCTGAACCAGGATAAAATCATCTGTGCAATTTTTCTCTCTTCCTTACTCTTAATATTTTAGTTTAATTATCTGCTTAGTAAGTGAATTTGAGAAAAATGATTAAAAGGCACGAAAAAGAAATATAACCAATTCACCCCCCTCTTGGTTTGTCATTTCACGCTAACAATTCCATTGCAGCAGTTTTAACAATCTTCAACAAATTACAAAAGACTTATAGAAGGAAAAAAGAGTGTTGAAGAGTATGTTTAAGAGATGGAGGTAATCTTGATGAAAGTTGGTGTAGAAGAAACACCTATGGCTAGAACAACTAGATTCTTTAGTGGATTAAATAGGGAGATTCAAGATGTGGTGGAAATGCACCATTATAAGACTTTCGAGGATCTTATTCACCAAGCAACCAAAGTATAACAACAACTCAAGAGAAGAAGCTCCTATAGAAAGCCATCCACCTCGTGGAGAAGAAATCTAATAAGGAGGAAGCTACTTCTACCATTCCTAAATCTAAGGAAAAGGATTCTTCAAGTGGTAAAGTAATTTCTCAATCTAATAATAATGATTCTTCACATTCTAGTTCAAAAATATGTTTTAAATATTTGGGTAGGGGACAAATAGAAACTGAATGTCCTAATAGAAAAACTACGATATTGTTGGAGAACAAGGAGTACATTAGTGAGCATTCCGCTCGAGAATCATCTAAATCATCTAATAGTGATGAGGAGGACGTGGAGTGTGAAGTACCACCTTTGGAGGGAGATCTTTTGATGGTTAAGAGGTTATTGGGTAGTATGAATAAGGTAGAGGATGAGACCCAAAGAAGAAATATTTTCCATTCTAGATGTATGGTTATGGGAAAGGTGTGTTCACTCATCATTGACGGGGAAAGTTTTACAAATGTATCAAGTAAACGACTAATGGAAAAGCTTGGTCTAGTGACACTTATACACCCCAGTCCTTATGATTTGCAATGGTTAAGTGGGCATGGAGAATTAATGGTGGATAAGCAGATGAACATTTATTTCTTTATAAGTAAATATGTCGATGAGGTAGTATGTGATGTGGTATCTATGGAGGTGAGTCACTTATTGTTGGAAATGCATTGACAATATGATAGAAAGATAACCTATGATGGTTTTACCAATAAATATTCTTTCTTATTTAAAGGGCAAAAGGTGTCCCTAACACCTTTATCTCTTATAGTGGTTTGGTTTGTGATGATCAAATTAAGATGAAAGTCAAAAGAGAGCAAAAGAGAAAAGAAGGAAGAGAGAAAATTATAGAAAAAGGAAGGTAAAAAAATAAAGAGTGTAAAAGCCTTTTCTTGAGAGAAAAAAAGGTAAATAAAGAGTTAGTAAAGAAACAACATATATATTTACTTATGTCTAACAACATTTTTTTGTCTTCTCTGCAAGTTTTTTTGTCTTTAGGTATGGAGCAACTTCTCAAGGAGTATGAGGATGTCTTCCCTAAAGACGTTCCTCATAGCCTACCTCCTAAAAGCAGTATTGAACACAACATGGACCTTATTATGTGTGCATCCCTTCCTAATAGCCTAGTCTATAAGAGCAATTCGGAGTAGATTAAAGAAATACAAAAGCAAATAGAGCAACTCATGGAGAAAGGATGGCTTAGTGACAGCTTAAGCCCATGTGTTACGCCAGTCATCCTTGTTCCATAGAAAGATGGATCATGGAAGATGTACGTGGATTGTTAGGACATTAATAACATCACCATCAGGTATAAACATCCTATTCATTGGCTTAATGACTTGCTTTATGAAATGTGTGGTGTTTTTTATTTTTCAAAGATAGATTTGAAAAATGGTTATCACCAAATTAGGGTGAGAGAGGGAGATGAGTGGAAGATTGCTTTCAAAACAAAATTTGGTTTGTATGAATGGATGGTTATGCCTTTTGGGTTAACCAATGCATATAGTAACTTTACGAGATTAATAAATCATGTGTTGAGGAATTTTATTGGTAAGTTTGTTGGTGTGTATTTTGATGACATCTTGATATATAACAAACCACTTAATTCACACTTGGGCTACTTAAAAGAATTTTTAGAAGTGCTTAGGAAGGAGAAACTATATGCCAATATGGAAAAATGATTTTTTTGTACAAATGAAATTGTTTTCCTAGGGTTTGTAGTTAGCTCTAAAGGAATGCAAGTTGATGTAGAAAAATTCAAGGTCTTTAAGGATTGACTCACTCCTAAGATTATAAGTGAAGAGAAAAGTTTTCATGGCTTCACTAATTTCTATATGAGGTTTGTCAAGGATTTTAGCACCATTGTAGTCCCATTAAATGAAATTATTAAGAAAGTTGTGGGGTTTAAGTGGCGAAAGGAACAACGAAAGGCTTTTGATAATCTCAAACACAAACTCACATATGCACCTATCTTAGCTTTACCAAATTTTGAAAAATCTTGAGATAAGGTGTGTTGCTTCAAATGTTTGCATAAGAGACACTGATTGCACTTATGACTAGGAGTTATATGCCTTAGTGAGAGCCTTGCATACTTGACAACATTATTTTCTGCCTAAGGAATTTGTAATTTATAGTGATAATAAATCACTTAAATACATTAAAAGTCAAGGCAAGTTCAATAAAAGACATGTCAAATAGGTAGAATTTATTGAAAAATTTTCTTATGTTGTTAAGCATAAACATGACAAGGCAAATGTTAATAAGCATAAACATGACAATGGTGATATTACATGGTATTCCAAGGAGCATTATGTCGGATAGAGATATAATATTTTTTAACCATTTTTGGTTGTGGAGTAAGTTAGGTACAAAACTTCTCTTCTCTACAATGTGTCATCCTCAAACAAATGGACAAACTAAAGTAGAAAATTGAGCTCTTTCTCAACTCCTTAGATGCTTTGTAAATAAAATCTCGAGAACTTGAGAGGAATGGATACCTCATGTGGAATTTTCTTATAATAGGGTAGTTCGTTCTACTACTTGTATGTCTCCATTTGAGGTAGTATATGATTTTAACCTTCTAACTCCCTCATATTTGTTACCTCTACCTAATATTTATTTTATGACTAACGAAAACGATCTTGCCAAAGCTAGTTTTGTTAGGAACTTGCATAAGTAATAGTGAAGGCACAAATCGAAAAGAAGATGGATCGCTGATGATAGTCACTATGAAGAAAAGGAATATTGGAGAAGATAGAGCTTCGATGGTGGAAGGTAGAAGAATGAAGAGCTCGAGGGTTTAGGGTTGAGTATGAGATGAAGGAAATGAGAGATTAAGTCGTATGAATGGAAGGTGGCTAGAGGACGATCCCTTGGATTCTCTAGCCAGACTTTCAATGAAGAATTGGGTTCTGGAGTACTCTCTACACAAAACCCAATTCTTATTAAACTCAAAAGTGCCATTACAAAGGTGATAACATGACTTTATAAGGACGAAAATCCCTCTTATGTCTACCACATGTCTAACACATTTTAAACATGTTTTATACAAATAAAAAAAATTAAAAACATGCTTTGGTTGGAGTTTGGGCTTGAGCCTAAGTCATCATCTCTTTCCTCTTAAGAAAGATTTGTCCTTAAATATGATGGTTTGCCTTTATTATAAGGATATCTAAAGATTTTCTAGACGAGACTCCTCATAGTCTTGGGAGTAGGCCATCTTGAAATGACTTTATTTTTGTTGGGTTCCAGATGAATCTCACCTAGATCAAATATCAATCTGCAGTAAGCATCAAGCATGTCTCTAATTAGTTGTATCAATAAGATATATAGAAAATTATTTTTAGATGAAGGTTGCCTAATATTGAAATTTTTACTTTTAATAGAATTAAGAAGCCTTACTTTTTCTAAAATTTTCTTTTTGTCTTGAGTAAGTTGTAACCACAAAGATAACAATAAATCAAGTTGTTAATTGCCACATGTTTAAATTTTAACATTATAAAGGATGGTATGACAACTTTTTCAAAAGAAAAGTTAAAATTTGTAAACTCAATGATAAGTAGAGAAAAGTTAAAAGTATTGGAAACCTCCCCTTCTTTCAAATTCTTCCTTTTCTATCTTTTCTTTTTCTTTCCTTTCTCTTCTCTCTTGCTTTCTCTTTACCTCTTATTTTCTCTTAATCTCTCTTTTTCTTCTTATCTTTTCCTCTTCTTTTTTTCTTCCTCTTCTCTTATTTTAATCTCTCTTTTTCTTTGCTCATCCTCACAAGGTTTTCTCCTAACTCAATTTTTCTATGAAAGAACCCCCTTAGATTTTTAATTAATGACTTGTCCTCTTTAATGAGTTCTCTCAAAAAGGTTTTAAAATTCTGCACATTAAACCATTCTCTCTTGGATTTACTACACAAATACCAACACTATTTTGCTGCACTTTATTGTTTCTCTCAGTCTTGGTCTTCTTTAATGCACTTTACTAACTTTGTTCTCTATTAATGGACCAAATGGATGCACTAACAGACCTACATTGCATTCTACAATGTTGCTTTTCTTTCAGCTTTCCAAGGGTAATCTGCACAAGGGAAATCTGCACATATATATCACACCAAAATCCAACAGATAAACCACCATGATAACAATTACAAAATGGAATTGAGAGACAACCAAATTCAAAATTGGATGTGATTCAGGACTAAATCCGAACTGGTCAAAACAATGTTCTAAACCAACCAAAATCAGTGGACCAATCTAATCAAATCAATGAATGAAAGATGACCTGATGCAATATGATTATGGTCAGCTTTGACAAGTTTAAACCCGATTAATAAACTTGAACCAAATAAAATCATTTGACCATATGAAATTCACCCAAAACAGTAACTGCAAAAGCCTAATTGAAAGGTAAAGATTAACTTAAAAAAAATACTACAAATTTATACACCAATTAAGGCAAAACTGAATTTCACAAATTGGACTTAAATCTCAATGAAAAGATAACGTGCAGCAGAAGATTGAATTCTGGAATATTTGCAGTGAAAATTTTCAAAAACCAGCAGAAACAAGTCAAATAATTCATTCAATCATGAAATCAAGAATTGGAAACCACTCTCACTATGCTGTTTTAATCTCACATATCACTACTGCACTCTCACAGTTTTTAAGTGTTTGCACTCAGTCACAAATTTCTCTTGGGTTTTTAAACACTCAAACTCACAAACACTCTCGATTATATAATTCATATTATAAATTTATATTTCAAATAATATAATATAAATTTACATTTTTAGAATGTACGATGTAAATTTATCTTAACCATGGCTTCCATGACTCTTACGTTCGGTGTCCCTTTCCAAATTTCGAGCATACAAGCTCATGATACATAGTGAAGAGGTTGTGTCATTCCTTAGTAATTCCATGACCCTGAACCATTTTTTAAAAGGATAATGATATTTAGACAACAAATTTTTTACAGCATTTGAACATCATCTATGTGTCATTCTGTGATTAGTTTATGGTAGTGTTTATGATTATTATTATTGATTGTGAAATAATTTTGGACCAATCACAAAATGACACGTAGATAATGTTCAAATGTTGTAAAAAAAATGTTATCTAAATATTATTATCCTTTTTAAAATATTATCATGCATTAGTGAAGACAACAGTGACAAGCAATCTCGAAGATCCATCCACCAACCAAAACCTCACCACCCACACTAATCCCAATGCCAAGTCCAAAAACAACTTATTACAATGTTATTGAGATTTTTAGGGCAAATCCTCTTACAAAGGTGATACTTGTGTGAATTCATCACAAATCACAATCACCCACCATGTTTCTTCCGCATGAAGACTTAAATTGTCTACATCATCCCTAAACACAATTTCTCACCACACGATTGCAACAAATAACATTTTACTTTATTTTCTCAATTAAAAAATTAACATCAATAATACATTAATGATAAAGGAACAGAAAGAACAAAACCATTCGTTCTATGTTTGAATAAATAATTTCATAATAATAGAAATGTATTATTTATTTAAATATATTTCAGATGATATAATTCAAAATATACAATTTTTTATAATGAATTTTAGATTTTAAAATTTAAAAATAATCAAATTATATAAATCAGAATATAAAAAATGAAATTATTGAGATCCAAAAGGAAAGAGTCCATAAGCGTACAAAGATCACACCAATGCGTATATATTATTGTTTATTTTGTCATTATTTATTATATAAAAATAAAAACAATTTAATATATGATTATTATATATTATAGGTTAAACTACTTTTGAAGTCTCTATTTATGTGGGTTTTTCTCGGATCTTCGTCTTATCGGTTTCACCAATTTAGTTCTTAAAATGTGTTCTATGCATGTTGCGGGTCCCGTATGTCCCCTATAGTTAAAGTTCCTCTGTGCTATCATTATCAGTTGACGAATGTTTTAATATATGATGTTTTTGTTGTTTTACATTTATTTATAGGTGTAGAATATTGTTGATTGTGTTGTTTGTGATGGAGGATGATATAGAGGTTGTTATTCACCATGGGGAAGTTGGTGAACGAAGGGTGCCTCAAGTATGAAGGGAAAAGTGATACTATGTATTTTGACCCTGACTTGTGGAGTTACTTTGTTGTAGTGAGTGTAGTAAAAGGGTTGTGTATGATGGATTTAAGGATTTGTGGTATTTTGTTGGATGTGATCCTATATTAGATTATAAACTAGAAGCCTTGTGTGATGACTTAGGAGACATGCATATGGTCAATTTAGCTAGGTTAAATGGTCAGGTTCATTTATATGTTGTGCACATTGTGTATGAACCTGTTGTCATTTATATGATTGAATATAGTGTTGATGAAAGAGGTGAGGAAGTTGCACCTGAGATGCATGAAGGCTGTGAGGGTGCAACGTTGGATGAAAGGATAGAAGAAGATGATGGTGGTGTAACTTCATAGTTTGTTCAGGCCACAGATGATGATGTATGTCGTAGCCAATCCTTGAGAGATGGTGGTTTCATAGAGCAGTTGGATGAGGGGTAGGTGCTGATGGTGAGAGGATAAAAGTTGATGTTGGTCAGGCTGAGATAATAGAAGGAGATGATGTTGAGGGTGAGAGAATAGAAGTTGATGAATGTCAGACAAACTCAGATGATGTTGATAGTGAGAGAATAAGTTGATGAAGGTCATGGTGAGATGACAGATTCAAATGATGTTGAGGGTGAGAGAATATAAGTTCATGAAGGTCATGGTGAGAGGACAGAAGGAGATGATGTTGAGGGTGAAAGAATATAAGTTGATGAAGCTTATGATGAGAGGACAAAAGCAAATGATGTTGAGGGTAAGGGAATAGAAGTTGATGAAGTGCATGATGAGAGGACGAAAGCAAATGATGTTGAGGGTGAGAAAATAGAAGTTGATGAAGCACATGATGGTGAGGCTGACAGAACAGAAGTAAAAGAGTTGGAGGACATAAAAGTACAAGTTTGTGAATGGAGTACATAAGATGATGATAATGGTGAGGTGAATAATATGGATGAGTTAGTAGACATAAATGTCCAGTATGACTTCAGAGAAAATGATAGTTCTGGTAATATGGAGGTTGAAGTTGAATCTGTTTTACTTGGAATGGAGAGGTCAGATTGTAGTGTTATTTCTGAGTCACATTTAGAAGAAGATGACATTAGTGAGACCGATTTGTTCAATGATGAATGATAATCTTAGGACTTAACTTCTCCTGACATTAGTGATGAAGAAAGTGACGATGAAAATGGTTATGGGAATTTTGTTACATTTACTATGCCAAAAAATATGGTTGATTTCAATTGGGAAGTGGGAACATATTTTGGGGACAAATAAGACATCTTGGATGCCATCAAAACCTATGCACTAGAGAATGGGAAAAATATCAAATTTGTTAAAAATGATAAGAAAAGAATAAGGCTTAAATGTGTTGCAGCAAAAGGACAATGCCCTTGGATGCCATATTTTGGTTTCATGCACAATTTGTGCCTATTGAATGCAAAATGGCTAAGTAAAAAATTGGAAAGAACAGTTAGAAAGAATCTTAATGTTAAAGGAGTTGACACTAGAGATAAAATTAGTAGGAAATGAAACATATGAATATCTAAAAATATGGCTTACAGGGCGAAAACCTATGCTTTAGACGAAATGGAAGGATCCTTCACTAAGCAATATAATAGAATTTATGATTATGCTCATGAGCCTTTAGCAAGAAACCCATAGTCCACAATCAAGGTCAAAGTTGAGGAAAATGATGGAAAACCAATATTCAAGAGGTTTTATGCTTGCCTAAAGGCATGCAAAGATAGCTTTGTCTCATGCAGGCCAATCATTGACCTTGATTGAGCCTTTTTGAAAGGCATGCATCGTGGTGAGTTGTTAATTGTTGTTGCTTGAGATGCAAACGATCAAATGTTGCCACTCCCATATGTCATTGTAGAGGTCGAGAAAAAGGAGACTTGGACATAGTTTATGGAGCTACTCATTGAAGACCTAGGTGGACCTGAGGTGTATTCTTCACTTACATTGATATCATATCAACAAAAGGTAAATTGCATTATATTCATTGTCTTTTATCTTATAACGATGACTTCAAATCAATATCATCTAAGTTATTGTTGACTCATTCACAATGATTGTTATCATCTGTAGAAGATGTACTTCCTGGAGTTGCACACAAATTTTGTGTAAGGCATTTATATGCCAACTTCAAGAAGAAATTCACTGGAAAGAATCTTAAGAAGCTTATGTGGAGGGCAGCTACAACAACCCACACACAAAAATGGGAGAACGAGATGAGAAGTATAAAAGAGGTCAACCAAGACGCCTTTCGCCACTTGATAGCTATTCCTCCAAGGTTTATAGTGGTTCACTTTAGTTTTTTTTTTACTTTCTCATACATTTAGATACTGGATTGTATGTCTTACATCTTCATTGAAGGTATTGGTCAAAATCAAGGTACAAAAGCTGAGCTCAATGTGATACCTTGGTTAATAACATGTCAAAAGCCTTTAATAATGTTTTGGTTCATACGAGGACAAAACCAATAATTACAATGTTGGAGGAAATCAAACTTTACATGTTCAAGAGATGGGCCACTAATAGGTCAAGGGTAAGGTCATTTTAGTCACCAATTTGTCCAAAAATACTCAATAAACTACAAAAGGAGGCACTACGAACAAAGTATTGGATTCCTAGGTATTGAAGAATTATGAAATATATATTTCTTTCTTTATTTGTAGCACAACTGATATGCATTACTAATGTTGGCTTTTGTTCACAACTGGTCTGCACACAAGTTATTTGAAGTCAGACATGTGTCCCAAAGTGGGGACAAGTTTGTGGTGAACATAGATGAGTATTCATGCTCCTGCAGAAAATGGAGCATCACTGGAATACCTTGTGTTCATACGTTGGCAGCAATGAGGTTTCTCAACCTAGATGTAGAGGACTACATACCTTCTTCCTTTTAGAAGTCAACGTATGAAGAAATTTACTCATCTATTATTTATCCTTTTAATGGAAACAACCTCTGGGAGGTAACCCAATATCCAGATATCATGCCTCCATAAAAAAAAAAGTTGCGTCTTGCGCTTTCCCACTTCCCTCTTTCAAACCTTCAACAATCTTCAAGAAAAACAAATCCTAAATCCTTAAATTCTCATGTCTACACCATCTACATATGCCACATTTTAAAATCCTCTAAGAAACCCTATTTTAAAAATGTTAAATGTTGTCAAATGCTAGGTCTATGAATGCTACGTTTAAAAAACTCCTCACGTCAACTTCCTAGGTCATAAAAAACTTAACTCTATTAAACTAATTTAACGACAGGAGCAAAAACTAAAGGTTTAATAGGTTCGGAGGTTTCACACTTTTATAATCCTCCTATGCACTTGAAACGATACCATCTGAAAGCGTGAGCGTGCCATATGTTCAAAAACTTCACAGCGTTAACTGTATTTAAGGGAAAAGCTTTTATTGATTCAAATTGACAAAATTAGGGACCTAATTGATCACTTCCAAAATTGGAGGACCCAATTGAAACAAACCCCCAAATATAGGTACCTTCGAATCTATTAAACCAAAACTAAATTGGCGAAACCGATAAGACAAGATCTAACCGAGAAAAACCAACTTGCGAAGTAGTTTAACCTCTTTTATGGTGTAATAAATATGAAAGTAGATTTTCTAAACATTTATAATTTAGTTATATTTAAAATAAGAACAATTATTTTCTTAATCTATGTAAATTTTTACCTTTTAGTTTCTTTTCAATATATATATATATATGTATATATATATATATATATATATGTAACAAATAAAAAATTTCTATAACAAATCTTGATCAAACAAGGGGCCGATTGTGGAAGCAGACAAGACTTTGCTATTACTGAATTTTTCCCCTTTGCACTGCCATTGTTGTCCATTATTCACAATAGTCTCAGGTGTTCATTGAATCAATTTCCACCTAAGTCAGAAGTGATGAGTGAGTAAAAACTTGAAAACTCTATTCCCTGATCGTCATTTCTTCCATGGCCGGTAAGGGATTTGACGGAGCGGCACCGACGTCGTTGGTTAGGTCATGGAGAACTGCGTTTTTGACACTGAGGGATGAAACTCTAACGATTCCTCCTCGCAATTCCAATGTGCAATTGCTCGACAATCTCATTCTCTCACACTCAAACGCTTTGGTGTCCGCCGCGGTTGAACTTCCCTCTCACGAGGTATCTTCTTCGTTTTCTCCTTTACGTAAATGCTTGCGAGGTTTTAGAGCGTGTTCGGAAACGGATGACGGAAAGTAGTTATAGCTTTCTCGTTTTCCATATTATGGAAGTGCTTTTTCGGCTTTGCAAACATGCTTTAAATTATGCACTCCCTTCTCACTTGTTATAAATGTACACATGATTTGTTGTTTAATTTCTTTTCTCGAAGGTTTTGTCCGACATTTTGTTTATGATGGAATTGGTTGCTGCAACTTCTTCAGATGAAGAAGATTGTACTCGTATTTATGCACAGACATCACGCCTGGTATGTGTTTTCTTAGGCCTTGTATAAACTTGTACATTGGTGACATTTTCTTATAAGTGATATTGTTGCCTGTGTTCTTATTGCAGATTCATGATATATGCCGATGTGTCTCGTTCGATTTAAATTTATCTTCTTATAGTAGTGTCCTTAATTGTTTTGGGAAGATGCTGAATCTTTTTCTTAGAAACGTTGCTGCTATTTGCGATATAAGTGGAATTTGCAGTACTACTACAATAATTCCTGCCATTGAGTGCTTACAGGCTGTCAGGTTTTCTCATTCTCTGAAAAACAATTGATGCATGATGTAATCTTTCCTAGGCACTTTACACACGTCCACTTTTCGAACTGTTAGGCTTTAGTAATGCCTTTACTTGAAAAGCATAGTAGACACAACATACTTTTGATTAATACAGACTCTTCTCTAATTTCTACCTTACCTATTTGAAAATCTTGCTTTTCTATTATATATGATAAATATAAGACAAGTGACTTTTCTTTTTCTCGTCAGTAATGTTGAATTATGTATTCCGTTATTTAAAATGATAATAGTAATTTTTGTTTTCTCCATTCTGGTTTAGATAAATTGTGGATTGTGGCCATTGTGCTTTATTTGTTTTATGTATCCTAATAGTATATTATTATTTATTAATTGCCAGTTATTGCCCTGGGTATGCTGACAACCTAAGCTCTTGAGTGCCCAGACTTTGCTTTTTAGTATAGGGTTCAAATCTCCTACTGCGACCACCTTGTGTCCAGGGTACCATCCTTGAAAGGGGATTAGCTCTACACCTTAATGGTTTGGAGGCACCTTGTGCTATTCTCTAGAACTTTTTGTAGGATTTTATTTTCTTGAAGATTTTTTCAAAGTGATAATATGGTAATTCATCATATATTTCAAATCCTATGAATATGCTTCTGTAGTTTGCAATTTTCCAAGTTTCTGGTGTATGTATTTTAATGCGTTCTGTCATTTTATGTTTTTAAATATGAATGAGAAAATACTGTTTACTCAATAACATATGTTGACCCCTATTGCTTGAAAGAGCTATATGGTGTTGCTCCAAAATTTGAGTTTATACTATTAAAATGTTTCTTTATTTTGGTGCTTTTACTGTTAGTACTCTCAACTTTTTTTCTTTAGTAAATGATACTTTTAATTGACTCTTCGAAATCTGCTCCCTCTCCAGATTTATTATTATATCTCATCGAAGATGGTTGCAATCTGAAGATATTATACTGGTTAAATTTTTACTTGATGTTATCGATTGCTCTCATGGTGTGCCATTTTGGATGCCTCATTCAATTTGTAAAGAAAAATCTACTGGGATTAATATGAGATTTTCCACAGAAAGAAGTTCCAGTGAATTACAGACAGTGGCTTTTGAGATGCTCAGTGAAGCAATCTCAAGAGCTGGGTCATCCTTCCCTGTTGACATTTGGAGATCAATTCTTGAGGTGTATGATAATTCTGCATTTCATTTTGTAAAACTATTAGTTGTAGGATTTTTTTTAACTAGTCTCTTTTGAAACAGGTGTTCAGGAAAACAATGGACGTCTTGGCATTAAAGCCCCCTGTTGTGGAAGATAGTGCTATGTGCAGGTAATCTGTACGTTGGAGGAACTTATTAGAAATCAATGATGAAACTCATGCGTGGTTCATACTTTGGCCATATGTCATTATTTTTATACTTTGCTGCAAGTCACATGCATCTTTTCTGTAGGTTTTACGAATCTTTTCTGTGCTGTCTACATCTTATCCTCATTGATCCAAAATGTGCAGTTTCGGATCATGTAAGTTTAAGACTTTTTTTTTTTTTTAAATACAAAGAGTAAAGAAATGTTATACCCCTAATCATTGTGACTTGTTTTACTTTTCCTCTAGGTGTCAGTTTTTGTTGCTGTTCTGCGAATGTTCTTAGTTTATGGCCTTTCAGGTAGAACACCAGGTACTTATTTGCTTGTTGGTCACAAGCAGAAGGAGCTTAGTAGTATGAGTCCCAAGGCAAGCAGGGAACTACTAAAAAAATCAGATCATGGTACATATAGGCCTCCACACTTGCGCAAAAGGGACTGTTTGAATGTGAAGCACGGTAGTGTTAGGCATTCCCAATACATGTCAGATAGTGAGTCTTCTACTATTAATGTTACGTCTTCAGATTCAGAGTTTAGTGATGGAGATGGATCAGCTAGTGATAGTGGCAGAGTGCAGAACTCAAGGGTTAGAGTAGCTGCCATAACTTGCATACAGGTAAATTTGCAAAACTGTCTCATAACTTTAAATTGAGTCTTGCTTGAAATTTAATTGTGAAAAGTCTAGAATGAGAAAGAAGTTGGTTATGATGTATTTTTTGTACAAATTAGAACCATTAACTTTACCTTTTTGTCATCAACTTCTCCATTATTTGATTGTTGTTGCTATGGTTTTGTTGGATAATTTTGAAAACCTTAGATCAGTTCAGTGTAGAGATATATATGTTTACGTACAATTAATTCTTAGCACTCCATCCTAATTTGGATTTTAGATGGTAACTATGCTCAGTTTGTTACAAATTTAATCAACTATATCTCTAATTAACCGCCTTTGTAAAATTATGTTCTATTTTTGTATTTCTTAACTGCTGTTATTTTATTTCTTAAATTAGTTTTCCAATCTTGTATATACACACACATATGATGTATTCAAAGAAGTAAAATCATTCTATATTTGAGATGGTACTGAAACTTGGTTCATATTAGTAAAAGGGTTTATGCCTAATTCAACTTGACAAAATCGATTTCAACTTCACAAAATCGATTTGTAAGGTGAGGATTGCACTCTATTGATATATTATAATTCAGTGTTATGCATAGTTGATGTGAGATCTCTAACACACCTATCACGTCAATGGATGAACATCTCGAGTTTGAGATTACAACAATCCTTATGAACTTGACTAGGTTGGGTTTTAAATGACTCTGATGCCATATCAAATATTAGGGTATAATAGAATGGTTTTATTGCTATGAACACATTAGATATATATACAATATTGGAAAACTAATTTAGGAAATATAATAGCAACATTTATACCACCTGAATTTTTAATTTTTTGTTTCTTCTCCATTTCTATATTTTCTGAAAGTATACCTATTTTCTAGCAATAATAATGGCCAATGGCCAAGGCATTTCAAAAACATCCCATACTTAAATAGTTGAGAATAGCTAAAAAGGTTTATTTTCACTTAAACTTCTGATACAAAATACTACTGCATTTATAGGAGACAATAGTTCAGAATACCAAAAGGTCAGGAAGCTCCTAAAAAGCCTAATAGAAAATTCCCCTGTATAAATATTAATAATAATAAAGAACATTACATTTCAACATACATAATAGACCTATTTTGCATTGTAATTATATTTCTGTACTTTATTTTGAATGCATATATTATATTTCTTTTGGCAGCAATGTTTTCGTCATAACCTGATATGATTTCCATTATAACTTTATAAACGATTTTTGGATCTCCGATATTTTCGGTATCCGATATTGATAACACTGGTCAGAAACCAATTCAACAAGCCTTTTCGCACCAGGTGTGGTTGGCTATGTTGATCACAAAATTCCATTTGGCATGGATAAGAACCAAGATTTTATGAATATTGTTTGTTTTAGACAGTAGCTTTTAGGATAGAAATTTCTCAATATCTTCTTAGTAATTAGGAAAAAATATCTTTGGAATCTTTTTATTCATTTTGGTATATTTTTATTTCCTTATTTTAAAGGTTTTGATTATTACGAATAGAGAGGATGAGAATGTAACTTGTGTGTGATAGTTATCAATAAAATAATTCTTTTGTTCTTAAATAGTTCAGGTATTTTATTTGAGATCTTCTCTGGTGACTTCCTCCAATGTCTTGTTAGAATCACTTCCATTATTTAATGTAAAAAATTAGAATCACTTTCGAGAGCACAATGCAATTGTTTCCTTTTACATTTTCAAAGGCCAGAGAACCAATTTCTTGTTCCTTAATTTTCCAGACATTTTCAATAGGAAGAAAAACCTATTCCAAATTTTGAGTTTTGGCAACCCTTTCTTGCTCCAATAACTCAAAAGGAAAAGATAAATATATAATTTTTTGTCTTTATTGTTTAACTTGCTTGGATGACATCATCTGTGACATATAAGCTCTGCTAACTTTGTGGTGATTGATTGTTCTTTTTCTTATTATTCTTTTATATGTTGGGATGGGAAGGATCTTTGTCAAGCTGATTCTAAATCTTTATCCATGCAATGGTCCTTGCTTTTGCCAACCAGTGATGCACTACAAGCAAGGTATGGCCTAACCATTCCTCCTTCTGTGAATGCAATCAAACTTAATATTTGTCTCCATTTGATGTTTTTTTTTTTTTTTTTTTTTTTTTTTTAATTTGTATTTTCATAGGATGCATGATGCAACTTTAATGACATGCTTGCTGTTTGATCCTTGTTTGAAGGTAAATGACAATGACCTTGATTCCTGTGTGTATAGATGTCTTGTTCTAAATTTCTATTTGAATTTTAATGGTCACATATTTTGACATAATATTTTAGTGCACACATGTCCTATATGATGTTATTCTGGCTTGTTAGTTGTAGTTATTTTAATTAGAACTTGGAATTAGAAGATAAAATTGGGTGCCCTGTTCATTACCAACTTATAAGGATTGAAAATCAGAGACAAGAGTGAAATGAAAACCCAACTATTTAGAAGTCTGAAGTGTTGAAGAAGAAAGATGAAGCAGTTCTATGCTTCTATGAGGCCAAGTCTCTCACAACTTAACCAATTCTCCACTCCCAACAAATACACCCTTCGTTGCTTGTTGCTTGTTGCTTGTTGCTTGTTGCTTGTTGCTTATTTTCTCTTAGTACATTCACTGCTCGTCAACATTTTCCCAGCTCGTCAACATTTTCCCAGCTCGTCTACTAGCTACACTTTTGTTCCCTTTAATTTCACTTAGGTGCTCCGGTTCTCATTTTCTTGCTTTACACCTGCACTTAGCCTCGCTCTTCTATAAACTTTGGTGATCTTGGGCCTTAATTTTGTAGCAATTTTGGAACAATGGTTGTTGTGTAGGCCTTACAGTGTCTGTTAGAGATCTTTTATTAATTAAAGATATGGCCAAGTTATAGTATTTTCTAAGCTGATTTTGTAAGGTTGAGTTAGACTTGAAATCCACTTTCAAGGAGTGTGTATCCCTCCTTTACTCATCACTAACTTTGTGATGTTCTACTTGCTCATTGTAACTTCATCCTGTGCATAGTTTATGAACTATTTTTCACAAGCTGTAGTCTTCCTAGATGTTCATCTCCATTGCCTTCATCGAGACTTGAGAGAATATAAGCAAAGGGAGAACAATATATTTTTAAGAGCTTGCAAATGTCTCCCTTAGGTGCTCATATTTATTTACAACATATCTTTGATACAATGATGAGAAAGGAAAGTGTAAATGATAAGTAATCGTAGGTACAAATAGGTATTACCCAAAACAACTTTGAATAAAGCTTACTTAACCTATTTTGAAGTTATTCTAATAGTCCCTCAAGCAAAAAAAATTGAATGTACCAAGTTTGAAACAAATAAATTCAATTTGAGGTTCTCAATGATTTTGTCAACAAATTTGGAAGTTGATCAATGGATCTGACAAACCCAATACCAATTTCCTTCGATAACAATTTTTCTCGAATGTAATGATAGTTTATTGGCATTAATTCAACTCTATTCTAACAAACTTTCCTTTGGCATGTTTTATATAGTGTGCAGTTTTGTTCATTTTTCAACTTCCAGATGCATCTCCTTTCTTATGCATGCAGCTAATTAATTTTACCCTTTAGATAATGCTCAATTATCCCCCTCACCTCGCATGAACAACTGTTGTGGTTTTATTGTGTTCTTGATTTCCTGGCTAAGAAAAGGTTGTTTGCGTCACTCAGGCACGTATGGCATCTGCAACCACGCTAGTGACCATGATGGATGGTCTGTCTTCGATTTTCCTACAAGTAGCCGAATATAAGGAGTCTAACAAATTTGGATCTTTTATGGCACTTTCTAGCTCCCTTGGCAAGATTTTACTGGAACTTCATAGAGGTATCTATAACATTTGCAGTAGCTTATTGAATAGATTGTGGTTTACAGACATATGTTATATGCTTTTGATTTTTTTCTTGTCTCTTCATTATTTATTTACATATTTTGCTTAATTTTACACTTTTTGTCTCTTTTCCATTGATGTGTAGGTCTTCTTTACCTAATAGAGCATGAAGCTCATACTAAATTGCTGGCTTTGTTATTCAGGATTATCAAGCTTTTGATATCATCTACACCGTATGTTTCTTTGCTTCTCATATTATTCTATTTGTTCAATTTAGTTATAATTGAAATGGTACGTTTTTTGTTGTTTTTCTTTTACTCATAAATACGTAAAATATTCTTTTGGTTTTGGTTATTGGTGCTCTTATACTTTCATGATCGGAGCCAAAAAAGATCTTTTTAGATAATTGTAAAGGGGGACTTGAGATAGAAGTATGGAAAAATGCTTAAGAGTTTATTTCATCTCTTAGCTCATACATTCATACATAGGAGTTCCTCCATCTAATATTTAGAAAAGCAATGATTAATCCTACTGTGTAGAGCAGATAGGAAACTATGCATAAGTTAACTAGTTGCACAATTCTGACACATGCTTGAGCTTGAGTAAATAGATTGTATGTACCATGCTTGAAACATATAAACTGAATTGAAAGTCCTTTTTAGGACTTAATCAAAATCAATTTCTTCTACTATTAATTTTTGGTTTTGGTCCATTGGACCATGCACGTGTCTACCATCAATCTTACCTATTTCTTGTAGGATGTCTAAGGCATATTTTTGGAGGATTTAAAATACCTTCATTTCATTGAGCTATGTCAATAGTTCAAAAGTATTTAAGTAAGTTCATTGGTTTGAAAGTGATTGCATAAATGCTTTTTTAAATGGGAAATTGTAGTGACGTCATTATCTTTGATGATTAGATTTTCAACATACACAATTTAGTATACAAATCAAATGATCAACTTCACTATGTTTTAGCCCAAAAGTTTGTACTATTTGGCTGATTTCCACACCATTGCCAGTGAGATCCACTCACTGCTGTTGTCATAGAAAAGGTTGTCGGAGCCTCTTGAGTCCATTTCACGGGTTGGTGATGTCCCATTTGGGCCATATTTGAGTAGATATGAGTTTTGAGTTCTCTCCTTTTTCCTGGTGTAGCCCACATGTCGTCGTTGTCTCGGATAGGGTCACCGGAGACACCTGGTTGTGTTCCACGAGATGTCTAAGATAAAAATTGTTCCTTTGGGTCCTAATGATCTTCCAAATGTGGTGGGTGCCTATTAGTTGGATGGTTAGAATTTCTTACAATGGAGCCTGTACATTCAAAGGATTCTCAAGGGACGTTCAAGACTAGATCACATAGATGGAGGAGTTCTAGGACTAGACGACACTAATTTTCCAATTTGGGACAATGAAGATTCACTAATTATGACTTTGATCTGGCATTCCATGATTCCTTAGATAAGTCAAAATTATATGTTTCACTCTTTTGGCAAAGATATATCGGATGATTTACAAAGTACTTTTTTTATTAAAAAAGGCTTTTGCTGCATATTGAAAGCAGAATATTTAATACAAAATAAGGCTCCCTTTCCGTATCAAAATAACACGGAATCCTGAATGGACTTTGGATTGAATTAGATCAATACCAAACAATAAAAATGTGTAAAACATATGCTGAAGCTGTGGAAAGAGGAAGAACCTTTAAATTTTGCTGTGGCTTGAATCATGAATATGATCCAATCCGGTTACAAATCTTAGGAAGAGAAAAATTACCATCCTTATCAAAAGTATTTTTTATGGTAAGAGAACTGATTAATTATTATACTACGCATGAATACTCAAAGCAGAACAAAACCTTAAAGAAATTTATTATAGATAAATAAACCACAACTTATAGAAAATGGTCCTCAATCTATGAGCAATTACGAATGTAATAATCTAGTAAAAAATGTTAGATTTTGTTAAAATTAATAGAAAAGAAGACATTAAATAAAAAAATTAGAAGAATATGAACTAGAAAGTATAAAGGAAGAAAAGGAACAGAATCCAAGGAAGAAGATTGATGCGCAACTTTGTAGCATCTTCAAATTCATTCTTATGGCTTGTTTGATAGGAGAAGGAGTGGAAACAAAGGCAATGAATTCAATTGGATTTAATAGAAATGGGGATACATAGGCGTGTGAGTATTTGTGTTTCTTGTAGATAGAATAAAACAATTAATTCAAGATAATGATATTTATCAATTTAACTGTAGGCTAAATATTTAATTGCATAAATTGCACTAACACCATTTATGCTTCTTGATTCTTTAATGCAGATTAGGTGTTTTATTTCCTTCTCTGCTTCCTAATGTAAAATAAGTATGTCTACTGAAATCATAATTTTTGACAGATATTCAAGAATGCCACCAAATTTGTTGCCTCTTGTTGTTACATCTATTAGGACAAGGATTGAAGAAGGATTTTGGTTGAAAAGTGAACGAAGTGGTCTGCTGGTTAGTTGTCCGATTAATTGTCCAAAGTTTTGTTTGTCGTTCTCTAATAATGACAACATAACATTGACTTTTGTTGGCAGGCTGCTGCTATTGGTTGCTTGACGTTAGCTTTGTCTACCTCGCCATCTTCTGCTCAAATAAGGAATATGCTCTGTGACGAGGTTTCTTCAGGTGACTTCTGCTATTATTAATAATGAAAGCACACGTATAAGTTATTACTTAAAATTAATGAAAGTCTAAAACTTTAACATCTATTTTTTCATAATTCATGGTTCTAAACGCTGATTTTATTTTATCTACGTTCACTCAATAGTACTAACAAATATTTAATTCCAAAATCTCAAAATGAAAAAAAAAAATAATACAATGGTAATAAAAAAATTATTGTTATTATTATTTGTATTTATTTAATTATTTTCTTGATGACCTAAAGCTATCTTTTAGTTGAATAGGCTTTTAAATAGGCCCTGGCTAGAGATACTTAGTAAGTTGACCCTGTAACTTTTTTTTCTTGTGTCTGATACGTACTTGTCTCGCTTCACTAATGAGAAAAAAAAACAATTATGATAAGTCTTTATCTAATTCCCTTGGGATTCCTTCTTGTCCATTTAGATTAAGTTAAAACTTGAACTGCATTCCTCACTGACAGTGCAGGACCTGCATTTAGTTTCAAAAGTAAATTCTCATTTTGTGTGCCAAATTAAGTTAGACTAAGGATGATTAATCCTACTTATTCATTGGAAGGCCTGAAAAAGGATGTTATCATTTTCTAATAAAAATAATATTTATTTTGTGCCAAGTGCATGGTTTACAGTCTAGAGTTGGTAGAATCTTAGGGAGTTGAACCTGTGAGACTATAAGTCACTAACTGATTGTCAGGATTGATTTACGTTAATTCATGTTTAGGAACAAGACATTACTGGTCGGTTGGATTTTGCACATTTGTTTTTCAGGTCACTGCTTTATTGGTTTGGTCTTATGTTTGCATTTGTGGGCTTTCCTTCAGGTCATATTGAGACTGAAAAGAAGTTTGGTGTTCTTTCTACCTTATTTGAATATTCGATACAATCGAGTTGCCTAACCATTTGCCTTGAAGCCCTGCAGGTAATCTTTTTGGTGTACATTGGTTAATTGTTTATTTGTTTGCATAAATAAATGGGTATGATGATGCATATGGTTTCTGGAATATGATTTTTTCTGAGCCTTTTATTGGCATCTTGGCAATGCTGACATCCAAAGCACACTAATCATTTGATTTCACATGAAAAATTTATTAAAAAAAAAATAAAAAAATACATGGGGGCTGAACCAAACCCATGTACAAAAATACAATGCAAACATCTTACCAAAGAACTAAAAAACTATAAAGGCCTGTTCGCATGAACTGATTTGCGAGGATGGATTGTAGTGAGGAGAGAATTTACGAGTAACTGTCATGTTCGGATGTAGCGATTTCAGTGGATGTGTGATAGCGGATTTGCATGATGACATGAAAATGCAATCTTCTCATGGGAGAGGGGATTTGAGGGTAAAAGTTATACATTTATGTTATTGTCCCTATCACATGCAACATTAGAGTGTGTGTCATATATATATATATATATATATATATATATATATATATGTATGTATGTATGTATGTATGTATGTTATGTAAAGAGATAAACCGATTCCAACAACTCCATAATCGGTTCCATTACCACTTATTGTGAATGTGTGTATGCCATATATATAACTGTTATATGTTATGTAAGTGGAATTGATTCAAGGATTCTAGAATCGGTTCCATTGCCTTTGTTTTTGTCTTTTATATATATATATATATATATATATATATATAATAATATCAATAATAATAATATTATGAACATATTTTTTAAAAATTAATTTTAAGTAATCTAAAAATATTTTATATTAATTTTAACAATAAGAGCAAGTTTTTAATCTTCCTCTTTTATATTTTAAAACTTTTTTTTTAATCTACCATATTAGTCAAATCATTCACAAACGGTCACAAATTTCACCTTCAAATCTATCCACATTTATCTTCAAATCCCTTAAAATAAACAATACAAACTTCACTTTCAAATCCACCCAAATTCATCAACCCTCTCTCCAAAATTCATCCTCTCAAAAGAACACACCCTAAACATAGGAAGTTGAAATCTACTATGAAACAAATTAAAAAGAATTTTTGATGATATAGTATCATACAATTTATAGTAAGGTTATCAAACTCGAGAGTTTACATAATCTCGTGAGAGTCGAATTAACTCGACTCGTAAACTCGTAAGAGTTTACTTTACATGAAAAATTAATTGTATAAATAATATCTAATTTAAATAAGTCCACAAAATTATATAACTTTAAATAAATATATTTATTGAAATATTATTTATAAAAATATTAACATAAATTAAAATATCAAGTGTCTATTTTTAATTCTCTAATCCTCTAATGATATAATTATTAAAAACCATAAAGGAAAAAAAAAACAGTGCAGCATTTGAAGGCAACAAAAAGACATGAACAAAGGCTTAGTACTTTTGAGAAAAAAAAAAGAATTATTTCAGTTACATTACACCACATGAAGGACAAAATTACTTCACTTACATTACACCACACGAAGGACACAAACCAAGGGCTGTGAGCATATTAGTGAAATAGAGGCACGATGAATGCGAAACGAAGCACACGATCAGAGGCGAAACAGTGCAACCATTGAAGGAGGCACGATGCGATGGGACCATTGGTGACGGCAAGATCATAGCCAAAGGCGACTGGGAACGAGCGCAAAACGTAAGCAAGGACGAAACGCGAGCGACAACTACTGAATCATAGAGACGAAGCACAATGCTGAGTGAATCGTAGGAGACGAACAAGAAATAGAGCTTTGTCACTCAACCTAAATCAGAAAACCCTAATATGGTGAGCCCTAAATCTTCATGAACTCGCCAAATCAGAAGCAAACTCCCAATTTTGGTCGAGTGTAACAATTCTACCACCGAGCACACCGATTCTACACCAAATCCAAGTTTGCTTTCGAGTTAACTCGGAAGCACTGAGTTAGCACGTAAACTCATCCAAGTTAACGAGTTAACTCGCGAGTTTGATAACCATGATTTATAGTGAATCTTATTATCTAAACCCAAAGGTTATCCTCCCTAAAAATATGAGAATATGTAAACTCCATTTGATTACATATCTCCAAGCACTTTTTACCATCTTCTTCTAAACTACCCAAGAACAACTTTAATTTCTAAGAATGCCTACACAACAAAGACAAATCATTTTCTAACAAAAGCATCCTATATCCAGTTCGATTGTTCAATGGCCAAAATGGCCCCATTATCTCAACATATATAGATCTCTACACTCCAAATAAGATTAGAAAATTCCAATATATTCACCCGTATTACATCTAAGTAGCCGAACACAAGTGGCATTAAATGGACACCCACAAGCTGCCCTATTGTGTTTACTTTAACCCAACCTATATCTAAAAATCGGCAAAGAAATTGTATAGTATTTGTACCCCTCCCCAACCTAGTATTGATGTCAAAAAATTTCAGAACCAAAAAGTCCTTTTTCTATGTAGTATTGATCATAGAAATGTTTACCTATTCCTTGATTGATATTTTTGCTAGTTGAGACTATAGTGGATGTACGTTATTGCTATATGATCATTGATCAACTTCTTTGTAAAGCGATAGTCAATCTTTGTGCTTTGTCTTGCCGAACTAGATTGTATTATGAACAATATTAATGATAGATTTATTATCATGACAAAGCTTGATAGGAGATGCATATTTTAAAATTGTGAAGAACCTTCATCTCTAATATAGCTTTCAAAGTTCCATGGTCTAGAGCCTCAAATTTAAAGGACACTCGGTCTCACAATTCTTACTCATCTAGGTCCCAAGTTTCTACCCTAGAACATTTAAGTGCTGAAGTGGATTTTTGTGTTTACAATGCACTATGCATTGTTTATGTCATTGTATTCCTTTGCGTACTCTTTCTTGTTTTTAATGAATGACCATTGAACTAAGCTTTCATTCAAATATTGTTGATTGAGAACAATATTTGGGTAAGCTACAACAATACAATATTGTAATTATTACAAGTGTGCTATTGTAGGATTCTAGAGAACTTTTTGTACTCATTACATTAGGGTTAAAGTTCCCTATCTATAGAGGCTTATGTAATAAAATCTCTCCCATACAATTTAATCTTTTTTTAGTTGGTATTACAACTCCCAATCTTAGGGGCTCTGGTTCTACATTTCATTGGCATCTTGGCTATGATTCCCTTTTTAGTGTTGCAAGGATTGCACCCATTTCCTTTGATTATCGAGGTTGCCTAAAGTGTACCAAACTTGAGATCACAACCACCATGATTGTCACAACTATTTTCATTGCCACCACTAGAGCCTCTGATCAAATTGTTTAGCATGTTATGAGATTCGCTGTTTGCCCATTTGCTAGCTGTTGGAGTAGTGTTGCATTGGAGCATCCATGCATCTACACAAACATCCTTGTTCTCTTTGAGTGGGCTCCATGCACTGTGTGTATAACTTGCTTTACTCATCCCATCAAAGCAGCGGGTGGTAGGCTTGGTTTGCAGACCCATAAGTCATTCTGAAGATGCTGTAGGAGGACACATGAGCTTCCAAAAGCAACCTTGTGACTATTTAAAAGATTTTTATTCAAATTGATTCATTTGAAGCAACACAACAATCTCTATATACAGAGAACTCTAACCCTAAAGTAATAATTACAAAAGATCTCTAAAATCTTGTACCAACCTGTAACAACTTCTATTAGCTTGTAGTAATACATTTAATGTTCTACCAACATCTAGTAATGCATTTAATATTTTATCATTCCTAGTTGACATGTGAGATCATGAGATCGCTAAGTGGGAAGACCTTTGTAAACAAATATGCTAGCTAAAGCCCAGATGCGACGTAGGAAGTCATGATAATGCCACTATCCAATTTCTCTTTAATAAAGTGATGGTTTACCTTTGTGTTTAGCCCTATCGTATTGAACTGGATTTGTGAGTAATGCTAATAGCTGACTTATTATCACAATAAAGGATCATTGGTTCTTCACATGCCACTTTAATATCATTTAGAATAATTCTCAGTCATAACAGTTCACACTCCCCATGTGTCACAGCTGAAACTCATCCTCTGCAAGACCTTGCAACAACATTTTTGTTTCTTACTTATCTATGTCACCAAATTTCCACCTAAGAAAATGCATTATCCTGTGGTAGATTTCCTATCTGTGATAGACCCTGCATAATTTGCATCAGTATACACTTCTGTTTTTAGTTTTCCTTTTCTGTTGAACTATAATCCCCTTCTTGGACTTGTCTTTAAATATTGAAGGATTTTGTTTATAGTTTGTAAATGTCTCTCCTTTGGATAATGCATGAATTGACTAATGAAACTCACAACATAGGATATGTCCAGTTTGGTGTGAGCTAAGTAAATGAGCTTCCTAACAAGTCTTTGATACTGGCCTTTTTCACAGGAGAATTGCCTTCATCACTCCAAGTTTTATGGTTTTATTTTATAGGAACTCTAGTGGTCTTACAATCAATCATACTGATTTCTTTGAGAAGATCAATAACATGCTTTCTTTGGGAGATTAAGATGCTTTCTTCGAGTAGGCTACTTCTATCCCAAGGAAGGACTTCAACTTTTCTAGATCCTTTCATTTGAAATTTAGCAGCTAGCTTTTCTTTCAAGATTTGTAATGTAAGTTTACCTTCAAGCGAATCCTTGATGAACAGGGTATGGTCACCTTGACTCTGTTGATACCCCATGGAAATCATAACTTAAGTGAGTCGACCAAACCAAGCACAGAGTGACAGCTTGAGTCCATAATAAGCCCAAAACATGGGGAATTTCCATGTATACTTCTTCCTCTAATTGTCCATGCAAGAAAGCATTTTTCATATCAAAATGTTGCAATTCTCAACCAAAATAAGCTGTTAATGAGAGAATGATTCTAACTGTTGCCATTGAAGCAAATGTCTCCTCATAATCAACACCATATGTCTAAGTAAATCCTTTAGCAACTAACCTTGCTTTGTAACATTCTAATGTGCCATCTGATTTATACTTTACATTATAAACCCATATGCATTCTACTGCCTTTTTATCACGTGGCCTGGTATCAGTTTCTCATGTTTGAACCCAATTCTCATCTCTTCGTTCATGGCTTGTACCCAATTCTCATCCTCCAATGCTTCTTCAATTGAAGTAGGAACTCTAATTGTGTCAGTGGCAAAAATGAAACTCTAGTGTGGCATAGATAGGTTTTTAATATTCTACCAACTTCTAATAATGCATTTAATATCCTACTTACAACAATCGCAAATGAAATGATATCTTACTTCAATGTGCCTGGCCTTAGATTGTTATGTAGGAGTTTTGGATAGATTGGTTGCTCTAGTGTTGTCACAATATATTGGTATATTGTGTTCAAAGCTTGAGTAATCTTTAATGTAATGCTTCATGCATAATTGCTGAGGACATCAACTTCCAGCAAGCATAGATTCGGCCTCTGTTGTAGATGGAGAATTGAGTTTTGTTTCTTTCTTGATCATGAGATTAAATAAAGTTCTAGAAACTGCCAGCCTCTGTTGGTGCTCCTTTTATCAACACGATCTCCAAGAGAGTCTGCATTAGAAGCCTTCTATTTTGAAACTTTTGTTTTTCTTATAACACAAACATAAATTAATAGACCCTGTAAGGAACCAAAAGATCTGTTTCACATCTGTCAAATGAGGCTCTTTTGGATCTGAGTGAAACCTTGCACACAAGCACATACTATTCATTTTATTAGGTCTGCTTGTACATAAGTAAAGAAGAGATCTAATCAATACCTTTGTAGATCATTTGATCTACTTTCATATTGTTCTACTCTTTTGTTTGACTGGGTAGATGTGTGCATGGAAGTCTTCATCGGTTTTGCATTTGCTATACAGTTTTGCTAAGGTGTGTGAGGGCTGGTGGAGTAGTATAGAAAGCAATGTGAACTTAAAGGAGTATAAAGGTTAGAAGAAAAATATTCTTTAGACTTGAGATTAAAACTGATAAAAATATATTTCTAAGGGCTTAATCCCCTCAATAGCTTAAGTTACATTTTATAGGGGAAGAGAGAGTGCTCTCTACACTTTACAACCAGCTTATATTAGCTGTAATACACTAACACACAGTAGTGGACACACTCACAGACAGCTCATACACACTCACCCATAACTCATAATTCTAACACTCCCCCTCAAGCTGGAGCATACAAATTGTATGAACCAAGCTTGGAACAAAATTAAACTCAATCCGAGGTCCCCTCAATGACTTAGTCAATACATCTGCAGTTGGTCATTTGATCCAACAAACTCAGTACATATTTCTTTTGACAATAATTTTTCCCGAACAAAATGACCATCAATTTCTATATGTTTGGTTCTCTCGTGAAACACTGGATTTGATGCAATGTGAAGAGTAGCTTGGTTATCACAATACATCTTTATACTCTGGATCTCACAGAAGCTAAGCTCTTAAAGGAACTGCTTCACCCATATAAGTTCACATGTTAATGAAGCCATTGCCCTATATTCAGCTTCAGTTGTTGATCGAGCCACTACATTTTGTTTCTTACTTTTCCATGAGATAATGTTTCCTCCAAGGAAAACACAATATCCTGTAGTAGATCGTCTATCAATAGGAGAACCTGCCCAATCTGCATCACAATATCCTGATACCTGAAGGTTTCCTTTATCTTCATATAACAGCCCTTGCCCGGGAGCCTTTTTCACATACCTTAGAATGCGAGTGATAGCATTCCAATGACCAACACCCGGAGCTTGCATGAACTGACTAACCACTCCAACTGCAAAAGATAGATCCGGCCTTGTAATAGTGAGATAGATTAGTTTTCCCACTAGCCTCCTATATCTCTCTGGGTCGGAGAATAACTCACCTTCTTCTGCTGTTAATTTTTGATTTGGATCCATAGGACTATCAACCGGTCTACAATAAATCATGTCTGTTTCTTGTAAAATATCCAGAGCATACTTCCTTTGGGAGATTACAACTCCATCTTTTGACTGAGCTACTTCAATGCCTAGGAAGTATCTGAGGCTCCCAAGATCCTTGGTTTGGAAATGTCTACACAAGTACTCCTTCAATTGAGATATTCCAGCAGTATCATTTCCTGTAATAACAATATCATCAACATATACTATCAAGTAAACACATTTCCCAAGGGACGAATGATAATAAAAGACTGAATGATCTGCTTTACTGCGTTTTAACCCAAATTTTTGAACAATGGAGCTGAACTTTCCAAACCAAGCACGTGGAGATTGCTTGAGCCCATATAGAGATCGGTTCAATTTACAAACCATACCAGACTCCCCCTGAGCAACAAACCCAGGAGGTTGCTCCATATAAACTTCTTCCTCAAGATCACCATGGAGAAAAGCAGTTTTGATATCCAACTGATGAAGTGGCCAATGACGAATGGCGGCCATGGCGAAGAACAAGCGAATGGTAGTCATCTTGGCCACGGGAGAAAAGGTATCACAATAATCAAGACCATAAACCTGAGTGTACCCTTTTGCAACCAGCCGGGCTTTGAGCCTATCAATGTCACCATTAGGGCCGACTTTAATTGCATATACCCATCGACAACCAACAACCTTTTTGCCTGGGGGAAGTGGCACAAGCTCCCAAGTATTACTGTGGTCAAGAGCCTGCATTTCTTCAATCATGGCTTGTCGCCATCCAGGATGATCAAGTGCTTCTTTCACATTATAATCACAGGAGAGACTGAGGATAAAAGGGAATAAAAGGAGGGCGACACTCTGTGATAGCTGAGAAAATTATAAATGGGATGAGGGTTTCGAGTGGAACGAGTACCTTTTCTGAGAGCAATGGGCCAACCAGAATCAGCTTCACCAGGAGGCGTGACAGGAGATGGTGGCGGAGAAGAATCTGAAGGAGGAGATCCACCATTTTCTGGAAGAGGATTACTCATCGGGGTAATGTGTTGGAGGATATCAGTATGTGGAGTGGGAGGTTCGGGAGGACCGTGAGCATGACTTGAATTGACGGGGACATTGGAGATATTGGACTCAACCACTGGAAGAGGAAGGACCTGTTGGAGGATATGAACATCTTGAACAGATGGAGAGAAGAAAGGTGTCTGTTCAAAAAATGTGACATTGGCCGACATGTAGTACTTCCGAGTTTCAGGAGAGTAACACCGATACCCTTTTTGAAGCCGAGAATAGCCCAAAAAGACACATTTAATTGCACGAGCGGAGAGCTTGTCTAGCCCCGGAGACATGTCGTGAACAAAACATACACAACCAAAAACTCGATGAAAGTGAAAGAGAGGATCACTGGGAAAGAGGATGGAGAAAGGACTTTATTATTAAGAGAGGAGGAGGGCATCCTATTGATAAGAAAACATGCAGTTAAGATGGCATCCCCCAGTGATGAACAGGAATATGGGCACCAAGCAAAAGGGTACGAGCCGTTTCAACCAAGTGTCTATTTTTTCTTTCGGCTATACCATTTTGCTGGGGTGTATGAGGACAAGTGGACTGATGCAAAATACCATGGGAGCTAAGGATTGTAGAAAAAGAGGATGAGAAATACTCTTTAGCATTATCACTTCTCAAGATTTTTATTACTTGACCAAATTGGTTCTTGATTTCATTCAAAAAAGAGGTGAAAATGGGTAACAATTCAGAGCGATCTTTCATTAGATAAATCCAAGTACATCTAGAATACTCATCAATAAAAGTAACAAAATACCTAAAACCAAAAGAAGAGACGCGACTAGGTCCCCAGACATCAGAATGAATAATAGAAAAACTAGAAGTACACATTGAGTGGGACTTTTTAGGAAAGACAGATTTGACATGTTTTCCTAGTTGACAAGACTCGCATTCTAAAGTCTGAAGACTACTAAGTTCAGGGCACATCATTTTTAACTTTGACAAGTGAGGATGACCAAACCGATCATGTAACACTTTAGGAGGAAGAGCAGCAACACAGGATACCCGTGGATGAGATCCAAAATGGTATAAACCTCCAGCTTCATATCCTTCTCCAATCTGTCTCCCCGGTCACGCTCCTGTATGACAAAAGATTTTGAATGAAAGGTTATTGAACAATGTAACATTTTGGTTAACTGACTTAAGGAAATTAACTTGAATGGACAGTGAGGGACAAAAAGAACAGATTTCAGAGTGAGAGAGGGAGACAGGGAGACTTGACCGACTCCTTTTGAACAAGTTTTAGAGCCATTGGCCAGGGTAATGAAATGGGGTTTTACTTGGAGGGAAAGGGTTGAGAACAATGAGGTATTACCAGAAATGTGATTAGAAGCACCCGACTCAATTACCCATGAATTTGGACCTTCCATGGATTGAGAAATGTAAGTTGTGGACATACTTGGGGACTGAGATGATTGCGCCAAGCTGTTAGACTTTAATCGCAGATACTCTTGATACTCTTCCTCAATGAACTTGGAGTTGGAAGAGGAAGTTTCAGCCTTAGAGATATTGGCTGTTTTTGAAGGGAAGCCATGCAAAGAGTAGCAATTTTCTTGGGTGTGACCCACCCTCTTACAGTAAGTGCACTGTGGACGTCCTTGACGTCCATGTCCTCCTCCTCTAGTGCCACGTCCTCCTCTTTCTCGTGTGGCAACCATGACAGATGGTTCCAGTGTTTCATGAGCTTCCTGAGATTGAGGCACTGGAACACGAAGAAGACGTGTGGTCAAGTCTTCCAAGGTTGGGACCTCATGGCTTGTCAGAAGTTGATCTCTGATGTGATTCAAGTTTGGATGCAAAGCACGGAGGATCATCACCATATAATACTTATCAAGCTTCTTCTTGATGTCTTCCGAGGATTCCTCTTCCAAGAACATTCTCAACTCTTCCACAGCTGCTTGGCCTTCAGTCATGAAGGAGACCATATCATGATCTGTCATTTTGATACTTGCAAGCTTGTTTGTTGTATCATAGAGACGTTGAATATCATTAGCATAAATGTTTCGAGCTTTCTTCCAAAACGAGTGACATGTTTTGAAGGCTCTAAGAGATATTAAAAGTCGTGGTTCCACAGACTGCCACAATAGGGCACACAATTGGAAATCTGCTTGTTTCCATTGTTCAGCTTTTTCTGAAGGTACTTGGCTTCCGTCCTGCTCAAGGTGATCATAATGACCTTGACCAAGGAACCACATTTCCACAGCCGCAGACCAAGACAGATAATTTTTCCCGTTTAACTTTTCCGAAGTAATCGAAGGACTTCCAGATAGGGAAAGAACACTTCCAGACACCATTCTGGATACAAAATTGGAGAAGGAAGGCGCGACACTGAGGAACAGGAAAACGCGACAGTGAGCAACCAAACAAATCTCGGTTTTCTTCAAGAGGAGCTTCGAGACTTCACGGAAACCAGGTATTGAGGGTCAGAACAGAGAGAGGAGGCTCAGGCGAGGGCTATGGAGGTGTCGCGGTGAAGTTCCGGTGAGTAGAGGGCGGCGCGTGGACGGCACGCGCCTGTTCGCAGCGCACAAAGAGGTTGCGCGTGAGCGTCGACGAGATTCAGGCGAACCCACTGGTGGGGTTGGCTGTCGCGTGAAGAGGCAAGCCAGATCCAGTGGTCGTCGGACGGAACTGTGACGGCGGCCGACGGCGGACGGCGGCGAACAGCGTTGGACAGCAGGGGACAGATGCAAGATGGCGGACAACCAAGTTAAAGAACTTCAAACTGCAGTTGACAGCTGTAGCTAATGGCGAGACAGCCGCGGACGACGGCGAACGGCACCGGACAGATGCGAACAACAGTGACAGTGCTGATTGACAACCGAGAACGGAAACCAGAACAGGATGAACCTGCTCTGATACCAACTTGAGATTAAATCTGATAAAAATATATTTCTAAGGGCTTAATCCCCTCAATAGCTTAAGTTACATTTTATAGGGGAAGAGAGAGTGCTCTCTACACTTTACAACCAGCTTATATTAGCTGTAATACACTAACACACAGTAGTGGACACACTCACAGACAACTCATACACACTCACCCATAACTCATAATTCTAACATTTAGCATTATCACTCCTCAAAACTTTGATAACCTTGTTAAATGGATTTTTTATTTCATTAAAGACAGAAAGATAGACAACAATTTTGATCAATCTTTCCTTAAATAAACTTAAGTACAGCTAGAATGTTTATTGATAAAATAACAAAATACTGAAACCCAAAAGATGTGAGTGGACTAGGACTGAAATGTCAGAATGAATTAGAGAAGAGACACTATTACATTTTGTTTTGGGGTTTTTTTGAAAGGGAAATCTAACTTGTTTCTTTAGTTGACATGACTCACATTCTAAGACTTGAAGATTACTAAGGTTAGGAACCATTTTCTTCAATTTGAATAAGTGTGGATGACCCTGCAAGAAAGGTCCATTATTGTTGAGTGGACCTCCTATCGTACACCTTCCTAAGTTAGCATTGGTGTAAAACCTCATGTATTCTGTTTCTTTTCTATAAAATCACTGTTCCATTATCGTTGAGTGGCATATAGGTGCATTACGTCTGTACCGTGCATAAATTGACTGATAAAACTTGTAGTAAATTCACATCTACTATTTCCTCTATGACTACGTGAAAATTATTCGTTTTGCCTGCCTTGCGAAAATCTCCACATAATGGGTAGAAAACAGCAGCCAGTAAGAAATCTAGCATCCATTTTTTGACTATACTGGTCTGATCTATAGGAATAACCGGAACTAATAGAATGAAATTCTTTTGAAAAAAATCTGTACAAAAGTGAAATGAGGAAATAAATTTATCATACTACAACAACTATACAAACAAATACTGAGGTAATAAAATGGTATCATGTGCTCCAACATATATTTTGTGATTGTATTAAAATATTGTTACTGCTGTCAGCTTTGTGTAATAGTTTTTTTATTTTTTATTTTTTTTTTCTGCCAAAGTTTACTAAAATTTGATGACTTAATGCAAAATGAAAATTAAGGGAAGTATTGGTGTTAGCTTGAATATGCTTGATCTTGAAAGATAAATGGTATCTTGCCTTCGTTATTTTGTCATGGATAGTTAAATAGATGTTTTAAAGCAGTGGTTATTGATGGACATGTATTTTTCTATTGATGTTTACATAATAATTTGTTGCATGTATCTATGCTAGTTTATTGATATATTCAGATTAACTTTCTACAGGGACTTAAAGCTGCATTCCACAGTTATCCTAACATAGTGACTGCTTGTTGGGAACAAATTTCTGCTATTGTGTATCAACTCATTAGCACTATGTGTGTTGAAACTCCTTCAAGGAAATCAAGTGAACTTGTTGGTAGCCCTACTACATTTATTAACGAAAAAGTTACCATCGCTGCTATTAAGGTAGCAACTTTGCTTTTCTTCTGAACTAGTGTCTTAATCTCATTTCTTTTAGATTAATTGGTGTATAATCAATAGTCAATTCGAGTTTGAAAATGCGTGTTGTATGCATTGAAGTTAATTGGTATCTTTGCTTTCCTTTCTACCATAAAGATGTAGGGTTTGTTTGAATAAGTTTCTCCATAAACACTTCTGCTAAAAGAAATTAAGAACAAATGAACGAAGTTTTTTATAAGATACAAGTAACTTATGCATAAACTAACTAATAGAAGCTCTCTTATTTAACTTATCCAAGTTTAGACTTTTCACTTATGCATAAACTATTTTTTGTTTATTGGGAAACATATTTCACTTTTTTCTTCTTATATTATTCTTGTAGAAGGGCTTATGGAGAAATTTAAACAAACAAACCTTGTGTTCGTTCTATGGTGTGTTGTATTTGTTCTATTGTTCTGTTGGTCTGTTTGATTTACCTAAAAATAATGGACTAGACAACATTAAATTGTTCATTGTTTGATTTTAAAAGTGCTTATGGAGCAGCACAAAACAAGGGATAAAGTGTTGGACCAAAAAAATTGACGTAGTTGACCTAGGAATAACCTTTTTGGTGTTGCACATGAGAAAATAAAAGAGGCCAATCTACTCCCTCGCTCTCCTAAATATAGTCAATAGATGTATGGTAAGAATGTTAATTGAGTTTGCGTTTGTGAAAATAGTGAAAACTAGGTGTTGTTTGTTGGATATTAAATGCAATACTAAAAGTTGTTGGTAGGATATTAAATGTATTACTAGAAGTTGTTAGAAGATTCTAGAGATCTCTTGTAATTATTACTTTAGGATTTGAGTTCTTTATATTAGGAGTTGATGTATTGATTCAAATCAATTAACAAAAATAAGAATCTTCTTTCTTTCAAATTAATCCTTTCAAGTCTAGGTATAGGATTAATTCCCTTTGTGTACAAAATACATATAGGGTAATGTATTTCCAATGAAGAATAATACAGGAAAGTACACTTAGAAAATACACATAACATTGTAAATAACAAGATATTATAACTAATAATATCTTAATAATATCTAACACTCCCACTCAAGTTATCGCATACATATCATGTGTACCAAACTTATTACAAATATAATCAATTCTACGTTTCCACGAAGACTTGTGAAAATTTTTGCTAACTCATCACATAAAAAAAAATTCAATCTTGATGTGTCCAAATACAATTTTAGTGACATCTTCAAATTCAATCTTGATGTGTCCAGATTGATTGTCAGATATAAATATCATTTTAGTGACATCTTCAAATTCCAAGTTTGCTGAAGCTATAGCTCTATATTATGCTTTTGTTCTAGATCTTGCCATATTTTATTTCTTGCTTTTCCAGGAAATAAAGTTACCTTCACTGGAAACACAATATTCAAAAGTAGATTTTCTATTTGAAAATCTTGCTTAGTCAACATCTAAATAACAAACAACTTTAATATGGTTATTGTGACCATATAGCAAATATTTTTGAAAAGATTCTTTAATGTACTTTAATCTACTGCAATCCAATGATTTGTACATGAGGAATTGAGAAATTGGTTCATCACACTAATTGCAAAGGAAACGTTTGGATGAGTAATAGTAAGATAGTCCAATCTTTCAACTAATCGTGTGTACTTTTGAGGATATGAGAAAGGCTCCCCTTGAATAGGTAGGAGTTTGGTATTGGGAACCATGGTGTGTCAACAAATTTTTAGTTCATTAATGCATTTTTCTCCAAAATATCCAGTGCACACTTCCTTTGAGATATAACAAAACCATTGTTGGATTGTGCTACCTTAATCCCCAATAAATATCTGGGTTTGCCAAGATCTTTGGCCTACAAGTGGTGAAAAACGTGTTATTTCATCTAGGAGATGACATGGTGATCACTGCTTGTAAGATCAATATCATCAACATATACTATCTGTTAAGAAGTGGACTTTAAGCCTAACTCAACCCCACAAAACCGGTTTGTAAGGTGAGGTTTGCACCCATTTATATTACACCCATTTATATACTCCAAATTGGCTTTATATCTAGTCGATGTGGGACTTCCAACACTATCAAATAGATACACCCTGCACTTGAGTGACGATAAATTACTGAATGATCTGCCTCATTACAAGTCATTCTAAACTGTTGAACAACATTGCTAAATTTTCCAAACTAAGCCTTAGAAGACTGTTTCAAGTCATATAAAGATTTGTAGAGACAACATACCAATTAAAAGACTCTCCCTGAACAACAAAACCTGGAGGTTACTCCATATAAATTTCTTCTTATAAATCTCCATTAAGATAAGCTTTTATGGTATCTAGTTGGTAAAGAGTTCATTGTTGAAGAACAACCATGGCTATAAATAAGCGAGTAGAAGCCATATTTGCCACTGGAGGAAAAGTATCACCATAATCTAAACTAAATTTGTGTGTAACCTTTAGCCACAAGACAAGCTTTGAGATGATCAATAGTACCATCAAGACCAACTTTGATAGAAAAGATCCACCTACAACTAACAATGAATTTCCTAGATGGTAAAGGGACGAGCTCACAAATTCCACTATTCTAAAGAGCACTAAGTTCATTAAGCATTGAATTAACATAGTAAAAATATTTATCAGTGTTAGTGGTATCTATCCTATGTACATTAATGGACATTTCTTTCTGTTTGAAAGTAAAATAGGTTTGTCTTTTTCACCCAAAATGTAATTCTCTCAAATTTGACGTGTTTCTTATTTGGCTGTGGGCATAAACATGCTTTTGATGTGATTTTATATATAATTTTATTTTTGGCTCTTTTGTTTTGAGTTTTGTTGTAATATGGGATAATATCTGTAGAATCTTCATAATTAGAGAAAATAGATACAAATATTTTATTTTATTTTATTTTTTCCTAGGTTTCCTAGTTTCCCTATTTCCCTTTTTAGGAGAACTAGATTATTACAAATAGAAGGTTTGAGAATGTATTTTTTATGATTTGAATAATAAATCAGTATTATTTTCCACATGGTATCAGAGCTTATCTGATCCGTTTCCACTATCTTCGCTGTTTGCCGGCGGCCGCCCGCCATGGCTGCCGGCAGGCTCCCTAAAATTCTCTTTTTTTAACCTGTGTTTTTTAATGGGCTCCAATTGCCTTAATCAAGTTCTAGCATTCTTTTTTCCAGTATTACCCAATACAGAGTTTGTTTGAGATTAGAGTGGGATTTGAATCCATTCCCTCTCGGACCAGCCCTCTTGGACCAGTAGCTGAAACTGGTACTTTAGTTCTGTTGATGGCCAATCAATTTTGGCTCCTCCTTTTGGCATTCTTGTTGACTGCCAGTTGAATCAAAGAGACCGAAAGTCTCTTCTTCGAAGAACCCAAGAAAGTCATTGCCTTCACTGTTGACTCCGCTGTGCACCGCTGTCAACCATCACCAACCACCGGCCACCGTCGCAGTTTCGACCGGTGACCAGCGGATCTGGATCGTCTCTTCGAACGACGGCCAACCGCGCCGGTTTCGACTGCTACTTCTCCATCACGTGCCGCCACGAGCACCAAAACAGTCCGAGTTGCACCACCGCCGTCGCCAATTGGGGTCGTCGATAGGGCAGAAAGGTGCGCCCAAAACCGGCGATCACAGAGCCGGAAGTCGCTCCGTCAACGGAGCCTCCACGCGCCGCCATCGTCGCCGGCGCGTGTAGCCCACGCGCCTACCTCCGGCGAGACCCACTCGCCGCCGACGACGCAGACAAGGTCGCCAGAGCCTCCTGAGCCCATTCCTAGGGTCGGTGACAAGTCATTTTGGCTATATTTTAGTAGATCTGAGTTTTAGTCTCTGCTCCTTGGTGTGACCCACTCACCGGACCGCCTTCGCAAGAATGGATTCCGTTCCTGACTTGGTCTCTGTTTCAGATTCTTTTTCGAAATCAGATCATGCGTATTCGGAATGAGGGTTCATGAGAGTGAGTGAAAGGTTGGTTTTGGTGATGGGTGGTGGAAGATCGTCATCTTCTGCCTCTTCCCCGGAGGATTCTTCATCCTTTACTCCCGACGAAAGTTTCAGCTCTCGTTTCCACTTCGGAGCATTCCCTCTTCGTTACTTTGATGCCACTGATGCCACAGTCGGCGTCCTCTTCGTTTTCCAGTGTTGATTTCTCGAGCACAGTGGTTCGATCATCCGCCGCTTGTGCCGCCGCTACAGTCAGTCACTGCTGCCACAATCAGTTGCCAGTCCTACTTTTTTCGCTTATGCTATGTTCTTCTCCTGTTTCAGTTTGACCTCCATCTTCGATGTTTCCTTTCTTCTGAGACCGAAGCCGCTCCACTTTTTGAGCTACTGTCCAACAGAGAACTTTGGACCTCCAACCTATTTTTGGCCTTTTGATGCCACGGTGTTTTTGGTTTCTACCAATGTTTTGTTATAACAACTCGTGAGTTGTTTCTTGAGACTGACCGCTGCATTGAATATTTCAAAGTTATGGGATTTAGAGTTGTCCCTCGTACGGATCGGTTTTCACCAACTCTTCCACCTACACGTTCTGTTGTCAGTTGTGAGGAGGAGAAAGTTCCAGCCGTTGCAAGGTAGTGTAGTCCCTGCAGGTTTGTTGCTGTTTGCCTCTGTCAGGACAGATGTTTCCTGAAGGCTTGCTGCTGTTTAGGGTGGTTAAGTCCCTACATGGTTGTTAGCCTTTTAATTCCAGCCGTTGCAGGGTAGTGTAGTACCTGCAGGTATGTTGCTGTTTGCCTTTGTCAGGACAGATGTTTCCTGAAGGCTTGTCGTTGTTTAGGACAGTTAAGTCCCTTGAAGTTTTGTTGCTGTTTGCCACTATTGATGGCAATCCAATCCCTGTAATTTGTTGCTATTTGCAACTGCAGGCCCTTCATCTGTTCTTGAAGTTTGTTGCTGTTTGATGCTGCAAGTCATCATCCATTTTTTTGATGGAAATCTCTCTCGTCCATTGCTGTCCAAGTTGAAGTTTCATGGTGCTAGTTCGCCCTCATCCATTGCTATCCAAGTTGAAGTTTCATGGTGCCAGTTCGCCCTCGTCCATTGCTGTCCAAGTTGAAGTTTCATTGTGCTAGTTCGCTTTCGTCCGTTGCTGTCCAAGTTGATTTATTGGGTTTATTGACGCTCTCTACAATTGAGATTGTCTATTCCAAGCTTGGTTCATACAATCTTGTATGATCCAGCTTGAGGGGGAGTGTTGTAATCTGGGATAATATCTGTAGAATCTTCCTAATTAGAGGAAATAGATACATAATATTTTATTTTATTTTATTTTTTCCTAGGTTTCCTAGTTTCCCTATTTCCCTTTTTAGGAGAACTAGATTATTACAAATAGAAGGTTTGAGAATGTATTTTTCATGATTTGAATAATAAATCAGTATTATTTTCCACATGCGCCTAACTCAACCCCATAAAACCGGCTTCTAACAAGTTTAAAAAGCTTTATGGATACCATTACATTTATGTGTCACATGTGTCTCGTAGTAGCACTTTTATATTCCTTTCATTGGCACAAAGTGTAAAATTTCCTTCTTTTTACATTTTTATTTCTCAAGTTTAGAAAAAAAAATAATTTCTCTCTCATATAGTTTCATTACATACATCTATGTATGTATGTATGTATATATGTATGTATGTGTATGAATATGTGCCTATACATTGAGTGGATAATTTATGAAACAAGCACATCTTATTCTAGGAAAAATATCCTTGAGATTGTAGGATTGATATACTAGAAACAAAACCAAGATACATCCAACATACAAAATTAAAACCAATAGGAATAAAATCTGGAACTTCCTAAAATATCTTGCCAAAATAAAATCTTAAACTTTCTAAAATATCTCAACATTATTAATTGTCAACACCCAGATGCAACTCTTTGAACACTAATAAATTTCTCTTTCCAATGTTGTTTGTTTCATTTCAAATTAAAATAGGTTTGTCTTGTTTACCCAAATTCAAATTTTCTCAATTTGATGTGTTTCTCATTCATTGTTGTGAGCACGAAATTGCTTCCAATATGCTTTTGTATTCTTTTTATTTTTTATTTTGAGTTTGGGATATTTTGTTAGCACTATTACATTTTTCTTGTGGCATGATGTTGTGTGTCTTGTACTATTTCTTGTATCGACATTTCATATATATTTTATTTTGGAAAAACTTCGATGCAATTCCTTGTGTGTTTTGGTGCCCTTTGCCAATTTGGATTGATGTTTTGCCTTGATGAGCTATGGTCCCCTTTAATACAGACCTTTGTTATACAATTAGGTGAAAATCTAATTCTGATTAGAGAACAGAAAAAGCATCTAAGGAACTGTCTAAACTTTTTGACCTTTTTATTGTAAATATTATTCACTTGAATTGGCTATTGATATCAGTTTTGGGATATGATTTCTTGCATCTATTAATTTTAGAATTTATTTTTGATATTTTAAGGTTCTAGATGAAGCTCTTCGGGCAATATCTGGATTTCAAGGAACAGAAGATCTTTCAGATGATAAATTAATGGATATTCCTTTTGCATATGATTGCATTAGGACGAAGAAAGTATCATCCGCTCCGTCGTATGATGTGGAGGAAAAAGATGATGTTATAGTAAACTTTGAAGCTTGTGATTCAGGAATTCAGCAATGGTGCGAGGCAATTGAGAAGCATATGCCTCTTATCTTGTGTCACTCTTCAGCAATGGTGAGATCTTTTTATATCATATGTCATAGTTTTGTATTTTTTATACTAAATAATTGAGTCATCTGTGCCAACTTGAATCAGTTGTTCATATATGTTGAATCCTTTCATTTTTTAAATTAGCTTAACAGAATGAGATCGTATTAGTAGTTTCATGGACAAATTGGCTACATACGAAAGTCAGCTATTGCTTAACAGAAACAAAAAAGCAGAATAAAAGTAGAGAGAAGCATACCACTGGTATAGTTTATCAGCAAAAATAGACCTTAGTTCTGGACCTATTAGAGATAGACTAACCTTTAAATTTCTATTTACCAAGTACAAAGTTAATTGTCTTCCCTGCTACTCATCTGCTACTTTACTAAAGATACCACGTTCATAATTCTTATCTATTCAGATATGTAACCAACAGTCCCAGAGGTCAGTGGCTCCATAGTCTAGTCTTTAATAGTGAGAAAAAGGTGTATCTGAAGCATTAAGACTGAGAGAAAATGAAAACTTACCAGAATATGTCAGAGAGCACACACTTGTGGGCTGGACATTCTTCAATTCTCTAGCAGTTGGGATATGTCCCCTTTTCCATTCGGTAATTCACGATCTCAGCTTTATAGGTGGATTATGCACCAATAAAGGCTGCAATGATGATCAAAGTGGCACAATAATGATGGCTGCAGTATGTTCAAGGGGGTGCAACAATGAAGGTTGCATTTAGGGTTGATAGACATGGTCAAAGACTTAATAAGTGGGTTTAGGACCTATTCATCTTCACAAAACAGCTTGTATAATGAGGATTACACCCTACATATGGTGAGGATTACTGAATGATCTTAGATGACTTGAAGATTAATTTGGAGGGACCCATGAAGCCCTACTGTGATAATAAGTCAACAATAGACATTGCACATAATCCCATTCGGTATTTTTGTTTATCAGCATAATCCCATTCAGTATGACAATACAAAATATATAAATATAGATAGACACTTCATTCAGGAAAGAATACAAGAAGCTTTAATATGCCTGTCATACATTCCGTCCAAGCAACAGGTGGCTGATGTGCCAATAACAGGACTCAGTACCTCAGGACTCAGCCAATAACAGGTGGCTGTTGTAGGAGGAGATTTCAAAACAGTAACTAAGAATACTGTCCTCAGGTAGTTTTTACAGCTAAGTGTTGATAGCAGTTAAAACCCCTTATAAAGTTTAGGAGGAGAGGGAAGAGGGTGGGTTGTCACAGAATTGAGTATTGTAACTGGATTAATCCAGAGAAATTATTAGAGAAGTTCAGATTTACTTTTCTTTGTTTTCTGCAAAAATAGTGTTGATTCCTAACACTTACCCTCTTGCTGACATTCTTTGTTTATCTTGTATTTTTTTTATGAAGAGAAATATATTTTCACAGAATGAATGAAATATGAATTTCTAACACATGTGTCTAATAGAGCCTGTAATTTAAATGATGAGCCAAGGCAAAGGAAGAGTCTGTAGATTGAGCTGGCAGTTGGTTGTCTGTTATTAGAAAAGTTTAAGGTAACATTCAGGAGGTTGGAACGTCATAATAGAAGGGAAGTAATAGGACAAATGGGATTATGGAAAGTTGTATAGAGCCTTAGGGTGGACAGAGTATTTTCTATGACGAGCCATAGACTGGAAATCGTAGAAGTTTTCTCAATATACATATAGACAATTTTGTGCTTGTGTTTTTCAAATATTTATGATTTATTTTTTCTGGTTTCCTAACAGTATACCTCTTTCTGCTTTTCCCTTAAAGGTGAGAGCTGCGTCAATTACATGTTTTGCGGGCATGACTTCTTCTGTGTTCATGTGTTTCACTAAGGAGAAACAGAACTTTATATTGTCTTCTTTAGTAAGTATCTACAGAAATCATGTTCTAGGCTATCTAATTGCAGTATTGTAATGAATAGATTACCATGCTGCTGTAATGAATTTACTAACTTGCTAAAATTTTGTAGGTACACGCTGCTGTACGTGATAGTGTGCCATCAGTGAGATCTTCTGCTTGTCGTGCTATTGGTATCATTTCCTGTTTTCCACAAGTGTGTCAGAGGTTATACTATAACTTGTACTGTGAATATTATGATTTCTTTTTGAAACATATATCTGATTCACTAGAGAAAGTCTAAAAGTGTTCAATAATCTCTGTAGTGCAGAGGTACTTGAGAAATTTATTCATGCTGTTGAGATCAACACTCGAGATGCACTAATCTCTGTAAGTTCTGCTTCAGTTTCTGGTTCTACACTTTCCTATATACTTTTTGTAATTAATTGGTATTCGCTGTTTTCCATAAAGCAGGTTAGGATAACAGCTTCATGGGCATTGGCAAACATATGTGATGCTATTTGTCACTCTGATAGAATCCCCCCATTTGGACAGCAGATGGGTGAGTTTGATTTGATGTCCATGATTGAATGGTCAACCTTTTGGTGTCAAGACAAAATTTCAATGTTCTCTTTGTAATCTCTTTATTTCTCTACTTTGTTGTGCAGGTTCAATCTCCAATCCCCAGTTGATTGTATTGTTGACTGAATGTGCTTTGCATCTTACTAAGGATGGAGACAAGGTAGCTTTTATTTGGGTTCTGTATTTCCTTAAATTTGAATATTCTGTTGAAAAAATGTCATTTTGAGGAGAGTAACTAGAGACATCGTGGAATTTGTGTTTCAATGTACTCAAGCATAGTGTATTATTATATGAATAATTATGGAGAAAATAATTGCCTAATTTGTACGATAATATAAATCCAAAAATTGCCTATTTACCATTGTTAGTGTTGTATTAAGTTGGTTATGATTTTTGTTTTAGCAATTTTATCAACTTTTCTTTTACGTCTATTTTTCTTTTCTTTCTCCATATGTGAAGGAAATCCTTTTCATTCTGTGTGTAGCCTTTCATCTCAACAAGTTTACTTTTCTGTTTCTCTTTCCTTGTCTCTCTAGAACTCTAATATGGTTATCAGGAGCTTAGTGATCCACGACTTGAAAAAATAATCCTCCTACTCCACCTACCATAACTTGGGCTATGCCCGTTCAAACTCATGCGTGTCTGCATCTGGTAGAATCTATTATTTTTGTTTCCTTTTCTTTCTTGATGATTCCAGCTTCTTGTTTTGGCATCAACATATAGAATCATGGATCAAGTTGCATCACTTTCAACATTTTGTTGTAAACCCATCTATTCCTCTTTGTTTTCTCAGTGAAACAGATCATAAAAATGGCAAAATCCATCATATATTTTCTTGGGAAGAAGTTCAAATGCAGTGGGCATGGTTATAGTCCACTTTAGCAAGTTCCTTTCTTAAGCTCTTCATCTATTAATGAATTCTCTGTCATATATGAGCTATTGATGAATTGCTTGTTCAATGAAATGTTGGGCCGAATTGTCTCTGCTTTTTCCACCTTGCAACTTCAACCTTCTCTTTCAAAATGTTTTTTTGTTATTTCTGTAATCAATATTATCAATAACAATAGTATTCAATCTATTTATCATGCTAGACATGGGCCTCCTAATGCCATTGTTATGAAACTCATTTTCCATTAGTTTATTATTCCTTTTTCTAATAAAGATGTTTTTGTTCGTAAAGGATGTTGTATTTGCAAAGTTCACAAAATTCCTTCTCTGTATCTCAAACTGTTTTCAATTGTAGTCTTGTTTGTTTATATTGACTAGTGGGGTCCTTCTCCTATGATATTTACTAACTAATGGAACTAGTGTGGAAAATACTTATAGGGTAATATATTTATAATGAAGAATAATTGTTGGAAGTCCCACATCAACTAGAAATAAGGTCAATTTAGAGTATATAAGTGGGTGCAAACCTCACCTTACAAGTCGGTCTTGTGGAGTTGAGTTGGACTTAAGTCCACTTCTTAACATGGTATCAGAGCTATGGTTATATCCTATCTAAGCGATATTTGTTGTTTGTTGGACATATTGTTCTACCTGTTATCGAACTGCTATTGGACCACCCATTAATGTCCAATCTCACGCTCGAGATATATGCATCTCGGCGTAAGGAGGTGTGTTGAAAGTTCCCTATCGTCTAGAGATAAGGCCAACTTAGAGTATATAAGTGGGTGCAAACCTCACCTTACAAGCCGGTTTTGTGGGGTTGAGTTAGGCTTAAGTCCACTTCTTAACATTTTTTTTTTTTATTTAAAAGGAACAAAGCATTGATAACCCTAGCGAGATAATATGGTCCACCACAAGTAACAGTTCAACTCACAACAGAAAGATAGTCACATAGTCAACAAGTTGGATTAAACAAAATACGAAATGAGCAAGTTACAAACTACTAAAGTAAACCAAAACTAGTAAGCAAAACAGAAATGTCCAACTCCAAGGGTTATCATTTATTTGCCATCATCCTCATAAACCTTGACCTCAGCTGAAGTGTGGTGAGCATGGAGGCAATCAACCCCTTTGGTATATCGACGCCTTTCTCAGTGAGAGCTCGTAGAGAAGGAGTGTCCACAACAAGTGTCGGGGGTCCTTTAGGAGCAACTGCTTGGTCTTGAGGCTTGTTCGCACTTGATGCAAGGTTAGATCTCTCGGTTTTTTGGTTTGTTGTCTTGGCCGTAAACTGAATGAATTCATATTTTCCAAATGGCTCCTCTTTTGATCTAGAGTCACAGGCCAATTGTATTTTAGCCCTTTCTAATATAAAACCTTTAGTTCCAGAAGGAATTACTTGTTAACCCATAAACAAACTTTTTTGTAAGACTATGATATATCAAAATACGGTGAATAGGCTCAAGTGCTTTCTTCCCTATCTTCAGGTAATGAACTAAGATAGAATATAGGGTGCCAAGATCTTTGTCATTTCTTCCAACCTCATTTACACCCTACTCCCTCTTTGAGCCTGTCATAAATGTGTCCACATCTGCAACTATATATGCATCTGGAATATAAAAACCCTAGCCAACATCTCAAGTAAAGATACCCATCCTATCAATGACAACTCTTCAAACTTTGAGGAAAAATCAGGATAATCTATCAGATTTGGGTTCTCCTAATTCCTTAAGATTAAGGAATGCAAAAATTGAAAAACCATCAAGGAAAAACCAATAAAAGGAACCGTGGAGTAGTAATGTCCTACGACCCTTAGTCTTACCTGTGGTATATCCACGCCTTTGTCAGTGAGAGCCTTGCAGACCAAGATGCTGAATATGAAGTTATGGACACTCCTTCTCTGGGAGCTCTTTTCAAGCCTATAGAGAGTGTTAGCAAAGAAGTAAGTGCACTGAGAAAGCTGGTGGAAGAAAATCATGAGGACCTTCTAGCCCTGAAGTAGAGGGTGGTGCAGCTGGATGAATCACTTGGTGAGCATATGGCTAACAAGAACTATGGGGATATGACTGCCCAAGATGTAATGAACACAACAATTCTTGGTCCCACACTCCCTTCAAATGCTCAACCTTCCTCCTCCACCAGCACACATTAGGCTTTTCTGGAGAGGATAAGAAAGAACATGGGTGGCGAATCAGGAACGAGTTGAAACAAATCTACGGGTGTTAGGCCAGAGATGAGTGATCAAGAGAAAGTGGAGTTCTGGCTGAAGAAGCAAGTGGTGATTGAAGAAGAGGCAGCATCAATGTTCAACAGTGTCTGCAAGGCTTTCACTGACAAAGGCGTGGATATACCACAAGTTATCAAAGCTATGGTTAGAGCCTATCCTAGCTATATTTGTTGTTTGTTGGACATATTGTTCCACCACTATCGGGTCGCTATTGGACCACCCGTTAGTGTCCAATCTTACGCTCAAGATGTATATACCTCGGCGTAAGGGGGGGGGGGGGGTTGTGTTGGAGGTCCCACATCTCGACTAGAGATCAGAACCTCACCTTACAAGCTGGTTTTGATGGGATTGAGTTAAGCTTAAGTCCACTTGTTAACAATAATGAAGAATAATATTGTAACTAACATAAGATATTATAGCTAACAATATCTCAACTAATCAAATAGAAATCCCAAATTAATTTTTAACTTCATTGTAAAAGGATTGAAATATAAAAAAAAACTCAGAATTATTTTTCATTAAAATATCCAAGTACATCTTGAATAATCATCAATATGTAACAATATCGAAATCTTAAATTAGACTTAACACAGCTGGTAATATATCAGAACACAAAAGGGGACAAAACACGTTATGAGACCCTATGAGGAAACGAACTACGACCATGTTTCTCTAATTGACACGACTCACAAGAAATTAGATAATTTGGACAAACCATGTTCGACCACTGCTGTCTATCTTATTAATAGACTTCTCCCAGCCTCTTAGTAAACATGTTATTAGAAAGATACCTAAGTTTCAATTAAATTATACTATTCTCTTTAAGGTTTCTCCTGAGTTTCAATTCTTATAGACCTTTGGTTGCAATCGTGTTCTTGTGTTAGACTTTACAATAAACACAAATTTGATTTTCAATCACCGATTAAAGCCTTCAATTAATAGATCTGAACTAATCACAAGCCAAAACTTGAACAATTGACTGACTGAAAGCTCAAGTCATGCTAAACTGATAAGGCATCACCAAGCAAAGGCTCGAACTGAGAACATTGATTAATTCAAACAATGCACTGATACTAAATACAAGAAACGGAAGTGGAAGCAATCTCAAGTTGAGCAAGAAAGAAATCAGTGACGAACTTGAAGGATCGAGATCTGTGCAGAAAAAGCTCTAGATACTACCATCTTAGAGAAATTGAATGGAGAAAAGAGAGAGAATTAAACATGACCTGAATGTGTTATTGTTGTAACACATAGAATCATGGATGTAGTCTACTACTAACTATTATAGGAACTGACAACTGCACAATTACAAAAAGAAAAAGAAATTGTACAATTATAAGTAAACCCACATCTGTACAATCTAACTGGAAACTATACAAGTCAACTGTAGTTAGCTATAGTATGTATACTTACACGTAATCTAGAATGCATTCTTACATTCTATAGTTCCTAAATGTATTTTGAATTTTACAATCTGAAATATATTTTCAAAATACACAGTTGGGATACATATTCCAAATTGTACAATCTATAATACATTTTGGATTTGTAATCTAGAATATATTTTTGGATATAAAAATGTATTACAGATCAATACATTTTCAGATTGTGCAATACAAAATACATTGAGTTTTGGATTGCATCATCTGGAATAGATTTCTAGATTGCATATTGCTGAATAGATTTTCGGATTGCACAATTTGGAGGATTATGCAATCTGGAATGTTTCCAACCCATGGATAATTAGGACTATTTCCACACCTATGGAGGCGCAGTAAGAAGGTATGGATGTGCGGAAAAGAAATCACTTTGTTAGGAAGTTTCCTGGATTGAGTAACATGTAAACAACAAAGTATAATATTGTGTAAGGTGGGTAATGTGGAAAGTAATTGTCTAATTATTGTTTGCTATATAATTTTATAAATTTTAGAATTTCTAGTTAACATAATTAAGGATTGCCTAATTACCGTAAATCAAGTTATCTTAAATATCTAACTAGCAAATCATTTTATATATATTGATTATTTGCCTCTGATTTGCACATTTGTCTCTCACTTATTTATGTTTTCTTTTCTCCATTACCAGGTTAAATCTAATGCTGTTAGGGCTCTTGGGTATATTTCGAGAATCTTAAAATGTTCAACATCAAAATTTCAGGACACACCATTGGACCATCATAACCATTTGAATGAAGCATTGCTCAACACTAAAAATCTAATGGTGTGTCAACAACATTGTGCATTGGACTGTCTACAGGATTTGAATAGGCTTGAGAGAATAGTTCAATCATTTATTTCTTGCATAACTACGGGGAACGTTAAGGTACCATAATATTATATTGTTTGGTTATTATCTGAGTATTTTGGTTTCTTGGTATCAATGCACTCTATCCCTCTTGAAGATGGAATCTCTCTTACTAGGTCCAGTGGAATGTTTGTCATGCTCTTGGCAACCTATTCCTCAACGAGACATTAAGGCTGCAAGATATGAATTGGTACGTTCAAATGAACCACATGCTTCTTATGTTTATCATATATATTGCATATCTTTATTCTTCTCCTAGTTATTGCATGCAATTGATAGCTTATAGGAAACAATTTGTATCAGACCTACGCATGAAAGACTCATTTTGACGATGAGTTGTGAATGTCAAAATCAAACTAGTCCTCCGTGACTGGCCCCTCCTAATCTAATAGTTTTTCTGAAATTGATTTTCATGGTCCGCCCTTTAAAATGGCTTCATAGATCCCCAACAATTATCCTAATTGATTAAATAACAAAAGATATTCCTAAATGATCCTAATTAATAAATAAAAATAAAGAGATCCCTATTAAAGGGATCTTCTCTAAAATTATCCTTATTAGATAGTAATTTGAAATGAGGGCTTCATTAAGCAAAAGATAAATCAACGAGATAAACTGTAATAGATCAAGATTTAACTAAAAAATACTACAACCCTAATTGGTGGACCAATCCACTATAGTGATAAAGATATGGAGCCAGTGATGGAATCATTGTGCAGATAAGTTTACCAGTTTAGGTCTGTCATCCTTTGAATGTGCCAACTTTTACAAATTTGGACTTCTTTCATAATAGATGTCTTCTTCCAATGTATAGGGAAAGTTAGCTGATGGATTGCCTTATAGCTAACTGCCTTTTTCTTTGTTCATGGGTTTTGGTTTGGTCCCCCCATCAGTTCTTTGTTTCTTTTTTTTTTTTTTAATATCTTCATGAACTTATAAAAAAACGTTTCAAGTCCTTGATAAATTTAAGAATTTTCAATTGAGTCCCTGTTAAATCTTTGTGGTCTATTGAGTACTCAAAAAAGTTTTATTTTTCATTTGAGTTCTTACTATTTAATTTTTGACTAGGTGATGTTGTTATCTTGCCTCATCACCTTTCTTAGTTGTCATCGCGTGTTATTTATAATTTCATAATTTAGAAAATTAGAAAACTATGAAACTAGAAAAGTAGAAAACTAGAAACTAACGTGGTAATAACTAAGCAAGTTGACGGAGCAAGATAATAGCTACATCATCCCATTAACAAAAAATTAAATGGCTGGGACTAAATTGAAAAATATAATTTGAGTACTCAATAGACCATAAAAATTTGATAGGGACTCAGTTGAAAGTTTCCAAATTTATTATGGAGTTAAACTTAATTAAGCCTAAAATCTAATAGTATCTCACCACAACTAGTGTTCTAACCTCAGTTTGCTAGTTTATTTGCATAACATTTACTCGTCCTTATTGTAAAGATTTTCAAGCCATGAAGCTTTAATAGTGACAATGAAGTCACTCTTCATATTGCATCCAGTCCCATCTTAAATGAGATATAAATATATATAGATAAAGAGTCATTTTGTGAGAAAAAAATGGTTAGGGGAAATCACATTGCTAGCTACATTGACCAACCGACATGTCTTCATAAATCTTTTAAGGGATCTTGTGTGCACTTATTTGTAACAAGCTTGGTGCAAGACATATACCCTCCATTTTGAGGGAGAGTATTAAGGGTATAATTGTCCAAATAGGCAAATTAATTTACACAAGTATTTCACACACGACTTAAAGTTTATGGAACTGTCTTCAGTTGGATTCACATTTTTAATGTCCAATAACTTGAATATTTTATGCTATTCTTTTATTTAATATCAGGATGAAACATTCCCTTTCATAAATTGGAACAAAATGAAGATTGGTTGTTTCTGAAGTATATAAGGCATTATATTTCTAGTATTATCCTTAGTGTCGTATTAAGAAATAGGTACTGTAGTTGAATGTGTTTTAATTTCATTAGATAAATGATATTCGTTGCCCTGTTTTTGGCAGTCCTGCTTTGCACAGGCACTCTTCATGAAGAGACATTGTTCAACTTTTTATTTCTGTAACGCTGAAATGTAAACTACTGAACAGTGCCTCACGCTGCCATTTTTCAGGTCTCCAGTTGTGTTTGGTATTCTTCTGCAACTACTACGTGATTCATCAAATTTTAAAATAAGGATACAAGCTGCGGCAGCATTGGCTGTGCCAGTGTCAGTGCTAGGTAATTGTTTTTCTTATAATGATATTGGTTCAGACCAAAAATATACATGATGCTGAAGTGTTCTTCCCATTATCAACTTCAGATGCCCAATCAGCATCTGAAAAGGCTTTTAAAGCTAGTGTAGGTGCTACTGACAATGCCAAGAAATGTAACTCATTATCAAGAAATACAAAAGTTCGTGAACCTCTTACAAAATCCATGTATATATGGAAAGAAGAGCACTGAATAAAGATAGATATTTTGTAACAAAATACAACTGTCAAACAACATTTCAAAACTATAAACCGACGAAACATTACAAAACAGAGAAAAACATATGCTGTAAATGGCAAAATATTAGGATAGAAATATTCTTAATATCTCCATAGTAATTTGGAAAAAATATCTTAAAATCTTTGTATTCATTTCAGCATATTTTTAATTCCTTGTTTTAAGGATTTAACCATTTATCAGTCCAAAAGTTAACAGATTTGCTATGCCACATTGTATTTTCCTTTATTTTCATTTACCTTTTTACTTATTTTGCTGTAATTGTTTTGTACAAATAACTTTTCTTCATTTCCGTTAATAGCTTCAACTGAATATAACTTTTTTTCTGGTTTTTGCAGATTATGGCCAATCATTCTCAAAGATTGTGGAATCTGTTGAGCATCTACTGGAGAATATGGATGAGGACCAAATTTCTGGGCCATCAAATTTCAAGTACCGGGTTTCATTAAAAAAGCAGGTGATCTTGCAAGCTTACTAGTGATCTTTACAACATCATTGATACTTAGTTGTTCAGGGATGTTGATAGGATATAATGTGTATGATAGGTGGAAATAGATTACAATGTTAGTTGTTGGTTGGGTTGAGTGAGTCTTTCTTTATATAGTGGGGGGTCTTTGTAGGCATGAGAATGTTATTGGATGTTTAGAAAATTGTTGACAGGATCATTACCATCCTGTGTGAAGGGAACTTTGTCCCTTGGAGGCATTCTGGCTATTCTGGGTGCCTAGAATCAATAATACCATATCTTTTCAGTGAGCTTTGGTGTTTTACAGTAGTCTTCTTGGGTTCCTCTACCTAGGAACCTAATAGATGTTCAAATAATTTAAAACTACGATCTTGACAATAACATATTTGTACTAAATTATTAATAATTGAAATACTACACTGAATTTTTTCTTACCAGTGTAGTTCACTAACTGAACTAATGTAAGACTTTAGTTCAGTGAACTAACGTGTGTTAAAATCTCTTTCCAATGAATTAGCAATTTCATTGTTGCAAACATGACTTTGCTTCAACCTTCAACTCTTTATCTCTTCATTGGTTCAAGATTAAACCTTACTAATTCCCTCCACAAAGTTTACTTCTTATTTTATATTTAAGTATATTTCAACAATTATGCTTAGTTTCTTGCAACACTTCCTAAGCGATTAGACATATAATACGTTTCAAATAAAGTATAAATTTTAAATTTCTTGATAACTTAAGTGTTGTACTATTATCTTTAAGTAATTTTAAACTCTAACAAATCTCCTTAAAACATTAATTAATTTTTTTTTTTTAGTTTTGGTCTAAAAAATAGTTTAGTTTAACCACAAAAATAGTTTAATTCTAACCTTTAATTTTAGCTCACTGAACCAAAATAGTTTAATTTAATTTGTCCAAATAATTTTTTATGGTCAGTTTAGATCGGGTGAATTATTATTTTAGTTATAGTTCAATATTTTGAATACCCTATTTCTGTAATCAAGTTATTATAATTTCACAAGAGATGAGATATTACTATATCAGACTAATATCCCGATTCCAAAACTAGAATACTACTATATTTAAAGTTTAAAATTTGAATGAAGTTACGAGGTATTCCTATTATTTTAACTTAGTTATTGAATTACGGAGTTCTGACATTGCTTTCTTGCTGTGGTGCTGCTGTCATTACATAACTGAACTACCCATGTTTTGGATGCAGCTTACCTTGACAATGTTACACATTCTAAGCTTTATCTCAAGTTCAAACGATCAACAGCTGAAAGATTTTCTTGTGATGGTATGTATTTTATCATGATGAAAATATATAGCTAAGCATATGCAGAGGGAATTATATTTTCACTAGCTATTGCCCAAGAGTAATAAATGATAACAGTTTGAAGTATATAACTCTGTCTCTTCATATATTCACAACCAAAAAGTCTAACATGCAGCTAGAACAGCTTCTTCCTATAAATGGTTTGGGAGTTTTGTGATGAAAATGAGATAGGGCAGCCTATACTTGAAATATGAGAAAAAGATTAATAATTTCTCAATTGCTTGTGTACAGGCGGATTACAAATATGTGCTTTGTGTCTCATTAATTTCTTCATAGTATATGCTATGAAAGCTCATGCTATTACAATTGCAAAAAATAAAATAGAAACTAATTGTAGGGAAACGTATCTGAACAAAGAAAAATAGAAACAGGTAAGTTCCTTTGCAAAAGTATGGAAAAGTACTTGCCATCTTTTAGGAGAGATCTTGAAAATTATGTAAGAAGTTTGTATATTTGCCGGTTGACACCCAGAAATGACATTATGATATGAGTCAACTATCGAGTTCTTCATAAGGAAGTCTCTAGGTCTATGTACTTTCACCTATCATAGTGAATTGGATTACTGGCTATGTTAATGGATCTTTTTTGGCAAATTGTCTCTATGTGATAACTTTGTGTAGTTGTTAATCGATGTATTTGTCTCTTATGACTTGAGGCTGGTGTACCTTATGTTAAAGTAAATTTATTTGGACTCAAGTTTGACTACCTCAATGCTTTATACTTTTTGTTTACCTCTACTTCAACAAAAATCATATAATTACTAGGCTTGTCTCTATCATGAAATGGTATATGTTGGGGAATTATTATGTGAAATTTCTCTTTATCGGGCATGTTGAAAATCCTACATCAACTAGAGATAAGACCAATTTAGAATATATAAATTGTTAGACCTTGGCTGGTTTATACAAGGAGGGACAAAACTAAACAACCTAACTGACTTAACAGTTAGGTGACAGGTGACAGTTAGGAGTGTGGCGGGAAACCATTGTATAAATAACCTCTGCTTAACAGAGGGGGGGACTTTTGGTGATTTGAATACTGCATAACAGGTTCTCTGAACCTTGTTGAGGGGGGTTAGGCTCCCGGAACGTTCATTGTACATTGGTGATACTTGTGAATAAAAGCATTCTTTCATTCTTTCTGTTTTTCTGCGTGAGTGAGAGTGCTTTCTGTTTAGGTTTTCCTTTTCGAAACCTAACATTTTGGTCCGACCTGCTGGATCTTGGATGGAGAGGTGCGGGTTATACATGGTGGAAAGACTGACAGAAAAGCTAACGTGATGGAGGGGCGGATGGAAATAGTGGAAATTGCAGTCGAGGGGATCAAGGCTGAGACTGCTGCGATTCGTCAAGAATTACAAGAAATTGCGAAGGCTTTGGCGGGAAGGGGTCGGCGACAAGATGAACCCCATTCGGAGGACAGCGAAGCGTCAGTCAATGGAAATGCGAAGAAGACGGGAGAGAACGGAAACGGAGAAGGGAGTGGCCGGACTGAAGGCGCGATTAATTGGAGGAAGAAGGTGGAACTTCCTACCTTCGATGGATTGGATCCGCTTATCTGGATCAACAGAGCGGATCGATTTTTTGATTTGCAAGGAGTGTCGGAAGATGAGGAGAAGGTCCAGTTAACGTACGTAAGTATGGAAGGTAGTGCAGGCTACTGGTTTCGGTTTTGGAAGGAGAAAGCCAGAAACCAATCATGGGTGGGTTTGAAGGAAGCAATTGTAGCAAGATTCGGAGACAGGAGCAAGGGGACAGTCTATGAACGATTATCCACCGTCAAACAAACTGATTTTGTGGATGATTACATCAAAGAATTTGAAGTCTTGGTGAGCCAAACGTCGAAGTTACCGGAAGAGATTCTGCTGGGATACTTCATGGGAGGTTTGCAGGAAATTATCTGTAATCAAGTGCGATTACTTGACCCGCACGAGTTGATGGTGGCGATGCATATGGCGCGCGATGGGGAGGTGTTGCACGGGGGTGTGAAGTCTGGAGGAACGGGAAGAAATACCACGAGCTGGAATAAACCCATGGGGTGTTGATAAGAGCAGAACCCTCACGACAAAATTCGAACAAATCGGAACCAGCGGAGAACGGAGAGTCGGTGCGCAGAGAGCTATCTCAGGTGAGTGGGGTGGGCTCTAGCAATGTGGAGAATTGAGGAAGAAGCTTTAGAAATTTGCCTTACGCTGAATATATGAAACGCCGGGAAGAGGGTAAGTGTTTCAGATGTCGGGGGGGGGGCTTTCAGACCGGGACATCAATGTCCAAAGAGGGGCTATAGAACGTTGATCTTGGCCGAGGATGAAGATGGAAAGGAGCTGAAACCGAACAAGAGTTGACCCGTATGCAAATGCAACTTTCAGTTTGTTCGGCAGGAGGGCTGACACAAGCTAAGACAATGAAACTGCAGGGAGAGATAGGAGGAAAAGAGGTGCTAGTTCTGATTGATAGTGGCGCAAGCCACAACTTCATCAGCAGGGAAGTGGTGGAAGCATTGAAATTGACCACGGAGGAGACGGGACCTTACTGGATGAGCTTGGGTGATGGTCAGCGAAAGGAGAGCGATGGTGCATAAGATACCTTTGAAGGAGGGAGTTGATCCCATAAACGTGAGACCTTATAGACATCCCCATGTATTGAAGAACGAAATAGAAAGGCAAGTAGCTGGAATGCTTCAAACCGGGGTGATAAGACCCAGCAATAGCCCCTATTCCAGCCCGATAATATTGGTGAAAAAGAAGGATGGCTCATGGAGATTCTGCGTGGATTACCGGGCACTAAACCGTGCTACCATTCCAGATAAGTTTCCAATCTCGGTAATAGAAGAGTTGTTGGATGAATTGCGGGGAGCAAAGTATTTCTCGAAGGATGATCTTAAGGCGGGATATCACCAGATAAGGATGGGGGAGCAAGATGTTCCAAAGACCGCGTTTCGCACTCATCTTGGGCATTATGAGTTCTTGGTAATGCCCTTTGGGTTAACCAACGCCCCAACAACGTTTCAATGTGCCATGAATGAATTGTTGCAACCTTGTTTGAGAAGATTTGTGTTAGTTTTCTTTGATGACATATTGATATACAACAAGTCTTGGGCAGACCATATGGAGCACCTGGGGATGGTGTTGAAGAGACTGAGAGAGAACCATTGGGTCGCGAATAAAAAGAAATGTGAATTTGGGTGTGTCCAGATTGGTTACCTAGGCCATCTTATATCGGAGAAAGGGGTGGAAATGGACCCGGGAAAGATTAAAGCGGTATTGGAGTGGGAGAGACCGCAGAATATAAAGGCCCTGAGAGGATTTCTGGGGCTAACGGGGTATTATCGCCGCTTTGTCAAGGATTATGGTAAAAGAGCAAAGCCTCTGACTGAGTTATTGAAGAAGGGGGAGTATGGATGGAATGAGAAGGCCGAAAAAGCGATGTCTAGTCTTAAGGCTGCAATTACATCAACACCGGTACTAACATTACCAGACTTTGACCAGCAATTCCACATAGAGTGTGATGCTTCTGGAGGAGGGGTTGGGGCAGTGCTAACCCAAGGCAAAAGACCCATAGCTTATTTCAGTAAGGCTCTGTCGGAAGGGTCATTAAACAAATCCATCTATGAAAAAGAGCTCATGGCCTTGGTGATGGCCATACAACATTGGCGATCATATCTATTAGGACAGCGATTTGTACTCCATACCGACCAGAAAAGCTTGCGTTACTTGTTGGAACAGCGGATAACGACACAAAATCAGCAGAATTGGCTTGCCAAACTGCTGGGGTATGATTTTGAGATCATTTACAAGGCTGGAAGCACCAACTGTGCAGCAGATGCGCTGTCCAGAAGAATGGAGGAATCGGGGGGAGAAGAAGTCCTATTTCTCCTTTCTGTCAGCCCATTGTGCTGAGGAGTATATGGTGCAGTAGTCTCGTGTGAGATTCCGCATGTTTGGCAATAGTTCTCGAATGCACTAGAATTATATTCTCCTCCTCCATCCATTCTTAGGATCTTCAATTACTTTCCAGTTTCCCTTTCTACATTTGCTTTGAATTTTATGAAGACATCAAGCGCATCACTCTTCATTTTGATCACATGTAGCCATAACATCCTGTTGAATTCATCCACAAATGTTATGAAGTACCTATTTCCAGCCAACGAAGGTACATCAAATGGTCCACAAATGTCTGAATGCACCACCTCCAAGCAGTCTTCGGCTCTCATTCTAATCAGGGACTTGAATGGCTTCTATGTTTGCTTTCCAGCCAAGCATGAGTCACAAGCACTTTCTGGAATAGTGATTTTAGGCATTCCAGATACCATCTCCTTCTCACCAAGATACTTCAAGTATTTGAAATTCAAGTGACCGAATCTGAGATGCCAAATCCAACTTTCATTTGCCTTTGCAACAGTCATGCATTCCAGATTTTCTACAACATCCATATTAATTGGAATGTTCAATTTTTGGAGATCTTGCACCTCAAGATCAATTCTTTATTGCCATCATACAACTCCATTCTGTCACGGTTTCCCATAACTGCCGTGAAACCCTTCTCCACCAATTGGCCAATACTCAACAAGTTACATGTCATTTCTGGAACAAGCAGCACATTGGTGATTCTGGCTTGTTAACCATCTTTCCTTCTGATAACCACATCTCCAATACCTTCTACCTTTAAGATACTGTTATATGCAACTTTCACTTTGCTCTTCTTGGATTCATCAAAATTCACCCGTCATTCTCTGTGATAGGTCATATGATTTGAGCATCCCGAATATAAATACCACATCTTGTCTTGAGACTCAAAGTTAGTTGCAGACATAGTTACCATTAGAGTGATAGGTTCTAGAGTCTGAGTCTTCTTGAGCTTCATAAGCCTCCTTTCCTTGGTGTTTCTTCTGCTTTCCTTTGTTGGCATAGCAATCTTTCGCATAGTGTCCTAATTTGTGGCAATTGTAGCGTTCTACACTCTTCTTATCTTTCTTCTTTTGATACTTCTCTCTATTGCCTTTATCCTCTGCTGCATCCGAATCATCATTTTGATCATCATTTGATTTGGTGGACTTCCAGTTTCCTTTCTTTCCTTTCCATTTCTTTTGTTTCTTCTTTGCATCGCTCTTCCCGTGATGAACCTTTAGTGCTTGTTCATCAATCTTGACAGGATATCTCTCTAACATCCTCATCTCATGAGCTTCCAGAGAGCTTTGCAACTTTCTAATTTCATCTTTTCCAGTTCTCTTAGACTCCTCTATAGCCACGACTATGTAGTCAAACCTCTGAGGTAAAGATCTCATGATCTTTTCAATCACCATTAGATCCGTGATCACCTCTCCACACCCCTTCATTTGATTGGTAATGGCAACCACCTTATCAAAGTACTCTCTGACTTTGTCACCCTCCAACATCTGCATCAACTCATACTGTCTTCTCAATGTCTGTAATTTCTTGATTTTCTCTCCTCCAGTATGACATCTAACAAGAATGCTCCATGCTTCTCTCGCTGTCTTTGCATGTTGGATCTTTTCGAAGTGTGCATCATCCACGCATTGGTGGATTAGAAACAATGCTTTGTCGTCCTTCTTTCTTTCTTCAACCTTTCTTTTATCTGCAGCACCCGTCGGCAGTTCTTGAACCTCTCCTTCGACCACCTCATTCATGTCTTGGTATCTGAATAATACCCTCATCTGAGTACTCCATCTACTCCAATTTTTCTCCGTGAGAATGGGTAGATTGACTGATGAGACGTCTCTGCTAGCCATCCGAACCCCTCAATCTTCGACCAAGAAGCACAATCTTGATCTTCTTCTTGCTTCAACCACCTTTCCGCCAAGCCTCCGCCAAGCCCTGATGATTTTTTAAAGCTCCCCAAGTCTTCAACCTAAGCTCTGGATACCAGTTTTGTTGGACCACCGAAGAATGAGATGCACCGAGTGACAGAGATAAAGAAACAAAGAATAGAGAATAGGAAAACACACAGAGTTTTTGAATGGTACTTTTTATTATTTTGAATGAATGGTAGCGTGTCTATTATATAGAAAACAATAGACAACTGTTATGTTGTAACAGAGACAGTTGTACAAGAAAACTCTGACTTATACACTAATAGAAACTTGAACATTGGAATCAAGCCATGAAAGAAGAGATGAATGCATTAGAAAAAAATTCAACTTGGGAGATTGTTGATAAGCCAAGAGACAAGAAGGCAGTAGGGTGTAGATGGATATTCACAGTGAAACGTAAGGCAGATGGGACAATAGAAAGATATAAAGCTAGATTGGTGGCAAAAGGATATACCCAAACATATGGGATTGATTATGAGGAGACATTTGCCCTAATGGAAAAGATGAATACAGTTCGAGTTATTCTCGATTTGGCTGCCCATTTTGGATGGGACTTACACCAGCTGGATGTGAAGAATGTCTTTCTTCATGGAAATCTAGATGAGGAAGTGTATATGGAGATTCCCCCAGGTTTTGAAGTGAAAAATGTACGTGATCTCCTCAAAGAAACAGGAAAGTTGGGATGTAGAACCTCAACAGTTCCTATAGAACAGAATCACAGAATTGGAAGTGAAGAAAGTGCTCCTGTAGAGAAGGCCCAATATCAGAGATTGGTAGGAAAATTTATTTATCTATCACACACAAGACCAGACATTGCTTATGCAGATAGTGTAATGAGCCAATTTATGCATGATCTAAGAGAGAGACACATGCAAGCAGTTGACAAAATTCTCCAATAGTTGAAGTCAAGTCCAGGAAAGGGGCTATTATTCAGAAGGGAAGACACATTGACTATTATTAGAAGTGGGTTTGTAAGTTGAGGTTTGCACCTCACTTATATATTATAAATTGGCCTTATCTCTAGTCGATGTGGGATTTCCAACACACCCCCTTCACGCCGAGGTATAGACATCTCGTGCGTGATAGTAGAAATTGGGTGGTCCAATAGCGGCCTGACAACGGGTGAAATAGAAACAGAACTTGCTAAGATAGGCTTTAACCATGGCTCTGATACCATATTAGAAGTGAGTTTGTAAGGTGAGGTTTGCACCTCACTTATATATTATAAATTGGGCTTATCTCTAATCGATGTGGGACTTCCAACAATTATGAAGATATATACTGATGCTGACTATGCAGGTTCTATTACTGACAAAAAATCTACTTCTGGGTATTCTGTATTTCTTGGAGATAGTCTGGTAACATGGAGAAGCAAAAAGCAAGGTAGAGAGTATCCCATTCTAGTGCAGAAGCTGAATTTCGAGCCCTTGCTCAAGGAATGTGTGAAGGACTCTGGATGAAAATCATTTTGGATGATCTTAAAGTCAAAGTTGAGAACCCGGTGCAATTACACTATGACAATAAGTCTGCTATGAGCATAGCCCATAATCCAGTACAGCATGACAAAACCAAACACATTGAAATTGATAGACATTTCATCAAAAATAATCTTGACAGAGGCTTTGTGATTACAACTCATGTTCCTATAGAACTTCAAATAGCAGATATTTTTACAAAAGAGCTTCCTCTGGGTAGATTTCAAGATCTTGTAAGCAAGTTGGGAATGATTGATATCCATTTACCAACTTGAGGGGGAGTGTTGTAATTTGAGATAATATCTTTAAAATCTTCCTAATTAGAGGAAATAGATACATAATCTTTTATTTTATTTTATTTTTCCTAATTTCTTTATTTGCCTTTTTAGGAGAACTAGATTATTACAAATAGAGGGTATGAGAATGTATTTTTCATCATTGAGAATAATAAAATAAGTCTTATTTTCTACTGTAGTTTTTAACACAGAAGTCACTTTGGTTTTGTTATTGAGTCTTAGGATTGTGTTTCTCTCATTTAATGAAAATACACGCTTTTTTCATAAAATATTTTCGGAGATTGTGTTTGTTTTCTTGAGAGAAACTTCAAATAGAAGGGCCAAATAGTCTCGTGAGGTATGGAATAGCATCATTGAAGGAAAAGTTAATCTTAAATCCTCATGTTTGATTATATTGTTAGTTTTTCTCATTCTCACTTGCATATAAATTAGTACAACATTTTGTATATAATATAGTAATGCAGATCATATTATATCGCAACGTTTACTACGTACGTTGTACTAGAAGGTTGTCTCTCTACTTTATTATCATGTGATCTTTTGAAGTAGTACATCCTAATAATCATCTTGTATATATTTGTTTTCTGGACTAAAGGTAATGCCTGCCTTTTTGTCACCTATCCTTGTGTATGTACAATTTCAGTTTTCTTTTTAAATGTCGTAATTTCTTGAAGATTATATGATCCTGTCTTCTTTAATAATCTTTGATGGAAATTTGACTAATCAATTTTCCTTCTGCTTCATTGTGTAATAGAAAGCCTTGATTCTTGAAGATTGGTTCAAGGGATTATGCTCGTCCGGTGAGGGCATGATTGATGCTCAAGATAAGGGCATTACAGACAGAAAAAGAGTAATGATATGTAGTGCGTTACAGTCATTGGTTGAATTATACAGAGATAAACAACAGGATGCAATAGCTGAGAAGTTTGAGAAATTGAAGAACAATTTGTGAAGGAGCTTGAAAGTGGCAATGGTGGAAATGATGGCCTATGGGAGCCGAACTAACCAGTCTTATAGAGAAGAATTTATTTAAAGCCACTCTCTGTATGTATTATAATTTTGTAGGAGAGATTGCTTAAATAGGATCTTTTTTAATACATATTTTTGGTATTTCTAATGGCCAGCCAACTGTCTAGACCTTTTCTGTAAAATTCTCTCAACTTTGTATGTAATTTATAAAAAAAAATTATCAATACCGAAGCATATAAATCATGATTTTGTGCATAAAATAATTATCTTCTAAATGTCCAAGACTTTTATTAGTGCATCTGTTAAGAAAAATGATAATTACGAACTATTCAAAATATACGTTTTAATTTGTTTTACCAAATATTTTTTTCTATTTTTTTATGTTATAAAAGGTATTTTTGTACGTGAATTGAATGTCTCTTCATCAAAAGAATTGTTAATAGATAGATTAAATTGAATTTTTAGTAAATGATCAGTTTTTTAATTTAATTTATTATAATTCGAAATAAAATTTATTAATGTCCATCTAATTTTATTAATTTAAAACCCTTGTAGAATTATAAAGAACTTATTCATTATAGCATTTTATCTGTAATGAATGTTTATCGTGCCAATAGTGTATTTTATCTTTCTGTTGCTCTTATACCCTTTTTATCCGTGATATTGCAAATGCATGCCAGCGTACAGACAGAAGAAAGGTAAGTGCAAAGGCACAGTCAAACATATGACATCTTGAAACTTTTTGTCCCTCTTTTTTTATGTTCAATCACCTCCCACTAGTTACCTTATGGGGGCATTTCTTCTTGGACCATGTAATATGAAAATTCCTACTTTGTTATTTTGGTTTAAACTCTCGTATTGTTCTCATATTTGTTGGAAAATCTTAAGTATTTTCATTTTTTAACTAACTTAATTGGGTTCATATTTTTTATAAAATTGAACTAATTAAGTGTTGTCTGTTAAGTTTTCATAGACGGCGTTAAAATGTAATTATAGTGAATATACTAAGGTGAATATTTTATTACGTAAAAAATAATTAAATTATGACATGAAAATTAGTAAAGTAAAAAAAATAAAAAATAGAAAGATAATGGAAACAACATTCCTATTCCCATCAGTAGCCCTCTCTCTCTTTGTGAACTGCGAACCACAAACAGTGTAATCAACACACCACCATCAACAAACCTGGCATCTCCTCCATAATAATCACCATAACCTCCTGTAAGGCAAAACCCCAAAATCGCGAACCCTAAACCGCGTCTTTATCTGCGAAACTAAATCTAAGGGAGAAGAAAAATATTAATGGTCTTCGAATTCTAAATCCCTAATTCTCTTTTCAACTCACTCTTTCCCCGACCTTTTTTAATTCTTAATCTATTATTTTAACATAAACCATTTCAATTTTGTCATGTCATAATCTTTTAATTTAAATAAAAATTCGGGTCTATGAAAACTTAACGGACAAGGTTCAAACCAATTGAGTCGGTTCAAAAAATGAGGACCTACTTGAGATTCTCCAACAAATATGAAGACGATCCGATGGTTTTTCAAATTTTACAATGTGAAAATGATTTGGATTGTATAATTTCGAAGTTAAAAGCATTTTGTAGCATTTACTCTTTTTTATATGAAAGAAATTTCTAGATTGAGTAATTAAAAAATACATTTGACATTTATTTTATTCATTAATTTTTTTTTGAATTTTACAATCTAAAATCTATTTTAGAATTTTATATTATACAATTTGAAAGTTTATTATTTCACTTTTGGATTAATGCTTTTTTTTCTCTTGAAAGGAACTTTGTGATTTTAGAATTCGAAAGTTGCGTCTAGGTTTTACAATGTAAAAGTCAATATTGTGGATCAAGAATGCTTATATAGGAAAGACACGATAAGAGGGATGAAGGCAAAAGGATAAAAGGAAGGACCAATGGTGGTGACGTAAAAGAAATACCCTTCTTTAGATTTAGATGTGTTCACATTGGATGGATTTGAAAAAAGAGAAAGTAAATAGATTTAAAAAGATTAAAAAGTAAGTTGATTATTGTTTTTTTTAATAAATTTGAAAGTGAGTGGAAGTAAATTTGAAAATAAAGTTTGTAAAAATTAATGTAGAATTTAACTTTATGATAAATGAAAAGATAGTTTACTTGATAAAAATAAAATAAAAAAATTATATTTAAATAAAATAAAATAATTATTTTTAAAACATAATATTTTTGTGAATATAAGCATGTGGAATTGAATAATATTACAAATCTTTTCCCGTGAGCGATATCAAATAATCCTTGCATCTTACAAATCTTCTCGCAAATTCATTCAAGCCAACAATAATAATATTCAGTCCAATTCGCATATTCTCATCACACTGTTAGTGAACCGATGCAGTTTCTCTATTCAACAAGATTACAAAGAGTATGTGTAGTCTCATATTCTTAACACATTGTAATAAACCATCTTGTAAAGAGCCTCAAAATGTTTTTCAATAGATAATTTTTCTTTTGTACAAATCATAAACTTCATAAGAAAAATCTAAACTCATATTTTTTTTTATAAATAGTATTTTCTAATAATTTTTCAACTGACATACAAACACATATTAGTGAAAGGTAACAAACCAAGTCTGAGAGAAAATATTTAAATAATTCTCATAAGATGGGTAACTTTATGGAATGAAGAATATAAAAGTTTTCATACTTTCCATTAAGAATAATTCACACTTAAGTTTAGAACTCTATTTATATTGTATGGTTTATCATAAAATTTCTAGTGTTGAGCTCAGTATATCTTTTATCAATATATAGGCTTCAAGAATATGATAGGTGCTTAGTGTTGTCTTTTGCAATGATATATAGTTATGTTTGATAAAGTGATCATAATATTGATTTGGCTTTATTGTCTTAGACATACGTTCATGGCTTCCTTTTGTAAGATATTCAATGTAAAACTCCTAATATTTATTTCATCTTTAGTATACAAATAAGAGTTATAAAATTTTGTACTTTTATTCACGTGATTAAATTCATATAAAAAATATTTTATATTTTATTTAGAAGTAGTTTGATCATTGAAAAATAAGTCGAGAAATTATATAAGTAAAAAGAAAATAATAATAAAAATAAATAATACAAAACAAATGAAAAATATATCTATTAAGAAAACATTAATTAACAATATATATTAATTAAAATATCATATTATATATATATATATATATATATATATATTACGAAAAAAAAATTGGATGAATCTTTTAAAAGATAAGAAGAAAGAAAAAAAAAGGAAAAAGAAGATCACATCAATCTCTTAAAATTACATCACACGTAGGAAAAAAAATCTATTATGAAAAAAAAATTCATGATTTCCTTAATAAAAATTATTTCATACGTTGAATTTTTTCTACTGAGAAAAACACACAACATATTAAAAAAATTATCATTAGTAAGTTCTTTCACATTTTAAAAAAAAATTAATTTTTTTTTTAAGTTTTTCTTTAAAAGATTTAGTATTAACTTTATTTAACCTACTACTACTAGGTTTTCTTATAACTTGAATCGATACTCTTTAGTATTAAAATATTTCCTTTTATTAAGTATATTAACTCATTTAAAAGTTATTTTTAACTCATTCGCAAAATGAGCCTCCTTAGACGTCAAAGAAGTATGAATTATTGTTAAATTACTGAGTTGAATCAAATTATTGTAAATCATGCAAACTATTTACACTCGGATTGACATTCTCCAAAGAAGGCATATTAGCCAAGGAATCAAATTCTCCTACAATACCACCATTAAGATTCTTAACAAGAAAAGATTAATTCACAACACAATAGGGTGCACCATAAAAGACTCAACCACAAGCTCCACTGCAGACTTTACCATTTGGGCTAAAGAGTCCTTAGTCCCATCTTGTACATCAATCACCTTATTAGGAAGATAATTTTATTATATTTTGTGTCAATTGTTCTCTGCCCACAAGAAATAACATTGGTATCATGTTGTAACTGTCTATAATATAGACAACAACTAATAATTTTAACAATTTGAACAAAATAAAGGCAAATTCTCATACTCCACATCAACAATAAATGCAAATCTCATCTTTCCACAAAAATTTGATTAGGAAAAACAGATAACAAATCAACATCAACCTAAACACGTGCAAAGAAACCTCGAGACTTATTCTTGGTATAATGATCTAAAGATAAAGATGTATCAATTCCTCATGCTCTTAAAAAATATCTTTTGGCTGTCAATACTCTAAAGGAAGGCCATAAATGTGAACCCAACATTGAGTTTTCGCCAATTTCATGAAAACCGAGACAAAATCTTTTATCCAAAAAGAATACGAAGAATATCAAGAGATAAATTTCAAGCTCCAACAACAAAACTTTCTCATGTCTTCTAAAGAAGAAAAAGAAAATTCATGAAACCCTTTACCAAGTGGAATACTGATGAGAAACCAAATGGACCATTCTAATATTTAGTTCAGGGAAGGATATTGACGTTGTAAAAAAAGATGAGAAAGTGAGTGATAAGTTATGAGGATGGCGAGGACAGGTTACCCTAATAAGATTATAATTAGGGTTTTTATAGCATAAAACTCCACAAAACTTTCAAAAAGATAAAATTCAATTTTTTAATAAATTCATTATATCAATATATTACAAAGCACATCCTTTTATAGGATGAATTAGGCAAGATCCTACAAATTCTACATTATTTCTCACTAACTAATGTTTAATATCCACCAATACTACATTTAATCTCTATTATATGAATCATTATATATTTAATTAAGGTTTAATTGCTTCTTTTGTCCCCAGTTTGGTTGAAGTGTGTCAAATTCGTCCTTCTTTTAGAAAAATGTCAATTTCGTCCCCATATAGAAAAAATTTGTGTTAATCAAGTCATTTCCGTTAAATACAAACTAATGGTGTTAAAAACTTAAAGTGAGTTTTGAATAATAACCACTTCATGGGTCTGATCCCTGATATTTTAGTGGATAAAGTGAGTTTTGAAAGCAATGATTTTTAACGGAAATGACTTGATTGACACAAATTTTTTCTATATGGGGATGAAATTAACATTTTTCTAAAAGGGGGACGAATTTGACACACTTCAACCAAACTGGGGACAAAAGAAGCAATTAAACCTTTAATTAAAATATAAAAACTACAAAGAAAATTCAAAAAAACTCTTCAATATCATATTTCCTTTTTCTTCACAAACATTTTGTCCTTGAATTTCATAAGTACACTAATTCCAAGAGAAACATAATACCTTAATAAAAGATTTTCCTTTCATTAATTTTCAATTTTTGAACTAGAATCCTTGCAAAAACAATTGATTATTGAGACCAAATGATGTGTTATTGCTGAAGCATCTCATAAGAGACTTTTTTCTAAAGTTGTTGTATGGACAAAATAACAATATTTGCGCAGTCATAAAAGACATTACCTTAACTATCATTTTTTTCCCTCTTATTTGGTCACATTTTTCTTACTTATTTCTTCTCTTCTCTTTTCTTCTGTATCGTACTTAGTGGAGATCGAACAGTTAACACTCAGCACCGTTCGGTCCATCCATTCAGGGTCGCTCAGTCTATCCGCTACATTAGTGTTGGGCCAAAATTTGGCCAACTTTAAAAGTTATTAGTGTTCAAATCATTATTGGGCCAAAAGTCCAACATGCAGTAAAGTAACCCAACATATCAAATTAGAGATATTGATAAACCGTTTATGAGTAACTGATCGTTTATTTGATCTATGAAACACTTATAAATACAATGACAAGGCCAAAAGCTAGGTACATTCAACTCACACTATGTTCTACCTACATTCGATCAGAACTCAAATATTCAATTGTGATAAACAATTCTCAAAACCACTTCTAACTTGAACATCGAAGTGCATTTTGCAGGTCCCTCCCCCCTTGGTCAAGAGTGCAACCGAGCGGTCCACAACGAAAACCGAGCAGTCTAGGCTGAAAGTAGACAAGCGAAACACGCGACTCAAATATCAAAAAGCAAAGAAGACATGTCAGAAAGATTAACATTACTTTAATTATCATTTTTTCCTCTTATTTAGTCACATTTTTCTTACTTATTTCTTCTCTTTTCTTCTATATTTTTTTCTTAAATCTCTTTCTCTCTAACTCTTTTCTTGTTTTTTTTTTCTAAATTTTTCTTCTTTATTTTCTTTTTCTTCACTTAGTTTTTTTTTACATTTATTCAACAATATGTTAGCATTTATTTTAATTATAGAATAAATATTATAACATTTTAAGTTTCTATTTTTAAGGAACATATTGGGCCAACTTTTAAAGTTATTTGTGTTCAAATCATTATTGGGCCAAAAGTCCAACATGCGGTAAAGTAACCCAACATATCAAATTAGAGATATTAATAAACCGTTTATGAGTAACTGATCGTTTATTTGATCTATGAAACACTTATAAATACAATGACAAGGCCAAAAGCTAGGTACATTCAACTCACACTATGTTCTACCTACATTCGATCAGAACTCAAATATTCAATTGTGATAAACAATTCTCAAAACCACTTCTAACTTGAACATCGAAGTGCATTTTGCAGGTCCCTCCCCCCTTGGTCAAGAGTGCAACCGAGCGGTCCACAACGAAAACCGAGCAGTCTAGGCTGAAAGTAGACAAGCGAAACACGCGACTCAAACATCAGAAAGCAAAGAAGACATGTCAGAAAGATTAACATTACTTTAATTATCATTTTTTCCTCTTATTTAGTCACATTTTTCTTACTTATTTCTTCTTTTTTCTTCTATATTTTTTTCTTAAATCTCTTTCTCTCTAACTCCTTTCTTGTTTTTTTTTTCTAAATTTTTCTTCTTTATTTTCTTTTTCTTCACTTAGTTTTTTTTACATTTATTCAACAATATGTTAGCATTTATTTTAATTATAGAATAAATATTATAACATTTTAAGTTTCTATTTTTAAGGAACATATTGGGCCAACTTTTAAAGTTATTTGTGTTCAAATCATTATTGGGCCTAAAGTCCAACATGCGGTAAAGTAACCCAACCTATCAAATTAGAGATATTAATAAACCGTTTATGAGTAACTGATCGTTTATTTGATCTATGAAACACTTATAAATACAATGACAAGGCCAAAAGCTAGGTACATTCAACTCACACTATGTTTAACCTACATTCGATCAGAACTCAAATATTCAATTGTGATAAACAATTCTCAAAACCACTTCTAACTTGAACATCGAAGTGCATTTTGCAGGTCCCTCCCCCCTTGGTCAAGAGTGCAACCGAGAGGTCCACAACGAAAACCGAGCAGTCTAGGCTGAAAGTAGACAAGCGAAACACGCGACTCAAACATCAGAAAGCAAAGAAGACATGTCAGGAAGATTAACATTACTTTAATTATCATTTTTTCCTCTTATTTAGTCACATTTTTCTTACTTATTTCTTCTCTTTTCTTCTATATTTTTTTCTTAAATCTCTTTCTCTCTAACTCCTTTCTTGTTTTTTTTTTTCTAAATTTTTCTTCTTTATTTTCTTTTTCTTCACTTAGTTTTTTTTTTACATTTATTCAACAATATGTTAGCATTTATTTTAATTATAGAATAAATATTATAACATTTTAAGTTTCTATTTTTAAGGAACATATTGGGCCAACTTTTAAAGTTATTTGTGTTCAAATCATTATTGGGCCAAAAGTCCAACATGCGGTAAAGTAACCCAACATATCAAATTAGAGATATTAATAAACCGTTTATGAGTAACTGATCGTTTATTTGATCTATGAAACACTTATAAATACAATGACAAGGCCAAAAGCTAGGTACATTCAACTCACACTATGTTCTACCTACATTCGATCAGAACTCAAATATTCAATTGTGATAAACAATTCTCAAAACCACTTCTAACTTGAACATCGAAGTGCATTTTGCATGTCCCTCCCCCCTTGGTCAAGACTGCAACTGAGCGGTCCACAACGAAAACCGAGCAGTCTAGGTTGAAAGCAGACAAACGAAACACGCGACTTAAACATCGGAAGCAAAGAAGACATGTCAGAAAGATTAACATTACTTTAATTATCATTTTTTCCTCTTATTTAGTCACATTTTTCTTACTTATTTCTTCTCTTTTCTTCTATATATTTTTTCTTAAATCTCTTTCTCTCAACTCCTTTCTTGTTTTTTTTTTCTAAATTTTTCTTCTTTATTTTATTTTTCTTCACTTATTTTTTTTTTTTTACATTTATTCAACAATATGTTAGCATTTATTTTAATTATAGAATAAATATTATAGCATTTTAAGTTTCTATTTTTAATGAACATAAAGTGATCCATTAAGCCATTATTTTTTATCCTTTTTAACTGCATAGAGGTTATGGAGCAATTATTATATTGTTGAAGGTAAAGCCCAACCCATTATTTTTGAACCTGTGATGGCCAAACTTTATATAAAGGGGATGAGTTATTCTTAGTTTTGATCACTAAGTCTTCCTCTATTCAGAAAAATGCACCATCGAGTTTGAGTGAGTTAAGGTTTAGAAAACAAAACTGTTTCTGTGTTGGGATTACAAAATTGCAATGGCAAGAGGTACGCACATTATTCTTTCATTCTTGCTTCCGTTGTTCTTGATCTGAATGTGTTACTATTATGTTAATATAACATGTTTAGATCAATTTATACTCTGCCTATTTTATCACAATATTGTTTGTTGTTTTACATTGTTGGTTACATTACCACCGCAATAATACAAGCCACATACCCTTTGTTATGGTCAATTAGTTTTATACTCATGTTATGAGAAATAATCTTATCAATTAGAATCTCAATTATTTTGAAATAATTTTAATTCTCATATGCTATTTTCTCCTATGAGAGTATTATTTGTCATTCATTTATACTATGATTGCTTTTCTATTATAATTTTAATTCAAATCATATGGTGATGACTTTGTTAGTTTCATTTATATGATATCTTTTGGTTCTTTGATCATCTATATTTATTTTCACAAATACTTAATAATATGCTAAATATAATTATCTTATTCTTACATCAATATATACAAAATTTGTACATGAATATATATTTAATTACCACATATATTTCTCTTAATATCATGCTAATAAATCTCACAACTAATAAATAGATATTACAAAACAAACATAATAAAATTATACATTGACATTTATAATATTTTATGTCTTAAAAAATAATGTTTGAGCTGATTATTTATTGTCTAATTTTACATTCCTTAACACAATCTCTTCATAGACCTTGGTATGAAGAAAATTCTCCATGAATTCATTCCTATTATTATAATTATAATGAAGATTGTCAAAATGAGAAATTTGTGTAAAAATCTTTGTCACTCACTTTTCTAACCTACAACTTAGTTGTATATATAAAATTAAGGAAACTATTTATACCAATTTGTAGAGATCAAACAGATACAAACACAATGACAAAGTGTTGTTATTTTTTAATTATATTTGAACTGATTATCTTATAATTTACAATTCAAATACTTTTATTATATATAAAAAGATATAAAATACAATATTTTTTTTTGCATGTAAAAATTTACTGTTCAATATTTTTAATCTATATCATTATATAAAGATGAATTTTCTTTTTAGTGTACATTTTTTGTTTTCAATTTTATTCTTTAATTAATTTTTTAAAATTAAAATAATTATTTTATTAATTGTACCTTTTAAATTATCACTTTCTTTAAATTTAATAGTTTTTAATTTGTCATTTTTTTAATCTAAGTATTTCTTAAACTAAACTAACTATCTATAATATAAAAATTATCTACAGAATAAATAAAATCTATCACAATAAAATTTAAAAATTATTTATGTTTATTTTTATTGTTATAATAATAAAATAGTTTTATTATAAAAAGAAAGTGAACAGTGCATGTATTATAAGATAAATTATTTTATTTATTTTCTTATATTTTACCTTTTTTAAACTAAAGATCTAATATTTTCTCAATCTTTACATAGTTTTTTTTTATAACTTTGAACTTTATTATTATCTAAAATTCCATTATTTCTCTTTATGAATATAAATTTAAAATTTTTATAATCTTAAATTTAAGTTTTTTGAACAATATTTTAAAATAAGTGCAAATAATTTATAAAAGGGTGTATTACAAAATATATAAAATTTAAAATTAATATATAAAACAGTAAACTGATTAGAACAATTAAATTTTAACTAAATAAAATTAAATAACACCACAAAAACAGGGAAACATTACTCTCCTTTTACAAAAATTGAAATGGTTGGAAAATAACACCTTTTAAAAGACTATAATTTAAATTAAATAAATGAACATAATTGAATATAATTAAAATGTAAATTGTTTACAACAATAAATCTCTCTCCAGAGTAATAACTGCTCAAAGTCAACATGTTCTGTGACAGAGAAGAAAAAGACAAGTTGACCCTCTCTGGTTTTTCCCGCCATACAATTTCCCTCCAAATCTAAATTTCCTTCCGAATACAAATCCTGCTTTTTTTTTTCTTTTTCATGTGATATTGTATTGTTTTTGTTTTTTTATAACATGTTGTTTTTTGAAAAAATTGATTTCTTTAATTATTGAATTAGTAAGTATTAAATTGTATTGTTATAATTATTTAAAATAAATTATAATGTCTTATTTTGGATATTTAAATTTAGATAAATAATTAAAACAAAAATACTTCTTACATTAATCAAAATCAATAAATAAAACACAAAACACAAAACTCAATAGCATAAACACGAATAAAAAGTCACAATTAAAATTACAAACATTTAACTTGATACCCATCATCAGTCATCCTCTCTTTACATTCTTCTAGACAGTTAACTAACTATATTCAAACATAAAAATTTAGATTTAGATATATGTGAAATAAATTTAATCAAACAAATAAAACTACAATCCTATAAATTATTTATAACATTTTCTGAAAATAATTTTATTCTAATAAGAGTAACAACTCCAGAAACAAATATAGTTAGTATTTACTTACTCCAATTAATTTTTTTTTAAAATCAAAATAATATCTTAAAAACAAACCACATTAAAAAGAAATTTAAACTGAAGATTATGAAACTCATATTAAAAAAGGTTAATAAAATTCACAAGTGAATAAGTTGGACAAAATTGGTAAAAGAAAATACAAAAGACAGGAGTGAACAAAATACAAAGTAAATCTATTATAGTTGTGTGAAAAACCTATTCCGAAGTGATGTTGCAGAAACTGAACCAGATCACTATTGTTCTATCTCACTGACGCAGATCTAATGAAGCGACTTTACTCCGACACCCACCGCATCGTACTCCTCATCGACGTTTTGAGCCTCCAAGATCCCCACCAGATAAGACGATTAGTTTCGTTCCTAGAAACCCTAAATTCTTTTCCTCCTCTTTCCTCTTCCCTTTTGGCTTTCAAACTCTTCTTCTCTTCCCTCTCCCCTCTTCTTTCATTCTCCAAGCTCCAACCTTTTTTCCCCAATCCTTCCCTCTCCTTCGACCTCCCTTCCTCCGCCCTTCCACACCTCTCCCACACCCTCTCCTCCCTCCCTTCCGCCCTCCACCACCCTCCCTCCGCCGCTAACGCCCACCACCTCGCTCAATCTCTCTCCCAACTCCTGCATGACCACTCCTGGGATCACCCTTCTCCTCAATCTGTCCCTTCCAATTTGATTCTCCTTTTCTCCTCTTCTTTTGTTTCATTCACTTCTATTGCATCTTTCCTGAACACGGATGTCAGCCTCCTTGCGGATTCTACCTCATTTTGTGATACAGTCTCTTCCTTCTTTGCCAATGTAGCTCGCTCGTTCACTGTCAGGGGCATTCACTGTACTTGGATTAGTGTTGACGGTGAAAATGTTGAGGCAAACCCTAGCGACGAGGCCAGGGAAGTGTCTTCTTTGCTTCGGACTGCCGTTGGGAGGCTCGGGTGGGGATTTTGCTCTCTTGATTCGCTTCTTCTTGGTTCCGCCCTTGTTCAGTTTGGTCTGGTTTATCCTATGATTGGTGTTTCATTGAAATGTGCTTCTAGGGATGTTAGTGTTGGTGGTCAGTTGAGGCTTTCGATCTTGGATGTGAATGGGAGTCTCATTGAGTACAATTGCTGTGATCTTGAGTTTGTTGATGTGAAGGGTGTTTGGGATTTGCCAGGTGGAGGGGGTTACAGAAGGGAGATGTTTTGGAAGCTGTGTTCGGGTGGAGGTGTGAAATTGGAGGTTCAGGTTGTGCAGAGGTGTGATGCCTTTGTTGAGACAGATGACTGGCTGTCTGATTCGGTTTTAGTGCGAGAGGATTCCAGGGGAATGAAGAAGAAAGAGAAGGTGGGTTCAGATGAATTATTTGTTGATAGGGTTCTTGAGCTTGTTGCAACTGAGTTTGGTTGTGAGTGGCGACGAAAACAGGTGCCAGTGTGGGAATTGCTGTTGAGTTTTCTGTATAAAGAAGATTGTTGGGCGTTGGTAGTTGTTTCCAATGGCAAGGGTGAGTCATGTACCGGTATTCTGAAACCTTTTTCTGTGCTCGCTGGCATTTTGTCTGTGTTAGGGAATTCACATGGGGGTAGTGGTTTTGGTGAAACAAATGTTGGACAATATGTTAAGATGTTGGATCATGATGTTTGCAAACCTGATTCCAAATTCAATGAAGAACTGTCGAGTTCTCGAGATAAGAAGAATAAGAAATGGATAGATTTTAATGCAGTGCAGGACCTCACGTGGAGTTCATTTTGTAAGTCAGTGATCGAACAATTAGAGACTGATTTACTTGATGTTTATTGTGCCAAAGAAGGTAGCAAGTGTAAAAGGTTAAAATTTTTGAAATGCTGGATGAAACAGATGAAGAAATCTGGTTGTTCGGATCCAGCTTTGTTAGAAAAGCTCAAGCCAAATCCAATAGTAGCTGAACTGAGTGACAGTAAATTGAATGACTTGACTCAAAATGATGAACCACCAATGTCCTCATTTGCATCAGCTGAAATTAACTCGGAGCCCGAGGCTTTGAGAATACAGGAGGATGCGGAGTTGGACTTTAGGTCAGAAACATTTGTAAGTAATCTTGCTGACAGGATCAAATGCGGAATTGAATTAAAATTTGGAGACATGGGGGCTTTGGCAGAGGGACTGGTAAATTCTTGTATAAAGTGGCTACGTCACAAGTTTGATAAAGAAACTGTGTCTCAGAGTCAGCCTCCTTTGAAAGATCATAATACTTGTGATGGAATGATTGCATCTGAGCTGATAAAACTTCTATTAAGGGAGCCCAAGGAGATAGCTGCTGAGCATAAAAGCCAGAAACATGAAGAAACATATGTGATGCAATTTACTGCTCAGTATCCTTCAATTAAGTTTCCCTTTCTTTATCTGATGCACTTTTTTTTATTGTTCTAATCAGCTGTAATTTTAGAAACATATGTTCCATGATTTTGGTTTTTTCCTTAGTGAACATTAGATATGAACTGCAGATTTTATTTCGAATGGAGATTTTGCGATCAAAGGTAGCAAATGAAGTTGAAGACTCCTGCAAACAGAAGTTTGTAAAACAAATATGCCTGCTTTTAGAGCTCATTCAGTGTCACATGGGAGTATTCTTTGGTGATTGGACTCTTGAAAATTATGTGACAAAGATAATAAAAAACAGGTACAAGTTTATACACGAAAATGAGATGTTTTAGATTATTGTTGATCGATATTTCTTTTGAAAATAAAGTGCTTTTGCACAAGTTATGGTATTTTGTAGAGTTAATGGCTTCTATTTAGAATATGAACAATAACTCAATTTATTTTTATTTGCTGCAAATGTGCTTATGTGTAACTTTTTTATGCTTGCTTGCCAATATGCTTAGTGCCCGAGATGGAGTTGAAAAATTAACAAAAAAAAAGAGATGGATTTGAAAATGGTTTCTCTGAAGTTTCTGTATGGAAATAACACTACCTTTTCTGAGTTGTTGCAAATGCCTTTCTTCTCATCCCCACCGTATTTGTTCAAACTCCAAATCTGAACTAAGAAACACTTGTTATGAGTTTCTTTTCATTTATCTTTTTTCATGGAAAGAAATTAAATTCACATTGCATGAAATATTGAAAGATTGTTGGTTTATGAAAAAATACCCAAAATGCAGGTATTCAGGCACTCTTGAAGACGTGGTTCAGAAAATATACTACGAAATGGACCTGCTGTTGTTTGCCGAGGAAGATGAAGAACCAGATAGTTTACTCAACAGTGAGGACAGCAACAAATCCTTTAATGGAAAAGCGTACAGAGATGTGGTATTTGAAAATGATGTCAGTGGAAGCTTGCAAAGGATTGTAGATGACCGTGATAAGAAACTCATCGAAGCTAAAGAGAAGAGAGAGAGAGCTCTCAGGTTTTCATCTTTTAAAAGTTCGATGCCTATTTTACGAAGAGTGAGGGCGCCAACTCGGAAGAGCGTGAAACCCAAGACAGATCTTCAAAGGGTGCAAAAAAGGAAGGAACGAGAAAAGGCAAACTATGGCACTGTATGTGAGACCCCAATGACAGTAAATAAGCATTCAAACTCAAAGGCAAGGGGTTCTGATGATGACCGTGGTTGGGCTGATGGAAGGAAACCATGTGGCTCAGTTTCTAAGGCACTGTTCAAGGATGATCTTTGATGTGAGTAAACCAAGTTTTTTCCATAGAGAAACTGTATATGCTAATCGGCAGAACAGAATAGCAGTATCTTCTGCTTTAAACAACAAAGGATGGAGTGTAAATGGCCGAAGTTGGGGTTAAATTTGCCTTCTGTGTTCTTGAAACTAACAATCAACATATTCACATCATTACGATTTTCTTATTGTTAGAATAGGTCAATTCGTATGTAAATCCCACCGATAAAAAAGGTTTTTTTTTATTGTATCTGCCTGTCACTAGGCGCCTTTGTTTAGAGATTAACCTCTGATCTGATGTAAGAATTCTACATATATATACATGAATGAGGTGAATGATAAATCAATCTCTTAAGCTTTTTTTCTCATGTTTATTCTCAAGTTGACATCAGAGTGTGAGTTGATTCCTCTTTGTCTGGTGAAAATACTGTTTCTCACCGTCGTGTATATAAATAAATAAGTGCATTGATTGTTTATCCTGACACGAGATTTCTGAATTCTTAATGCTTTCGCTTTATTTTAGCTTCGACTTGGGTAGATAATTTCTTCTCAGTGAATTTCTTGCTATGTGGGTGAAGCTTATTTTGTGCTATAATTATCTTTTTTTTATGTTAGAAATACAAATTACATGTTTCTGTTATTATAGTCTGTTAGATTCAGACTCTTGCTGATGAAATCACATGTTACAACTTTTTCTTCTAAATGGAATTGGAATAAAAATTTGAAAGCTGGAGACCTTTACACCCCAACATGCGAAAATATTTTTATTTTCAGAAAAGTTGTAACCAGATAGCATTTATGTTCCTTTGATTGTGTCCTCTATTGACATTCTTTGACAACAAAAATATAAGCCTGTTTTCTATTCTTTGCCTATAAAGATTTGCTTTGCTTTTGGATATTGATCAACCAACAACAATATGTGCAATAAGTTAATAACTGGTTTGTGTAGATTGCATGTTTAGCCACAAATTTGGTGGGTTGTTCATATTCCATTTTCAGATTACTGCTTCATTGGTTTCGCTTCATGTTTGCAATTGCTGGCTTTCCTTCAGGTTATATTGAGGCTGAAAGAAGTCTGGTGTTCTTTCTACCTTATTTGAATATTCAATGCAATTGGTTTTCCTGATCATTTGCCCTGATTCCCTTCAGGTAATTTTTTTGGCATAGATAGGTGAATTGTTTATTCGTTAGCTACTACTGAATGGGCATGATGGTGTATATGGTTTCTGGGATTTTCTTTTTGATGAGCCTGTCATTTTTGATTTCAATTCTTTATCATAAGCCCATGTTGATAATGATTACAAGTATACTGTTAATTATAGTTGAAAATGGAAACTAAATTTTAGGGAATTCTTTTATAAATAATACTGAAATAATCCAACAAGGAAAAAAGTTCATGTGATTCTACATTCTCGTGTGGTGTGGGAATAGATATATCATACCTAGCTAGTTGAAAAGATCTTAGAAATCCCTTGGTTAATACTATGCTTGCCAGTTAAGACCATAACCGGTATATGTTGCTATACAGCCACTTATCAACTTCTTAGTAATGTGATGGTTAATATCTATGCTCTTTGTTCTGTCAAACTAGATTGGATTATTGGCAGTGTTAATTATATATTTATTATTGAAAAGAACTTCATAGGAGCTGCATAATTTAAAATTGGGAAGAACCTTCATCTATAATAGTTCACAAATCCGTCAGGCTATAGCCTGAAATGTCACCACAACACTTAGCTTCACAGCTATCTTCTGTTTCTTACTCCTTCTGGTCACCAAGTTTCCACCCACGAATATACAAATCTTGAAGTGTATTTGCATAGTCTGTGTCAATGTATTCCTCTGCATATTCTTTCTCATTTTAGAGAGCAGCCCTTGTCCTAATCTTCCTTTCAGAGATTGAAGAAGTTTATTTTGCAACTGTCTCTTCCCCTTATCATGAGTAAATTGACTAATTATGATTATGTTGGGCAAAATAAACTAACTTTCCCACATTGTATTGGGAGATTCATGTCTTATAGTAATCATTCAACCTGTTCTATGTTTTTGTATGATAAAATAATCAGCTTCAAATGTTACTGAACATTTAAGAATCCAAGTTTGAATTCCTCTTTGAAGATGATTTATATTAGAGTTATAGAAGGAGAGAATCACAGATCAGATTGTGTAGTGTTTCTGATTTTCAAAGGTTACAACTCTAGTTGTACCTCACTCGGATCAGGTTCCTCATGTTTTCCTCTTTTTAAATAGCACGGTCATGGGAAAATATAGATAAATATCACAGCTAGAGTGTATTAGTTATTGTCTCTATATGCATTAATGCACATGAGTAATTACATGTGTAAATATGATAATTTTGTCATACAAGTGGTTAGTTAAGAGTAAATAAACATGTATTTTGTGCTATTGGCATGTGATTATTAGTATCATGTGGTTGTTGAAATGTCCCATGCTAGTTAACCTTGTCTCACAAGTGGTTAAGAGTGTAATGAAGTTATTAAAATGTCTAATAGTTGGTACTTGTGCCTTAAAAGTGGTTCATATTGACCATATATCTAGATAATCTTACTCTTAACCACATACAAAACAAAGTTAACCATATTTACACTAACAGTGGCCGTAGTATGGCAGCCAGTGAGAAATCGGCCATGTCCATTTTTTTAACAAAACTCAACAACTGTACAAACAAAAACTGAAGCAATGTATGTGTTCCAACATAAAGTCTTATGATTGTATTAAAATATTGACACCGTTGTGGGCTTTATATAACTTTTTTTTTTCTTGAAAAGTATGCTGAAATTTCTTACCACTCTGCAAAATGAAGATTATGTGTTGTATTGGTGTTAACTCTGATATGCTTTTTTTTTTATCAGCAAATGTTAGTTGTTAGTGGATAAAGTGTTAGTAGGAGAATTGAACTCACATCCTCTCTCACCTTCCTTCCAACTTTACTACTGAGTCTCCTTATAACTCCCTCTGATATGCTTGGTTCTGAAAGCTAAATGGTATCCTGCCTTTTACCTTCCTTTGGTATTTTGTGGTGGAAAGTTACATAGATGTTTTAAATATCAGCTGTTTGCAAATCTCAAAGTAGTAGTAGTCATTGATGGACATGTTTTATTTCTATTGGTGTTTAAATAATAAGTTGATGTGTGTATGTATGCTAGATTATTGATGTATTCAGATTAACTTTCTACAGGCACTTAAAGCTGCATTCCCCAATTATCCTAAAAGGGTGATTGCCTGATGGGGACAAGTTTCAGGTATTGTGTATTACTTCCTTAGCACTATTTGCCTTGAAGCTCCTTCCAAGCAGTCAAGTGAACATGTTGATAGCCTTACTACATTTATTAATGAAAAAAAGTTAATATCACTGCAATGAAGGTGGCAACTTTTCTCTTCTCTGAATTCACCTCTTGATCCCCTTTCTGATTAATTGGTGTAGAATCAGAGTAGGCAATTCGAGTTAGAAAATGCCTATTTTGAATACACTTAAGTTAATTGATGTCTTTGCATTCTTGTCTGCCATGTACAATTAAGGTTTGTTTGGATAAGTTTCTTCACAACACTTGTAGAAAAAGAAAATAGGAAATATGCCTTTTCATAAGCTATTTATGGGGAGAGTTTAATACTCATCTATATATACATATAGCTCATCCATATGATTATCAAATTCGCGAGTTTATAGATTTACAGAAACTTTGTAGACTCAGACTTGTATGAGGCTATATCATATACAAAATTAAATATAATACGGTACTAATTCAAAATTTGAATACCAAGTAATCAAAACAGTAAGCAATAGTTTCATAATTCTAAAACAATTAACTTCAACACATAATTATTATATAAGTTCAAATAACACCACATACAACAAGTTCATACTGTCACATAGTATTGTCAAAATTGACCATCCGACTTAATTCGATTCGATTCACTATAGATTGACCACTTAGTGAACGAATCCAACCCGGTTCACTTATTAATGAGTTGAAAAAAAAATTCAAACTTGATCTGACTCACCACGAATTAGTGGGTTAAAGAAGTTAGCTCACTAGTTTACTTAATGACAAGTTTTTTATTTTAATTCCAAAAAAAATAACATTTTTTTCAAATTCAAATCTACATAAATTTCAATCCAAAATGATGTGAAATTCCAAAGAAAATTCAAAAAAAAAAAAATATAATACAATCCAAAATCATCTTAAAGTCTAAATATAATCCAAAAGAAAACACAAAAAACAAAATTAGGTAGGTTGGTGAGCTAAGTCGACTTACTACAGATACAACCGGTGTGAGCCGGATTCTTAGTGGATCAAAAATTGTTCTGTATCAAAATTTTAATTTTTTTTCAACCCAATCCAACTCGAACTGGTGAATAGGTCGGATTGACTCACAAATTCCAACCCATTTTGACATCACTATCATCACAAAACATAAGTTCTTAAAGCCATAATAATCAAATAACTAAAAGTGACTCAAATCTCCTAATGATATCATCTCCAAGATCATCATCATCTTCATCACCATCAAACTCTTTTTATAACTATGCATCATCAATATCGGCATAAAAAAACTACATTACCAAGATCAAATTCCTTCTCAACATTATCTCCATCTTCAGTTAACCATTTAATATTATCAAATGAGAGAACATTTGTTTTAATTTTTTTATTTTTTAAGTTCAAGTTATACATGATATAAACCAAGTCATTTATCTTTTCCTCATGCAACCAATTTTTTGTTTTTTTATCAACATATAAATAAATATAAAATTTTGAAAATTTAGGTAAAAAGTTACTTCAGTGGAACAAATATTGATATATTTTGTTTTTAGTACAATAAGGAAAAAAACTACAATCATAATACATCAACTTTAATTGTGCTAATAGTTAATATAATTGAGCATGCATTTGGCCTTTTGAAATTATCATGTGCATTTTTTAAATAAAAAATTAACATTAATTTGCAATTAATATTGAAGAAGCACTAAGGATTTTAAATCTATAAAGAAAAAAAAGTAAAGGGTAAAAGGTTTCTTTAAGATAACATTAATTTCTTCCTCTAATAAACACACCTAAAAATTACTAAAGACAAAATATGTGTTTAATTACCTCAATCATTAGCAAGTTTAAATAAAATTAGCAAATTTAAAGTATTTTTACAAAGACTATTTTTTTTCTTATTATACTAAAAAAAATACGTCGATACTTATTATACTTAACTGACTATTTTCCCAAAACTATACAAGTAATTAAAGAAAATTAAAAACCATAAATATAGGGATGACAAAAAAATCTGCACCCACGGATATCCGCGGATAAAATTCGCAATGGATAGTTGGTATCCGCGGATATTTTCTACCCGCAATCCACAAGTAACAGATATTTTAATATCCGCTTCTAATCGGGTTGGATTCGGGTACTACACTTTTCGTACCCGCGAATACCCGCTACCCGTTAAAAAAGATTGAAATTATAATTTTACCCTAGGGTTAAAGGGGTTTTACTGTTTTGCATTTTTCTTCTTTACTTTTTTATGCTGTCAAGAGTTTTACCCTTAGGTCAGCCTTTTTATTTTTGCAGAAATCTTGCGGTGGAGGTGCTAGAGCGTTTACCCCTAACGCAGAAAGGGAGAGGAGGACCTTGACGCGGCGATTCGCGGCCGGTGTTGCTCAAGCGGCGGCCGGTGTCATTCGTGAAGAACGCCACGACTAGCGCTCCTTCCGACGGTGAGCAATGGCGCTGGCGGCGCCTTGCGCCGCAACTCACGGCGACCGGTTTCGGTGGAGGCGGCGGCGGCGGCGAGGATGCGAGGTGGAGAGGCGAGAACAATTCTCTCTCGCGCCTGAAGAGGAAGAAGAAAAGAAGCCCAGAAGGCAGGGGTGGGAGGCTTTCGCCTCCGCCGGCGATGGATGCTTGAAGATGGTGGTGACTTGGAGGTTGGTGGCCATGGATTGGCTTGCGAACTAGGGTTTATAACGGACGCGTTGTTATCTTCTGATTTTGTGGTTTGATTTGCAGATCTGGAATTAGGTTTTTGGTAGTGTTCTAGGTTTCTGTACTGTTCTGGGTTTCCCTGTAGGTGCATCCATGGATGCTTGAAGATGGTGGCGACAAGGTAACGCGACATCATTCATGGCGGCATAGGGTACAATTTCCGGTGGAAGGAAGGCAGTGGCGACGAGCTCCCTGGTGGTTGCCATGGAGGAGGTAGTGGCGGCGTATGTGGTTGATGGTTGCAGCGCGAAACGGCTGACGATAGAGTATGATTAGGGTTTCTGATGAAGATGGTGATGATGTTTCTAGAATGGTGATTTGGCATCCCGTTAGTAATTGATCGGTTAGATCTGTGGTGGATTGGGACACGTGTCTGGCTAATTAGTGGAAAGAACCAAACCCTTGGGACAGGTTCTTGGGCCAGCCTTTTTGTTTTTCTTTTAATATTCGTGGGTTGAAAACGGGTATCTAATGGGTATCCGTAGGTTGAAAAAAATCCGTAGATTTTTTTATGTAGATATTCGTGTAGGTAGCGAGTTGCGGGTTGCGGGTTGCAGATACAATTTTATCCAACGGATTGGGTTGCGAGTAGGCACTATTTGTGTCCGACCCGACCCGTTGCCATCCTACACAAGTAACTTGACAAACTATTTCAAATGAGCTCTATGCTCACATCTCAAAGAAATGCACGTTAGGCTCAATATTTGAATAGCCATTCACTTCAATATATGGAGTTTCATCTCAAACATCTCTAGCCATCATCAAGGATTACATTTTTTTCCTTTTTTTTTATGAAAAAATTCCTTAACATAATTGTTAGAATTGGTCGTAATGATATTTAAGAAGAAACCTCCAACTTCGAAGAAAAATAATATTTTAATGATGTTTCAAGATGGTGATGAAGATTCAAGAATAGATCTTAGCTTTCTTTGTTTTGTACTTTTGTTCTTCACACAAAGTACTTGGTGAAACTTTGGATCATAACACAAAACACTTAAAATTGGTTTAAAATGAGTTAAAGTCTTTCTGAAAAACTTAAAATAAGTGAAAAATGAAAATCAACGTTTTTAATCGATTACATAATCTGTTAAAATGTTCCTTAGAACAATGAAAACATTTTTATGCTTTTTTAATTGCAATTAAGTAATCGATTAGTAATTGATCAAATCAGGTTTCAACATTTATTAATGAGAGTGGTTAATTTATTGAATGGTCAAATAACTGATTTTTTCGAGAGACGTTATAGCTATTTGTTTTTTTAAATTCAGTTAGAAACATCCATTACCATATAATATATTCAATTAAATACGACAATTTTTGTTTTGCAAATTCGATTTTAAGATCTCTATAAAAGAAGAAAACGTGTATTGGAAAAAGAACTTTTACAAGCAATGAAAAAAAGTATTATACAATTGTTTTCAGAGATCACCACACCTTTCTAAGTGCTCAAAAGATTGCAAAGATTAATAAGTGATTTTGTTGTGGTAATTTCTTTTCATTTGTATTTTCTGAACTATTTTATTTTTTTTATGAGATGTCATAAGATTGATAAGGTTACACATCTTCACAGATAGTTAAAGATTGAATATAGGCAAAGATCCTCTTCAACAGAGTCAAGAGTATATATGATAGATGTCTTCTTTGATATTTAGTATAAGACTTGAAAAACATAAGAAAATATTAGATGTGGTGAATAATGTTTTTAAAACTTTTTGCAGATGGTCTTTGATAGGTTTTCAAAAGATTGATAGACAAAAGATATGTTCAGACGATGGTGTTTAAGAGGTTTTAAGAATACATATGTAAAAGTAAAGCAATAAGACAATTTTTTACTGGTTGACTCAACTTGAAGAATTGTGTCCAATTCTCCCTTAAGAACTCTTAGGATGTTTCACTAATCTTCAAAAAGATTATACGTGTTTTATCTCTTAAAGTTTACAAGAAGTATTTCTCACCACTCCTAGTTCACCTAGTTAACATGACAATTATGAGTGTAACCACTCCTGATTTACAAGTATTATAACCAATTCTGGTTTAATCCTACAACACATCTTGACAATTTAACTCAATTGACCTAAACACCAAGTGTTTTAATTTTCTTCAAAATGTACAACACAAACAGTGTTATGAGAAAAAACAGATTGCTAACTCTCAAAAGGAGGATAGAAACAATACAAAGAAATCTAAAATATTACTAAGATTTTTTCTTAGAAAATTTTGCTTCAAACATATATTAACACAACAAGTTTGTTTGAACATTCACGAGTTTGCTATATTTTTTAGGTGAGAATTCAAACTCAAATCTACTTTACACACTACATACTCAATTAAAACAATTTAATTTAATTTCCCTTACACCAAACCCATCAAAATCACATAAACTCTAAACACATATAAAACATGAAATCTCTATATTTCTCACTAGATCTTGTTTTAACACCCAAAGATAATGTGATAGCAACACCAATTTCAAAGAGATCAAAAGAAAATCACAATAGAATCCATACTCAAATAAAAATACGATCAGATCAAAAGAAAATCACAAAACAATTCATACTCAAATAAAAATACAATCTAGTTATATTTCCTTACTGACACTTGACTGATACGCTAACTTGTAGTGTGCTTATTCCTCTAAATTTAAAACTCATTATTTTTCTCTTCTTTTTCTTTTACCTTGCCAACCCCAAACGATATTGTCTAAAAAAATATATCTTACCTTAAAACTTCAACACTGATAAAACCCCTAACTAATATTGTAACTGAAAATATCTAATGATATCTTAACAGCACAACAAATTCATTTTGTGTTGCTAAGATTTGTTTTTAGTTATAATTATAATATTATTTTAAATATTTATAGTCTTGCTCAAAATCAATATTACTTAAAATCATCCATCATCTCTTTTATAATAATCATGACATAAAAATAATTGATTGAACAAGTTAACGATGATTGTAACATCCCAATAAATATATAACAAAAGATATAATTTATTGTAGGAGTTAACATAAATAATAAGAGAGAACAGTGATGAGTAAGCAAGTAAGGAGGAAGGAATATGAAATTTCATATAGAATTAAAACCGTACAATCAAGAGTTTGATACAATTCTACAAGCTAAGACCGAACGGTCATGATAATAGCTCAAGACCGAACGAAAATACAAAAGAGGTATTAATACCGACCAGACGGTCCTACACTGCCTTCAGGCCGAACGGCTGGTGAGACTTCTTCCAAGACTTCTTCAAGATCACCCTTTGCTCACATCCATTGGATGATCATTGTAGTGAAGAGAACAACCGAACGGTTAAGACCGAACGACACATGGACAAGACAGGAAATATAAGGGTAAGCTTATGCAATTTAATTAATCCGACTCACATACAATTTTATCATCAAAGTAATATAATCACCATAATATCTCAATCATGTAATCATCATATAAGAATAACAATCAAACCGAACGTATACATCATTCAAATCATCTCATACAATAAACCGAACGTATAATTCATTAAGACCGACCACTATGACTCTGTCCGGACTGTAAGAATATGTAGCTATGGTCGTCCTTGCACCCGTGGGTGGTAACCTGGAATTCAACCATCAGAGTCACCGCGGCATGGAAAACCCTTGAGCCTGCCACACGAGGTTAGCCTGTTAAAACACCTTAGGTCAAGGCTGTACACACCGCCCAGGCTAGAGCCTCTTGCCATTCTCACCACATGGTCACTAGCGCCAGTGAGCATTAGAATATCAAGATGAACACCAATACAAAGCTGGCCATATTCTTACTCTACCAACCAATCAAACATATTGTATGAACCATGTATGCTCGCCGCTCTCTGCACCCGGGTGGATCTGGCTGGGTACACTCAACAGACCGCCACCCGAGGTTAGTCCTACAACGATCATCTGGTCTTATGACCGCGGACCTCCTGCCATTCCCACGCATGAATAACCCTCCTCTACTTGAGAAGGCGTAATCACGGAATATCAGGATAGAGCAGAACCTGAGCCTTTTGCCACGGTCATACTATACCAACCAAAATCAATCATGAGACATTCCTCCTTGGAATTCTCTTATACAAACAACAAACCGAACGGACTAACGCCGAGAATGAACTTATTTATCAAAGACTACTTTAGTGATTGACCGAAAGGTCGAATACTGAGGAGAACCGAGTACTATTCAAAACCAAGTAAAACTTGCAAATGATTTTATGAAGAAGACCGAACACACAACAATCGAATGAAACTTTAGTGAGATCGAGTACTATACAATTCAGATCGAACGTTTTTAAGACCGAACTCTTCTCTTCAATAAAGTGAGTGTCAGTACAAGACCGAACACTCCGTGAGGAATCAAGTATCAGTGTAAGACCGAACACTTTTCAAATAAACAATATTATTATAAAACGAACGTTTTAAGAATTCAAGTACAGGTATAAGACCTAATATTTATCAAATAAGAAATCCTCCTTACAAGTCGAACGCTTAGTGGAAGACCGTACGTTCCGAATGGTTAATATGAGACTAAACACTCAGTCTATGACCAAGTAATTCCAGAACGGACGTTCCGTATAATAAAGGCAATTAATATGAAACCGAGTACTCAGTTTATGACCGAGTACTTCTCAGGTCGAGCCCTCGATTTATGACCGAGTACTTTCAATAAACATTATCAATATAAGACGTCCCGTGTGTGAACGAACGTCCAATGTGCGAACGAACGCTACTATAATAAACATAGTTAACATGAGACTAAGTAATCAGTCTATGACCGAATACGTTAAAGCCGAACACTCAGTATAAGACCGAGCGTTCTGTAATGGATAGATCATTATGATTGACTAAACAAGGCATTTAAGTTTCGATAAAGTAGTACAAGACCGATCGTTTTAGGGGAAAACCGAACGGTCCTAATGACCTTCGATCACAGATTCCAGAATTTCTAAGTTTCATACATTTATTCTAAGTTCCTAACCAAGATAAAACAATTCATACATAAGCATGTAACATTTCATCATACCATTCAAATCAACCAACATACAATAAATCATGCATTTAACCATACAAGAAATTATAATTAAATTTTATAAGCTTCCCTTACCTTATGATCCAAGCTAAACTTCCAAGCACTACTTCTATGGTTTCCTTTCAAAATCCAAAGTCGTCCAACAAAGATTCTGATCGGTGCAAATGAAAGCTTTTGTCACCGGGAGTGTTTAATCTGAAAGAAGGTTGATGATCGGAGGGGAGGAAGTGGTCGGAACTTTAGAGAGAAGGTGGAGATTTCTAGAGAGAAGGAGGAGAAAATGGAGTTCTGAAGTTTGGAGAAGAAGATCGCATGCAGGGAAAATGATGCCAGATTTAAAATCCCAGCTTTTATATCACTTCCAAAACCGAACGGTCAAATGCCAAGCTGCCACCTGTTTCCCACTTTCCGAGCTCTATAATCCCTGAGCTGCCACTTGGATTCCACTCCCTCCTTCCCTGCTGTCGCACGGTTTCCAATGGATGGGGAATTAAATGGCTGACAGCTTTGTCTCCCACTAAAGAAGGGAAATAAATGGGGTGTGACAATGACACTTAGTTATGTCATGATATAATAAATTGATACATAGTGCATAAACTAAAATAAGTTTTACACAAACAATACATCAATATAACCAACTTTAATATTCTAAAAAGGATTTAGACCTTTTACCAAAAAAAAAATAATCATATCCAATCCTTCTGAATAACAAACAACTATTGTATGATTATTGAAATCATATAATAATTTTTTTTAGGAAATCCTTTAATGTATTTTAATATATGGATAACTACATTACAATGATCTTCACATAGAAAATTAATTAATCGGCTTACCACACTCACTGAAAAGGAAATGTCAAGATGAGTAACGATAAAATAATTCAATTTTTCAACTATTGCATGAGGTCTGAAATAGGCTACCCCTATTTTGCTAGAAGTTTAGTATTAGGATCTATAAGTGTGTTAAAAATTTTGAATTCACCAATCATATTTCCTCTAAAATATCCAATGCATGCTTCCTTTGAGACATAATAATACCATCATTGGATTGTGTCCCTTTAATACCCAAGAAATACCTAAATTTGCCAAGATCTTTGGTATGAAAAAAGTTGCAAAGATGTTATTTCATCTGAGAAATGTCATGAGTGTCAGTGCTTGTAAGAATGATGTCATCAACATATACTATCAAGTAGACACATCCAACACCCAAGTGATAATAAAAGACTGAAAGATCTACTCCATAGTGAGTCATACCAAATTGTTAAACAACATTACTAAATTTTCTAAACCAGACCATAGGAAATTATTTTAGGCCAAATAAGGACTTGCGAAAATAACATACCAACCCAAAAGACTCCCCCTGAGCAACAAATTCTAGAGATTGCTCCATGTAAATCTCTTCTTGCAAATCTTCGTTGAGGAACACATTTTTTACTTCCAGTTGATAAAGAAGTCATTGTTGAAGAGCAACCATGGCTACAAATAAACTAACAAAAGTCATCTTTGTCACTGAATAAAAAATATACATGGACAGATTAATGCACAAGTGACATAAAAAAGGTTAGAAAAAATAACAACGAAAGAAACTATGGACAAACAAGAGAAAGAAATTTTTAAAATCTAAGATTTTCTAATCAAAACAGCAAGTACATATCTATAAAAGAAAGATGCAACCTCAACGCTTTAAATCATTATCAAAGGATGAAAAAAGGTCCAGATCATATATATATATATCCACAATTCAATAAAACATTAATAAGAAACTGAGTTTTATAAAATCCATAGTCTTAAATTTACAAATATATATTAAATTAAAACCTCAGAATGACTTGTGAAATAGATGCTCTTAATAGTTGTTGAATTGATCTTAGGATGTGTTTGAATGAACTTTCTTTTAATGACTTTTAAGAAGAAAAAAATAAAATAAATTCTGCTAAACTAAATTAATTTGTGTAAAAATTAATAAAAAGTAAGAAAAACTATATAAATTATATCATAAGTTAATTTGTGAATAAACTTATTTTAACCTATAAAATGTTAATTTAAATAATTTTCGCATATTTTTCTCATTTGTTAGAAAGAATTTATCCGGATAAGTATTTAATGACTTAACTAGATGATTATCCAAAAGAAGAGTTGAAGACCAACAAACATAGAAGTCTTTAGAGTTTGTGTTGTTTCACAATTAGCTAATGAAATCTGCGCTACCTGGCACGAAACTAGACACTGCCAAAACGCAATCTATTTCCCGCATATCACGCCTAAATTTGTTATAAATATGTCAACATTGATGGCTTTCATAGTATTCAATGTTTCTTCACATATAAGCCAATTGCTACTTTATACTCATTCTTTGAATAAAAAAATTCAATAAAAAGTTGGGTCAGTCAGATAGTTTATCTGCTTCAAACTAAGCAAAATAAAATGCATAAAATTTTTAAAATTTAAATATATTTTAATTTTGTATAAAATCTTATTTCGCACTATATTTGAGAATGGTAATATGTTTTTTCCCTCAACATTCAAGGCTAAACACGAATAACCTTTTAACATAAATTAAAACCAGTGTTAATTTTTAAGATTAAAAATATATTTAACTAAAAATTCAATTACTTTTAGCTTCGGGTACTGTATATTGCATTTTAAAAGTTAATAATTCATTGTGGGAACAAATTGATTTGAATTATTATATTGATTTCTTTTCTGCTAATGGTTAATAACTAATCAATTGAACTTTCCTCTTTAGTTCTATTTAGTTTTTGTCTTATACTAACAATGTGAAGAATCTAGAAGAATGATTGATTATCCATCTTCCTCTTCCTATTTTTAAATAATAAACAATATATATATATATATATATATATATATATATATATATATATATATATATATATATATATATTGTTTATATGTTTATTGATATATAAAATCTAAAATCTAACGAACCAAAGTTTGATTAACTTGGAGTTTAATAAAAAAACCTAGCATTTAATATTGAAGTTGATCGTCATGAAGGAAGTTGAAGATTTGGATGGAATAACACATTCTAAAGATGGACCAAGCTGAAGATTTTGGATGGAATAACACATTAAAGAGTTTAAATATGATGATGATAATATTTTTCCTTCTTTTTTCAACCTTATGTATTTTTTTTTTTATATTTACATTGTAATTGTTAATGAATGTACTTTATCTTAAATCATCAATAAAATTAAATTTGGTTCATTTTTATCTATTTTACACATTTTCATATTTTATTTCTTTCTTATTATAAAAACCAATTTCATTAAATTAAGAAATTATAAATGCAGGTGAATAATTATAAATAAAAGAGGTTTCAAATCTCTACAAAATAATAATCACTAATAGAAGAGGTTAAAATTCTCCACAAAAAAAAACCTCTGTAGTATAAATTCGATACCAGGGATCGTAAAAAACCTCCTCAAATTAATAGCTACGACTCTAATTGCGGAGGTTTGAAAAACCCCCGCAAATTAATTTGCAGAGGGTAAAAACCTCCGCAAATTGAAAAATAAACCTCCACTAATTAATGGTTTTTTTGTAGTGACTCTTAAGTTTATCAACATTAGGTTTAATGTATTTGATTTGATTCATGACTGACTAATTTGCTTGGTAGTCAATGATGGTTCGCTAGACGATTTGAGCTATGGTTGATCGCCCAATATATAGCTGATTGATCGGTTATAAATACATAGTTCGTTGATAGCTCACTAGAAGATCTGAACTATGGTTAATCGTCCAATTTGTGATTAACCAATTCGTCATATAGTACAACTTTTATAAATTAACTTATAAATAAATAAATTTTAAAATCAAATTCATTTTTTTTCTCTATATTTTTTCTTTAACTTTTTCTAAAAAAAAATAGTGGTAATGATGACAATACTAGTTTTAGCCTTTAACGAGAGTTCTTCTTCCTCTTTCCTCTCTCCCAAACCCCCGCGAAAGTCTACACATATGTTTCATAAAATTCGAACTCAAACTAGAGAAGGTTGAAAGTTCCATGCTGCTCTCTCCATAGGAGTTTCTTGGAGAGAAGAATATGAAAAAAACTTCTCCATAATCTATCCCGTAAGTTTAAAAAATAAAAAATTATATATAACCTTTTTACAAATTTATTTATAAATAAATTAATTTTAACCTATACACTCAAATACATTTTTTTTTTCTCTGCATTTTTGCTTCAAAACTTTTTTACAAAAAGAATATAGTGATAATTGTGGCTATACTTGTTTTAGCTTTTAATGCGGTTTTTTCCTCTTAAATTCTACCCATATGTTTCTGAAAAAGAGCGTACTTCGAACTCAAAAATGTTGAAATGCATCTCTCTATAAGAATATAAAAGAAATTTTCCCATAAATATAATCTAACCCATAATTTAAAAATAAAAAATTTAAAAAATGACATATAACTTTTTTTACAAATTAACTTATAAATAAATTAATTTTAACTCACACTAAACTAATCAAATACATTTTTTTTTTCTCTATAATTTTACTTCAATTTGTTTTAATAGAGTAATGATAACCGTGTCGCTATACTAGTTTTAGCTTTTAATGAGTTTGATTACCCCGTTAAACTCTACCCACAAATTTCTGAAAAGGAGTGTAATTCCAACACAAATTGAGAACGTTGAAAGTTCCATGCTTCTCTCTTTTTTCCTTGGGCAGACGTATGCAAGAAATTTCTTCCCCACAAGACACGCTAGTTTACGTGACACTATCTCCTCCCCCAAACTTTTCTCCATACATGCCTTCAACACCTATAAATACCTCACACATTCTTTCAACCAATAACCAAACAAAACAACACACTCATCAAACCTAACATGGCTTGCCTCAAACAACTTTCAGTCCTGTTACTTCCTCTGTTGCTCATTTCCTTCTTCAAACCCTCCCACGCCGGAGGAATTTCCGTCTACTGGGGTCAAAACGGCAACGAGGGCTCCCTGGCCGACGCATGTAACACCGGCAACTATCAATACGTCAACATAGCATTCTTGTCCACGTTCGGCGGCGGCCAGACCCCGCAACTCAACCTTGCCGGCCACTGCAACCCCTCTATCAACAACTGCAACGTGTTCAGCGACCAGATCAAAGACTGCCAGAGAAAAGGCATCAAAGTGCTCCTGTCACTAGGCGGCGCCAGTGGCAGCTACTCCCTCAGCTCCGCCGATGACGCAACACAGGTTTCCAACTATATCTGGGACAACTTTCTCGGCGGTCAGTCGAGCTCCCGTCCTCTGGGCGACGCCACCTTAGACGGTGTCGATTTCGACATCGAATCAGGCAACGGCCAGTATTGGGATGATCTGGCAAGAGCCCTAAAAGGGCATAATTCACAGTTGCTCTTGACTGCTGCACCGCAGTGTCCGATCCCTGATGCTCACTTGGATACTGCCATCAAAACTGGGCTCTTTGACATTGTGTGGGTGCAATTCTACAACAACCCTCCTTGCCAGTATTCGAGTGGCAACACCAACGACCTCATCAGTTCTTGGAACCAGTGGACCTCAAGCCAGGCGAAGCAGTTGTTTTTGGGAGTGCCAGCTTCTACAGCAGCTGCTGGAAGTGGGTTTATTCCTGCTGATGTGTTAACTTCTCAGGTTCTTCCTACCATCAAGGGTTCTTCCAAGTATGGGGGAGTCATGCTGTGGGACAGATTCAATGACGGTCAAAGCAAATACAGTGATGCTATCAAAGGAAGTGTTTAGTTTGTTTTAGGTTGACATTACATATCCATATATTTAGATACTGTTTTCTGTCTTTGGAATAAGTAGCACCTTCTACTGTAGGATTTCTTTTCTTCCTACACATATACAGTGCTATATATGTGTTATTTATCATATGCAATATGTCTCGTCACAATAAAAGAAAGTATAGATTATCTTCAAATATAGTAGTTTTCTTAATTCATAGTTTTTTTTATCGGCAAATCTCAATCATAAATTAAGAAAATAAATAAATTTTAGAAAAATTGCAAAAGTATTAAATGAAACATTATGACACATTTAAAAAGTGAAAGTGAATCACCACCATAAGTTAAAAAGTAAAAGTCGGTCACTTCCACAAGGATTTTAACCGGAAGTCGGTCTTCTCGATGACGACTTCTATAAGAAGTCAACTACCATTCATACAACTTGAATAATGAGATTGGTTAATTTGGGCCAAGATCTAAAATAATTCGATTAAAGTTTGATATAGTTAGGCTATTATTTGATACAGATTGACCAGAATACAATCAACTAAAGTTTGACTAAGATCTAAAATTAGTTCGACCAAAGTGAAAGTTTAATATCACATGAAAACTAATGAAAATTTTTATTTTTCACATGAAAACAGGTTGGTGGATGACAAGCTTTGAAATTGTGTCATGTTTTAGACCTTGATTGAATTGTGTTAGCTCTTGATTGAACTATTTCAGACCTTGGTCTGGTTATATCAGACTTTGATCAAACTGTTTTAGATTTTAACCAAACTGTTTCAGACTTTAATCGAACAATTTAAACTTTAATCGAATTGTATTATACGTTAACCTAACTCTATCAAGTTTTGATTAAGTTGTTTCAAACCAAATTAGTTGATCTCATTATTAAAATTATGTCGGAAGTATACAACTTGTCTATTTTCTTTTAATTTTAAGGGTTTAGATGCCGGGCAACGTGTGTCACATGGTAGAAAATGTAAATGACTGAGTGCAGAGAGAGTTAAATACTAAGCTAAATACGTTCGAATAAAAAAGGAAAATGTTTCTTTGACAACGACAATTTGACAACGATTTGCCAACGACAGGTGACATGTTCTCATTGGCTGGTTTAATTCAATTTTTTTAAAACAAAACACGGGAGGGGAAGGGCATTTCTGGAAAGGGATATCTGAAATACAATTGGGTTGGCGCCTATCTCTGTCCACGAAACTATCTCTGTCTCCGACGAAGGCGAAACTGTCGCTCCACGATTCTGAACTCTGCCGACGCCATCGAAGACGTGTATCTTCATCTCTGTCCACCATTGAAGTATTGAAGGTTGACATTGAACGCTTTTGTTTCCGTCATTGAAGGGTTTCATATCCGTCTGCCATAGAAGTATTGGGAGGAAGTGTCGATAAGGGCCATCATTGTCATCTTTTCTCCAAAGGGGAGGTTTTTTGGCTGTCGGCGTTGGTACTTGGTGGGTTGGGTTTGCTATTAATCGAAAGGTATTTTCTATGCCCTTGTTAATCGAAAGGTATTTTGTATCTCCTTCCACGATTGTGAACTCTCTAACTCTCGACCCACCATTGTGTACTCTTGGCAGACCAACGAAATCGTGTTTCTACACCCAGGAAGTCCGCCATTGAAGTCGTCTTTCTCAAAAGGTACTCTTCCACTCTTATGGATTGTTTGTCCTGTCCACGGATTATTTTTGCTGCTGCCTTGGATTACACTCTGTAAATGTTGCCCTTTATTTAATAAAACTGTTTGTTGTTGTGTATTTTGGAAACTAGTTCTGAGTACCCTTGATATGTCGAGATTTGACAGACGTATTCCTTGTTCTGAAACAACTTCAAAGTGAAGCAGAGGCAGTTTGGTTCTCTGTATGTAAATAAATTGCGCATTGTTTTGACATCCCTTATCTTTATTTTAGAATGAAACTTCCAAACCCAAATCACTCCACTTCGAAATGAAATGCAAGAAAATTATAATAAGCAAATGTTTGCCAAAGCAGAAAGAGAGTGTTCTTTGTTGTGTGTTGCAAGTTTTTTTGAATTTTAAAGGCTGAAATGATGTATGCACTTATGATATCATATTTCATCAACCAGAGAATGATGTATGCATTTACATAATCAATATAAGTAGTAGATTTACAAGTATAAGATTTCTGAAAACCTATTTGAGTTTCGTATTAAACTCATATCAAATGAATCAATGGTTTTTGTCAGTGTAAATGATTACAGTGATGTTGTAATAGGTAACCAGTGCCTGTGTAAGCGATTACAGACAGGCTGTAATCGCTTACCAGTGCCGGTACTAAAAGTCCAACTCTGCTCCCTTGTTGTGGTAGAGGTGATCCCCAGTGGTTGCTCTATCTGTGTTTTTCAATGAGAAAGTTTGCATTTGATATAACTAATTAATTTTCCTTTATTATGATGTAGGGTAGTTGTTTCTTTCATATTCCACTGAGGGCATTAGTTTAATTGTAAGACCAAATGGAATCCTCTAAAAGCAAAGTAAGTAGACTTTAATCATATCTGATTTATTTGTTGTTTTGGAGAAATTTATTGAATCTTGTTAATTTGGACTGTTTTACAGTGGCAGCGTCGTGCTTGGATGAATTCATCCTATATTGTCGAGATGAATAGTTTACTACAATCCAGACATGAGAGGCGCATAGAAGAAACTCCTTTTAGGTGGTTGTTAGATATTGTAGATCCTATAGAGCTAAACATGAAATTGTTTAAACAGATGGTGCGTTGATGGGTTCCACACTATCAATCATTTAGAGTTAGGCAACAATTAGTCCCTTTGAATGTGGTGGATGTGGTCATGAGTTTAGGTTTAGGAGTAGGGGGTTTGGAGGTTCCTTTTGATGAATCAATTGTCGGTAAAGTTGGAGAATTGTTTAATTCAACCAAAACGAAATTGAAAGACATGGTAAACATGTTTAATAACATTGTTGTTAACGAGGAGTTGGTGTAGATGTCATTTGTCGTTTGTATATATTAGTTTCTTTTGTGGTGTTTTTTTTTTCTAGGAAGGCAAGATATGTTACTAACATGCCTTGTCTAGTGTTAGATGATTTGGATACTTTGGGTAATTATGATTGGAGTACGGCGATACATAGATATCTTGTAAGCAGTCTTAACCGATGTAATAAAAAATTATTGACTGGAGAGATAGCTGATTCTTTAAGCATAAGTGGCGCCGCAGTTGTTTTGCAGGTATGAGTCATTGTTCTTGTTTGTTGTATTAAGTCAATTTGTTAAGTCAATTGATTCTAAGAAGTAATTTCATTATTTTTTTTGGTTTTCATTGTAGCTTTGGCTGTATGAATGCCTTTGTTTGCATGATAATAGTTCTCGCAAGGTATTTCCGCGGCTTCGGCGTTTTCGGTCGTTAGATTATGACACCGAAGAAATAGATGTTTTGTTAAAGAAATGAGAGGTAAGCGACTTTTTCAACATAATATATTTATGTATTTTTCTGAATTGTACAGTTGTTACTTGAATGAGGTAATTAATGTTGATTTTGATAGGTACAATTTGATTGGTATCTTTCATCCACTTATCAGCAAAATCCCATCATCTGTGCTGCATTCAATATGGATGCAATGGGAAGGAGTGAAGTAGCACCTGAAATAGGTTATTATAGTTGTGAATCTGCAGTTGGTGCAAGAGTGGAAAAAATTAGAAAAAACAACATGAAAATAAGATGTCTAAAGGATGAAATTGCTGCTGTAAGGAAGGAACTTAGTGATCGAAGAAAGACTCCAAATGTTCAACAATATCCTTGCGTTCATGAAGCTGGTGTTGATGTTGATGGTGAGGGGAATGAAGAAGCTGGAGGTGACGTAGAAGAAGAAGCTGTAGTTGACGCCCATGAAGAAGATGCACATGATGAAGCTGCAGTTGACGCACCTAAACAAGCTGTAGTTGAAGAAGGTGCACATGAAGAACCTGCACCTGAAGAAGTAGCACATGATGAAGCTGCAGTTGACGCACCTAAAGAAGCTGTACCTGAAGAAGGTGGACATGAAGAAGGTGCACTTGAAGAAGCTGCACATCATGAAGCTGCAATTGACACACCTAAAGAAGTTGTACCTGATGAAGGTGCACATGAAGAAGGTGCACTTGAAGAAGTTGCACATCATGAAGCTGCAGATGAAGTACCTGTTGATGAAGGAGCTGCAGATGAAGAAGTTGATGACGAAGAATCCTTACACCATCCACCACCTTTGATTAACCTTGCTGATGTCGAAGATGATCAAGTAATTTCCCATGTTCAACCGTTGGTCGTAGAGCCTTTGAAAACTTTTCATGGTGAAGAGAATCGGTTGATTTGTTTCATTTGTACTACTTGGTGACGCGAAAAGGCATTGTAGACAGGTAACATAAGATCATTTAATTTGTTATTAGTGCTAAATATAAATTGTTACCTGATATAATATTGTCAACTTTTCAGCTATGTGTGTGAAATCAAGGGTCAATTGTTGACCACGAAGGATTATACCTCTCTAGGGCCTTGAGAATGTGTAGACAACATGGTAATTATACAATTGAGCTTTCTTAATGTTAATGTTCAATAAGTGTTTGTTAAAGTTGAATTAGTTGATGTTACAGTTGTTTATTGTTTCGTAGGTTGTAATGTTTGCATCAACCATGTTCATGTACATAGAGAAAAGGTCGACTGGATTCATAAAGAGGGTGATATTCAGTCTAATGTTTGCGGTAACAGCTATAATTACAGTTTGTAATTTTTTTTTTATTTTTTGTATGCTATAATGTTATATGGACAGGGTTGTTTATTGATTAAGTTTGTTGTTTTCTTTAAGACCCAATTACTCAGCGACAATAAGAAAAGAATTGCCAACAGACAAGTGTGGCAACTTACTGATTACCAGCCTTATTTCCCAAACAATCTATTAAGTGTGCAAGATTTATTGTCTGCTGATTGAGTGAGAAATGTGTATTTTTTTATTAGGTAGTAGTTGATTGAAGTGGTTGTTTTTATTTGGACTTATTGAAAATATCTTGTAGGTGTTCATCCCAGTTGTAAATAATGGTCACTGGTGGTGATATGCACTGAAGGTCTCCACCCAACAGTTTTTTGTCATTGACTCATTGGAGAAGGGAATAAGAGGACGTGCTGGGTTTGACAGAAGCATTGTATGTTTTATAGTTGATGTTCAGTGGTAAGTGATTAAATTGTTGTTAATCTGAACTTGTTTTCGTTATTTGTGTACATTACAGGCTAAAAATATTCAACGGTTGTGGGCTTTGCTGAGGAATACATATGAAGATTCAAAGATTGGTTTGAATGTTCAACAAGCGAAAATTCCAGTCCAACCTAACACGCCAGTGTATATTATGATAATTCTGAAATCTAATGTGTTATCTTTAAGAGAAATAATGTATGTATTGGGTTGTTGTCTACATATACGATTGTGGTGTTATCATGATGAAAGTCTTTGAATTGTGGGATGGAGAGGACAAATATGATGGCAAAAGCATGCCTGATTATACTAATGTAGGTCAATTTATGAATTTGAAAATATAACATTATATATTGACCTTTTTTCTAACGTAATCTTTATGTTCATTTCAGGAACAATTTGTAGAGTTTAGGAAGAAGTATATTTGTGACTGCATCCTTGACGAGGACAACGTTCGAAGATTTTCAATTCTGCAGTTTTTACATTTACTATAGGAAATTTGAAATGTTCTGTTGGTTTACATTGTTATTTTATAGCAATTGAATACACAATGTAATGATTTACAGTATTGGAACTTTTGCCAGATTTGTACAAATTTATAGCAAATGATACCACCTAAAGTTTTGTTGAATGTAATGATTTATTGTATTTAATATTTTGACACAATTGTACAGAGATATTTGAAAGGAAATCAATACAAGTAAAGTATTGTTCATGATTTATTACTGAAGTTGAATTTTTTGGGGGTAATTTATTACAATGAGGCTGTAATAGTTCCTAGTGCCTGTGTAAGTGCTTACAGGCAGGCTGTAATCACTTACCAGTGTCTGTGTACTAAAAGTCCAACGATGCTCCCTTGTTCTAGTAGAGGAGCTCCCCAGTGTGTGGTTCTTTGTGTGTGTGTGTGTGTAATTGATTACAGTGAGGTTGTAATAGCTTCTCACTGCCTGTGTAAGCGCTTACAAACAGGTTGTAATCGTTTACCAGTGCCTGTGTATTGAAAGTCCAACGCTGCTCCCTTGTTCTGGTAGAGGAGCTCCCCAGTGTGTGGTTCGTAGTGACTTGGTTAGAATTTAAATGTGGAAGTTAAGATGAATGGTTGTTTATTAGGACCAACAATTGGTGATGGGTTTCTAAGATTATTTCATGCAATTGGTGGTGTGAGGAAGAGTGAGTTTGTTACTTAAGTGCCTGTGTAAGCGCTTACAGGCAGGCTGTAATCGCTTACCAATGCCTGTGTACTGAAAGTCCAACACTGCTCCCTTGTTCTGGTAAAGGAGCTCCCCAATGTGTGGTTCTTTGTGAGTGTGTGTAATTGATTACAGTGAGGCTGTAATAGGTTCTCTGTGCCTGTGTAAGCGCTTACAGACAGGCTGTAATCGCTTACCAGTGCCTATGTACTGAAAGTCTGATGCTGCTCCCTTGTTCTGGTAGAGGACCTCCCCAGTGTGTGGTTCGTAGTGACTTGGTTAGAATTTAAATGTAGAACTTAAGATGAATGGTTGTTTATTAGGACCAACAAGTGGCGATGGGTTTCTAAGATTATTTCATCCAATTTGTGGTGTGAGGAAGAGTGAGTTTGTTACTTAAGTGCCTGTATAAGCGCTTATAGGCGGGTTGTAATAGCTTAGCAGTGCCTGTGTACTGAAAGTTCAACGCTGCTCCCTTGGTCTGGTAGAGGTGCTCCCCAGTGTGTGGTTCTTAGTGACTTGGTTAGAATTTTAAGGTGGATCATGAGATTAGTACAACACTTGAAAATGTCTTCCCTATTGATTTGTCCATGGTGTGTACATTGATACCATAATACCATATGAATAGAAAATAAAGCAATCATCAATAATGATGATGAAGCCTTCCTAATACATATTACAGTCATCCCAATACATATTACAGTCATCCGAATACATATTACAGTTGTCCAAACCAAAATAGGAGTTATAGTAAACATCAGTACAGTCATCCTTAAATGATTCAAAGTGACCTACAAAAGCAAAGCAAATAGCCAATAATATGTCTACATAATATCATTACATTGCGTTAGAGTTCTCTCCATTGTTGTTGTCTGGTGCTTTCGATGTAGATGGTTGTTGATGATGAGGATTTATCAATTTTCGCATTATTTCAGCCATATTTGGTTCTTCCAGTAGAAGTGGTCGAATGACTGGTTTGGGTGTCTCCATCACGAGTTCCTTTGTGGGAGGACATATGTCAGCGGCAAAGACTTTTATTACATTTCGAAGCACTATGTTGACATAATAGTTTGGTGGGAATGCACTGAATGTACGAACCTAAATGAAAATAAGCAAATAATATGACTAAGAATACCAAAATTTATGGAGCATAAATTGAACTTTGAATAAGATGGGTTACATTGTTAAGTATCAAAACGCAACCAAGACCGATATGTGCACCAAAATTTGGATCTTTAAGAACTTTCTTATGTAAGGACGCATTTGTAGTCCCAGTAGGGTCCTGGTCACAGTAAATATCACATTACATTAAGTTCAAAAACCAAAACTATGTTATGGTTAATTATTACCTTCAGAGTCAGTTTCATATCACCCAGTCCATTCGGGTAACACTCCTTAACAATACAAGCAACAAGGTGAAGGGTTGACACTGATTTTGCTGTATCTATGTGACTGACGTTAATATCTGCATTTGACTCTTAATTTTAGTAACAAGTATAAATAAATTTACAATGACAAAGTTTATAGAATTACTGACCATGGTGTTTGATGTACATCTCAGCCCATTTCCATGGATTGGAATTGAAATCCCTTTCATAGGTTGCTTGAGCAACTTCCTCAGCAAATTGTTGGGTGGTACGGGGGTCATCACTTATCCTATTCATAATAGCTGCCTACACATTCCCAACCGGACCAGGAATCAATGATGACGAACTATCACATTTCTTCAAGAACGATTGAAGGACGTCCTCATCAACTTCAAGACCTTCCCAAGCATCCATGGTCTTTGTATCTGAAAGAAGAATAAAAACTTTTAGCAAAACATATTAAGTAAGAAATTGGTGAGCGTGTTAGCAATACATATTACTTCGAACAAGTGATCTAGAATGAAATTGATAGTGATGTCCTACATCATAATGTTTGGTTTCAAAAAAAAATTACTATTAAATTCGTAATTCAAATAATAATTTAAGATTTATTTACTTATTATTGATATGACTATTCATGGCTTAAGTAGAATTTAATATTAATTGATTTATTTCTTAATTTAACTACGTTTTTCATATAACATTTTCGTTGTCCTTATTCACCTTTATCATGCATTTAATGAAGGAGATATCATGAAAAGTAATCTGCAGATCTCGTTGTCAGAGTTCTTCATGCAATAGGAAAGCTTTTAGCTTCCTTAATGAAAGATGCATTTAATGTGGGGAAAATTAAACTTACTTGCACACTCCACGTATTGAAACCTTTTCCCTACCTAATTTATGACATGCATTAAATGCTTCATCCTTCCTTAATGACAATAATCCGTGGTGGTCATTTGTTCTGCTTCATCTTCTTTGCAGTAATTGCTTCTACCTTAAACCATTCAACTTTAAAACTTTCAACTTTTGCATAACTTGTGCTTCTTCTCACTGGACGTCCACTTTCATGACCATTTCTTTCATCTGCATTAAATAAGCTTTTAAAGGCATTGTTTGGTTGCTGGGTCGTTGGTCAGAAGCACAACAACAACATTAAAACACGAGTAAATTCATTCATTGAAGGCCTTCGACTGTAAGTTTACCTGGATTTTACTTCTAGTAATAAATATTTTACTCCTTCCAATTTCATAATTTTATTGGTGGAACCTTTTGTGTGAAGGCAGCTTGATATATTTATCATCTTTTTTGTATTGTTTTTTTATACTTATTTATTTTTTAAGCCATATATCCACGTAATACATTCAAGGGATGGACAGTTGTCCAGAGAATATGACTATGGATGGTGAAAGCAATGAGGACTTTAATACCATAAAAGATAATTTTTCGGAGTTGGTTCCTTCTTTGAACATGTGTTTTGAAACAATGGAAGAAGCAAAGAAATTTTATTGTGACTATGGAAAAAGATGTGGTTTTGGTGTTCGAACAAGAACTTCAAAAAAGGACAACAACAACGAAGTGTACTACTTGAGATTGGTATGTTCAAGGGAAGGTAGATATGTTTCTAACATTCGTCCTGAAGTAAAAACTCTGCCTAGTCAGACTAATAAATGCCCTGCTGGAATAACATTTGCTCAAAAAGATGACAAATGGGTTGTGCGGATTGTTGTTGTAGAGCACAGTCATGAGCTTTGTCCACAAACCTCGAATCTCATCCGTGCCAATAGAAAATTGAACATGCATGCGAAGCACACATTGGAAGTTAACGATCATGCCGGTGTACGTATTAACAAGAGTTTTCTTAGCATGGTTGGTGAAGCTGGTGGATATGAAAATATGCCATTTATGGAGAGAAATGCTAGGAACTTCATCGGTCATCATAGAAGGTCAGTTTGTAAGGATGGGGACGGTCAAGCGCTACTACGTCACTTTTCTAAAATGAGAGACGTCAATAATGATTTCTTTTATGACCTAGAAATGGATGAAGGAAATAGAATTACTAGTGTATTTTGGGCGGACGGCAAAAGCCGAGCTGCTTGGAGGAATTCGGTGATGTGGTGTCTTTTGATACCACTTATTTAACAAACAAATGTGACATGCCATTTGCTCCATTTGTGGGAGTAAACCATCATGGACAATCCATCTTGCTTGGGTGTGGATTACTCTCATCGGAGGACACTAGGTCATTTGTGTGGTTATTCAAAACTTGGTTAAGATGTATGGGCAACAAGGCACCAGACAATATTGTAACAGACCAATGTAGGGCCATGGCTAATGCAATTGAACAAGTCTTCCCCTCAACAAAACATAGGTGGTGTTTGTGGCACATAATGAAAAAGATACTTGAAAAATTACAAGGGTATAAAAATTATCTTGCCATCAAGAGTGATGTCAATGTGCTTGTCTATGACTGTTGTTCTACAGTAGACTTTGAAAATTGTTGGAAAGAACTACTTACAAAACACAACTTAGAAAATAAAGAATGGTTAGGTAATTTGTACCAAGAGAGACACATGTGGGTGCCTTGCTATTTGAAGAATCATTTTTGGGCAGGTATGTCCACAACTCAAAGAAGTGAGGGCATGAATGCATTCTTTGATGGATTCATCAATTCCAGTACGACACTTCAACAATTTGTGGTTCAGTACGATAACGCTCTTAAATTCAAAGCCCAAAAAGAAATAGAAGCCGACTTCGCATCCATCAATACAACGGTTGCATGTGGGTCTCAATCACCTATTGAAAGACAATTTCAAGTTGAGTACACACATGCAAAATTTGAGGAAGTACAGACTGAGTTTTGGTCCAGGATGAATTGTTTCATCAAAGACACAGTTAAGCACTGTATTTCTAACAAGTACACGATCAAAGAAGACTGCATGCGGGATTGAATATGTGCCGCCAAATATTACCATGTTGAATTTGATCCTCTTACAAATGATACAAGCTGCTTTTGCCTACTCTTTGAGTTTAGAGGTATTATTTGTCGACATTGCCTATCGGTTATGGGTCAAGAAGATGTACAAAATGTCCCCTCCAAATATGTTCTCCGCTGTTGGAACAAAAATATCCGAAGAAAACACACATTGATTAGAGCAGCCTATAGTTCTTTGCATCAGGAACCCAAGATGCAAAGATACCAATCGTTGTGTAAGCGGTTCTATGACATAGCTGAGGCTACATGTGAATCTGAATCTGCATCTCATGAGTTGAAAAAAGAATTAATTGTCTTGGTAAAAAGTTTGGAGTCACTTCATCATTACGAAATAACATAATAAGTGATGGAGGACAACTCAGGTATGACATTCCCGTGACCGATACTCCACCGTACACTGCATGTGGAAGTAGTGATGTACTTGTTCGTAGTCCCATAGCGGTGAAGCGTAAAGGCCGACCAAGAACTAACAGATTGAAGTCAAGTGTTGAAACGATAAGTAGAAAGAGGAGAACCGCTTCAAGGAAACATGCTTCAACAACAACACTTCAACAAAATGTGAGAACTTTCATTCATGTTAAAGTATTATCATGCATTACTTATGTGAGAATGGTGCTGATATATGGTGGTTTATGATCTCAGGAAACAACAACATTTACTGTTACACAATCTGAAGATGTCCTTTGTTATTCAACTGAAACGCAAGAACTTTCACTACAACCTAAAATGGCTTCACTTGGGTTTATGTCATTGTTATCTGCTATTCATAATAATTTTGATAACTCACAATGTTGATGTATGTTATTATGAAATGATCTCTGATTTCATTATCTTTTTCAAAACTGTTGTGCACAATTTGGATAGGTTAGTATTTGGAATTAGATGATATGACATTAACTGCTCTGGTAAGCGATTACAATGACAGTTGTAATCGATTACAACAGCATGTCAGCCAATAGTTGTTGTGGCGCTGCACCCACATTTAATAACCTTCATTATTTTATTGTAATTTCCCTGCACCCACGTCCACCCAAACGATTTCCTGCCTCACCCACTACCCCATTGTTATTAAAAACCTCTGTAACCTATTCCCCCAACGAAAACGTTCGTAGCCCCTAACACAAATAACCTTTAATCCCCTTTCAAAACCTTAAACACCACTAATGGCAGATCGTGCTAAGAAGAAACTTAGGGCATCCTCTTCCACAGGGGGACGTCGAAGTCGCCCACCTCCATCCCCTCCACTGTCGTCACCAGTAACTAGTAACCAACTCTTCTCCAACGACAAGCAATATGAAAGGTTCTCAGCACATTTCTTTGAGTGTCCAATCATTGAAGGCAAGTATCTTCACGACGTGTTTTTCGAACCTGGCGAATTCAAATTCTACGACATTCTGAAAAAGGCTGGGCTAAATGATTTTGTCGCTTATAGACGCCACTACTACCCCGAATTAGTTCGAGTATTCTACAACAATATGCATATATCAGATTCTGGAGTGATTCGAACCGAGGTTAAGTAAGTGAAAATCACTATCAAACCTTCTCTGTTTCATAAACTAACTGCCATTGCTTGCGTTGGTGTACGTTATGAAGGAAATGTTGGTGAAGAGTGGAAGGATGAATACAATTCTCTTACTGCTAGGCAATTGATTTATAAACCAAGTGAAGAAATTTGAGGTAGATTATTAGCCGAAAAAATGAAGTTTGAATGTAGATTACTTCATTATGTACTTTGTAGGATATTACTTCCTCGTTCAACAAATGTTGCACAGGCCACTGAGGAGGACATTGTGTTGATGTGGGCAATGATGAATTCTATTCAGATTAACCGGTGCCATGTCATTTGAAACAAGATGAAAAGGGCTACAAGGGACAATGCCCAACTCCCATATCCACATCTAATTACCACATTCCTCGAACACTTTGGTGTCCCTACAGAAAGTGATCATTTTACCCAAGTGAAGGGTAAACAGAGGATTGCTTTTGATATTTTAACATCAATGGGTTATGAAAAGAATGATGAAGGAATATGGTTTCACAAACATGATGTTCACAATGCTGAAGAAGAAGAAGAATGTGATGACGAAGCACAGGTTGGTAATGAAGGACACCAATAAAGACAACCTCCTCCAATTCCAGATCAATCGTCTTCTGCCACATTGAGTGAAGTAATCACACAAATACAAGATCTTCGCATGTTCCTGGGCAATAGTTTAGACACAATTGAAAGTCGAGTTGGAAGTGTGGAGGAACAACTTATTAACTTGCGCAACGAATTTGATCGACAATCAGCTTCTTAGATTAAATTTCATTGTTGGGTGCTATGTAACTTTTCTTTTTAGAACTTGTTGTTTCGTCAACTTTTGTTAAGTCTTTATATTAATGAATGTGGCTTTTATTGTTGTTATCACTTCTGACATTACTCAATAAACATCATAAGGACTTTTACGTGTGTTTCACATTGAAGAACCAAAATATAGTTTTCAACAAACTGTCATAACGAATACGCAATCAGGGTTAACCAAAACAAAAAAAAATTGAAACCCACTGTAGTAAGTGATGTTAGGGAGCCACATTGTAATTTGTTGGGAGCAGGCAAGACCTTTTCGTACAAAGTATGTTCTAGTACTGGTAATCGCTTAAAGTGTCATTGTAAGCGATTACAACAGCACCGGGGCTGTGCAAATTGCTACTGGAAAGTCACATCCCACCCCACACACTGCACTAAGGCATGTTAGGGAGCCAGTTTGTAATTTACACGGGAGCAGCGTTGGACTTTCAGAACACAGACACTGGTAAGCGATTACAGCCTGTCCATAAGCGCTTACGCAGCCACTGGTAAGACACACACTCCCTATTCATCACTCCAGCACTTGGATCAGATAATCTTACAAACCCCTAAGCAGTTTTTGGTCCTCATAAACATTCATTCATCTTAAGTTCCACATTTAAATTCTAACCAAGTCAATAACAACCACACACTGGGGAGCTCCTCTACCAGAACTAGGGAGCAGGGTTGGACTTTCAGTACACACGCACTGGTAAGCGATTACAGCCTGTCTGTAAGAGCTTACATAGGCACTCAGAAGCTATTACAGACTCACTGTAATCAATTACACACACTCACAAAGAACCACACACTGGGGGGCTCCTTTACCAGATTAAGGGAGCAGCGTTGGACTTTCAGTACGCAGGCACTGGTAAGCGATTACAGCCTGTCTGTAAGCGCTTCCACAGGCACTTACGTAACAAACTCACTCTTCCTCACACCACCACTTGGATAAAATAATCTTAGAAACCCATCACCAGTTGTTGGTCCGAATAAACAACCATTCATCTTAAGTTCCACATTTAAATTCTAACCAAGTCACTACGAACCACACACTGGGGAGCTCCTCTACCAGAACTAGGGAGCAGCGTTGGACTTTCAGTACACAGGCACCGGTAAGCGATTACAGCCTGCCTATAAACACTTACACAGACACTTAAGTGACAAACTCACTCTTCCTCACACCACCACTTGGATAGAATAATCTTAGAAACCCATCTCCAGTTGTTGGTCTTAATAAACAACCATTCATCTTAAGTTCCACATTTAAATTCTAACCAAGTCACTACGAACCACACACTGGGGAGCTCCTATACCAGAACTAGGGAGCAGCGTTGGACTTTCAGTACACAGGCACTCCTAAGCGATTACAGCCTCCCTGTAACCGCTTACACAGGCACTTAAGTAACAAACTCACTCTTCTGCACACCACCACTTGGATCAAATAATCTTAGAAACCCATCACCACTTATTGGTCCTAATAAACAGCCATTTATCTTAAGTTCCACATTTATATTCTAACAAAGTCACTACGAACCACACACTGGGGAGCTCCTCTACCATACCAAGGGACTTTCAGTACACAAGCACTGGTAAGCGATTACAGCCTTACTGTAAGCGCTTACACAGGCACTGAGAAGCTATTACAACCTCACTATAATCAATTACACACACACACACACAAAGAACCACACATTAGGGAGCTCCTCTACCAGATCAAGGGAGCAGCGTTGGACTTTCAGTACACTGGCACTGGTAAGCGATTACAACCTGTGTGTAAGCGCTTACACAGGCACTTAAGTAACAAACTCACTCTTCCTCACACCACCACTTGGATCAAATAATCTTAGAAACCCATCAGCAGTTGTTGGTCCTAATAAACAACCATTCATCTTAAGTTCCACATTTAAATTCTAACCAAGTCACTATGAACCACACACTGGGGAGCTCCTCTACCAGAACTAGGGAGCAGCGTTGGACTTTCAGTACACAGGCACCGGTAAGCGATTACAACCTGCCTATAAGTGCTTACACAGGCACTTAAGTAACAAACTCACTCTTCCTCACACCACCACTTGGATAGAATAATCTTAGAAACCCATCTCTAGTTGTTGGTCCTAATAAACAACCATTCATCTTAAGTTCCACATTTAAATTCTAACCAAGTCACTACGAACCACACACTGTGGAGCTCCTATACCAGAACTAGGGAGCAGCGTTGGACTTTCAGTACACAGGCACTCCTAAGCGATTATAGCCTGTCTGTAACCGCTTACACAGGCACTTAAGTAACAAACTCACTCTTCTGCACACCACCACTTGGATCAAATAATCTTAGAAACCCATCACCACTTATTGGTCCTAATAAACAGCCATTCATCTTAAGTTCCACATTTAAATTCTAACCAAGTCACTACGAACCACACACTAGGGAGCTCCTCTATCAGAACAAGGGAGCAGCGTCGGACTTTCAGTACACAGGCACTGGGAAGCGATTACAGCCTGTCTGTAAGCGCTTGCACAGGCATGAGAAGCTATTACAGCCTCACTGTAATCAATTACACACATACACAAAGAACCACACACTGGGGAGCTCCTTTACCAGATCAAGGGAGCAGCGTTGAACTTTCAGTAAACAGGCACTGGTAAGCGATTACATCCTGTCTGTAAGTGCTTACACAGGCACTTAAGTAACAAACTCACTCTTCCGCACACCACCACTTGGATAAAATAATCTTAGAAACCCATCACCAGTTGTTGGTCCTAATAAAGAACCATTCATCTTAAGTTCTACATTTAAATTCTAACCAAGTCACTACGAACCACACACTGGGGAGCTCCTCTACCAGAATAAGGGAGCAGCGTTGGACTTTCAGTACATAGGCACTGGTAATTGATTATAGCCTGTCTGTAAGTGCTTACACAGGCACTAAGAAGCTATTACAGTCTCACTGTAATCAATTACACACACACACAAAGAACCACACACTAGGGAGTTCCTCTACCAGAACTAGGGAGCAACGTTGGACTTTCACTACACAAGCACTGGTAAGCGATTACAACCTGTCTGTAAGTGCTTATACAGGCACTGGGAAGCTATTACAGCCTCACTGTAATCAATTACACACACATATTACAGCCTCACATTCGAAATTGTTATATCTTAAATAATGGATCAAAATTATATTACACATGGAATCAACAATACAATCAAATTTCCTTAACAATAATAACTTTCTTTATTCACAATCATATTAAGTGTTCCAAATACAACTATCCATACTTAAAAATCTACCAAATACTGCCTTATTCAAAAATTACATAACTTAGTCAAGTTTGGGACTATATGCGGTGTACGGAGTTCTACAGGCTTTGCTTTTAAAACGCTTTCGACGTTGTCCTTCCTTCTTAACACTTTCATGGCTATAAATTCCTCCCTTAAAAGGAAAATCATTGTCAAAATCATGTTCTTTATAAGGTGTACTGTAACCACCTTCATCTTTATTTTTCTCTTCAAGCAACTCGGCCTTCAATGAAAATAGCTCTTGTTCAAGTTCTTCAATAACAACATCTTGTTCCTCTAAAACTTCATCTAAAGCAGCAACATATTCTTTCTCCTTTACTGATTCTTTCACATATGACACACCCTTTTCTTTCCTTGATGTACCATACTCATCAACCATCTGCAAATTAATCACAATTAGCAATGCCTTAGACATAAGGATTCAATTCAAACAAAATTTAATAAAAAAAATGAATACATACCACACCCCTTTCCATTGCAACTTTGAATAAATTGTCACCCACGCTTATAGTCATCCAATGCAAAATTCTTGTGTATTTATGTACACAAGCATTTGAAGGAATAAAACGATCACAAAACCAAACCTAAATTACATCTTACAAGTCATTATCAGTCATTTCAATTCAATGCCAACAAACAATGCATGTTAAAAATTTACCTTGAAGACGTATACGTAACCATCGACATAGACATTAGTTGCACCTTTTCCTCCATTCCAAGCTACACAAGCTTTGCAAAAACTACTAAGTAGATAATGGTACACTATACGACCCCAACAAAAAGTACTCAAATCACTTATTCTATCAACAATTTCGAACAAAATTGGGAATATTGTTCTGCTACGACTAGGTTACAATACATCAGTAATTCCAACCAAAATGTAAAGCTTACAGACCTCTATACAAGGCAACTTTTTGTGTTTTTTCAAAACAAATTCGTATATCATTTCCAATTCATATTTTCCTTTTGCTTTATCAAAGTATTTCCGACATTGACTTTCTAAAACACTTTTTTCATTCAATTTTATTTTGTCACCAACTAAACCCAAACCTAAGCTTAATGTGACATCTAATTCCTTGAATTCAACAAATTTTTCTCCAAATAAAAACCCACCTCTTTCATCAACCCATTTAATCAGTAAATTGCTCAAAATATTCCTTCCAATCTTAAGGTTATCTTGTAGTTCTAAAAACCATGCAAATGGCGTCTTAGAAATAATACACTTCTGCTCCTCACTCAATATTGCATTCAAACCAGCAACGAAATTGTTTTTCATTGAATGATGAACAAATAACTGCAAAATTTTTAAAAAAATTCTCATTTAGTCATACAAATAACAAACAAAACACTCAACACCCAAACCAATGATAACCGTAACGATGATCAACAAATACCGTAACCTAAAAACCTAAAAACGAATAAGTAACAAGGATAATGTTCATACTTTGTTTGACGGGACAATGTCAGCTGACGAACCCATGGCATAAAAAAGGAAACAACTACGACCAAATACACACCCAACGTCGACAAAACATAAATGTAGAGGTAACGATACTAACCCAACGAAATCCCTCAACGTCCATAGAGATTGCTCACCACTTCAACGCCTTAGAAAAATGGACACACCGAGAACAACTTCAAAGAAACACGAATACCTAAAATGGATCGAGAGAGAGCTTCAGAGAAAATGCAAAACCTAAAATGGAGAGAGATACGTACTTCGAAGGAGAAAGTCTGATTAAAACGATTAAGGGTGTTTTCGGAATAACACAAAGTCACCTTTTTCAAATTAGTTTTTTAATTAAAAAAAAATTAAAGTTAGCAAATAGAATGATGACGCGTGGCGTTGGCAAATCTTTGTCAAAAATTCGTTGTCAACATCGCGATCCAATAAAAAATGATGACGTGACAGGTTACGGATGGATTGGGAAACTTCCATTGGGACACTTCCATTAGGAATCCAACTAAGTCTTTTATTTATATTTTTATTATTATTATTATTATTATTATTATTATTGTTATTGTGACATCCAAATATTATATATATATATATATATATATATATATATATATATATATATATATATATATATATATATATATATATATATATATATATAGACATCATCGAATATAATATTAGAAAGCAGTTAGAGAAGTAATCAAAATATTAGGATTACAGTCATCTCAAAAAGAGCACTAGAATTTAAAACTTTAAGTATAATAAAGTTTTTCAAAATGACATAAGTTCAAGGGAATAAAGCCTAGTGAACTAAACTGCAACATCGTCATCTCCTTCCAAAGAGTCTCCAAAGGAACCTCATCTTCCTCTGCTCATATCCAAGTGAATGATCATTGCAAAAGGAAACATACACAAACAATACAAACAAGCAAGGGTGAGCTAATTATATAGAAAGCATACAACTAGCATCATAAGACATACAAGAGTTTATTTCAATCAAAGCAAGATAAATCAAACATCCTAGCATATTACATACTAGACTTGACTTGTCCGGACTTTAGAATGATAGTCAAGCTATGGTGGGTCATGCGCCCGTGGTGGCTTATGATACTTGGGTTTCCCACCCTGCTATACTCACGAGGTTAGCCTGCTCCGGGCCTTGAGGCATACTGGAAGCCCCCAAGACTAAGACCTCTTGCTACTCCTCACCACATGGTTCAATCCTCTCTACGTGAGAAGAAAGACCATTGGAGCATCAGGAAGACCCCTAAGACTGAGCTCCTACTTTCATTTTAAACACTAAGAATCTCACCAAGAGATTCTACCACTAAAAACCACCATAAGCAACCTTGAAACCATACTTCATTCCTTTTCAATTCATACATCTTTGAACTATATATAATCCACACACATGTTTAAGCTTTAAAAGATCAAGTCATAAGTATTGAAACATACTCCACAAACAAGATAACAATTTCTTAGTCAAACACATGACAAAAGACAAACAAAGCAACTAGACTATGCACCTCTCACACAGCACACCACCCTCGCCTAGCGAAACCGGAGTAATTCGCACAACGCACACAGTAATTCGCCTTGCGAATTAACTTGGCAAAGGCTCCAGACCTCTAGTCTCTCGCATAGTGCACCAATCCACCTAGCGAGAGACCCCAAACAGAGAGCTCCTCCCTGGAGCGACTCGCTATGCGAGACCATTCGCATAGCGAGTCTGCATGATCTGCAGAACGCCAGTTTTGCAAAATCATAAACTCACACCCCTCCAACCAATTCCAACCCTCCAACCTAACTTCTAACACTTCTAATTCATGATATGGACCTATTTAAACTTGTCTAGGTGAGTTATAACGAGTATACAGTGATTATAAAGTGATTTAGGCTTGAATTCAACTCTAAAACAGCCAATCTCATGACTTAGGGGCTCCAATTCGATTCTACCATTTCTAATGTGTTTTTTTTTATATTCCTAACAAGTCACAATTGACTTGTCTAAACTATCCAAACAGACCAAATGCACCCAATACCCTAAATGCTCAAAATCATTCTCTCACTTCCCCTCAAACAACCTAAAATGATTCCTATTTCCTTAACTGCCTATCTAATTACTATCACAACAGAATTCTTACCCCCAAACACTTCTTACTAACTCAATTGGTCATCGGAGGAGAATTAAATGTTAGACGAATCAAACTCACCATAAACACTAGTACATATGACTAGTCACAACTTACTGGATCAGACCAGGGCTGCTCTATGATCAGGGATGTACCAACTCCGGTTTTTAAGATTCCTCTATCCTACCAACAAAGTGCTCTCAACAAGTCACAAATGATCCCTCTAAACTGTCTCAACACTCCAAACACACCCTAGACCACCGTTGCTCAGAATCACTATGTGACTTCCTCTCAAACTACTTAAAACACAACCCAAGACAGTCACTTTACTATCCAAACCATAAAACAACAGAATTCATACTCTAAGCACTTGATACAAGTCTAATTACAATCACCAATTTCATACAGCTCAATTTATAAGCAATCTACCACAGTTTCATACATTTCACACTATAGTTCATACAATCCACAATGCCCAAAACAAAAGAAGCAATCAACATGGAACAACAACTTAAAATTTAACATGCATACACATTCTAAAACAGATTCAAGCAAATGATCAGCTCCCCTTACCTCAAAGACAAACTGCCTAGCTTATGGGGACCACCTCACAACAACTTTATATAGCTTGGAACTTGACAGGACCTATAGACCACCGAAGTGGTAAAGGAATCAGCTCTTAGAGCTAGAATAAACAGAGAAACTGAAGGGGAAAGTCACCGGCCGCATGCAACTAGTAAAGTTGTATGCCCTAGGTTCAAGAGGAATAAAGAAATAGGGAGAAATGACTTACCAGTTGGAATGAAGAAACCGTTCGGTCCGTTACGGAGCTCTCGACGCGGTGAACGTTTGAGTACCTCCTATTCAAAGATTGAATGGTTCAATGAATGAGAATGTTAGAGAGAAGGCAGAGAAAATTTAGGAAGAATAAGAGTTCTAGAGAGAGAGTTTAAGCTTAATTCAGACTTTGGGATACCATTTTCTAAAGTCAGAGTGTCTCAATGTTTAAGGCCTCATTATCTCACACAAGGTCCAATAGTCCTTGGTCCAATTTTTCAGGTCCTTACAATAATAATAATAATAATAATAATAATAATAATAATAATAATAATAATAATAATAATAATAATAATAATAATAATAATTATTATTATTATTATTATTATTATTATTATTATTATTATTATTATTATTATCTCGTGACTTTAAGCTTTTTAAGAAATGAACGTAAAAATGAATGTAAAAAACTTGAGTCTCAAAAATATCATTTTTTGTATATAGACTGATAAGCAGTGTTGTTGGAGGTGTCTTTGTTTTTCTTGTTGAAAGTGAAGAAGATAGTTGGAGAAGACTTTGCAGAGAGTTTGGAGCCTTAAACCATATCGTGGAAAAAGGTATATTGTTGGTTACAAATACAGTTTGATCATTAAATTTGTAATGGTTTTGATGAAATGGTTCTTGAGTGTGTTGTTGACGTTTTTGGTTGAAATGAATCAGTGAACATGGTGAAATCAATGAGCTCAGTAACTGGTAGTTGCAACTCATCAACATTTTTTAACATCTTGAACGTATTGTAAAAGTAGTGTAATTGCCTCTGCTGTGAAGACCGTTTTGAACGGAGAGGCTATAATGTTCAGCCGTATATCTGTGTACTTTGGATCTGGTGGCTTTGGTTACTTGATTTGTTGACACCCTTAGTTCATAACTTTTTTAGAAGCTCTATAATTTTTCATTAATTGGTGTCTGAATAAAGATGCATTCTATTATTTAATATTGTTATTGATCAATTTTAAATTAAATTCATTATGCATTGTTTATAGTATATGAATAAGTTTTAATTTATTAAGGACCATTCTTTGGTTTTATAATGATATTACAAAGATGATCATCGTGAGGTTGAATAAAGAAATTTGAAAACACCATTGTGGTGAAGCTTTAATATCATTATGATGAACGGCTATACATATTTATTGCTTAATGTTTTTACAAAGATGCAATTTATGATGTAATACTACTATTACTCTCCTATATTTATATTACAATCCTAATTAGGGTCAGCTAAAGGCCCAATAAGGACTAACAAAACATTTTTAGTAGCATTCGCTTTAGCTTTTTAAGTCTAAACAAAATGACTTAAATTATTTTTTAGTGTCAACATATTTTTATTAAATTAATTGTAAAATTATGATACAATTTAACAAATTGTTTTATTAGTAAAAATAAAAGAACATGATTTTTAAGTTTGCTTTATGTTTCTCAAACCCTTAAGTCGTTTCTCATAGTAAAACATTGTAGTATAGGTAAGAACTCAAACTTTCACAAAAGATGAGATTTATTGTGAGAATCTTTTGAAGTTTTTAATTATAAGAATTCAAAATTAATCTTATCAAGAATAACGTATGATAGTAAATCTTATGATTTATCATTTACATTTTCATTTTTAGAAGGTGGCGTTAATATTGTTCCATAAACTAATCCTCATATCATAAAAGTGCTTATGAAATAAGTGTAATTTTACCATATCAATTTCATTAAATATTGTTAGTCTTTATTGATAATGTATTAAACATATACTACTAAGTTACTTATTGAGAAAGAGTATACTTTAAGAAAACAATATACATAATATTAATATTTAAGTTAACATTATTATTCTATTGGTATCTTTTAACCCAAAATAATGCCATTAGTTTATATTTTTTTCTTTCTAAGTCATTACAGTTAGACATGATAAATAAATATGTCCGTATGAGTATGGTTCAAACTCATCTCTTTTAATGGGAATCTCTACATTTACTAGATATGGATATAGGTATATCTAATTTTTTTCCAATTGGATATAAGGGTGGGGATGAGTATATACAAATTCATCCTGTCCAAGTTTTTTTCGCATGTGAATGTTTAATTCTCAATTTAAGTGTTCAATAATATAAACCCTTCTTTTACTAGGTAATAAAAAAAATAGCTTCTTTATTCTCTTATTCTTAATTTTTTTCATTTGAAAAAATCCTTTTGTTTATTAATTTGTTTTTATTATATCTCAGTTACTCAGGACGAATTCAATATTGGTATGAATAGAGATCCATGGAGGTGAAGAGGATGTTTGAGTGATTGAACCAACATTTCCAAGAGCGAGGACAAAGATATTTGGAGTTCAAGAAGTAAGAGCTTCTTCCGTAGAGGATTCTTCAGGTATGGTAGATAGGCTTGATGGTGGAAGGCAAAGTATAACAGGTGGTTCACCCTTGGATAACTCTTCATATAGAGCAATCATAACAAAGGTTATAAATAATTGTACTACTACACGACACATAGCTTCTTCTAATGATACATTGTTATTGAAAGTCATTATTTGAGGTAGATATAGGGATACATTTACCCTTTTTGGTAGTGTGTTGAAGAGACGTCGTCCAATGACATTATGATATGCCAAGAATGTAACATTAGAATCATCAAAATGATGAGTTCTACTTGGTTCGAGATTGCACATTCCAAGAAGAGTGGTGCTATCACTAAGATCTTCAGATGAGCTATTACTAAATGAAGCATGATTTGGTCTAGACGCATCTGACTAGGAGAAAACCGCTTGTTGCCAGAAGAGATAGGGGTCTGACTCATTATAGATTACCTCGTTATTATAATTCTTAGGTCTTCATAGGATTAGCCAGAACTCGATGTCCACATTCTTGATTCTTTCATTTTTTGCAATTTTTAGAGGTCTTTTATCAATAACAGACAATCTTATTGCTATGTTCAACGTAATTCTAACTTAAAAACCACAAACAAATCATAAAGCTAAAATTTTTAAAATAATTAAGAATAAAAGAAAGATTTATGATATAATTTTTTCAATGCAATGGTGATTGTACCGAATACTTATATAGGTTGACCTCTATTAGGTCGAGCTTCTTCAATCGAGCTTTTTAGGTCGAACTCTTTTAGCCAAGTCTTACAAGGTAATTTATTTCAACGAGCTCTCTAAACCAGTTGGTCATAGCATTGCTACAACATGGTTAAAACATAATGGTCAACTAGTCTTAGCACGGTCAGAATCAAACATGGCCATTCAATCAGAGCATAATCAGATTAACAATAGTAATGACAAATCAACACTTTATGGTAGATTATGATATGATTAAGTTATGATTAGGTTATATATAAAGATCTGATGTATCACTTTAACATAACATACACATTATATGCAAATAACTGTTCAGTTAGCAATCAATGCATATTATGTCAAAGTCATGTCTTCTACCTTTATATATAATAGTTATGATGAATTTTTATTCTTTTGTCAACCTAATTACAGTGTTATCATATCTTAATTTACACTAAAAAATTATTGGTTATTATCATTGTTAATCTAACAATACTGTGATCGACCAATCTTACTGTAATTGATCAACCATGCTATGATTGGTTGAACATGCTTAATCGGTCAATCTAGAGTAGGCAACCAAAAGAGCTTTGGTCAAGAGGACCTTAGCGTTAGAGAGGTAAGCTTGAAGGAGGTCAGTTTGTAGAATGTCAACCCGGAGGAAGCCGATCATGAAGAGATTGGGCTACAGAGCTCTACTATAAAGACTTTGAGAGAGCTCACGGGCTTGGAAAGCTCAACTTGGATGAGCTCGGCCTTTCGATAACTTGCTATATAGGCACACAGTACAAGTTTAAAACGAATAAACGAATAAACGCTTTTAAACAGCGAAGCCACCAACATCGTAAACCCAAACCACCAAATGGGGCCAAAGCAGCACTCGTAACGTCGTTCTATACCACTGGTCTGACCACCACACCACCCACAATCCCAAGGGACAACATCGTTTTCGCGCAGCAGACAAAAATCCTAGCCACCAACCTAAATCCTATCAACGAACAATGACGAAGAAAAAGAGAAACTCAATCAATTTTGTGTCACACAAACTTTTCCCAGTTGCAATTTCCAATTTGTCGTTTTGTGCCACTTCATCCACCAATTACAAAATTATTATCCACGCCATTGGTTTTAACATAGCATTTCTCCTAAAATATACATGGTCATTGGATTAGCCGTAGCCATAAGACAACATGCTGTTGGCTCAACCCATTTATTTCTCTCCCAACTTTCCCACTCTCACCAAGAAGACAACTTTCAGAGCTTCACTTCAGCCCCACAAAAATTTTCCTCCTCTCAGAGTTTCACCAATGCCAAAACCACTTGGTGTGAGAGCAAGAATCAAAACCCTGTCGGTTCCGTTTCAGAAAAAGGGTGGTGTCCAAATCTGCCATAGCTTGAAGAAAGAGAGCGATGTTGGTGGGAATGATGGGAGAGACTGGACAACCTCCTTTTTGCTCTTTCTCCTGTGGGCAGCACTCATCTACTATGTCTTCTTTCTCTCCCCAAACCAGACCCCGGTATGTTCTTTACTCTTCTTTCCAATTTGAAATATGCTAATCATCATATATGCTGTATTTTCGAACCAAGGTTTCCGTATGGATGGGATACTATTGGATACTTGTGATTTGTTTATATCTGTTCATTTGAGAATAAAATGTAATTGTAGAGGAAATATAATCTCCACCACAACAACAAAACCTTCTAATATTATTTGAGAGTCACAATTATAGTTATTATCCACAAAAAGGATTTTTGCTAGAACCGTTGCAAAAACAAGGCTCATTGAGCTGTGGGAAACTAGTGGCAGGTCTAAAGAGATTCAACAATGTTAGAGTCCCTCATGGACTAAAATATGAAATCAATACACTGTGTAAGATCTTTAAAGATTCAATATACTCTTTGGTCCTCTTATAAGAGCACAAAAGTAGTCCATGGCGAACCTAGAGTCACTTTAAGGTAGATTGTTGCACCTCCTCATTTTTTTGAAATTACAATTACTTTATTAAACTTTTATTCTTTTACCGCCTTAAATTTGTGTATTGACCCTGCAGTTGAGTGAGAGACTCATATATTGATCTAAGAGTACGTGATTATACTTTATGCCCTCCATTGGTCCAGGGTCTTGGATTCATCACAGAAATTAGCCTTTGCAGTTTTTATCTTCCTATGCTTTTATTTTTCCTTTCCTTTTGTCTTAACCTGTGAGATTTTACTTTCATTCAGTCAAGGGATACATATTTCCTGAAAAAGCTCCTGAATCTGAAAGGGGATGATGGTTTCAGAATGAATGAAGTTTTAGTATCATTGTGGTATATAATGGGCTTGTGGCCATTGGTATATAGCATGCTCTTGCTTCCTACAGGAAGAAGGTACTTCCCTTTGATCTATATATTTGTCCAACATAAATAATATGTTTCTTTTATCAGATTTCAAGCCACTCATAAACCTCTACCTTTTAGTTGAGTTGTGTTATGAACATTTATAGATCTAGGAATTGAGTATGACGTTGTACTAATTATGTGATTACTATTACTAAGAACCACGTAATACCAAATCATCATGTATCATACTATTCAGTGTCCTTTGACCTAGAACACGAATTTTAAGCCTAATTCAATAGATGATACAAATTGCTGCCTACTTGAATCGTACAACAAAAGTTGTGAACCATAAACATTGAATTAATTTGCAAATACATATTTTATTAAGCCCTGCCGGCCCCCTTGTGCCAGCATAAATACAATAATTTTGTGTTTTCTTATGTATATGTCCTATTTGACAATTCCTGAAGCTGATTTCATATCTTCCATTTGTTGTTCTACAGCTCAAAAAACAGTATTCCTGTATGGCCCTTCCTCATACTTTCATTTTTTGGAGGTGCATATGTACTTCTTCCTTATTTTGTACTTTGGAAACCGCCAGCACCTCCTGTTGAAGAAACACAGCTTAAAACATGGCCCTTGAATTTTCTGGAATCAAAAGTGACTGCATTGGTAATGCTCATCTCAACCTCATCTTTCAAAGTTGTTCAAGTGAAATTATAGTATTCTGAACAATGATTCCTTATTTAGGTGATTTTGCATGATCATAAGAAAAAACACCCCATTTGCAATCTCATGTTTATCTTTGGTGAAACACTTAAAGTGCAGTGTACATTTGAGTTATAAAATGATTAAAAAATGCCATTGCAGAGGTTGCCTCATAGCGTTTATATAAAAACATCATAGTTGTATGTCATTAACAAACACACAACCTGCTGCATACATTGGTGCAGTGAAAGAAAAATATTTGGAAGGTTTTCATATTCAACTGCTTTTTTAGTCTTACCGTTTGATGGAATTAATCTATTTTTAACTATTTGGATTCCTCTTCCCATTCTTTTCATTCTTAAACTTACCTTATCAATAAAAGCAGCATATGATCATGATGAAACTGAACAACTATGATGGTTTGGAATAGTTTTCAAAAGGTCCTCTATTAATCCTCATTGAAAAACTTTCTCCCTAGGCATGCTTGTCAGCATGCCCCTATTATGAAAGATCCATGGGAATAGCCCTATGGACAAATGTATAGCATAATCTCAGTAGTCTCTTCTTTTTGATTTATTTTATCGAAGGATGTAACTTATCGTACTTGCACATCAGATATCACTTGTTGCAGGGGTAGCCATCATAATCTATGCTGGTTTAGCTGGACAGGATGTGTGGACAGAATTTTACCAGTATTTCAGAGAAAGCAAATTTGTAAGTTCATACTAAGCATTTTAACAAGTTGGCATGACTATTCATTGTATACATTATATAAGCATTAGCAATGTCAGACTTTTTCAATCTTGTTATCGTGATCTTTGCTAAATGAAATGCTAATGTAAATTCAACCATTTCTGGTCTACTAGGCCAAGTTCATGACTGCATTAGAATGCAGTTCTTAGACTTCATGTTCATGATTTACACTGTCTATTTTTCTTAAAATTGGAAACGTTAGGAGCTAAGGTTGAGTTTTCATATTGCAGATTCATATTACCTCCATTGATTTTATTGTACTTTCCACATTTGCACCCTTCTGGGTTTACAATGACATGACAGCACGAAAATGGTAAATTACTTGCCATATAAGTTCTTCGTTCAATTTTTACATTCAGTTCCTAGTCCTAGTTATATACTTCCTCCGTTCCATGATAAATGCGGTTTTAGTCATGTAAAAAAAAAAAAAAATCCAAATTGACTGATGCTCTCACATTCCAATGAAATATTAATTCTTTCTCTTCCTAGTTTATCCTCAAATTAATTACTCTTTTTTTTTCCCATTTAAAGCAATTTATTTATTGAAAAAGTGAGACTATTTTAGTTAAGTTATTTTGGTACACTTATTATTCTTAATCTGTGTGAGAAGTGTCAACCTAGTTGAGATTAGAGTAGACACAATGATGTTTTGGTTACCTATTTTTATTAAAAAAAAAAACTATGTGGGACAATCTTAAATTGTAGTTATTGTGGAACGGAGGGAATAAAAGACAATGTAGCACATATTTTAACGCTAATCCAATTTGCAGGTTTGACAAAGGTTCTTGGCTTCTTCCCATATCATTGATACCATTTTTAGGGCCTGGTTTATACCTTCTCCTGCGGCCATCATTATCAGCAGTGGCCATTTCGCAAACTCCTGTTGAACCAAAGTGAAATTACATGTGATGACTGCCAATAATACAAGTGCACACGTTCTATGCAACAAAACTTGATTTGGTTTTAAGAAGATAATTTCATTCTACAGTCCACAACAAACTTACATTACCTACAGTTTTATTATTAGATGGGATCCATTTTCAAAGAAAGAGCATTATTGTCTCTGTGACATCATTTAACCAATCATAATCTTTGTACTCAGGTAACTCAAGGAAAAATTCCATTTTAAGGTCCTTCAAATTGATTATTTCAGCACTCCTTTTTTTTTTTTTTTTTTTTTTTTTTTTATCTTTATTTCATTCCCTGTGTCTACAAATGATTGTTGCTAATTGTGGTGTCAATGATGTTAGTATGACTATATCCTAGTTATATTTTCCCTCATATGACATACTCAATTAATTATCTTTTAAATCAATTACTATATTATAAATGATTACTGTATTGTATATTTAAATAATTAGTAATTATGTTACAAACCAAACAATATAGTGATAAAAAAGAACAGAGAAAATGAAGGCACTGTGATTTGTATGTTATTTGAAATGAAAAGAAAACTACTATAGTAGGAAACCTCAAATTGCCTATAGCATAGCTCCTATAACAGAAATTCAGAGAATCACATAATGCCTCTCCCCTTTTGCGCACATAAACCTTCCATACCTTAGGTATCATATGCCCCTCATAGACCAGTGGCTCTTTCATCCCTAAGCTTTTTGGGCACCAACAATGTCACTCCCTTCAACAAAAGGCTTGTTCTCAAAACTGAGATTCGGAAATTGACTCCTAAGCACAATTTCATCCTCCAAAGTGGAATCTTTTGCAGACTTTCCAGCCCACTGTATTAACCATTGATTTACTCTTTCTCCTTGTTTCATGATGTTGCAGCGAAAACAGCTAGCGGCTCAACTATTTCTAAGCCTTCACTCTCTAAATCTGCTGGCAATTCCACTTAAGCCTTATAGTCTCCAATCGTAAGAAGTGACACATGGAACATTGAAGGTATCTTAGAGTAGCAGGAAGATTCAATCGATAAGCCACCATTCCAATATGCTCTAGCACATCTAAAGGTCCATAATATTGAGTGGACAACTTCAAACTGATACAGACTAATACTGAAGGCTGCATGTGTGGTTTCAATTTCAAGAAAAACCATTCGGCCACTTGGAAGCTTGACGATGCTTATCTGCTTGGGTTTTTATCCTATATTGGGCAGAAGCAAGGTGGATCTTCAATTATCTAAGTGCTTCATCTCTGTCTAACAATTCCCTTTGGACAGCCTTTACTCTGAGTTCACCTTGAACACATCTCACCATAACGGGGGCTTGCGAGCATACACAGCTTCCAAGGGGGTTGTGACTGTCGACTCATGATAAGTATAAGTAGTGTTATACCAATATTCAGCACCAATGCCTTTGGTTAGTCTGTAATAAAGCAACATAAAGAGGTCTCTAAGCACCTATTCACTACATCTGTTTGTCTCATTTTTAACAATATGCCTTGTAATTGAAAAAACTCTTTCCAAAAGAAACTCAATATAGAGGAACATGATCAGTCACCAGTAAAGTAGGAATACCATGAAGCCAAACCACTTCTTCCACAAATATTTCTACAATGCTCTTTGCCGTATAAGGATGTTTCAGAGGAACAATATGACTATATTTAGTCAATCTATTAACTATCACCAGAATAGCCTCGTACCCTTCTTGATAATGACAACCTTGTGATAAAGTCTAAGGAGATATCTTCCCACACCTTTTTCGGAATAGGAAGAGGTTGCAAAAGACCTCTTGGCGCAACAATGATGTATTTCTGGCATTGACAAGTGCCACAACTTTGAACATAGTCTTGTACAACTTTTTTCATACCCTTCCAATACACATTTGAGGCTATTCGTCTATATGTTCGGTAAAAGCTAAGTGTCCTCCTTGAGGGGTTAAATGAAATTCTAAGTAGTAGAGGAATCCAAGAGGAATCCTCATTCACCACCAATCTATTTCCATAGAGCAACACTCCTTACTTATATGTGAACTTAGGATACTTGTTTGATCCTTGTTGCAATGTAACAGAAAATAGAAGAAAAGACAATTTGCATAAATTTTTGTCTATTGATTCTCAATTATTACATTATATATATATAGTATGTACAAAAGAATTGGTGTGACCTAAAACCTTGGAGGATAAAGGCATATTCTGTACTATTTATTGACAACTCATTGTTGACCTAGAATGTCCACTAAAATAAGAAAAATGAAATAACAGAAAAGACTCATCTGTTGTGTTGCAATTCTGTTATGCTAATTATGTGGTGTTTAAACCAGAATTATAAGGCTTTTCTATTAGCCCCCCACAAGCTGGAGGTGCAAAAATGTTTTGTAACTACAGCTTGGATAAATTCAACTTAAAGGAATGTGGAGGTAAGGCTTTTGTGAAGATGTCAGCAAGTTGATTAGCAGAAGGAACAAGTAATGTCATCAAGCCTTCTTGGGATTTCTCATGCACAATGTGACAATCTATATCCAAATGTTTCGTTCTTTCATGAAACGCTGGATTTGCAGCAATGTGAAGGGCATTGTTATTGTCATAGTAAAGTAGGGAAATCCGAGAAAGGGAAATATGGAGATCTCTGAGCAAATAAATGATTTGTTGTAACTCGCAAGTAGCTGAAGCGAGGGCTCTATATTCAGCCTCGGAGGATGATCGGGACACAGTGGTTTGTTTCTTGGTTTTCCATGAGACAAGGGAACTTCCAATAAAAAACAATAACCTGTGATGCAACGTCTTGAGTCCACACAAGTGGCCCAATTAGCGTCGCTAAAGCCAGAAACTTGAGTAGGACAAATTCTAGGGAAGAAGAGACCTTTGTACCCAGGAAACCTTTAAGGTAACGAAGAACATGCATAGCTGCAGCATGATGAGCTTTGACATGAATTGGCTCAGTTGTTGTGTTATAAAAGCAATATCAGGGCGAGTAGTCGTCAAATACACCAATTTTCCAACAAGGCGCCTATATGGCAATGGATCATCAAGATAGCCAGAAGCATCATTGTGAAGCCTAAGAGTACTGTCCATTGGAGTGGAGGAGGGTTTGCATCCAAGCATTCTTGAATCTATAAGCAAGTCTAAGCAGTACTTGCGTTGACAAAGCGAAATCCCCTTTGAATAGTGAGCCACTTCAATTCCTAGGAAGTACTTTAGCTTTCCTAAATCCTTGATATGAAAATTGTTGTGAAGAATATGCTTAATGTGGTTGATTTCTTGAACAGAGTAACCAGTTAACACAATATCATCCACATATATTATCAAAACAGTGAAATCTGAATCGTGCCTTTTGGTGAAGAGACTATGGTCAACATGAGCTTGTTTATAACCACATGTCAACAACAAATTAGATAACTTTTTGTACCATTTCTTGCTTGATTGCTTCAGCCTGTAGAGGGATTTGCGCAATTTACAGCTTTGACCAAAATGGTATCCTGATAATCCTAATGGCATCTCCATGTAGATATCCTCCATAAGGTCCCCATGGAGGAAAGCATTATTGACATCTAATTGTTGGATGTGTTAGTGGTTGATAAAAGCTAAGGCAAGGACTACGAACATAGGTCATTTTGACGATTGGGGAGAATGTTTCGAAATAGTCGATGCCTTCAATTTGTGAATACCCCTTTGCTACCAATCGCGCTTTGTAGTGCTCTATGCTTCCATCGGGCAACCTCTTGATTTTGTATACCCACTTACAACCTATAGGTCAAACATAGTGAGGAGTCTCAACCACATCCCAAGTGTGATTCAACTCGAGGGCTTTGATCTCACATTGCATGGCGTCATGCCAACACTGGTGCTTCACTACTTCGTAGAAATTGGCGGGCTCACGCTCAGAAGATATGGCCAGGAGAAAACAATGATGGGAAGGAGAGACATTGTTGTATGAGAGAAAGCTTTGAATCGGACTTAAGGGAAGAAAGCTTGTATTGATATTCGAAAAGGTATGGAGGAGGATGGGTGTCACGTTCTAAACGGTGCGGTGGTAGCACGATAACTGGGTTAGAGGTCGTGGTTTTAGGGTTGGAGGGAGAAGCTTCGTTCTAGTGAAGGGAAAGGCATGTTTGGGTTGGGGCTTTGAGGTTCTGAGGCCTTTCTGGGTGGTGTGGATGGAGAATCTGGATTTGGTTCTATGGATAGGGTATGTTGGGTTATGTGTGTAAAGAGTGATGAAGGTGTGTGGAAAGGAAAAACTGTTTCATGGAAGACAAAATTTCTAGAAATGAATGTTTCTCTTATATTAATGTCTAGAATAACATATCCTTTTGTACTGTCTTGAAAACCCAAAAAAGCACCTTTTCTAGATCGAGGTTCGAATTTATGAATTTGATTGTGAGTGGATGCATAACATAAACAACCAAAGATTTTGATCATGGAAAAATCGGGTGTAACTTTATTTAGAAGTTCAAAAGGCGTTTTATAGGAAATGATACGTGAGGAAACGCGGTTAATGAGAAAAACGACATGTTTGATAGCATAGGACCAAAAATTTGATGGAATTTTGGATTGAAACATGAGGGCTCTAGCAACATTGAAAATTTGTTGATGTTTGCGTTCAACTCTCCCATTTTGTTGAGGTGTGTAAACATAATTAGTTTGATGTATTATTCCTTTAGAATTAAGAAGGTCTTTTAGAAAAAATTTCGGTCCATTGTCGGATTAGATACATTTAATTGTGGTTTCAAATTGATTTTCAATCAAGTTAATAAAATTTTGTATATGTATTTTTACTTCACTTTTTGATTTTAATAGAAAAACCATGTATATCTACTAAAATCATCAAGTATAGTGAGAAAATATTTGTGCCCATGAATAGATGTTTTAGAAAAGGGGCCCCAAATATCCATGTGAATCAAATAAAAAATCTTAGAACCTCTACTAGAGCTAGGAAAATAAGGCAACTTCTTTTGTTTAGCCAAATGACAAATGTCAAAAATTTCATGAGAACCCTTTGAAATAAAAGGAAATTGTTGATTCAAGACATTAAGACGACTACTAGATAAATGTCCTAATCTAAAGTGCCAAAGGTTGAAGTTATTGATGGTGGTGGCAATAACATTATTGGTAGATGGGCTCTTTTCCTTTCTGATTGTCAAGTGAAAATATCATTCTTTTAAGTTAGCTGAACCAATCATCCTCAATGTGTTTATGTCCTGTATTTCACAAAGCATATTAGAGAACTCATTTGAAAAAATTATACGACAAGGAGCAGTAGTTAATAGTTTAGGAAGAGATAATAAATTAAAAGTAATGTTTGAAACAAAAAGAACGTCGTGGATGATGAAATTCGGAAAGAATTGTATGCTTCCAGATATATGGGCCTGAAGAGTAGACCCATTGATGTTTAATGGCTTGATTTTAGAATATTTGAAAAAAATGATCTAATGAAGTTGTTATATGATTAGTGGCTCTAGAATCAATTATCCTTGGTGTGGTGTTAATGGAAAAAATAAACCTACTGCCAAAACCAGAGTTATGAGATTGGTTTGGGCTTGAGTGAGAGAGATTGGCCCTTGAAGGGATTTATGAGTTTCCCCCACCAGATCCGGAAGCTTTGTTTAGAAGACTCATTAGTTGTTGGAATTGGGCCATAGTAATGTGAAGACCTTGGCCCAAAGTTGAAGTGTCTTTCCTTTCTCCTTCATGAGTTAGGGTCGGCACAACATCTGAAGAGGAAGAGGTAGTAACATTGTTCACGGTGCCTCCGACAGTTGTGCGACCGCCACCAAAGGTGTTCTTGTTGTTGAAAGGGCGTGCCTTTCCTGGATATTTGGGATGTCCATGAGGATAGCAAAACTTGGTATAACACACATCGTTGCTATGTCCAACATGATCGCAATGGATGCACTTTGTCGATGTGATGTTGTTTTTCTGGAAGTACGAATCAATAGTGTGTTCGAGGCAGCCACATAATTCACATTTGTGAGTTTGTTTTGTCCTCCCTAGTTGTGGATGGCCTCGAGCTTTACCAAAGACAACATTAATGACGGGATTGATTTCCCTGGAAGAAGAAGATGGGTTATCCTCTTAGCGCTCATGTTGGATTATCATGGAGAAAACACGATTAGAAGAAGGAAGAGGGTCAAGTAATAAGATTTGTGAGCGAACCATGGCAAAATGATCGTCAAGTCCTTTTAGAAAATGGATGATGAAATCCTGTGAACGGTAGGTGTGAGCAGAGCAGGAACAAGGGGTCAAAGTTCGGTAGTTGTCTAACTCTTCCCAAAGTGATTTCAGATTGGTGTAGAAGTCGGCGACGGAGAACACACCTTGTTTGAGAGAATAAATTTCTTCTTATAACTCAGCGACACGAAGCAAATCTCCTTGAGAAAAACGTTCGCGAAGGTCAATCTAGACATCAGTGGCTCGCTAAAAAAACACAAAACTTTGAGCGATTGAAGGAGAAAGGAAATTGAGAATCCATGACATTAACAAAGTGGTATATCTTTCCCAAGAGGGGTATAAGGGATCAGTGGTTTCTGGGATGGGGATGACACCATTGAGAAAGCCCATATTGTTTTTAGAAATAAGGGTCATTGGAAGGAACGAGACCATGACTGGAAATTGTTGGCAGAGAGAGGTGGAGAAACCACAACAGATGAAGGGCTCTCACTTGGGTGTTTGTAGAAGGGGCTTGAAGGATCTTGATTAGGATAAACAAAGGAAGGAGGAGGTGGAATGTCTTCCTCCTCATTTCTAGAGGAGCATGAATCAACCATGAGAAAGGTAAGCTAGAAAAAGCTTGAACTTTTGGAGGACTCTTGATACCATAACAAAAAATAGAAGAAAAGACAATTTGCATAAATTTTTGTCTATTGATTCTCAATGATTACATTATATATATAGTCTGTACAAAAGAATTGGTGTGGCCTAAAACCTTAGAGGATAAAAGCATATTCTGTACTATCTGTTGACAGCTCATTGTTGCCCTAGAATGTCCACTAAAATAAGAAAAATGAAATAACAGAAAAGATTCCTCTATTGTGATGCCATTCTATTATGCTAATTATGTGGTGTTTAAACCAGAATTATAAGGTTCTTCTATTACAATGCTTCTATAACCCGTTGTCATATCTTGTTTGCATGAACTTCAACTATTATTGCTTGACAATCCACCCATACTAGAAAATAAATCATAGTTTGTAGCTTTAATCCCTCTTCATCCTGCCTCGATAAAGCATCAACTCCTTTATTTTCCTTCTCGGGATTATAGATAATTTTGAAACTATATTCCAACAATGGGCATAATACTCAGTACGAGCTAGAAATCTATGGGCATCACATCTTTTCCTTTCTACTGCCTCAAAAGACGAAAGGGGCAACACTCAAACCTTATCTCTTTTACCGCCTCTCAAAAACAAAGAGATATACTTTTCTACTCCCTATCATAGATGAAAGGTACAATCTCTGGATATACGAAGGCTAGATAACATATCATCCACACATAATCACAAACATCCAAACAGCTTGACACACATACCTACACATGGCGAACAACTCGGCAACCACTCAAAATAACTCGGCCAACGAAATACAGTTTAACTTGTTATGCAATTTACCAACGAAAATTATTAACAGATAAATCTGTCAATAATATCACTAAATAATTACCCATATATATTGTTGTCAATAATTACTGACAGATCCTTTGATAACTACCAACAAATTTATTTTTTAGTAATAATTGAAAGATTTGACGGTCAGTAATTACAGACCGATATATCCCTTGATAATTATCAACGGATTTGGTTGTCGATAATTACTGGCGCTCAATATTCTTTACTAAATATTTTCAACAACACTTATACTGAAAAATTTTTGTTCGACGGACATTCATCAAAAAATAGTCATTACTGACAGTTTTTTTTGTTTCTAACAGATACCGGTCTGTAAATAAAATTTCTTTTGTAGTGCATAGAGATAATGTGATATGTGATCTTATGGTATAATTAGTTTTGAATAATAATATGGTAACATACATTTACTAGTGCTGTCAAAGTGGGTAATCTGACCCAACTCGGTTTGTTCACCATGAGTTAGTCACTTAGTGAGTCAACCCAACTCGACTCACTTATTAGCGCGCTAAAAAATTTCGAACCTGATCCGGCCCACACCACATGTTGATGGGTTAAACGGATTTACTAACTAATTCACATAATTATAAGCTTTTTTTTCAAATCCAAAAAAATATTACAAAGTTTTTTTAATTGAAATTTAAATAAATTCCACTCTAAAATAATATTAAACTCCACAAACAATTCAAAATAAAAGAGTATTATACAATGCAAATCTAATCGAAGCATAAAAAGCGAACAAATAAGTTTCTAATATTGATCATTTTTGTGTCACTTATCAATTTATAAGATTAGAGTCTTGAATAGATAAATCCATAATATTTTTCTCTCTTGAAACATTTTTTTCTTTATCCCATCTGCAATACAATAAAAAAATGTTCACTAGTAATATTGAAACACACAATAATAAATAATTAAATTAAATTAAGAGGGTTGGGGAATCAACCCAACTCACCATGGATTCAATCCGGGTGAGACGGATTCTAAGTGGACGGAGTTGAAAATTGACCTATATAAAAAAATTACATTTTTTTTTAAATCCAATCAAACTCCAACCCATGATAAGTCAGGTTGACTGCTCTAACCTATTTTGACAACACTAGCATTTATATTCATTTCATCACATTATAAAGATAAAATATTATAATAAAGTGAAATTTTGTATTTTAAAAAAAATAATAATGTAAAATCATTATGTATTAAAATATATTTTTTTATTAGTTTTGCCTCCCCTCCGGTCCAACTATATGTTCTCATTTTTCTTATATGTTACAATACAACCTTATTTTCTCTTTATTTGCCTTTTCACAATGGTAGTTTATTTTCTCTTTATTTTACTTTTTCAGTGTTAGTGGATTCATAGGACATTTTACACTGAATGTGCTCAATCCTAAGTACACGTGACAAATGGGCAAAAACTTTAGTATATGATGTAAGATGATTTGAGAGAAAAGATAAAAGGGAAAAATTAACAAAAACAGTGAAGTCCTTTACCTCATATATGACTTCCGCTTAATTAATAGAATATATTTTAATACATATAAACTTTTACATTTATTTATTTATTATTATTATTTTTTATAAATATAAAACTTCTTATAACTATTTTATTCTTATAATACGTAAATGAATATTGATATGTCTTACCATATTATTATCTTAATCAATATTATATTAAAGTTGTTCCTTTTAGATGATTTTACTGTAAGGAAAAAAATTTACATAAATTAGTTTATATTAAACGACTTTTTCAATAATAGATTATATTTATAAATTAGTAACATAATATAATTATATAATATAATTATATTTATAAATTAGTAATTAATAGAAATATGGTCACATATCGTCTTTGTTTTTTTAAATTTTCTACATTTATTATTTGAATATAATTATATAATCTATAATATTTTACCGAACACACTACTTTTAAAAATTTGTGGATTATAGTAATTTATAAATAAATCCACCACCTTAGTAAATTTTCCTTAATAGAGTCATTATTTCAAGTCCAACCAACCAACGATCATTTCGTTACTTGCGACCCAAGACAGACCAAGCACGCAGGAGCATGACTTTAGGTAAGGGTGTTAGTCAAATTTATTATTTACGTGTGTCAGTTAATATATTTATATATATCAGTTAATAAAGCTCCAGTATTAAGAGCTGTTAGATTGTCCTATAGGAGATAATTGAGTTTTTTATTCCGCTTTGGTAGTCATTTAGATTGTGGTTCTGTTGCAGTTCATTTTTGTCATGTAAGACTTATATAAGTCAACCCTTTTGCATTAATAAAATTCATTTTCTTAGAGTTATTTCTATCTTCAGATTTAACATTTGGTATCAGAGCACTGCAAAGGGCCTGGTACATTGAGAAAACAGTGAGTGAAACATACAGTGAGTGAAAAATATTGTGAGTGCAAAGGATGTCTACGTCAGAGAAGTTTGTTCAGTCAGCTATTCCTAGGTTCGATGACCATTATGACTTCTAGTCTATGATGATGGAGAATTTTCTACGAAGCAAGGAGTTGTGGCACATTGTAGAAGAAGGCATTCCTTCAGTTGAAACCACACTTAGTGAAGAAGCACATGGGAAGAAGGTAGAATATGCCAAACTACAAGACTTGAAGGTGAAGAACTATTTGTTTCAAGCCATTAACAGGGAGATTCTGAAACTATTCTGGATAACAACACCTCAAAGGCCATATGGTAGTCCATACAACAAAAATATCAAGGATCTACTAAAGTGAAGAGAGCCCGACTTCAAGCGTTATGACGAGAGTTTGAATTGCTAACTGTTGAATGTAGTGAAAAAACTATATTTGGGACTAATCTCCCTTGTGTTAAATACACGCATAGGGTTCTCTATTTATAATAGAAGAAATATGGGCTAAGCCCAAAATACAAATAAGAAATAATAACAAACTAACTAAAAGATAAAAGATAAAGATAAAATATAAATATAAAATAAAGATAATATATCTAACACTCCCCTCAAGCTGGTGCATACAAATCGTATGTACCAAGCTTGTTACAAATATAATCAATTCTCGGTCCCCGTAAAGACTTAGTGAAAATATCTGCTAATTAATTATTTGAATTTATGAATTCAGTCTTGATATCTCCAGATACAATCTTCTCTCGAATGAAATGACAATCAATTTCAATGTGTTTGATCTTCTCATGAAAGACAATATTAGAACTAATATGAAGAGCAACCTGATTGTCACATATAAGCATCATTTGCATGACATCTCCAAATTGTAACTCTCTAACCAATTGCTTAAGTCAAACAAGTTCAGAAGTGGTTGAAGCCATAGCTCTATATTATGCTTTTGCACTAGATCTTGCCACAACACTCTATTTCTTGCTTTTCCAAGAGATCAAGTTACCCCAATGGAGACACAATACCCGGATGTAGATCTTCTATCAGAAGGAGATCTTGCCCAATCAGCATCAGAATAACAAACCACTCTTGTATGGTTACTAGAACCATATAACAACCCTTTTCCAGGAGATCTTTTAATGTACTTTAATATACGAATAACTGCATTTCAATGATCTTCACATGGGGAATTAAGGAATTGGCTTACCACACTAACTGCAAAGGAAATATCAAGACGAGTAACTGTAAGATAATTCAATCTTCCAACTAGTCTTCTATATTTCTCGGGATCTAACATAGGCTCCCCCTGTTTTGGTACAAGTTTAGTATTAGGATCCATGGGTTTGTCCACAGGTTTTGAATTCATCAACCCAATTTCCTCCAAATATCTAGTGCATATTTCCTTTGAGATATAACAATACCATCATTGGATTGTGCCACCTCAATACCCAAGAAATATCTAAGTTTGCCAAGATCTTTGGTCTGAAAATGGTTGCAAAGATGTTGTTTCATCTGAGAGATGCCATGACTATCACTGCCTGTGAGAACAATGTCATAAACATATACTATCAAGTATACAGATCCAACACTTGAGTGATGGTAAAAGACTGAATGATCTGCCTCACACCGAGTCATACCAAATTGTTGAACAACATCACTAAATTTTCCAAACAGGCCCTAGGAGATTGTTTTAGGCCATATAAGGATTTGCGAAGACGACATACCAACCTAGAAGACTCCCACTGAGCAACAAATCCTGGAGGTTGCTCCATATAAATCTTTTCTTGCAAATCTCCGTTAAGGAATCCATTTTTGACATCCAATTGATAAAGAGGCCATTGTTGAAGAGCCGCCATGGCTATAAATAAACGAATAGATGCCATCTTTGCCACTGGAGAAAAAGTATCACTATAATCCAAACCAAAAATTTGAGTGTAACCTTTGGCCACAAGACGAGCTTTGAGGCGATCAATAGTTCCATCAGGACCAACTTTGATAGCAAAACCCACCTGCAACAAACAATAGATTTCCCATATGGTAATGGGACAAGCTCCCAAGTTCCACTATGTTGAAAAACACTTAGTTCATCTAGCATGGCCTGACGCCAACTAGGATGGGCTAAGGCATCATTAATAGATTTTGGGATTATCTCAAAAGAAATAGAAGAAAGACAGGTATAAAAAGGTGAAGACAGTCTATGATAACTTAAAGCAAGATAATGTGGAGAGGGATTACGGGTAGAACGTATACCTTTTGGAAGGGCAACTGGAAGGGTAGACTCAGTTGTTGGAGCCGAAGGAGACAAAGTATTTGGCACTTCAATTGAGTCACTTGGTGGTTGTTGAGAAACAACTGGTGAAATAGGCACAATTGGAGGATCACAAACAACAGGAATATTGATAGTATTAGAAGGAGACATATCAGAAGAAGAATGATTATTAAAATAAAAGGAAGACTTGTTGAAGGTTACATCTGCAGATATAAAATAACGATCAAGAGAAGGAGAAAAACACTTGTATCCTTTCTTTGATTTAGTAAAGCCTAAAAAAACACATTTGTGTGATCAAGGAGCTAACTTATCAAGATCAGGACCAAAATTATGAACAAAACATATAGACCCAAAAACTTTTAGAGGTAATGGGTGAAGAGGTTCATAAGGAAATAAAATAGAATGAGGTATTTTATTTTCTAAAACAGAAGAGGGCATGCGATTAATGAGATAACATGCAGTAAGAACAACATCACCCCAAAAATATTGAGGAATGTTACCATGAATTAAAAGAATACGAGTTGTTTCAATAAGATGTCTATTTTTACGCTCAACCACCCCATTTTGTTGAGGTGTATAAGCACATGAAGTTTGGTGAAGAATACCATGAGAAGCCATAAATTGTTGAAAAGAATGGGAAAGATATTCACGACCATTATCACTATGCAAAATTTGAATAGAAACACCAAACTGAGTTTTAATTTCATTATAAAAAGTTTGAAAATGATACAATAACTCAGAACAATTTTTCATTAAAAACAACCAAGTACATCTAGAATAATCATCAATAAAAATAACGAAGTATTGAAAACCTAAATTAGACTTAACACGACTAGGTCTCCAAATGTCAGAATGAACTAAGGCAAAAGAAGACGAAGCACGTTGTGAGACACTACGAGGAAAGGAACTACGAATATGTTTTCCTAATTGACATGACGCACAGACCAAATTGAACAACTTGGATAAGTTAGGAACAAGCTGTTGTAGTTTGGCAAGACTGGGATGACCTAATTGAGCATGAAGAAGAGATGTAGACTCCATAGCTGCACCAATATGTGTAGTGGGGCGAAGACGATAAAGACCATGAGACTCACATCCGGTGCCAATCACCTGTCTCGAACTCCGGTCTTGTAAACAAACAGAATCTTTGTTAAAAGAAATATAACAATCAAGAGAACGAGTTAGACGACTGACAGATAATAGGTTAAAAGGAGACCCAGGGACATAAAGAACATTATCAATGGATAAAAAAGGAAAAAATTTAACAGTCCCAACACCAAGAGCTAAAACTCTAGATCCATCAGCCATTGTAACAGAGGGTAAAGGATTCAGAGAGGACAAAAAGGAAAACAAAGATTTGTTACCAGTAATGTGATTTGTGGCTCCCGAGTCAAGAACCCAAGAGTCAAAAGAAGAAGATGGACTTAGACCAATAAAAGATGTACTTGTGTATGCTACATATGCAGTGGAACTAGAAGGTTGTTGATCCTTATACCATTTAGGAAATTTACTGAAAATAACAAAGTCATCACTGATATGAGATGAAGGAGGATCCCCAGTAGGTGATTGTGACGAAGAAGTAGTCTGAACAATTGCAGCAGATCTAGGAGGGCAGCCATGTAATGCATAACACCTTTCAATCGTGTGGCCTACCTTGCCACAATGGTTACACTTGAGACGTCCTTTTCTTGGGTTGTGAGAGTGATTGCTGTCATGACGTTGAGATGCCAACGTAGAGGAAACATATGTATCATTGATGGGTCTACTAGGTACACGCAAAAGAGTGAAACAAGTAGAAGTAAAAGTGGGAACAACAGGTGAACCCAAAATCTGATCACAAACATGAGAATACTCATCAGCAAGGTCGTGCAATGCTAGCGGCATGAAGAACTTTGACCGTTGCTCTATTTCTTTGGCAGGAGTAGAAGCAGGAGGCAATAATTCATTAAACTCATGAAAAAGAACATGGATTTTACCCATATAATCAGTCATAGAGTCCTAACGCCGAGGAGCAAGAACATTGAGAAGATCATGACAAACACCATAAAGGCGTTGAGTATCATTGGTGTATAATAATTTAGCATGTTCCCAGATTTCAAAACATGTTTCGTAGGAACGAAAAAATTGTTTTAAAGAGGAATGAAGGGTACCCTTGAGAACAATGGATAACTGAGCATCAACTTTCAACGAATGGGTAATTGTAGTGGAATCAATAGTTGTCACATTCTGAGTAATATGATCAAGATACCCTTGACTCTTAAGCCAAAGTTTAATGTCTGATGCCCAAGTCGCATAACTAGTACCATCTAACTTATCAATAGATAAATACACATTGACATAGTTAGCATATATGGACGGGTTAGAAGCCATGAACAAGCAAGAGAGTACAAAACCTAGAACTCAAAAGAGGCCCAATCAACACAGCCAGGTCATGGTGAGCCCAATGAAGGTGGTCGGTGATGGAGACAATGACACTAACGTCGGCGACGACAACTTCTAACAGCGATGGCAATTGTAGTGGGTAGGATCAACAAAAAAAGAACCTTATGCTCTAGATACCATGTTGAATATAGTGAAAAAACTATATTTGGGATTAATCTCCCTTGTGTTAAATACACACATAGGGTTCTCTATTTATAATAGAAGAAATATGGGCTAAGTCCAAAATACAAATAAGAAATAGTAACAAATTAACTAAAAGATAAAAGATAAAGATAAAATATAAATATAAAATAAAGATAATATATCTAACACTAACCATGAAAGAAGGCGAAAAGATTGATAGCTACTTAGCATGGACTTTAAGTGTAGTAAACAAGATGAAATCAAATGGTGAAATCATGGAACAAAGCATAGTGGTCAACAAGATTCTCAAATCAATGACGTCTAAATTCAATTATGTTGTATGCTCCATAGAGGAATTCAACGACTTGAGCACTTTCAGCATTGATAAACTTCATGGTAGCTTAATTGTTCATGAGCAAAGGATGCAAGGTTTCCAGATAGATGAGCAGGTACTGAAAGTCACCAATAATGATCGATATGATAAAGATCATGACAGCAGATTTGGTAGAGACAGAGGTGGTCGAGGTCGAGGAAGAGGAAGAGGAAGATATCATATTAACAAAGCACTTACTGAATGCTTTAAGTGCCACAACTTGGGCCACTTCCAATATGAGTGTCCAGAGTTGGAGAAGAAAGCCAACTTTGCACTTGAGGAGGCAGAAGAAAAGGTTCTATTAGTGGGGTATGAAGAGTCAACACAAACTGTACAAGAAGAGGATTGGTTTCTGGACTCGGGATGCAGTAATCATATGACTGGAAACAAACATTGGTTTGCAGACATAGAAGAAGGATTTAACAGAATTGTTAAATTAGGAAATGACATTAAAATGGTCGTGGTTGCAAAAGGAAACATTCGAGTGCAAATTAATGGCATCTCCCATGTAATATCAGACGTCTATCTTGTTCTAGAGCTTAAGACAAATCTTCTAAGCCTAAGGCAACTTCAAGAGAAGGGTTTAGCCATTCTGATTCAAAATGGCATGTGCAAGATATTCTACGTAATAGAATCACTACACCCCATGTGCTTCCAAGCTGATGCTGATACTAAAAAGGAAACTCAATTGTGGCATAGTCGCTTCAGGCACCTTAATTTTAAAGGGTTGAGCACTCTTGCAAGCAAACAAATGGTGCTTGGAATCCTCTCTCTAAAGTTCGTCAAAACGATTTGCACTACTTGTCTTGTTGGAAAACAATAGCGGGATTCCATATCAAAGCAAAGCAAATGGAGGGCCTCAAGAAAGCTTCAGTTAATCCATGAAGATATTTGCAGTCCCACCACACCATCCTCACACAGTAATAAAAGGTATATTCTGACCCTCATTGATGATTACTCACGAAAAGTTTGGATTTATTTTCTGCACGAAAAATCTGAAAGCTTCAATTTCTTCAAAACCTTCGAAATTGGGGTTGAAAAGGAAGCGGGTACCTACATTTCATGCTTAAGAACAAATAGAGGTGGTGAATTCACTTCTAAGGAGTTTGTTAAATTCTGCACTGATCAAGGTATCTCTAGGCAATTGACGGCTGCCTACACTCCCCAACAAAACGGAGTCGCCGAACGCAAAAATTGAACCATCATGAACGTTGTACGAGTAGTGTTACACGAGAAGCATGTTCCAAAATCTTTCTGGCCCGAGGCAGTTCGGTTGTGTGTACATGTTCAAAACAGAAGTCCAACTTCTACAGTAGAGGAGCATACTCCAGAAGAAGTCTGGAGCGGCATAAAGTCATGTGTTGACTACTTTTGAATATTTTGCTGTGTAGCACACACTCATATTCCAGATCAGAAAAGAAGTAAGCTAGACAACAAAAGCCAAAAATGTGTCTTCTTGGGTGTTAGTGATGAGTCTAAAGACTACAGACTATATGACCCCATCTCAAAGAAAGTCATTGTAAGTAGAGATGTAGTATTTGAAGAAGAGAAAAGCTGGAATTGGCACGAACATGTAGAAAAAGATAACGCAAAGATCCTTGATTGGGAAGACAAGGAAAACGAGGTAGAACAAGAAGACACAAAACCCGAGGCTGAACAAGAAGATGCGGAACCTGTACAACATGAAATAACGGATAATCAAGTTGAAGGGAGGGCAACAAGAACAAGTGAAAGAAGAACAATAAGACTACGGAAACAACTAGCATGGAGGAGTGATTTTGAAACTAATCTATCAGCAGAAGCCGAAGAAGAAAGCTTCATGGCAATGATAGCAACTGACGCTAATGATCCACATTCCTTCCAAGAAGCACATAAAAGCAAGCAGTGGAGGGTAACAATGGATACGAAAATGGCAGCAATTGGGAGCTTGCTGTTCTTCCAAAAGGTGTTACACTAATTGGAGTTAAATGGATTTTTAAGACGAAATTCAACGAAAGTGGCAATATTGAAAAGCATAAGGCCAGATTAGTGGCCAAAGGTTATGCCCAAAAGTATGGAATACATTACACAAAGGTATTTGCAACGGTAGCTAGACTTGATACTGTGAGGGTATTATTACCTTTGGCAGCTTAAAGTCCATGGGAAGTGTTTCAACTAGACGTAAAAAGCGCATTCCTACACGGTGACCTCCAAGAAGTATTTGTCCAGTAGCCTGCAGGTTTCATCAAGAAACGAAAAGAAGATCAAGTATACAGGTTAAAGAAAGCATTATACGGGCTTAAACAAGCACCAAGAGCATGATATAGCAAAATTGAAGCCTATTTTGCAAAGAAACAGTTTGAAAGATGCTCCACTGAACACACGTTATTCACCAAAAAGGATAATGGTAATGTTTTAATAGTTAGCCTTTATGTGACAACAGCTCTACTATCCAACCGTCAAAACATCCTGTTTTCCACGGAAGAAGCAAACATATAGCAGTGAGATTCCACTTTCTCATATACTTAGTGAATGATCAACTAGTCAGCCTAACATACTGCAGTTCAAATGAAGAGCTGGCAGACATTATGAGCAAAACTCTGAAACTTGATCAATTTGAAAAGATTTTGAAGCCTGCTTGGAGTTATGAAAGCCACATAATGTTAGATTGTCCTATTATTTAAAAGATAGTTGAATTTTTTATTCCATTTTGATAGCCATTTAGATCGTGGCTCTTTTGCAATTTATTTTCTGTTATGTAAGGTTTATATAAGCCAACCCTTCTCCATTAATAAAATTCGAAAAAAATTAGTTTGACACGCCATAAAAAAAAAAACATTCATTTTTGACACGATATTTAATAATATAATAATGTAATTATGATTTTAAATTAAAAAAATAATATAATTACAATTAAAATATTATTATTTTTTTGCGTGTTATAAGAATGTTTTTGTCCGTATCTCCGTGTCAAAGTACCACAGCCCATAAAATTCATTCTCTCACATAAGATTTAACAAAGGGACACAGCTGACATGTTATTTATTCCGTACATAATACATGTCTAAGGTAGTTGTTGTACCTTTCAACTACCTAGTAATCTAAGACGCGGTTCAAAGCCTTGGACACGCACCGGTAAATTGCGTCGGAAACGGACGCCACAGACACCTGCAACTTAGATTTAATCACATTGGGCAGTATGCTATTACTGTAACCGCTCTGAAGATCGCGGTATCTATCCCAAAGCATCACTCCCCCATAGTTGGGGGCTTGCTTCGCGTGCGGAAGCACCTGGCTGTTGAGTTCCTCCGGCGAAATATAACCAGCGCCGGCGCTGGGCGCTGCTGGCACGCCCACGAAGAGCGAGTTGTTGGAGGCGACCAAACTCACCCACCTGTCCCAGGAGTTCAAGATAGCGGGGATGCCACTTGCGATGGAGCAACTAGGGTTGTTGTAGAACTGAACGAAGATGTAATCGAAGAGTTCGGTGGCGATGGCTTTGCCGAGATAGTAGATTGGGTCTGTAGGGCACTGAGGGGCTGCCGACAAGTAAAAGTAACGCCCTGTCGTTTGTCGGAAGTAGTCGAGTTCCCTGGCAAGGTTGTCCCAATAAAGCTCCGTCCTTTCGATGTCGAAGTCGACGCCGTCCAGCGTGACGCTTCCCAGTGGACCGTAATTGCCGCTTAGGAAGTTGGTGTAGATGTAGTTGGCCACCTCCTTTGCATCCTCCGGCGAGCTTAGTGAGTAGTTCGGACTGTCTCCTCCAATTGAAAGGAGCACTTTTATGCCTTTCCCCTGTAACCAATACACAAAACATAAAAAATGAATTATGCCGGATTGAAAGGAGCACCGGTGGTTTGAACATGATTTGAGACTGGGGAAATAATATTTTCTGAATTCTACCTGGCAGTATTTTATTTCAGACTCTAGTTCAGTGCAATGTTTCCAGGCACCATTGTCGCAGTGACCGGCGAAGTTCCAAGCTGGGGGTCTCCCTGCACCGAACTGGTTGAGGAAAGCGAGGAGCACAATTTCATAGTTACCAGTGTCACATGCTGTTGTCAATTCGAGTTCGTTAAGGTTTTGCCCCCAGTACACGGCGATGCCACCTTTGTCAGCGCGTGAGGAAGAAAGACCGGAAAGGGTTAAGAGAAATGTGATCAAAGCTAGTCTTTGAGACGCCATTGCTTTCTGTTATAGCTTTCTTGTGAGTGTAAGAGAACTAGAACCAACCTATTTATACTGCCAAAACCTTGTTCAAACAAATGGTATCAATGATGATTTCCTTTTTGCCTCAATCACGTTTTTCACAGGAGAAAAAGCATTAATCAATGAAAATATAATTTTTAAGAATAATATTATTATGAGACACTTTCAAATTGATTTAACACATAACACAAATATAAAATTTTCATAAAATGATTTCCTTTTTGCCTCAATCACGTTTTTCACAGGAGAAAAAGCATTAATCAATCACAAAGCTTTGCATTTTTGGTTGAAATTGGTCATTATTTAAAATAACAAATAATAAATTTTGAAAAATCAAAATACAACAAACAAAAAAAATAACAAAATTTCAAATAGAAAATGAAAACCAAAGACAATTATAATATTTAAAATAATCAACTAACAATTAAATTAAACAATTATAAATAAATAACAAAAATCAATATAATTTGAAACAAAAAAAATTATTTTAATAACAATTATTAAATGTTACAAATTTATTAAAAAAAACAAAACATAAAATTAACCATTAAAAGTAAATAACAAAAAACATACAATTTAAAATAAAAATAAAAAAAGTAATTATTTTATTTGTATTGATTTTTGTAATTTTAGAGACGGGGAAGAAAGATGAGGTACAAGATAAGCAATAGTACCTTAAAGCATGAATGCAACAATTCGTATTCTTGTTTGTTTTAATGTGTTTGGAGTCTCCTTCTTTTAACTATTCCGGATTCTTAAAACTTTTATAATTTTACAATTTTAGTTGTCAGCTTACGACCTAATTTTACTACAGTTTAATATAAAAAATTTAAATTAATCTTATTTCTACAAAAAAACAATAAATAATGATTAATTTTAGAGACAAAAATAATTAATTATTATAATAATTCATTTATAAATTAACTTATATATTAACTTATAAATTAAAAATTAATGACATTTAAATTAATTTTATTATAAATAAAAATTTATAATTAATTTCTGTACTAAAATCTAAATTAGTCTCTAAATCAAAGAGTAATAAGATATATTTTTTTAATATTTAAAATATTGGTAAGCAATTAGATTAATATAGATTTTCATCCATAAATCAATTATAATTATTTATTCATAATTAGAACTATTTAGATACAAAAAGTTTTTAATTTATAAATTAATATTTAAATTAGTTAATATAATGACTAATTAGTTTTTATTTTTAAAATTAATTTTTATTTAATGATTTTTTCAAAAGGTTTTAGAAAGTTTCAAATTATAATTTATATGAATTACTTTAAGTGATTTTGATCTTATTGAATTTCTTCATAGTTCCTTATTTTTTTAAAATATTTTTATATGATTTTTATATTTTTAATCTTATAAAAACATCATTACCCATTATATTGTTTTTATAACGTTCCAAATTTCATGATATGATGGGTTATTACAAAAACTAATAATTTTTAAAACTATCTTGTAGTGCGGAAACATATTTTCGAAAACTTCAGCATTTAAATTGACATCGCATAATAGTTCCAAAATATTTGTCTAATTGTATTATTTAAATAAAACCAAAATAACGAAGGAATTTCCAATTACATGGTCTTAAAAACTCGATTGTAATAGCTTTAAATAAAACTCAAGTATGTCCCCTGTCATCTTACGGATCTATCATGCTTTATCTTCATCTGTAGCATCATTTTCTCCCGTATAACATCATACATTATACGATCATCGCATTCACATGCACAAACACAAATATGTATGGAGTAAACTACCGATAAAACAATCATAATAATAAGATACATACATACTGATTATATAACCAATAATCAAACACCCCATACATAGAAGTAATAACAATAGGATTCCTAAACCTCTAACCCAACAATCAATCATGATAAATTACTAAATCATCGAACCTCGATCCTCGATCATCACATATCTAGACTGCAGTCTATCTGTTCACTAGCACCTATGTTGTCTACACCATATAATCCCATTACTATCAATATAGCATTCTTTGGAGCATCATCGTCATATATACACCACACTCATGACTATCCCAGTCAAGAACAATACCATGATCGTCACCATACCATAATATCATAGTGGAAAAAGTCCATCTCACTCTTGTACCCTACCTCACTGAATGTTGCCGCTCTTATAGTCCACCTTTAGCCTCCCCTACAAGACATATGTAGCCTCCCTTACAAATCATCTCATTTCAATGCACACAAGGCAAAAGGAAGCACCTATCTACAAATAGAACCAAGATTTACGAGGTACAACAAGTAGACTTATCCTCCACTCTCATGCTCATCAATCACATACTCAGGTACATCCAAACACTCACTCATGCTCTACTCTCAACCACAAGTCAAACTGATCCTAAACATAACCACTAACCTCAATCTCTTATTATCATCATGTTTCACAACTCCTCAGGCCTTTTTCACATCAATTCTTCATCAAATTCGCCATTTTTCACCAAAATGAACCGTGATGATTGATTATCACTTAAGATAATCGATTCATTACTACCCAAACCACCCATGAGTAAAATCAAAGCAACACACCCCAAGAACCACACCTACAACGGTAGTTAACTCTACCCCTCATGCATAAGTTACACCATCAAAAACCCTACCCTATAAACCAAATAACACGATCTAGGAAATACACAACATCTACAATCACAACCATAGAGATTTAGCTCCTGTTACAATATTGTCATAAATTGATCAATGCATTCAGAATAATATCGAAATAAACACCAAATCACCAATATAACATTTATATCACAGTAGTTAAGTCCCTATTACAATTCCATCACACCAAACAACATCAATTCATAATAAGACTATAACAACCAATGCGATAACCACACCTACATTCCCTTAAACGAAATCATGTTCAACCCATTAGCTCTGCACCATCTGTTAATTTAAGGCAACTCATGTCTATCCAACCATCATTATAAATGTATGTCAACTTCCATACTTCACCGTATCATTCTTATTTATCAAAACAAGATGATTATAGTGGTCCTCCACCACAACTTTGGACATGTCTCCTCTGTTCCCAACTGTTAACCCCAACACTAAACTAAACATGAGTTAGAACCCTTCGCACAATACCTTCATCCCTTTTTACCCCCTCGCAAGAGGAAAGAGCAGTACTCAAATCCTAGTCCCTTTCACCGCCCCTCTAGAACGAAGAGAGTCATTTCTTCCACCGCCAGTTAAAGACAAAGAGACCCACCTTTCTACCCTCCCGCAAGAGGAAAGATGATTGCTTTTCTACCCCCTTCCACCGCCCCTCCAGGATGAGAGACTCATCTCTTCCACCATCAGTTAAAGACAAAGAGATCAAACTTTCTACCCTCTTGGAAGAGGAAAGGTGACTACCTTTCTACCCGCTCAAAAGAGGAAAGGTAGCACTCGAATCAGAGTCCCTTCCATCACCCATCATGGACGAATTGACCCATCTCTTCCACTGCCTTTTAAAGATGAAGAGATCTACCTTTCTACCCCCTCGTAAGAGGAAAGGTGACTTCTATTCTACCACATCGAAAAAGGAAAGGCAACACTCGAATCACAGTCCCTCCCACCATCCATCATGAACGAAGAACTCATTTCTTCCACCGCCTTTTAAAAACGAAGAGATCCACCTTTCTACCCCCTTACAAGAGGAAAGGTGACTATCTTTCTACCCCCTCGAAAAAGGAAAGGTATAACCCTAGATTAACTAAGTATAACCAAAAAACCATACTTAAAACATACCCACCATCACACCACATGGTTGGTTAAACACTGTGACTGTTTCACTAAGCTAACCAATGATCACAGAAAACCATTACCGCTCTTCTCGTAACCCATCCTCTTCCCCTGCCACACAAGTGAAAGAGAGACCTTAACTTTAAGGGTATCACTGCCACCACACTGAATCACTTCCTACTCTTGAACAACATCACTTAGGAAGGGATAATCGATTATCATCCCAGATAATTGATTATTCCTAAAACTACACTCAAAACCAACGCGTAGTTAATCGATTATAACTAATGATAACCGATTACTGACGAATCAAAACACATCTTGGACATGATTCAAGCATTCAAAAATGCATACATCAACCCTAGATCTCATGTAAACATAAATAATGCATCATACATGCATTCAAGCATCACATACCTATGTAAACATACTGAAACACGTATAATACATCACTTGAATAATCTAGATCCAATCATTGACATGTTATACGACCAATAATAAGGTGAAAAAGAGTCTTCAATAAAAATACCAAAATAGGGTTTTTGATAAGCCAAACTAACTAAGCATAATGTTTACAAATGAGAACCAAGACGTTGAAAATTCTCCAAAACAAAGTTGTTGATGCGATGTTCTTTTCTCCCAAACTAAACTTTCAATTGACGATCTGAACGGTCATAATGAAGAACCATACGTCTAAAACCCACTGTCCAAAAATCAGCCCAATCCAACGATGAACGACTTCACAACAACAAAAACACTAGTGTAGGTTTTGTGTTATGCGAGCATAATTTCTTCTCTTCCTTTCTCTCTCACTTGGCTTTTCCCTCGCTTCAAATGACTCTAATGTATCTTACTAATCTAACCCATCTCCACTTAAACAAAGTGAGACCTAATGGTCCATATTATTTGGCCTATTCTTCACATAGGAAGGGATCTCAATAACCAACACTTACAACATATATTTGCATGGAAAAACCCCCAAACATCATGACTTTGTTCTACCTTAGCATCAAACCCTCTATTGGGATAACCCAAAAAGCCATACATACATTCATAGGAAAAACCCAACAAAAATATTACATAAACCCTATGCTCATGTATACACAAACCCTTGCCAACAATAGCAACATATAATCATAATCATAATCATATAAACATGTATCAACAAGGATTATCAATCCAAAATAAACAAGAACACATATAACACACAACAATAAACAACCCAAAGGTAAGCTTCCCTACATCTTGGTCAATCATAAGACTTTATCTACAACCCTAAAACACCACGAATCTTCCTTTACACTAAGAGTTTCACGTCGCTCTTTCTCTTCTTCTCCCAAAACGTCAATCTCCTTTCATCCTCTTTTTTTTCTGATTTAAAGTTTCTAGGGTTTCTAAACACAAAATCACCCCTTTCTCTATATGTTAATATTTATGAATCCAACCAACTCTATATCTAATATTTTCTCACTTATAATAATACTTTTTATTCTAATTTATTATAATGAGTCTATCAATATTAAATATTATTATTATTGATGGAGGTTGCTTTGATGATGCTTCTTCAACAAGAGATGCCTCCAAGGTGTGTTGATGAAGCTATTCAAAGGATGGGCTCCATGTGAGATGATGAATGTTGCATAAGCTTTTCAAGATGGAGAGATGTGGTTGATGGTGTTGGATGGTCTAGGTAGAAGTCCTTTAATCATAGCAAAGTCTTTCAAAATATTACATATATGTTAATATTTATGAATCCACCCAACTCTATATCTAATATTTTCTCACTTATAATAATAATTTTTATTCTAATTTATTATAATGAGTCTATCAATATTAAATATTATTATTATTGATGGAGGTTGCTTTGATGATGCTTCTTCAACAAGAGATGCCTCCAAGGTGTGTTGATGAAGTTCTTCAAAGGATGGGCTCCATGTGAGATGATGAATGTTGCGGAAGCTTTTCAAGATGGAGAGATGTGGTTGATGGTGTTGGATGGTCTAGGTAGAAGTCCTTTAATCATATAATAGAGATGTCATCATCCAAAATAAAGAGAACAATTAGAGTATAAAGTATGATTAATTAGAGGATTACAGTCATCCAGAATGGTCTAGTTTAAAACTTTAATCATAACAAAGTCTTTCAAAATAAACTAATAAGTATCTCAAAATAACATAAGCTAAATAAGTGAAATCCTAAATAGAGATAAGCAGCAGCATCAACGTCCTCCAGCACTTGCTCCAATGGAACCTCCTCAACAATATCTGCTCCCATCCAAGTGGATGATCATCGCAAGAGAAAGCATACCCAAGCAACATACAACACACAAAAGCAAGGTGAGCTACATAAACAAACAACATACATATAATACAATCAATCAATGTCATCATGTTTAATTACATATAAAAAGAACAAGCAAGGCACACCAACCAAACCATGCATCCAATACTCAATGCGACTCATCCGGATTTGGTATAACTGTCTAGCTATTGGTCGTCTTTGCACTTGCATAGTTCAGCTGGTCCATCCCCAACACTATGCAAGGTAAGTCCCCCAATCTGTCTATGTCTAAACTCCAAGACTATAGACGAGGACCTCCCTCTACTCTCACCACTCACATTGTTCTTCTCTATTTGAGTATGAACCACTGGTGGAATAATACTCTTCTATAACGACCTATATTATGACGGACAAAAATTATCCGTTATAATAGAGATATTATAACGTATTTTTGTAAATCAGTTATAATATCAAATGCGGTGGCAAACTTGTAAATAAGTTTAAGACATATTATAACGTAGTTCTGTATACCAGTTATAATATGAAAGGCGGTGGCAAACTTGTAAATATGAAACCGCAGACTTTCATAATAGATATAATATGAAACTTTCGATATCAAGTTACCTCTTACTCCTCTTCCTCTTTAAACCGCAGACTTCGTCATCTTTTGATTTCTTCGAACCTTGAGATTTTGCGTTCGCTGCTTCTTCTTCGCCAATACCTACATCTTCTTCGCTGCCTCGAACGTCACCTCAAACATCCAACCTTATCTTCGTTCCAACCTTTTTCACCGATTATATCTCTTCCTACCATGAACCCTGGAATCTCCTCCGAACAAACTTTCGAATCTAGGGTTCCCTTCGACAAGCTGTAGGCATTGCCTCAAGCTATAGGCTCCCTTCGTCTACTGAGTTAGGTATCACATTCCCTCGTTCCTTCTTTCTCTTCTCTTCTCTATTTCTCCTTTGCCCATTTTCATGGAAACGCGTTTTTCATCCGCGGTTGATCGCGACATTGCTTCAATGGGTGTAGGATCTTCGTTCGTGCACTTTAGGATCTCGTTCTTGCACTTTAGGATCCCGTTCTCACTATCTATTGTAGCTTTTATAATCACTCTTACTTTTCTCATAATCAAGGTAACCCTAAAACCTTCTAACATCGATAAAATTGAAGATGTTTGCTCAGCGTTGAAGGTAACCCCTCTCCCTTCTTTGCCAAATTGCAAATTAAAGTTTCTATTTTTGTTTTATTCCAAATTGTGATTATTTATGTTCTTGATTTAGATGGATGCTTAAAAAGAGGAGTTTGAGCTATATCGATAGCCCTATTTTGGTGCCTCTTGATGAGGCGGGTTTATCACTAGTGTGCAATACCAACCATTGTGTTTGCATTTCATGTTCTAATTCTATATTGTTATTCTTTTTATGATTAACTATCAAGTTATAAATCATTTACCCTGCAATATAAACCATTGTGTTTGCAGCTTAATATATGAATCTGGTGTAAAGCAACGATTATTACGTTATGCAGCAAGTGCTTTGCTCTTTATTGAAAACGGTGTTGACCCATTCCTTGTTTCCTGGAACCGGTAAAAACATAAGAAACTATTTTATTTTTATTCTTTGACCGGATATTATTTTATTCTTGAACATTAACCTTTCCTTTTGGTATGATAAACTTATTGTACATTGTAATTAAACATTATTATAAAGTGAACAATTAGTAAATCTTAAACTCTGAAGAGTTTTGATTTCCTTTAAATATTTGAGAGTAAGCAAATGTTATGCAAAAACTGAGGCAAAAAGTTGAGGTAGGTAGAAACATGTATAAGAGGTGTTTGGGGAAGGAAAAAAAAACACCACATGTTTGAATGTGGGAGCAATGGTTATTGTTGGTCACAGGTGATTCTGTTTCATAAATTAATTTTCTTGGATTCTTGTTAAGGAGCTTTCATACATGAAGCCAATTGTCAAAGATCAATTAATAATGTTCCACTTGTTAACACTTTTATCTTGGTTATGGATGTTAGTCACTAGAAGTAATATATTAGATTCTTTTCTAGCTTAAATATATCATTAATGTATTTAAATATGAGTCGACTGTGATTATCCTTCTATTACAGTCTTCATTAGATGATGATATCATATAACTCTCGCTAACCTTTGATAAGTTCGAAGTATGTTTTTTCTTCTATAAGTTTAGAGTCTTCCAAGGACATTTTTTCTTCTTTTGTAGTACCACTTTAATTTCACATCTGCATTTACTTTTGCAGATATTTGTGTTTCTTTTTATATTTTTGTTTATGTCTGCACCACTTGCCTTTATTTTTCACTTATTTTCTTCTCTGAATATTATTCCTATGAATATATTTGGTGTACTGAGCATGACCAGTTTTCCACTTGTATAAATTACATTTAACTTTGTTATATATTATTATTATAGGTCATTTATCAAAATTTCTTTTATTATTGAAGCATGGGAGGATCAATTGTTGTGTATGTAGCTGCAAGAAGATCATTGTCCACCTTGGATGGGTTGGTTGTCGTGGATGTTTTAGTAAAGGTTGTATTTTGTAGTTATTATTACTTTCGTGATTACATTTTTTTGTTATTGGAAAAAAAGTGTTGATTGTCTCAACCATTTCAGGGAACAACTATGGCTTCACTCATTCATATGCAGAAAATTTTATCAAACAGGATGCAACATTTTTCAAGCATTGAAAAAGCTGAGCCCCGTCTCTATACCTTCTTTTATTTGTGTTTCAAGTTTTGTGTTATTCGTTGTGCTGGACCAAAATTTCTGACAAGATTTTTCACATTATTTAATGTAGCTGAAGGTGAACGTCCATGGAAAACAGAGTATGGACCTTGAGTAGAGTGGTAAGCATGTGAATTAGATTATGGGGATTGGAAAGGAAAGTAAGCTAACATAAACTTTTGTACATGCTTAAAGTGAAAGATTCTTCCTGTGTTTTCATAATTTCTTCCTGCATCACTGCACACTTAAAAATCCTAATTTTATCCTTTTCTTTTTCATTTTAAGTTTTAGAATATATAATTTAAAATATAAAAAGTATAGATTCCATAATATAAAGATTATATTCTAGAATGTATACTTTCATACTTAAATAATATAATTATAAAATTATTTTTCAATATCTCATGTTTCTCTTAATAAAAATATATCGATTTTGGTACATGTATGTACATGAAATATTAGATACATTATTTTATGGTATTTAAATGCTTGGTTATCATAGTCTGCAGCAATTTTCACATAATACTTAATTGAATATATAGTTTACATAAAAGAATTAGGTTTGTTTAGGCTCTTTATTCAATGATATTTAAAAAAAATAAGTTTCTTTATAAACTATTTAAAACCAGACAAATTTTATGAGGTGATTTTGTTCTAATTAGGTTTTATAACATTTTTTTCTTTGTGATTTCTATAATTGCACGTTCTTTAGATTGAAGTTAGGGAAATTTGGAGTTTTTTATAATTGTGCCTGTAGCAACATATCGTTGTGCATTCTATAATTGCAGGTTCCTTGGATTGAAGTCAGGGAAGATTGATGTTTTTATACTCTCTTCACTTTCTATCACTTCATTTTCACTAAAATAATTATACTGATCAATGCCTTGCCCTTTCATGTCAATTCACATTTTCCTTTTTATGAATTGATATCATAATAACACCCCAAATGACTAATATGCTTTCAACTATCCCTGCAGCTTGGTTTTGATGCAGTGCACTTCGCTAGGATTGATTATCAGGACAAAGAAAAACGCAAAGTTGATACAACTCTTCAGCCCATGTTTGGTTGTGTCAAGTCATCTTTTGTACAAGGTATCCACCACATAATTAGAGTTCAATACCTTATAAACCTCATGCTAGAATACTATTTTTTTGTCCATAATAGAGTAATATTATTGTTTCACGTGTCTTGTGCATTTTATCACTTTACCAATGATAAAAATTCCCAAATTCGTGTGACTTGCTAAACTTTAGTCTTCAAATGCATGAGAAATGTTATAAGTTTTGTTTCCTCATTCAATATTAACTGATCACATGTGGAAGTTTCTTTGTGCTTAATAGTTCAAGCAGTGTAAATACCCTCATTGACAGTGGTTATCAAGCAGTGAGCCTGCATAATGATTGAACTCTTGCTTATTGAGTCATCTTTTTGTGTTCTTTTCTCTGTTAAACAATGAAATGTTGTGTCTGATGGAGATAAAAGATATATTAAGAGTATTTAGTGATACTCAAGTGACTCTTTTTATTTGGAGAAGACATTCAATTCGGCTATGAAAGTGACAATCATATTTATGGTATGTATGATTATGTTATGTCATTTGTTCTACACATGCTTTGAAATCAATGTTTTATTTCTTAGTATAGCTCCTTTAACTTTGATATTAGTTATGAACACACCATTGTTTGTTAATTTCATATTCATCTGAGGTGGATGATGAACAATGTGGTTTGAATGTTTCAAGTGATGAAGATTGTGAAAATGAGCATGCATAGAGGAGCTTGCAAACGACATAGTTTCCTCTTGAAATTTTTGAAAGATTGTAGTTGTGAGCAGCTATTGCATTTTTTTTACATTACGTTGAATTGGTGTATAGTTTCATTAAGTGAATTTTGAGAGGTTTGTGGAGTCAATTTTGAGAATTTGAATGAGGACATACGTATTTGAAGAGTTTGAGTTAGCATATAAGTATAGGTTTGATATTCTTTTATACAAAAAGATATTGTTTTTCATTTGTATAAAAAATGATATGATGATTTGTTTTTTATTTGTTTTTCATTTTATTTCTTATTTCTCTGTTTGAGATTTAAACATAATAATCAATTTTTTTTTAAAAAAAAGAACATATTATAATGTACAAAAGTTTCTACGTTATAATATCTTCCACTTATTATAACGTACAAAAACTATTACGTCATAATATCTTCCACCATATTATAACGGACTTCAGAAACTACGTTATAATAACTTCCACCATATTATAACGGACTTCAGAAACTACGTTATAATATGTTCAGATTTACTATAACGTAAATTTTTGTTACGTTATAAAATGTGCAGACTTATTATATCGCCCAGAACTATATCTCCAATAACTACGTTATAAAAAGTCATTTTTGTACGTTATAAAAAGTCATTTTTCCACTAGTGAACAATGCTTTGAGTGTAGGGATAGACATACCATTTCAAAGCTCCCAACATTATACAGACAAGAACAACATCTCTACAATCACATCCTCTCATCTCACCCTGAGATGTTCAATTCATACTGAAGTTCATCATGACAGAAACATATAAAATTACTACAACTTTTAAAAAAAAAAATACCACTACAACTCATAAAAATATCTAACTTGTATGATTTATTTGATACACCTACTAATTCTTCAAATTAAATATGAAGATCATTTGTATCATGTCTTAAAATTATGATTTATATAATATAAATAATAATATAATTTTATTTTATATAAACCAATAGATGTCAAACTTACATATTATTATACTGATACATCATATTATAATATTACGTAAAACTAAATTAGCTTATTAATGTTTCTATACCATTATAAACCTATTATATACTAATTCATATAAAATTACATTATTATATAATATAAAAGGATCACAACAAATTAACCAAAGACTTTTCGTTTGTCCAGAAAATTCACATGCACGTTACTGACACACCTATGCTTTCAAATATACACACACATATATACATATATATATATATATATATATATATATATATATATATATATATATACTTTTCCCAAGGAACCTTTCTTCTCTTATGTTTCTAAAAAACGAAACCCTCATCGCAGTAGCTTACTTTGCAGCACTCAGAGACCCAAAAATAAAAAACGTTGTCCATACAGAAACATTTTTTTCTTTCTTTAACCCAGTAAACCCTTCTTCTCATTTCCTTTATTCTATTTAACTTCTTCTTTATTTTTTTCCCAACGTCACACCCCATTCACATTCCCCTTTATTTGAAACATTTCAGCACAATGAAACCTACCACTCACGTAATAATACCCATGCCCAACATATATATATATATATATATATATACTTCGGTATGCCATCCTCCACGGCCCCCACACCATCTTCCACATCCCTGCAAACTTATCTGCATTCACTAACACCTTTACATACAACCCTTCCATCCACATAACACCTATACATAATACTCAACACTCGGTCGGAACTACTCCCTCATAATCATCTTCATTTAACACACCTTAACCAATCTCTCTTCATCTTACCTATTAAATCTACTCTTGACGAAATTTTACAAGTAACCTTTACAAGTAACCTATACCCCATCTCATCTAAGCTAAACCTGAAAGTTTCCTACTATCGTCTCAACCCACAATCGAATAACGCTGCCTATTCTCCATAATATTTATAGTACACTTTTAACATTCTTCCATCACCCAAAACCACTCATGACAAGGAAAGAGACCAAAATATCAAGAATATAATCAATAATACCACACCACTCAAACGTAAGAGGTAATTTAGTTGCTTCCCTTAAACATATACACATTCCCATAATTTACAGAATCATAAATAAATACAACAATAAAGCAATGTCAACTCTCCTACCTGGAAAACTTTATAGTAGAACAATTACTTGATAGGAACGCTCTAAACAGTGCTCCTCATAGCAATTTCCAACAACACCCGGTAGAAACAAGAAATTGTTTGGTCCGTTACAGAGCTCTTGACGCGGTGAACCTATTCAAAGATTGAACGCTTAAATTTGTTGGGAATTTAGAGAGAAGACAAAGAAAATGTTTTAGGACAAAAAGAGTTTTGTGTTTTATAAAGAGAGAAGGGAAAAGTTGACAGAATGAAAAATTGACTTTTGGAGAAAAATCATGTGCCCTTAGTCTGATGGGCCTGACTGCCTCCAACTAGGACCTAATAACCCTTTTTACCTTAATTATTTTTTTTTTCATTTATTTTTTAATGTAAAAATATAACTATTTTATTTGGGTCTTCACAATAATAATAATAATATCTATTTTAAATATTTAAACCTATCAAAATTATATCTCCTATTTTTCTGCCTCTTACATTTTTGGTATTCATTGGACTACTTTTTAATTTTATTATTTCTATAAATTAAAATAAAATTAGCAATATAAATTGAAATAATAAATATGTTAAATAAAAATTACATATATTAAAAAAAAAATTTATATAACAATACTTTAAATTAAGAAATGAAAGATTGTAATTCACGAAAATAAGTAAAAATTAAATTTGATTAATACTGATTATCCTAATTTATTTGAATAAAATAATTTGCTCAAATAAAAAAATGTATAAATTTTTTTTAAAAGAAATAAAAGTATTAAAAAAATTTAATTCTTTAAAAATAACATTTTTGTTTAAAAATATAAAATTTATTTATTCAATCACTATCTTTGCAATAATTACAGTAAGAGTATAACTATAAAAAGATGATATTATTTTAATTATGTAAAGGATAAATTAATGTAATTAATTTTATATCAAAACTTCGGCAATTCCACGTGAGTGTCATTCTTATCTGTTCAGTCACCGCCAGGGTTTAAATTAGTGCACGTTTCTTGTGTGAGGGGTTTTCTATTCAGTCGTTCCCTCATACTTATCACATAGTATACTCACTAACCACATGGTTCCTTGTCTAATATTATTTTCTTTTTTCCTAAAACCTTTTTTTTTTCTCCAACCTTTTTAAAGCCTTTAATGACATGTTTAATTTTTATTTAGTTCAATTTAACTTTTTCTAATTCCGTTAGATTGGTATTAGATTTATATTATACTTTATAAATCAAATCATTTTATCATAAAAGTATAAATATTCAAATTAATTTTAAATTTTAAGTAAATAATTTGATATATAAAATTTAATAGAAAACTAACGTCAATTTAAAAAATTAAACTTAATAAGATAATCTTTTAAAGTTAAATAATTAAATTAAATAAAAATTATGGGTTAAGTGAATCTTTTTAAAAAATTAGAGTAAAAAAATTGTAACCTATTTTTTTCTTCTTAATATGTATCATTTGTTTTAGTATTTTATAATAAATAAAAGAATAAGTTTTGTCTGTTATTTTACTTTAAAAGTTTTACTTTTATTTTTAAAAATTGTATTTCATTTTTGTCCTTTTAAATTTAGACTTATTTGTTTTTCTATTTGAAAATTTAGATTATAAACTTAAGTTCTAAAAGTCATACCTTGCAGTGATATTTAAATTCGATTAATAGAAAAATTAATCTAAATAATCCATTTTGATATTATTTTAATATATTTCAATTTGTTATTTTCGTTGACCACATTTAAAAAATTTGAGTTGGCTATCTATAATAGACATGTGTTAATATATTAACTTTTTTATATATCTTTTTGTTTTGGAGATTTTTTTTTTAGTTTTTGTCTCTTTTTTTCTTGTTCAAATCCTTCAAACTCTCCAATCCTTGTACCTTCTCAAGATCATCCTCCAGCATCTTTTAATCTCCATATTGTCACCACTTTTATATCGAAAAACAAGTTGAAGAAACATAACGAGGGTATTAGATTTAATGTTGAAAAGACAAAACCATATAAGAGTACAAATCGATAGTTAACTGGAAGTGCATAAAGATTACTTAGTACTTATATGTTTATGTCAAATACATAATAATTTATAATAGTTATTGACAGTCCACAAATAGCAGTGGAAAACAACGAGGTTTGAATATTGCTTTAGTATTGCTTTTTCTTGCACTTTCATCCAATATTTTTTGTCTGCGTCTTTACATTTGAAAAATAGTCTCAAAATTACATTTTTTTTTTCAACAAATTTTAAAATTTATGAAAAAAAATTTCAATAAAATTCGAAATTTGTTGAAATTTCTTTAATAAATTTCAAAATCTGTTAAATAAAAATATTCAATGAATTTGAAAATTTGTTGAAAAAAAAATTTCAAAATTTAAAAAATTTTACGATTTCAAAATTTGTTAATAAAAAAAAACTTAAATGAATTTCGAAATTTATTAAAGAAAAGAATTTTTCAATAAATTTCGAAAATTATTGAAGACTTGAAAATCTTTTAATGCATTTCAAAATTCGTTAACAGAAAAATTCTTTAATAGATTTTGAAATTCATTGAATTACAAAAAATTGGGTGAAGGGTTTTTTGAATTATAGAGGATTGTTTTGGAGTTTAAAAATAATGTGGAGGTGCAAAGAGAAATGGGTAGAGGTGAACAAAGAAACAACTTGCTTCGGTTTGGAATAGTAGTTGCAATGACCCCAGACCATATTGGGCATTTTTGAAAATCCACATTTTCTTTGAAAATAGGACTAGGGTTGGAGAGTTGAGATTTCCCTCTTTGAGTAGAATTTAAAAAATCGCTACTTGGTTATTGCTTGTCACTCCTTTGTGACACAGAGTGGCTAACCTAACATGCACTCACATTTCCTTTCAATTTTGTTTCAACCAATCCCTTCACTTTTCTATCTGTTATGAACTATAAACTTTCAACTTATTTTTCAATGTGGAAATGGCATTACAAAAACTTGATATTTTGTAGAGTTTTTTTTATTCAAATCAATTTGCAAAGATGTTTTAACCTCCACAATTAAAGTCGCCACAAATTATCCACAGACAGTTTAGTGTGATTTTTAATATCAAATTTATATTGTGAAGATTTTTAACCTCTTTTATTATTGGAGGTTTTAAACTTTCTTTATTTTGAACTATTTTATTATAGAAATTACATCTATTTTTTCCATTTCTTTTGGTTAATACTCTATTCAATTGATAATCATCAAGGTTCTAACTTCCACCATTTGTATTTTAGCTTGTGAATGTACTAATTTATTTTGCTTGCATTATTTTTACATGACAAGCTATGTTTGAGGTGTTTATAAATATTTATTCACAACAATATTAATAGTAACAAAAGACATGACAAAATTCGTTCATTACGAATATATATCATTTCATTGTTAAAATTACTACAGCAACATAAAAGTAATTTAGAATGAAACGTAGTTACAAATTAATTCATAATTACTTAAAATTCATAATAAACTAGATATAGTTTAATCCTAAAAATTATCAAAAATTTCTTAAATGTTGTTATCAAATGATCTTCTTGTATTCGAAGGAGACTCAGATTCATTTGCATCATCAGCTTGCTGAAATGACAAAAAAAAAAATATCAAAGTGAAATAAACAATGACATAAGGTATAAATTTCTGCAACACCACAATACCACAAAAATAAGCTTCATATTCATCCGAAGCCATTAAAAGTCTCGGCCAAAACAACACTTCAAACTTAAACAACAAAGCTAAAATAGTCTGGTAACAATTATTTCTTCTGTCAAACATAAAAAATCACCAATATATAACCCAAAACAGTCCCACACACTAAATATTCAATGTTACACTTTCAGTATTTAATCAAAATTTTTACTAATCAAAGAAATATCACTATAGTAAGCATTTTTTTTCTATCCGTCAGTCTCAAAATCCTTATTATCCAAGGACTTCAACAATTAAAATAACCAATCTACATATTCATAACAACACCTTCCATCAATGCACGTTCAAGTCTTAACACAAAAAATTCTGATCAGAATTCTCAAGGCACCATCAAGCTTCAACTTAAAAAAAATCCATTATTTTATATATAATCATAAACAGAATGTATATTGCACTGTCCCAACAATTTGTCCATTACCAAACCTCATATTTTCGCACAAAACATCATATATAACTACCAATGTTTTACCACATACAAAATTTTATACCAAAAAAACATGTATCCATTGATTTTCAACAAGAAACAACCAATTTAATCCCTCAAATATACAATTATCATAACCATTTTACTACATATAAAATTCAGAATTTTCTAAACTCAAGCACTTATGCTTACAGTAATTAGAGTATATGAAGCATAATGCTTCAACTTATTTAGTAACTTACTTGTGGTTAAGGATGAAAGAAGGTGGTCAACTAATCAGGAATCTTTCCTTCCTTCATTATCATGTATGCTTTTAGTGCACTAAGAAGGTTCGAACATGGGATTCTAAATGAGTTAGGGCTGGTGCAACATCTGAAGAGGAAGAGGCAGTAACATTGTTCACAGTGCCTCAGCGGTTGTGCCGCCGTCACCAAAGGTATTCTTGTTGTTGAAAGGGCGTGTCTTTCCTAGATATTTGGGATGTTCAGGAGGATAGCCAAACTTGGTATAACACACATCGTTGCTATGCCAAACACGATCGCAATGGATGCACTTTGTCAGAGTGATGTTGTTTTTCTGGAAGCACAAATCGATAGTGTGTCTGAGGCTGCCAGAAAATTCACATTTGTGAGTTTGTTGTGTCCCCCATTGTTGTGGATGGCCTCAACCTTTACCAAAGACAACATTGATGAAGTGATTGGTTTCCATGGAAGAAGAAGATGGGTTAATTATGCTATTGGCGCTCATGTTGGGTTATCATGGAGAAAACACGATTAGAAGAGGGAAGAGGGTCAAGTAATAAGATTTGTGAGCGAACCATGGCAAAGCGATCATAAAGTCCTTTTAGAAAATGGATGATGAAATCCTATGAATGGTAGGTGCGAGTAGAGCAGGAACAAGGGGTCAAAGTTCGGTAGTTGTCCAACTCTTCTCAGAGTGATTTCAGATTGGTGTAGAAGTCGGTGACGAAGAGTGCACCTTGTTTGAGAGAATAAATTTCTTCCTGTAACTCAGTCATATGTAGCAAATCTCCCTGAGAAAAACGTTCACGAAGGTTAGTCCAGACATTAGTGGCCCGCTAAAGAACATAACACTTTGAGCGATTGAAGGAGAAAGGGAATTGAGAATCCATGACATTAACAGAGCGTTACATCTTTCCCAAGAGGGGTATAAGGGATCAATGGTTTCTGGGATGGGGATGGCACCATTGAGAAAGTCCATCTTGTTTTTAGAAATAAGGGCCATTTGGAAGGAATGAGATCATGACTGGAAATTGTTGGCAGAGAGAGGTGGAGAAATCTACGGGCAACACATCATTTCCTTTCTATTGCCTTAAAAGACAAAAGAGGCATCACTCAAACCTTATCTCTTTTACCGCCTATAAAAAAAGAGATATACTTTTCTACTATTTATTATAGATGAAAGGTACAATCTCTCGATTTACGAAGTAAGGCTAGACGACATATCATCCACACATCATCACAAACATCCAAACAACTTGAACATAACTACACATGGTGAACAACTCGCCAACCACTCAAAATAACTCGGGCAACGAAATACAGTTTAACTTATTGTGCAATTTACCAACGAAAATTATTAACAGATAAATCTGTCAATAATATCACTAAATAATTACCCATATATATTGTTGTCAGTAATTACCAATAGATATATCCTTCGATAACTACCGTCGAATTTATTTTTGGTAATTATTGAAAGATTTGATGGTCAGTAATTATCGGCCAATATATCCCTTGATAATTATCAACAGATTTGGTTGTCGATAATTATTGGGTCTGTTAATAAATATTTTCAACAACATTTTTACCGAAAAATTTTTGTTCGACAGAAATTCATCAAAAAACAGTCATTATTGACAGGTTTTTGCTGTTTCTGACGGATACCATTTTATAAATCCAATTTATTTTGTAATGCATGGAGATAATGTGATATGTGATCTTATGGTATAATTAGTTTTGAATAATAATAGGGTGACATACATTTATTAGTGTTGTCAAAGCAGGTAACCCGACTCGACCTAGCTTGCCACCACGGGTTGGTCACTTAGTGAGCTAACCCAATCCAACTCACCTACTAGCGAGCCAAAAAAATTCGAACCTGGTTCGGCCCACCATAGATTGATGGGTTAAACGGATTAACTCACTAATTCACTTAATTACAAGATTTTTTTTTCAAATTTTTGTTCGACAAAAATTCATCAAAAAAAGTCATTACTGACAGGTTTTTGCTGTTTCTGATGGATACCATTCTATAAATCCAATTTCTTTTGTGGTGCATGGAGATAATGTGATATGTGATCTTATGGTATAATTAGTTTTGAATAATAATAATATGGTGACATACATTTATTAGTGTTGTCAAAGCAGGTAACCCGACTCGACCTGGCTTGCCTACCACGGGTTGGTCACTTTGTGAGCTAACCCAATCTGACTCACCTATTAGCGAGCTAAAAAAATTCGAACCTGGTCCGGTCCACCATAGATGGATGGGTTAAACGGATTAACTCACTGACTCACTTAATTACAAGTTTTTTTTTTCAAATCCAAAAAAAAAAATACAAATTTTTTGTAATTGAAATTTAAATAAATTTTACTCTAAAATGATATTAAACTTCAAAGACAATTCAAAATAAAAAAAGTATTATGCAATCCAAATCTAATTGTCACCATGGATTCAATCTGGTTGAGACATATTCTAAGTGAAGGCAATTGAAAATTGACCTATATAAAAAAATTACAGGTTTTTCAAACTTAATTCAACTTGAATCCGTGGTGAGTCAGGTTGACCCACGTATTCTAACTTATTTTGACAGCACTAACATTTATATTCATTTAATCACATTATAAAGATAAAATAATTATAAAAAAGTGAATTTTTGTATTTTTAAAAAAATAATAAAAAATAATAATGTAAAAAAATTATGTATTAAGATATATTTTCTTATTAGTTTTGCCTCCCCTCCGCTCAACCTTATGTTCTCATTTTTCTTATATGTTACAAAATATATACCACCTTATTTTCTCTTTATTTGCCTTGTCACAATGGTAGTTTATTTTCTCTTTATTTTACTTTTTCAGTGTTAGTGGATTCATAGGACATTTTACACTGAATGTGTTCAATCCTAGTTACACGTGACAAATGGGCAAAAACTTTAGTTTATGATGGAAGATGATTTGAGAGAAAAAGATAAAAGAAAAAAATTAACAAAAACACTGAAGTCATTTACCTCATATATGACTTCCGCTTAATTAATAGAATATATTTTAATACATATAAAATTTTATATTTATTTATTTATTATTATTATTTTGGAAAATGTTTCTTTGACAACGGGATTTTGACAACAATTTGACAACGACAGGTGTCGTTCTGTCATTTGTTGTCAAAAATGAATTTATAAAAAGTTTAAAAAAGCTTTTGAAGGGCGATTTTGAAAGAAGAAATTTGGGAAAAGTTGTTTGCACCTTCAAAATCTTACGAAACACTCTGCTTTCTTTCTCTCACAGCCATTACGAAGCAAAAGCCCTTCATCTCTATCGAACCTTTGTCTCTCAAGCTCTGTCCGTGATAATGTCATATTTTACCATGATTTCAGTGATGAATCAAGAGAAAATGTCAACCCTTTCTTTACTTTTTACCTTGTAAATCCTAGTTTTCTTTTAGTTTTTTAAGTGGTTGCACCCCAAGCTTTAATGAGATATTTTGTTCACTAATCCTTGCTTTTATGTGCTTAATGTAATTGGAAGAAGTCTATGCATCAAATGAAGGCACTAGAAACCACGAATAGCAAGAAATGCAGCAAAAATGAAGAACCAGAATTTTGCTAAAGTCAGGCTCGGGCGCCCCTTTTTGGGGGCGCTTGAGCGCCAGCAGGTCAGAATGCCAATGCACCAATTCCTGAGTTTGACAGTCGCGCACCTGAGCGCCCCTTTTTGGGGGCGCTTGAGCGCCATTTTGCTGACAGGGCAGATTTGCCCTATTTCACAGAGAAACGCAAAGAGTTTTGGATCTTTTTGCTACTTAGACGCGTCTTCTCTCGTTTTGGAGCTCTTGGAGGTAGCTTGGAGCTGTGGGAACACTCCTTCTTCATCCTTGGGTCTCCTTTCTTCTTCCATTTCCACCGTTGTTGTAAGCTCAAGCTCTCCATTCATGGAGAGCTAGTTTCATTGTTGTTGGGGGATTGTTGTAGCCACTGAACTTTTATGTAAATAAATTTGTTTTGAATGAAAAGATGCCTCTTTCATTAATTGCTAGTGTTTGATTTCTTCTCTTAATGCTTGTTGTGAAATTGCTACTCATAACTTGATTTTAGGGTTGCTTAATATTGGGAAATGTTGGGTAAATCCGGACTTGGGTTAAACACCTAAAGGAAATAGTATCTAGGGATAGAACTAGGCCCTTTGGTTGTCTTAAAATCTCATTTCTTAATGCGGAACTAATTGTTAAGTTTTCCAAGGGATTGGAGCTTAATAAGGAAGTATAGACTCTTTCTACCAAGGGATTGGGGTTTGAGTAATTTAGTAGATTGACTTTGACAATTAAATGAAGAGGAAGTGATTTTATTTACATAAGAGTGAAGTCGGTGAAAGCATACCCCCAACAATATCATTCCATTGCATTTCTAATCTCTCCATTTCAAAGTGTTTGAGTGCTTAAGATCACTTTTATCATTTATGTTTTACAGTTACTTTAATTTCACCAAAACTCAAATTATGGAAACATTCTTTAGTCTAGGTTAGTTAGAAATTATACGATTGTCTAGTTACACGAGTCTCTTGGGAAACGATTTCCGGTCTTACCGGTTTATTACTTTAGACGATTTGGTACGCTTGCCAAAGTCCCAACAATCCGCCATCGAAGTGGTGTTTCTTCACCGTTTACCGTTGGTGGTTTTTTGGAGGTATTGTGTGGAGGAAGGCCTTTGTATTTGTCCGCATACGCTTTGTCTCTCTCTCTCATAGCCCTAACGAAAGGGAAGCCCTTCAAAGCTATCTAACTTTCTCTCTGAATCTATCTCCGCCTCCGAAGTCAACTTTGTTCACCGTTGGTCGTTGTTTGCATGTATTCTGTGGAGGTGTGTCCGCATTGAAGTGTTGCGAGAAAGTGTCGATAGGGGAGACCCAAAGGAGAACCAACTTAAAGTTTTCAAAAGACTGTCATAAGTAATACAAAACACGACATAATACATTAAAAAGTTTGAAAAACACTACAGTAAGGCATGTTGGGGAGCCACTATGTAATTTATGGGGAGCATGCATGAGGTTTTGATACAAAATATTTTCTGGCATTGGTAATCGCTTACAATGTCCTTGTAAGCGATTACAACAGCACCTGGGTTGTGCCATTGCTGAAAGGAGTCACATCCCACCCCACCCAGACCTCTTCTTGGTCTTCCCTTAACAGAGACATTCACCCCATGACAATCAGGCTTAACCAGGATTAAAAACTTTGGAAAATACTGCAGTAAGGCATGTTGGGGAGCCACTATGTAATTTATGGGGAGCACGCATGAAGTTTTGGTACAAAATCTTTTATGGCACTGGTAATCGCTTACAGTGTCCTTGTAAGCGATTACAGCAGCACCTCGGCTGTGTCATTGCTTACCTGTGTCTCTATACCAAAACTCCAACGCTACTCCCTGACTCTGGTAGAGGGGCTCCTCAGTGTGTGATGGGTACTGACTTGGTTAGAATTTAATTTATGAATTTGAGATTAATGGTTGTTTTTTAGGACCAACAACTGGTTAGGGGTTTGTAAGAGTGTTTTATCCAAGTGCATGTGTGAGGAAGAGGGACTTTGTCACTTATGTGCCTGTGTAAGCGATTACAGACAGACTGTAATCACTTACCTGTGCCTCTGTACCAAAAGTCCAACGCTGCTCCCTGACTCTGGTAGAGGGGCTCCCCAGTGTGTGGTTGGTACTCACTTGGTTAGAATTTAATTTATGAATTTGAGATTAATGGTTGTTTTTGAGGACCAACAACTGGTTAGAGGTTTGTAAGAGTGTTTTATCCAAGTGCATGCGTGAGGAAGAGGGACTTTGTCACTTATGTGTCTGTGTAAGCGATTACAGACAGGCTGTAATCGCTTACCTCTGCCTCTGTACCAAAAGTCCAACGCTGCTCCCTGGCTCTGGTAGAGGGGCTACCGAGTGTGTGGTTGGTACTAACTCTGTTAGAATTTAATTTATGAATTTGAGATTAATGGTTGTTTTTGAGGACCAACAACTGGTTAGGGGTTTGTAAGAGTGTTTTATCCAAGTGCATGTGTGAGGAAGAGGGATTTTGTCACTTATGTGCGTGTGTAAGCGATTCCAGACAGACTGTAATTGCTTACCTGTGCCTCTGTACCAAAAGTCTAATGCCGCTCCCTGACTCTGGTAGAGGGGCTCCCCAGTGTGTTATTGGTACTGACTTGGTTAGAATTTAATTTATGAATTTCAGATTAATGGTTGTTTTTGAGGACCAATAACTGGTTAGGGGTTTGTAAGAGTGTTTTATCCAAGTGCATGTGTGAGGAAGAGGGACTTTGTCACTTATGTGCCTGTGTAAGCGATTACAGACAGGTTGTAATCGCTTACCTGTGCCTCTGTACCAAAAGTCCAACACTGCTCCCTGACTCTGGTAGAGGGGTTCCCAGTGTGTGGTTGGTACTGACTTGGTTAGAATTTAATTTATGAATTTAAGATTAATGGTTGTTTATAAGGACCAACAACTGGTTAGAGGTTTGTAAGAGTGTTTTATCCAAGTGCATGTGTGAGGAAGAGGGACTTTGTCACTTATGTGTCTGTCGCTTACCTGTGCCTCTGTACCAAAAGTCCAACGTTGCTCCCTGACTCTGGTAGAGGGGCTCCCAGTGTGTGGTTGGTATTGACTTGGTTAGAATTTAATTTATGAATTTGAGATTAATGGTTGTTTTTTAGGACCAACAACTGGTTAGGGGTTTGTAAGAGTGTTTTATCCAAGTGCATGTGTGAGGAAGAGGGACTTTGTCACTTATGTGCCTGTGTAAGCGATTACAGTGCCTCTGTACCAAAAGTCCAACGCTGCTCCCTAGCTCTGGTAGAGGGGCTCCCCAGTGTGTGGTTGGTACTGACTTGACGAAAGCCATGACATAAAAAAAGGTAATAACTTCCACAAAATAGGCACCCAACCACCAACCAAGCGTAATGTCCAACTCAATAGAAAACTAAATGACTAAGGAAATCCCTCAACGTCCACACAGATTGCTCACCACTTCGACGCGTTCAAAAAATTCAAACAAAGAGAACAACTTCAAACCACAACGAAAAGCATGAATGGAGACAAAGATAACTTCAAACCAAAAACAAAACTTATAACCTAAAATGGAGAGAACTTCAAAGGAAAACCAAAACCTAAAATCGAGACCTGGAAAGTAATAGAGAGAGAAAGCTTCAAAGCAAAACCTAAAACATAAAATGGAGAGAGAGAAACCTTCGAAGGAGAAAGAGGACTGAAAAAGGACGGAGAGTGTTTTTGGAATAACACAAAGTCACCTTTTTCACAACAGTTTTTTAATTAAAAAAAAAATTAAAATCAACTAATAGAATGATGATGAGTGGCGTTGACAAATCCTTATAAAAAATTCGTTGTCATCGCGATCCTATTATTTTTTATAAATATAAAACTTATTATAACTATTTTATTTTTATAATACGTAAATGAATATTGATATGTCTTACCATATTATTGTCGTAATCAATATTATATTAAAGTTGTTCCTTTTAGATGATTTTACTGTAAGAAAAAAAAAATTAAATAAAATTGTTTGTATTAAAAGACTTTTTCAACAATACATTATATTTATAAATTAGTAACTTAATATAATTATATTTATAAATTAGTAATTAATAGAAATATGGTCACATATCATTTTTGTTTTTTTAAATTTTCTACATTTATTATTTTAATATAATTATATAATCTATATTACTTTACCGAACACACTACTTTTAAAAATCTGTGGATTTTAGTAATTTGTAAATAAATCCACTACCTTAGTAAATTTTCCTTAATAGAGTTATTATTTCAAGTCCAACCAACCAACGTTCATCTCGTTACTTGCGACCGAGACAGACCAAAGCACGCAGGAGCATGACTTTATAGGTAAGGGACACAGAAGCTGACATGTTATTTATTCCGTACATAATACATGTCTAAGGTAGTTGTTGTACCTTTCAACTACCTAGTAATCTAAGCCGCGGTTCAACGCCTTAGACACGCACCGGTAAATTGCGTCGGAAACGGACGCCACAGACACCTGCAACTTAGATTTAATCACATTGGGCAGTATGCTATTACTGTAACCGCTCTGAAGATCGCGGTATCTATCCCAAAGCATCACTCCCCCATAGTTGGGGGCTTGCTTCGCGTGCGGAAGCACCTGGCTGTTGAGTTCCTCCGGCGAAATATAACCAGCGCCGGCGCTGGGCGCTGCTGGCACGCCCACGAAGAGCGAGTTGTTGGAGGCGACCAAACTCACCCACCTGTCCCAGGAGTTCAAGATAGCGGGGATGCCACTTGCGATGGAGCAACTAGGGTTGTTGTAGAACTGAACGAAGATGTAATCGAAGAGTTCGGTGGCGATGGCTTTGCCGAGATAGTAGATTGGGTCTGTAGGGCACTGAGGGGCTGCCGACAAGTAAAAGTAACGCCCTGTCGTTTGTCGGAAGTAGTCGAGTTCCCTGGCAAGGTTGTCCCAGTAATCCTCCGTCCTTTCGATGTCGAAGTCGACGCCGTCCAGCGTGACGCTTCCCACTGGACCATAATTGCCGCTTAGGAAGTTGGTGTAGATGTAGTTGGCCACCTCCTTTGCATCCTCCGGCGAGCTTAGTGAGTAGTTCGGACTGTCTCCTCCAATTGAAAGGAGCACTTTGATGCCTTTCCCCTGTAACCAATACACAAAACATAAACAATGAATTATACTGGTGGTTTGAACATGATTTGAGACTGGGGAAGTAAAATTTTCTGAACTCTACCTGGCAGTATTTTATTTCGGACTCTAATTCAGTGCAATGTTTCCAGGCACCATTGTCGCAGTGACCGGCGAAGTTCCAAGCTGGGGTTCTCCCTGCACCGAACTGGGTGAGGAAAGCGAGGAGCACAATTTCATAGTTACCAGTGTCACATGTGCTTGTCAATGTGCCTTCGTTAAGGTTTTGTCCCCAGTACACGGCGATGCCACCTTTGTCAGCGCGTGAGGAAGAGAGAGCGGAAAGGGTTAAGAGAAGTGTGATCAAAGCTAGTCTTTGAGACGCCATTGCTGTCTGTTATAGCTTTCTTGTGAGTGTAAGAGAACTAGAACCAACCTATTTATACTGCCAAAACCTTGTTCAAACAAATGGTATCAATGATGATTTCCTTTTTCCTCAGTCACGTTTCTCACAAGAGAAAAAACATTAATCAATCACAATATAATTTGTAAAGCTTTTCATTTTGGTTGATATGTGTCATTATTTCGAACATCGTACTTTTGTTCTTTTATATATAATTACCTTAAAGCATTAATGCAACAATTCGTATTCTTTTTTGTTTTAATGTGTTTGGAGTCTACTTCTTTGGGTGATTCCGGATTCTAGGAAGTTTTTTTCTTTTTTAATTCTTAAAACTCTTATAATTTTACCATTTTTTTTAAGTCAATAATTTGGTTGTTAGCTTACGACCTAATTTTACTAGAGTTTAATATTAAAAAAATAAAATAATCTAATTTCCTACAAGAAAATAATTAAGTAATGATTAATTTTAGAGAAAAAAATAATTAATTTTTATAATAATTATTTATATATTAATTTATAAATTAAAAACTATAACATCCCTAATTTTAAATAATATTAACATTAGTAAAGGATTAATCATACATCAATAAAACTAGAACAATAAAAAAGAAAACATACACGAATTGAAAACATACATGAGTTGTTACTAGTATATAGTAGTATATACTAGAAAAGAGAAATAAAATTTCAATCAACAAAACTCTTTACACTTGAAAATTTAAAACGTAGCGAGATGTTTTCAAAAGAAAATATATTTATTTATTTACTTATAAGATTAATAAGATAAAGAAACCAAATCTACTCCTCAGCTCCATCTCTGTCGCCTAACATCTCTGTCGCCTAACAACTGATCTAAAGAAGGCTCCTCATCTACTTACATCATAAGGATGATAATTGGAAATCCAAGAAATAAACAAACACAAACATAGATAAAATGGTAAGCTATTGTTATCAAAGAATGCACATAAAATCATTTCCAAACATCAGTTTATACTAACAATGTTAACACATATTTACTCATCTAACTCTAGATTTGCTACAAGAAAACGTCAGATTTTCAGTGAAATATTACCGAAGGTCTTTAGGCCGTCGGTAATGGCTTGGTAACTTACCGAAGGATATATGTATTGATATCGAACTATAGAGACTTTGTCCCGGAGGTGGTGCAACAACAACAACATAGGCCTTTATGTATTGAATGTTCATAAAGGTATGTGATACTTGAATGCATGCATGCGGTTTTGGGGGAGTTTCCCTCGTGATTTAGGATTGTTGCATGTATGTTTGAACACTTGAATTCTGTCTAGGATGTGTTTCGATTCAACAATAATCGATTATCATTAGCTATAATCGATTATCTGCGCATTGGTTTGGGGTGTGGTTTCGGGAATAATCGATTATTTAGGATGATAATCGATTATCCTTTCAAACGTGATGAATTTGGGAATTTTCCACTAAGATAATCGATTATCATTGATTATCATTAATGATAATCGATTATCACAATGTATTTTATGTACAAGTGTATGTTTCGGGAATAATCGATTACCACTTATGATAATTAATTATCCTAGAGTATTTTTACTTGAAACAATGTGTTTTGATGAAGATTGAACGTGTACAAAGCCTGATGAGCTGTGGAACGTGATGATAACTAGAGAATGAGACTTAGTGGTTATGTTTAGGGTCAAGTTTGACTTGTGGTTGATATTGCAGCACGAGTGAGCGTTGCGATATACCTGAGTATGTGATTGATGAGCATGAGAGTGGAGGACAAGTCTACTTATTGTACTTAGTAAGTCCTGGTGCTATCTGCAGATAGGTGCTTCCTTTTGCCTTGTTTGCATTGGAAGAGTTGTTTAGGTATTGAGCCTTCCTTGTGTGGAAGTGAAAGTGTTTTCCTTGTCCTTGTGTGGCAGGATTACATGTTCCTTAGCTGGATTGCGGGACTACTTGATCCTATCTGTATGGGGAATCTATAAATGGGTCTCTAGGACCGACTACAATCGGTGAGGTAGGGTATAGAAGTGTGATTGATTATTTCCACTATGGTGTTTATGGTACGATGATGCTCATGGTGTTGTTCATAATTGAGATAGTCATGACGGTGGCGTATCTATGATGATGATCATGGGATTTGAGATGCTCCAGATGATGATATGTTGATAATGGTGTTACTATAATAGTTATAGTAGGTAGTTAGCTTATGTGCTAATGAGTGGGTAGACCGAGAGTCTATGTGTGAGATGTTAGTGATGACATCAGGGTCCAAGGATTGAGGATTGAAGATTGAAGATCAAGGATCGAGAATTGTGTAATTCATCATGATTAAGTTGTTTACGTTAGAGGATTGTGAATCTTGTTGTTATTCTTGTTAGGTATGGGGTGGTTTATGGTTGATATATTCATTGTGTTTATATCTTATTATTATCATGATTGTTTTATTGGTAGCACTAGTGCAGAATCGGCTTTTAACATCACCCTTAGACGTCGGTTAACGGGTGGCTCGACGTATATTAATGAACAGTGGCATTTTCGTAAATAAGTTGGTCGTACAGACGTCGGTTTAGCGGGGGCCCGACATCAATAATATTGTATACGTCAATTCCTCCCTAACCGGACGTCCATGGGCCTAACAGGTAGGTGAGAAGTCAGTCTTTTTCTGCTATTTTGACTTCGGTTACGTGGGGGACTGACGTCTATCTTTCTGTAATTAATGCTATTCACCTACCTGACAGAGACTTAGACGTCATGTAGTCGAGGATCGACGTCTACAATATTGTAGACGTCGACGACCAAGTTCATCGTCGTCTATTGGCCTGACCGGTAATTGAAAAGTCATTTCGTTCAGCGCTCTAGTCATCGACGCCCCGTGCGTCAGACGTATAATTGACCTGAAAAAGGTAGGTGAAAAGTTCTCTTCGACGTCGCATTAGTGAGGTAACCGACGTCTATCTGGCTGGAATTAATGATATTCACCTACCAGACAGGCACTTAGACGTCACGTAGTAGACGCCTGACGTCTATAATATTATAGACGTCAGCGCCCCAGGTCACCGTCGTCTATTGGCCTGACCGGTAATTGAAAAGTCATGTCATTCAGCGCTTTAGATGTCGGCATTAGTAAGGTAACAAATGTCTATAGTACTATAGACATCGGTTGTTTCATTAACCGATGCCTCAATTCATCTTAAATAAACTGCGAACTCCACTTACGCGCACATCATCGTCTTCCTCCTCTCCTTTTCTCTCACGCGACATTGCATTCCAGGTGTGTCTTTTTTTATTTATACCGTTTAAACTTTGTTGTAGTCCGATTAAATTAGTCTTTTAATCAGTTATGTTTTAAATGAACCGATTAAAATGTTTTTTTGTTGTTTTTAGTGCAGTTTTGCTCCTTACTTTGGGTAACATAGTACCACATTCTCCCATTGCTAGCTTCCTCACCAAGAAAACATTCGTCTTTTGGATGTCCGGTGGCGTTTCGACCCAAAATGGAACCTGAGTCATTGCTTAATTGTTGTGTCACCGTAATTTTTTTTCTTTTTGTGGTTGTAATGAAATTAGGCAAGGACCCAGGTTCCGTTTTGGGTTGAAATGTCATAGAATATGCAAAAGACGCAAACTTTTTTTGTGGGGAAGGTAGTAATGGGAGAGTGTTCTACTAGGCTATCCAAAGATAGGAGGAAGGCTGCACTAAAACACAACGACAATAGTAGACGTTGGTTTGTCACACCCCGACAACTTACAGGTAATATTAAATTACTCCAAGATAAGCACGCTTAACCATGAAGTTCTTATGGGTTAGGCTACCGAAAAGCAAATGCATTTTGTTATATGAGTAGCCAAATTAATTCCTTTAAGCTATCCTTCAACCTATAGTCCCATACCTATACAGTCTTTAGATCCCTCTTATTCCGGTGTATGTTCGATTCTTCCATGTGCCCCTTCTAGTGGAAGCCTGCCAGGAACCGCTCCTTGTCTGTGCTCCCCGCACATCGTGCCTCTTGCACCAGTGATCACTCCCCGCCCTCGTTAGTGCTCGAGTGTCACAGTTAATGCCAACACCAACGTCTATACTGACTTAAGCCGTTGGTTAATGCTATGTTCGATGTCAATGTAGTGCCTTAGACGTTGGTTATGTCCATGTCTGACGTTTATATAGTGCCATTAGACGTTGGTTGGGGCATTAATCGACGTTCTATGACATCGGACTTAACTCGATCCGACGTCTGCATAGACGTCGGTTTTTTGGAGATGCGACGTCCCATTAACGTCACCCGTATAAATGTCAGTTGTTGATTAAACGTTGAAAGCCCAAAATAGCAGACGTCTAAAGTCGTTTCTGCACTAGTGTAGCTTACTCCATACAAGTTTGTGTTTGTGTGTTGTGAATTATATCATCGGCGATGATTGTATAATGTATTATACGTGAGCATATGATGTTGCAAATAGTGTTGAGAATGATAGATGCGAGAGATGACAGAGAATGAACTTGGGATTTTATTTGAAGTTATTACGTTTGAACAATGTAATTGAAATTATTTTATTTCCTTCGTTATTTCAATGGACAAGTATTTTGGAATTATTATGTTTTGAATAAATCATGCACAAGGATTTTGAAAATACTTTTCTACGCTATGTTAAAGTTTGAAATTTACCGATTTTTTAATAACTCGTGACATCCTAGAGTTTGAGGCATTACTGGGTACGTGATCAGAACTACTGATCAACAAGGAACATACAAGAAGACCGAGAAGGCACAAGCGACTGTAAATGTTCACGTGCATGTAAGAAAATGTATGGTTCAAGAAAGAGTAAAAACTTACTTACTCGTTTTAGAAAATTGATCGGAAATAAATGAAGGCCTTGCTGCCATGATCATAGAGGTACTTCCTGATCTTCAGAAGGATAAATTGGGAGTTAAAACTAGAAAAGAAAAGGAAAAGAATGCTCGATAAATGAATTCTAGCGAAATGATCGGTATTTTAAGTAGAGACCTTTTAACCAATTTTGTTTATACCCTTTTGTTTTATTTTAATATAAAATAACCTGATCTCATTATTTAAAATACTTTATCAACTCTTAGAACTCTATTTTTTAGATTTTGATATTTAAAATATTTTCATTATGAATAAAAATTTATAATTAATTTCTAAATTAGAATCTAAATTAGACCAATTTAAATACTCATCCATAAATCGATTATAATTTTTTATTTATAATAAAGATTAATTTAAATACAAAATTTTTAATTTATAAATTAGTATTTAAATTAGCCATTAAAGTGACTAATAAGTTTTTTATTTTTAATTAATGGTTATTTATTGAACTTTTCATAGGATTTAGAAACTTTCAAGGTATAATTTATATGTATTATTTAAGGTGATTTTAATGTTATTGAATTTTTTCTAATATAGTTCCTTATTTCTTTTAAATATTTTTCTATGATCTTTATATTTTTGAATATATTTTTACATATTTTTAATCTTATAAAAACATCATCATATTTTTTTTGGTATTTATTGGACTATTTTTAATTTTATTACGTTCTTTAAATTAAAATAAATTAAGAATGCAAATTAAAATAATAAATATGTTAAATAAAAATTACATATATTAAAAAAACAAAAAGAAAACAAATTTATATAACAATAATTTAGATTAAGAAATAAAAGATTGTAATTCACGGAAATGAGTAAAATTAAATTTGATTAATACTCATTATGCTAATTTATTTAAATAAAATAATTTGCTCAAATATAAAAAATGTATAAAATACTTTTTAAAATAAATAAAATTATTAAAAAATTTAATTCTTTAAAAAATATCTTAAATTCAAAATTATATAATAATATTTTTGTTTAAAAATATAAAATCAATTTGTACAATGAAACATATTTTTTTATTATTGTTTATAGTTATTAAATCACAATCTTTGCAATAATTATAACTATAAAAATAATGAAATTATTTATGTAAAGGATAAATTAATGTAATTAATTTTATATTAAAATTCCGGCAATTCCACGTGACCGTCATTCTTATCAGTTCAGTCACTAATGATGGTCACGGCCAGGCTTTAAATTTGTGCACGTTTTTCGTGTGAGGGTTTCCTAGCCAGTCGTTCCCTCATACTTATCACATAGTACACTTACCACATGGTACGTAGTGTAATATTATTTTCTTTTTTTCTAAAATCCTTTTTTTTTTCTCCAACTTTTATAAAAACTTTAATGATATGTTTAAATTTTATTTAGTAAATTTAGTTTTTTTTTAATTATGTTGGATTGGTATTAGATGTATATTATAATTTATACATCAAACCACCTTATCTTTAAGTAAAATGATTTGATATATACATTTTAATAAAAATCTAACGTTAATGTAAAAAAAAAAAAAAACTTAATAAGATAATTTTTAAAAATTAAATAATTAAATTAAATAAATTGATGGATTTAATTGAATTTCTTTTATAAAAATTAGAGGATAAAAAAATTTTAACCTATTTTTTTCTTCTTAATGTGTATTATTTTTTTTATTATTTTACAGTAAATAAAAGAATAACTTTTGTCCGTTATTTTACTTTAAAATTTTTATTTTTATTTTTAAAAATTGTGTTTCACTTTTGTCCTTTTAAATTTAGACCTATTTGTTTTTCTATTAGAAAATGTAGATTTCACTCAATCTAAATATTAAAACTTATTTTATCACTTAAATTCTAAAATTCATACTTTTATATTCGATTAATCGAAAAACTAATCTAAATAATCCATTTTGATATTATTTTAATACATTTAAAAGCTCTCATACCACCCAAAAATCAAGATAAAAGGAATTGTTATAAAGAATTTCATTATTTTAAAATATACCATCTCTTTAGAAACTATTTTTCTAGAATCATTTTCCTTCTCTATAAGGGTTTTTACATTCTATTTAACTGTTTGAAGATCGGAGACCGCCTGTGTGATCCTCATAGTGAGATCTTCAAATATAACTGACTAAGTCAGTTTTCTATCTTTTTCTCTAGTTTCACGTTCTTCAATGCATGTGGTGGGGTTTTTCTTTGTCGCATGTATGGTCTGACTTTTCTCTTAGGTTCTCTACTGATCAATGTGATTCTAATGGCATCCCATGATCATGTTTTCATTGTCTATAGATGTTGTTTGGTTTCTTGGAGATGAGTGAGCAGAGTAGAGTTCTCTAGAATTGGTTGAAGTTTCTAAAAGGTAAGGGAATCTAGATGTTTGACTTTGCTTTAAATCATGTTTGCGGTATGAATTTAGTATCTATATGAATTAAATGTAATTGTGACGATTGTTTTAGGACTGTTAAACTCAATTCGGTCGCACAAAAAGAGAACAAAGTACTGATTTCCCCACTAATGTAGTATAGGGGTCAACCAAGGATCAATCCAAGGACTCAACTAAAATTAAGCTTAAAGTGTATAGTTAAATCTTGCTTTTATTTTCTAATTACTACTAACTACTAACCGACAACGTGGGGAAAAGAAATTAAATTGAAATTTAAAAGGAAAAGAATCAAAATAAAAACAAAATCTATTAAAAGAAAACAAGAAAGTAAGTAAACAGAACCTAAGATAAAATAATAGAAAAAAAATATAGAATATATTTATACCTAAACCAGAAACTAAAATTAATTTTATTATGATTACCTATGTACAGAGGAAGAATGACTTGAATATGAAAACAAAAGTTTATGTATTCTAAAAGCAATGAAAAAAGAATTTCAATAACAGCATATCCTAAACTAAAGCAAAGCAAAGATAATCATCATTTCAGAATTGGAACTAAGAAACAAAACTAAAATATTGAAAATAGGAAACAAAAGAAATTCAATCAACTCAACAAGAAAATACCTAATCTAAACTCATTACAATACATTCAGCAAATGTAAAAAAAATCACAGGACTAAACTAAATGCATATACAGAATTAAAATCACAAGTAAATGCACATTGATGTGAATAAATGAGTACTGAGAGTTCTCAGGAAGACATCCTGTTAAGTGAATCCCACCTTGGGGTATTCTGGTTCATATTTCAGAACCTTAACTGACTCTTCTCACTCATTCCTCCAACCAATGTACAGAACACAAGAAACAAAAATATAACACTGATGAATCTTTATTTAATGGAATCATCTCTGACTCGAGAAGACATCTCGATTAATAATGCTCATTATGGAGTCATTTGATTCCAGAGGAATCATAAAATTTCAGAGAATCAGAATCCAATTCATTTTCTAAACAATAACAAAAATCAAAAGCAAGAACAAATTTAACACAAACAAGGATACGAAAAAGTACACATAACAACTTTATTAACATGACAAGAGAAAATTACAAACAAGATAGCGGAGATCACCGAATGAGAAGCTCACAGATTGTCACGGTTCCATGAATCTCATCAGCGAAATCTAGAATCACGAACAGGATCCCCCACTCTAAGAAAAAGTAAAAACCCTAAACTAAAACGAAATGAAAAATTGCAGAGAGTCTAAAAGTGTCTCGGTCTATCTATTTACATGGGAGAAGCCCCTTTTATAGGGTCTAAAGAAAAAGGAAAATAAAAGAAGAAAAATAGGAACCTTGCTCGCTACAAGCTTTTCCTCGACGTTTCCTTTTCGCAATCGGACGACCAACCTTCATCATCTTTCCAGCTGTTTGATCCCCTCCACGTGGCAGCTCCAGTCAGATCGCGAGTCATCTTCTTCAGCTGCTCCGGTCAAGATGTGCTTAAGCTCTTGCTTCTCTTGTTCTCTCTTTGCTTTGACCTAGCTCTGGAGCTTTCTTTTTCTTCCTCAGATGCTCGAGAGAGTTCTTTATTTTGCCAAAATGAATTACCAATCATAGATCCCCTAGCAGTTGCAATGCCAAAACGCTGTCGTTCCACTAATTGGAATCAACCTAGCGACCCATTTCCAACATAACAGCAACAAAACAATTAGTCCATGTGCATCAGCATACCATGTTTCTTTCAGATCAGAACATCACCAGCCCAATTCTTTTCTTTGTTTAGTGACTCGATCCATATTTGCTGCAGCAGCCAAAACCAAAATATCAGTAGCAGCGGCGTGCAAATCCAGTAGTGCAGAATAGCCAGCCCAATTGATCAGCAGCGTACAGAAATCAAGCCCTAAATCTGTGACCAGTAGCACAACTCAGCACTTGCAACTTAAAGCATGGCATCAGCACCAACATAGCCCAATCTTTCTAAAGCTTTCTCTATAATAAAAAGAAATTGAATTAGGACTATCAGCAATTCTAAAAGAGTATTAAAAAAATAAAACCTATTTAAAAAAAACTAAAGAGCAGAAAAAGATTAATTTCCTAATTATTAAAAAACTCTAAAAATTATACCTAAAAACCTATTTTTAACTAAAATTTCACAAAATCTAAGATTTAATAGAAAAACCTAAAACTAATCTAATTCTATACAATTAAGAACAAAGATCAACTAAAAATCAGTTCTAAACATAGAAAAATAAGCAAATTTAGAGTGTTATCAAGGACTCTTTGTGTTTGGATAATAATTATAGATAATATGATGTTTGTATACTTTGAGTGGTGTGATTTTGATATGTTGGTGTTGTTATAATTGCATGAATTGAAACTGAATTAATGATTGTTTTTGGTAGGAGTGTTTATTGGATGAGTAGTTATCAAATACCTAAGTTTTGTGGTTGAAAAAGGGGGGATTTAATAGGCAAGTTTGTGAGATAAAGGGTGGGTTAGGAAATTTGATGTTTCATGTTTGGTTACATGCTAATTGTGACTTATTAGCACCTTGAGTTGGTAAAAATATGATAGGTAAAATGGTATGGGTCAATATAGTGGTTTTAGTAGGTTTTAGGTTCAATCTCAAAAGTTTTGATAGGTGTAAATATAAAGGAAGCAAGTTTGATGTAAAATTGAATGTTTAAGACTGTCTTTGGGTGATTAAAAATTGTTTTGAACTTTGAGAATGGTAGGAATCTGATGCAAGAATTATTTGATAGTTGATAGGTTAAATTTAGCTTGGTTTGGAGCTAGTTTTAGGGATTTTGAATAATGAGATTCTAAATTGAGGGTCTGGATTAGAAGGAATGTCCTGGGATCTATTATTGAGTCATTTAAGACTTGTTCATACCTTTAGTTTGCAGAGTTTTGAGTTAGAAAGTGTAGATTTGAGTTTAGGTACTTTTGGAGTTGTCATATGTGTTTAATGCACCTAGTTTGGGTTTAATGATCAAAGAGGTACCTTGTTTTAGTTATAAACGTGTTTGTATATCAATTATAGTGTGTAAGAAACCCTTTTGATCATTAGAACAAGTCTCAAGTGAATCAAAGCCCATGAAAACAGTGTAAGAAACCCTTTTCATATCATTAGAACATGAGAACAATTCTTGTGTTATTGTGTGATTTCTGATGACTTGTATGGTGTTTCTATTCTTTTAATGTATGATAAATAGTCTCATGTATTGGTGTACTATGTGAATGTGAAGTGATATCAATGATTTCAATGTTATGAAGGTTAGTTCCAAGGTGGAACTTCTTGGTGTGATTTTAAGTGTGTTAGAATGAATGCAGGTAGCTCAGTCTTGGGGGTTTTCCTGACACTCTAATGGTCATACATTCTCACACAGAGAGGTTTGACACATGTGGTGAGAGTAGTAGGAGGTCTTAGTCTTGGGTGCTTCTAGTATGATCCAAGGCGTGGAACAGACTAACCTTGTGAGTGTGGTAGGATGAAATCCATTGCCAATGGCTTTGCAAAGCAGTAGAAGCCACCACAAATGTATAACCTTCCATAGCTCGACATTCATTTTAAGCCCGGACAATCCATTCATAATATTGTATTGCATAAAGTGTTGGGTGATTGTGTTGTGATATGTTTGCCTTATGTATAATGTTTAAATATGTTTATATATATCATTAATTGTTTTGAATCTAGCTTACCCTTACTTTTGTGTTGTCTGTTTTTGTGTATGTTTTCTCTTTTGCGATAATTACCTTAATGGTGTGAACTTAGGGAGACATTATTTACAGTTGCTCCAGCGAGAGGTGAAGGTGAAACAGTTGGGAAGTCAGATGGTTCTATAGGTATAGAACTTGTCTTTCGTAGGTTTGTTTTCTTATAGTAGTTCCATTATCATATATGTAATATTCATTTTAGTAGTATTTTACTATTAAAAATGGGATGTTACACTAATGGTATCAAAGTAGTTCGTCCTAGGATGCCTATGAGTTGTGGGTTTATCGTGTCTTTCCTGTGGAAAATTGAATCTAAATGGTATGGTTTACCATGTTCTCTAAGTCTAGAAAGTATAGTTATGTATCTAAATGAAATTATTAGGAACAGAAAACGTCTTGATAATAGTAGTGAGGGTGCACACTCATGACTCGATTTCAGAGATGATTTTCCTTTCTTAATTCTGAAGGTTTGGGAAAAGAAAAAGTTATGAATATAGTTTTGTTGTCTATAGTGATTCTTGTCATGTTCTTGCCTTTGTGATAGTGTATTATGCTTTATAGTGGTAAAGGAATGCAGATTCAAGGAAAACTTGACCTGCATACTTTCATTAGAATTGGTTAAAGCCTTTGAGACAAATTCTTGCCTCGAAGAGAAAGAGTTGGAAGATCAAAATTTTTTGAGTTTCAAGGAATGTGTTGAAAATGATATGGCTTAGTTTCTCACACCAAAAGGGGCGGGGAGGGGGGAGGTGAATTGGTGAAATGTAAAATCATAGTTTTTTAAAAATCTTTTTCACAAAAGGATGATCTTTCAAAAGTTTCTTGAATAACAAGGAATAAGATTTTTCAAATGCAGCGGAACACAGTTGATTATGTAAAAAATAAAGTCGACTTTGAAAATAAAAGTGCAGGGATAGAGAAATCAAACGCGGGTTTTTATACTGGTTTGGCCAAACTGCCTATATCCAGTGTTCTTCCAAACCCAAGAAGTGAATGCACTATAATGATCAAGGTTTTTACAACAAGGCTTTTATATCGACCTCCACGTCAAAATATAAAACACATCTCTAACCCTCTAATCAAAATATAGGAATGTATAAACAAAGAACAACAACAAGATGTCCCCTCTCATGCAGTTCTCAATACTTTGAACAATCCTCAATGTCCAGAACGCCACACGTCCTCTTCCTATAGTCACAATAGAACAACAACAATCTGTACAAGATTGAGAGAAAAATTGATCACGTATCAGACACCTCAAGAGCAGGTTGATCAGGTCATCAAAGCACAAGAAATCTTGCTCGTCAAGCAATCACCGAAGATGAACACCACGATCTTCTTGATGAATTCTTGGAGCTTTCACACATTCTACAAGAGATCAATAATCTAAAACAAATCAATCAAATCGTTAGAATCACAAGTCTCTGTAGAATTCAAATTCTCATCTATATATAGTTTTCCATAAAACTAATGCTCCTAAGTCGACTTTGCTACTAATAGAGTCGAATATACTCAGACAGTTATAACACATAGCAATAGTCAAAGAAATTTATTTATTACACAATTAATGTAGTTGATTACTAATAAATGCTTGGTCAATCTCATTTAAAACATATCCATTAGACCAAATAAGACAAGCATTAACAAAATTTCAAAACATAACAGACTAAGTCGAATGCCTTGCGCACATAGTCAACTTTGTAACAGTATAGTTTTGAAAAAATTCTTTCCAAAAATACTCACAGCACACTTTGAAAAATTTTGTGCAAAGCCACGAGTTTTAATCGACTTACTTCATAATGAAGTCAACTTAAAACTGTTGTTTTGCCACACAATTTAAGTTCAACAAAAGTGCATATGATTTTCGTTTTTCAAAACATCTGTTATGCAATCACAAATAAGATCTCATGTAAAACAAAGTGAATTGCATGCTATGACAGAAACAACACCAACATGTTCTCATATAATCATAAACATGAAAGCTATGAACATGTAACACATATCAACACATATAAACACATGTGTTATTAATTATGTGTTGTCATCATGAAAAATCAGAAGCTCTGAGATTGTAAGGTTTAGCTAAACCAGTGCTTCCCCTATCAACAATCTCAACATAATGGATTAAGATGCGAGGAGGTAGACGTGTCGCTTTCGTTTCAAGAACAGAGTTAGAGGAGTAGAAATCACAAGTTACCAAGAAGAGTTTGGGTAAGCATTGGTGAAGCAAGGTTTGAGAAATAAATTGGTTCTGTGTGTTAGTAAAGTCAAAGGTCATAAAAAGGAAGGTGTTGGTGAGCAATGGAGTAGTCATGGTTGAGAAGGAAACATGGTTTGGTATAACAGTGATGTTTGAGGTCTTAAGAAGAAGAGTTTGAGAAGTAGTTGTGTAGGGCATATACAGATTTAAAGAGAGTTTAGTAGAAGGCGGAATTTTGAAGTTTAAAGAACATGAAGTCTTTGAGGAAGGTTGAAGTATTGTAAAGGTTTTGGCCTAAGTAATAATTAGAAAGAGGTGGTTAGATATTCTCAATAAGGGGATGCATCAGAGTCAAGTTTTGAGGGATGTTTTAAGATTGGTGGTTTGCATAGACATAAAGTTTGACCTTAGGTTGAGGTGGAAGATTTCAAGCATCGAAGAAAGAGGCACATAGGAAAGTCAGTTTTGAAAGGAAAGGTAAAACCAGATAATTAAGGACACTGTGAATGAGGAAAGGAGAAGAAAGGTTTCGAAATAAATAAAAGGGGTGTCTACAATATAAGTTGTTGAAGTAATTATCAAGATGATAAGAGAATTTGGGTTGGTTGAGAGGTTCATGAATTTGAAGCTGTAGGTTGAGTTGAAGTCAATTTTCATCAGGTGTGGTTTTATGGTGGTGTTGAGTGACTAGTTGAGTTTGATTAAGAGAGAAGTAGATGTTGGATGTTGAGTTAAGGAAGGCAGTGAGTTTGCTAGTTCAAATAAGATCAGAAGGTTGGTGTTGCGAGTTAAGGGTATTATGAGGTTTAGAGGATTAAAGGCAAGCTTGTATTTTTGATGATTCTGAGTTAAGGGGGTAATTCTTTAAGAAGGTTTTAAGTGAAGTGGGTAATATTTGTTGTGGCAGTGGTTACGAGAATATTGTTAGGTTGTGTGACACATTTTCAAAGGATCAAAGGATTCAGGTTTGAAGAATATATGAAATCATTTGTTAGTAAGATTGGAGTATAAACTTGTAAGAGGCTTGATCATCATCCAGCTTTGTTCTAGTACTTTTTGGTCTCTCGAAAGTGTTCCTTGTTTTAAGGAAAAGAAAACAGTGGTGGGGCATCAAGTTAGGGTTAAACAAAGGATGAGGATAAGTGTTATGTGAACCAGGGATGTTTGACCAATGCAAGTGAAGGATAAATGGCGTTGTTCCTTTTGTAAGTTTAGGGTGTGATCGCAAGAATGGTTTGTTAGTCTTAAAAGCATTTTTGGGTGGTTTAAGGTCTTCAAGGGAAGTGTCGTGTTTCAAGAAGGAAAGTCAGGGTTATACATCAGCTGTGGATCAAGTAGGAAGTGAAGAAAAAAGGTTGTGAGAATCTAAAGAGGTTAACATGGATATGTGAAGAAGAGAAGATGAGGTCCTTGTGATGTAAGAGTTTTAGGTTGGTGTTTGAAACAAAGCTAATGGTAATAACTTCTTTTGGATGATTCTTGTGAAGGGTATAAAGTACAAAAGGCATGTGATTTTTTGGTGGAAAAAGTAATGGTTTGGACTCAGTGTAATCGTCAAAACAATTACAAGTTTGATGGATCTCGAAGAGAAATAGAGTGCAAGTTGGAACATCCGGGTATAACTGTTGGCAGACGAAAGTTGTTTTGGAAGGTCCGTTTTCAAGGAACATAAACAATTTTGAGGAACACAAAATGGCAAGGTTTTTTGCAGAAGAGAGGAGTTCTCAGGGTTTTAGTAAGATCATAGTAGTTTTGAAGGAGGTTCGTGAGAGTGATCATTTTCGGTTACAGTTGGTGTGAAGAGAGTATCCGGTAAACAGAGGAGTAAGGAAGTATGGAATCAGAGTAGCACAACGGATGTTAGTGGGCAGGTTCTTGTCAGAAAGTGGCATGTGTGAATCGTTTTCTTAATCATGGGTTAGTGGTTTGTAAAGAATGAGCTTTTATAACAAGGTAAGGATGTCATTGTGTGTTTTGAGTTGAGAGTATGTGTGGTGATCTTCAAAAGTTCTAAGTGAGATTAGATATGGAAAATTAGGTAAGAGGTAGAGAAAATAAAGAGAGTCTACGGTTTCAATCTGTAGTGTCAACTTTGAAATCATAAAGTGTTATAGGACGTTGAACAAGGAAAGTGAGTCAATGTGATGAAGAAGAGAAGCTGAGTTTTGGTTTCAAGTTGTAGTGTCAATCTTGAGGTGAAGAAGCATTGACAATAGTTGGAACAAAAAAAAGGTTCAAGTTGTTTGTTTGATAAGGGCAGAGAATAAGAGTTAGCTGAAAAAGTGTGAAGACTAGTTGTTTAAAGCGAATGTGGTGAATAGAACTCATTAGTATAGTTGAAGAACTATAACTGGTGAGTTTCTCAAAGTGGTTGAACTAGGGTGGTTGGATAAATCCTAGTTTGACAGGTATCTTAAGGTGGATAAGTACTGATCAAACTAGCGATTTCAAGTTGAGAAGGATATAGATCCAAGTATGGGCCGAATTAGCAAGTTCAAGAAGTGAAGATGGAGTACTCAAGTTGGTTTTGTCATGACAACGAATAAGAGTTATAGTTTGGTAATAGGATAGCATAGTTGGAAACTATGTTACTAAAGAATGAAGATCAGTAAAGCAATGTGAAGTCATCAAAATGGTTGGGTTTAAGGATAATCAAGAGTGTTAACAGTTGGTAATAAACTAGAAGTGTGAGTGATCAAGTTAATACTAGGGTGTTTGTTAGAGGAATTAAGAGAAGTCAAAAGAAATTATTAAATGGTTGTTCAAAAGTCAAGGCTAGTGGAAGTTTTAGAAGAGGTTCACAAGAGACAGTGAAAAATATATGAGGGTTTGGTAGTGTGGCAAACACAATATAATTGATTATTTGATAAAAAGGTTCTTAAAAGATGAGGTTTAAAGGGTAAAATTGTTTTTAGAAAAATGGCTAGACCAATTTACACTATTGAACACTAGAGCATTTTAGCACATAGGCAAGGTTTTCCATGTCAGTAAAATTGTTGGGGAGTAGTGTCTTTGTCAAATAGGTAGTTGTGATAGATAATGGGAGGACAGTAGGTTATTCCTTCTATCCGATGAGTGAATTTTCGTGGACGAAAATTTTGCTTGTTGGAGAGAATGAAAAACCCCAAAAATGGAATTTTAGAAGTGATGATAGTTTAAAAATAGTGAGACTCGGTTATTTTAATATTGAATGGTTTATTTATAAATAGTTTTTTTATAAACAAGTTTCATTATTTTAAAACGTACCATCTCTCTAGAAATCACTTTTCTAGAGTTCTCTACCTTCTCTCTAAGTTTTCTCGCTCCTAAGTCATCTGTTTGACGATCAAGAGGTGTCTAGACGATCACGACATCAAGGCCTACAAATCCAACCGATCAATTTCTGTTTTAGAGCAAGTAAGTTTCTACTCATTTTCTTACCTCTTTGCTTCGGTCAATGATCATGCATAGAAACTGTTATGCATGTATCGTTTAGCTCTCTTTTCTTGTTCTTGGTGAATTTAGAGTTCTATGAACTCTGTCCGTTTCTAACTTGGTGTCTCGTAGGTCCGTTTAGGAATTTCTTGTGTTTCAAGCGACCGGTCGGACGTTTCTGTGGGTTGAGCTGTTATTTTGAGGTAAGGGAAGCTAGACCTTATCTTAATTGTATTTATAGTGTAAATTTTGTAATTTTATAACTTTTAGACGTTTTAGTAGAAATTGGGTTGGAGTAAAGTTGACATATGTGAAATTTGTGTTTTTATGATAGGGTGTTAGTGTAAATGATATGGGAATGCATTTGCTGCTATATACTATGTTGTTTGTGTGTGATGAGGATCTTTCATTGTTTGAAACAAAATTCAAGTGGTGGTAAGAGTAGAAATTAAGTTTCTTAGAATTTAAGCTTAAAAGGAAGGGGTCTTAGGTAGTTAAATTTAGAAATAAGTATGGGAATGTTATGGGATTTGTTTTAGTATTGTCATGAGGTAATTTAAAACTTGTTAGGAGGGTTATATGGTTAAAAACTGTATGAAATAAAAAGGATAGTTTATAGGGGATGTTTTCAAGCATTTTTGGTGTAAAAAGAGGGTGTTGAGTAGTGAAATGGTGAGGTAAGATGTCTGCACTATTTTGGAAGGTTTGAGGTATGTTATCACACCTATTAGGAGGTGTCTAGATGATTAAACTAGTAAAATTTGTTCTGAATGAAAAATGACTTCATAGGTTGAGTTTATAGTCGATTTTAGGGGTTTTAAGTAAGTAAAGTCTAAAGGGAAGGACTTTGAACTGAAATGAACATTTGGGTCTACCTTTGGGGTAATTTGTAACTGTTTTGAGTGAAGAGAATGGTATATAGCTAATACAAGAATAGTTTATGGTTCATAGGTGCGGTTTAACTTGATTTTAGGCTAGATTTAAGGGTTTTAATAAGTGATATTTTGAATCAGGAGTTCTGGGTTATAGGTAATGATTTGCAATCTTTTATTGAGTCAATTAGGACCTGTTCAAATGGTTAGGTTGCAAAAATTTGGTGTAGAAGGTGAAAATATGAGTTTAAGTGCTTTTGGAGTGTCAAAAATGGTTTAATACACCTAGTCTTGGGTTTAATGATGAAATGGATGCTTAATTTTACTTATAAATGTGTTTTCCCATAAATTGTAATGTTTAGAAAACCCCTTTGATCATTAAAAAAAGTTTCAAGGCCATCAAAACCCCTTTGCGTTTCTTTGAGTCCACTACCATGGTTTTTTTTTTTTTGAAAAAAATTAGAACATCATGTCATGTATATATGAGTTCACTTCTACCATGTGTTTTTTAGTAAAAAAATTTAGAGCATCATTTGTGAAAAGGTATCAAATTAAATTGAAACTAATCCATGTGCACCTTCATTCGTTAAAAGTAGAAGTAAAAATGCTCTAGGAAACCAATATGATATTGGATGGAAATTTGGGTTTGATATTAATGGTAATGGAAGAAAATTTAAATGTAATTATTGCTCAAAGATTGAAAGTGGAGATATATTTTGATTTAAGCATCATCTTGCTAGAACTAGAGAGGATTCTTAACCTTGTGCTTCTTTTTCAAATGAAATAAGAAATTTGATGATAAAAATAGTTGTTGAGGAAAATAATGCTTCATCAAAGAAAAGAAAGTTAAATAACATTGATGAAGATGACGAAGAAAGTGAAAGTGTTGAAAGAGGACACAAGATATTCAGTTTTAAAGGAAAACAAAAAGTTGCTACTACTACCAAGGGGGGAGTTCAAGCAACTATAAATTAAATGATGAAAAAAGGATACAAAGAAGAAGTTGATGCTCAAGTGGCTGAACTCTTTTACACCAGTGTAATTCCTTTTAATGTAATTAGAAATCCTGCCTTTGCAAAGATGTGTGAAATGATTAGTAAGTATGGAATTGGATAAAAACCACCATCTTATCATGATATTAGAGAGAAGCTCTGAAAGCAAGCTGTGAACAAAACAGATGCAATCCTTGAGGATTATAAGGAGGAATAGAAGAGAACCGGATGTACAATTATGTCTGATGGTTGGACGGATAGAAAAAGACATTCTATTTGCAACTTCTTGGTGAATAGTCCTAAAGGGACGATTTTTGTTTACTCACTTGACACTTCAGACATTTCAAAAACAGCTAATAAAGTTTTCAAAATGTTAGATGATGTTGTGAGTTTGTTGGAGAAGAAAATGTTGTTCAAGTTGTCATTATATTGGACTCCATGCGCAGCACATTGCATTGACTTGATATTTGAAGATTTTGAAAAAAAAAAATTGAAGGCCCATGAATTGACCATTAAGAAGGGAAGAAAGATTACCACTTACATTTATGGAAGATCAATATTGATTTCCTTTTTAAAAAAGTTCACTAAAGGTAGAGACTTGATAAGACTCGGTGTGACTAGATTTGCCACGACTTATTTAACTCTTGCTTGTCTTCATGAATTGAAGGCATCATTGTTGACCATGTTTAGCTTTGAGGAGTGGAAGACAAGCAAGTTTGGAACTTCACAAAAGGGGAGAAAACTAGAACATGTGGTATTAGATAGCCGGTTTTGGAAGAATGTCTCTACATGCCTGAAAGTTGTTGCCCCTCTTATAGTGGTCTTAAGATTAGTGGACTCAGATGTAAAAGCCGCAATGGGTTTCATTTATGAAGAGATGGATTGTGCAAACGAGAAGATTAGGTCCAACTTTAACAATATAAAAAGAGGTAAATTTTTAAACTTGTACTCATTTGAAGTTTAATTACTTATGTGTGAAATTATTTATGATATAGCATAATTGATGTAGTTATGAAGAAGTTTGGAGAATAATTGATGCTCGATGGGATAATCAACTTCATAGGCCTTTGCATGAAATTGCCTATTTTCAAAACCCCCATTTCTACTATGAACCTAACTTTAAATGTGATGATGGTGGAGAGGTGAAAGAAGGATTGTACATGTGCATGAGAAGATTGGTACCAAATATGGCAGAAAGAATAAAAATTAATTTACAAATTGTTGAATTTCATTATGCTAGAGGACTTTTTGGAATGGAAGATGCAAAGGAGTGCATGAAAAAGTTAAATCCTAGAGAATGGAGGGACATTTTTGGTGATGGAACTATGGAGTTGAAGAGATTTGCTATTCAAATTCTAAGCATGACTTGTAGTTCTTCTGGTTGTAAGCGTAATTGGAGCTTATTTGAAGTGGTAATTTAAATTATTTTTAATTTATAATTTTCTTTATTATTTTTATATCTTCAGTAAAAATATTATATTTCATTTTAAGTTCATACAAAGAGAAGGAATCGTTTGCATAAAAAAAGATGAATGATTTAGTTTATGTGATGTATAACTACAAGTCGAAAAGTAGACAAATTTGAAAAATTGTTGTTCTTCCATTTGATGACATTGAATCAGATGATGTGTGGATAACTGAAGTGGGAGATGATGTTGTTAAGATTGAGCAAGTTGAAGGTGAAAATGTTCACTTATGGAGCAACAAATCCTAGTCTAGATGCTCTTGATAACATTTGGGGACAAAGAGGATGCACAACATTCATTAGGGGAAAAGTTGGATGAAGATGACGATAAAAATGATGATGTCAGGATTAGAGGATTAGACATAAAGACTTTGACATTTCAATTTATGTTTTATAATATTTCTATTTCTATAAACTTATGTATTTGAATTTATATAATTTTGTTAAAACTTATTTGAATTATGATTTTATTTATATTTTTTTTTCATACAAACGAGTTTACTTAACTTTCACCAGTTTACGTAAACTTTCGAAAAAACAAAAATTTTTTAAAAGTTTTTAAGAAAAAAACTTGAGTATTAAGGCCATTAAATGCTATTCTTATATTTATTTCTTAACATTTTTGTTAGCTAAATAAATTAAAATAAAATCAAGATTATTCAGTGTTAAATAAAAATTGCTACAAAGTTTTATTTTCTTCAAAATACATAATACCTACAATATAAAGCGTGTAAAAATTACTTAGTTTTTAATAAAATGCATTATCAAATTCATCAAATTTAACTGTTATTCTATTAAACAAAAACATAAATTAAAATAAAAGATAGACATAACTCTTTCTATTTTTTAGTAGGGGACACAAATGTACATCATAACCAAGATAATTTCTTACGGAACTCAGTAAAAAAACAACATTGGAAAGATGTATGTACTTATGGAACTAAAGAAATGTTACATGAATGTGAAAGTGAAGTTGAAGAAGTATTCTCCATGGTTCAGATGAAAGTATGATCGTGAAAGAAGTGTAATATTACAAGTGAACTTTTCATATTTTGATAGATGTATATATGATCACTAAAATTCATTACACATTTGAAGTAGTAACTTCCAGGTAACAAAATAATTATAGGAATCAATGCTGAAAAGTTATATAAATCTGATTTGAGTTCAACCTATGTATAAGAAAAGAAAATAATACCATTTTAAACTAAAATCTTAAAATAATAAATTTATGATATTTTTTTTTTATATTGTGTTTAACTTGTGCTATGCCAGGTTCAATGGCTTACTTAAAGAAGCTATGTTGTGTAGGGTGAAAGGTAATTCTATCATGTATATTAAAAAGTGATTGCAATTCCAAGTTTTAAAAGATAATTAATCTTATCAATATTATCTCAACCTTTTTTAAAATTGGAATTTGTACGTTTTTAAGCCGTACAGTGTTTCCTCTTCTAATTTTTTAATTCACTAATGAAACCTCCTAAAAATATTAAAGAACATTTTTAATAGCCCTTGGCTTCGGTTTATTTTAGTAATTTTGACGATAATGAATATTTAGTTAAAGAGTATGTGACTTAGAAAAAAGAGAGTCATTTTCAGGCCCTTCTTCTTGCATATCATTTTTTCTTTCTGCACTCCCTGAAATTGGCAAACGCCATTTTACCCTTCATTCAACAATAGAAAACTTAACACTAATTTTCCTTTCACATTTTCTTCCTGGTGTCTCTGCATTTCATTCATGCACCTCCTTCCCCTCTGTTAAAGGACTTTACATGTCACGCATAAAGTGTTTCTTCCTACATTAGTATCTTTCTACACTATGTATGTGAATGGTGTTTTATAAGTTGTTCTGGAATGGTAGTTCCTTCATTTGCCTCCCTCCATTCTCTCATCACCACCTTTCCTCCATTTTCTTTTTTGCACAAGATCACGTTGAATGGGCGTAGGGATCTGTTTTTTAATTGCTCCTTCTTGTATAACCTAGTCGGCATGGGAGGTGCCACTAACCCACATCTTCATCTTCTAATTTAGTAATTGGATTATAAAGTGCGGTTTGTATTCACTTATATACATTAAATTGACCTTATCTTTAATGGATATGAAACTTTCAACACCCTCTCACGTCAAGGTATATACATCTTGTGTGTGGAACTAGACATATGACTAGTCCGATATCAGTTCGATAGCAAGTAGAAAAATAAACCCAAAAAATAAAACTTTTTGCTAGGATGGACTCTAACTTATATAGCTTTCATACCATGTTAAGTGAGGTTTATACCTATTTATATGTTATAAAATTTTCTTATCTCTAATTGATGTGGGGTGGTTTGATAGCCAATGGAACAATAAACCCAACAAATATCAGATTCGACGTGTGACTTCTAACACCCCCTCACTCCAAGGTATATATGCATCTCATGCGTAGAACTAGACATTAATGAGTGGTCTGACAGAGGCCCAATAGGAGGTGTATTAGAAGTCTCACATCAATTAGAGATAAAGTGATATCATACATATAAGTGTGCAAACCTCACCTTACAAGTCAGTTTTATGAGATTAAGTTAAACTTAAAGTCCACTACTTAACATGATATCAACATCATGAGTTCGATTCTATATCCTAACGAAATTTGTTGTTTGTTAGGTCTATTATTCCATCAACTATTGCACTACTATCAAATTATTCATTAATGTCTAGTTTCACACACAATATGTATATATGTTAACGTGAAAGAATTATATTGAAAGTTTCATATTGACTAGAGATAAAGTAATTTCATAATATATAAATAAATACAAACTTCATCTTATAAACCAATTTTATAGGATTGAGTTAAAATTAAAATCTATTTCTTAACCTTAGAGAAGGTATTATGTGCAAATATGCTCTATGAAAAAATAAGAAAAGTAAGATTGTTGAGTTGCACATAAAAAAAAGGAAAAGGAGAAACATTTTATGACATTGGGTGTTCTGGAATGTATTTTTTGGATTCGAAAATGCCTTCCGGAATATTTAATCTTGAAAAAGTTTTACATTCCCGATTAAAATGCTTTGAAATACTTCCAAAACTAAAAATATCTACTAAAACATCTAATATGGAAAGTATAAAAAATATATTTCAGATTTGGTGTTTCGACTAAAATTTATATTTCAACAAAATATTTTTATATTTTAAATTGAGTATTCGGAAAAGTATTTATGGATAAAAAAAAATACCTTTGAAACTTTATCTAAAATATAAAAAATAGTTTTTTCAAAATAATACTTTGTAGGCCTTTTTCAAATCTTAAAATATTTTTTCAAACACTTATTCTAAAAAAAATAATTTTAGATTTCAAATGAAATGTTTTGAAAAACATTTTTTGAATTTGAAAATACATTACACCCATTCCAAAATATATCTTTTTTATACTTTCCAGATGAAGTATTTTGAAACAAAATTTATAGATTCGAAAATATCCTCCCAAATAGTGAATTAAAAAAGTATTAAAATTAGAGAGGTGCGTAATTTTTACTGAAATTTTATTGAAGAGATCTACATGTGAAAGAGAAAAGGGTACAGGAAGAAACATCCATTATTTCAAATCCAACTTACATCCATTACATTACTTGCAACCCAAGACCATGCAGAGCATGACTTCAGGCAATGGAAACATAGCTGACAGGTTATTTATTCCGGGCATAGTACATGCCTACGGTGGTTGTACCATTCTACTACCTAGTAAGCTAAAACGCGGCCCAAGGCCTTGGACACGCTCCGGTAAATTGCGTCGGAAACGGACGCCACAGACACCTGCAACTTGGACTTAATCACATTGGATTGTATGCTATCACTGTAGCCATTCTGAACATCGTGGTATCTATCCCACAGCATCACTCCCCCGTAGTTGGAGGCTTCCTTCACGTGCGGAAGCACCTCGTCGATGAGGACCTCCGGCGGAATGTAACCGTCGCCAGCGGTGGACGCTGCTAGCACTCCCAAGAAGAGCGAGTTGTTGGAGGCGACCAAGTCGACCCACTTGTCCCAGGACTCCAAGAGGGCGTTGGCGCCACCGGTGTAGGAGCAACTAGGGTTATTGTAGAACTGAACGAAGATGTAATCGAAGAGTTTGGTGGCGATGGCTTTGTCGAGATAGTTGATTGGGTCTGTTGGGCACTGAGGAGCTGCGGACAAGTAAAAGTAACGCCCCGTCGTTTGCCGTAAGAAATCGAGTTCCCTTGCAAGATCGTCCCAGTAATTCTCCGAATTTTCGATGTCGAAGTCGATGCCGTCCAGCATGACGCTTCCAAGTGGACCGTATTCGCCGCTGAGGAAGTTGGTGAAGAGGTAGTTGGCCACGATCTTTGCGTCCTCCGCCGAGCTCAGCCAGTACCCTCCAGTGGCTCCTCCAATTGAAAGGAGCACCTTGATGCCTTTGTTCTGTAACCAAGAACAGACACCAACAATACCCCATTGAAAGAAGGACTCTGATGATTTGAGACAGACTTAGGAATTAAAATTTTCATAAAAACTAATGGATATTCCTGAGATCCGAGAGTCTACCTGGCAGTAACTAATTTGGGGCTGTAGATCGGCGCAACTTCTCCATGAACCATCGCCGCAGTGACCGGCGAAGTTCACAGCTGGCGTTGTCCCTGAACCGAACTGGTTGAGGAAAGCGAGGAGCACAATGGCGTACTTTCCACTGTTACATGTGGTTATCAATTCGCCTTCTCGAGCGTCTTGGCCCCAGTAAACAGCAATGCCACCATTGTCAGAGCGTGAAGAAGAGAAGGTGAGGGATACGAGAAGTATGATCAAAGCTAATCTTTGAGGTGCCATTGCTTACAGTTATGGCTTTCTTGTTTGAGTGTAGGAGAACAGAACCAACCTATTTAAGGTGGTAAAATCTTATCCAAACAAATACATGGTATTAGTGATAAAAATCCTTTTTGGCTGGTTCCTGTTACTTATTAAGAAAAATGGAAGATGATGAGAACTCATAGTGGATTACTCCTTTAAACTTATACTATCTTCAAATATAATATTTTTTTAAACTAAATTTTATTTTATTATTATTCTCACTAGCTCAGTAGGGAAAAACGACAATGGTTATTTTCGTTCATAGATAACGGTTCTTGAATCGAGACATATAAAGACGAGACAAAAAGTCTACACTTTTATGGCTCGGTTATGAACCGAGACATAAAGGTGTAAGATTTCGCTTCGATTCAAAAGAAACTGATGCAATAAGTTTTTTGTTTTTTATTTTTTTTAAGGACTTTACGCCTCGGTCCCTTTTGAACCGAGGTAGTATGTTGTCCTCGAGGCAGTAAAGTGTTTTTTTTTTGCTTTTTCGCCAGACTTTGTGCCTCGGATGTGGTCTGAACAAATGTCGTAAAGGGTTTTCTGCCGCGACTATGGTCACAACCGAAACGTATTCCTCTGTTTTTTTTTAAGAACAAGTCTGTTTCTACAACATTCTCAACTGCAGAAACAGACATGCATATAATTTTACAGCCAGAACAGTTCAAAACAATCCATAAACATATATGTTGAATAAAAATTATATTAAAACATAAATGCATTCAATGTAATAATAAATCAACTTCTTAGAAGCATAAATCAATCCAATGTAATCATAAATCATAGTTCGACAGACATGTTATTTGAAAATTGCGCATATAACAAAGTTGTAAAACCCACTGAAAATGGTTCTGCAGAAGCAGTATAAATCACCACAAATGCATGATTTATCATAGTTCGACATTAATATTATATCTGGATAGTCAAGTTTAGGTTACAGATATGATTATAATGTTTGATTAACTTTGTATAAAATATGACATATGATGTAATATTAATGTACAATGTTAATTATTTTCTTCATTAGCTTAACCTTTGTGTATTTTTGTGGTTGTCTGTTTGTGTATGATTGATTTTCTATGGACGATGATCATTTGGTGGGTGTGAGTAGAGGGAAATGACTTATTTGTGAAACAGACTTTATGTAACATCCCAAAATATAGTATTTAACTATATGATAGTCATCACATATTTAATAAAGTAGATCAGTTGCTAACAGAATTATAAAGTAGAAACTTACAGTCATCCAAAAATAACCATAATATTTAAACTTTATATACAACTGGCTAACCAAAACTATTTAGAAAACTAATCTAAAGAAAACTAAACAACAACATCTCGTCCATCAAGTACCTGCTCCAGGGTGTTAGAGATATTATATTTAGTTTATATTTATCTCTTATCTTTAGTTAGTTTGTTTATATCTCTTATTTAATTTGTTTATATTTCTTACTTGTATTTTGGGCTTAGCCCATATTTCTTCTATTATAAATAAAGGACCCTATGTGTATATTCAACACAAGGGAGATTTCCCCTCATCTCTTTCACTATTTCATATGGTATCAGAGCTTAGGTTCCGATCCAGCCTCTTCCACGGTCGCAGCCTCCGCATCTCTCGCCGGAGTCTCGCGCGGAGTCTCGCCGGAGCCGTCGCCGGAGTTCCAGAATTGACCGGCGACCACTCCATCCGAATCGCCTCCTCGCCCTCTTTCTGGATCTGTGGTAGTTGCGTCAATCGGAGCACGTTGAATTTTTTAGGGTTTCTCCCTTTCCATGGCTTCTTCCTCTTCTACAACCACCTCTGCTAGTGCCTCATCTTCTTCTGCTGGTGTCTCATCAATATACACCAATTATGTGAATGTACACTTGTCCATTGACAAGTTAGATGACATGAATTATGCAACATGGGCATCCGATATCAAACTTTGGTTGAAGAGTCAAGGGTATGTAGATCACCTTACTAAAAATGTGACTAGTGCTACTATAGAGGACACTTCCCACTGGATGAAAATTGATGCCCAGCTATGCATCGTCATAAAGTCCACCATTCACTCTTCTTTGAAACAAATGTTTCGATCATATGAAACATGTTCAGAAGTATGGGCACAAGCAAAGTTATTATATACGAATGACACCCAGCGTCTTTATGGTGTTTGTCAGGATCTATTTACTGTTATTGGTCCGCGCAATCCTGGTCCCATGACAGAATATTTGGGTAAAGTTCATGCCCTCCTTCATGATTTTAATGAGCTATTACCTCCTGCTTCCACTCCTGCTGAAGAACTAGAACAACGATCAAAGTTCTTCATGTTGTTGGCATTATACGGACTCTCTGATGATTCCTCCCATGTCCATGATCAGATTTTGGGTTCTCCAGTCATACCCAACTTTACTTCTACTTGTTCTGCTCTTTTGCGTATTCCGAGCAAACCAGTCATTGAGACATCTCCTCATAGAGATGACTCCTCTGTTATGGCTACCCAACATGATGATAAAAGTCGGTCTCGCAAGCCAGGTAAAGGACGACCAAAATGTGACCATTGTGGCAAGCCAGGCCACAGAATTGATAGATGTTATGCGCTTCATGGACGTCCTCCTCGATCTGTAGCAATGGCTAATTCTGATCCACCTCCTCGGCCTGCAGACCATCCTACTTCATCTAATACTGTAGATAACCCTGCAGTGTTCAACGAATTTCTCAGATGGTATGAGGATCGTCAGCAATCTAGTTCCACTACATCTGCATCTGTTGCCCGCATAGGTACACCTTTTGTTGGTCTGACTCACTCCCTTGGATCTTGGGTCCTTGACTCAGGCGCCACCGATCATATAACTGGTAATAAGTCCTTGTTTTCTTCCTTGTCATGTCCGGATAATATACCCTCGGTAACAATGGCTGATGGGTCTAGAGTCTCGTCTCATGGTATTGGTATTGTTCATATTTTTCCGTCCATATCCATTGATCATGTACTCTATGTCCCTGGGTCTCCTTTCAATTTATTGTCGGTCAGTCGTCTAACTCATTCCCTTAATTGTGTTATTTCATTTACTAAAGATTTTGTTTGTTTGCAGGACCGGAGTTCGAAACACATGATTGGCACAGGATGTGAGTCTCATGGCCTATATCTTCTCCGCCCTTCTCCACATGTTGGCGTCATCATGGAGTCACCATCCCTTCTTCATGCTCAATTAGGTCATCCCAGCCTTGCCAAACTGTAGCAGCTTGTTCCGAGTTTGTCGAAGTTATCCAACTTGTCGTGTGAGTCTTGTCAGTTAGGAAAGCATACTCGTAGTTCCTTTCCTCATAGTGTTTCACAACGAGCGTCGTCCCCTTTTTCATTAGTTCATTCTGATATTTGGGGACCAAGTCGTGTTAAGTCCACTTTAGGATTTCAGTATTTTGTTACTTTTATTGATGATTACTCCAGATGTGCTTGGTTGTTTTTAATGAAGAATCGTTCTGAGTTGTTTTCTATTTTCCAATCATTTTTTACTGAAATAAAAACACAGTTTAGGGTTTTTATTTGAACTTTACGAAGTGATAATGGCCGTGAATACCTTTCTCAACAGTTTCAACATTTTATGGCTTCTCATGGCATTCTTCACCAGACCTCCTGTGCTTATACTCCTCAACAAAATGGGGTGGCTGAGCGCAAGAATAGACACCTCATTGAAACAACTCGTACACTTCTAATTCATGGCCAAGTACCCTCGCGTTTTTGGGGTGATGCAGTTCTCACTGCATGTTATCTCATTAACCGCATGTCGTCTTCTGTCCTAGATAACAAAATCCCTCACTCTGTCTTATTTCCTCAAGACCATTTACATTCATTACCTCTTAAAGTTTTCGGGTCTACATGTTTTGTTCATGATTTTAGTCTTGGTCTTGATAAGTTATCTCCTAGATCTCACAAATGTGTCTTCTTAGGATTTCCACGGTCACAAAAGGGCTATAAGTGTTTTTCTCCTTCTCTCAATCGTCATTTTATCTCTGCTGATGTCACTTTTGATGAATCTTCGTTTTATTTTTCACAACTATCTTTTAGTTATGTACCTCCACCTACCACTGTTGATATTCCTATTGTCTGTGATCCTTTAGACTCTCATTCCCCACAGGATCGTCCTTCCACTCCACCCCTCCAGGTTTATAGTCACCACAATCGTCTCCCTCATGACTCACCTCCTGTGCCGCCTCCTGTGTCTCCTCCGGCTCCAGCAAATGAGTCTGACCTGCCTATTACCCTCCGTAAAGGTATACGCTATACTCGTAACCCTTCCCCTCATTATACTATTCTTAGTTACCACAGGTTATCTCCATCTTTTTACACATGTCTCTCATCCATTTCTTCTGTGTCAATTCCCAAGTCTATGGGTGATGCCTTAAGTCATCCTGGTTGGCGTCAAGCCATGCTGGATGAATTAAGTGCTTTATAGAAAAGTGGAACTTGGGAGCTTGTCCAATTACCATCTGGAAAGTCTGTTGTTGGTTGCAAGTGGGTGTATGCTATCAAAGTTGGCCCTGATGGTACAATTGATCGTTTGAAGGCTCGACTGGTTGCCAAAGGCTACACACAAATTTTTGGTTTGGATTATGGTGATACTTTTTCTCCAGTGGCGAAAATGACTTCGGTTCGCCTATTCATTGCCATGGCCGCCCTTCAACAATGGCCTCTTTATCAACTTGATGTCAAAAATGCTTTCCTTAATGGTGATTTGCATGAAGAAATTTATATGGAACAACCGCCTGGCTTTGTTGCTCAGAGGGAGTCATCTGGATTGGTATGTCGTCTTCGCAAATCCCTATATGGCCTAAAGCAGTCTCCTCGGGCCTGGTTTGGTAAATTCAGTGGTCTTGTTCAACAATTTGGTATGACTCGCAGTGAAGCAGATCATTCAGTGTTCTATCGCCGCTGGATGTATCTACTTAATAGTGTATGTTGATGACATTGTTCTCACAAGAAGCGACTACCTTGGCATCTCTCAGATGAAACAACACATTTGTCACCATTTTCAAACCAAAGATCTTGGCAAACTCCGGTACTTTTTGGGTATTGAAGTAGCACAATCCAATGATGGTATTGTCATATCTCAGAGGAAGTATGCGCTAGACATCTTGGAAGAAACAGGGTTAATGAACTGTAAGTCTGTTGAGACACCTATGGATCCTAACATCAAGCTCCTACCAAATCAGGGGGAGCCTTTCTCAGATCCTGAACGTTACAGAAGATTAGTTGGTAAATTAAACTATCTTACTGTTACGCGTCCTGACATTTCCTTCGCAGTTAGTGTGGTGAGTCAATTTCTTAACTCCCCATGTGAAGACCATTGGGATGCAGTTGTTCGCATACTGAAGTATATTAAAAGATCACCTGGAAAAGGTTTGTTATATGGTCCTAACAACGATACAAAAATCGTTTGTTATTCAGATGCTGATTGGGCTGGTTCCCCTTCTGATAGGAGGTCTACTTCTGGATATTGTGTCTCTATTGGTGGCAACCTGATATCTTGGAAAAGTAAGAAGCAAAGTGTTATGGCTAGGTCCAGCGCAGAAGCAGAATATAGAGCTATGGCATCAGCTACTTGTGAGCTTGTATGGCTTAAATAATTACTCAGTGAATTGAAATTTGGAGATATCACTCACATGACACTTATATGTGATAATCAAGCTGCTCTTCATATTAGCGCTAACCCTGTCTTCCATGAGAGAACCAAGCACATTGAAGTTGATTGCCATTTTATTAGAGAAAAAATCATATCTGGAGATATCAAGACTGAGTTCGTTAACTCAAGCAACCAGTTGGCAGACATATTCACTAAGTCCTTGCGAGGACCTAGAATTGACTATCTCTGTAACAAGCTTGGAACATATGATTTGTATGCTCCAGCTTGAGGGGGAGTGTTAGAGATATTATATTTAGTTTATCTTTATCTCTTATCTTTAGTTAGTTTGTTTATATCTCTTATTTAATTTGTTTATATTTCTTATTTGTATTTTGGGCTTAGCTCATATTTCTTCTATTATAAATAAAGGACCCTATGTGTATATTCAACACAAGGGAGATTTCCCCTCATCTCTTTCACTATTTCATACAGGGTAACCTCCTCTCCCTCTGCTCACACCCACAGGATGATCTTTGCAAAGAAAAGAATACAACAATATACAAGCACAAACACAAATAAAAGGGTAAGCTAGATATAAAAAGATTCATACAGTCCTATAATATATTAAAGACCATAAGTAAATCACATATAATAAACGACTCCAAACATCCTAAACATGTTAAGACTTAGACTGTATTGTCCGAACTTAGAATGATTGTCGAGCTATGACAGGTTGTGCACTTGTGGTGGCCTTTACTGTTTTGCAAAGTCATTATCAATGGGTTTCACCTTACCACACACAAGGTTAGTTTGTTCCACACCTTGGATCATACTGGAATCACCCTAGACTAAGACCTCTTGCTACTCTTCACCACATGTGTCAATCTTCTATAAGAATGAAAGACCATTAGAGTTTTAGGATAACCCCTAAAATTGAGCTTCCTGCATTCATTCTAAACATACTTGAATCTCACCAAGAAGTTTCACCTTGGACTTACTTTCATAACTTTGGAACCATACTTAGAATCATATACTTTCACATTGAATTCCAACCAATACTATTACTGATTATATAATAACAAATAATCTTTTACATCATTCAAAGAATTAAAACATGCTTCAATATTAACTTGAGACAAAGGTAGAAAGAACAAAACAATGAGTCTTGGACGAGTCGCTCAGCAACCAAGCTTGCTGAGCAACCACGAAGATAATGAGCCAGGTTCCTACACCTTTCGCTCAATGACCCAGCTTGTTATGCAAACACAGAGACAGTGGTCCAGACCCCCTCACCTCTCGCTCAGCGACCCAACTCACACAGCGACCCAACTCGCTAAGCAAACACAGAGACAGTGGTCCAGATCCCCTAACCTCTCGCTCAGCGACCCAACTCGTTGTGTGAACACAAAGATAGTGGTCTAGACCCCCTAACCTCTCACTCAGCGATCCAGTTATAGCTTGCTTCTAAACAACTTAAGGACTCCAACAAGTCCCAAATGACTTACTAACACTAACTCAACTGACCAATTGAACACAGGACTCAAATTTCAACTTTTCACTAGTTCAAACCCCCCTTTTACTAAATCTAAACCCAGCTGAACTCTACTTATCAACTACTTACATCAAATATCCTCCATTTCATACTTAACCAGGTCATAAAACATCCCATAACACACCTCAATTACTGCAAACCAGAAATGTAACATGTTAACATCCAAATATAATTCACAGCAGCATTTCATCACCACATATTCAAAACACTCAATTAAGTAAGTTACAACTAGCACAAAACAAAATTTTCACCCAAAAGTTAATACTCAAAATCGTCAAATTTGCACAACAAACATCGATTAAAGAAAACTCTAGCTTCCCTTACTTCTAGAAAACTTCTATTGTTCTAGAAATCCCCGACCGTTGCTTCCTCCGCAAGGAACTTTTAAAAAACCTACAAATTACCGATTGATGATTGGAAACAAACCTTAGAACCTCAATTGAACCAAGAATTATAGAAGAGGAGTTAGAACTCTTAGAGAGATGTAAGAGGAAACGAAAGGAAAGAATTCTAGAAAGATAGAATGTGTTTTAAGTAATGAGACGAGTTTAGAAAATTATATTTATACTATGAAATTTATTTTAAAATAAAATACTCGATCTCATTATTTTAATACACTTACCAACTTTAATACTATATTTCTAAGTTCTTACATTTCAGACATAAACGACACAAATGTTTAGCGACTTTAGTATATATAATTGTTTATATTTTCTCGGTTGTTTTAGAGAACCAACTATTTACATAATTTTGAGTTTTTTTATCTTGTATATAAATTTAATTGTAATTATGTTTTTTTAATTGTAATTATATTTATGATATTATATATATAACTTTCAAATGGGATGTTATATATAACTTTTAATAGGTAAATAAAAGTTGTAAGAAGTTTAACAAGAATTTAATTACTCAAAATATAAATTTATAATTATATAATAATATGTTTTCTTTAAAAGTACAAATCTCCTTTACAATACATAACCTAGAAAATTATATTATTTTACGTTTATTTACCAAACATTTATAAGACAACAAGTTTATTTATCAAAATAAAATTTTATCAGCGCTTAACTTAACATAAAGAAACTAATTTATAAACTACTGTCTAATTTTTAATTCACATATTTCCAAAAATACCTTAATCTCTCAACACTAAATTTAATTGATTAAAATGATATTTTTTTAATTTATAATTTATAGTTTCTTATTCAAATTGTTTTCTAATCACTTAGATTTAATTTTTACTTACTAAATTATACATTTTAAATTTTAAAAATAATATTTTTTTAAAATTAATTGAAAGGGCAAACCTAAAATTATTCTAAATTAAACTAAAAATGTAATTAATTTCATATTTATATATTATCATATTTGTTTCTATTTTTTATTTTTTTTAATTTTTTCTGTTCATATTAATTAAATTAAGAGTATAATTATAGAGAAAAAAATCTGGTTTTAAATTTAAAAATGATAAATAAATTAATTGAATTTTTTTACGAAGCCGACAACTAGAAACACAATTAAAAACCCACGTATGGGCGTCATTCTATCTGTTATTATTTGTACACGTCTTATATGTAAATGGTTTTCTACTCCTTTCCCTCATACTTATCACATAGTACGAACTGTAACATTTTCTTTACTTTGTATAATTTGTCTTACTTTTTTAATAATAAATAAAATACTAGATTTGAATGCTAATTCACTTTAAAATATTATTTTGATTTTTAATATTTTTATTTGACTTATTTCCTTTCAAATTTAGTCTTATTTGATGTCTTTCATTAATGATAGTATGATAACGTTTGATATAATTTAATCTTTTGAATAATTTTATTAAATAAAATCGTGATAAAAATTTTAAGTTTTAAAATGATAGTAATTTATCTTGGCAACGGTATCTCAATAAACTTCAGTTTTCTGTAACTTTTTCAAATGTTGGCGACGGTATCTTTTCTCAATAAAGATAACATTGTAATAAAACTGCAAGTTGTAAAACAAATAATATTCGAAACGTGATAATTAATGATGTTATATCTCAATCGACTTAGAATTAAAAGAGTTGCATACCTATTTTATAGAGATGTTAAAACGGGTAATCTGGTTCGACTTGATCCGGTCCACCACGGGTTGGTCACTTAGTGAGTCAATTCAATCTAACTCATTTATTAACGAGTCAGAAAAATTCGAACTCGACCGACACACCACGGGTTGGTGGATAAACAGGTTGACTCATTGACCCACTTAATTAATTTTTTTTTAAATAAAAAAATCACAAACTTTCTATAATTCAAATTTAAACAAATTTCATTATCAAATTTTACCATGGATGTTTAATTAATTTTGAAAATAAGGAACTTAAATAATTTTTTCAAGCAAAAAAAATAATAATAAATATTTTTATAAACTTAAAATTAAATTTTAATAAAAAATAAAATTAGGTAGATGGTTGGTGGGCCAACCCGACCCACCACGGGTTCAACCCGCATGAGCCGGATTTAAATGAGTCGGGTTGAAATCTGACCCGCATAAAAAATGCAATTTTTTCAAACCCAACCCGGCTTAAACCCGTGGTGAACCGGGTTGGCCCGTAGGTTGTGACCCATTTTGAGAGCTCTACTATTTTATAATAGAAAAACGGTTCAACACTTATTAGGAAATAAAAATATCTTAACATAATAATAAATTAGGAACTAAAAATAAAAATATCTTAACATAATCATATATTTAAACTATTTTTTTTTTGTTGTCTTTATCTCAAATTTCACTTTCATTAAGATTACAATTTTTTACAAACTTGGGTGACTAAGATTTTTTTTTTTCTTATTTAGGCTTGTGTGATTACCTAGCTATACAGTTCAAAGTCTAGCATGTAATTAATCTTTGTGTTTCAGGAAAAGATGTTTCATCATAATAGAATCAAAGTTATTTTCATATCATTAATACATACTTTATATACATAAAATAATAAAGAAAACACATTATGAAACACATATAGTAAATCATACGTTATTATTGGGACCATACTTGAAATATAGTTGTCTCGTCTTGCTTACATAGCCTTTCCAACGCATGTGATCATTTTATGATGATGTTGTGTGTTTTATAGTAGGTTTGATTAAAGACAGAAAAGGATATACTTTTTTAATTCGTCATAATTTTGTACAATAGAAGATAACATTTATGGCAATCTGGTGCTGGAAGAAGATAAAATATGAAAAGACTAATTTAATTTGATATTTTAATAGGAAAAGAATAGAAAAAGATCAAATTAAAAACAAAAAGTGAGTTTCATTGTTATTTTTTACCTTTTTTTTTGTTTTTCGATATTTTTCTTTCATTTTTATCTATTTTTTTATTTTTTTATTAAACATATATAATTTTTTTAATTGATTTTTTTTCATTTTTCATCAAATGTACCATTTTTCTTGTTTGAGTTTAGACTACATACGTTATTTAATTAGAAAAACAATCACATTTGAATTCAATTATAATTATTATAAGTTATTTTATGAAAAAAAAATGTTTGAAAGGTGTTTTTTTTTTTAAATATGTGTTTTTGATGGTTTATACCCAAACCATAGTTTTGTATTTTAAGTAATCCGTTATGTAACTTTATAACGGAGTTGATTTACTTGTTTAAAAATATTTTACACATATATTTTTAAATATCTATTCTTTTCATGTTAGTAAAAATCAAAATAGAATAAAAAGTAAAGTGACCAGAAGATAGAGTGTTTTTCAGTTGGTATATTTTAGCAATGTGTACCGAATTTTAATAGACAAAAATACCCTAAGTTAAGGGTATTTTAATAATTTTCAGTTTCAAAACTTAAAAAAAATAGAAATCCCCAAATTCTTGTTCACCTCTCTCATTCCTCTTCACCCTTTCTCTTTCATCTCTCTCACTCCAACATTTTCTCTGTCATCGCTATTGTAGCTCACAAACACTCACTTTTAAATAATTTCTTACAAAAAAAAAATTATAATAAGTTTTCATTTCATAATTTTTATCTTATCTAATTTTATCTAATTTTCACAAGCATAATGACATTGATAATTGGCCTGTAAAAAATAAAAAACACTCATTGTTAAACAATTTCTTACAAAAAATGATTTTATAATGAGTTTTCAACCCTTTCTCTTTCACTCCAACATTTTCTCTATCATCGCTATTGTAGCCCCAATTGAAAAAATCAGAAACACTTACTGTTGAACAATTTCTTACAAAAAAATGATTTATAATAAGTTTTGATTTCATAATTTTTGTCTTATCTAACTTTATCTAATTTTCACAAGCATAATGACATCTAAAGGAATTGGTAATTGGCCTGGAAAAAATAAAAAACACTCAGTGTTAAACAATTTCTTACAAAAAATGATTTTGTAATGAATTTTCATTTTATAATTTTTGTCTTATCTAATTTTCATAAGCATAATGACATTTGAAAGAATTGATAATTGGCCTGGAAGTTTTCAAGATTCGCAGAGGGTGAAATTAATGAGGTTAGTGAAGATGATGAAATTGAAGAGATCTTGAATGAATATTTTCTTGAAGGCGAATATGTCAATCACTTAACTCTTTACAAAAGCAAATTGTTTAACGAGTGTTTTTTCAATTAGGACTAGTGTAGGGATGACAGAGAAAATGTTGGAGTGAGAGAGATGAAAGAGAAAGGGTTGAGAGGAACGAGGAAGGTGAGCAAGGGTTTGGGTTTTTTTTTTTTTTTAAGTTTTGAAAATGAAAATTATTAAAATACCCTTAACCTTAAACTTAGAATTCATGATATATTAGGGTATTTTTGTCTACTAAAATCCGATACACATTGCTAAAATGTACCAACTGAAAAACAGGTGTACGCAAGTTAGCAAACCCATATATATATATATTGTTTCGGTAACATTTGTCTGAGGTTGGTCGTCCTTCCTTGCTATGTTCCGATCGTCCAACTCTTCATGTAATCCTTTCCGATTGGGGGTTGACTTGCAGAAGACACTCGAGACGCTCAAATCAGATATGTTTCATAAAGAGGCCAATAATTTTATTAGGATAGATCAAGATGTCTTTACCTGAACATTCATCGTATATTTATAGGGCTTGTGGCAACCAATCACGTTGGTTAACCACATAATATATTTTTGGGCAATTAAACCCAATAATTAATCATTAATACCGTATATTTGTAAAGTGTAAGGCAATCTGACCTATTAATCCTTGATAATTGTTCATGAATGACCATTAACTCCGATCGGTATATTCATATACTATATATATATATATATATATATATATATATATATATAGTATATATATATATATATATATATATATATATATATATATATATATATATAGTATATGAATATACCGATCGGAGTTAATGGTCATTCATGAACAATTATCAAGGATTAATAGGTCAGATTGCCTTACACTTTACAAATATACGGTATTAATGAGTTTGTTAACTTGCGTACGTCTGTTTTTCAGTTGGCAATTGACGCTACAGTAGGGATGACAGAGAAAATGTTGGAGTGAAAGAGATAAAAGAGAAAGGGTCAAGAGGAATGAGAGAGATGGGTAAGGGTTTGGGGGTTTCTTTTTTTTTTTTTAATTTTGAGAATGAAAATTATTAAAATACCCTTAAGCTTAAAACTTAGAATTCATGATATATAAGGGTATTTTTGTCTACTGAAATCCGATACACATTGCTAAAATATACCAACTGAAAACAGGCGTACGCAAGTTAGCAAACCCCATATATATATATATATATATATATATATATATAATATTTGGTTTTCAATATGTGAATGGAATTTCATATACATACTAATGTTATTAAATACAAAGTGTGTATTTTTACTATCAAAACTACTTCTTACTAATTTTTTTAGTATTGTTTGAATTCGTAACTCTTGAATAATTCTTTCAGTACTCTCTTTCTACAGGTTATTAATAAATTTTATTTTCTTTTATTTTTCAAACTAATTGTATTATTTAGAGTTTTGTAGTGTTCTTATTTTCTAATTTTAGAACATATTTATATTTTCTTTACTAAATAGGTGTTTTGATAAATTGTACTAATTCTCTTGTTTTAAATAAAAATTCTATTTTCTTTTTAAATTGTTGATATTTTACCTCATAGGAAATGAAAACGAAGGATATGAAAAGTGGAAGCTTTGGGGGAATTGATTGTATATTTTAAGTGTAGTTTAGTGTAAGGTAGTTTATAACACACTACATGGATAATTTTATAACTTCACTTAGTGCAAGTAACCTATAATACCTGAAATTAATACACCTTACTAATCTAAAACATTACATAATTAATAAAAAAAATATAAACACACGTAAGTATAGATACATTTATGGCCCCCATTAGAAGATCCAAGTTAAACTTTTTAAAATATAATTAATTCCCTTAGCAACTAAAAAAATCTATATAATACCAAAAGTTATATACCTAAGCATCAACTTTTCTCTCTAAAATGATAATTAACAATCTTATTATTTCACAACTCTCTCACCTGTACCACATTATACTCATATATAATATATGATACAGTAAATAGGCAAACCACAACATAACATATTATAACGCAGGTTAATGTAATTATAGTAAATTATATATATATATATATATATATATATATATATATATATATATATATATATATATACATATATATTTACATTATATATTTATATATATATATATATATATATATATATATATATATATATATATATATATATATATATATATATATATTCAATCTAAAAGAAGATTTTTTATCTTTTAAATTACTGGTTCAACGTTTTATGTAATATATCATCCTTATAGCTTATTTATCACATTATTAATCAATCCATGTGATCCAAATTACATAATTCAAACAATTAACAATCTAGTAGTTTAGTTCAAACAATCTATCAACCTTGTCAACAAGAACAAAATGTTTACACAAAAATCTACCCTTACTGCCATGCATAGACAACCTAGTGGTTTAGTTCATAATTAAGGCTTATTCAAGCGATAATTTATGATTAGAAAATTATTTTATAAATATTATTTTAATCATATTTTGATTTTATTTTTTACATTAATCAAATTTTGACTATAAACATTCCATCACTTGGTACAAGTCAAAACCACGAATTCATGAAATGAAAGAAGACTTTATATGCAATATTCACTCAATATGTATATAACTAATTTTTTAAAACAAATGTTTATTTTATTATGATAAAACATCTTTTCGTGAAACACAAAGATTAATTATATGGGATTAGTTCACAGACTTAATGACCTTATTTGTGATGAATTGCAACTATTTTTTATTAAATTACTTAATATTAAAATGTCTTTGACATGGAGGAGTAGATACCAATCGACAACACCATGATATAATTAGGAGCATGCTTATTACATAACATGCAATCTTTTATTTGGAAAATATAGTGTTTAGTATTTGGCCTTCAACACTCGTTATATAACATTTTACTTATTTGAAAATATAATTCTCAATATTCAATAAATAACTCATTTATTTTTAAGTATTTGATAAATAACGTATTCGATAATAATTATATTATTTTTATTCACAAGACACCATATACCCCAGTACCCGATAGGTAATATCTAGTTAACTAATTTGAAGATTATATATATTTGATAGAATAAGCCTTCTGCCACGTGCAAATTATTTTCATAATATTAATACATATTTTATATACATAAAATAATAAAGAATACACATTATCACATATAGTAAATCATACATTACTGGGACCACATTTGAAATATAGTTATCGTCTTGCTTGCCTGGACTTTCCAACGCATGTGATAATTTTATGATAATGTTGGGTGTTTCGTATTAGGTTTGATTAAAGAAGACAGAAAAAGATATACTTTTTTAATTCGTTATAATTTTTTACGATATCTATTCTACCAAGAAGATAACATATATGGCAGGTCTGGCGGGAGAGATAATCAAAGTATGAAAAGATTAATTTAATTTGATATTTTAATAGGAAAGAAATAAAAAATATTTAAGAAACGTTTGCATGGTGTTTTATTTTTTATTTTCTCTTTTTTTGTAAACATGTGTCTTCGAATGGTTTATATTTAAGAATAGATATGCAACTCAATAACAAAGTTGATTTACTTGTTTAAAAATATTTTACACAAATATTCTCCTAAATATTTTTTTTTTTAAGTTAATGCAAATAAAAGTATAATAATATGTATAGTGATAAGAAGAGAGAACGATATATATGATACTTTTATATTGGTTTATTTTACCAATTACAAAGTGAGTATTCTTCATATTCAAAACTACTTCCCACTAATATCTTTATCTTTAGTATTATTTGTACTCATAATTAATCACTTGAATAATCCTTTCTGTACGCACTAATATCTTTAGTATTATTTGTACTCATAATTAATCACTCTTGAATAATCTTTTCAGTACTCTTTTTACATGATACTAATAGATCTTATTTTCTTTTATTTTTCCCATATTAATTGTATCTTTTAAAGTTTTCTAATTATATAAAGAGTCATTAAGTATATGAGAAGTGGATACTAAAGTTTTCTAATTACATGATAAATATTTGTATTAATTTTCTTGTTTTAAATAAAAATTATATTTTCTTTTCTAATTTATTGATATTTTACCTTGTAGGAAATAAAAATGAAGGATATGAGAAGTGGAAACTTTGGGGAATTGATTGATAGTCACATGTGATCGATGAAAGTGGATTAGACAAGTTGCAACAATTAGACTCTTAATCAAAAGTTTAAGTGTGGTTTATTGTAGGGTAGTTTAGAACATGTATAGGGATAATTTTACAACTTCACTTAGTACAAATAAAGTAACTTGTAACACCTCAATTTAGTACACAATCAATTATCTAATACATCTCTTCACAAACAATCGTCTCTTCCACCACGAGTGTTCGTGTGATGAACACTTTGTTTATCAAGCACCTTATTTGATTATCCTTTACCTAGTGACTACCATTGGTAATTTATATAGTAGTTGGTTTGGTGTTATTAACCAAATCCATAACTTAGCCAGGTAACTCCAAACCCCATTATGCTTCTTTCCCACTTTTGAACTTCTTAATGCTTCAAAAATCCCAATTTTTATCTTTAATGTAGTAGAGTGATAACCTAGGTATCAATACAAGGAAATGACAAATTGATGAGTGATTTTCGCTTTTCTTTATTTTTTGTTTCTTTTCCTTTTCAAGTTAGAATAGATCACACACTTCCATATTTTTCAATTTTCAATCATTCATCACCTTCCAAATCAAATTCAGCATATTACATATGATTCGAATTATATCAACGCAAATGCCCCCTACACTTGAACTTCACAAATTCCCAAACCACTTCCTAAGACATCTCACAACTCAGATTGGGTATTTTCAAGGTCTTTCTAGTTTGAGACTTTTTTTGTGCTTAAATCAACAAAGAAAAGGTATAATAGGCTCAAAATTTAGGTGCAAAGGAAATGTGTTCAAGGTAGGCTTTATTTGGATAGGTGGCTACAAACAAAAATGACATAATATCATCTCAAAATTGCAAAATGTGTTGATGATGAAGGCCAAATTTTTACTTAATCAAGAATGCTTAGAAGCTTCTTTTAGTGCTTAATTGAGCTCATCCTTAATAATAGTTGCACCTGACTAGAATCATAGCTTTGAAATTATGTGTGATGCTAACAACTTTGTAGTTGGGGTTGTGTTGGGACAAAGGAAAAATAAGCACTTTCATGTAATCCATTATGCTAGTAAAGTGCTCAATGAGACTCAAGTCAATAATGTTACAACTGAAAGAGAGCTTCTAGGTATAATCTATGGATTAGAAAAGTTTTTTGTATACCTCATAGGGTCAACAGTCACAATTTACATTGATTACACAACAATTTAATACCTCGTAATAAAGAGTGATTCTAAGCCAAGATTGATCAAGTGAATCTTGCTACTACAAGAATTTGATTATCATTAAAGATACAAAAATGGGAGTGAAAATTATGTGGAAGACTGATAACGGTTCAAAAACCATTATTTTCATACTTAAATTGACATTAAACATACCTTTTATGACTTAGAATTAGCTTGAAATCATGCAATTTGCTTAAGTTAGAGAATAAGAGTCAAAGTTGGTTTTCTTGGTTTTATGCTAGGTTTTTCCATGATTTGGCAAGATTTACAGGAATTGAATAAAGGAAGTTGAAGAAGATAGGAGTTGGACTTAAGAGAAGGAGGAAAAGTGAAGGAAAGAAGAGTCACAGCTACCGCCGGGCGGTGAATCCACCATCGGGCGGTGTACTTTCACAAAGAACTCTCTGCCAGACGCTCAAGCGGCACCGCTGAGGGGTGAGTTGGAGTGCCGACCATACCGTTGGGCGGTGTTACCACCGCCGGACGGTGGAACCTTCAGAAGAACTCTCTAGACAACGCTGAGGAGTGATACCAGGTGCCGAACCTGGGCCAAATTTCTGTTATTTTTATAAGTTATAAATAGTTTAGGACGAACCAAAAGAGTCATCTTTTCATAGAAAGGACGCAGAAACACTCTCTTCACTCCTTGGAGGCGGATTTTGGATGTGGAAGCTCCAACTTGTCAATTATAGGGTTATCTTTTCATACTTTTCATTCTTTTCATCTAGTTTCACCATGATTATGATGAACTAAACCCCTTTGTTGTTGGGGGAAACGATGTAATCCTATTGAAACTCTCATATATTGACCTTCTTGCTTAATTCATATGTTTTCTTTTATCAATTGTTAAAGTTTTTCCTCCATTATCTTTGCATGCTTTGTTTAAGACATTATTCAATAACATAATCTTTGATTCTTTCTATATGGACATGTATAGTTAGGTCTAGACATGAGGGAATTCTCTTGGTAGCAATATTACCTAGACATAGGGATATGAGGACCAATTACCTTAAGCTTCTGTGCGAATTATGTAATGCATGATTAATAGCTAGGGAGACTGGACATAGTAAACTAGTAATTAGGATTAGGCTTTAATCACCAAGATATTGGAATTAGGGGAATTTAGAAAGTGGCACTAACATTGATAAAGAAGTAGAATTAAGTAGGAATTGTAAATATATGAGAGTGGGTTAGGATGAAATCATAAACCCCAACAACACCATTCATTCGTATAGTTCCAGCTGTCAATTGATCAATATTTGCATGCATGTTTATTTTCTGTTTTGCATTTAAAACCCTAATTCTTGTTTCATCAAGTCTTACGAAATCAAGAATTCATATGAACGTTTAGGCCTAAGAGTCCTTTGGGAAACGATACTCGAACTTACCATTTATTATTACTTGATACGATTCGGTACACTTGTCGGACCCTTAACAAAGACCACATGTCTAGACTTTGTAATGAAGAGGTCACTAACCAAGAAGAAGAGACTTTGGAAGAATTCCCTGATGAGAAATTGTTTTTAGTACAACTAAGACCTTGATTTACTCACATGGCCTATTTCAAAGTGGTTGGGGTAATTCTAGAGAATACAATTGGCATAAAAGGAAAAACCTATTTATGAATGCTAACCCATTCATTTAGGATAATCCTTACTTGTTCAAAATTGGTGCTTATGGCTTACTAAGAAGATGCAAATTTGGCGAGGAAGTCAAGGATGTGTTGTGGCATTCCCATAACTCATCTTTTAGAGGACATTGCGGTGGGGAAAAGACAATTGCAAAAGTGCTGCAATTTGGTTTTCACTGACCCTCCATCTTTAAAGATGCTTATGAGCATTGCAAATATTGACCAACACACATAGCTTAAATAATTGATAGATAAAAATGGTTCGGCAGGAGCTGTATCTGATGGGGTATTCGAAAATGGTTCAAACCAATGAGTAATTAATGTTATGCTTATCTTTCCCTTTTGACATTCCTTTTGAACGTTAATTAATATAAGAGCTGCACTAGAATATTGTTTTATCAGCAATGGATACTTAATCCTCTGCATATTGTGTTTTAGTTTTATCAATTGTTTTGAAACTGGATAGAAAGAAGAAAGCTTTCTGTGAAATTTTTTAATGCTAAAACCTCACATTTTTTTGGGTTCGCGTTTGTATACGCCTCTTTGGAACCATGTGAAAAGTTGAGGATGATCGAAACGACATTTGTTTTTGCGTTTCATTTTGGACATATTTCAGAAACATATATTTCAATTTTTATTTTCTTCTTTTTATCCGCTGCATACATACCCGCACTCGCACTGGAGATTAAAAGGTAAGCTGTTCTGTTTCTGGTTTTAATTAAGACTGTAAGCTGCTCTGCTCCTGGTTTTAATCCAGAGTTGTCTTTTTTATTTTGCCCACTTGCTTTTCATATATATTAAATTATGTGTTGTTTAATGTTTATGTTGAACTTTTACATTTAAAGTGCTTTTTCATGTTGCTCTTATATGCGTATAATATATATATATATATATATATATATATATATATATATATATATATTATGGTGTTATGATACGCACTGTTATACACACAATTAGGATTAAAGTTCGCGTGGATATTATACTAATATTTAATGTTAGTATAATAAATTTTGAATATTATATATTTATAATATGACTTATATTTTATTGAGATTAAATATAAGACCTATAGAGAATTTAATGTTTAGTGATAAATATAATTTTTAATAATTGAAGACTAGCCACAACATCTTTAATTAATTAAATTATATTATAAAGATCACTTTATTGAAATATTAATTGTAATTAATTATATATAATGTGATGAAATATACTCACAGGATTTTTCTTACATTTGTATAATTAATTAGGATAAAATATTTATTATAATTCTTAATTATCCCACAGGAATTAGGAATGTGATATAATTTAATAGTTTTATCATAAGGTTAAATGAGTCTAATTGAGTAAGACTTTAGCCCACAGACAAGTTTTATGTTAATAGACTCATTGGTAAATACATGTTTTGCATTGGTAAAACATGATATTTATTTTAGTCTCAAATTATTATAATGAACATGAATATTTTGAATTTGCATTTTCTCAATCTGTGAATATTTCTGATATCAACTGTGGTATTCCCGAGCTGAAAGGAGATAATTATAAGATTTAGAAGGAGAGAGTTCTTCTTTATTTAGGCTGGATGGACATAGACTATGCTATTAGAAAACCAGAACCACCGGGTATTACTGAGACTAGCACTTCAGATGCCATTGATCTTTATGAAAAATGGGCACTAGTGCAAAAACACTGTTTAACATCGGTTATTTTGGGCTTTTAACGTCTATTAATAAACCGATGTCTAAACCGGTGACATCAATGGAACGTCCGACATTCTAACCACAGACGTCTATAATGAAGTCAGTTAGTACCAGAGACCGACATCAATAAACGTCGGTTCTGGTTTAACTCGACGTCTAAAGGCACTATATAGACGTCGAACAACGCATTAACCGACGTCTACGAGGCATTAACGACTTCGAACATTACACTGACTGATGTCTAAGAGGTACTATAGATGTCGGTGTGCACATTAACCGACGTCTGATACAGTGGTTGTGTTTTAGTGCACTTTTGTTCCTGTCTTTGGATAGCCCAGTACCACAGACTCCTTTTGCTAGTTTCCCCAAAAAAACAGCTTGCGTCTTTTGAATTTCTTATGGTCCCTTCAACCCAAAACCGAACCTGGGTGGTTGCTTAGTTCCATTTTTCATCCGCAAGAGGGAAAAATCACGGTGAAACAAAAACTAGACAACGACCTAAGGTCGTTTTTGGGTTGAAACGATCAATAGAAATTCAAAAGACGCCATTATTTCTGGGAGGCAGCTTGCAAATGGAGAATGTGTTACTACGTTATCCCAAGAAAGGAATAAAATTGCACTAAAACACAACACAAAGAAAGCAAATTTTAATCAGTTGAACCAGAAGATAATAATCGATGAAAGACTTAACAAACGATAAGCATAAAAAGAAAACCACGCACCTGGAATGTAATGTCGCAAGAGAGAAAAAGAGAGGAGGAAGACGATAAAGATATCAGAAACAACAATAGAATGCCGCAACAAAAAGAAGACGTGCCAAAAGGGAGAAAAAGAAGAGTGTCGCGAGAGAAAAAGGAGAAGAGGAAGAGGAAGATATCAGAAATTGAATGCTGCGAAGAGTTGCGGTTTATTTAAAATGAAACTGGGCGTCGGTTTCTCCAGATAGCCGACGTCTATATGAGTATAGACGTCAGTTCTGTTACTAATTCGACGTCCAAGTTAAACTTTTCAACTGACCTTTTGAATCCCACTAGACGTCTGTAACAATGGGAACCGACGTCTAGGAAGCTAAAACGATTGACATTTGATTTTTCCTGTTAGGGGCGCCGACGTCTATAATGATGCACATCATTACTTACAAACACATAGACGTCGGAGCCCCTTCTAACCAACGTCTACAGCCCTCGAGTTTGGTGAATGTAATTAATTACAAGCACGTCGAAGTCGCTTGCACAAATCCCCGACGTCTAAATTGAAGATTTTTTATCTTCCCACCTTCCATTCAGGCCGTAGACGTCGCCTGTTGACTAAGCAACGTCTAAGCGCCTGGGAATTAGGTGAAAGCATTAATTGCAGCCCTATAGACGTTGGACCCCTTGGAACACCAACGTCACGGGACTGTCTTCTGACCTACCTCAGGCCATTAGACGTCTGTTTGCAGCAGTGTGGACGTCTAAAATATCATAGACGTCGCATTGTCTGGAAACCAACGTCTAGGTTACCAAGCTATTTACGATAATGCCACCGTCCACTCATATACGTCGGATTATCAACAAACCAACGTCTATTGCATGACGTTAAACAACGTTTTTGCACTAGTGGGGAGAGGTCAAATCGTCTCTCCGTAACGTTCATAAAAACCAACATTTTCGCTGGAATCTGGGGTTCGATTGATTAGTATGAGAATGTCAAGGATTTACTGAGGGCTATTGATGAGCAGTTTACGACATCTGATAACTCTCTTGCCAGCACTCTTATAATGCAGTTTTCATCCTTAAAGCTCACTGGAATTAGGGGAGTTTGTGATCATATCATGCGCATAAGGGACATTGTGGCTCAACTAAAAGCTTTGGAAGTTACCATGTCTGATTCCTTCCTAGTGCACTATATATTTTGTGCACTTTGCCTCACCATTACACTCCCTTTAGAATATCTTACAACACACATAAGGACAAGTGGTCTATTAATGAATTATTGACCATGTGTGTTCAAGAAGAAGAAAGGCTATTGATTGAAGAAGGAGAGAAGGTGAACTTGACCACTTCATTTAAGAATAAGAAGGGAAAGATTCCTACTCAGCCAGTTATTAAGAAGGAATCTAGATGTTTCTTTTGTAAAAAGAAGGGACACGTGAAGAAGGAATGTCAAAAGTTTAAGGATTGGCTTGAAAAGAAAGGTAATTTGTTTGCTTTTGTCTGTTATGAATCTAATTTGACTAGTTTTAATCATAACACATGGTGGATTGATTCTGGTTCTACAATCCATGTTTCTAATACCTTGCAGGGTATGGAAAACCTAAGGAAACCGATGGGAAGTAAGCAATGCATCTATTCAAGAAGCAAGATGAGTTCACATGTTGAAGCCATTGGGACGTGCAATTTAGTTTTAAGCAGTGATTTTGTTTTATGTTTAGAAAAGACCTTTTATGTTCCTAGTTTTAGCAAGAACTTGATTTCTATTTCACAACTTGCACCTTTGGGTTTTTCCTTTAATTTTATGGATTCTAGTTTTACTTATTGAATAAATCCAAAGTTATTGGCTTTGGGGAATTATACGATGGTCTTTACTTTATTAAATTACAAAAAAATGTTGCTTATAGTTCTATGCATGTTTCCGCTGGGTTAAAAAGATGTGTTATGAATGAGGATTCTTCTGTTTTATGGCACCGAAGATTGAGACATATCTCTATTGAGAGAATTAAGCGATTAGTAAATGAAGGAATACTTAGTACTTTGGATTTTACTGATTTTGAGACTTGTGTGGATTGCATAAAGGGAAAACAGACTAACAAGTCCAAAAGAGGTGCTAAGAGGAGTTCAAGTTTACTAGAAATTATTCATACAGATATTTGTTGTCCGGATATGGATGCAAGTAGTCCAAAATACTTTACCACCTTTATAGATGATTACTCACGATACATGTATCTGTACTTACTTCGTTCTAAGGATGAAGCCTTAGATGTCTTTAAAGTTTTTAAGGTTGAAGTACAGTTACAATGTGGAAAGAAAATTAAGATTGTGAGATCAGACAGAGGTGGAGAGTACTATGCAAGATACATGGAGAATGGACAAGCACCTGGTCCGTTTGCCAGATTTCTTCAAGAACATGGGATTGTTGCCCAATATACCATGCCTGGTTCTCCATATCAGAATGGTGTAGCAGAAAGAAGAAATCGAACCTTGATGGATATGGTGAGAAGTATGAGGAGTAATTCAAAACTTCCTCAGTTCTTGTGGATTGAAGCACTAAAGACGGCTGTGTATATAGTAAATCGGGTCCCAACTAAGGCTGTTAAAAAAACACCTTTTGAGTTATTCAAAGGTTGGAAACCTAGTTTACGACTTGTATGCGTTTAGGGATGTCCGTCTGAAGTAAGAATTTATAATCCACAAGAGAAGAAACTAGACCCAAGGACTATTAGTGGGTATTTCATTGGATATGCTGAAAAGTTTAAAGGGTATAAATTCTATTGTCCAACTCTTAACACTAAGATTGTGGAATCAAGAAATGCAAAGTTTCTTGAAAATTACTTGATTAGTGGGAGTGATTTAAATCAAGACGTTGATCTTGAAAAAGATCACTATGAAGCTCAAACCTCTCAATCAAATGAAAGATTGGTAGTTATTCACGTTCCTCCAGTTCAAAAGCGTATTAGACAACCAATAATTGATGTTCCACAAATTGCTGAAAATGATAATATAAATCAAGTTGTTGATAAGGAGCAACAAGTTAATGTTGAACAACCAGTTGAACAACAAGCTTCTCATCAAGATGTTGAGACAACATTAAGAAGACCTACTAGAATCAAAAGACCAGCAGTATCTAGTGATTATGAAGTGTATTTACAAGAATCGGATTACAACATTGGAGCAGAAAATGATCCTGAAACGTTTTCACAAGCCATGAGTTCAAAAGAATCAAACCTATGGTATGATGCCATGAAAGATGAGATGGATTCTATGGCATCCAACAAAGTCTGGGATCTCGTTTAGTTGCCTGATGGTGTAAAATCCATTGGATGTAGATGGGTCTCTAAAAGCAAGAAAGACTCAAAAGGCAACATTGAGAGACATAAGGCAAGACTTGTTGCCAAAGGATTCACTCAAAGAGAAGGAATTGACTACACATAGACCTTTTCTCCTGTATCTAAGAAAGATTCCTTCCGAGTAATTATGGCATTAATAGCTCATTTTGATTTTGAGTTACATCAAATGGATGTGAAAACAACATTCCTTAATGGTGATCTAGAGGAAGAGGTTTACATTAAACAACCTGAAGGATTCTCTTCTAAAGACAGTGAGCACTTGGTATATAAGCTTAATAAGTCCATTTATGGATTAAAACAAGCATCTCACCAGTGGTATCTAAAATTTCATAATGTTATCACTTCATTCGATTTTGAAGAAAATGTCATGAATCAATGTATATACCAAAATGTCAGTGGGAGTAAGATTTGTTTCCTTGTATTGTACGTGGATGATATTTTTCTTGCAACCAACGATAAGGGTTTGCTATATGAAGTGAAACAATTTCTCTCAAAGAAATTTTTCTCATCTCCATCGTTACAAAAAAAATCAAAGATATACATTGTGTCAGTGAGATATGCGTGAAATTCTCATTAAAATCCAAGTAGAAAAGAGATTAAATTCATTAAGTATTTGGGAGAGACTAGTTCATGAAATGAGTGAGTTTTGCATCAAATTGATTCTCTACATTAATGCTCAAGCATAAAACACCCGATTTAGTTCTAAATAATAATAACATGTTGACGAAAACTAAATCATTGAGAAACAATATGTTACATTCTCTATTGTTTTTAATTTTTAGCATTAAATATGTTTTTAGTCTCTAAAATTAGACATAAAATTAGAATTTGTTTCTATTCTAAACTTTGATACATATTTGTCTCCAAACCTTTAAAATGAATGGATATAGTCATTTTAACTCAACCATGTTAACTTTTTCTTACATGTTAAATGGTGTTTTAGGTTGACATTTGAACTAGAATGTGTGTCAAATGATGTAAATAACTCAAATGTTAGTCCATAATAACATTTAACACGTAAAAAATAGTTAACGCATTAGGGTTAAAATAAACTATATCCATTTATTTTTAAAGTTTTGAAACCAAAATATATATTAAAGTCCGGGACATGGACGAATTCAAATTTAGCATCTAAATTTAATAACATATTTAACCATAATTTTATTTTAATTCTCATTATTTTTTTATTATTTAATAAAATCTCAAAATTTTCTTTTTGAATCATGGTAATTCGATATCCACTTATATATTATAAATAGGTCTGATACGATGATAAGAAGTAGACTTTAAGCCTAACTCAATTTCACAAAACTGGCGTGTAAGATGAGGTTTGCACTCACTTATATATTATAAATTAGCCTTATTATCTCTTATAGTAGGACTTCCAACAACAATAGTTAAAATATAATCTTGAATTGATTTGTATAATAAAGAAAATATTAATTTTGGAATCACATTATCCGTCACTGAAAAATATTATGATAGAAAATTAAATTCTAAGTATGAGAGAAAATCGATAGCAATCCAACAAGTTTCCATATCAATTCCTAATTTTATTTTATTTTTAAGAAATGCAAAAATCAACATACTCTTAAAAGATAAAAAGAAAATGGTGAAAAATATCAACAATGGTGTTAAAAGACGTTTCTTTTTAATCGTAGGATTTAAGTTCATTAGCATTTATCAATCATAAACAATATTATATTATTTTACAGTATAATAAACTCCACATCAATTATCTAGAATAATAATTTCTTATTAAGAAAATCCGAAAATCAACATCTCACACTGTACTTTTACACTAGAAGTGAAAGAAAAATATAAAATAAATGTGAAAAATACAGTGTTAAAATACTTATTCTCAAATGTAGGATTCAATATAAGCAATGGTATATTGTTGTATAATAGTGTAACAATCTAATTTCTATTATAGTTCGTCATGGAGTCCTTTATCGTCGGTGGATTCTTGAGTCCTGAACAATCCATGTAAAATTTGTTAGTAATTTTAACTCTCTTAATTTCTCATGATATATATATATATATATATATATATATATATATATATATAGATAGATAGATAGATAACTTATGTTTGAGATTATTCGACATACTTTCGTCTTGGGACTATGGAATTGATCTGAGCTGGTCTTAGAGCTGGAGGATCGTGAGGATCAAATTGAGTCCTATAAAAAAAGAATAAGTAATTATTTTATAAATAAATTATATTTTAGTTATTAGCTATTTTCTCTATAAATAAATTATGTTTGAGATTATTCGACATAGTTACTTTGAGATCAGAATGGCTAGACACTATTTTCTCTATAAGTTGGTGAAAAGGATGGTGAAGTGTGAGATCACTTTAAATCTTGTAAATAGAGTTAGTCTTTTTCATTTATAACTGATATTTGAGTTGAGAACAACTTTCTTTAGCACTTCAAGGTTGATATATATATATATATATATATATATATATATATAGTTTTTTATATAATAAATTGCTAATAAAATACTTTTACAATTTAAGATCGAAGTTGTTTGAGAAAGTTTGAATTGATGGTGGAGATGGAGGAATTTGATGATCTTAAATTGGTGATGGAGAAGATAGAATGTTAGTAAGTTGTTTTAGTATATTATTGATATTGATGATATGAGAAACATACTTTTATACTTGGAGTCTTTGAATTTTTTGACACATTCTTCTATGTTTGAATTGGTGGTGAAAGTGAAAGAAGTGTGAGGATCACTTGGAGTTTTATTAAAAAAAATTAGTCACCTTTATATATAATTTATATTAGTTATTAGAAAGATACTTTTGTAATGCAAGATTGACATTTCTTGACACATTTGACTTTGAGTTTGGAGGTTGAAGAGTGTGAGGATCACTTAGAGTTTTATGAAAAAAAAAAGTTATTACTTTTTATATATAATTGTTATATAACATATATTTGAGTTATTAACAAAATACTTTTACACTTGAAACTTCTTGATACATTCTTGAGCTTGAATTCTTTGTATAGATTCAGATATTGAAATTGTTTGTTATATTCTTTCGAGTTTGAATTATTTGAGAAGATAAAGATGTATAAGGATCACTTTGACTCTTATTAAAATAAGTCTTTAATTTTTATATACATAATTCATATATAGTTAATATTTGAGCTATTAGTGGTATCTTTTTGTATTCCAATATAATTTTTTTTTATTACATTCTTTTGAGTTTAAATTATTATTAGGGAAATACTTAAAATATAGTTGATATTTGGCTTATTAGGAAAGTACTTTTGTTGCTTGACACATTTATCTAGTTTGAATTATAGTCCTAGAAATGGAGGAGTGTGAGATCACAATAGAGTCAATTAAATGAACTTAGTATGGTGATTTATACGTAATTAACATATAATTGATATTTGAGCTATAAGTAACGTACTCTTGCTTTTTGGGATCAGTGCTTGGATCACTCTTCTGATTTTGAGTTGGTGGTGCATGTCCAAGACTATTATGAGTCCTATTAAAAAATAATCATGGATTTGAGTTAGGTTGGATTTAAAAAAATTATATTCTTTTACGTAGGTCAAATTTTAACCCGGTTCATTTAAATCCGGTTTATGCGGGTTAAACCCGTGGTGGACCGGGTTGGCCCATCAACCCACCTACATAATTTTATTTAATTAAAATTTAATTTTAATTTCATAAAAAGATATTTAATTTTTTTTTGCTTGAAAAAATTATTTAAGTTTCCTATTTTCAAAATTTATTAAACACCTGGGAGTGAAATTTGGGAATAAAATTGGTTTAAATTTGAATTATAGAAAGTTTGTTATTTTTTTATTTTAAAAAAATTGTAATTAAGTGAGTTTGTGAGCCAACCCGTTTACCCACCAACCTGTAGTGGGTCAGGCCGAGTTCGAATTTTTCCAACTCGCTAATAAATGAGTAGGGTTGGATTGATTCACTAAATGACCAACCCGTGGTGGACCGGGTCGGGTTGGACCGGATTACCCGTTTTGACAATTCTAATAAAAAGTCATCAAATTTTTAATACACATAATTAATGTTTGTGTTGTTTGCAACATACTTGGGAGTTTGAGTTGGTGGTGATACAAGAGAAGCTTGAGGACGACCACTTTGAATCCTATTAAAAAATGGTCAATAATTATTTTATATATAAATGATATATTATTCACATTTTGATTCTAATTAAAAAAAAAAGTCAACAAATTTTAATATGTATATTTGATGTTTGTATTGTTTATAACATACCTATTTACTTTAAGATTAGAATTACTTGCCACATTCTTTCGTGTTTGAGTTGGTGGTGGCACTAGAGCAGTTTGAGAATCACTTTCAGTCCTATAAAAAAAAGAGCAATAATACATTTATATATAAATAATATATTATTACTATTTTGAGTGCTATTAAAAAAAGTCAGCAATTTTTACTTAGTATAATTAATGTGTGTGTTGTTTGCAACATACTTGTTGACTTTGACAATAGAATTGACACATTGTTTATGGTTTGAGTTGGTGATGATATTAGAGAAGTTTGAGAATGGTTTACATTCCTATTAAAAAAAAATATCAATTGTTCTTTTATATATAAATGATATATTATTGACATTTTGAATCCTATTAAAAAAAGTTAATAATTTTTATTACGTATAATTGATATTTGTGTTATCTGCAACATACCTATTGACTTGGTAACACTAAAAGAGAGTTTGAGAATGTCTTTCAGTCTTATTAAAAAAGGATAAATAATTTTTGTCTATACAATTAATACATTATTAATATTTGAGTAATAAATAAAATATTGTTGTATTTCAAGATCAAAACTGTTTAACACATTTTGTTTTAATTGGTGCTCGAGATGAAGAAGTGGGAAGATTAATTTGAGCCCCTCTTATAATAGAATTAAATAGCATGAATTCATTCAAATCATTATTTTAAATTAAAAAGATTTATTTAATACAGTAAACAGGAAAATAATTAAATAAATATAACCGGAAATACTAATAAGATAAATATATTAAATATTTTGAGATATTAGTAACAACATACATACATTTGTAATTCTGAGTTGGAATTTTGTAATACGTTCTCAGTTTGAGTATCTGATGGAGGCTGTGCTTGTTGAGTATCACTTTCATTCCTTATATAAAAAAAACACGCACACAAACATATTATTATATAAGTTAATAGGTGTAGTAAAATAAAAATATATATCACTAACAAAAAGTAGTAGAACATTAGAGTTCTCAAAATGATCACAACTTGCGGATCAATTCGGCTCAACCTAGCTCATGCGGGTTGAACTCATGGTGGGCTGTGTTGACCCACCAACCCACCTACCTAATTTTATTTTATTAAAATTTAATTTAGATTTTATAAAAAAATATTTATTATTATTTTTTTGCTTGAAAAAATTATTTAAGTTTCTTATTTTCAAAATTAATTAAGCATCCTTGTTGAAAGTGAAATTTGGGAGTGAAATTTGTTTAGATTTAAATTATAGAAAGTTTGTAATTTTTTTTTATTTAAAAAAAATTGTAATTAAGTGGGCTTGTGAGCCAACTCATTTACCCACCAACCTGTGGTGGATCGGCCGGGTCAAATTTGTCTAGTTCGCTAATAAATGAACCGAGTTGGATTGGTTCACTAAGTGACCAACCCGTGATGGACCGGTCCGAGTCGAGCCGGATTATCCATTTTGACAGCTCTATGAGCATGATTGAAATATTTTGAGGATAAAATATATTTAGACTACAAAGTATTAATTATAAAATTTGTAATTTTTATATTAACTGAATTAAAATATAATTTATTAAATAAATTGAGAAAATACGCATAAATAAAATCACCTTAGATAAATGACAAGGTAAATAAAAAATATATTTAAATTAATTGTAACTTACAACTTTCTGCTTTCATTCACAGTGTGCTGGCGACTTGTGAGATTTTCACTTTGAGCACTGTATAAAAAAAAATGTAAATAAAATAAGAATATAGAAGTTATTTTTTATCTTTATTAAGAAGTGATTTTCCATTTAATTCATTAATTCTCATTGTATCGATTCATTATATATTATGAGAATATAAAAGTTATTTTTTATCTTTATTTTTTTTTAAAAAAATTCAATTACGTCTTTAAAAGAATTAAATGTGATTATTTTATTCTGTGTCAAAATCTAAATTTATGAAATGATAAAATTTAAGTCATCTTTTATTTAAAAGGTATTATCTATAAAAATCAGAAAAATTCTATGATAAAAATGATTCATGTTAACGTTGATAAAACTAACTTTTTGATACGTTTCACAATTCAAATAGTGTTAATATAAATTTAACTTAAAAGACTTTTTATAAAATAAAGACTTAATTAAATAAAAATCATAATTAAAAACTAAAACGAATAAAAAATTTAAACAGAAGAATCAAATTACTAATTATTTAACTCTTACTTTATTATTCTTAACTAATATGACATATTGAATTTTTAATAGTATGAATTGTACAAAATATGATCTTCATATTTCTATAAAAGATAAATAAAACTGTAATAACAATCAAAATATGCATCTTCATATGTCTCACATCTCTTAAACCAATGAAACAAAATCTTTCATTCATTTATATTTGAAACCAATTTTAGATTTTGTTATTAGAAAGTAGGTTTAAGCCTAATTCAACTCCACATGCTTGAAAGATGAAGTTTTAACCTCACTTATATATTATAATTTGGTCTGATCTCTAGTCGATGTGAGACTTTCAAACGTTGAGTTATAGGCATATCAAACGTAATAATAATAATGAATAGTCTGATAGCAATCGACAACAGGTGCAATAGAAATGTCAAAAAAAACAAAAAATATTACTAGGATGTAAACAATTACCTTGTGATGGGTGGAGTAAAAAAATATCAGTAACAGTATTACCTGATGACAGAAGTTGGAAAATGATGATGCAGCAACATAAATGAAAGAAGAAATGGAAGAAACGCGATGAGACCATATTCAAAAGCCATTTCAGAAAAAAGTTCTCAATTGTTGTTGTAATAGAATGCAAGACATTGCTTAAGAATATATATAGTCTTTGCAATTACTCTCTTTCTTCTTTCAGCTTCGTCCTTTTCCAATATTTTAACTTAAAATTAAGTGAGTTGACTTAATCTCGCTAACAACTTCCATTATTCTTTCTTTCTGCTTGTCGTATATGTCCACAACGAGAAGGAAGTTGTTTGAACTAGTATTTTTTGAAAAAAAAAAAGTTTATTAGATATTATTACAAGATTTATATTTTTAAAATTCATTAATTATTTATGATCATATAAATTACTGTTATAAATTTAACTGAGTATGAGTCTTGATTTAGTTAGAGATGAGAAAATTAAATATTTTATAATTTTATATATATTATTTTAAGAGTTTGAGATGAAAGTTACGTTAATTTAACTTATGTTATTGATATAAATTTATGATATGTGTATAAATTCAACTTCCTATGTTTCTTTCATATTGTTTAAAAATTATGAGTTAGTATGATTGGTTTATCAAATATCAAAATAACTACTTTTTATTTTGACAAAAAAATGAAACTATTTGGCTGACTGAATAATTGGATGTAATTTGACTTATATATATTTAAACACACTTTTCTTAGTCAGATGTAAACAAATAGTAAAGGGGCAATTTGTTGTTAGAACACGGATTTTCCAGATAAAAGACGAATAAAAAGATGTTAGTAACGCGATTTTTCTTTTTATTTATTTTTTTTACATAGGTTTTAATGAGTCTAAGTTCTATTCTTTTATCGTGTTTGAACAGTGTATGAAAGAGTGAGAGTCATTGACTATATATATAATGTGAACACGTTCTCTTTTTTATACATATTTCTCCTCAGTTATTCAAGAAACATTCAACTTTCAAAATACGTGTGAATTTTTTTTTAATGAAAAAAAGTTATAAAACATATATTTAGAGAACATTCAACGATCACATCCCAAAAGATCTAGATCATAAATTATTATTGTATAGTATATAGTATAACATACCTTATGATTATATCAACCATAATCAAACACCCTATATATAGTAGTAATAACAATAGTATTCCTAATCCTCTAACATAAACAATTAAATCATATTGAATACTCGATCATCGATCCCCGATCCTTGAACTTCGATCCTTTATCTCTAACCCTTCATGTCATCACTAACATATCACACATAGACTCTTGGTTTATCCACTCATTAGCACCCATGCTAACTACTTAGTATTGTTGGGAGGTTCAACACACACACATACACACATAGATCTCCACACTGAGATATTGTCCGCTTTGGGTCAAGCCCTTACAGATTTGTTTTTGGTACCACTCCAAAAGGCCTCTTTCTAATGGAGGTATCTTATGTGTATATAAACCTATGTTCATCTCTTATTTTATCTGATGAGGGACTTTATTTGTACCCAACATCCTCCCCTCAAACAAAGGACTATGGCTCTCCACCTCCACCATCCCGACAGCGGAAGTCTTTTCTTATCCTCGAGTACACCATGGTCATCACTTTTTTTTTTCACAATCCATGGTTAAACACTAAGCATTTCTTACTTTCCATATCTCATGATCTATCTGGTTATCTGCCACCGGTCACATGCCAAGTCTTCACCTTATCATGGAGGGTCGTACTCGTTTGAGTCCGGTCTCCAAACCTGAACCATGGTCTCTGATACCATTTGTTGGGAGGTTCAACATACAACAATAATTGGTATTATAGACGGCCAAATTTCGTCGGTACATGATATATTTCATCAGTAATAGTAGTTTATTGATGGATTACCGACGACCCGTATTCTGTCGGTAACAATTACCGACGGATATTATCCTTCGGTAATTACCGAAGGGCAGTCCTTCGATAATTACCGAAGGATAAACCCTTAGGTAATTACCGAAGGATAAATCCTTCGGAAGGCCGCCAATATATATGTAGCAGTTTGCCATACACATGTTCTTTAGTGGTTGATCTCACATTAACCTGCACAATTCAACAACAACCAAACTTTTACACCTAACTCAAAATACAATCCAACGTTCACCCAACACTCAGAATACAATCCAACATTCACCCAACGAGGTCAACTCCAATCAATGGAACGCCAAAAAACATAAACAAACTTCAAGCAAAAATATATATATATATATATATATATATATATATATATATATATATATATATATATATATATATATATATATATATATATAATGTCTAAAACTTGTCACAAAACAGAACTTGAGTAACCAAAACCTAAGTTACATAGGACTAGATATATAAAATTGTTCTAGGAAGCTAAAGAAGTAATAATGTAAGTAATGTTCAAAGTCATAATATCTAATAACCCATATAATGATCATCTTCATAATTGTCTTCATGTTCATTGTGTTGAGCTCTGAAGTTGGTTGGACAGATAGGGATTGAACTGATGGGGTCTAGACTAGTATGGGCTGGACATGTGTGGGTTGAACTTCAGTAGGTTGGACTGGTGTGGGCTGAGAATAAGAGGCCCGATGCACTGCAGACTCGGGAAGCAATCTCATGACCAGTTCTTTAAAACTGGTAAACTCTTGTCTCAATTCATTACATTCTCGATCACGTGTTTGAAGCTGTTGTGTCAGGACAACAACGGTCTCATCAGGACACTGGGAGGAAGAAGAAGGTTGGGGCTTTAGACCACCACGACCTGCACTGTAATTTACAGTCAATTGCCCTACCCCATAAATTCTTCCTTTTTTCTTTCCACCAACAACATCAATTCAACATTGTGACCTAATCATCATCATCATCTGGTTGTTGGGTTGACTGAGGACATGAAGAATGTGAGGATCTGACCCGTGAAAGTTTTGTGGAAAATTCTTCATATTAAAAATGATGATAAAGTATCAGTAAAATATACAATAAAAGGCACAAAGTTATGAAGCAAGACTACAATTACAAGTATTTTCTTACATGGGTCTTTCGAGACCTTTCATCAACGAACTGGTCAGTTCCCTTGCGAATATGAGTTTGGTGGAAAACTTCATCAACATGCACAGATCGTCCCAACTCAGCTGCCTGTAACAAAATATAAAGTTTGATATGTACATTAAAATTAAAGTTACATAAGTTATATGACTAAATGGATACTTACCATACGAATCGCATCTTCATGTACGGTGATTGATCCACCTGTATGGAGAACACCGCCCTTTTCTGAAGACAAATTCTTCTTGGCGATTGCACACTCGGCCCGGTACTGTGGCAAATTCCAATGCTCCAGTAAGGAGGTCTAGATTTGCTCCCCAATCTAGTAGGGGCGTTCTCCTGCTATCCTTGCTTCTCGAAACATCTCAAAAAGCCTATGAGATGCCTTTGAGTGGAAATTGCACTGAATTTGAACTTCATGTTGAGGTAACCACTGAACCTTTATCTGTGACAACAACTGATAAAAATTATGTAAATTACTATATGTGTTGCATTACAATTAACATAGATGATGAATATAAATAACAAAAGCAAGTTGGTTTCCTTTAACCTTAAATCGCTCCTGTCGCAACCGGAAAATCGCGACGGGACGACGACGATCCAAAAAAAAGGAACAAGTTTTGAAAAAGAGATTTTGGAGTCGCCACCATAGTTTATTCTGGAAAACTATGGAAAAACCATAAAGAAAAGACATGGTCTACGAAAACCGAAATTCGGGTTCGGGAGTCGGTTACGTGTGGGGAAGGTATTAGCACCCCACAAAGCCTGCCCTAAGGCAGTACCTTTAATTAAATACGCGAATAAAGATGTGGTTTTCAAAATGTTTAATTTCCCCAAAAAGTAAAAATCAAGAGAGACAAAATATATTTTTTAATTTTTGTGCCCGACAAGGATTGACCTTGCTCCTACGTATTCTCATTCAGAATGAGAAATCAGGGTTACGTAGTTCTTTCTGAAAATTTGTTTGTTGTTTGAAGATGTTTTTAGTTTTTGAAGATTTTATTTTTTTTGGTATTTTCATATAGAAGAGAAAAGGTTTTTAGCACAAGGCCTACGCGAGCGGTCGCACGTGTGCTTAAACCTTTTCAAAATATTTTTATTGGATTTTTTAATTTTGTATAAAAAAGGAAAAGATTTTCAGCACAAGGCCTACGCGAGTGGTCGCACGTGTGCCTAAACCTTTTCAAAATATTTTTGTTTTTATTTTTAATTTTGTATAAAAAATAAAAGGTTTTTAACACAAGGCCTACGCGAGCGGTCGCACGTGTGTTTAAACCTTTTCAAAATATTTTTGTTTATTTTTAATTTTTGTAAAAGAAAAGGAAAAGATTTTCAGCACAAGGCCTACGCGAGCGGTCGCACGTGTGCTTAAACCCTTTCAAAATATTTTTATTTGATTTTTAATTTTTTATGATTTTTATTTTTATTAGCAAAGAGATATAACAACACACAATAAAAAAATGACAAAGCTGTAGAAATAAAAACAAAGACAATAGAAAACATCATAGTCCAAGCCCAACAAAAATAAGGGTGCAGAGATTAAAAACCGGGGGTGCTGAATAAAATACTGAAGCTTCTGGTCCTGTAGCCTGTTAGGGGTGTATGGCCAAATATGAGGGTGCAACTCGAAATAGCCTGTCGTCCAGGCCCAATCTTCTTTTTGTTTGCAGAAAGAGAAAAGTGGTATGAATAGCGAACAGGAGGTGGCAGAGAAGAAACTCCAGTCCAATCATCCTTTCTTGGTTTGCAGACATGGGGTGTAGGTTTGAATAGTAGTTGCGCGTGGCGGCGAGAAAAGAAAATGGGCTCAACAGCCAGGCCCAAAGATCTTTTGCCCTAGCAGCAGTTAGGGGTTCTGCCCTTTTCACTTCATTTGCATTCAACTCCAAGACCACTTTCCCTCTCCATCTGCATCCGAGCGAAGCTCTCTCCAAAGACCTAGGGTCTCCTTTGAATTGGGTTACCCAAGGAGGTTCGCCTCCCTTGCGTCCACACTCGCCACCGCTTTCGTCATCCGTCGCCGTCGAGGAAGAAGATAGCCATGGTCTCAGGCATCGCCGACGATGCCGCTTGCCGCTGAAAACATCACTAGCCACCACAAGAGTTTCTCCGCCGCTGAGCCAAATCAAGGTGGTCGACCTCTGTCGAGCTCTCCCTGCCACCATCGCGCCACAGCCGCTGTGTTCCTCTCTACCGGGCCGGTCGCCACCAGATGCAGGCCAGAACGCCGTCAACGTCGATGGCCGCCGCCGCACCAATCCCTTCTTCCTTGCTCTGCGTCTTGCATCTTGCGTGAGAGAGAAAGAAAACTCTCTCTGCTTGAATCCAAAGCCGCGAAACAGGAAACCTAGGGCAGCACTCGTTTCCTCTCCGACGCTCACACAAGGCTGCCACCGCAATAGTCACCACAAGTCGTCGCAGCCGGCTTCACCAAGCTCTCTCTTATTCCTCTGTTTCTCGGTTTTGGTTTTGTTTTTGTGATCTGTGATCTATGACAGAGGAAGTGGTGGCTAGCCAAAGAGGGGGCTGTGTGTGAAGACGGGGTCTGTGGAGGTGATGGGAAATGGTTTCCCTGTTTGCTATGGTTTCACTTTGCAGGTTCGTATGACAATGAGGAAAATGTTGTTCTGTGTTTCCGATCAGGGGAAGAAGGTGGGATGATTTTGTGATGTTGGATTGATGAAGGAAAGCCTAGATGATTATTGATGGTTGGACGACTAAGATGCCTAATCTAGAAGCATGAGATTGGGGGAAAATGGCGTAGCTGATGATGAGTTGGGTTGGAGGAGAAGAGAATGGTTCGGTTGGAGGAAAATTGGATCCTCTTCTCTGTAAATTTTTTTGGTTCTCTGTTTTTTTTGTTTAATTTTTTTTTTTGAAGATGAAGAAGTATGTAGTCGTATGAGATGGTTGAGAGGAGGAACTTGGTTGTGGGGAGAGAGGAGTTGAGGTGAATCCGTTGGGGTTGATGAGGTTGAAGCTAATGGTGGATGCTCTGGGTTTAGGTGTATCAAAGGTGATGGAATGGAAGAACGATGAGAGAGATGATTCTGTTGGAGGAAAAATGGGTTCTCCCCCCTGCTTGATTTGTGTTTTTCTGTTATATGGTGATGGGGTAAAGAAAGGAGGTGCTGCCCAGAGATTATGGAGCGCTCCCCTGAGGATTGTGGTTGGTTGGGATCATGAGGTTTGATGGGAATGGAAAATAGATGAAAGATGATGGAATCTGTTGCTGACAGTGGGAGAGACCGTGAATGGAGATGATTTTTTTTGGTTCTGTTCTGAAGGATAGGTTTTCTCTTGTGTGTGATGATGGGGTAGAGTGGAGAATGTTTTTTTTCGGTTCTTACGGGTGTGGTGATCCTGTTGGGTTCTTATGGTTCAAGGTTGGTTGAAAATTTGAATTCTGTTAGAGATGAGGAATTGGGAACAAAAAGGAAAATCTGATTGGGTGGTTACAGGGTGGTGATCAGAGGGGTAGAAAATGGTGTCCATGATGATTGTTGAGGTGGAGGATGGATTGAAGTGTGTGTGTCAAGAATATGGTTGTGTTGATGAATGAACATGGATTGAGAGTTGGTGCCCGTGTGAGGGAAGAGACTATTCTGTTATGTCTCCTTTTCCATATCACCAAAATCCTTTTTTTTTCATTCATTCTTTCGTTTTTTTTTCTTTTTTTATTATTTTTAGAGAAAATCAAATTAAATAATAAAAGCAAAAAGACTAAACAAATAGTAAATAAAAGGTAAAAGTAATGAAACTAAAATAAAATAAAAAATAAAAATAAAAATAAGATAAAAATGAAAACAAGATTTATTATTTAATCACCCGGACGAAATTGGGTGTTGACAGCTGCCCCTCTTTACTTAGATTTTACTAGATAATATGAAAATGTGATATTTTCGTATTATCTGAGTAAAAGTTAAGTAAAGATAGAAACACTAATTTCGTCTGGGTTTCAAGCATGAAAGAAAACAAAAACCTGGATTTGACCATTGCCTCGCAGAGGGCCAAACTCGCAGAACAGAAACTTAAATCCGACCATTGCCAAGCAGAGGGCCGATAACAAAAAACAAAAACCTGGATTTGACCATTGCCTCGCAGAGGGCCAAACTCACAGAACAGAAATTTAAATCCGACCATTGCCAAGCAGAGGGCCGATAACAGAAAATAAAAACCTGGACTTGACCATTGCCTCGCAGAGGGCCAAGCTCACAGAACAGAAATCTAAATCCGACCATTGCCAAGCAGAGGGCCGATAACAGAAAATTAAAACCTGGACTTGACCATTGCCTCGCAGAGGGCCAAGCTCACAGAACAGAAATTTAAAACCTGGATTTGACCATTGCCTCGCAGAGGGCCAAACTCACATAACAGAAATTTAAATCCGACCATTGCCAAGCAGAGGGCCGATAACAGAAAATTAAAACCTGGACTTGACCATTGCCTCGCAGAGGGCCAAGCTCACAGAACAGAAATTTAAATCCGACCATTGCCAAGCAGAGGGCCGATAACAGAAAATTAAAACCTGGACTTGACCATTGCCTCGCAGAGGGCCAAGCTCACAGAACAGAAATTTAAATCCGACCATTGCCAAGCAGAGGGTCGATAACTGAAAATTAAAGATGCAGATAAAACTGGATTTGAGAAATGAGGTATGCCAACCTTGTGAAAAGGGTGCACCAACCCTATGGATGAATGCTGTGAGGTGTACCAACCTCGTGGAGGGTGTACCAACCCTATGGAAAAAAATGATGTGAATGCAGGGTTCGACCATTGCCTAGCAGAGGGCCGAAGTGCAAAAGAAAAACTTGAGTTTAGGATGCCAGGTGAACTGGGCTTTGTGTGCCATACAAAACTGGGCTTATGAACTTTTGAAAATGCCAGATGAAACTGGACTTATGAAATTTTGAAATGGCCAGATGAAACTGGATTTATGAAATTTTGAAATGGCCAGATGAAACTGGGCTTATGAAATTTTGAAATTGCCAGATGAAACTGGACTTTTGAAATTTCAAAATTGCCAGATGAAACTGGGCTTATGAAAATTTGAAATTGCCAGATGAAACTGGGCTTATGAAAATTTGAAATTGCCAGATGAAACTGGGCTTTTGAAATTTTGAAATTGCCAGATGAAACTGGACTTACGAAATTTTGTGAAATTTTTGAAATTTTGATAGAAATTTGATTTTTGAAACAATATGGCTTGAAAGAGAAAATCTGAATGTTATTCTTTTTGTATTTTTGAAGAGAAAGGATTCGATAACCATTCATATGAATGAAGAGGGTTTCGATCCGAAAAATTTCTTTTTATGAATTGATGAAAAACATTTGCTTTTTTCATTGCTTGAGTCAGTCATCTCACCTGCAATTATCAAACTGATCTTTATTTTCAAAGTTTTGTGAAATATGAGTAATGTCATACTTCCAAGGTCTAAACTTTGAGTTTATTACATTTTGACTTTTCTTCCGAGACATCAGTGCACACATGCTTGAATTTATTGGCCAGAGAATGGTTGGAGACATTTAGAAGGGTTTGGAAGAGACTAGGACAGCCACACAAGAACATCATCCCTCATGCACTCCTCTATGGAGATGTGATATGTGAAACTCAAGGTGAAATGAGACACCCAAAAGCTGCCCCAGTTTGGTGTTTGGGAAAATGGACATGGGGTTTGGATTTATGAAAATCAGGATGAAAAATTCCGGTGAGATTCATAAAGTTGCCCCGGTTGTAAGAGCACATATTGATGAAAAATTCGTGAGAGACTCACAAAGTTGCCCCAGCTTTTGCAAAGGGTTGATGAATTTCAGGAGGAATACACATGGTGAAATCCCCAAAGCTGCCCCAGTTTTTAGATTATGGGTTGAAGAATTTTAGGGCGAAGACGCGTGGTGAGATCCACAAGGTTGCCCCAGTTTTTCTTTGCATAGGGTTTTATTTGGAAGAAGTGGTGGGCATGAAGAGGATTGGCTAAAAGGATGAACCCAATTGGTTTGATTCTCTTTTTGTGTGCTTCTGGCTAGATGGTAGGATGATCCCCTCTTCCCGAGACTTTACTTTTTCCTTTTTTCTTTTTGTTTTTTTTTTGTTTTTTTTTTCATTCATTTTCAAATTTTTTTTACGACACTGTGAAAGTCGCCTTATCGCAAAGTTAAGCTTTATGAAATTTGAACAATCATTATTCAATCTGCGTGGACTTTATTAGGCTTGTAACGTGGCTAGGGGCTAAAGGTATTGAAAGAAAGGATATAAAGGCCCAAATGAATGTTTGTTGGTTATATTTTTTTTTGAAACAAGGGTTATCATCTAGACATTGCATCAACTATTTGACTTTTGAGCACTTTGCTTTTTCTTGAACTTCATTTTTCATTCTTTTTGCTCAACATCACTTTGTGATTTTTTTGTTGTTCTTTTTGTTTTACTTTTGTTTTTTTATTCACTCTTCGTGATGAATTCTCTTTGTTTGATCATTGAGTGCTCTTCATTTGCATCTCGAGTTGACTCCTACTTGATGATAACCCTTGCTTGGGGATAATTTTGAAAAAAGAATTCATTTTTGGCTCAAATGGGGGTGACAATGGATATGTTTTCTTTTTACTTTTTGGATAACGACAAGGAAGCCACACATCACTTTGAACTCTGATTGCCTTATTTTCAAAAGATTAATTCTGCGACTATATGACCTCAACATGAGTCGTTTTTCTTCTTTTTTTTCTTCCTAGACCGCCCTTTTCGGGTTTTCAATCTAGTGGACTTATTCTCTTTTTGAAAGTTTCTTCTTTCGTTTTTTTTCGTTTGCTTTATATTTTGTTTGTCTCAATGGATTCGGGGATCACCCTACTAGTGCAAGCGAGAAACTTTTGGCCAAGCCAATCTGCCCCAGTGTAAAGGTTTACTTTGTTATTGAGGGCAGTGACAGTGTTTGTTGGGGAAGATCCTTTATTTTGGGAAAGTGAAGGGTGAATGTTTTCAAGCAGCATGTGCACCAACGTCTTTGGAAAAATGTCAAGTTGTTATTTTTATCAAACATTGGACCTCGGAAAAGTCTGACACTACAACTTTTGTTTTTCATTTATCAATTTTTTCTTTTGCTATTTTCGAAAAAACAAGAGTTTGACGATTTGCAAGAAAGACAAATGACTCAAGATTGCTTTCATTTTTTTTTATTTTTTTCACAATACCCTTTCAGGACTCGATTTCCAGCACTACTTGGAGAAACCCTGTAACGAATGTTTGTATTGTCAATCATGGATGACAGCGCGATATCAATGAGCATACTTCCCCGGTGGCATGACTCTTCACAACATCGAGTTCACTTGTATAATGACTTATGCCTTCTTATGTGGTCCTAAAGCCCACTTCATTTCTCCATGGCATCTGTAGAGACATTCTCAAGTCTTGCCTAAGTATTTGGTTGTCTTCCTTTAGACTTTAACCATCTTGAATCAGTCAAAGGTTGTATTTGAACTTGAACACCAAACACTTTTTGGTTGAACGACTAATAGCCACTTCATGATGATTACCCTTTATATATGATGCATCATGAATCTTGGGGTACTGAGGTTTTAAAGGCTTCATGTAACAAGTATAGACCAAACCTTTTTGGGCATGAGCCTTGGAAGAAACGTTGCATAAGTCAAATGTATAGGAATGATGCTCGGAGCCTTTTCTCTTGATCAAACCATCTCTGTCCAGCGGCTTGGTGAGAAGTTGAGTTTGGGTTGAGTCCCCAATTTTGTCTTGGTCATGTTTCAACTAGAGAGTAATTCAACGATATTTGAGTGATGGGATATGGTTGAGCTCTTTCTTCTCTCCTCTTCCCCAGCTTCGACCCAAACTCCTTCACGTCTGCTGTCATGGTATGACTTTGCGCGACCTTTCCAATCCTTACACCAATTTCAATTCCTTCTTTGATTATCATCAAGTTTGCAAAATTTGAAGAAACATTACGCACCATATGCTCATAAAAGGGTGATTGCAGAGTATTGATGAATATGGCAGCCATCTCCTTGTCACTCATAGAAGGTTCTACTTGAGTAGCAATCTCTTTCAACCTTTGGACATGTCCATTGAACAATTTTAACTCATTTTCTACCATGCTCTGTAGTTGTAATTTATCGGGTGCCACATCCATATTATATTTGCATTGCCTCAAGAAGGCATCCACCAGATCTTCCCAAACTAAATGCATGAATATTCAAGATGATTGCCCCAGTTTAGTGCCATGTCAGCCAATCTACCTTGGAAGAAATGAATTAGCAACTTTTCATCATATGCACACACAACCGTTGTCTTGTCATATGCCATGAGATGAGTCTTAAGGCAAATGGTTTCTCTATATTTCTCACCTTTGGAAAATTTAAACTTTTGAATGTATCCTCAGATTCGGGACTAAGCGAGCCTTGCAACATTTTCAGACTTAGCGCTTCATCCACCTTCTATGGCTGTTAGCCATCTTCAGCATTTCCAAATTACCCCTGTCAACTTCAACATCCATTGGTGTAACGACATGGTGAGAAGATTTCAACTCAAGTTGCTTTGTCATCTTCATGCTCACAATACTTGATTAAAGCCTTTTCCTAGGGACCATGAAAGTGGTTGCCCCAAGTTTGTTCTCCACTTCAAATACGTTATCTTCAGCCTTTCGAGTGTGAACTTGCCTCAAGTACGCTCCTGAGGGTGAAGTGTAATTTAGGGGGAGACCATATGAAGGAAATTTGGGACCTCTTGAACTCTATGTTGAGGTTGTAGTGGGCACGAGTCCCCAAGGTTTTTTTCAAGCATTCAGGATCTCTAGGGCTTGGCTCATTGGCCCCTTCAATTACTGGATACCACCTTTCACCCCTTCTTGAACTCCTCTTTGGTTCTCCAAGATTTAGGAACTGGTCCGAGTCCTTTAGGGTATCTTGGATTTTTTTTCAAATTTTATTAGATAAAACAAATTAAGAAGAAGAAAAATAAAGATGACAAGAAAAGAGAAGACAATATTCTAGTCAGAAATTATAAAGTTGCGAAAAGATTGCCCCGGTATAATTTGGCAGTTAACACAAGACTGAGTCAATAGGGTGGTTCATCATTCAGAAGTTCCCAAAATGTAAGTCAGGAAGTCTTGGTCAACTGTCTTGGGCCTTGGCCATCACATTCTTCATTTTCCAATCGGCTCTTGCACCAATTGAGGAAAGTTTCAACCCCCTTAAGCAGGTTAAATATCAGAACTGCAAATTTAGCATCAGCTAAAAGCTTAGGGACGTCTTCACTGACTTCATTGGCAAGGGAAGCTAGTTGTGAGAGACTTCACTTTCAATTCGCCATTGTTCAACAATATGCTCATTCATCTGAATTATCAATTCTTGATGTCAACCTTCCTTCTTCAATTTTCCGCTGCTGCTTTTGTCTGCTGGTCATCATTATCAAAATGCTTTTCACAATTTAGGTCGAGGAAATTAACCTGAATGACAACCTTGACTGGCAACTTGGTTATCTCAGTGTTCTCTGTGATCCGTTCGCGAAAGGAATTCTTCATTAACAGTCCATGATCTTGGGTCTCTCTCCAAGCGAACAGTGTTGCCCCAGTAAAGGTTCCTTCCTCAGAAGGTATGCAATGTCGAAAGAGATGTAGGGGTTGATGACCCTCTTACAGGATACCCAAATTATTTTTTCTTCATTTCATTTTTTTTTTCGTTTTTTCTTCTTTTTTTTCTTTTTTTTTTGTTTTGTTTTTTTTTTTGTTTTTTTTTTGTTTTTTTTTTTTGACACTCACATAACAATGGATACCCATGAGGGGGACATCAAGATAACTCCGACAATGTTGTATAATACACAATCTTTGCGGACAAGAAACATGTCATTTAAACTTTTCCTCCTTTGAGCCTACACAGAGTCGTGCTCATTCGTTTGCCCATTTTCTTTGGTTTACATTGCATAGTTCACCCAGAGAACATGTAGCATTCAAGACTCCCTTACTCATGCGAGAGATGGATCATACACACGACACCAGTAAACAACATAATCTTTTTCTTGTCTTTGGCTTGTAACACTGATTAAGGGTCCAATAAACTTCAGCTAGGACAACCATGATTGTATTCTTAGAGCAAATTTTGTATTCCGTAATTGCAATCATGGCGACATATTCAACCAACTTCCTAGTATTAGGAAAGAAAATGACACCACAGTGAATAAAATCTAGTGCTTTCATGAATGTTTCCCACTTTTCCTCCCGGTCAATCAATGCAAGTACTGCTCTATGTATCCTTGAATAAGGCCCCTTGTTGTCTCCTTAAGGATGAATCCATTCTTCCACTTCATAGGGTGAACTTTTATTATCTTCGCTTGCTGCAAGATAGAGGTATACTGCCCAAGGTAGTTGTATGGAGCTTTGCCCTTGAGAAATACATTTAACATTTGCCCAAATTCTTCCACTTTGACAAGCTTAACAAAATCTCATACTCGTTCTTGAATGCATCCTTCAGGGTTATTTTTTCACCAAATCCCTCAAATGATTGATACTGCCCCTATTGGCCTCAAGGCATATGCTTTTCTTCAAAAAGTTTGAGCTTGAATACCCCTTGACTCAAAATTCCATGTTAATTTCCATTTTTACCGTAATCACGACCTTATAATTTCTTGACTAGTACTCACAAAATTTGACAAGACCATAAATACAAGCAAAAGTGAGGGTTAAAAGAATACACACATCTCCCTTTGTGCCCTAGAGAAGGTTCAACATTTCAGGTTCAAGGTCAAGTATATGCAATCTCACCAGGGTGGTTTCCTGAACCTAAAAGTCAAAGGTCACTAGAGCTATGGCCCCCTCCACAGCATCTCCACAACAGTCGAGTAATCAACTAGGTGTGAAAATACAAATGAAGAGAACAGACTCTAGCTGGAGTTCTCACGATAGCCAAACAGGAAGTACATCCCAGAGTGACACCGCTACACAACTCCTCTAATTCTAAGTTACGCTCAGACCCGGGTATATGGCCCCATTCAATAGATGCATAATGTGTGTGTGAAGGGAGAATGCAATGCACCCAAATCCTCACCTGCAAAACAACCAGAAAAGTTCCCAGGCAGATATAGACATGTTTTCTAGCCTAGGGTTCAATATCCAGCAATTATTTCAAACATAAAGAACAAGCAGCAGAACTCTCATGCAATTATTCTAAATATCAAACATAGATAAAGAAAAGGGGAACAAAAACATAAAGAAAAATCACATTGAATTCGCGCATCTAATTAAATGGCCTGACTCTCGAAGTCCCCAGTGGAGTCGCCATCTGTCGCAACCGGAAAATCGCGACGGGACGACGACGATCCAAAAAAAAGGAACGAGTTTTGAAAAAGAGATTTTGGAGTCGCCACCATAGTTTATTCTGGAAAACTATGGAAAAACCATAAAGAAAAGACATGGTCTACGAAAACCGAAATTCGGGTTCGGGAGTCGGTTACGTGTGGGGAAGGTATTAGCACCCCACAAAGCCTGCCCTAAGGCAGTACCTTTAATTAAATACGCGAATAAAGATGTGGTTTTCAAAATGTTTAATTTCCCCAAAAAGTAAAAATCAAGAGAGACAAAATATATTTTTTAATTTTTGTGCCCGACAAGGATTGACCTTGCTCCTACGTATTCTCATTCAGAATGAGAAATCAGGGTTACGTAGTTCTTTCTGAAAATTTGTTTGTTGTTTGAAGATGTTTTTAGTTTTTGAAGATTTTATTTTTTTTGGTATTTTCATATAGAAGAGAAAAGGTTTTTAGCACAAGGCCTACGCGAGCGGTCGCACGTGTGCTTAAACCTTTTCAAAATATTTTTATTGGATTTTTTAATTTTGTATAAAAAAGGAAAAGATTTTCAGCACAAGGCCTACGCGAGCGGTCGCACGTGTGCCTAAACCTTTTCAAAATATTTTTGTTTTTATTTTTAATTTTGTATAAAAAATAAAAGGTTTTTAACACAAGGCCTACGCGAGCGGTCACACGTGTGTTTAAACCTTTTCAAAATATTTTTGTTTATTTTTAATTTTTGTAAAAGAAAAGGAGAAGATTTTCAGCACAAGGCCTACGCGAGCGGTCACACGTGTGCTTAAACCCTTTCAAAATATTTTTATTTGATTTTTAATTTTTTATGATTTTTATTTTTATTAGCAAAGAGATATAACAACACACAATAAAAAAATGACAAAGCTGTAGAAATAAAAACAAAGACAATAGAAAACATCACATTCCAAGCCCAAAAAAGTTAGGGGTGCAGAGATTAAAAACCGGGGGTGCTGAATAAAATACTGAAGCTTCTGGTCCTGTAGCCTGTTAGGGGTGTATGGCCAAAAATGAGGGTGCAACTCGAAATAGCCTGTCGTCCAGGCCCAATCTTCTTTTTGTTTGCAGAAAGAGAAAAGTGGTATGAATAGCGAACAGGAGGTGGCAGAGAAGAAACTCCAGTCCAATCATCCTTTCTTGGTTTGCAGACATGGGGTGTAGGTGTGAATAGTAGTTGCGCGTGGCGGCGAGAAAAGAAAATGGGCTCAACAGCCAGGCCCAAAGATCTTTTGCCCTAGCAGCAGTTAGGGGTTCTGCCCTTTTCACTTCATTTGCATTCAACTCCAAGACCACTTTCCCTCTCCATCTGCATCCGAGCGAAGCTCTCTCCAAAGACCTAGGGTCTCCTTTGAATTGGGTTACCCAAGGAGGTTCGCCTCCCTTGCGTCCACACTCGCCACCGCTTTCGTCATCCGTCGCCGTCGAGGAAGAAGATAGCCATGGTCTCAGGCATCGCCGACGATGCCGCTTGCCGCTGAAAACATCACTAGCCACCACAAGAGTTTCTCCGCCGCTGAGCCAAATCAAGGTGGTCGACCTCTGTCGAGCTCTCCCTGCCACCATCGCGCCACAGCCGCTGTGTTCCTCTCTACCGGGCCGGTCGCCACCAGATGCAGGCCAGAACGCCGTCAACATCGATGGCCGCCGCCGCACCAATCCCTTCTTCCTTGCTCTGCGTCTTGCATCTTGCGTGAGAGAGAAAGAAAACTCTCTCTGCTTGAATCCAAAGCCGCGAAACAGGAAACCTAGGGCAGCACTCGTTTCCTCTCCGACGCTCACACAAGGCTGCCACCGCAATAGTCACCACAAGTCGTCGCAGCCGGCTTCACCAAGCTCTCTCTTATTCCTCTGTTTCTCGGTTTTGGTTTTGTTTTTGTGATCTGTGATCTATGACAGAGGAAGTGGTGGCTAGCCAAAGAGGGGGCTGTGTGTGAAGACGGGGTCTGTGGAGGTGATGGGAAATGGTTTCCCTGTTTGCTATGGTTTCACTTTGCAGGTTCGTATGACAATGAGGAAAATGTTGTTCTGTGTTTCCGATCAGGGGAAGAAGGTGGGATGATTTTGTGATGTTGGATTGATGAAGGAAAGCCTAGATGATTATTGATGGTTGGACGACTAAGATGCCTAATCTAGAAGCATGAGGTTGGGGGAAAATGGCGTAGCGGATGATGAGTTGGGTTGGAGGAGAAGAGAATGGTTCGGTTGGAGGAAAATTGGATCCTCTTCTCTGTAAATTTTTTTGGTTCTCTGTTTTTTTTGTTGAATTTTTTTTTTTGAAGATGAAGAAGTATGTAGTCGTATGAGATGGTTGAGAGGAGGAACTTGGTTGTGGGGAGAGAGGAGTTGAGGTGAATCCGTTGGGGTTGATGAGGTTGAAGCTAATGATGGATGCTCTGGGTTTAGGTGTATCAAAGGTGATGGAATGGAAGAACGATGAGAGAGATGATTCTGTTGGAGGAAAAATGGGTTCTCCCCCCTGCTTGATTTGTGTTTTTCTGTTATATAGTGATGGGGTAAAGAAAGGAGGTGCTGCCCAGAGATTATGGAGCGCTCCCCTGAAGATTGTGGTTGGTTGGGATCATGAGGTTTGATGGGAATGGAAAATAGATGAAAGATGATGGAATCTGTTGCTGACAGTGGGAGAGACCGTGAATGGAGATGATTTTTTTTGGTTCTGTTCTGAAGGATAGGTTTTCTCTTGTGTGTGATGATGGGGTAGAGTGGAGAATGTTTTTTTTCGGTTCTTACGGGTGTGGTGATCCTGTTGGGTTCTTATGGTTCAAGGTTGGTTGAAAATTTGAATTCTGTTAGAGATGAGGAATTGGGAACAAAAAGGAAAATCTGATTGGGTGGTTACAAGGTGGTGATCAGAGGGGTAGAAAATGGTGTCCATGATGATTGTTGAGGTGGAGGATGGATTGAAGTGTGTGTGTCAAGAATATGGTTGTGTTGATGAATGAACATGGATTGAGAGTTGGTGCCCGTGTGAGGGAAGAGACTATTCTGTTATGTCTCCTTTTCCATATCACCAAAATCCTTTTTTTTTCATTCATTCTTTCGTTTTTTTTTCTTTTTTTATTATTTTTAGAGAAAATCAAATTAAATAATAAAAGCAAAAAGACTAAACAAATAGTAAATAAAAGGTAAAAATAATGAAACTAAAATAAAATAAAAAATAAAAATAAAAATAAGATAAAAATGAAAACAAGATTTATTATTTAATCACCCGGACGAAATTGGGTGTTGACAGCTTCCAAAATGGTGTTCTGTCATCAGGTAGTATTGCTCCCCATGTTGGCCAAGGCTTTAGAAATTGTTGCTTAATAGACCTTGTTATGGCCTGAGAAGCAACTCTAGATGGCACAAACCTGCATATAAATACATCAAAGTCATTTCAATTAGCGATAAGTTAAACAATTAATGTAAAACAAATTAGTAACAAACTTGGTGTGGTGTTACCCTTTCCCATAAGGTTCAAGTATCGGTCGATCAGTAGGAGCAGGGTCATCACCATCATCGCCAGCTGAATCATGATCAGCAGATGGTGGGGGACGATCATCAGACGGTAGTATGGAGGATGAGGAGGGTATAGAAGAAGATTTTAAGTAGTGTCATTTTGAGTTTTAGGTAATTGAACCATTTAGACTTGTTTGCTAGCTTCATCTAAGTACATTAGACTTGTTAGGATATGAAGACCACATATTCTTAGCCTACTTTAGGTCAATTTCGAATTAGGTACTTTTTACTACACTTTTTAAGGTTTAAAGTAGTGTGATTTTGAGTTTTAGGTACTTGAACCTTTCAATTTTCTTGTTAATTTTGAATTGTGACTTGATTTTTATATTTCTTATATCATTTAGAAGTTGTCTAGATATATATTTTACAGTTTGAAATGGTAGTTTAATACAATTTCCATTTTCTGTACTTTTAGCCTAGTCTAGTTACAAGTTTTAGGTCTTAAGTAGTCATATCTTGCATTTCTAGTTATTAGCAGTAGTAGCCTTGTTTCTAGTACTTTTTTATCATTTAGAAATTGTTTAGAAAGTGAGTTTTTTTGTTTAGGTAGATTAGGTATTAAATTTTAGGCAATGTAGCGAAGTGTTAGCATTATAGGTATTTTAAATGCATTTTCTAAGTTCTTACTAGTTAGATTTCAATTTTCTTGTTAATTTTGAAATGTGACTTAATTTTTATCTTTCTTATATCATTTAGAAGTTTTCTATATATATATTTTATAGTTTGAAATGGTAGTTTAATACAATTTCCATTTTTTTGTACTTTTAGCCTAGTCTAGTTACTAATTTTAGGTCTTAAGTAGTCATATCTTCATCTTTAGGTAGTTTTTGTATTGTGAGTTGTCTCAGCAAGATTTTACCATTTTATTGTTAGGATAGTTTCTTTACATTTCATTGGACTAGTTTAGTACAATTTACATTTATTTTTTCATTATAGTAGAGTTTTAGAGGATTGACTAGTGAATTTTATAAGTCTTGTTAGGAATTAGTTCTTCAATAAACTTTTTATCATTCTTAGTACATTAGAACTTGTGTAAACAATTGAGGTTCTACTTTAAGTGTTTTTCACAGATGAAGCTACTCCAAGTTTCCTAGCTTCATGCAAAAAGATTAACCTAAGGCTCAGATTCTAAGTCTGTTATATAGTTTTTTATCATACAAATAACAATTTCTATCAAATACAAGTGGGCAGTGCACAATATTCCAATAAGTTTATCTATAATGCTAAAATCAGCACATACCCAATAAGTTTTACAATTATTGCACATTCACACACCAATAATAGGATTTTGAAAAATACAATTAAATATCACTGACTACATATTATTTTCATATGTTCAACTTCTCCCAATTTACAAGACCTCAAAATTTGGCAAAAGCTTGTAATAATTGAACAATGGGACTTCCTCCAGAAACCTACATTTGCAACATATAATAATCTTTAAATAATCTTTATTATGCACCACAAACCATAGAAAGCTACAACTCAAATCCAGTACCACTAAAATTGAAATTGAGCACTAAAACATGATTCATTTATCATAACAACAATGATTGAAACAGATAATCACATTCAAAAACGAAAATTCACTATGGAAAACCCAAAAGTTGTAAAATACAATACCAAAATTGGTGTACCATTGGCTAAAATCTTAAAACAGAAATGTCATCACAACTGTGCTCATTCAATCCTCATTCTTGACGTGGCAAATACTTTAATTCAGATAAACCCTAACAAAAACTGTCCAAGAAATCCTTTTCGGGTCTTGAATCACCCTGGCAGATAACTTGCATCAATAATAAATGTAAAATAGCAATGCTCATAGATAATATATATTTCCACGTCTTAAACAGTGTAATCCAATACATTTAGAGTCAAATCAGGTATAACAGGGTTATACATTTGCATGTGACAACTAAGGAATGTGAGGAAATACGCATATAACAATACAATCTTAACAAGCTGAACATCTAACAACATGGTAATTTTAACTGCTTAAACATATATAACAAGATAACCTACCACCTAAACTTATAATCTATTGTTCAAGAAAACCACCATGAATATTGAATCAGCAGTCAATAGGAAACAAGTTCTGTGCAGCAACATAGTAACCAACAAACTAGATGTCAACTAATACAATTATCACGCAAGTTCAAAAGAATAAAACAACCAGTAGTCAAGATAAATTCAATGCAACATACACAATAGTCCAGGTATTTAAACATGCATAGCAAATAAATAATATAAGGCAACATCAATAGATTTAGTGAGTTACACTAGGTGAGTTGAAATACATGACTTAAGTTTGGTCAATTAAGCCAGATTCTAATTGTTCACAAATAAAGCAATCACAATCCTCACTGATACAACTAACTTAATTTCCATATTTATGAACAACCAACAAATGTTACTTTTCAATTGATAATATCATATAAATTACCTTTCAACCACAAATCACTTTGCAACCTATAATACCCAAGAGGTCTAATCTTTCTTTATTTTGTAGGTTACCTAATGCATGAGATTAAAATGCTTTGTCCGATATTGATTCAACACTAGAATTGATATGCATACAATCTTAGTAATTTCATTCAACTCAAACATTCATTCCATTCAACATTCATGCATATAGACCACTTAACAATGGACAAAATAAATCACTGAATATATAACGGTTCATTCATTTCCAGTTTATATTATCAATATCATTAAACTTTAGGCTCACACAATAAACAGACCTCTACCTCAAATTACCTCTACCTTAACTTACCTCTACCTCAAATTAACCAATGCGAAAATGTAGAATGAGAATTAAGATACCATTCTCTGTCCAATTAAGAATATATTCATGCTCAAACATAATAATGAACAATACAACTTACCTCCACGATAGCCCCCTCTAATAGCTTCCCTAGCAATAATGGAACACCTCCTCACGTAGCAACAATCGCCTGGTCACGCAGCAACAATGGAAGCCTTCGTCACATAGCGATAGGTGCCTGGTCTCACAATAATGACGACAACCCTCTCATCAGGAAACCACCTCCAATAGCCTCGCCACCATAGCTCACACCAACCACCAGATTACTCAGGAGCCCGCAATGCCACTACAATGGAGGATCGCGACTCAAGAGCGACGATAATAGAGGTTTAAAGAGAAACTGCACACGGGAGATTGGGGAACGATAGTTTACAATGGAAGATTAGCGGGCAACGCCGGTTCACGCTTGGGGTTAGGGTACGGGGTATTGTAGAGTGAGATTAGGGTGGAGAGCTTCTACTGTTTTGGGGAAGAAATGTTTTCGCGAAATGCAATTAGGGGAGGGAAATCCCAAATTGTTTTCATATAGTCGAACCACTTACCGAGGGGCAGAAGCCTTTGGTAATAAACACCGTCATTATCGACGGTCTAAATCCTTCGGTATTTTACTACTCAAGAGGCCCTTGGTAAATCCTTCGGAAAACATAACTTACTGACGGCCTAAAGGCCTTCGCTAAAAGTCCGCCGATAATTTGTGAATTTCCAGTATACACATAGATCTCAACACTGGTAAGATATTTTCCGCTTTGGGTCAAGCCCTCACAGATTTGCTTTTGGTACCACTCCAAAAGGCCTCATTCTAATGAAGGTATCTTATGTGTATATAAATTCATGTCCATCTCTTATTTTATCTGATGTAGGTCTTTGTTTGTACCCAAAAACTATAACCATTATAGTAACACCACTATCAACATAACATAACTTGGAGCATCTCAAGTACCATGATCATCATCACAGATACACCACCATCATGACTATCTCAGTCACGAACAACACCATGAGCATCACCGTACCATAATACCCTGTCTATCTTATTGTACCCTACCTTACCGACTCTAGCCACTCCAACAACCCACCTGCAGCCTCCCCTACAGGACATTTGTAGCCTCCCCTACAACCCACCTTGTCTATCTCATTCTAATGCACAAAAGGTAAAAGGAAGCACTTATCCGCAAATAGAACTAGGATTTACGAGGTGTAACAAGTAGACTTATCATTCACTTTCATGTTCATCAATCACATACTCAGATACATCCCAACACTCACTTATGCTCCACTATCAACCACAAGTCAAACTAACTTTAAACATAACCACTAACCACAATCTCTTATTATCATCATGTTCCACGACTCCTCAGTCTTGGTTCATGTCCTTCTTCATCAAATTCTCCATTTTTCACCAAATTATGATAATCAATTATCACTTAAGATGATCGATGATTCAATGAAATTTACACAGAAACATCACACAGGAAGGGATAATTATCATCACAGATAATCGATTATTCCTGAAACCACACTCAAAACCAATGCGCAATCTCCTCCCTCTTCTTCTCCCTAAAAGCCAATCTCTTCTCTTCCTCTGTTTTCTCCCTTTGATTTAGAGTTTCTAGGCTTTCTAAACACCAAACCACCCCTTAATTAATTTCTACACCAATTAAATAAAGGTAAAAGACCCTTTTGCCTCTACACAAAAATCTAAAAATAAAAAAATAACATGACAATTATGTTATATAACAAAAATATACATTCAAAAACACTAATTTCTAAACAAATACACAAAACCTCAAAATTACTTTATTTTTAAGACTCTTATTTTCTTTGGATCTTACAATCATTATTATAATTTTTTATTTTTATTATAATCTGTACAGTATGATATCAAGGCCGAACGGTTACGATATATCTTATTAAAGATATAAAATAATCAAGAATGTCTATTTAAAGATATTTAGCAACTGCCCAGATTTTCAGGTAAGTTTGTTTATACTTTATTCTGTTTATATTTTATTGGGCTTATATCAGTTCAAGGACCATGAGAAAAATTATAAATAGAGAGCCAAGGCCACAAGCCAGGTACTTCGAATCAACTTCGAATCATCTTCCAGTCATACTTCATTCACATTCAACTCATATTCAAATACTCAAATAGTGAAAATCCTTCACTAAATATTCAATCAAGAGCCAAGGCTCTTCAATTCACGCCTGACTTGGGCATCGGAGTGCCTTTTGCAGGTACCTCCCCCTCGGTCAAAGGTTGAAGTTCGTCGGACGATCATGGTTGAAGGAGAGCGAACATTCAAGATCTGGGAAAAGCGAACGATCCAGTCAATCTAAGCATCAGAAAGTGTCAAAGTCGCGTCAGCCAGGTTAGTTTCTTGGTCCCACAAATTATCTACCGAAACATTTTGGCGCCCACCGTGGGGCCGGGGGAAATCCTACTGAAACCGCAAGGAACCAGACAAGTACGCAGTCTCAGCATCATCATGCCAACCACACCCCGGCATATTGATCCCAATAGAAGAAACCATCAACGTTAACAAGCTTCTACGGCTTTACAGATAACTATTCATTTTATTATTTAATTCTAAAAGTTATTTTTGAGTATTATCATCCATCTCAATATATAAGCATCATATGCATCACCTAGTAAAAAACTCACTGACAGGATCAAAACGCTTCAACGCCTTTATTCAACCATTCGGCCTCCCAAGTATTCAACCGTTCTACTTCACATGTACTCGGCCATCAGGCCTCACAAGCATTCGGCCTCCCAAGTATTCAACCGTTCTACTTCACAGGTACTCGGCCATCAGGCCTTTCAGGTATTCGGCCTCCCAGGTATCTAACCGTGCGGGCTCATAGATTTTGTCTACTGGGAAGTTCTCCAGGAACTCCCGGGTCACGAACAACCAATCACGTCTACTGGGAGGTTCCCCAGGAACTCCTGGGCCACGGACGGTCAATTTTGTCTACTGGGAAGTTCTCCAGGAACTCCTGAGTCACGGACAACCAATCACGTCTACTGGGAGGTTCTCCACGAACTCCTGGGCCCCGGGCGGTCAATCACGTCTACTAGGAGGTTCTCTAGGAACTCCTGGGCTACGGACGGTCAATTTTGTCTACTGGGAAGTTCTCCAGGAACTCCTGGGTCACGGACAACCAATAACGTCTACTGGGAAGTTCTCCAGGAACTCCTGGGTCACGGACAACCAATCACGTCTACTGGGAGGTTCTTCAGGAACAAGTAGACCGCGGACGGTCAATCACGTCTACTGGGAGGTTCTCCAGGAACTCCTGGGCCACGGACGATCAATTTTGTCTATTGGGAAGTTCTCCAGGAACTCCTGGGTCACGAACAACCAATCACGTCTACTGGGAGGTTCTCCAGGAACTCCTGGGTCACGGACAACCAATCACGTCTACTGGGAGGTTCTCTAGGAACTCCTGGGCCACGGACGGTCAATCACGTCTACTGGGAGATTCTCCAGGAACTCCTGGGCCACAGACAACCGTTCACGTCTACTGGGATGTTCTCCAGGAACTCCTGGGTCACAGACGACCAATCTTGTCTACTGGGAGATTCTCCAGGAACTCCTGGGCCACGGACAACCGTTCACGTCTACTAGGATGATCTCCAGGAACTCCTGGGTCACGGACGACCATTCATGTGTACTGGGAGATTCTCCAGGAACTCCTGGGCCACGGACAACCGTTCATGACTACTGGGAGGTCCACAAATGAGCAACACCTAGAAGCACGCTCTCCAACACAACCTCCTTCAAACCATAAGTCCTATAGTTAACCTCGACTAAAACCGAACGGTTAACTCGGACTTGGGGGGCATAATGTACAGTATGATATCAAGGCCGAACGGTTACGATATATCTTATTAAAGATATAAAATAATCAAGAATATCTATTTAAAGATATTTAGCAACTAACCAGATTTTCAGGTAAGTTTGTTTATACTTTATTCTGTTTATATTTTATTGGGCTTATATCAGTTCAAGGACCATGAGAAAAATTATAAATAAAGAGCCAAGGCCACAAGCCAGGTACTTCTAATCAACTTCGAATCATCTTCCAATCATACTTCATTCACATTCAACTCATATTCAAATACTCAAATAGTGAAAACCCTTCACTAAATTCACGCCTGACTTGGGCGTTGGAGTGCCTTTTGCAGGTACCTCCCCCTCGGTCAAAGGTTGAAGTTCGCCGGACGATCAAGGTTGAAGGAGAGCGAACATTCAAGATCTGGGAAAAGAGAACGATCAAGTCAATCTAAGCATCAGAAAGCGTCAAAGCCGCGTCAACCAGGTTAGTTTCTCGGTCCCACAAATTATCTACCGAAACATAATCATTATTATTATATCATTATTATTATTATTATTATTTTTTATTATTATTATTATAAATTAATATATATTAATTTAGTATAAAAAAGAGAATGAAAAAAAAATGGGACTGGATTTGAATTACTATTCCGAATTTCACAAATGAATAAAGATAGAAAACTAGTCATGAAGACCGGAGAAATGTAAGGTGAATTTTGAAATTCGGAATAATTGATTTTGAAATTGGGGAGAAGTGTGTATAGAATTTTGAAATTTGATTACTTTTTCTAATTGAATTTTAACATTTGATGTACTTTTTAACTTGTTTTTAAAATTTGGTAAATTTTTATATTATATTTTCAAATTTGGTGATTTTTTAAATTGAATATCAATATTTAATAATTTTTTAAATTGAATTTCGAAATCCAATAAATTTTTTAACTGGATTTTAATAAATTTTTAGACTAAATTTTGAAATCAATAATTTTTTAAATTGGATTTTGAAATTTATCTAAATGAAGGGGAGTACATGTATAAGAAAAACTGGATGGTAAATAGGTGAGAAATTTATGAAAAAGAAAAAAAGTTACCCTAATTAAAAAAATAATTTAAACATTAAGAAAAAGTTAAAAAATACAAAAGGTGAGGATGAAGCACTCGTATTGACATTGCACCTATGTATTTAATACTAAAATAAATGCTTTAGCTATAGGCCAAGATGGTAAAAAAAAATCCGCATCCGCGGATAAAATCTGCGACGGATAGTTGATACCCGCGAATATTTACTATCTGAAACTCGTGGATAGCGGGTATTTTAATATCCGTTTTTAAACGGGTCATATAAGGCCCTTATAATTTATAAGGCTATTGGGCCCTAGTAGGAGGCAGCAGGCCCATCAGAATTAGAGCACTTGGCCTTATGAGGGGTTCCTTTTTCAAATCAGATTTTCATTTTACTCATTTTCCCTTCTCTCTCTAAAAAGGCTCTTGTGCCCTAACCAAATTTCCTCTGCCTTCTCTCTACAATTCCAGCATTTTGAACCGTTCAAATTGTGATTTGGTGCTTCCAAATTGTTCTTGGCGCAGAGGGCTTTAATTTGCACCGAACGTTCTTCAATTCCGACTGGTGAGTACACTTTCCCCTTTTCTTCAACCATTCTTGAACCTAGGGATTGTTGTCCTATGGATTTCATGTGCTCTGCATCTGTTCCTTTCCATTTGTTACTTGGTAATAGCCCTAAGAAATTGTCTCCATCACCAATTTGGTGATTTATAGGTTTTGTCCAGTTTCGCACAGTGTAGGGGTACTGTTAGAGCATCTGTGAACTGTGTTGAGCAACCTACCAGGTAAGGGGAGTTAATTATTTTGCTTGAAATTATTTTATAAAATCTATGCATGTTGAATTCTAAATTTGGTGCTTTGAATTGAACCTGTTTTAGTGTTTTATGCATGTTGAATTAAAAATGTGATGTACTATTGTGACTGTAATGTTATTGTTTTAAGTAATTGGTTTTGGTGTGTACTATACTGCTTAAATGATTTGTCTAGGATTGATTTTATGTGTCCTGTTTTGATGATTATGAATTGTTTCTGAATGGGTTATTGAGTGTGATTGATGATGTTTTGGAAAAGGTCTTAAGTGAGATTTAATTAGCTTTGTTGGGTAGCAATTGGATACACATGTACTGTTTTAGATTACTGTGAGAGGAAATAAAATATTAAAAAAAAAGAATTGGCATTTGAGGTTTAGAGTACAACAAACTAGTTTAGGTAACATAAATAAATTAATTAAAACTGGTTGAGAGCCTTTCTTTGTTGGTAGGATAGAGGGGACTTAAAAACCTGAGTTGGCACATCCCTGAACATATAGCAGCCCTGGCCTGGTCCAGTACGTTGTGACTAGTCATATGTGTTGGCGTCGAAGGTGAGTCTGATGCGTCAGACATCTGAACCCTCTCCGGTGACCAATTGGATAGTGAGATGAGATTGGGAGCAAGCATTCTGTGATAATGAATAATTTAGCAAGCAATTTCATAATTAAGAGAGTATTGTAAGTTATTTTGAGATAATACGTATCATAATATATTATATTATTAATGTATAGATTATATATATATATATATATATATATATATATATATATATATATATATATATATATATATATGCGTAACATATTATATATACTGTAACATAATATTATTATATAGGTATTTATATAATTACGTGGGTTAATGAATTATATTAATATAATATAGTTCCGTAGCATATATAAATTATATTAATATTATATAATAGTATGTATGTTATTATATTTTATTAATATAATATAGTTTTATATATAATAATAGGTTTGTATAATATAATATTATAATAGTATAATATGAATGTTGGTTTAATATAAATTAAAAATGTTTGTGCAATGGTTTAATGGGAAATTTATAATAGAAGTATAGTTTAATATAACTATTATAATATAGTCGAAGGAAACAGGGTTTTATATCTGTACAGGTTTTAGGTATTGGAAATAAATTATAAAAGATTATGGTATTGATTAACTTAGATTAAATTAGGGATTAGTTATTTTTATAATTTGTGAGTGGTAAGTAATGTATATTGTTGAGTTTGTGTATATGTTGATTGTGGCAAAAAGTATATGATTATCAAGTGATGAAAGTACGATCCAAGTGGCAAACTAAATTTCATCTGTGTAGAATCTCTCGGTGAGATTCTTAGTGTTTTAGAAAGAAAGTAGGAGCTCAGTCTTGGGGGTCTTCCTAACGCTCCAATGGTCTTTCTTCTCATGTTGAGAGGACTGAACCATGTGGTGAGGAGTAGCAGGATGTCTTAGTCTCGGAGGCTTCCAGTATGCTCCAAGGCGCGGAACGGACTAACCTCGTGAGTGTGACAGGGTGGGGAACCCAAGTTTCATAAGCCACCACGGGTGCATGACCCGCCATAGCTCGACTCTCATTCTAAAGTCTGGACGAGTCAAGTCTAGTATTCAACATGTTAGGATGTATGCCTTAATCTGTTTTGATTAAAGTTAACTCTTGACCATTTTATGCTTCATACATTGTATGCTTTTATATAATTAGCTCACCCTTGCATTGTTTGTTTGTTGTGTTGTGCCATGTTGTGTGTGCTTTCCTGTTGCAATGATCATCCACTTGGACGTGAGCAGAAGGGAATGAGGTTTCTTTGGAGAACGCCTTGAAGGAGAATGAAGATGCAGCTCCTTAGTCCCTCTAGGAAATTTTATGACCTTGATGTTATCTGTTTTGCAATACTTTAGCATTCCAAGTTTTTAATTTTCTCTGAATTTGGATAACTGTAATCCTTAATCTTAATTCCTTAGAACCTTAATTGCCATTCCATATTCTAACTGCTTTCTTTATTATAATGGTTGACGTCTTATTATGATATGCATGACGTATATTATTGGGATGTCACAGGTCGGGTACGAGTATTATACTATCTGTACCCGCGGATATCCGCTACCCGCAAAAAATAAAAATAAAAATTTAATTTTTATTTTATTAAGTTAAATTTAATTAAAATTAACATTAATTTATATTTTACAAGGTTAAATTTAATTAAAATTGTAATATATGAAGTATACATATCGAAATTAATTGTCATTTATGGACAATTAACAAGTATTAATAGGTCAGATTACCTTAATCTTTATAAAATATATTGATTATTGATTATTAGGTTTGATTGCCTAAAATATATTGCACTAATTAATAAGTAAGATTGTCTTACTCTTTATAAAATATACTGTATTAATTATTGATTATTGAGTTTGATTGCCTAAAAATATATTGCTCTAATGGTTCATCAATGGGCTTGCCTGCCACAGGCTCTATAAATATACAATTGTTGTCTAGGTACAATCTTGCTCTTATGTACTAATAAAATTTATTTAGACCTTTTTATATCTTGAGCGTCCTAGGTACGATCTTCCTCTTTTGTACTAATAAAATTTATTTAGACCTTTTTATATCTTGAGCGTCCTAGGTACAATCTTCCTCTTCTGTACTAATAAAATTTATTTAGATATTTTTATATCTTGAGCGTCGGAGTGTCTTCTGCACGTCAACAACCCATTGGAGTGGATGACATATTCAGGAAGGAGTGAAAGATCAAAAGAGAACAAAGCAAAGAAGAACGACAGACTCTTAAACTAATTCAACCGAAACAAAAATAAATTTAATTTATATTTAATTTAATTTAAATTATATTTTATATATTTTTTTTGTAATTTATTTAAATTTTATTTTAATAATTTATAAGAATATATTTTTTTAAATATTTGTGGGTATCTGCGGATATCCGCGGCTTTTAAAATATCCGTGAATATTTTTTAAACGGGTATCCGTGCGGGTAGCGGGTCAGGTAGCGGGTGGATTTTTTTTGTCGGGATTGGGTTGCAAGTAGGCACTATCCGGGCCCGACCTGACTCGTTGTCATCCCTAGGCCAAAACATGAAGACACAACTCCTTTATAAATAGAGTTGTGGGAGACAGGTTAAGTTAAGTTTGAAAAAATTATATTTTTATTTTTTTTATGATAGTCAGATTTCAATCCCTCTCATTTGGATTAAATTTGTGATGGGTCGAATTGGTTCACCAACTTACTTACCTAATTTTATTTTATTAAAATTTAATTTTAATTTTATAAAATATATTTATTATTTTTTTTACATGAAAAAATTATTTAAATTTTCTATTTTTAAAGCTAATTAAACACGACATGTTAGGAGTTAAATTTGTTTAGATTTAAATTATAAAAAACTTATAATTTTTCTTATTTAAAAAAAATTGTAATTAAGTAAACCAATATCCACCAACCCGTAATAAGTCGGACTGGATTCGAATTTTTCTTATTAGTCCAGCCTAATCACTCATTTTATCAGTACTATTCATAAAAATCCTATAAAAGCAATAAATATGGGGCACATTTATCAAATCATAATATATTCAGATTTTTTATGATTATGAGAATTATATCGCCAGAACACTTATTCTAATATATTAATTTTACTGTCATAATATATGTCATTCTCTATATTAGTGATTATTTAAAAGAAGATTAACAAAAATATGTTCCTTGTATCCATGAATTTAAAATGTCTATAAATACATTTTTTTTATCACAAGAAGTAAGCAATCAATACTTCTTTGCTCAAATACTATTTTATTATTATCATATTATCCGATCATTCTAAATGACTTAAACGTCGTCACTCTACGTGAAATATTTAAAATTTTTTCATCCACCTCCGTCAAATATTTGATGAGAACACTAATATTTATATTAAAGTTCATCATGGACCACTCTATCGTTGGATGCACATTCCTTAGTCCTGAACAATTCATGCAAAATTCGTTAGTAATTTTCACTCTCTTACTTTCTCAACATTTATTTATATTATTTACTGAAATTAATTTTGCAAAATATATCACCCTTTCAACAAATAGAAAGGGACTGAGAAATAAATAAATGAACAAATAAAAACACATTTAAAAAAAGTAATAAATTATATATATAATCCCAAAATAAAAAAGAAACAAAATAAAAGTCATTACCAGTCCTTTTTTTTTTTGACGAAGACAAAAAAGAAATAAAATATAACAAAATTTATTAAAACCAAAGTAATGACTAGCCGTTCACAAAAAAGAAAAATACAATTTATAATATTTGAGGTTTTTTAAGATTTGTAAAAGTACTAAGTTAAAATAAACCTTCTTAAAATACAAACTGAATTGAGGTTTTATAATATTTGAGTTTATATATGTATATTAAAGTATTATTGGTATAACTAATAAAGTAATAGAAACATAACTAATAAATCATAATCGGTAAAGCATATCAATTATACTGATTAATTTTACAATAATGAAATTCTAATAAAATAAACAAGATAAGTTTTTAATTCAAATTGATATATAACTTATGTTTAAGTTATGTGCCACTTACCTTTGTACTTCAAGATTTGAATTGACTTCGAGATTGGAATTGATGGAATTGATGGACACATCGCTCTCCATTTGAATTGTTGGTGGAAATTGAGGAATGTAAGGATCACTGGTAATACTATTAAAAACAATTAGTAATTTTATATATATAAAAGTAATATATATTAATATTCGAGTTATTAGTAACATATATAGTTTCGTTTAGTGACATTAGATATTATGAGTTTGAGTTGGTGATAGAGATGGAGAATTATATACTGATATAATAAAATAAGTATTTATGTTACTTAATTTATGTTTGTCAGCAAGAAAATTCATGTAAAATAAAGTATAGTGACACTTTTATAAATTAAATAAAATGAAGTGATTTTCGTCATACATCCTTTTATTTGAGGTAAAACAAATAATTTTATTTTAGACTTTTATAGTATTCAACATAAATCACTTGTTTTATGTTGGACAAAAAAAAATATTTTTTGTACATATCATGATATTGTTCCTTTTCATTTCTCATTATGCGAAACAATGAATTGCAATGGACAGTTTTACAGATTCGACAAAAAATTTATATTAAGTAATTGTTATATGTGTTGTAAATTTACGAATATCTCTGACATAAAATGTCAAAAGAAAATTACTTAAAATACTTTCATTGTGTTAGTAATGAGGATCACTTTGAGTTTTATTAAAAAGAATATAAATAATTATTTTGTAAAAAATTAATATTTGAATTGTTAATAATATAGTTTTGTACTTTGAAATTAAAATTGCTAGACACATCCTCTCGGCTGGTAGAAGAGTTATGAAGTGTGAGGACTATTTTGAATCTTAAAACAAAAAAATGAGTTAATTTATTTGTAGTTGATATATAACTAGTATTTGAGTTATGACCAATATTCATTTTCACTTCAAGATTGAAATTCATTAACACATTGTTTTTAAGGGGTTAGAATTGGTGGTGGGCATGGAGGAGTGTTAGGATCATTTTGACTCTTTTTAAAAATAAGTCAAACATATTTTTATATATAATTGATATTTTAGTTATGAATAGTATGTTTTTTGCATTTTGAGATTGAAATTGCTTAACATATTCTTCTTAGTTTGAGTTGATAATAGAGATGAGATAGTGTGAGAATCACTTTAAGTCCTTTGAATAAAAAGTCAAGAATTCTTTTATATATAGTTGATATTTGAATTATTAACAAAATACTTTTATACTTAAGATGGAATTATATCCTTCAAAATTGATGGTGGAAACGAATGAATTTAATGATCATTTTGAGTCTTAATAGAAAAGAGTTAGTAAATTTTTTCTTTTATATATGATTGATATTTGATTAATTAGAAAATAATTGTATACTTTGAGATCGAAGTTACATTACATATTGTTTAAAGTTTGAATTGGTGGTAGAGACGGAGGAGTGTATGGATAACTTTGAGCCCTATTAAAAAAAAGATAATATTCATTTTTGATATGTAATTGATATTTGAGTTATTAACAACATACTTTTGCACTTTAAGATCTAAATTGGTTGATACATTTTTCGAAGTTTGAGGTGGAAGAGTGTGAGAACTGTTTTGAATCCTATAAAAAAAAGTTATTAATTTTTATATATAATTGTTATATAATATATATTTGAGTCATTAACAATACTTTTGCATTTTGAGATTAAAAATTCTTGACACATTCTTTTTGGTTTGAGTTGTTTTTGAGTTCTATTAGAAAAAAATATACAATAGTTTTTTAATATATAATTGATTTTTAAGTAATTGAGAAAATATTCTTGCACTTAAGTTGCTTGACATGTTCAACTAAGTTTGAATTGGTGGTGAAGATGAAGTAATATGAGGATCACTTTTAGTCTTATATATTGAAAGAAGTCATTAATTTTTTTAGTATATAATTTATATTTAGGCTATTATTAATATATATTTTGTACTTTTTGCTTGATACATTCTTCTTAATTTGAGTTGACTGTGAAGGTAAAGGAGTGTGAGATCATTTTGAGTTTTATTCAAAGAAAAGTCAACACATTTTTTATATAGATGACACTTGAGTTCTTAGTTAGATACTTTTGTATTTCAATATAGGAATTCAAGACAAATTCTTTTGAGTTTAAGTTAATGATAGAGGTAGGAGAATGCAAAGATAATTTTGAGTCCTATTAAAAAAAATCAATAACTTTTAATACATATAATTGATATTTATATTGTTTGCAACATACCTGTTTACTTCAATATTGGAATCGTTTGGCACATTCTTCTGAGTTTGAGTTGATGATAGCAGTAGAGAAGTGTGAAGTTCACTTTGAGTCATATAAGGAAAAGGGTCAATAATTTTTTTATATACAAATGGTATATCATTAGTATTTTAGTTATTAACAAAAATAGATAAAATTTGTTTAACATTGAGTTCGTATAGGATGGTAAACATATGGAAAAGTGTTAAAATAAATTTAAGTCCTATTATAATAGAGTTAATATTATATATTAGAGTTGTCAATCATCTGATCCGACTCGACTCAGCCCGACCCACCACAGGTTGGTCACTTAGTCAACCAACATAATCCGACTCATTTATTAGTGAGCCAGAAAAATTTGAACCCAACCCGACTCACCATGGGTTGGTGAATAAACGAGTTAGCTCATTGGCTCACTTAATTACAATTTTTTTAAATAAAAAAAATTACAAATTTTTTATAATTCAAATCTAAACAAATTTTACTCCCAAATTTTACTCCCAAGGGTGTTTAATTAATTTTGAAAACAAAAAACTTAAATAAATTTTTCAGCAAAAAACATAATAAATATTTTTTTATAAAATTAAAATTAAATTTTAATAAAATAAAATTAGGTAGGTGGGTTGGTGGGCCAACTCAGCCCACCACGAGTTCAACTCGAATGAGCCGTGTGTAAATGAGTCGGGTTGAAATTTGACTCGCATGAAAAAAAAAATACAATTTTTTCAAACCCAACTCAGTCCGAACCCGTAGTGGACTCAATTGTCCCGCGGGTTGTGACCCATTTTGACAACTCTATAATATATATATATATATATATATATATATATATATATATATATATATATATAAGTTATTGTCGATCATGTTCTTTTGAGTTTAAGGTTTTTGTAAAGATGGAGAATTACAAGGATAATTGAGTCCTATTAAAAAAGATTGAATAACTTTATTATATATAATTGATATTTAAGTAACTTGTTCAAAACCATATGTAATTAATACATTCTTCTGAATTTCAGCTCGCGGTGGACATGAATAAATATAAAAAACAGTCTCAGTTGTATTAACAAAAATTCAGTAATTTTTACATTCTACTTTTTTTCTATCATTTAATTATCTTTTTTTTACTCTGTCATTCTCTACCTTTCTTTTAGGCGTTAATATCTGCACTTCCACATCTTTGGACCTCCACCTCCCTATTTCACTTTTATTTCTTCTTTTTTTATTTATATTTATATTTTTTATTTATATTCCTATTATATCCTTACGTAAAATTTAATCTGTAGATTAATTTTAATTCTAATCTTCTACAGTAAAAAAATCTAACTTTTTTCTCACATTGTGCTGTGTTCGGCTCTCTCGTTGGTTTTTCGAATTCTTTTTGTACTTTCTTTTCTTGTGAGAATTTTCTTTCAAAGAATCGTTGGGGAAGGAAAGTTGCAACTGTACAAAATTCTTCTTCTCTTTCTTTGTGATCGTGTTTGCAGCATGGTGGTTGAAGGAGATACGTGAGCGCCGCAAATGTATGTAATTTACGGTTAAAAATAGCATAAACCCTTAAACGGATCTAATTATCCGCCAACGGATGTCAGCATCCGTTTAGGGTGAAAAGCAGAGAAAGAGATGACTAGAAAAATTAAAAACTTTTACAAAATGAAAGGTAGAGCTTGGGGTGTGAATACGAAGGGAAGGGAGGTGGGACTGTTTTCAAAAGTTTGGGAAGTCTGTGAAAGTGAAAGCTAAAATAGAAAGTAAAGTAAAAATTAGGGTTACTTAATTAAGAGGGTTAAAAAAGTAAAAATAAAAAATAAAAAAAGATTAGTTTTATAATTAATGAAAAGTTAAAAAAAAGATGGGGAGGTGTAGGTTTGAAATGGGGAGGTGGAAAGATTAATGCCCCTTTCTTTTCTATCACACAGCAATTAATCTCTCTCAAATAAATTTAAAAATGTATACATTCAATATATACACAATCATCGATATTGATTTTGAAGCGTAGATATTTTTTATAGTAGATATTTTTAACCTAATATAAAAAAAATTAATAATCATGTTATTGATAGGAAAATTAATTAATTCAATTCATTAAATTTTAAAAAAATATTTATTTAACACTAAACAGAAAAATAAAATTGAATAAATATCATCGTAGATACCTAATGTGATAAATATATTGATATATTAGTAAAACAAAATACATACTTTTGTATTTCTGCATCGGTTTGTAATGCGTTCTCAGAGACACTATCTGCTGGACACTGTGCTTCAGTATCACTTCCATTCCATAAAAAAAAAATCTCATTATGTAAGGTATAGTAAAATACAAGATTTATTACTAACAAAAAGTAGAAGAGCATGAAAAATATATAAAAATTACAAAATATTAATTATAAAGTTAGCAATTTTTAAATTAATTGAATTAAAATATATTAAGTAAAGGTACATAAACAAAATCACCTCAGAGATACATGATAAACTAAATAACATTATTATTTGAATTATATGTAACTTACAATTCATCATCTTCTATAGAAAGCAGGCGACGTGTGAGATTTTCACTTTGAGCACTGTATAAAAAAATTGTAAATAGAATAAGAATATAAAAGTTCTTTTGCTCTTATTAAGAAGTGATTTTCAATTTAATTCATTTTCACTAAATCAACTCATTAAGTTTGTTTTTACTTATATTTTATTAATTTAATCTTAACTTGACTCTAAAATCTTCAACATATACTAGTCAATAGATCTCGATACAATAAAGTTAAACATATTAAAATAGATTCCCAATAACTCTCAAGTGAGGGAGTTTAATCTAACTTATTAAGATGCAATTTTCTCACTTATCTATTATAATTTACCAATATGAACTATGAAATTTCTAATAGTATTGATTCTATACAAAATTGATCATCATATTGTTTTAAAACATAAATAAAACCCTAATAACAATCAAATACTATGTATGTTCAGATCCCTAACATCTCTTAACCCAATCAAACAAGATCATAATAACATTTATATTTTAAATCAATTTTGGGTCTTGTTGATAGAAGTGATATATATAACAAGTAAAAACATATCAATAAGAGTATTACCTTACGATAGAAGTGAGAAAAAGGTGATGTAGCAACACTAATGAAAGAAGGAATGGAAGAAACGCGATGACACCCTTTTGAAAAGTCATTTCAGATCAAAGTTGTGAAGTTTTTGTTGTTTGAGTCTGATTCTTGTGGAGAAATGTGATTGTGAAGAAAAATGAAGTGATATATATAGAGATTATAGAAATGCAAGTGGCATTTTTTAAGAATAGTATATGAAACTTAGTCTTTTTTTTATTCTTGCTTTTGGAATAATTTAGGTGAAAATTAAGTGAGTTGACTTCATCACTAACAACTTCCATCTACCACAAGAAAAGAGGAAGTATTGTATGAATTAATATTTGATTGGTATGTCTTACATCAAAATAATTTATCTGTAATTATTTGTAATCATCTTGACTTTCACAAAAGAATATGTAATTATTTGTCTGACAGAACAATTTCATGCAGTTTGATATGTATATTTAAACACAGTTTTCTAAGTCAAATGATGCAAACAAATATTAAAAGGGGCAAGTTGTTGTGAGAGCACGAATTTTCCGGATGAAAGACAAAGAAAAGGCTGTTGGTAACGTATTTTGTTACATAGGTTTAATGAGTCTAGGTTGTATTCTTTTCTCATGTTTGCATATGAACATGTTTCCTTGAATAATGTATGAAAGAATGAGAGTCATTGACTGTGTATAATGTACGTTCTCCTTTTATACATGCATTTTGTTGAGAGAAAAGAAAATTATAAAATAGATATTTAGAGAACGTTCAACGATCACATCCCAAAAAATATTGTGTATTCTAAGAAAAGTAATTTGAGAGTGATTTTAAAATTTTGTGATAATACGTAAGGCAAGAATTAGAAATTGATTTCTTTATCATATAAGCAAGACTGCTAGAAAAATTGTACTCGGTGGTATCTATGAGAATGATCTTTCAAAGTGAGTCACTAGTTTAAATTCATTTTAATTTAAAAATAGATGTTAAAATTTTAATAGATAATGTTAGAGACATATTTAGATTATAATTCATAAATTAATTATATTTTTTATAAATAATAGAAATTATTTTAGATTTTTAATAATTTTTAATTCATAAGATGGTGTCTAACTTAATTAATATAGTGATTAATTAATTATTTTTTCTCTCAAAATTTAGTTATTTAATGATTTTTTTATAGTACCTGTTAGTGCATTAAAGTTTGGTGGAATAGGTTGAAAATTTTAAATTGTTAACGTGCTTTGGCCCACCAGTTCCATCTCATTTGACTCAATGCAACTCTTATGGTTGGTTTAAATTACAACACGCTAACCACATTAATGCTGAATGTTTCAATTATGGGATCAAGGTTATAAGTATTCCAAATCCTGTGCGTCCAATTACTTATATGTATCTCATCACTTTGTTTAGTTTAGTTATGAGTTGCTTGCGGAAGGTACTTTTGTACCAAAATCAGTAAAGATTCGACAAATTTAGTAATAAATGCATAACAAATTCAACCAACCTATCTCACTATCTCAAACTTGTATTTATTTTTAGAATAGGCTTCTGATTAAAAACGACCTAGTCACAACCAAATTGGCAATGATAGTATTTTGACTTAAGTTAATCATCATCAATTTTAATTGTTGTTTAAGGTCGACCACTCATTCCACAAATTCCAATCGCTCAGTATCAGGGTTTTTAAACAAACGTGCCAATTTTGGCTATAAATAGGTAATGCCCTTCTTTTTGGTACCATAATATGATTTTCATCCTTTGAACTTGAGAATTGAATTGATCCATCTACCACCACCACTTCACTATTTTGTGTGGTGCTTTTTTCATCTTCTTCTTTTGTATTAAATATATAATTATATATATCATACCCACTTCAACATAAGACATCAAAGTTTAGCTCACTTGATAACTAGTTTATGTACTAGAAGATTTATTGTCAACTTGAACCTGTTGTTTGAATCACTTTAAAAGGGTTCAGTTATGCTTATTAATGACCCACTTTTGAGGCATTCATGGATTATTTCTCCTTAAAATATTTTTATGTGCACAAACCCGTTGGTAATACATATTTCATTTATTAACGTAAAAATCTGTCAGTAATACATATTTCATTTCTCAATGATAAAAAGAACAATAAATTTCCTGCTCATGCCATCACATCTTCTTCATCGTTTCATCTTCTTTACTACATAGGGCTTATTCCTCCTCTCTCTTCACATTCACGAGCCACAACCCAAGACCATGTCGCCACTACTCGCACCACTCCGCTCACCATCGCTTATCGTCGTCATAGTTCCTGTAATCGCAACCTCTTTCTCTGCATAGGGTTTCGTTCTTTTCAAAATGGGGTCATCTTCACCAAGCCTGGGTTTCTTTCAAGTTATTCACCGCGTGTTCAGTCACCAACCATATCCTTCGACCATTGGAGGCACCACCGTTCAAAAACGCCATTAACATCGCATTCCTCTCCTCTTCTTCTCGTTCTTCCTACTTGGCGAGATTATTCCTCTCCTCTTCTTCTGGTTCTTCATATGTGGGGAGATTTTTCTTCATCCTCTTTCTCCCAAGAGTGCCAAACAGAGTCATCAAAGTCCCTTACCAGCGAGTCTCATTGTTATGCGACAATCCATCATCATGGCGACCAAAACCTTCAACATAGTCGGTGTTGGCAAGGGATTCTTTCTTCCAAACCTAACTACGCCAACAACCAACGAATATTCCCTTCCACCGCTAGCTATGTCGCTGCATGCAAAGAATGAAATATCAGATAAGGGTGTTTCTAAATGATTATGGTTCTAGAATGATTTAGTGAGGAGAATTGGTGGCGTAAGTAAAGGAAATTGACGAACATTAGAAGATCATGGTGTGAGGAATATGAACTAGATCATGATATAAAATTTCGTCAAAAAATATTACCGACTACATTATTATCGTCATATTTTTACGATTTTTACGAATTTTGGTTTGTCAGTAATACCTATTTCTCTTGTAATGATAGACTTCGTTTTACTAATAATTGAAAGCTAAAGATCTACATTCAATGGAAATTTTAAAATTTTAATAAACTTTTAGGTTTCGGTTTCTTACCAACCAAAGCATATAACCTCTAAAGGCTTTAGTTTCTAAATAATTGAAACCTATACCTCATTCAGATAAAATAATTTTAAAAAAATGACAATTTTAAAATTTCTTGAACTTATAAGCTTTGATTTTTAAGAAACCAAAACATATAGTTGAATAAACTTTGGTTTTCTCAATAATCAAAGTCTATAAGTTGGTCATAATTTAAAAAATGTCATCACACTTTAATATATTTTATTTTCCTTTTAAGAATTAAAGCATATAAGAACATTTCAAAAGCCAAAACTGCATTAGTGTAAATCCAAAGTTAGTTAGGCTTTATTTTTTCTCTGTCTAGTGGTTTTTAAAATAAAAAATCATCACTAGTAAAAAATAGGGTTTATACCGTGCTCATTGATGAGTCGATATTTTATTGATTCCACTTAGTTTATTGTGCTAAAATTAATCGGAAAATTGTGCTTAATTGTTCGGTATTTTCCCGTTTTTCCTAATTATGTTTAATTTGATCAGAAATTCTTATTTTAGTTAATTTGAATTTTCTGAACTAATTATTTGCATTTTTAATTTCAGGGAAAATTTTGAAGATACAATTTTGGACATTAGAGGAGTCATCAATAAATTCAAGACTCTCCACATGGGCAATCTTAAATTAGTTATATTTTAATTTAGTAGTTTAGAATTAATCAATTGTAATTTAAGAGTATAGTTTTTTTTTAGACAACTTTTGTGCATTGGACCAACGTTGGCAAATTTTATGATGGCCCAAAGTTGTAGGACACTATACCTAAAGTTTCCTTTTATTTTAGGGTGGACCCCACCCATTTTTATGAGGACACTTGGCCCTAGGGATTAGAACTAAGCTACAGTCGTCATTTGTTTTGGGGAAGCACTTTGCTGTTACACTCTCGGGAGATAATCAATGTTTTGGCTCATGGTTCTTTGACAATGGGATGTGGTACACGATCTTATTACATGAATGAATGAGAGCACCTTTTTCTTTTTCCTTTGATTTATGGGCTGCATCATTTCCTTTAGGATTTCTTTTTTTTTATTTGCTACCAATGTTGATTGATGGGAAACATTTCACTTGGATTGTGCTCACGGTTGCAACATTTGAAAGTCAAGCCTAAATTTCTTCTGTGCACTCAATATGCGTTGATTCCCGTGGATAGAATTAGAGCACTTTGGTGATTGAGCTGGACGCTGTCACGTCCTGGATTTTGGGAAGCACCATTTAATTACTTTCTTGTTTACCCATTAGGTTCTGTTACAAAGTTGACTAGCATTTCTTTAACCTTTCTTTTTCTTTTGCATTTCATGAGTTGAATAATAGATTTGGTGGAATGATGGGACTCTCGGGCTTGAATTAGGGGCAGCGTCACTTTGCAAACACACTTATTTCATCTTATTCCAGAAACATGTTACTGCAGCAAGAAAAAGTAGCTTCATTTAATGTTGATTTCTTTTTGTTAGAAGCCAAAGCACACACGTAAATTTCATTTTTGATTCAATTTGAAAGAGGTGTCATACTGGGAGCTTTAATTACCTTTTACTATTTGGCTTTTTATTTTTTTTTCTCTTAAAGCAGCATGTAGTTGTTTATCTGCCTACGGTGACGTGCAGCTGAGGATGGAGATTTTCTTGAAGCACAATCAATTTCTTTTGGAAGAAGCTGCTAATTAATTTTTTTCTTGTAGAATTAGAATGCTGATTGATGGAGAGCTGGAAGAGTACACACACTCATTTTCGTTTTAAGTTGAATATGCCACGGTCTGAAAAAAAAGAGCACACGCTGCCCCCACCTTTTAATCCACTTTATTTAGCTTTTCGAGGTTGAAGTTGGTGACTCATTTTATTTTTATTTTACTGTTCAATTATTTATTTTCTTTCTAAGTGTTGTTTGATGATGGATTTTAATATTAGCTTTTCATTTCTTAGCTTAACATTGAAATTTAAGAATGTTACTTGTGTTTTCATTTATGTATTTTAATTTGTCACGCATCTCAAGCATTTAATTTTACTTTGCATTTAATGTTTTAGTTTAAGTGTTGGATTTCACTAGCACACTAAGTGTTTCTTTATTATCCGCATTTTAATTAGTTCACACATCTTACTTTAGGACCGTTCAATTTACTGTTTTCATGTTGTCTATTTTGTTCGGTTTCTTTACCTTGCATTTCCAATTTCCTCACTTGCTTTAGAGATAGTTAGTCTCAATGTAGAACTGCTAGGTCATCTGTAGGACCGTTCGGTCTTTGTACTGTTTTTATTCACTTTAATGTTTTCAATTTTGTTTAGTTATATTTAATTTACATGTTTTAATTTAATTCATCCACTTTCACAAAACCTTTCACACCCCCCCTTTTCGTGTTTGACCTAATTCTTGAACCACAAATTGATTCTTGAGAGACGACCTAGGAGTCGCTTCCTAGTCTATACTGCATTTCTAATATGCAATCAAATTTGTATGGGTTGCGACACCCATCAAATTTTGGTGCCGCTACCGGGGACCAACGGTTCGGTTTTAGGTCTTTGTTGTGTTAGTGTGTGTTTTGTTTTGTCTTGTCTTGTGAGTGTGATGTTCTGTTTTGTGTATTCGTCATTGTGTGTTGCATTTAGATAGCTTTAGTTGCATATTTTCATTGCATTCTTCTTTTCCCCCTTCTTTCCCATGTCTACCTATTTTGGCTATGTGAGTAATTCTAATTCTACTTGTGTCTATGATTCTCCTTCTGCTTGTTACTTTGATATTGCTTCTCATATATACTCTGCTGATTTCTATGTTGAGAACAGAACGGTTCCTCCTCCATCTCATGAGAGTGCTCCTAGGGAGCCGTTTCCAATTGATAAGGAGGATATTCGTTGTGTTTTCAACATTGGACTGATAGATTTGTTGCCTAGGTTTCATGGTTTTGTAGGTGAATGCCCATATAGACATTTGGAGGAGTTCTACACCATATGCTCTTCAATGAAACCTCCATATGTCCCGGATGAGGACATGTTCTTAAGGGCATTTGAGTACTCATTACATGGAGCGGCAAGGTATTGGCGGTTTTGTCTTCCTCGTGGATCCATCACTTCTTGGGAAGATCTTGAGCATATGTTCTAGGATGAATTCTTCTCTGCTCAGTATGGTCACAGTAACGATCCTGGAAGGAATGACCCTAGCTTGGGATGGTATGATGCTCCACGGTAATATCAACCATCTCCGAATTCTTGTATGCCTTCTCCACCTATTCAGGAACCACAGTAGCTGCAGTTTCATGAGCCTGCCCAAGCAACTCCTCATCTTTCCACTACTTCTGAGCCTACATTGAAGGAGTTATTGAGGAGATGAATTACTTTTTTTAGGAGAATAGGTTGCGGTTATACAGTTAAACGCGACATATTCCCCTATATGACAGCGATTTCTTTTCTAACCGCGGTAGTAACATTTAAATAGGTTAAAAAAAAGTTGGAACAGTTTTCTTCCCCACGCGAAATTTTTGAAACGCAGAGAGCCTTCGTTTTCTCTCCGATCATCGTTTCGTCAAGTCTGCTGCTGAAACCAACGAGCCTTCTCTTCTTCTCCGATCAAAAGTGCATCTTCCATCAAGTCCGCCGCCGCTGAAACCCAGGAGCTTTCGTTTTCTCCGCCGCGCCGTTTGAAACCGCCACGCCATTCCTCTGTCGTGCCATTTCGTGTCTGTCGCGCCCATTCTAGGTACTTCCTTTATGCCCTCGTCAAGTTTTCCTTTAAGCCTCTATGTTAGCTTTCGTTTCTTGATGCATATGTTGTTGTGGCTTTGATCATTTTTTTCGAATTTGTTGTGGTTTTGGTCGTTCTTTAAGAGCCAAAGTATGTTAGCTTTTATTTAAGTTTTTATTTTTTTTATCAGCAAATTGTTTTTTAATAATATGCTATGAACTTTTTTTATTTAAGTTTTTATTTAATTAGAGGTAAACAAAATTTATTAGAGGTAGACAAAATTTATTTAAGTTTTGATATTTTTTATCAGCAAATTTATTTAATTTTAATATTATGCTATGAACTTTTTGTAGTAGATTTATTATAGAATCAAAATTATGTGATTGAATAATTCCCTTAGACGAACTGTGATAATTCTCATATGTAATTATGTGTGATTGAATGTTTGAATTGATAATTTGAATGATTATTAATTGTATGATTGTATGACTGAATTGATTGTATGATTGAATTTATAATTTTATATAGAAAATTGTATAATTTTAATTTCGTAAAATTTAGGAATGGATCGAAATTGGATTAATTTACCACGTATTAGTGCTGAGTACGAGAGAGGTGTAGAGGAATTTATACAATTTGCGCAACGTAATGAGGGGAGAAGTGACGATGAAGTGAAGTTTAAATGTCCTTGTGCGAACTGTTTGAATGGGAGAAAGTTGAACGCAACTCAAATTAGAGAACATCTTATCTGTGATGGTTTCCTAAGATGCTATACAACATGAATATGGCACGGCAAAGAAATGCACTTTCCGACTGACTCGCAAACTGAAAATGTTACTGATTCCACCATGGAAGAAGATCGACCGGATGAAGACAAATTAGAGGACATGATCCGCGATGTTGGCGCAGAAAATTTTGCCAAAGCTCATGTGTATGAGACGATGTCGACTGATGCGGAAACACCTTTGTATGTCGGTTCAACTAAGTTCACACGTTTGTCAGCTGTGTTAAGGCTCATGAATTTGAAGGCGAGCAATGGATGGACTGATAAGAGTTTTACAGAATTGTTGACTTTGTTGAATGAAATGCTGCCAGATGGAAATACACTACCCACTCGTAATTATGATGTGAAGAAAATTCTTTTTCCAATGGGTATGAAGTATAAAAGGATACATGTTTGTCCGAATGACTGCATTTTATATAGGAAAGAGTTTGAATTTTTGACAAAGTGTCCAAAATGTGGGTTATCAAGATACAAGTCAAAAAACAATAGTGAAGATAATGGTCAGATAGAAAAAAATGGATCTGCTTTGAAGGTAGTTTGGTACCTTCCAATAGTGCCCAGACTTAAGCGTTTGTTTGCGAATCCCAAAGATGCTACTAACCTTAGATGGCATGCAGATGAGAGAAAAATTGACGGGCTGCTTCGTCATCCAGCTGATTCAAAGCAATGGAAAAATATTAATCAACAATTCCCCGAATTTGGTAAAGAGTGTAGAAATCTTAGGCTTGGTTTAGCCACTGATGGAATGAACCCATTTGGTAATATGAGTACCAATCACAGTTGTTGGCCAGTTATATTGATAATTTACAACTTATCTCCTGCATTGTGCATGAAGAGGAAGTACATGATGATGTCTATGATGATATCTGGTCCAAAGCAGCCTGGAAATGACATAGATGTTTATCTAAGCCCACTAGTTGAAGACTTGAAGTTGTTGTGGGTTGATGGGGTTGAAATATTTGATGTATTCGCTTCTGAGACTTTTCTTATGTGTGCAATGTTATTTTGCACCATTAATGACTTTCCAGCTTATGGTAATTTGTCAGGATACAGTGTCAAGGGTCATAAAGCATGTCCTATCTGTGAAGAAAACACTGCAGCTCATCAACTGAAACATGGAAGAAAGACGGTGTATCTGCGTCATCGGAGATTTCTAAAACGTAATCATCCATATCGAAGGTTAAAAAAAGCATTCAATGGAGATCAAGAGAGGGACGAAGCACCAAATCCACTTACTGGCCTTCAAGTTCTTGAAAAAGTTAATAAAATACATCATGTATTTGGGAAAATATCCAAGAAGTCATCTGTAACGACCCCTTGGAAGAAGAAATCAATATTCTTTGATCTTCCATATTGGTCAAAGTTAGATGTTCGACATTGCATAGATGTGATGCATGTAGAAAAGAATGTATGTGATAGCTTGATTGGTACACTACTCAACATTCAGGGAAAGACAAAAGATGGAGTGAATGCTCGTTTGGATTTGGTTGACATGAATATCCGAGAAGAGTTGGCACCCAAGGAGATTGGTAAACGTACTTATTTGCCCCCTGCATGTTACACAATGTCTAGACAAGAGAAGATAAGTTTTTGTCTTTGTTTAAAGAGTATCAAAGTACCACAAGGATACTCTTCAAATATGAAGAGTTTAGTGTCACTGCAAGACTTAAAGCTTGTTGGCATGAAGTCTCACGATTGCCACGTCTTAATGCAACAGTTGTTACCGGTGGCTATTCGTGGAATTTTGCCCAAAAATGTTAGGCAAACCATAAACAGGTTGTGTTCATTTTTCTCGTCAATATGTAGTAAAGTCATTGATCCTACAAAGTTAGATGAACTTCAAGGCGAGATTGTTATCATATTGTGTCAACTAGAGATGTTTTTCCCTCCATCTTTTTTTGACATCATGGTACATTTACTTGTTCATTTGGTTAGAGAAATCAAGTTGTGCGGACCAGTATACTTAAGATGGATGTATCCTATTGAGCGTTATATGAAGATTTTGAAAGGGTACGTTAAAAATCCATATCATCCTGAAGGTTCGATGATTGAAAGGTATATTGCTGAAGAAAGTATTGAGTTTTGTTCAGATTACATGACATCAACGAATCCAATAGGAGTTCCTCGCACATCATGGTTGAATAAATTTTCTACAAGTAAAAGCATCCGAGGTGTGAATGTGGTGACAAAAGATCGTGATGAATTGTTGCAAGCGCATCTTTATATATTGAACAACACAGATGAGGTGATCCCTTTTCTGGAAACACACAAAGCCATTTGTAAGAATAAAAATCCAAGACAATCAGAGAAATGACAGTTGATGGAGCATAACAAAATATTTATGTCTTGGTTCAAATCTGAAATTGACAAAGAGCTACATTCTTCTCAAACTTTATTGTGGCTTGCAAATGGTTTGAAGTTTGATGTCGTGTGTTGTACAAGTTATGAAGTCAATAATTGCACATTATATACGAAGACTTTGGATGATAAAAGTACAGTACAAAATAGTGGAGTTAGTTTAGAAGCTGAGTCGCTTCAATTTTCCACATCAAAAGATCAATCTCCTGTACTTGGATCAATGAGATATTATGGTATAATAGAAGAGATATGGGAGGTTGATTACACCAAGTTTTTTGTTCCATTGTTCAAATGTAAGTGGTTTGACAATAAGAGTGGTGTGAAAATAGATGAATCGGGTATAACACTGGTTGATTTTCGAAAGGTGGGTTACCGAGACGAACTGTTTATCATGGTTCATCAAGCATCTCAGGTGTTTTATGTCAAAGATCCCGCGTCTGACCATTGGTATGTCGCTCTTCAAGGCAAAAAACAAATTGAAGTTAACGAAAAGAATCTGATTAATATTCATATTGCTGACAACCATTCATTGCAAACTACAACAAATTTGGATGACCAATCTCTAGTTGATGACGATGTACATGCAATTCGGTCAGATCATGATGAGGGAATATACATATGATGAATTCATATCTTTATGTATGAATTTTCAATTTCTGTATAAGTATTTTATTAATATCACATAAGTTTTCCATTTATATATTTCATATGATTACTATTACATGTTTTGTTAAATTATATCATATTACATAAGTCTTTTATTAATATTTCATGTTGCTATTTATTTTGACAGATATATGGCTGATCATCCACATTCTTCAGGGGATGAGGCTCCCCCTACGAGATCCACTAGAGGACCCACCAGGATGAAACAACTTTTGATGAGAAAGAATAGTGGTGAAAGAACTCCAGTGAATGTGAACGTGATCACGGGTGTGGCAGTTGGCCCCTATGCAGATGATTTCCGATCATACCTTGGAGTAGTGGCACATGATCGGATTGGTATTCTCACTCCATCTTTTGATCATGTGTCCGAGGTTGATCGGAACATTATATGGAACGATATATTGGTAAGTTAGTTAATATCATTTGAATTAAAATTTGTTTATGTTGATAATTTTGTACTGATACAACTTTATTATGTTTATTTCAGCTGCCATTTGACATTCCAAATGTCGCAACACTTAGAAATAAGTGTTTGTCAACTGTTGCTGAAAACTTCAGAAACTTTAAAAGTAAGTTGACATCAAGATATATCTTTGGACACCTTAAACATAAGTCTCCATGTAGTACATATAAGTCCATTGATGAGGAGACTTGACGGCTTTTTAAAGAGAGTCGGATGACAAAGGAATGGCAGGTTAGTATAGTTGATATTATTCAATTCCTCATTAACAAATATGTATCATATGAAATAATTAATTCATGTGTATGTGACAAGCAATTAGAAGCAAAGCACAAGGAACAAGTGCTCATAACAAAAACCCCCACCTATTATCTCGTGGTGGGTATAGGAAGCTTGAGGAGAAAATCCTCAAGCAAAAGGCAGATGCTAGACCACCATCTCAGGGTGGTAGCCTCCCTTAGCCTCCTTCTCCACCTTCTAGACATGAAAAATGGAAGTTGGCTCGTATGAGACCATCGGGCGCCTACTCTTTCGACACTGCACGAGAAATTTTCGAAAGAATTGTAAGTTATCACTGTTCCTAAAATAATAATAATTGTAATTATTCATACTACATTGAACTTTTTAAAGAATAATGATGTTTTGTAATATTACAGGACTCCTTGGTTGAGCAGAGCTCCCAAGGTCAATTCACTCCAGAGGGTCGCCAGGATATTCTTGCTGCTGCGATTGGACGACCTGAGCACCCTGGACGTGTACGTGCTGCAGGTCCTGCAGTAGGAATTAAAGATTATTTTGGAAGCTCTTCTCGTCAGCCTTCATATGCATACAGCGAAGCACAAAGAGAAAGGATGACACACAAAGAGAAAGGATGACACAAGAGATCACAAAAAAGGTCCGAGCAGACCTTAGAGAGGAAATCAAGGCCAAGGTTAGATCAGAGCTCAGGGCTGAATTCAGCGCCATGTTCCAGCAGCAGTTTGAGAGCTATGGCATGCGCCCGGTGCCATCTCCTGTACAGGAACAAGAACATGTTGTGCCTCCCACAGGTAAACTTAATAAACATTTATGTGCAATTATTTTTATCTTTTGTATAATCTAACATTTATTCTGATAGGGAGAAGCGGGAAAGGAAGTTGTTCCGCATCAGCCGTCCCAGGGGATGACATGGACAATGCTAGTCCATGTCTGCTATATATTTTAGACGATACTGAGATGGTCCTGGTAGCTCGTGGAACACAGTTTAAGTCAGCGACTGTTGTTCATGGTATGCAGCTATTAGAGGATGAGGTGAAGGTCTCAGTGGATGAAATGATCATACCAGATGCCTCAGTTCCTCTGGCCACAGATGAGATTTTCACTGTGGAACAAGCATTCAAGTCATTTATCGCTTGGCCTAAACATTTGGTTGGTTCAGTTTCTGACCCCCCGGTATGAAATTCTTCTTTACACTTCTCAATTTTAAAGGTTATTGATGTCAAAACTTATACTATTTTTTCATGTAACAACAGACGCAAGCACAGGAGAAGATTCCTCTATCTGAGGATGATCCTCTTGCTTCATTTCATCTACTAGCTGACATCCTTGAAGATAAGCCTTTGGAGGTTGAGTATGATGCTAATGTATTTGGGATAGGCTCTAAGGTCCCAATATACCTTCATAGCCAAGATGTCAGAGAGCTTGCGTCGGGAACACAAGAGTTGAATATTTCAATTATTCAGTTATGGATGATGTAAGTCTATGAGCAATAATTTATATATAAAATTGATTTATATATCAAGTATCCTTATATCAAAGTTAATTTTTGATTTCAGGTATATGTTTGGGGTCAGCAACAAGTTGGGGCGTTCTGATGATTATGGATTCATTGATCCCCAATCCATTCATGAATCAAATGATTTTGATACAATCAACACACATCTGATGAGTTTGTTTTTCAAGCGGCAAGAAAATATACTTTTTGCCTTATATATCCGGGTAAGTGAACTTTGTTAACATAATAAAGTTCCATATGTGATTTTAATATATAATAGTTAAGTTATTATGAATTTCAGGCGCCATTGGCAGCTTCTTGTTATGTCTATGCAAGAGAACTATGCTTTGTGGTTCTGCTCATTCCACAGGCCTCCTCCCACACAACTCAGACAAGCAATTGATTGGTAAGAACCTCAATGTTTGGACTTTCTTTGTTATATAAATGAATGCTAAAACAACTTCTTGTTATATATAGTTCTATACCAGTAAGTATGATGATTGTTTGGAAATCAATTACTAACAGTAGAAAGACTGATTGGATTTCTCTCAAGGTTTGACATATGCTAAAGCCATACTTTCTTATAGTTGTTTTATTTTAATGTTATTCACTAACTATTTACAACTGTGATCATATATTGTAGTGTAACAGACAGACTGGGTCATATGAGTGCGGTTATTATGTAATGTATTGGATGGCCCACATTGTTCGTTCCCATATCACAAGAGATTGGGAAACGGTAACATTTAACTTTAACAAATTTGATTTTTTCCAAAAGTTAGAATTCATATACATTAATTAATATCAATTGTCTTGTGCAGAGGTTCAAGACTACTACACCAGTTCCTGAGAAGCCACTATCATTCATCAGGAAAGCTACTGCAAAGTATCTAGTTAGATTATATAATAGTTCTTAGTTACTAGATTTAAACATTGCATTTGATTAGATTGTATTTTATTAGAATTTGTACTTATGTGATGTTGAAATACATTTGAATATGTTTGATCTGTTCAAATTAAATCTGTATACATGTTTTGATATGCAGGTCTGTTTTTGTGGTATTGGATATCACAAAAACAGACCTGCTATTTTAAAAAAAAACAGGGGAATATGCTGCGGTTGTTACCACAACCGCGGTAGAAAGTAGAGTATATGTCACGGTTGTTACCACAACCGCGGTAGAAAGTTCCACGTTTTAATTTTAATTTTTTTTTTAAATTAGCCTTTTGGCCACGGTTGTGGTATGAACCGCGGTTCCAACCGCGGCATATAATGGTAGGATTTTGGATTTTTTTTAAAAAAAACATAGGTTTAGGCCGCGGGTGTGATAGGAACCGCGGCCTATTCTCCAGACTTTGTACCGCGGTTACAACCGCGGCATAAAGTCCCAAACTTTCTACCGCGGCTGAATATGCCGCGGTTCGGGAACCGCGGCCAAAGGGCCAAAACAACCGCTGTCGTTTCCCCTGACTGCACTAGTGCATGCATATCATTTCTTCATAACTTCATAAAAGAATTACTTGTCAACTTTATATATCTTTTAATGTAACACTTTATCGACACACTATCATACTTTTTCATCCTCCAAATCATCTAAAGAGTATAAGTTAGAGTAACTAGTCGGATGAGTTTCACAAGCCACTCTCGGGGACTTAGCCTCTGTTCGTTTGGAGGTGATTTCCTGTTTACAGGAATTAGCGCGGATGGAATTACGAGATCAGCCGTGTTCGTTTGCGGTGATTTGCAATGATTTGCAACGATAGAAATGCGACGATTTGCACTGATTACACTATTCAACCCATCTCTCTGTTTTGAAGAGATTTGCAATGAATTATGATAGAATTACTTATATACCCCGTATCATTATTATAAATTACAAGACAATGTCCAGCACTCCATAATATAAAAAAAAAGATAATATTGTTTCAGACTGTGTTTACAAAGACGAGCTTGAGCTTTGCGCGAAGAGTTGTTTCTATGTGCTGAAGAGTATCAGCTGTGGAGAGTGGTTGAAGACGTCTGGTTGTGGTGGAGGGGATAAGGAAGATGAAGCTTGATGATGAGGAGGCAAGGCAAGCGGGATGAAGAAGACGAAGCAAAAAGCACAAGACATCCCATGCGTATCCGGTTCCAGTAAACAGTATCCGGATCTACATTTTCCATTTTTTTCGAAGAAACCGTATCCGGATACAGGCTTCTTGTATCCGGATCTACCACACATATTTGCTTCCGGTTCTTTGCATGGCAACTATGTCTTCTTTCCGGTTGCCGTCATATTGGGACGCCATACCTTGATTCCTTGCTCTGTTGCAGCAGGTGGGTTACCAAAACTGTCTTAACCTTCGTGCATGGGTGATGCGGTCATCATCTTCCTCGCGTCACTGTCAAACGTAGATCCCCCATGGAAGCAATGGTGGGTTCGGCTTGAGGAGAATGACAACATACAGACACAAACAGAAAGTGCAGTGGAGGAAGGGAGGAGAGAGAGGAATGAGATATCTGCCATGGAGAAGAAAAAAAAGGTTTGTGCGGTGCTGTATTTGGTTGTAGCCATCGTATTCGATTCCAAGCTTCTTCATTTCCCAAGCACGGTATTCGATTCCAGCATTGGAACATATCCAAGCTTCGAAGCTTCACGGTGGAGGTGCAGTTTCCTTGCTGACATGAAGCTCTTCGATGGCGGCAAATAAACATGATAAAAAATAATAAATTTTATTTTATGTTTTAAATACCTTAAGAAATGCTATTATTAATTAATATTTCATTTATTAGGATTAAGTGAATAATTAATTAAAGAAATAAAATATATAATAACTAATTACATGATTTTATTTTTACTTAATTAAATATCCTATTAATAGCAATAATTAATATCACATAATTATTTATTTTACTTAAATACAATTTTATTTTATTTTCAAAATTAATTTTTATTTTTTTCTCTCTTATAAAGAAAATTATTTCAATTTACTAAATAGCTAAACTTATTAAAAAAATTATTTCAATTTATTAAATTACAATTTTTTAAATTTTAAAAATTAATTTTTATTTTTTTCTTTTTATAAACATTTTTACATTTAAATATAACATTAACAATTATCATTTTATATTACTTTAATAACTAGGGGCATTTTGGTAATCTTTAATTTCTACCAATTAAACAAATTTTTTAAATCTATCACATCAATCAAATCCTACACTAATTTTCACAAATTTTACTTCAAAATTCACTCCCAATTACCCACAAATCCACTAAAAAAAACAACAAAAAAATTACTCTCAAATCATCTCTCCTAAATCATCTCCCTCCAATCCCTACAAACGAACACAGCCTTAATAAAAGTAGTTAAATAAACCTTTACCATGTACCTCAATTAATGAAAGTCTATTATACAAAAGTTTCCATAAGACAAGCATTCCTTAGGGAGGAATAGAAGCAAACCAAATTATCTGCCTTTTTATTCAAAATCCCAAAATCTTTCATAATCCAATTAAAGAATGTCAATTGAATGTATGAATTACAGCTCGGAAATCTCACTTAAAAAAAAGGCAAAATCCAAAAAGAATTACCTCGAACTTAAGAAATATACAATGACAGAAAAATGAAATCTAACAACATAAGAAACACTTACAAGGACATATATAATAGAAGACCATAAATCATTCCAAACATTAAACCTAACACTATCACGAACACTCCAATAAATATTCTCCATGCGAGGTCAGACGGAAGAAGATTGAAAATAAGATAGTTTAATGTTTATGCTTCTCATTACTCTTTTTACCATTTAAAAAAAGTCCAATGGTTTATCTCTGTGAAAGTTATTGGAAATAGTATTGGATCTTAAAATATAATCTGAAATTTATTTCTACAATAAATAATGAATAATTTTGGAATCAGAATATCAGTTATTACAAAATATACTATGATGCAAAAAACAAAAAAAATTCCTTAGCATCAAGAGAAATTTTATTACAATATTCCAGCTCCACATCAATTTCCAGAATAATTTTTTCATTAAGAGAAATTAAAATAATCCATCTCACATTACACTATAAGTGAGGAAAAGATTAAAAAAAAAAATTGGTCAAAATTACCTATAATGGTGTTAAAATTAACACTTAGTTTTACTTGTAGAATTCAATAATAAGCAATGCTATATTATTGTACAATATTGTAACATTGTATTAATTCTCTTGAATTAAAGCTCGTCGTGAAGATTTATATCATTGTTTGTGACCATCTTTAAGAGATTTGAGGAAGATTGAGTCCTGAAAAATCCATGAAAAACTCGTTAGTATTTACTCTCTTTGAATTTCTTATAATATTTGCTAAATTTACCACTTGCGTAAAAGTTATTCTCGTACAAAATATATATCACCTACAACAATTGTGCTTGTACAAATAGAAAGAGAGAGACGAAAAAAAATAAATAAATAGAGAAATATATGAAAAATAATAATAAGTTAAATGAAATTAGAAAAAGGTAAATAAACCAATCTTAAAAGAATATATGACTAACAGTTCATAAAACTATTGAGTTTATGGAGTACATGAAACATTTTTTTTCGTGTTACTTCTAAAATTAGTAGAATAGAACTAGATAAACACACATACGATCAAATGTAAATTGATTCGTGAATTTTAAAAAATAATAAAATTAAAATAAAATGACACATTATTCTTAATTTGAGTTGGTGGTGGAGATGGAAATGAACGACAGGAAGTCCTATTAAAAAAGAGTGAAAATTTTGATTATAATTGATGAGTTATTAATAACATACTTTTTCATTTTTTTCATTTCGATATCAAAATTGTTGGACACACTGTTTTGAGTTTGAGTTTGGGATGAGGATGGAAATGGAGGTGATGAAATCCTAAAAAAGAATTTTGTTATTGATACACAATTGATATTTGAGTTATTAAGCAACATACTTTTGCAGTTCGATATTAGAATCGCTGGAAATGCTCTTTTGAGTTTGAGTTGGTGGTGGAGATGGAGAAGGAGGAGATGAAGCCCTAGAAAAAATGAGTTAACAATTAGTTTTATTTCATTGATTATAATTGAAATTTGAGTTATTAGTGACATAATTTTATATCAATAATACATAAGTGATATTTGAGTTATTAGCAACATACTTTTGCAATTGACCATTAGAATTGCTTGAAACACTCTTTCCCGTTTGAGTTGGTGGTGTAGATGGAGATGGAGGAGATGAAGTCCTAGAAAAGAGGAGTCAATAATTTGTTTGATGTCATTGATACACAATTGATATTTGAGTTATTAACAACTTACTTTTGCACTTGTATATTAGAGTTGCTTAAAACGCTTTTTTCAGTTTGAGTTCGTGGTGGGGATGGAGATGGAGGAGATGGTGTCCTATAGAAAGAAATAGTCAGTAATTTGTTTTATATCATTGATACATAATTGATATTTGAGTTATTAGTAACATACTTTTGCAATTGGTTGTTAGAATTGCTTGAAACACTCTTTCCAGTTTGAGTTGGTGGTGTAGATGGAGATGGAGGAGACACAGACCTAGAGAAAATGAGTCAATAATTTGTTTGATATCATTGATACATAATGGATATTTGAGTTATTAGCAACTTACTTTTGCACTTGGATATTGGAGTTGCTTGAAACGCTTTTTCCAATTTGAGTTGTTGGTGGAGATGGAGATGGAGGAGATAAAGTCCTAAGAAAGAAAGAGTGATTAAGTTGGTTTATATGGTTTATACATAGTTAAAGTTTGACTTTTTATCACCATACTTTTGTACTTCTATATTAGAACTCGTTGATATAGTATCTTTCTGAGTTTCAGTTGTTTGAGTTGGTGGTGGAGACGGAGATGGTGGAGATGAAGTCCTATGAAAGAAAGAGACAATTATTTATTTTATATCATTAATAAATAATTGATATTTGAGTTATATTTTTGAACATTAATATTAAAATTTCATGACATTTTTCGAAGTTTGAGTTAAAGTGAAAATGAAGATGGAAAATTAAAACAAAGAGTCCATAATTTGTTTTTTTATCATCAATATATCATTGATATTTGCCTTACTATATAATATAACATACTTTTTTTTTATATTATTGAAATGTAATGAATATTTTAGTTATTAACGATATACTTCAATCAAATAAAGTTGCTTAACATGCATTATTTTGATTAAGTTGGTGACGAAAATAAAAAATTGAAAAAAAAATCATTTTAAACCCTATTAAAATATTCAATAATTTTGACACTCTTCTTTTCTCTTCTAATTAATTATCTTTCTTCTCTCTCTCTCTCTCTCATCCTTTCCTTTCCATTCTATCACACCAAACTCAATTAATCTTTCTTAAATACATATAAAAAACTATACATTCAATAAATTATATTTATTTATTTGAAGTCTAAGTATTCTTTTATAGTTGATACTTTTGAACTAATACTAAAATAAAAACAATAATAGTTATATATGAAGTCATTAAGTTAAGTAAGACCATACGTTTCAATTATTATATCGGAATTTTGTATTTCGTTCTGAGTTTCGGTATCCGTTGGAGGCGGAGCTTCAGAATCACTTTGTGCACTGCATCAAAAAAATATTGTAAATACAATAATTCAATAAAAGTATATAAGTTCTTTTGGTGTTGATCCTAGCTACAAATATGATCATCTCACTGTTTTAAAACATAAATAAAATCCTAATAACAATAAAATGTATCTTCATACTCTAACATCTCTTAACCCCATCAACAAAATCCTTAAACTATTTATATTTCACTGAGTTGAGGTAACCCAATATATGTGTTATTGCTGAAAAAAAAAACATTTATACTTTAAACCAATATAATGTTGTAAAAGTTGATAATAAAAAAATAAAAATCACTAACAAAATAGTTCCTGAAACGTGAATATCACTGTTCTAATAACTTATCTGCGATGTATTGTGCAAGTTCTCTAAGATACAACAAAAATTTTTTAGAATTTCTGAAGATCTCAAAACTAGTAAAAATCTCTATAAAAAGAATAAAATAAACCTATAATATTTTTTTAGAAAAAGAAGAAAAGAGAAAAAATTAAACTAAAAGAAGAAAAAATGAAAGAATAATGGTTTTTGATTATATGTTTTGGAGCGAAAGAAGTGTTTTATTTATATAACTGGTGAGGCAAGGCCCATAATCCAAAAGATCTGCTAGAAAAATTATTTTTGAATAAATTAAAACGTTGACAACAACACTTACGAGACTTACAGAATAGTAACAATTTTCAAATCAAAATTGTTTGCAATATTAATTCAAAACTTATAACATATAAAAGGTAAAAACACATGAGTAACAGTATTACCTTGTGACAGAAGTGGGAGAAAGATGATGCAGCAACATTAAGGAAAGAAGGAATGGAACAAACACGTTGATACGCTCTTGAAAAGCCATTTCAGAAAAAAGTTGTTGTGGTTTGAGTCTGATTCTTGTTGAGAACTGTGATTGTGAAGAAAAAATGAACTGATATTTATAGAGATGATAGAATGCAAGTGGTATTGGTTGAGAAAAGTCTGAGTGATTTGTAAAACTAAGTCTTTGCTTCTTAGTCTCAGCTTTTTGTCCTTTGTCAAATGATTCTAATTGGAAAATAAGTGAGTTTATATTATGATCATAACAACTTCCATCACCCATTCTTTTTGTCTTATATTACCAACAAAAGTTTCAATACTCTTTCTTTGACTGAAAAATATTTAAACATACTTTTCTCAGCCAAAATGATGTAATAAGAAATTTTAAAAGGGAAATATTTTGTTATTAGAACACGGAGTTTCAAGCTGAAAGACATTATGTACCTTAGTTAAATAGACGGTTGGATAACATTCTTCTTTTTATTTATTTTTATTCCATAGTTTTAATGAGTCAAGTTCCATTTTTTCTCATGTTTGAATTTATATCAACGTGTTGAATGATTTACCAAAGAATGAAAATCATTGACTGTAAAGACAAGTAATGTGAATACATTCTTTTTATAGAGCTGTTTGAGAAGTTCTTCTCATCATGTTTAGGTGTCATTCTAGAAATTCAACTTTTAATTTAACACAAATTAGTCATATCTTGTGATATATTGTTCAGACTTAATATAATGTCAGTTTTTAACTACCACTTAAAAGAAAGCCATCAATATATACCCATATAAATCATCACTAACCACCAGCAATATAAAATCTTTTTCAACAATAATTTTGTAAATTTTTTATTGAAAAATAATAAACATTTCTTATAATTAGATTTATGGAAAACAAAAACAAATGTAAAATAATCACATATAAAATTAGTAAGAAAGTTTAGGTTTCGATGGTATAAGTGTGCCTGTTGGTATTTGGAGGAGTTGGCATTAACTCAGAACTAAGGGTTTTTTTATTAAATTTTCACTTGGGGTTTAGAGGAGTATATCGGTGAAACTTCGACCTTTTAGTGTATTTCTTGGATCATGTATCATTTCATTTATAATGTAATTTCACTATAAGAACTAATCGATTTATCGATGGATTACTACTGACGGTCTATATTTCGTCGGTAATAAATAAATATTAACGGATTGATTGATAGCTCATAGAAGTAGTTTTTTCTTACAGATAAATTAGTCGGTAAGCATCATGTCTCATTACTGATGGACAAGATCCGTTAGTAAGTAATAGAGTTTACTTAATTAGGAATTTGGGAAAAATCAGTTTGCCCCCTTCTTCTGAGTCCCATTTCGTATTTCCTCTTCCTCTCACGACATTCTTCTTGGTTTTCTTGGTTTCCTTGTGTAGAGGCCTTCTCCGTGAGATAACGTGACCGTCAACCATCATGTTTGTGATTCTTTGTGCCTCAATTGCATGTTCGTGATTCGGTGTCTCACAATCGCCATTAGAGTTCCACCATCGCAGAGGTTGGTTCAGCGCTTGGTTTCGTCATTAAATGCTGGGTTTCACCGATTATCATCAAGGGTTGGCTGTGTTGATAGTACCATTGGATTGTCGGTGCTATAACATGGGCATTCTTGTTGAAGGGTTATTATTCGAGGGTTGAAGGGTTGTTCTTCGAGGGGTCTTGCTCGAGTGTGGTTTGTGGGTGTGAGCGAGGTTGTCTAAAGCATCTTGGTGGAGGTTTTGTGTTGTGTTTCTTCCCCTTGCCATGGTTTAAACAGGTTGTCGTCATCGTCGGAAGGTGTTAGGAGGTGCTACCGTTGAGGTAAGTAGGTTTCTAATTGAACCTGAATGTGTTAAGCCCTTGTTCTTGCTAACAGGGTGTTAAGTGATATTGTGAGCACCTATTTTTGCAATTTCCCGTGTCGGTGATATGGCTACTTGGTTAGGAATTGGTTAGATAACGTGTAAAAATGTAAAACCGTCTATTTTGACTAATGGAAATTAGATTGTTGTCATCACTGCAACTTGGGTCATGGTTGGCCTATCATTTGGAGAAGGATTTAACATTAAAATGAGTGTTATGTTATTAGGTTTAGGAATGGAGGGTTTGAACCTAAGGGAGTCTTTTTAGGTTAGCTGTTATGAGATATCTGGGTGGGATTAATCAAAATTGGTAATAACTTTATGTCTACATATGTTTCTCCAGGAATGAATTTGGTTTGACATGCTTGTATGTATTTAGGAATGTCATAAGCTTTGTTTGAGTATCTTTAGCGTAATTTAAGGTTCAAATTTAGTTTCTTGGGTAGTTTATATATGTTTGGGTATATCTGGGGCTATGGTTGGAATGAAAATAGAGAATTAAAGGTAGGTTCAAACTGTTTAGACACATTTTCATTTTGAATATAATATCATTGCATTGAAGTTATTGTTATGTGCTGGGAATTACAGTTGGTCACACTAAGTCTAGGTGGTTGCTAATAGTTTGAATGAATCTAGACCACGTTAATATATTAATATGAAGGAGCGTGATGTTCAAATGTACCATTACTAGTACAAAAAGAATCTTTTAAGTTTCTTAGTTTAAGTCTATTTTCAAAATCTCATGTTCAAAATATCATTGTTACCAAAACCAATATCACCAATAGCAATACATTGTGACATGCTGCAACATTGACAAAGGCTTATAGTCAAGTATACAATGGCAAATCAAGACATATTGGTGTGAGAAATAGTTATGTCCAAAGACTCATCAAAGATGGAATTATTACAGTAGATTTCGTACGAACAAAGTTTAATTTGGCTGATGGATTTACTAAGGCATTGACTAAAGATTCCATTTCCAGAATGAAAATTGGAATAGGAATGGAGCCCACGATTAATCATAAGTAAGGGAATCTTAACTTAACGCTTAATATGACATTGAGTTTTAAGTTCAATAAGATTAAATCTCTTATTTGATGATTGAAAGCACAAATAATTATTTCAAGAGTGCTTTAGATCTGTGATACTTAGGAGGTTGACTAATTCTTAATTGATTTCTTGAATTTATGTTTTGTCACAGAAACATGTTTACCTAAGAAATCAACCTATGTAAGAGCGAAGTTTAGCCGCTTCAAGAAGTCAAGGAGGTATGACTTTGTTACACTTATGAATAGATATGGACGCATGGCCCTATTGTATAAGTATAACCATAATATGTAATTTATCTTATATGTAGAGTATCTTCAAGACTTCATTATGTATTATGTTGGTTCAATCGTTTCGACACCAATAAAATAGGAATTCCTGAAATGTGTATTCTACTAAGTGAAAGTTCAAGTATATGTGTACACTTTCATTTATGTGTAAGATTGCAATTATTAAATTGATGTTTGTGTTAAGTAATTATACAATACTCTCAAATGATGGAGGATTGTTGGAATTTAAGAGTATTAGAGATAGTTTTCAAATTCATGAAGAGTTACATTTATTCATGAAGAGTTACAACTATTCATGAAAAGTTACAATTATTCATGAAGAGTTACCATTCATGAAAAGTTACAATCATTCATGAAAGAAAAGTTACAATCATTCATGAAAAATTTAACTAATTAAAATCTGGTATCTCTTGGATTTGAAAGATGCTTCATCTATATAAAGGGATATGTGCTCTATTGAAAGCAGAGACTAGTGAGACTTTTTCTCTACATTTTGTCATTCACTCAACACACATATCAATTCTTGAGAATTTAATTCTTGTTTGACGTTAATACTAAGAGTGAGTATTATCGTTGTATTTCTTCTTTGTATCTCAAAAGCGGATTTTGTGATCTCCTTCACTCTTATAAGGGACGAAATATTGCTTTTAGGAAAGTGTGTACTCACGCCTAGAAGATTATATTAAGTCTACATTCTTATATAACTTGTATTGCATCATTTTATGAGATAATGGTTGTGTGAGACAACTAAAGGTTTGAATGGTCACTAGTGGAAAAATAGGTTTTTATAACGACTCTATTATAACAGATAAAAATTATCCGTTATAATAGGTTGATATTATAACGCATTTTTATAAATCAGTTATAATATGAAACGCGGTGGCAAGTTCGTAAATAAGTGTAGGACTTATTATAACGTATTTTTCTAAATCAGTTATAATATAAATAAGTCCATAACCTATTATAACGGACTTTTAGAAATCAGTTATAATATCTCCTCCATTCTAATTTTTTACATTTCCCTAATTTCATTTCTACGGTTCCTTCATTTCATTTCTCTCCCGTTCTTCGTCTCTGAAGCCCCGAACACTCCGCATCTCTTCTTCCTTCGTGTCTAAAGCAGCATCAACACCACGCATCTCTAATTTTTCGGCACTCCTCCCTCCGAACACTCTGTCACTCCCCCCGTGCGACTGTGGCTATAGAGAGGAGAACTAGGTTGGGGGAAGACGCATTCTGCCTCCGCTGTTCGTCGAAATTTCCGAAGTCTAACGAAGTAGGTTTTATTAATTTGTTTTCTCCTAATTTGTTATGATTTTCTTCTATTAATTTGTTTGCTATTTTTCTTCTATTAGACGTGTTGGGTTTCACTTAGGGTTCCCAAACTTTACGTACCACACACTATCAATATCAACCACGGCTATGTTTAAGATTAATTTGTGACTTTTGTTTTTTGGGGGTTACAACCAATATCAAACAGAGTAAGAATGTTCTGTATGTTTGCTTCAAACGTATTTTGTTTGTTTAGACTCTGTTGAATGTGCATTTGATATGGTAGTTAAATTTTGATGATATTTGCTTTGTGACTATTATGCGTTGCTTTGGAGAAATCTGCATATTATATGCAATAGCTGCTTTGTTTTAAGCAAATATAAAATGCAAGGCTCAAGTAAAAACTAATATCAAATATGAAGATATGTTTATAATTATCACATTATCTAAGAAACCTTGAGCCTATGTATTCTAAATGAGGTCGTCCTCTCTGTTTTCTTCAACATATTTTCGTTTTCTTAATGTATTTAGGTTTGTTTTATGATGAGGTTAGAACCGGTGCTCGCTTTTTTATGTTTCCACGACAACAGCCTCCCTTGCAGTTGCAATCTTGAAGAAAAAATTCCGTGGACAGATTTTCCTTGGTTGTGATAATCATCCTTTGTCTAGGTTAGGTGCTTTATCTTTAACTTGTCAAATTACACTTTGAATATTTAAAGAACAATCTCAAACTAATCATGGGTTTGCAGGCAGCAAATGATGGACCTGGTTAACGAAAGTGGAAAATTCAATAAAAAGTTTGATAAATTTACTGGTAAGTTCTTTAATGGTGAAACATATCTGGAACTGATACTGTCATATTACTTCATTGTATGTCTCCTCTGAGTTATTTTTATATGGCCCAGCACTGTCATGCATATATCAATATTATAAGGTGAATAAATCAAAATGGAAATGGAGTTGGTTGATCACTTTTATGGAACGAAAGAACCAATCATAAATCCTTTGTTTATATTAGAAAACGATTATGCAACCATGATGCTGATTGTATGATGTTCTATATCTGATTGAGCGTGTATTTAATTAATTCAGTTTGTTTTAAAATATAATTTGTTAGTTCATTTTATATTTTAAAAATAATTATTGTCAAATGAAAGTTAATTAAGTAAATCATAATCATCAACATATTACCTCCTTGCCTGAGGATGATTTATATATATATATATATATATACTTTCTTTGATGTAATTCCCATTGAGAAAATATATGTGTGAAAGTGTTAAGGTATTTAAGTATCGGTTAAACAGTCAAAATAGTTTGAGTTAGTAGTTCATTAAATAATAAACAATTAGCATTGGATATTAAAACTCTCCGTTTACAAGTTATATAGAATTATTAATAGTAATTTAATTTCAGAGATTGTAGAATTAAAAGGCATGTTTGGTTAACATTTAACATTTTCTAAAATGTTTTTCAAAATTCTGTTGATGATTGAAAGTATGTGATAGGAACTATTGAGTGAATGTTAATAGTTGGGTTGTAAGGTTATTTCCATCCTTGTTTCCCTTGTCATGAGAAAGTGGCGTCTTATCATATAATTAACAATTTTGATGCTTCATTAAATTTCCATCCTTTCCTCAGTTTTTTTGTTCATTAAATTATCTTTTGATGTATCAATTTTTATTTTTTTTTTCAGTTGAAAGCTGCAGCTGCTGCACTTTGGTAGTTTGATTCAATTTTTTGCAAAATATTCTACAAGTAAGTGCTCCACAACATGCATTGGATTTTTTAGTGTTTTTCTCACTGAATTTGCATGTTATTTACTTTTTTAAAATCTGTCTATAAGTGAATTTGTACCTAAAACCTTACAGTCTCTTCTCCTTTTCACCTTCGGGTCCATTTTTCTTTATAACTGGTCTGAGTGGTAGTTATCAGAAAAAAAAAGTTATACTTTGAAGGAAAACTATAGCACTTAATTAAAATCATGTAGTATTTATCTTCTTTTTTTTTGTCAAAAGTAAACATGCATTAAAGAGAGGGAGGGTTACATATTCATTTTGTTTTTTCTTTCCTTGTTGAAAACGTCCTTTGTTTGTGGTAGACCAAAAATTTTAATTCTCCCTGGTCATACCTTAATTGCAGATCCAAACATGTGAGATACAGATAAGAAATAGACTTCAACACGTCTATTGAAAATGAATTCATGTGTGTTCATATTAGTGTACAAAGAGGATTCATATATAGTATCTATCTACCATTAAATTGTTTAATTTATAGGATACTTAAATTCATCAATCTAGGGATGGATAAGCTTTCACCTTTTCCCTTTACATACTTTCTAACTTTGGAGTCATATCCATCAATTTATTTCAGTTTAAGGGAAGTAGTTTCTACTACGTTATTTGTCAAATTAATTTGTTTTTTCCTAATTTGTTATGATTTTCTTCTCTTATTTCCAAGTGTTTGTAGGGGTATTAATTGTGAATTTCAGTCAGCTGGATAGTTAGCAATCTGATTGACTGTAAATGATTGCTTCTCGTGTATTGATTTCAAGGTATGGTTGTTTTAGAATACTATTAGAATACTGAATCTTAGCTTTCTTGAAGAATAATTGAGTCTAAATACATTCTTTTAACTGGGATCTGTCTAAATGAGATAAAATGAACTTTAAAGGACAAAAAGTAGATTTATATATACCTCTCTTAGCTCTTATGTTCCTTGCATAAGAAAGCTAATACATTGTCCATCAAAAAAAATTTAGAGGCGTAAGTTTTCCTTTCTATTTTGTTTCCTTCCTATATGATTATAATGATATAATGAATGTCTATCTTTTGTAGGTCTTTGGAAACTCATTCAAGGTTGCGGGGCATTCCATCTGTATCTAGGAAGAAGATGCATATAGTGATACCTAATGTAAGAGAAGTTGACCTTCATTCCGTATTTTATGATTTTGCTATTTTTATGAGGAATTGGCTTGTTGGTTTACCAAAATTGATCAAAGGTGGTACAAAGACTATAGCTAGAGAATATATGATCTTTTGTGTCCTTAGTTTGAATGAGTTTTGATTATTTGTGTTTAATTTGCAGTGTCGACGTCAATTGGGCAGCTATGAGTGTGGGTATTACGTAATGAAGCACATGCACACCATTATTTGTACAAACATTACTGATTCATGGGATAAGGTATTAAAAAACTAACTTAATACTTATCTAACTGTTCAGTACAAAATTGTTCTAACTTAATTATTTTATTTGTAGATCTTTGATGATTCATCTCCAATGGAAGCTCCAGACATTGAAGACATTAGAACTAAGTGGGCTTCTTTTATTTTAAGTGTTAGTAAATTGTAGAAACTTGACTACAATGTAGTGTAGGTTGATGTTATTTGGATTTAATATGATTTACAAATTATGTATTAGATATTATTGAACAATTTAATGTTTGAAATGGATTTCACATTATGTTAGTTTAATTGAATATGTTCATTTCATGTTATATTGATTATAAATTGATTGATGAAATTATAATACAGAAAATTAATTGAAAATTGAATAGATATGTCAAATGTAATAATGAATTTTCTTTTACAAAAAAGTTTTTATGACAGGTGAACAATGTGTGTAATAAAAGCTTATTTCTGAAAAGTATATATTATGATAGGTGAACAATTACTTGTCATAATATGTTCTACATATTATGATGGGTGAAAAAATCTTCGTCATAAAACACTACATATTATAATAGGTAAATCTAGGTGCGTTATAATAAATTCACTATATTATGACTGATAAGTGAAAATCTGTTATAATACATTGGACCTATTATGATAGGTAACAGAAAGTCCGTCATAATAAATTAGACTTATTATGATAGGTAACAGAAAGTCCGTCATAATACACTGGACCTATTATGATGGACTTTTTTGTTCGTTATAAAATACACAGACTTATTATGACACCCAGAACTATGACGCCAGGTCATCCGTCATAATAAGTCAATTTTACCCGTCATAAAAAGCTATTTTTCTACTAGTGGGTGTTATGAGATAATATGTGTGTATGTGTTAGGTGAGTTATTATATTATTGTTGATGTATAATTGTGGATATTATTTTTGGTGTTTTCGTTAGCTCATCTTTGTGTTGTTTGTGTGTGACTATAATGATCTTTTTTTCATATGTGAACATATGTTAGTGAGATATAATCAAAGATGCATATTGTAAGGAGGAATTTTGTTGGGGTATTTTATTTTGAGTGTTGGAGAATATTGTAGTAAGGATTGTAATTTTATAAACACTGGGTTTATACGATGATTATATTTTGTGAAAACTTTAAGGTTGAATTTGAGAAATAAAGGATTTAAAGGTAATGTTTATATAAATTCTATCAGAATTACGCTTTGTTTTTGTTAAAGCATTTTTTATAAGAATTTAGTGGCATCTTTCACATGGTGTTTAACTTTCTACGTAGTCATCAAATTCTTCTTGAATCTTGACTTATTTTTCAATTTCGAACACCGAAATCTCATATATGTTCCAACTTATTGCACTTAAAAGAAGAGAATATCTTATTAGAAAGCTTCACATTTCTTTAAATGGAACAAATCTTTCCCCATAGGAGGAAACCTTTTTTTTTTTCCTTGTATTCTATGTTTAAATATCTCTTTAATATTTTGGGACATCAAAGATATATTCTCATCATTTAAGTAATCAAACTCAACCTCAAATACTTCTTCATGTTGTCTTTGAGGCTCCCAAATCTTAGGCATATTGTCCAACAAGTTTAGATTTATTTTAGTCTTGAAGAAGCTTTGTCCAATAGCTCCTAAACAAATCTTAGATGCTCATTGAAAGCTTTGATATTCTCACTTAAGTATCATTTGTTCATTCTAAACCACCAAAACATGAAATTATTTTTTGTTAATAATATTTATAACAATATATAAAACATTTTGTAATAGAATATATGACATCACATGATAAAAATAAAATTTTGTTTTTCTTTGCAAAATTTCTTGTGACAATATCATATATCATCACAAAATTCTTCATAAAGTCTTTGTAACAAATTTTGAGATTAATCAATTTTATGTGAAGAACAAAAAGATATTATGATAGAAAGAAATTAAAATTTGAATTCACTCTTACATTATAAAAATTATCGACAATGGTATCACATATTTTATGTGAAGGATTCAAGTTCCTTTGCATTATGCAATCATAAAAAATTATATATTATTATACAATCCAATAAGTTCCACACCAATTTTTACCATAACATTTTATTGAAAGAAATTAAAATACAACATCTCACAGTCTACTCTTACACGGTAAGTTAAAGAAAAAGTTAATAAAATACATATAATGGTGGTAAAACACCTTCTTATTTCTTTCAATCATAAGCAACAATATAGTAGTAGAATATTGTAACATAAGCTAATATTTCTCTTAAAGTTCACCGTGAAGCATAATATCATTGCATGTAACCATCTTTAAGTGATTTGATGATTCTGAGTCCTGAACAATCCATGTAAAATTCGTTAGTATTTTTCTTCTCTCTTAAATTTCTTATGATATATTATATACTTTTCACATAAAAGTGACTCTCATGCAAAATATATCATCCACAAGTATTTCTATAAATAGAAAGAGAGAAAAATAAAGTAAATAAATAAAGAATATATATATATATATCTTTAAACTTTATACATGTAATTATTGTAATAAATAAATTAAAAAATTTAAATTAATAGTAAATTGAATGAATTCTACTAATTTAATTTTATAATAAATAATTTCAATGAACATAATAAAAAAATTATAAAAGATGATACTTAAGTTATTAGAGACATGTCTTAATACCTAGAAATCTAAATTACCTCGAAATCCAAATTTGTTTGACACATTCTTCTATTTAAGCTAGTGGAGAAGTGGGTGGCTTCGACTCCTATATTAAAAATGGTTAGTAATTTTCTTTTTAATATGTAATTGATATTTGGGTTATTATTGACATACATCTTTCTCTTCAGAAGTTGATAGATTCTTCTCTGCTTGTGTTGATGACGAGGTTGAAATATTATCATTTTCTTTCCTATAAAAGAAAAATTAATAATTTCTTATAATAACTAATAATATTTGAATTATTAACAACTTACTTATTCACTTTGACATTGAAAGTACTTGAATCTTCCTTCGGACTTTGAGTTGGTGGTAGAAGATTGAGTGATTTCGAATCCTATTAAAAATAATTAGTAATTTGCTTTTATATATAATTTATATTTGAATTATTAGAAACCTACTTTTAAATCATCTATTTCCCATGGTGAAACATTTGTATCAGGTGGTGATGGAGGGGGAGGAGGATGAGGATCAGGATGAGGATCGCTTCCACTCCTATAAAAAAAAAAAAGTCAAATTTTTACACTCTTTTTCAATCAACTAACTAATTATCTTTTCAAATTTTTCCAATATATTTAAAAAGTTATATTTTCAATATATATATATATATATATAAACTCAATCATCGATCAAATTTAAAGTCTAGATATTTTTATAGTAGATACTTGTAAGCTAATATATGAAGTTATTGTTTTGAGAAATTACATAATTCAATTCAATAAATTTAAAAAATATTTATGCAATACATTAAAAAGAACAAAAAAATGTTTAAATAAATAATATCAAAAAATACCTAATAACATAAATATAATAAATATTTTAGATATTAGTAATGACATACATACATTTGTATTTTTATACTGAAATTTCGTAGTAATACAGTGTGTATGAGGTGGCGCTCTGTGAAGATCACTTCGAATCCTTCGCACAAAAAGAAAAATAGGACAATATGTCATTATATAACAAGATAAAATATGCATTACCAGTAAAAAGTAACATATATGATTGAAATATTAATTAAAATCATTTAATTTAATTTATTGATTATATTAACCAGAAATAAAATCACCTTATATGTTTGAAATTTAAGTGCGAGTTTAGTTTGATGATAAACAAAATTAAGAAAATTGAATATAAAATAATGAACAAAAATTTATAAAAGTATAATCTCTAAGAGTACGAAAGAAGATGAAAGCAAATAAAAGGTGAAATAAAAGCACGACAATCAGACATAAAAAAATATCATTGCGTCAATGGATTTAGAAAATTATTATAAAAATATCATCACATCACTTGTTATTATAATGGGTAAATTTAGAATGATCATAGTATATTTTGTATTTATTGTAAAAATTTTATCACTGACAGATGGATTAAACCTGATATATAAATCATCATAAAATTATAGGTTTTCACTAGTGATTTGTATAGTATAGATTGTGGTTAGAGTTTAAATTATAACTTTTTTTTTATAAATATATGTATTTGATTTTAATTTTTTTTAACGAGATAGTTTACGTTATACAATGATAAATAATTTCACCTTTTATTTCATTATTATTTAATATTTGTTTATTTCAACATTTTCAATATTATATATAATATTAAATAATTTATTTACATATTACAAACATATTTTTTTATACATAATGAAACTAGAATAAAATACAAAAGTCACATCTACTAGAATAAAAGACAAATAAAGAACCCAAGTAATTATTTTGTTTTAACATTATTTTTCCTCACAACTAATAATGTAAAGTCCATATTATCAAGAGGCATGAACTAATATAAACATATTAATGAGGTTTTCTTCTGAAATGTAAAAACATATCAGCACTGATTCAAGAATATTACCTTATGACAGAAGTTCTAAAATCTTTCTGAGTTTGATTCTTGGAATTGTGATTGTTAACAGAAATGAAGTGATAGTTATATAGAGAGGATAGAATGCAAGTGGCATTGCTTAAAAATAGTTTTTTTTTGCTTATTACTCTCTTTCTCGTTTCACCATTGTCCTTTTTCGAATATTTTAACCAAAAATTAAGTCAGTAATGGCATCATCATTAACAACTTCAATCTCCACCAACAAAAGGGGAAGTTGTATATACAATGATAAAAATATTTTGAGATATCAAAATTTTTATATAGATGTATATAATTTTTTTTAGACATATCAAATATATAAAATATATTAAAATTATTTAAATAATATTTTAAATTATATATTAATTTATATATGTAGAAAAAATTCCTCTCAGCCATGACAATGATTCGTCACTTATTGTATTATGAATTAGTATTTGGTTGGATTTTCTAATATCAAAACAATGTATACTATGGTAACTCGGTTGACTTTCACAAAGAGTACGTATGTAGTTATTTGTCTGGTTGAACAATTTGATGCAGTTTGATATGTATATTTAAACACAAATTTCTCAGTCAAATGATGTAAAAATATATTAAAATGTGCAATTTGTTATGAGAACACAGATTTTGCAGCTGAAAGACAAATACATATCTTAGTTAATATATAAAATTGCATAGTTTATATAATAGACTGATGGAAGCCACTGTACTTTTTATCTATCTTTATTGCATAGTTTTAACGAGTCAAGTTCCATTCTTTTCTCGTGTTTGATTTTATATCAACTAGTTTTCTCGGAATATTTACCAAAGAATATGAAAGTCGTTGATTATGAATGTGTTCATATATCATAATACTCTCACTACATCATCACCAGTGACTCTTATTATGTCTTGTATATAGCCAAGTAATGTGAACGCATTGGTTTTATATGATAGTATTTTGTTCGTTATTACTAGTTTGGAAGATGGAATATCTGTATCAATCCTTGTCTTATATTTTGGTGTTATACCACTTCTTCCTAAATAAAAATTCTTACAAAAGAAAAACGATAGGAATTAGCTTAAACATGAAGCCATGACCCTTTACATTTTAATTTATATACTTTTTATTTCCCATTTATTAATCACATAAAACAATTTCGTTCATCACCGGTTTGAACCGAATTAGATTGAAAAAATTACTTTTTTTTAAATGTGAGTCAAATCCTAACTTACTTAACCTATAGATTAAACAGGTTTGAGTTTCATTCAGGTTGAAAGTGAGTTAACCCACAACTTACAACAATAACCAACAACCTTTAATTAGGTTTTTTTCATTTTTTTTTCATAATTTTCTATCAACTACCCTCTTAAGATGATTTTTTTTCATAATTTTTTTTTCATAATAACCAACTAACCAAATATAAAAAATATACCTTATGTCGAATACTTGATACCAGATACCTTAAATCTAGTGGGTTAAAATAATATGAAAACACTAGAAAGGAGGAGTGTTTGAATAGTATTTCTAAATCTTTTTGCAAATTAATGTTTAATAACCATTGTAGGGATTAGACGGTCTGTAATAACACAAGTATTTTATATTGATTCACTCAATCCTAAGCTACATCCCGTCTCCCTAAACTCTTGAGAGGTTTCACTAATCTTATCCAAGATTACAACCGAGTACAAACACTACTAAAAAAAAAACATAGATAATGTTTTTTTATCATAGATAGCGCTTTCTATGTTCTATCTATATAAGTGCTTTTTATTAATAGATAGCGCTTATAAAAAAAAGGGTTATATATTAGTGTCTGATAATAGATAACGTTTATTTAAATAAACGCTTATAAAAAAAGTGTTATATATATATATATATATATAATATTTCAAAACTTATAAAATATTTTTCAAAAAAAATATAAAATATTGGTTTTATTATGTACAAACTTGCGTTATTTATTGGTTCTATTATAACAAAAAAATATAAAATATTAAGAAAAATATGAAAAAGGCAAAAGTCTAAAAAAGAATGTTCATTACTTTGGTGTATGAATAAAAATTATTGGTATAATAATATTTCAAAATATAATTGTTGAGTTGTCTAGTATATTACTTTGCTTTATAAGATATCATATATATATATATATATATATATATATATATATATATATATATATATATATATATATATATATATATATATATATATATATAAAGGTTGAGTTAAAACAATTCCACACTTTATGACCAAATAATACAGTTAGGTATAAATTTTTCACTTAAATGAGCATATTAATAGGGTGGGGGGAAGAACCCGTTCAACATTATTGTAAGAGTCCTTTATGGCCTTTTTGTTGGGTCTATCAAGGAGGAGGTTCACAGGGGAGAAACAAACACCAATGAGATATGAGTCAAACCATATAAGAGATTAGAGATTGACACCACTCTCTACCCAAAACCTTAAGGCAATGAGTTAATGGGTCTTTCATCTTATATAGTACTCTACTTTCTCATTTCTATATAATGTGAGACTTAGACTCACACTTAGATTCCTAACACTTTTCACCCTTTAGTCGTCTCCTTCTCACTAGGCAACTTGCTTCCTTCTCCTTCTTTAATTCATCTCTAAGTCTCTCTAAATGTTTCTCCATAATCTAGTAATCAGAAATAAAAAGTAAAAGTAAGACAAGTTGAGTTGTTCTTCACAAAAAAAGTAAAATTATGGCAGTGAGTTAAAACAAAACTACTGTTTCAAATGAATCTGTATTATTGTGTCCTTTTCTTTCTTCATCGCTTGCTCACTAGTTGTATCAGGTGTTGACCTTTTTCCTAATATACACCATGTTCTCTGTATCTCTAGAATGCCTACATTAGGCATGTGATTAAGAAAATATTCTTTTATGTATAGCTTGATCGCAATCATGGGCACAATGAATGGTTGTGACAATTAACATTAATATAAAATACAAATTACACGATTTGAGATGTTGGCATGGTAAATAGGACATAAAACATAACAAAATAAAGCATTAAAAAAATGCATCAATAAAACACAATGAGCTTTATTACACCATGAAATTGAAGAATACTAACTTGATCACAAATAGAATACTTATTAGAAAACGGTGGGGTGTGTGTAAAGAGACGGGAAGGGTATGGCAATAGAGTGGACAAGGTAAGATATCCTCCAAACAATAAAAAAAGGAAAAAAAGATGCATCGAGGCTATGGATCTCTTTGCATATCAACTGAATATCCTAGAATAGCAGCCATCAGCAAAGGGCCATAGAGAAACTGTAATCATAGAACATGTAAGGAAAATATGCACTAGTGCAAAACGCGAAAGAGACTGCGGGTAATACGTCTCGGTTTTGAGAAAACCGCAGTATATGTAAAGACGGTGGCATTTTTGCAATTTAAACAAACTTATAGGCCGCAGTTACTTTTGAACCGCGGCATAAAAATAAAATTACCTCGGTTAATGGTCGAACCGAGGTGTAATGCTCTGTAGAGCGATGTGGCGGTTGCCAACACACCCGAGACAGTATCAGTTCTTTATCTTTATCCCCATGAAGGAAATTACCCTACTTTGGACTATTCTCATATTCTTCCTATGCTCCCACGAACTCTTCCGCTGCATCCAACCTCTCATTCATCGTCGCCGCTCCGTTATCGCTGCCGCTCCGTTATCGTCGCCGCACAGGGTCACCGCTTCGTTGCCACCTCTACAGTGTTGTCGTGTTGCTTCTTCTCGCGGTGTTCTTCTTCCACATCGCTGGTTCCATATCGTTGCCATTGTCTCTACGCTCCAATCTCGCTCCTTGCGCTGCCTGCTTTAAGCCCTGCCCCGTCGCCGTCGGGAGCCACCACCACCTCGTCGTGTGCGACAGCTGCGAGTGCGGCTTCCACCTCGCCTACGAGTGCGTCAGAGTGAAGAGCAAGCGGTGGCCGTTGGGACTGAAGCAGCTTCTCGATAACAACTCCTAGGGTTCTTATCCAGATCTCCGTCCCCAATTTTTACCCTTTCGCAGATCTACATTGCTTCAGTTGTTATCTTGTTTCTCTCCCTTTTTTTTTTGGTTTCTCAGATCATCTGGTGTTGTTCGTGGACTGATTGGTGTGGCCCGTGCCAGTGGTGGAGCCGCTGGCCTAGCACTCGGTCCAACCTGCTCCCGAGCCCTCAACCCCGTGGATGAAGCTGCGGCGGGATGACAACGTCGACGAGAACGCGCTGCTGTTGCCCTTGGCGATTTTTAGAGACTGACCAACGTTGTTTTGGGGGTTTTGTAGGACTTGGTGGAAAGAAGGTGTTTGATGAAATGCCAAGAAGAGGACAGGGCTTTGTGGGTTTTGAATTTTGGGTGGGAAGGGGAGGAGGGTTGGGATGAGGGTGAGATTTTGCGTTTCTTTGATGGTGGCACTTTTTTTCCTCCGGCGGTGGTGGTGAAGATGAAGCAGCCAAGGTGGACGAAGAGGATGAGGAGATAAAGGAACTTGTTGAAGAAGGTGGCAATGGATGATGCCATAAGTTGTAAGGCAGAAAAATAATGAATCTTTTGTGGTCACTTACCTAAATCTGTGAGGGCTTCTTAGATTGTGAATGATGGTGGAAGCTAAGAAGGCATGGTGGTGGATGGTGCAACAGGGGTGGTGTTTATGAATCATTTCATAGGGAGAAGATGAAATGAGTTAGGATGAAGAAGGGAGGAAAGTGAAGAAAGGAAAAGAAAGAAAGAAAGAAAGAGAGAGAGAAAGAATGCAAAAGAGCTTTTGGTTTGCTAATTTATCTATAATATATACTGCGTTTGGTTTGCTAATTTGAGCTTGAATTCAGGGTGGAAAGTGATTCTGTGCTTCTACACGGTTAAGCAATTATGAAGCAAGAAACTATCTCAGATGGATAAACTTCTTTCAAGCCGATTCAATCATGAATCTCTCCCAGGAGACTACATATTCCCTCCAGAATCAAGACCAAGAGATCTCAAAATCCTTTTTGGCAGCAATATTTCTGTGATTGATCTCAGGGAAGCAGAAAATGGTGATAGAATCAACACAATTCAGAAAATTATCAAGGCTTCTGAGGAGTTTGGATTCTTCCAGGTTCAGATAATGATCCTTTTTTTTTTATTACTACTAGAATATTATTTTTGGTAAACATTAAGAATTCTCCTATGTATAAGCTAAACATTTATATGGTAATGTTTAACAGAAAGTTATGTATGATTAGAGCAGGTTATCAATCATGGAATTTCCGAGAATGTAATGAACGAAGCAAGAAGTGTTTTCAAAGAGTTATTTGAGATGCCAGCAGAGGAAAAGCAGAAACTGTGTTCAAATGATCCTTCCAAGACATGCAAGATGTTTACAAGCAGTGTCAATTATGCAACTGAAACGGTTCATCTGTGGAGAGATATTTTTAGGCACCCATGTCATCCTTTGGAACAGTGGCAACACCTCTGACCTGAAAATCCAACTAGATACAGGTAAATGAAAGTGAATAATTATAAAAGTTGTACCTTTTCATTTGAAAAAAAAAAGAAAAGAAAAGGAAGAAAAACTCTTTTAACTCGTTCTAATGAAAAATTATCGTGGAAAATTGAGTTTTTATAACTATCTATATTATAACGTACAAAAATTATCCGTTATAATAGAGAAATATTATAACGTAGTTTTGTAAATCAATTATAATATAAAGCGCCGTGATAAATTTATAAATAAGTTAGAGATATAAAATGTGATGACAAACTTGTAAATAAAATGCAAAAGATATATTATAACGTAGATTTAGAAACCAAATATAATATCTCTTCCTATCTGATTTTTCACATTTCTCTCTCATATGTGATCACGTTTCTCCTTCTTCTCTTCCAAACCCTTGCATTTGCATTTTTCTCGTCACCTCTCGCTTCTCTAACTCGAGAACACTCCTCGCCTGTGGTTTTCTGGCTCCGAGATACTCTTCCTCCCTCCGTTGTTTCTGAGACTACCTCCGCCGCCTCCGCCGCCTCTTCGTCAAAATCTCCAAAGTGTGACCAATTGGATACATAGTTCACATTCTACTCTCTGTTTTTTTCCTAATTTATTACATTTTTCTTCTATTAATTTCACTAATTTCTCCTAGATTCGTGGGGATTGTGTTTGGATTGGTGGGGAAATTGTTGTTCGTCAGATTTGCTCGGCGAATTCAAGAAGTTATTATTCGTTGAAACGGTAAGTCTTCCCACTAATTGTGTTAATTTGATTGGTATTGTTGGTTGTTTTGGATGGCTCTATTGGTGTTGTTTCTAGCTCTGGATTTGCTCTTGTTTGTGCTGTTTCGTCCTATTTTTTTTAATTAAGAACTAGGGTTTTGAAGTCTTATTTCTGTGAAGTTGAATTATTTATGAAGTGAGAAAATGCTGCTTGCGTGGTGTGTCTTTTTCTGTCCCATGGCTCTTGCTGATCAGACGGCTTGCTTTTCTAGGATTCTATTATATTTAGCATTTGAACTTCGAAGTTAAGAGTTTACTATAATTTAAATACAGTGTTTCACTCTAATGACAACATTAATTACCATTTAAAACTAACAAGTATCCCTATTTTTATCCTGCTTTTAACACTTGTCTCATTATGGAAAAATCCCAAAAAATCTTGTCCTCTCAAATGTTTTGCTAATCGTTCTAAAACGATTACAACTCACTAAGAAATAGATTCAAAAGGATCTAAGCATCAATCTGGCACGTGATATTGAGATAATTTGTTGGATGTTTTACACTTGGTGTGATTTGGTATTGTGGCAGATCATAATCTAGTTTAGAGGAATATGTATAACGTATAGATAATTATTGAGCCTTGCTGAGAAAGCTAGATTAAGTGAAGGGTGGTTCATTTTGCCTAGCATTGTTGTGCAGAAGAATAAGAACTTTATGACAACATAGTAGAGCATATGAAACCATGATTGTGTGTCTATTGGACATGCTGACAACTGCATTTGTGAGTGATAGTAGTAAGTGTACCTGATTGCTTGAGGGGCTGTGTTTCTTTTCACTGATTTGGCCAGTTATCTATCGTCCAACATTGGCATTTGATGTTGTTTTACTACGAGGAACATGTCTCGTTCATCTTATCTTTTGTTGGATAATTTTTTTGGAGAACAGATCAAAAGTTGTCTTTAGTGGCATGCTAGCTGCTTTCAACAATCTTGGTAGTAATGGATTCTGCTGTGAAGAAGATGAGCAGAATTTATGCTGCCAGAACAGAATACAATACAATACACACTCACTAAGAAAGCAACTTCAGCTAACCTCTAACCTCTCTCTCTCCATTCCCATAGACATGTCACAACATTCTTGATGAGGAAAGCAAAGAATAGGCATACCCTTTTTTCAGGTCCTTATCCTGGTTATGCTTCAACGTGGCAACCCATTTCAGAAGCTAATTCTTTGACGTGGCACCCCATATGTCGTAGAATACAATGCCTCCATCTCCCTTTTCTCACAGAATATTCCACTTTTTCTTAATCTTCTTCATATCATATAATCATTTTTCTTAACGTCAAAAAATAAGCTTTTGTTTTTTGCTGCAGCTTCTTCAGACCAATTTATAAATACATATTGATAATTAGTTACTTTTGAGAATTATAGACTTAGACGTTGAGGGTGGGGATGTGTGCATATGGAATTGCAAGATAGAAAATAATAGAATAGGATGAGAAAGAAAGAGAAGCAAAAGAAGGTAAGATATTATGAAAATTCAGAACAGAGAAGGTTCAGGAGCTAAGAACATAGGTTTCAACATAAAATCACCAAGGTTTCTGCTTTCAACATAAAATGTTTTTGCTTAAATTTGAGGTAGTTACTAGATCTCTTTCAAACATTAGTGCACTTTAGCATTCATCTCTCTGATAGTCATTTAAACAATTTACTAGTTAAAGCATACTTTTTCATTTTAAATTTTTTGTTTGTGTTAATAACTATTATTCTATGTAATTATGTTATTTACAACCTTTATCTTCTTTTTGCTCATCTTGATCATTCATATCTCCATGAGTTATAATGACTTCATATCAAACTATAAACTATTTTTTTGAATGATTTTCTTATGAGAAAAAAGACTACATACGGACAGGGTAAAATAATTTTACAATTTATGGTTTTTGTGGGTATTATCAATGCTAGCATCAACCTTCTACTATTAAGAATATTACAAATCCTTATTCCCTTTTTTATGCTTTCCAGTACTATTTAAAGACAGGAACTTGCTAATTTGGAGCCACATGCAGGTTTCATCATCCTAGAGACAAGGCTGGGATTGCTGGAAGAGTTGCCTTGAACATTTTAGGCTATCCTCTCCGCCCAGTTAGTATTGAATATTTACCTCTTATTTATATCTTAGATACAGCTAAGGAAGTATGTGTTTGTTAACTGTGGTCTTTCTTATTGATTAGTAGTTTGATTTATAGCATAATTAAATAGCCTGACACACTTTTAGACTCAAAAAAGTTTTAATTCAGATGCTGCTTCTTTCTATTCAGTATATGGTAGAATACCAATTGATAAAAGTAGTAAAATATAATATTGAACACTGAAATCACACACAATACAGCAATACACATACTGTCCCACAGACAACACTTAATACAGCAATAAACTTGCTGCTCCCAGAGATAAAAGTTTACACATAATACAATAGACAAAGAAATGAATAAAGTTTGTAAGATGATGATTGCTCTAATTATATCATATAAAATTAATTTATATTTAATTGATGTGGATTATAAACAACTGCAGAATATAAGTAGTGAGAAATAAGTTGGAATGTAGCCTTTGAAGTCAATGAAATGTCCAATTAAAGACTTTTTGGTGAATTAGATAACACACGGATTGGTTAAAGAAAGTTCTCTTATTTTCTAAACACAGTATCATAGAAAAAACAATCTTTCCTCCTTTATTCTCTTAGGTTGCTTCATCAAGCATTGACTTTTCCACCACTCTCACTTTCTTAAAAAAACTATAACTTGTTACCAGGAAGGAACATTCCTGTTGTTGGTGTGGTCCACTAATTGAGAGTCTGCATCTTGCTTTCTCCATGGTTCACAAGAAGTATTATTCTATTTTTAGGTCCCTGAGGATCCTACATGAAAGTTTCATAACAATTGACAGTAAAGTTTAGCAGAGTTCAATTTTGACAGTAAAGTTTAGCAGCTGATTTTATTTTTTCAATTCTTTAACCCACTAACCGACACTGTCATCAAATATCATGACTATTTGAATGAGCATATTCATCTTCCGTTCTTAAGGATTTTCATTTAAAAGAGATTTAGAAGCAGGTTCATTTTTGACCATGTTCCAACTTTACTGTTGTCATGACATATTTAAAATACATATTGACTACATATTGAAAATTTAAAATACAAAGTATATAGGACCTGATGTGATGATTATAAATAATTAGTACACTTCCTACACAAATCTAAGAACTATAAGGCACCCAAAATAGTCAAACTTTCGTGTCTACATATACTGTTGACTGCGTCTACATATACTGTTGACTGCGTTTGCTGGTAATAAGACTGGAAATTTGAATGAGTATAAAGTATGCAGTTTATAGCTCCAAAGACAGATTTGTGGTAGTTGACTATAAATGCTAACCATACAAGTATGTATAATACAAAAATGAAAGTAAACACCAAACATATTTTAATTATCAATTTGCATTCAAAATGACTTGATTAAAGGAATTAAATCTAGGAATTACCATCTGAAAATCTTTACTAATTACTTATTAAACAGACTATTATATAGATGCAAGGAAACAAATATTATTTACTAATCTGAAAAACAAAATACCACTGTCAATCCAAAAAGCTATTTCAATTACAAAAACTGGTCCTCAGTGCATAAATAGTCCATTTGAAAAGACAAATCTCTTTTCAGATTGGCTCATGTTGTTACAAAATAAGAAAAAAGAAAGAATGTATTTATTATTCCATCGATAAAGAGAGAGTACAATTGTTTAGAGCAATATAAAAAAAAGGAATAAGTATAAAAATATATGAACATAAATGCATAGATATGAATAGAGAATAAAATATGAATAGAGAATAAAATAATTCCAATATCCCCTCAAGCTGCAGCATATATATCCATGGCACAACCACCAGGCACCAAGGATAAGAAGATCCAAGGACAAGAAGATCCAAGGACAAGAAGTTAAAAAAGAGAGAAAAAACAAAGATCCAATAAAAAATTCAAGAAAAAAGAAGAGATTTTTAGGGGTGGAAGTCAAGAAAAGGAACTCAAAAAGAAAATTATTCAAGAGGACAAGATTCAAGAAGATGAAGAACAAGAAAAATTCAAAAAAAAAAAAATTAAAAGAATTTCTCAAGAACACTTCAAGAAGATGATTAAAGATTTAAGAAAAAGAATTGAAAAAGATGCTTCATAAAAGAATTGAAGGTTTGGTGCATCATTGGCACAAGTGGCGGAGACGATGGTCGGAGACGGTGGCCGGAGATGACGGCCGGAGACGGTGGCCGGAGACGGTGGCCGGAGATGACGGCCGGAGACGGTCGCCGGTGGCGAGCGGCGGCGGACAGCAACATCGGACAGATGCGAGACAGAAACTAGAGATTGCCCATTGAAGCATATATATAATAAAATAATTTTTAATAATAAAAGAAATATAAATAAAATAGAAAATAATAATATTAAATAATTAAAAATCAATTTATTAGACACTTATGAATAAAATAAAATAAATATTAAAATAAATTTTAATTAAAAAGAACATGTATTGTTATAGTATTTAGTTTAAAATTAGTACAATTCAATTTAAAATTAATATAGTTAGTTGTTCAGTTCTGTTTATATTGTAGTTTAGTTAAAATTAGTGTAGTTTACAATTTAGTTAATAGTTCAGTTAGTGCAATTTACAATTCAGTTAATAGTTCAGTTCAGTTAGTGCAGTTTACAGTTCAGTTAATAGTTCAGTTAGTGTAGTTTACAATTCAGTTAATAGTTCAGTTCATACTGAAATTTAGTACAATTTAGTATAGTTCAGTTCAGTTTGATAAAACAAAAAACAGTTGAGTTCAGTTTGTCTAAACTGTTTTACAGTTCAGTTTTTAGCAGTGCAGTATAGTTCAGATTTGCCCACCCCTAGTTAGAAATACATCAATGTGTGTTTTCTCTAGCTTCTCGTGGAAAGAGGAAAGTATTAATTCCACTCAAAGATTCTCCTTAAAGCTTTTCTCGTGAGGAAACAGTTCATGAGTTGTTCTCTCATCTAGAGAAATATTTTATCTTTATCTTTTATTTTTAATTAGTTTGCTATTATTCTTTATTTGTATTTTATGTTTAATCTATATTTATTTTATTATAAATATAGTATTCTATGTGTATATGCAACACGAGCAAGATTACTTTCATTATTAATATTTAATCAAAATCACAAATTGTTGGATTCGTTTTTAACAATGTCCCATACTCAAAGAGCTACAAAATAACGTAGAGTTTTCAAAAGAAAAGGAAAATCTTTGACCAGAAAAATGCTGACCTATGGAGACATCATCTCAATTTGAGAGGTTAAGTAGTCTTTACGTCTTTAGTTCCAACAATAATATATTGTAATAAATGATAGGAAAAGTAAAAGCAAATTAGACTCACATCCTATGTGTTTCTATTTAATAGTGTATTAACATTTTACGGGTTTCCATAATTTAATAGCAATCTTGAGAAAAAGAAAGTAAGAAGAGAAAAAATATGTCAGACAAAAAACAAGCTTAATAACCTAATTATTACTTCTTTTAGATGAAACTTAAAATCTATAATTTGAACAAACCAAATTATTTCTATAAGTTTTTAGTTAAAAACTAATTTTTTTTATATAGAATTTTAATCCTCTAAGGATATTCATTCATACAATTTTATCTATACATTAAAAACCATTATTTATATACTCATGCATGAGAAGTAATTTTCCTTTCTTTTACACAGTGAATGTCTAGGTCAACATTTCTTCATGTCAATATCTTTGCATCTAAATATCAGCTCCTTGACAACTTCTCTCATTGTTGGTCTCTCACCTGGATGCTCATCAGTACATCTCAAAGCCATCAAGAGCAATTGTTCAACTTGCTCCCTCAAATTTGAATCCAAAAGTTCCTCTTTAAGCCCTGAGTCAACAATTCCATCAATGCCTTTTGTTTTTTCCCAGATACATCTGACCCATCCCACAAGATCTGTTCCTTCCATAAATGAAGGATCATCTAGCACCTTCTTTCTGCATATCAGCTCTAGCAAAAGCACTCCATAACTATACACATCACTCTTCCTACTCATCACTGTTGAATAAGCATTCTCTGATGCATACCAAGATAATTAACATGTGTTATTCCATTAATGAATTCATATATTTAGTTTAAATATGTTTTTAGACTATGAAAGTTTCATGCAAAATTGATTTTTTTTTTATATGAAACATTGATATTAAATTTTAAAAATAATAAATATAATAATCTTTAACTTAATTATGTTATTTTTTTTCATATATAAAATACGTTTTAAATTAACATTTGAATTGTTTAAACCATCTGATATTTCTTGTTTCAATATTAGTTAGAAAATGTGTTTGATACAAATTTTTTTAACATAATTAAGTTTAAAAGATTATATTCATTTATTTTTGAAATTTGAAAATTAAAGTATATCAAAATTTCATACAAAAATAATTACAGTTTCATGTCAAAACTTAGAAACTATGAACATAATTACTTCTTATATTAAAAAAATTAATAATAAAGTTATTATGGTGAACATAGACCAGAAGAATTACCTGGGTGCAATGTAATCATCTTTAACTGAATCATATTAATTTTTTTTTATGTGTAAAAGACGTTTTAAACTAATATTTGAATTGTTTAAACCATTTGATATTTTTCGTTTCAATATTAATTAAGAAATATGTTTGACACAAATTTTTTTAACATAATTAAGTTAAAAAGAATATATGCATTTAACTTTAAAATTTAAAAATCAAAGTATATAAAGTTTCAAATAAATAAATTACAATTTCATATCAAAATTTAGAAACTATAAACATATTTACTTCTTATATTAAAAAAATTAATAATAAAGTTATTATGGAGAACATAGACCAAAAGAATTACCTGGTGAACATAGACCAGAAGAATTATCTGGTTGCAATGTAATCATCTTTAACTTAATCATATTAATTTTTTTTATGTGTAAAACACGTTTTAAGATTGTTTAAACCATTTGATATTTTTGGTTTTAATATTAGTTAAGAAACATGTTTGACACAAATTGTTTTAACATAATTAAGTTAAAAAGAATATATCTATTTAACTTTAAAATTTAAAAATCAAAGTATATCAAATTTCAAATAAATAAATTACAATTTCATGTGAAAATTTAGAAACTATAAACATATTTAATTTTCGTATTTAAAAATAAATAAATAAATAAAGTTATGATGATGAACAAAGAGTAGAAGAATTACCTGGTGCAATGTACCCTACTGTACCAGGAACAGACACAGATTGCAATGAATAAGAGGAATGGTCTAGAAGCCTTGCAATGCCAAAATCAGAAATACGAGGTTCCATATCAGAATTCAAAAGTATATTCTTTGGTTTGATGTCTCTGTGCACTATGAAAGGTTCACAATCATGATGGAGGTATTCAAGTCCATGTGCAATGCCAACTGCAATTGTATAGCGAACATTCCACTCTAAAGGTGGTTGTGGAAACTTCTCATGCAGAAGATCATGAAGACTTCCATTTTCCATGTACTTGTACATGATTAGACCAAAGTCCTTTTTTAACCAGAAGTTTTTTATTCTCACTAGATTTCTATGCCTTATCTTCCCAGTGGTTTCAATCTCTGCGGTCATGCTAGTGATCAGTTTTTTGTTATCTGCAAAAGGGAAATTTCTTTATGACAAAAACATTCTCCAGACTGAATTCAACTTTGTAAATAACTCCATGAGCTCCTCTCCCAATAATATGCCTATCATTTAGGTTCTCTGTCACCTTCATCACCTTCTTGAGCAATGTTGATGATCGCTGTTCGGGAAAGATCTTCACATCTTGCTTGTAGTATATCAGGTAAACAAGACCAAGTAACAGAATTGATATCAGTAGTGCAGATCCAACTGCTATCAACATAACTTTAATTTTACTCAGCCCTTTTCGATGTGTAGTGCTGTTCTCATCACATGGCTTCAAGATGTTACTTTTGGAACAATTTGATGGAAAACATCTAAGACATAAGCCAGGAACTCCCAAGAATGATGAGGGAGAAGAATGGAGCAAGTTCACCAGTGTGTCTGGAAGAGGGCCAGAAAAAGAATTGTATGAAATATTGAGTTCAATCAATGAAGAGAGATCTTCAAGAACATCAATTTTTCCAGTCAGATTGTTGAGAGAAATATCCAGGCTTTGCAGCAATGTAAGTTTTCCAATCTCAGGAGGAATTTCACCTGTCAGCCCATTAGCACTTAGATTCAACTCATAAAAAAGATTTTTCAACCCACCAATTGATCTAGGAATTTGGCCTCCAAAATCATTTCCCCCAAGATGTAGATCATAAAGGCCTTCAAATTCTGATAAGAAAGTTGGGATACCCCCAGTGAGATGATTGTCCCTTAAATTCAATGTTGCCAACCCTGTCCAAGTTCTCAAACTAGATGGGAATGAACCATTTAGAGAATTGAATCCAGCATCAAAGTACTGCATTTTCTTACAGTTTGAAAGCTCATGTGGTAAAGGACCTCCTAATTTGTTTTGAGAAAGGTTCAACCTTTGAAGGTTCACAAGGTTTCCTAGCCCAAAGGGTATGATCCCAGAAAGATTGTTGTGAGAAAAAATAACAGTAGTAAGATTTATGCAGTTTCCCAAACTTGATGGAATTGTTCCATTGATATTGTTCCCACTCAAGTCCATGTAGGTGAGACTACAATTGCTTGTAAAATCAGGTAAAGGTCCAGTTAAGTTGTTTCCATCAAGCCTTAACCTAGTAAGTGTTGTGCATCTTCCGATATCAGGAGGAATACCACCTTGCAATTGATTTGAAGCCAGTATTAGCCTAAGTAATTGTTGTCCAAAGCAGAGATTAGCTGGGATGTTTCCAGTGAAAAGATTATATGAGAGATCCAACTCCACTAAACTGCTATTGATTCCTAACTTTTGAGGAATGACTCCAGAGAACTGATTGTGGTATAAGCCAAGTTTTCTCAGTTGTTTGAGTTCTGTCAACTCTAAAGGCACCTCACCAGAAAGGTTATTGTAATACACATGCAGTTGCTGAAGGCTGGAAATTTTCCAAATGCTCAATGGAATTCCACCTGTCAAATTGTTGAAATGAAGTCTAAGATCTTGCAACTGAGTTAGCTTTCCTAATTCACTTGGAATCTCTCCCTCAAGTTCATTGTTATTCAACATCAAGTATTGTAATGATCTACAATTACCAATTTCTGAAGGTATTTGACCAGACAAATGATTGGTTTCAAGACGAAGAACAGAAAGTTGTATTAATTGGCCTAAGGATGATGGAATGCTTCCTCCTAAACTTGTGTTTAAAGCATAAATTTCTGTCAATCCACTACAATTCCCCAAGGTTGAAGGTATGCCTCCACTAAATTTATTCCCTGACAGGTCTAGATATTGCAAACTTTTACATGTGCTAGATCCCAGTAAGGGAATGGTACCCTCAAGTCTATTATTACTGAAACTCAACTTAACAACACTTTGAAGATTGTTAATACTATCAGGTAGAACTCCATGAAACTGGTTATAGTCCAAATACAGCTCCACTAATTTACTGCAGTTTCCAATGGACGGTGGAATCATTCCTGACAACTGATTACGATCCAGATACAGTGTCACAATTTCTGTACCATTCCCAACATTCATTGGAATGGAACCAGACAAAGAGTTTCGGTTCAGGAGAAGATCTTCCAAGTGTTGAAGTTGAAACAAGAACTCAGGAATTTGACCAGTTATCCCATTGTACATACTACTGAAAGAGACTAAATTCTGCAAGTTTCTCAAACTATCAGGTATGTTTCCTGTGATACTGTTATAAGAAAGGTCCAGGTTCTGAAGCAGAGTACAATTTCCTAACTCAGGAGGTATGCTCCCTGAGAAGTTGTTTGAGGACAAATCAAGTGTTTGCAAGTGACTCAAGTGTCCTATTTCAGGTCCCAAAAGACCTGAAATTGAGTTTCCAGAGAGGTTAAGATAGATTGTACTATGGTTATTGTCACACTGGACTCCTAAACAAGAGCATGGAGTGGAATCAGAAGCATTCCAACTCAAGTTTATGGAAGTATGAACAAATGTCCAATGCTTCTGGAGTGACAGAAGAGCCACCCCATCAGTGTTCAATGCAGTAACAGCATATAACATGGCAGAAAAGTAAATCATGACCAAGTTGAACTTCACCATGATGTGTAGTTAGCACACACACACATACATATTGAGAATACCTGTTAATAAAAAAATACAACAGTGTTTAAAAGAGAAAAAGTACCTATTTTCAAGCTTTATGATTAAAGTTTGAAGGAGGTTTATGAAGGAATTGATGACTAGAATCTGAATAAAGAAAGATTGAGAGAGAAGGAAATGAGAAACATAGTAACATAATGAAAGAGTGTTGGGTGTCAAGGAACAATGCCGTTAATTCCTTGTATATATACAAATATCAGGTTTGTCTGTTAGTAACTGTCACATTTTAAACAATTGTTTTTTAACAATTTTATTACAACCGTTTAGATATATATTGATTGGTTTTAAATATACGTACTAATAAAATAATAACATATAATCTATTATAAAAAATCGTTAAAAAAAACTATTATCATATTATGATTCCTTAAATAAATAAGATTTAAATTTTTATATCTATTTCAACTATTAAAAGTTTATAAAATTATGTTATATTCCATTTTTAGTTTTATAAATTAAGATAGTCTAATTTTATTTTATTTTTTGTATTTTTAACTATATTAGAGTAACTTTACCTTTACCAATTTCGATTAAATTATTAGATTTTTAACCAATTCTTAAACCAATTCAATTGCTGATCAAATTTAAAAGTCACTCACAAATTTTCTTGGAAAGCTTCAGGAAAGTATACAATGATATTGTTTGAAGTCAAGTCTACCTAAAAATAGTTTTTTATAGTATATAAATCGTCAATAACGAAAATCGAAATTCACACTTGTCGTGGAAAAAAGATACATCTTTATCAATGATCTCATTTACGATAAGACAAAAGTAACATTAGGTAACAAGACAAGTTGTTATAGAAACATAATATTAGTTAATCTAAGTAGTTAAACCTGAATTAAACTAACGATCAAATCATGAATACAAAGTCTAATTCTTTAAACATTAACTTCTACATCTGCAATGTGAACACGCTGAAATAAGTTAATAATGATATAGGTCGAGATCTATTCAATATTAGAAAATTTCAAGAATAATTCATTTTTGCTGATGCTGGAAAATAAAAAATAATGCAGAGTTTAGTTATAAATTATGCAAGTATGATTTAAAATATATAAAAAAAAACTCTCACATTTTTCAGTCTTTATATATTCAAACCTTTTATTTTCTTTACTTTTTAATTCAACTTGTCAATGACTACTTTTTTTTTTTTTTCAATGAATAAGAAAGGGCATTTTGAACTGAATAAACGTAGAAGGTTGTTTCCCTTTCACATTTAGTCTTTGTTCTTGTCTTCTTAAAATATTCCTCTAGGAATATATCTTTAGTATATTTGTCCAATTCTAGTGAGCGATTCTTTTTATGTGCATCTTTTTAGGTGAGAGCTTTGTCATTGATAGATTAAATCTAAATAAAGTGTATCAACATATTTAATGTTTATATTTTACTGTTAGGTTCACAATAATAAAAAAAATAGAAAATTAAAAATAAAAATAAAATTAAAATAAAACATTTTATTATTTATAGGAAGGTTCTATACACAGATATTCTTACAATATATTCAGTCATGAATACATGCATAAAGTTCTCTATATAGAATTTAAGAAACAAATCAGGAAAAAAAAAAGACGTCAAGACAATTAGGTTTAAATGTTCAATACAAGTGTTAGATAATAACAGCGCACCAGAGATCCTAAAAATTTTAATAATTAAAAAAAATATAAATATCATGAAATATTTTAAATAAAAGATGCACTTGTTTATTAATTATTATTTAAATGGTTTATTTTATTTTAAAATATTCTTTTAAAAAATAAGATTTAATGAATAATTAATCAATTAGAAAAGTATTATCAGATATTAATTGATATTTTTTAATATTTTTATATTGTTACAAATTAGAAGGTATTATGAGATACTTTTATATATTGTTATATATTATTGTTAAATAATAATAAGTGATAATAAAATATTGTATTTTTCGTAGAGATATTAGGCTTTTAAAAAAAAAGGGACAACAATGTTTACAAGAGAATTTTAATAGAAACGAAAGCAAGTCAAGAAAAAAGGGAAAAATTTTCAAAGGTTGAGTTTGGAAAGGGAAACAGGAAGAAGTGAAGAGTAAGAGGTAGATGAGCTTACATTATTGTTTTCTTTCTTGCCTTCTTGTTTGTATGTGATGTATTATGTATTATTTTATATGAGTCCAAATTGTGGAGTAGATGTTATTTAGTATGATTGTGATGACAAATAAATGAAAGTTGTGATGGTGACCTAGTGAAAGATAGATACTCTATCAGTCTCCAATGGTGAATGTGAGTACTCACTCTGCCTATAAGACTCCTAAAGAGCAATGGGGGGTGGTCTTCGCCCGTAAGACTCCTAGGAAGCAATAGGAAGGGTAACTATGCATAATTGTATCGAAGGTGAACTTCGTCGAACTTGAGAGAAGAGTGATAAGAAGTAACACTTGTGATCTTTGGCCATAAGACTCTTGGGGAGTAAGGGAAATGAACCGATTATTGGTAAGCTACATACGACAGTTACAAACCTGTATCCTAATGCTAAGTTCACTGGTGGTTCTATTATTTGCGGTGATGACATGTTTTGTGTGGTTGTCTAAAACAATCAATGTAATTGTATGGTGTTGTTAGACATGTGACTAACTAAGATTTGAGTGGATTATTATATTATGATTGATGTGTATATGCTGGTTATGATGTTTTAATGTCTTTATGTTAGCTCACTCTTTTATTGGTGGTTGTGATTTCCATTCGTGACGATCGTGTTTTATATAGGACCAAATGATAGTATATGTTTTGAGGAAGATTCACGACGCTAAGAAGAGGGGTCAATATTGAGGGATGTTTGGATAATATTTTAGTTTAATGTTCCTTTTCAATAAGTTGTTTTTGTAAAAAAAAAATATTGAGATTTTCAATAAAAAAGAAATGAAATTTTATGAATACTCCTAGACATTTCTACTGGACAATCTCTTATGATCTTCATGAAATTATCATGATTTGGAATCAATTATCACAATTCTTCAGCTTAAACTCCAAATTACGAAAGAGCTTTTGCATCACCTTCCTTTATCTTCAAACAAAGACTTAATCCCCTTTAGACACTGCTTGAATCTCAATTATGACAAAGACTTTGTAAATACATTTGTAAATCTCGATCTTAGCAAGGTCATCTTTTTTGTGAAAACAAGGAAAAACACATAAAGGATGGTTGAGTTGTGTTTTCAATTTCTTTTAAGAGCTTAGATGATAGTTTTACTTCGCAAATGATCAAATAATGAAATTTTTGTATTATGGAATGTAACATATGTAACTATCGGACTTGACTTATTTACCTATTTAAAGCATATTGAATATGTATTTTCACAATAGTCTCCCTCCAAAATTAATGCAAATTACAAAGATATAAGGAAAGAAAAAAATACAAAGGGTATCTTTCAAGTTCGAGCTAGTTCAAACAATGTAGATAAAATTCAAGGACAAAAAAGATGGAATAAGAAGGACTTTGGAAAGAAATGAGTGGGAGAAATATGTTTCTTGAGATAAGTTCAACCAACTCTCAAGGAAAATGTCTAGAAGAAATTTGAGAGACTATACTAGGAAACTCAAGAATAAGTTTGGGATGAAACATTGACATCAAGTACTCATCCCAAGTTGAAAAAATACAAAGAGTGGAAATTTATCTCTGTAGAAGTAGTGCCTGGTCAAGGGAAAGAAAAATGAGGGAAATTCAAAGTTTAATTCTCTAGTAAAGTGGGATGAAATGAATCAAGTGACACTTGTCCACTCATTATCCTTTACCTTAGATTTTTTATACTTCTAAAATTCATTAGTCCTTATCGAGGTTTGCACCTCCTCCAATGTAATGGTCTCTTTCTTTCAGGATAGCAAAGTGTCTTTAAAATGTTCATACGTCAAATAAGGCGTATAGAAATTGGGTTGTACGTTTTCTGTTATTGTAATTTTTTTTTATAATGTAATTTTTTTCTATTATCTTATAAATAATCAAATATTTTCTAGATATATTTTATTATTACGGAGTTTTAAAAAATTTAAAAAGATCTTGTTAAATTTAAAAAATTTTAATAAATATTATCTTTTGATATTTTCTAATATAATTAAATATAATAATTATTTAAAAAATAAAATAAAATATTTAAAAATATAATTTTTTCAAATTATCTTTTATCTTAAATATCTTTTAATTATCAAAGTTCTTTTTTAGGAAAAAGATAGAAAAAATCACAAGTGCAACTATTGTGACTCTTTCCCTTTTGTTGTCTTAACGAAACATTTTTCACTTTTTCCCGCTTTAGTTGCCTTCTTCTTGACTTGATAAATCATGAGCTTAAACTTAGTTTCAACTCCATCAAAACACCTCATAATATATAAAGAATTTGATTTAAAATTTAATTTGAAATATAGAAGACACTGGTGTAAAACTCTTGTAACATATTACATGTTTTTATTTAGTCGAGATGCTTCTCACCTAGCTTAAGCTTTTTTTTTTTTTCAAGTCAAGCTGGAATAAAAGGTATTTCTTATTTTCTTATCATGTGACAACAACAATAAAACATTATTTTTTTCCGTTGTGTAGCAACTTGCTACCTCATATATTCTCATATATTAAGATTGAAGCTCAAATCGATTCCATCAAAGTCTTCCATACTAAAATCGTTGTTGGAAACCGACAACAAACAATTCTTGACAAAGCCAAGAAACACTCCAAAGAAATGCAGAGTGTGTACCGGATGGAGTCCGCAGCCCAACAAGGAAACGTAAACAGCCTCTACGAAATCATTGAAAATGATCCATCTGTTTTAGAAGCAATAGATTCAATACCATTTGTTGAATCTCCCTTGCATGTTGCTGCACGTGCAGGGCAGGTTCAGTTTGCAGCGGAGATCATGACATTGAAACCTTCATTTGCTTGGAAGTTCAATCCCCAAGGATGCAGACCGATCCACCTTGCTCTCGAAAATGGTGACACCAGAATGGTCCTTCACCTTATAAAGATGGAGAAAGAACTGGTTCGAGCGAAAAGGAGAGAAGGTCTCACTCTTTTGCATTTGGCAAGTGAATCCGGAGACATACACCTTTTAACTGAGTTTCTCAAAGCTTGCCCAGATTCCGTAAAAGATTTGACCGTTAGAAATGAGACTGCACTGCATTTTGCTGTTAAAAACCGGAGGTTAGATACTCTTAGGTTGAGTTGGAAGCCATTCTGAATCAGAAAGACGTTGACGGCAACACCATTTTACACATTGCAGCAACAAACAATGACACGCAGGTATCATTTAAATATGAGTTTAGTATTCATTTAATAATATATTAATGGGTCAAATACGTTTTTGTCCCACAACTTTAAGTGAAAATTGGAATTAGTCACTCTTCAAAATTTTGGCTTAATTAAGTCCTCCAACTTTAGAAATGTATGAATTTAGTCTTTTTAACTAAATTTTGTTAAGTTTATTTTATGTTTCAAGCATGTTTCATGATAGCATTTGAGTTGTTTATACTGTTTGACACATTTTTGCTTCATTTTTAATTGAAAAACGCGTTTGAAACATCAAATAAAGTTAACAAAATTTAGTTAAAAATGACTAAATTCATACATTTCTAAAGTTGAAGAACTAAATTAGGTCAAAGTTTTGAAGAGAGACTAATTCTAATTTTCATTGAAAGTTAAAAGATCAAAAACATATTTAACCCTATATTAATTAAAGACTAATTTATACACTAATAATGTTTTAGTTAATTTTAATGACTAGTTTAGAATTTAATTAATTCCTAATTTTATAATAGTGATTATAAAGATCAATAATTTTTAATTCATAAGTTAATATTTAAATTAATTATTATAATAATTTAATTTTTTTTTTGTCTTTAAAATTGGTTGTGGTTTAAATTTTCTCTTGTACGTAAATAGAATATGAATTGTAAATCAAAGTTTTTCTTAATGGGAAAAAGAAAATACTTTGGTAGATCTAGTTGATTGTTTTAAATGCTTCTCAACAAATGCTTTAAAATAACTAGTGGCAGGTGTTGGAATTACAGTCAAAGTGATTCATATAAGTTAATTTAGAGTAATTTATGTAACACGATGGAAGCTATAATTAACTTGTGAATTGTGTTAGTACAGGCAATGCGATTGTTGATAAAGAACATGACAGATTTAAATGCTGCAAATTTGAGTGGCCAAACGGCATTTGCTATAATAAGAGACGAAGAAATTAAGAAGAATCTGGGCAGGGCTGAAACAAGAGTTAAGATAAGTAAGAAAGTCCGTTCGTTAATCGTACCAATGAGGGAGTGGTTAATTCGAAAAACTGGAATGAGAGGAAACATGTCGGATGAGATACGTAGAGTGTACATGATAGTGGCTACTATTGTTGCAACCGCCACCTATAACGCAGCAGTGAGTCCACCTGGTGGAGTTCATCAGATTCAAGCAGCTGGGACCATTCATGTGGAATCAAATTCATCAAAAGTTTATGAAGGGAAATCAGTGATGTCGACCTCGGACTTTCTGCTGTTTTCGATCACAAACTCGTCTGCCTTTATTGTGTCCCTTGTATCAATTATTTTTATGATGCCTAGGAATCTTGGATGGTTTCTACTGTCTATTTCAGCGTCGTTTTTTTTATTTAGCTACTTCCTCTCTTTGATGGTCGTATCTCCCAATGACATCACCACAAACCTCTCGGTCGTCATTGTCACAGTCCTTTTTTATTTAATATTTGCGGTGGCTAATGTTTTTTTCACACCTCAATAAGTTGTTTATTATAGTTGTAATCGTCTTTGTAAGTCTACTATTGTGATAATTATATATTCGAAGTGTGTGTGATTGTAGTTTACTTGTGGTGATGAATAAAATGAGAAGTTTAAAAAAAAGTAGACAATGAAGCTATTAGACATGTAAACATCTCTATTGTTACTAGAATACTGGAGGTTGTTAGCTTTGAATTGGTTGTTTAGACTAGATACTTTGTTTCCGATATTTTAGATGTTTCTGTTTTTTTAAGTTGGCTATATATATTCTGTATAGCACCAGAATAAAATCATCAATTCTATCTATACTTAATATAACAGTGTGGTATCAAGAGCCAGCCGTAGGCCTGATAAAGCATAGCAGCAGCTAGCTAATAGAGAGTGTGGCAGAAAATACTTTTGTACAACCTGCAATTCCTAAGTTTGATGGTCACTATGATCATTGGGCAATGTTGATAGAGAATTTTCTCCGTTCCAAAGAATATTGGAATTTGGTGGAAATAGGAATTTCTGGTGCAGGAAAGACATCCACTGAGGCGCAACAACGTCAAATTGATGAACAAAAGCTTAAGGACTTGAAAGCGAAGAATTATCTTTTTCAAGCCTTGGATCGTTCCATTCTTGAGACGATTCTTAAGAAGGACACTGCTAAGGACATATGGGACTCTATGAAGCAAAAGTACCAAGGTTCCACACGTGTTAAGCGTGCTCAATTACAGGCATTAAGGAAGGAATTTGAAACACTCCATATGAAGGCAGGCGAGTCTGTGAATGATTACTTCGCATGTACTCTTATGATTGCAAACAAGTTGAAGGCTAATGGTGAAAATAAAAGTGACTCTAAAGTGGTGGTAAAGATATTGCGTTCTATGACTCCACAATTCAACTATGTGGTTTGCTCCATTGAGGAGGCACACGATACAAACACTCTGTCCATAGATGAATTACAAAGTCCTTTGCTAGTGCATGAACAAAAAATGATCATCCCAGACGAAGAACAGGCCTTGAAGGTGACATATGGGGATTCTTCCAATCGCGGACGACGTCGTGGACACGGTCGTGGACGAGGACGCAGAAGGACAAATTTTGACAAATCCACGGTTGAGTGCTTCAATTGTCATAAACTAGGGCACTTCCAATGGGAATGTCAAAGGAAAGAAAGTAATTATACTGAGATTTCTGAAGAAATGTTACTAATGGCTCATATGGGAGATGAACAACACCAGAGCACTGATTGGTTTCTAGATTCTGGTTGCAACAATCATATGTGCAATAGAAAAGATTGTTTTGCCGATCTCAATGAACGTTTTTCAGATAATGTAAAGCTTGGCAATAATGCAACCTTGGAGGTGAAAGGAAAAGGAAACGTGCGGCTGCAGATTAATGGTCAAATCCAGGTAATAACTGACATTTTTTATGTGCCAGACTTGACAAATAACTTATTCAGTATTGGACAACTTCAAGAGAAGGGTTTAATTGTGCTTATTCAACATAACAATTGCAAAGTATATCATCCTGACAGAGGTGTTATCATGAAATCTGTGATGTCCTCCAATCGTATGTTCAAAATTGCAGCAGCGTCTCTTGTCTTTGGATGTGTGGCTCATGTCCATGTAGGACATAACTCTCGCACTAAATTAGATCAACGGAGTGTAAAGTGTATTTTATTGGGAGTTAGTGAAGAATCTAAGGCGTATAGACTTTATAATCCTACGACTAAACAAATAATTATTAGTCGGGATGTTGTATTTGAAGAAGATGGCAGCTTGAATTGGGGAGATGAATTCACCAGTTCAACTCAATCTGAATTGGAATGGCAGGCCAATGAACATGATGCAGTAATGGACCCTATTCCAGAGGAATTGGCAGATGAAAATGCAGTCACCAAATCAGCCCACCTAAACACCGAATCAGCCCACCTAGAAGCTATTCAAGAAGCAAGTGAACAACAACATTCAAGAAGGCAACACGTTCAACCTTCTTGGATGCAGGACTATGTATCCGGTAAAGGGTTGTCTGATGATGACTTTGAGTCACATTTTACTATTGACAATGGAAACGATCCTCTTCATTATGAAGAAGCTGCAGCAAATCCAATTTGGAGACAAGCCATGAAGGAAGAAATTGAAGCTATTGAAAGAAATGATACATGGTATTTAACCGAGCTTCCAAAAGATGCTAAAAATATTGGGGTTAAATGGATTTTCAAAACTAAGCGTGATGAGAAAGGAAATGTTAGTAAGTACAAAGCACGTCTGGTGGTTCGAGGATATACTTAACAATATGGAATAGATTACAAGGAAGTGTTCGCCCTTGTAGCACGTATTGAGACTATTTGATTAATCACTGTTGTCGCTGCATATCATGGTTGGCCCATTTATCAGCTGGATGTCAAATCTGCTTTCTTGCATGGAGAGTTAACTGAAGATGTGTTTGTTGACCAACCACAAGGATTTGTCAAACAAGGGGAAGAAAGCAAAGTCTACAAGCTGAAATGTGCCCTATATGGCTTAAAACAGCCCCCCGTGCCTGGTACAGTCGTATTGAAAGTTATATTTGCAGCAATGGATTTGCAAAATGTGAATATGAACCTACTTTATTTACTAAGGTGGCAGATAATGGCTTTATGGTGGTAAGTTTGTATGTGGATGATTTGATCTATACAGGAAATAATGATGAGTTGATGATGAAGTTCAAGCAATCAATGCAGTCTGAATTTGCTATGACTGACTTGGGAAAAATGAAGTTTTTCCTTGGTCTCGAAACCACACAACAAGTTGATGGTATTTTTGTATCTCAAAAAAAATATGTGACAGATCTTCTAGAGAGATTTGGCATGAGCAATTCCAATTCTGCACATAATCCAATGGTTCTAGGAAGCAAATTAGGGAAAGATGAAGAAGGAAACGGAGTTGATACAACACTCTATAAGAAAATGGTCGAGAGCTTAATGTACGCAACTGCCACACAACCAGACATTACTTACAGTGTAAGTCAAGTTAGTCGGTTTATGGAATATCCAAAGGAGCTTCATTTTCAAGCGACAAAACGCATCATGCGTTACCTCAAAGGAACCTGTGAATTTGGTCTCTTTTATCAAAGAAATCAAGGAAAGGATTTGATTGGTTATACGGACAGTGACTATGCCAATGATATTGATGATAGAAAAAGCACATCTAACTATGTTTTTATGATGAGTAAAGCTGTTATTTCATGGAGTTCGAAGAAGCAACCAGTGGTGAGTCTCTCAACAAATGAGGCAGAATTTATAGCAGCAGCTGCAAGTTCCTGTCAAGCTGTATGGCTTAGGCGCATACTTGAAACAGTGGGAAGAAAGCAAACGAGTCCTACAGTTATCTACTATGACAATAGTTCTACCATTAAGCTGTCAAAGAATCCAGTTATGCACGGGAGAAGCAAACACATTGATGTGCGCTTCCATTTTCTAAGAGGTCTTACAAGGAGTGAAATTGTTGAACTGCAACATTGCAGCTCACAAGAACAATTAGCAGATGTTATGACAAAGCCACTTAAGTTGGAAGATTTTGTTCGAATGAGAAAGGAGTTAGGGATGATTGTAAATGTAAACTGAATATATGTGATAACTCAGTTTAAGGGTGAGAATATTAGACATGTGAACACCTCTGCTGTTACTAGAATACTGGAGGTTGTTAGCTTTGAATAAGTCTTGGTTGTTAGACTAGATACTCTGTTTCCGATATTTTAGATGTTTCTGTTTTTTTAAGTTGGCTATATATATTCTGTATAACACCAGAATAAAATCATCAATTCTATCTATACTTAATATAACATAAGCTTAATTAATTCTATGAGAATAATATCTATTTCAATTGACATAGACAACGTATGTAATATAGATTCTTTAAATTTTTCAATATTTCTTTACCATAAATGCTAAATATAACATAAATGAAAAGATGAATTTGTAACCGCATTCAGAACTAATGTTAAAAGTATGTAAAAGTAAGGACTATTATCATTTGTTAAAATGATAAATAACATTGAGAAAGTGTTGAGGGCATCCAGAAATACCAAGTAAGTAGGAGGATGCAATAGATTGGTTGACTTGTAAAAAGCTAGAAAGGAGAAGTACCAAGACGAATAGAATTGAAACAAGATATTGATAAGAGAACACTATAAAAACATCGAATGGAGCTTGAGCAAAACACAAAACATCCAAGACACTTTAGATTGAAGGTGAAAAGAGCACTAAGAGGGAATGAGATCGAGACTAAAGCTAGTTTAATAAGGAGGTTAAACGTAATAATTGTAGAAAACGTGTAACCCACAAGGAGGTCTGACACGATAGATGATGTTTTAGGATAGTTACTTTCCTTTTGTATATTTTTTCTTTTTATTTTATTACATTAAGGAACTATTAAAACATAGAGAAATATAAATAGGGGTGACAAATTATGGACACAAATTCAAATATTCTAACAATGACACGATTAAGAAAATGGCAAGATTGATGTTGATTATGACAATTTTGGGTTACTCTTCTCATTGATTTCTTTTATCAAATCTTCTTTTATTCTTGATAATTTATTTTTACTGTAATTTACACTCATTCAAATCTTTCATTGTCACTCTCTTCTTCATCTAAGTTTATTTAGAGTAATCTCAATAAAGTTTCATTATACATTCAAGATTGATTTTACAAGGGGTGGAGACCTCAATTTATACAAGGGAGGTCTCTCATTCTAGACAAGAAAAAAGGAGGGAAATTTCAAATTGAATTCTCCCCATGTGCTCCTTAAATGGTGCCACATGTGATGGATCACATACCAATTGGCACTTACACTCTTCATGCTTTTGCAACTTGTGCAAAATAAGGAAATTGTGTGTACTCTTAGCGTACATAACCGGCCTAAGATTTTGAGTAGGCCAATTGAAGTCCAATTGAAACCTTAGGTGATCTATCATGATCCCGAAAATACAAGCCTAATGAAATATTTATTTTAAATCTTTAAATCTTTCTTGGCCCGTGTTATCAACATCTTGGGCCTATTATCCTCAGTACCTTCTCAACCTTTTTATATCTTCCTTATCATGCTTTTAGTGAGAGGTCCTCTGGCTGGACCTAAGTAATCTTCCATTCCTTTTTTAGAAGTATTTGTCCACAGATCTAGAGGGTATGACTCGTCATCCGAACCACCTACAAAAGGAATTGGATTAGTAACATTAAAGGTGGTTCATATTCCTAAGGTAAGTGATGAATCAATATTTTCTCGACTTTACTTAGTTTATTGTGCTAGGATTAATTAGGGAATTGTGCTTAATTGTCCGGTATTTTTCTGTTTTTGCTAATAGTGCTTAATTTGACCAGAAATTCTAATTTTAATTAATTTGAATATTCTGAGCTAATTAATTGCATTATTAATTGCAGGAAAAATTTTGGAGATATAATTTTGGACATTAGAGAGGACATCAATCCATTCAAGACGCTACACAAAGACTTCTTAGATTTAATTACTTTGAAACTTACTAGTCTAGATAGTTTTTAATTAAATTTGTGAACATTGGGCCAATTTTTGACAAAATAGTTTAGGCCCAAAGTATAAAGATGACACTTGTCATCCTAGGGTTTTCTTGGAGGTGGACCCTACCTTCATAAAAAACTCACGGCTTTGGTTGAAAAGGGAGGAGCCGTCATTCACTTGCAGAGAGACTTTTATTTTGGCTGTAACATTTTCTCTCTTGGAACATGTCTATGCATTTGGATTTTGGTTAAAGAAAAAAAGACAAAAACGTTACTTTGGAGAGGAGGCTGGAACGTCCGAAGCCATTTCACTCTTTTTAAGCTTGTATGGTATGTTTATGTTTTTGGGGAGAAGAGCTTTGAACGTTTTTGGGATGTAATGATATCACGCTGTTCAATGGGTTGAAGGAGGAAAGCTCTAATTTATTTTCCTTTGTTGATTTATCATTTCCTTTTCATTTAGTTTTTGTGCATTTTTTTTATTAAAATTTTGGTGAGCTGCTGTCACGGTTCTGCTGCAAGGGATGTGCTAGTATTGTTTTTGCATTTCATAAATTGAATAGAAGATTAGGTGTTGCGTTGGGACAGTACCAGGAGCAAGGTTCCAGCTGCCATCTAGAAAGGACTTTTCTTGGAGCATGATGGAGTGTGGACACGTTGCTGGAACGTTAAAAAAAAAAGGGGCTCTCTCCTCTCGGCATTTTTAGCTAGTTGCTGCCATGTTTTACAATATTCAACTCATTTCCTTTCTTTTAAAAGTTTGGTGCAGTATGGTGATAGAATTTTGCTAGCTTTCTTGCATTCATTTCATGAATTGAAAGTAGATTAGGTAAGTATATGGTGATGGGACGTGGTGCAGTGGCTCATTCATTTAATGCTTTTTTTTTTCTTAGTTGATGGAATTAGAATTAGGATAAATGGAAGTAGGATGGGACGTGTTGGTAGTTGTAGGAGTAGGTAGTGTTTTTTTTTTATTTTATTTATTTGAAGAATGAAGAGTGATTAGATAAGAATAGGTGAGGGAGTACGGTGGTGGTTTTTGTGAGAGGAATTTTCATTTATTGCTTGCTTGGAGAAATGTGTGGCCAACACGTGATTCTATTTTGAGATGAGAAATGCAATTGCTTCCTTTTGTCATGGCCAAGAAGGGTCTTTTAGGCCATTTTAATTTTCAACTTCTTTTGGTAGATAAATTTGGTCACGTAAATGGTAGGAAAAAAATATGTTTGTTTATTTTCTTTTATTTTAAATTAGTTTGAATTATAGGTTGAGTTGTTTTTAATTTTTTTAATTTAGTGTTGCACTTTAATGACTTTAATTGTGGTTAGATATTTCCTTGTTGTAGTATTAGGTTTAGCATTTTCTTTTACTTTAATGTTGTCTAGTATGTTTGGTTGCTTTTAATTTTCAGTTTTAATTTAATTTTAATTACGTTTTTACATTTGCGTTTTAATTTAAATTCCATCTGCGTTTTAATTTTAATTTTTCTGCACACCAAACACATTCTCAAAACCCCCCCACTTTGTGTTAGACTCGAAACTCGAACCGCAAAATTGGTCCTTGAGAGACGACCTAGGAGTCACTTCCTAGCACTATACTGCATTTCTAAATTGCAATTAAATTTGTATGGGTTGCGACACCCATCAGTAAGTCTAATTGATAAGCATTATTATTGATCTTCCTAAGGACTTGAACGGAACCATATCCTCGGAGGCAAAGTTTGGACTTCCACTATTTACGAAATCTATCTTTACGTAAATGAAGCCAAACCCAATCCCATTCACTAAAGATCATCTTCCCCTTATTATTGTATTTAGCACACTTCTTTGTTTGTTATTGTATCTGATTATTAACCCTTTCATGTAATACTTTGAATAAATTAGATTTAGATACCCCTTCTTTATGCACAAAATCAAAAGATTTAGCAAGAGGTATTAAATCCATAGAGGGTTAAATCAATACACAGCCTCAAAGGGAGAGATTTTAGTAGTCCTATGAATTACTCTATTATAGGCAAATTCATTATAGGGAAGATACTCATCCAAGGTTTATTATTAGCCTTCAAAGTTGACCTCAACATAATATATCAGAATTTATTAACAACTTTTTGTCTGCCCATCAGTTTATGCGTGACAAGAAGTAGATAAATTTAACTTAGTACCTAATCTAGACCATGAAGTTCTCCAAAAGTGACTAAGAAATTTAGGAGAGGCTATGGTACGAGGTAGTTAAGACAAAATCGTCTATAAGACTTATATGTCTAAGCGCTCTCATGTTTTAATGTTTAATTAAATAACATTAAACGAGACAAGAATCTGAAAATACTTAACCAGAAGAATAGGATAGGCTGAAATACAAGTGTTAGGAACAAAATCCCCAATCATCAATCAATATAGAAAATCCTTAGGAAAACACTTAAGATTATATGAAACAAAAAAAAATAACAAGGTTAAAGCTTCTAGGTGCTACACAAAATGACTAACAAGTCAAAGCGTTTAAGAGAGTTATGCTAAATGTGTAAGTTATATTGTACCCAATGGTAATCACTTGGACACTCGGGAAATGAAAAGGTGTCAAGACAATGTCTTTTGATTAAACCTTATAAAAGCCTTAAATACAGATCCAAACTTTGTAGAAAATAAAACGTGTTAAACGCTCTAACTCTAAAAAGGCAATATCCCAAAAAGCCTCTACAACAGACTAGACGATACCATGAGCTAAAGTCTTTACTTCATCCAACGCTGAAGTTCTTACTCAACATTTGATAAACACTACTCAATGGTAGAAAATGTAAAAAGCAATTTTTTGTTTTGAACAAGCATTAAATAACATTAAATCTTTAACGTTGAAAAACAACAAAAGTGATCAGAGATAAGAGATATCTATTGCATACACAATCTACACTATTTTATGCAGATAACCTACTACACACATCATGTTGCTTTATTTGAAATATATTAGAAGTGAACGTTAGAGACAAAGACATTCATAAAATGTTCTCTTCATAAGAAGACATGTCTGAAAGATAGTACAACCTACTTCAAGCAAAGTACTGAAAAATCAAGCCTGCTCTTACAAGTTGACTTTAACCAACGGCTACTTCACACGCAAGACATGGAAGACACAAGATTCAAGGCTAAGAGTTCAGTCTAATAGATATCTTTTAAAAAAACCTTTAAATAGAAGAACGTTCAAAGGAAGAATCAAGAGGATATCTTACAACGGAAATATCAATCCTACAAAGAGCGTTTAGAAGAAAAGCACAAGAAAGCTCAAGCTCAAAGAGAATATTTGATAAGAGAAAAAGAAAATTCAAGCAATAGTCTTAAGCTTCATTGTAATATTTAATTACTATTGTAATAAGAAAGAAAAGAGAAAATAGAGAAACCCCAGTGAGTCTATAAAATATATTGTATTAAATACATATCCTCTCTGCGAGAGTAATCGTCTAAACGACTTGTAAACAATCGGTTGATTGCAATTATGAAGAGAATTAAAACACTTGTTGTGAAACTCAAACGAGTTAAGGAAATCTAGGCAGCGTATTAGAAGATACCAGGATTGTCTAGTACCAGGAGTGATGAAAGTGCTTAATTGTAATCAACCAGTCTAGGGTAACAAGAGATATTCGTTGATTAGGGATATTAAGAGTGATGAAGAATATTGCACAACTAGGAGTGAGTGAAACTTATCTAAGCAGCGTATTGAGGGATACCAGTAGTGCCTAGGGATACGAGGAGTGATGAAAGTGCTTAATTGTAATCTTGTTGAAGTTTATAGTGGAACCCTCTAAGGATAGAGGAGATTGGACGTAGCTCAATTGGAGTGAACTAGTATAAAAATATTTGTGCATTTATTTTTTACTTTTGTCTCAACGTTTCTCTTATAAACCCTATAGTTGAATTTTAGTTTTGAATACAAGAGCTTCACATACCAAACGATTGTTCATTAAATGGAAAGTTCTTACAAACACTATAGTGAATATTCTAAATAGCACGTGAAAAGAATTCATTGTTTAAAATCACTTACAAGGTTGAGTGTTTAACAACTACTTGAAATATCTTGTACTCGACGAAAGTGTTATATCAGGAAGGTTGCAGAAGAATTTTTTCATTAACATTATTCAATGATAAGACAGTATCGCCTACACGACTAAACACTCTAATGTTTTCAAGTTTAATCAAATAACATTAAACGAGATGAGAACTTGAAAATACCTAAGCACAAAGAATTGGATATATAGAACCACGATTCCCAAATCATTCATCAATATAGAGAAGCCTTAGAAAAACATAGGGAAACAAGTAGGATAAAAGCTTTCAAACGCAATGCTAAATGACCCATAAGTCAAAACGTCGAAAAAGAGTTATGATAAACACGTAAGACATTTGTACCAAGGGTATTCAATTAAACTCTCAAGAAGCAAAAAGGTGTCGAGACAATCTCTCTGACCAAAACCTCTGAAAGACTTAAACAAAATTTGGAAACTCATGAATGAAAGAAATGTGTTAAATGCTCAAAGTCTTAAAAGGCAATATTCCAAAAAATGTTTACATCATCCTAGACGATACCATAAGCTAAAATCTTCACTTCTTCCATCAATGAAGTTCAAACTCAACACTTGGTATCCTAGGAAAAGCATTATTGATAAATGCTACCTCAATGGTAGAAAATTGAAAAAACAGTTTGTTGTTCTGAACAAGCATTAAATGTCATTAAATGCTTAACGTTAAAAAAAATAAAAATAATAAGAGATAAGATATATATGTTGCATACAAAATCTACTTTATTCTATCCACATAGCCTCCTACACACATTCACCACTTTATTTGAAATATATCAGACATAGACATTAAAGACAGAAAAGACATTAACAGAATGTTCTCTTCATAAGAAGTGTCTGAAAGAAAGTACGATGTACTTCAAGCAAAGTACTGAAAAAACATGTTTGCTCTGACAAGTTGACTTTAACCAGTGGCTGCTTCGCAAGAAAGAGAAGACACCAGATTCAAGGCCAAGAGCTCAGTTTAACGGATATCTTTCCAAAAAGCCTTTAAATAGAAGATCACTCAACAAAAGAATTAAGAGTATAGAATAGAGAAAAGCTTACAACGAAAATATTCATCCTACGAAAAGCATTAGAGAAAAGCTCAAGAAAAAGAAAATATTTGAGCAATAAAAGAAGAATAGTCAAGCAACACTCTCGAGCTTCATTGTAATATTTGCTTACTATTGTAAGAAGAAAGAAAAAGAGAAAAGAGAGAAACAAGAAGCGAGTCTCTACATTGTATTATATTGTAAACATATCCTTTCTGCGAGACTAATAATCTAAACGACTTGTAAGCAATTGTTGATTGCAATTTTGAAGAGAATTGATAAGTGTGAAAATGAGTTATTTTTACACTTATAAATGATCTTAATCTTGTAATTATTCATGTTATTACTCAGTGAAAAGTTGTAATAGGAACTGGATTGTTACGTAAATTATTGTTCAGGAAAAGATGTATAAATTGGAATCTGTCAGCCAATTCTCGCAGAGCGCAAGGAAAAATTCGCAGAGCCAGAAAAAAAAAAGAAATTCGCACAGCGCACCAGGTCTGTGTGCTGAGCAAATAACAACAGTTGAAGAAAAGAAAATTTTGAAATTCGCATAGCACACACATACTTATGCGTTGAGCGAATAACAGCAGTATTGTGCAGCAATTAAAAGATATTCGCACAGCGCATACACTCTTGTGCGCTGAACGAATTAAGGAAGTTAAGTGGCTCTTAAAAGACGGGACAGAAAGGCAGAAACCAATCTACTAACACAAAAAATAGAAAAAATACTCTAGAGAACTGGAGAAGACCATCAGGAGACCCTTCAAGACATCAAGACTTCACTTTCTACAAGGAATTGCTATAAAGAGTACGTTTTAGATGATTAGGAGAGGCTAGTTTTTCTATTCATTGGAATTGGTTGTATGACGATACATTAATGTAAATTTCCTGTGTAATATATGTCTCTGTTCTTGTTCTTTTCTTGACTTGCTTTAGATTATACAAAAGTATAATTCTTTTTAAAGGTTCTTTTGTACTGGGAAGTATTTTTAGAACCAGAAACGTAAGAAAAGAAACTAAAAGTGACTATGCTAGGAGGTCTGGAAGAAGTTTGAATGTGTTTTTGTGACGCTCCAGTCGCAGAGCGCATAGCTGAAGTGCGCTCAGCGACCAAAGTATTTTATAAGGCAGTGATTTGCTCGCACAGCGCACCGCATGCGCTTTGCGTGAGACAAAAAGAATTTGTTAATTATATTGTGCTTCGCACAGCGCATCAAATGCGCTTTGCAACCTAAATATTTAATTTTCTCTCTGTAAGGAAATCCGCAAAGTGCATTTAAATAGCAAAGCGAGAAAAATCAATGAAGCAAACTGAGAGAAATTAAGTGGTTAAATCGCATAGCACAAAATGTGAGAGAGGATTCTGTAAATTAATTTGCACAGCTGAAATGTGCTCAACGAATTATACAAAAAAAAAAACTCAAAATAAAATCTCAAAAAAAAAAAATAGACATTAGCATAGCGCACGTACGCTAAGCTAATTGTCCTTTTTCTTAAGAAAAAACAAGCAAAAAAAAACAAAAAAAAATTAAAATGCAATGAAAAAAAAAGTTAAAAATACACATTAGCAAAACGCATAGCCTATGTGCGCTAAGCTAATGTTATGAATTCATTAAAAAAAATAATAAAAAAAATAAAAATGCTTGTTTTCTAAAAAAAACAATACAAAAAAAAAAAACTTTAAAGTGCACATTCGCATAGTGCATAACCTTTGGTGTGCTAAGCGATGTTGCAATTTCTAAAAAAAAAAAGAACTGGTTTATTCGCTTAGCACACAGTTTCGGTGCGCTTAGCGAATGTTGTGCAGAAGACTTCTCCTACAACCACCACAAGGTCTTCTTCAAGAACACATCCTGCTGAAGCATGGGAAGGAAACCTTGTTTTAAACTATGATTGGCATAGATTCTCTTTTGAGTTTACGAACCCCTACTATGGCTTGAGGGCAGGCCTAAGTCCAGGTGGGGGAGTTCCTATGCGGAGGATGATGAAGAGGATGATGAGGTGCCCAATCCCAGATGGATACAACAGAGTCACGAGACACATGAGAGCCAGTGGAGTTCCGGACCAGATGGGTCCTGGTAGAGCGCAGATGGACAGACTCTCCTATTGTTTCATGTTTTTTGTTATGATTGTATTTCAATTCAGTTGTTTTATTATGGAACAATGTTTAGTGGAGTATGTTTGTGGGTGTAAAGACTTTGATGTTTTGACTTAATGACTATCCATTTTCTGATTAAGTTATGTGATTCTTGAGGATGATGACTTGTATGTATGTGGTTGTTGTGCTTCAAAATTTTATCTGTGTGTACGAATATGACCAGATCTGTGAGTGTTGAGAGCATATAGTGATTGAGAGATATTGAGTTGTCTGGATATGGAATTGGCTTTTGCATGATTTTGATTCTACGTACATATACACACTTTGGTTAAGGATGAAAAAGGCCCTGTTTGATATTGATTATACAGCTACTTGGCCAGATAGCCAACCTTGTGACACTGTGCTTCAATTGTAAATCCTTTTTGAGCCTTGATTTTTTCTTTCTTTCACCCTGAGCCTAATATGTTATCCTACCTTACACCTTAGAAGAGAATAGGTACTATGAATTTGTGAGGTTAAGGTTGAATTCAAGTTTCGGGGAAGAAAAGATCAATAAAAAGAAAATTGATAAAAATTGCTCAAATTGAAAAAGAAGGTTGAGCTGTGAAAGAAAATGGTGTGTGATAAATGATAAATTTTGGGATTTGAGTACTGAATTGGGAATTGAAGTTATTCTCTCCTTAATAGGTGTCTTTGAATCCAAGAAAAACCATTATTCTTTTTCTAGCCAAACCAAGCCTTACCCTGAAAAGACCTTTGGACTTAACCAATAGTGTGTGAAGTGTGTGAATCAAATGAAATGCAAAAGCTCATGAAGTTTTATGACAATTCTACTATCATGTGAGGACAAACACTTGAGTGGTGAGGAGTGATAAAGTTGATCTGGTTGTTCATCTTATATGCACAAGGGATTTTGTGACTACTGTACCATGTCATATTTGTTGGAATCTTTGGGAATTCATGTGATTTTTTTTTCTGATGTGCAAAGTCATTCTATCAAAATGTCAAATGTTTGTTCTGTCGTTTATTTTCTTTTGTGATTTCTTGAGGGCATGAAATAGTTCAAATTTGAGGGAGTTGATAAGTGTGAAAATGAGTTATTTTTATACTTATAAATGATCTTAATCTTGTAATTATTCATGTTATTACTCAGTGAAAAGTTGTAATAGGAACTGGATTGTTACGTAAATTATTGTTCAGGAAAAGATGTATAAATTGGAATCTGTCAGCCAATTCTCGCAGAGCGCAAGGAAAAATTCGTAGAGCCAGAAAAAAAAAGAAATTTGCAGAGCGCACCAGGTCTGTGTGCTGAGCGAATAACAACAGTTGAAGAAAAGAAAATTTTGAAATTTGCATAGCGCACACATACTTATGCGCTGAGCGAATTAAGGAAGTTAAGTGGCTCTTAAAAGACGGGACAGAAAGGAAGAAACCAATCTACTAACACGAAAAATAGAAAAATACTCTAGAGAACTAGAGAAGAATATCAGGAGACCCTTCAAGACATCAAGACTTCACTTTCTACAAGGAATTGCTGTAAAGAGTACGTTTTAGATGATTAGGAGAGCTAGTTTTTCTATTCATTGGAATTGGTTGTATGACGATACATTAATGTAAATTTCCTGTGTAATATATGTCTCTGTTCTTGTTCTTTTCTTGACTTGCTTTAGATTATACGGAAGTATAATTCTTTTTAAAGGTTCTTTTGTACTCGGAAGTATTTTTAGAACCAAAAACGTAAGAAAAGAAACTAAAAGTGACTACGCTAGGAATAACTTTTGTACTTTTGGTCATTCTAAACATCTGATTTTAATGCAAAATTATTTGTTGAATTAACTAAGGAATTAATAATTTAGTAGATAATTTTAGAACTTGCTTTAAGGAATTAAATCAAGATACGCTTATGTGAATGCTTGAACAGAGAACGTATTTTATCCAGGATGTTACTGTAATGTTAGTCAAAGACAATTCTTGAAACACCAACGGTTTGATAAAATACCAAAAATAGTTCCTTGTATTGTTTTGTGTATTTTGATGTTTAATTGAGTTATAAAAGGAAGAATTGTCATGTGTTGCACAAGTCCCTTGGGAGAACGATACTGGACTTTATCACTGTATTACTTGTAATGATTTGGTATACTTGCCAAAAAGTTATCAAGAATTAAAATACTTGTTGTTGAAACTCTAAGGTGTTGAGGAAATCTACGCAGCATATTAAAGGATACCAGGATTGTCTAGTATCAGGAATGGTTGAAATACTCAACTAGTCTAGGGTAACAGAAGGTTATTCGCTGACTGAAGAAACCAAAAGTGGTGAGAATACTTAGTTGTGTAATATTGTTGAAGATTATAGTGAAACCCTCCATGGATAGAAGAGACTGGACGTAACTCACTTGGAGTAAACCAGTATAAAAATATTTGTGCATTTATTATTTACCTCTGCCTAAACGCTTCTCTTATAAACTTTGTAGCTGCATTTTAGTTTTACAAAACACGAATCTTCCCATACTAAAGAAGTTCTTACAAACTCTACAGTGTGTGTATATATATATATATATATATATATATATATATATATATATATATATATATATATATATATATATATATATATATCTATATATATATATATCTATATATATATATATATCTATATATATATATATCTATATATATATATATCTATATAGATATATATCTATATATATATATATATCTATATATATATATAGATATATATATATATAGATATATATATATATATATATATATATATATATATATATATATATATATATATATATACATGTATTTTGAACAGTACGTAAAAAGAAGTTATCGTTTACAATCACTCAAAGTTAAGCGTTTAACAACTATTTCATAAATATCATACTTGACAAACATGTTATATCATAAGGGTTGCGATAAGATTTTTCCATTAACACTATTCAACCCCTCCTCTAGTGTTTTTAGGTACTTTAGCTTGCATCAGAGTTAACCTCGCAAGATTAGTTCTTAGCAAGACTTGAAGAAACGATCTTGGAAAATGAAAAACGGAGGATACGTCGTCAACTGTCCTCCTCTATTCAAGGGTGAAAAGTTCGACTACTAAAAGCAAAGAATGATTGCATTCTTTGAATCATGTCATATTAACATGTTGGACGTTGTGGAGAACGACAACTACATACCAATAGTGAAAAAGGAGAATCACTCTCGAGAAGCAAGTGGACTGACGAGTAAAAGTAGTGTTACCTGTTAAATTCCAAAGCTCGCAACTCTTTAATGTGTGTCCTCTCTGAAGAAGAGTACAAAAATCTTCACGATTACCAAGGAGCTAAAGAAATGTGGGACACCTTGGTCGTCACCTATGAAGGATCGAGCAAAGTCAAAAGAAATAAGCTAAGTCTGCTGACTAGACAATACGAGTTGTTTCCGATGCTTGAAAACGAAAACATCCAAAACATGTTTAGTAGATTACAGACGATCCTACATGAGCTCAAATCATTGGGGAAAACATATGACAACTTCAACCATATTGATAAAATCTTATGAAGTCTTCTCAGACAATAGAGATTGTAGGTCAAAACTATTAGAACGTTAAAGAATCTTGACGGAATGAGTCTAGATTCTGAAAATACACGAGCTCAAACTTCTACAAGATGGTTCCATAAAAAAGAAAAACAGTATCACGTTCAAAGTCATCAAAATGACGTCTACCAAAGCTCTCACTGATGAATCCTCTAAAGAGTCGGACGATGAACAAGACTCCACAACCGATGATGACGAGCTCTCACTTATATCTATTTTAACCATTAAAAATTTATAAACTTGTGTTATATTGCATTTTTAGTTTTATAAATTAAGATAGTCTAATTTTATTTTTATTTTTTTGTATTTTAACTATTAGAGTAATTTTATTTGTACTAATTGCGATTAAATTATTAAATTTTGAACCAATTCAATTGCTGGTCAGATTTAAAAGTCACTCTCAAATTTTCTTGGAAAGCTTCAGAAAAGTATGCAATGATATTGTATGAAGTCCAAGTCTACCTAAAATTAGTTTGTTATAGTATATAAATCGTTAATAACGAAAATCCAAAAATACATCTTTATCAATGATCTCATTTAGGATAAGACAAAAGTAACATTAGGTAACAAGACAAGTTGTTATAGAAACATAATATTAGTTAATCTAAGTAGTTAAACCTGAATCAAACTAACGATCAAATCATGAATACAAGTCTAACTCTTTGTACATCAGCATTGTGAACACGCTGAATTAATAATGATATAGGTCGAGAGCTATTCAATATTAGAAAATTTATAGAATAATTCATTTTTGCTGATGCTGGAAAATAAAAAAATAATGCAGAGTTTGGTTATAAATTATGCAAGTATGATTTAAAATAAAAAATAATAATAATAAAAAACTCACATTTTTCAGTCTTTATATATTCAAACCTTTTATTTTGTTTACTTTTTAATTGTCAATGACTATTTTCTTTTTCTTTTTTTTAAATGAATAACAAAGGGCATTTTGAACTGAATAAACGTAGACGAAAATGTTTCTTTGACACTGTTTTTTGACACAAATTTGACACCGACCACGTGATGTGTTTCTATTGCATGTTTTCACTTAAAGAAAAAACGCTTTTAAAAAAGTTGAGGAGGGTAATTTTGGAATTCTCATTTTATGAAATTTGATTTTGGCAGTTTCATTTTTCTTCTCTTGTTCACTTTCCTTCTGAACTTTCGTCTCTCCGATTCGGCTCCTCTCTCCATTCGCTCCATCTCTCCAATACCTTGGTCTCTCCATTCAGCTGATCGTCTCATCCAAAGGCCTCATCTCAACCAAAAGAGTTCTTTCGCAATCATTCTGTATCGGTAAGCTCTCTTTCGCGTTTCGCTTTTTGGGTCTCTTTGGCATTGTGGCTCTGTTTCGATTTTTCGCTCTCTTTCGCATTGTCTGGCTTCTTGAACCGTACTTTTTTTTTTGTTTTATTTATTCTTTTTGTGTTTGGTGAACCCTAATCCACCATTGATTTATTGTGCAGTTGCAATGGCGTCTGGAAACCTAAAGGTAAGTTAAAGTTTTGGTATTATATATAGTTGTTTTTTTCAGTAAGTAATAAATTACTTTTTAATGTTTTGTAGTGGCGGGTTCGAATCTCTCCTTTGGTTATGTGCAAAATGTAGACGGAGTGTGAGTTCCCAAAGACAACACACCCAACAAACAGAGTCAATGTAGAGAAGTGCAACATAATGATCAACCAAGTTCTTCTACAACACTAGATGACGTCATACAACGCATTGACCAACTCCAGACCTACATTGGTACAAGAACGGACGACCTAGAATCACGAGTTGGTAACATTGAGAACCGACTGCAGCAGTCTCCCACCCCATTTTATCATTTCACCTCGTAGTTATAAATTGGTGTTGACATGTATTTGCTTTCATTTGGAACTTGTATGCATTCCTGGAATATTGTACTCTTTTTATTACTTCAATTGCGTTTCGGAATTCCATAGTTTCATGTTAAATTTTGGTTGAATGTTTCGCGTATTATATTTCACAAAATGTTAAGTAGTCAGATAATGACGTATTTAATGGACAGTTAAACAGTTCAAAATCACTTATACACAACCAATTACATATAAAGAAAATCAATAACGGTCAATGAACATTGATATTCAACTGTGGTCCCCCACGTTATCACTGGTGGCTCCTTCAGTCCAACAGGTTGTTCTAAATCTTGTTCAGATTCGCGTAATCGTTTAAAGCCTGCTTGTAAACGATTACAAGGCACATTTTGACAGCATACATAGCAGAACTTCACTTCACGCAAGATTCTCAACATGGGTGGTCCCTCTCTACATCATGGGTGACCCAGAACATTAAGTTCAAGCCTCTCGTCACTCAAGAACATCAAATTACAATTAAAACCACTGGACTTGGGTCAAAACTCACTGATATTCAACTGTGGTCCCCCACATTATCACTAGTGGCTCCTTCAGTTCAACAGGTTGTCCAAAATCTTGTTCAAATTTGCGTAATCGTTTACAGCCTGCTTGTAAACGATTACAAGGCACATTTTGACAGCAGACATAGCACAACTTCACTTGACTCAAGATTCTCAACATGGGTGGTCCCCCCCCCCTCCATCATGGCGGACCCAAAACATTAGGTTCAACCCTCTCCTCACTCAAGAACCTCAAATTACAATTAAAACCACTGGACTTGGGTCAAACTACACTGTGGTCCCCCACGTTATCACTGGTGGCTCCTTCAGTTCAATAGGTTGCCCAAAATCTTGTTCAGATTCGCGTAATCGTTTACAGCCTGCTTGTAAACGATTACAAGGCACATTTTGACAGCATACAGAGCAGAACTTCACTTTACTCAAGATTCTCAACATGGGTGGTCCCCCTTACATCATGGGGGACCTAGAACATTAGGTTCAACCCTCTCCTTACTCAAGAACCTCAAATTACAATTAAAATCACTGGACTTGGGTCAAAAGACACTGTGGTCCCCTATGTTATGGCTGGTGGCTCCTTTAGTTCAACAGGTTGTCCAAAAGCTTGTTCAGACTCACTTAATCGTTTACAGCCTGCTTGTAAACGATTACAGGGCACATTTTCACAGCAGAGGTAGCAGAAGTTCAGTTGTGGTTCCCTATGTTTTCACTGGTGGCTCCTTCAGTTAAAGAGGTCGTCCATAATCTAAGTTAGACTCGCAATCGTTTATAGGGCCATAGTAAACGATTACAATGCACAGTTTAGCAGCATTATCTTCACCAATTTAGCTAAATTCATCAAATCACAAGCATTACTTCATTCTTGTCTCACAAACTTTATCACTTGCAAATCAAAATATAAAGCACTTCAATAACACACACAATAAATTTGATATTATCAATTACATAAATAGATGGAACCAAACATGCATGTTCTATATATTGAACGAAATAGGTTTAATTACAGTGTCCTGTTCTTGTCCCAAGAGTGAAGTCTAATACAATAATTAGTCATTTTTCTTTCTAACTACTACATTTGCGGTGTATGGTGTCCTAAATGCTTGGCTCTTATAATGCCTTCTTCAACTAATCCTAACATACGTCTTCAAGTGTGATTGGTTGTTGGACATTCCACCCGGTGCATTTGGCCACATTCCACCTTGTTCAGTGTTGCACATTTCACCCACTTTGTCGTTCAACATTCCACCAGGGGAAACAAATGCACTGTTAATGTTAGTGAATGCTTGTGGACGTTCAGCACTTTGTACACCATCATCTGTACTTGTCCTTTTATGCGTTCTTCTGGCCTTCTCTTCCGCCAACTCTGCCTCTACGACATTGACCTTCCTTTTAAGCTCTTCAATTATAGATTTTTTATCATCTATAGTACGCATCAAACTCTCTCTGCGTTTTTTTAAGCAATTTCTTTGTTGTTCGTTGATTATCATTACTTTTTGGTGGTAGTTGCTTTTCTTTCACATCATTCTCATCCTTCATTACAGCAGCAAAATCATCTACAACATGAACCTAAAATTTAACAACATTCAATATGTTATATAACTACTGTGAATATAACATTACATTCATAACTAAAAAAGACCAAACATATACCACACCTATCTCGAAAAAACGTTTGATGATGTTGCCTCTAACATTTGTATTCATCCAGTGCAAGATCCTTGGAAATTTCTCTATTGCACCTTCGGGAGCCATGAAATGCTCACAAAACCAAACCTATAAAACATGTCATTTTTAAAAATTACTCATAATCAAATAAAAAATATTCAAAAATTTAGTTCTCAAATGAGTAAATAAGAACTACCTGCAACATGTACACACAACCATCGACATAAATATTGGTTGTAGCTTTGCCTTTCTTCACAGAATCTGAAGCTTTGCTCGAACTTTCTAACAAATAACTAAACACTAAACTACCCCAACAGTACTTACTCAGACCACTTAAGTCATCAACAATTTGAAAGAGTACAGGAAACACTCGTCCACTACGATTTGGAAATAAAATCTCACATATCCCCACCAATATGTACAAGCTACAAAAATGATCACAAGTATGGGTTTTTTATGTTTTTTCAACAAGAATTTGTAAATGAAATTCAAATCTTTACTTTCCTTACCTAAGTATCTCACACATTTACTTCTACCCATTGTATCCTTTAAGTTTATACTTTTACCATCTGAACTCAACCCTAATCCTAAACAAAAATCCTTTTCATTCATATTGAAAACTTTGTCTACAATAACAAAAACATTGCTCGAATCCACCCATTTCATCGTTAACTCCCGCAAAATTTTAGTATTCAATATAACTTTACCACTCAAGTCTAAAAACCAAGCAAATGGAGTCTTCAAAATGAGTGACCGTTGCTCCTTTGTCAAGTGTACGTTCAAAGTGCAAACATACATCGTTGAAAAAGAATGACGAACGGTCAACTGCTCAAAGAAAATAACTCAAAATGAAAACACCAAAGCAAATAACCAAAAACCCAAAAGGGGTCGAAGAAACGACTAGAAACCCAATACCCAAACGAAAAACCCAATACCCAAACCACAACATCAACGGAATGCGATATGAAACGAAAAACCCAATACCCAAACCTACAACAAAATGGTCTGAGAACGCATTTACCTTGCTCCAACGACGCTACAGTCCAAAACTTTCATTTCAACCAAATTGCAACAACGGAGATTCTAAATCACAAATGTCAGACAGAGAACACAGGGGGAGAACGAAATTGCAAGGGGAGAACGAAATGTGAGAGAGAGAACAAAATTTGAGAGAGAAAGCGCAATGAAAAAGGGCAAGAGTATAATTGGAACGAAAATTTTTTGAAACCCTACTCATTTTCCCGACCAAATTTTTCGAAAAAAAAAACGAATCAATTGGAGGTTGACACTTGTCGATGTCAAAAATGTGTCAAAATAACAGGATCCAAACGTAGAAGGTTGTTTTCCTTTCACATTTGGTCTTTGTTCTTGTATTCCTCTAGGAATATGTCTTTTAGTATATTTGTCCATTTCTAGTGAGCGATTCTTTTTATGAACATCTTGTTATTAGGTGAGAGTTTTGTTGATAAAACCTAAATAAAGTGTATCAACATATTTAATACTGTTAAGTTCTATAGAAAGGTTCTATACATAGATATTCTTACAATATATTCAGACATGGATATATGCATAAAGTTCTCTATATATAGAATTTAAGAAACATAAAGAAAAAAACGTCAAGACAACTAGGTTTAAATGTTCAATACAAGTGTTAGACAATAACAGCGTACCAGATGATTTATCCAGATCCTAAAAATTTTAATAATTAAAAAAAATATATAAATATGATGAAATATTTTGAATAAAAGATGCAACTGTTTATTAGTTATAATTTAAATTATTTACTTTATTTTAAAACATTTTTAAAAATATAAGATTTAATGAATAATTAATCAATTAGAAAAAGTATTACTAAATATTAATTGATATTTTTTAATATTATTATATTGTTATTATAGTTAGATAATAATAAATGATAATAAAATATTGTATTTTTCTTAGAGATATTGGACTTGTAAACATTGAGGAGAACAATGTACAGAGGAGAATTTTAATAGAAAGTGCGGCAAGTCAAGAAAAAAGGGAGAAAATTTTAAAGGTTAAGTTTTGAAAGAGAAAAACGAAAAAGTGAAGAGTAAGAGGTAGGGGAGCTTACATTCTTGTTTTCTTTGTTTTCTTTCTTGCTTTCTTGTTTGTATGTGATGTATTATGTATTATTTTATATGAATCTAAATTGTGGAGTAGATTTTATTTAGTATGATTGTGATAACATGTAAATGAAAGTTGTGATGGTGACTTAGTGAAAGATAGACACTTTATCAGTCTCTAGTGGTGAGCATGAGTACTCACTCCGCCCATAAGACTCCTAGGGAGCAATAGGAAGGGTAACTCTGCATAGTTGTATCGAATGTGAACTTCGTCAAGGCTCAGGAGAAGAGTAATGGAAAGTAACACTTGTGATCTTCAGCCATTAGACTCTTAGGGAGCAAGGGAAGTGGGCCGGTTATTGGTAAGCTACATGCGAGAGTTACAAACATGTATCCTAACACTGAGTTCACCAGTGGTTGTATTATTTGTAGTGATGTCATGTTTTGTGTGGTTTTGAGAAATAATCAATGTAATTGTATGGCTTTGTTAGACACATGACTATGTAAGATTTAAGTGGGTTGTTATATTATGATTGATGTGTATGTTATCTATTTTGTTTTAATGTCTTTATGTTTGCGCACTCTTATATTGGTGGTTGTGGTTTCCATTTGTGATGGTCGTATTTTATATAGGAGCAGATGATTGTATAGGTATTGAGGAAGATTCACAACACTAGGGAAAGGGGTCAATATCAAGGGATGTTTGGAATAACTTTTTAGTTTTATGTTTTTCCTTTTCAATAAAGTTTTTTGTAAACTAAAAAAAATTATTTAGATTTTTAATAAAAGAAAATGAAGTTTTATTTTAGTAAGCAAAAGATTAGGGTGTTACAAATACTACTAGATGTTTCTACTAGAAATCTCTTGTGGTCTTCATGAAATTATCATGATTTAGAGTCAATTGTCACAGTTCTCCACCTTAAACTCCAAATTATGAAAGATCTTTTGCATCACCTTCCTTTATCTTCAAACAAAAACTTAATCCCCTCTAGACACTGCTTGAATATCAATTATGACGAAGACTTTGTAAACACATTTGTGCAATTGAATATCTTGGCAAGGTCATCTTCTGTGAAAACAGGGAAAAACACAAAGGATGGTTGAATTGTGTTTTTAATTTCATTTAAGAGCTTAGATGATAGTTTTGCTTCACAAGTGATCAATTAATGAAATTTTTGTCTTATGGAATGCAACATATCAACTTTTGTACTTGACTTATTTACTTACTTAAAACATATTGAATATTTATTCTCACAATAACTCTCCCTCCCAAATTAATGCAAATTATAATAAAGTGTAGTGCAAAGATATAGGGAAAGAAAGAAATACAAAAGCTTGAGATAGTTCAAATAATGTAGATGAAAAGGGATGGAATAAGAAGGACTTTGGCAAGAAATGAGTAGGAGGAATGTATTTCTTGAGATAAGTCCAGCCAACTCTCAAGGAAAATACCTAGAAGAAATTTGAGAGACTATCCCAGGGAACTCAAGAATAAGTTTAGGATGAAAAATTGGCATCAATTTAATATTCATGCCAAGTTGAAAAAATAAAAAGAGTGGAAATTTGTTTTTGTAGAAGTGGTGCGTAGTCAAGGGAAAGGGAAAGAAAAATGAGGAAAATTCAAAGTTGAATTCCCTAGTAAAATGTTGTGAAATGAATCAAGTGACACTTGTCCACTCATATTTTACACATTTATGCACTTGTGCAAAATGTGGAAGTTATGTGCCTCTCTCCCATGTTTGACTAACCTAGGGTTTCTCTAGGGCTAGATGGAGCCCATTTGAAATCATAGATAGGTATCCTTATCCTAATATACTATTTGCTCAAATGCAAACCCAAATACCCTAGTTTTCTTGGCCCAAATATAAATTCAAACATAATAGACTACTTGGCCCATTTACAAGCCTATTTGTTCTTACTTTGTACAAGTGATTACACACTAGGGTTGGTCCATGTTGAGAGTAGCTTAAGCCTACTGAGATCAATGAAAACCAAACGTACTTTGTGAGTAACTCCCTGGTTGTTGGTCCTTTGGTTTAGGGTCTTCCATCATGCCCTCCCTTTTTATAAAGACTTGTCTAAAAATCTATAAGGTCTATTGTTGAGCTCGAATACAATCAATTTACCAACAAGCATACTAGGTAAATATAGAACAATAAGTATCATATCCATAGAGATTTGGAAGTGTAACATCCCGATTTTTGGGATGTCCCGATTACGAGTGAAATTTAAAATTTTTAAAATCATAATACCATTGCGAAAATCCACTTATATAATATCGAAATTAGTATAATAAAAATGAAATAAAGCAAACCAAATTACATTTTCTCATACATTTATAGTACAAAAACTTTAAATAACACAAGTCTTTTTCCTATTCTCCCATCTCTATCATGCATCTGGAGCATCTGCAACATTTGCTCCCATATAACCAAAAGTTATATGATCATCACAAGACACACACAACCAAAAACACAAACAAATATGGGTAACCTACCATAGCACAACCAATAACAATAAAATTTGTACATAGGAAGCAAGCACAACTTAATAACAAAATCAATCATTTACAATGTTGTCTTATTAATAGAATCACTTATACATCATGATCATCATTAACATCCTCATTAACTATATCATGACAATACCATCAACGTCATCCTAATCAACATCGTCTTCAAACACATCGTCACTATGAATCATCATCACATATATTTCTATCAGAACTAACCTCATCATGAATAACCCATGAGCCTCCACAATACCATAAACTACATAGTGAAAAGAATCAGTCACACTCCTGTACCCCACCTCAAACCTGTAGCCTCCCCTACAGGTCTGCTCGAGTAGTCTAGCCTACCTGGCTAAGGAACATGTTTCCTGCCACACAAGAACAAGGAAAACACCATCACCCCATACAAAGAAGGCTCAATACCCGAGCACCCCCTTTTCGCACACAAGGCCAAAGGAAGTCGTTATCTCAACCAGTCGATAGTCTTAGGATTTCCTAGGTACAGCAAGTGGACCTATTCCCCATTCTTATGTTTATCAACCACACACTAAAGCACATCCCATCACTCACTCATTCCAACATCAACCAAAATTCATCGTATACCTAAATACAACAACCATTTTCATTCTTTGCCTAACACTATTTATTCGTCATTATCTAAAATCTCATTCAAAACCGAAAGTGCTCAAAATGAACTCCTCATGAGTTGCACTCCAACCATAGATAACAAAACAAGTAAATAAATATTATTCAATATCAATCTAAAAATAATAAATCATTTATGATTTTAATTAACATTAAAATCCCATTACTTTTCTTTTCTTTATTAAATCGAAATTAGTAAACTAATGATTTTAATATGATTACTTTCTTCTTTAAACACAATTAATCTTTATTTCCAATTTCATCACATATTAATTACTTAATTTTATTTCCCCTTATTTTAATTTTATTTCCAATAAGGTTTACTTGCACGACGAAGGACTCTGCGAGTGCACCTCGAGTCACCATCTAAAGGCGAGAACGTCACCTAAGTCGTGCCTCCGTAGTGTCGTCAGATTCTCGCCACTACAAGCCCATCTTCCTTCCACGGGATGAAAAAAAAAAAAAACGAATAAGGAAAAGAATGCTTTCCTAGCTCTGCGGAGGAAGAAGCCTAGATGGGTTAGATGCGCGAGGAGAGAAACTCTCCCTGGTGGCGCAATAGATGGGCTTCTCTACGAAGAAGAGGAAAGCCCAAAATCAATGTGGGAGCAAAGTTTATAATTATGGTTATTTGAACCCAATTAGAGAAATCAACTAATACCTAAAATGAATTTTAATTAGGTTAAGCTTATTATAAATAAAATTCTCACTTTAATAATTTCCTAATCTGGTTTCTAAATTATAATTAAATGAAAACCGTAACTAATAAATCATTGATATTAATATATGGAACCCTAATTATTTCTAGATTTAATTAAAAAGGAAATTTAATACGTAATCCATTCTTTCAATCTCACGTTTCCAATTTTTTTAATTCACCCTTTAATGCAATAAAAGAATTTTATGTATAGACAAGAAAGAGAACCAACATTTATGAATTCAAAAGCAGAATAATTCAAGGTGTTAATAATTAAATTAACGATAACCACGTAAACAAATAATTGATTATGGTTAGCTTCTCATACCTTAGTCAATTATAGATTTTTCATAAACCTATCTCTTTAATATTTGAACTCATATTCATTCAATCCTAAAGGCCAACACATCACATTGAAAATATAGAACATTATAAATCTAACAATCATATAATAACATGTGTTACACTTGTATCTACAAAATAAATAAATAACATAGAACTTTATTTTCTACTCAATACTTGCACATCAACTGAGTTACACCACACCTTTTGAACTCATTCAGATTTTAATAAATACTCAAGCCTTATTTATAAGCTTTACATTTTCGCAGGTCTTACAGGAAGAATACACAATGTTTAGAACGTGTTTGATTTTGAATAAAACAGTGTTTGGTTGGAGTAAAATGAAGTAAAGCAAATTTAAAATGAAAATGTTGATTTCAATATAATAAAGACATGTTGAGATCAAATTTCATTCAAATTACACATTTATGATCAACCTCATCATCTATTCCACCTACGAAAGTTAAAAGACCATAAATATTAAAGGTGGGATTCACTCCATAATCATCATGCATATCTAACCTATATGCATTGTCTTTTAATCTTTTGAAGACTTTGATAGGGTCATCATCCATGGGCTGAGTTTGGGCTTCCTTTGAGTAGGAAATTTGTCTTTATGCAGGTGAAGCAAACTCAATCCTCTTCCTTATAGAATGACTTTTTTCCATGGTTGTTTTGTTTTTCTCTCATTTTGTTATTGTATTTGAATTTTGACCATTTCATACAACTTTCTCACATTATCAACCTTGGATACCCCTTCTTTATGACTGAAAAAAAAATATTAGGAAGAGATATCAAATCTAAAGGTGTAAGAGGATTAAAACTATATATAGCTTCAAAAGTTAAAAATCCTAGTAATCTTGTTAACTACCTATTACAAGCAAACTTAATGTAGGGGACACACTCATCCTAAGATTTGCAATCACCTCCTAATAAGTTCTTCTTCTCCAACTCCACCTTATCACTATTGTATCCTAACCTCAAATGCTACAACTTCACCTAACTCTAGGTCATCACAATAGACATATGCACAATCACTATTATATCATCTAAGATATAAAGATCGGTGTTTTCTTCAACTTAGCAATTATAGAGTCTCCTCTAAGAATCTTTATCATTCCTTATTGAATCTTGGTTTTTGCACCAAAATAAACAAACATATTGATTAATAAAAGATTCACATTTAACTCTAGAATATGTTAAGACAAGATCGTCTAAAGAGAATATATTGTTTAACACCTCGAGTTTTAAAGTTTAGCAAACAACATTTAATGAAATATCATTTAAGAGAGTATAACGTTTGGACAATATGCACATCAAAACATTCTTATTAAACACTTATAAGACAAATCATGACATGCCAAGTATAAAAGAGTAAACAACATTTGACAAAAGCACGTCTAAAACGATATATATCTTATCAATTATCACTACTTAAAAAAGCTCAAATTTGCATTAACACTCATTATATGAAACATGCTTCAACCCTTTATCAACGAATATTTCTGTGCAGATATTGACAATACCGAGATATACTCAAAAGCACCGCATAAAGATAAAAAAGGCATTGTGAGATAGGAAAACATTCTTGAAATATTTCCTAAATCTTTGTCTTACCATAGTCTTACAAGTTCTAACTGCAAAGAAATGTTGTTCTTCCCAAGGTGTAGAAAAGTACATGTCTTCATACCAGAAACCACATACTTTTAATAAAGTCAACTATTTTTGAGTCATTTTTTGAATAAAGTTATAAAAGAAAGACTCGTACAAGAAAATAGAAGAACTTCTCTTTGGTATATTATCACCTTTTCTTTGAGTAATAATTTTCTCTTTAGCCACTTCCTTTGTTACCTTATCACATAGACACAAAATTATAATGCCTCCTACTTTTATTGACCATGTCATTTTTCTCCTTCTAAGACAAAGTAAAATGTTCGCCTCACCCTTCAAACCATCTTGATTCTTCACAATCCAAAATCGTTTTCTCTGAAAACTTCTCCATGTCAAGCTTGACATCCATGTCTTCAACTTCTTAAGTTTTTTTCTTGTTATGTGCCAATTGTTGGGTTCTCAACATAACAAAGCAAAAAACACACAGTAACAAGTTTGAAGGAAAACATTTTATTATCCCAAAAGATTCTATATGTAGAGTCTATCATAATACAATATATCGTCTAAGTCCATTTTATTATCCCAAAAGATTCTACAGTAGACTGTCTTTTGTTTCCTTCCATCAAATAGTCTAATCGTCTCATTGAAACTTTTAGTAAATAATTGTTCTACATTATTTGTAATCAATCATCACAAAAGAAATAATTGTATAAATTTAATTAACATATTAGTGTTTTATAAATAAAAATGAAATGCTTAAAACTAAATATTTAAGATTATAGTATAAAAGGAAAACACTACATTCATAAGTATTTATTTTCTTTTACATAAAGCATTAATTGACAAGAAAATCTTCATCGAAACAATAATATATTTATTGGAAGACTTATTTACTAAGACTATAAATAGAAACATTCAACAGTATTCCGTATCAGAAACTCTACCAAAAATATCTCTATTAAAAAAGTTATGTTATGTCCATTCGAAAACTACTGAAAGTGGAGATTATGTGTATATTATCATGATCTTTATCTTTTGTTTCATTTCATCTTCTTCATCATCTCTTACTAACATTTGGATTGCTTTATAATTATTGATAATTTATATTATGCAATTCTTTACTCACAAATGAAGCTGCAAAAAGTGGAAATACTTAAACAGAGCAATTTGTTTTGCTTGTTTTCTTCCTCTAGGAAGAGGATTAAAGTAAAGATTCTGAACGCTTTAAGAGTTAATTGTATACGACTGGTGATTGAGTACGAACATTATCATATCTTGATTGTACAACTTTGATAAACAATGTGTAACATGCATAAAAGTTCAAGGGCAGAAAGGAGATTGCACACATAATAAAAGCAATCCTTGCACCAGAAAACGGTTACACGCCAGCACAGGAGGGGGATATTTAGGGGATTACGTTTGGAGAGGAAATTATGTCTGGTATGAATCCTTCCTTGACCTTCTAGACTCTTTGAATATTCTCTCTGCTTTTCTGTGCCCTTTCTGAAATTCTTCTCTGCACCAGGTTGAATCATCCTTTTTCCAGCTCAGGATAACCATCACCGACCCATCCCATTCTTCTATTTTTATTACATTGCTACTGTTGAGTTGTAATAGAATAGATACTTACTTTATATATACACACTTTGCTTATACAAAACATCAATAAAATTCATATGTGTTTCATTGGTGCTTTCATTGCTCTTCATGGCGGAAGCTACCAAATTGAAGGATATTCAAGCTGAATTAAAAACTCAAGGCAGTGAGATTCAACGATTACTAGAACGATTACGAGAACATCAACAGCGTGACTACAATGCACAAAAAGAGGCAGAAAATCAGCATCGTTTTGATCAAATCCAAGCAACCCTAGAATGCTTGTTAGTGGAAAAATCAACTCATCAACACCATGAAGAGTCCGCGGCGAACACTACACCCACACCGATTATTGCTGCGTTGCCCACGAGGAATATTTATCTGGAGTTTCCTCACTTTGATGCCACGTCTTCAGTGCTTAGCTGGATTTTCAAGGCGGAGAAATTTTTCAACTATCACAGTACACCGGATATAGCGAGGGTGGAAATAGCTGTTATGCATTTTGAAGGTGAAGTGGTACCTTGGTTTCAAATGTTACAGAGGTTAGCCGTTGTTAATACGTGGATGGATTTAACCCGTGCTTTGGAATCGCAATTTGGACCTTTGCCTTTCGATTGTCCAATGGCAAAATTGTTCAAACTGCAGCAGACAGGTTCGGTCTCTGATTATTATTTGCAATTTATGTCTTTGGCAAATAGATCAGCAGTTTTAAGTGATAAGGTACTTTTGAATTGTTTTCTGAGTGGGTTAAATATGGATATTAAGAGAGATGTAATAGCTCTATCTCCAATTTCATTGTTGAGAGCGGTGGCTTTAGCAAAGTTATACGAAGATAAATACAATCCTGCAACCAAATCCTCTTTCACTAAAACAATGGTTTCCACTTATGCACCGAAAACTATGTCTCAGCCTCTGCAATAAGTGTATCACAATCAGAGCAATAATATTAAAGTGAACCTTCCACCTCTGTTACCCACTCTCAGCAGTCCACAATTACAAAATAGCAATGTTAAGAGGATTAGTCAAGCTGAAATGCAATTGAGAAGAGATAAGGGTCTTTGCTATTTTTGTGATGAAAAATTCACTTTTAATCACAAGTGTGTCAATAGGCAACATCTTTTCCTGCAGTTAGAAGAGGAAGATGTAACTGAACAAGAGATTGTAACAGATCAAGAAAACGTGGATAATTGTAACGTTTCTAAGGAAGCGCATCACCTATCTTTGCATGCATTAAAAGGGGGAACCAGTGTAAGCACCATTCGGTTTTTAGCTTACATTAATCAACTGCCTGTGCAAGTCTTAGTTGATGGAGGAAGTTTTGATAACATTTTACAGCCAAGGATTGCCAAGTTTTTAAAACTTCCGATTGAACCTGCTCCAGTGTTTAGAGTGATGGTAGGGAATGGAAATTACATGCCAGCTGAGAGACAAATTCAGCAGCTCAAGTTGCAGGCACAAGGACATTCTTTGGTCTTACCTGTTTTCTTACTACCTATTTCGGGGGCAGAATTAATTCTTGGAGCGAATTGGTTAAAAACAATTGGTCCTCATATAGATGATTATGCTGCTTTGCAATTGAAGTTACTTCATGAGGGCAGATTTATCACATTACAAGGTGATAAAGAATTGGTGCCAACTCAACCTCAATTAAACCATTTCAGCAGAATAATGTCGCCCAATATAGCAGAAATATACAATAGGCAGCTATTAGAGGAGAACCTCCACTTTGCTACACTGTTACAGGCTCAAGGTGAGATGGACCATGAACTTGCTTTGTTACTGTAGACTTATAGTTCAGTTGTTATTACCCTCATAATCTACCACCGCCAAGATTCCATGATCACTCTATTTCCTCATTGGAAGGCTTTAAACCGGTCAAGATCAAGCATTATAGGTGTTCTCATAGCCAAAAAGAGGAGATTTCAGAGTTGGTAGAAGGAATGTTAAAGGAAGACTATAGAGCTCTTAATGCTATACCTATCAAGGATAGTTTTTCCATTCCAACTATGGATGAATTGCTTTATTCTCTCTTTAGTGCTTGCTATTTTTCCAAGTTCGATATTAGATTTCGATATCACCAGATTTTATTACAGATAAAGGACCGACACAAGACAACTTTTAGCACACATCATGGCCATTCTGAATGTTGCAATTGGAAGGATCCCTTATTCCAATTGGATCTTATTTCAGCGCGGGAAGCTTGGACAACAAGAGATGATATCCTATCTCAGTTACAGGAAAAATTCGTAACCTCTCACGACTATATGAAACAATGGGTAGATAAAAAGAGGTCAAATATTCAACTGCAAGGGGACGATATCGCTTTGATTAAGCTGCAATCATATACGCAACAATCTCTAGCCTTAAGAAAACATCAAAAGTTGGGATCAAAGTTTTTTGGACCTTTTGAGGTGATTGCAAAAATAGAATCGGTGGCTTACAAATTGCACTTGTCTGACACAACTAAATGTCAACCGGTCTTTCATATTTCATTGCTTATCAAGTTCCAAAGTAATCTTCCACACAAATATCTTCCACTGCCGTTAACTACTTTAGAGTTTGGGCCTATAGTTCAACCTTGGAAAATATTGAAATGCAGACTGATAACAAGAGTGATAACAAGTAACCAGCAGAAAGTATTACTATTGTTAGTGTAGTGGGCCATCTCAGATCCTAAAGTAGATACTTCGGAAGATCTGGAGGAGGTGAAAGAGGCTTACCTCTTGTTCAACCTTGAGGACAAGGTTGTTTTTGATGGAGAAGGTAATGTAACATGCATAAAAGGTCAAGGGCAGAAAGGAGATTGCACACATAATAAAAGCAATCCTTGCACCAGAAAACGGTTACACGCTAACACAGGAGGGGGATATTTAGGGGATTACGTTTGGAGAGGAATTATGTCTGGTATGAATCCTTCCTTGACCTTCTAGACTCTCTGAATATTCTCTCTGCTTTTCTGTGCCCTTTCTGAAATTCTTCTCTGCACCAGGTTGAATCATCCCTTTTCCAGCTCAGGATAACCATCACCGACCCATCCCATTCTTCTATTTCTATTGCATTGCTACTCTTGAGTTGTAATAAAACAGATACTTACTTTATATATACACACTCTGCTTATACAAAACATCAATAAAATTCATACGTGTTTCACAATTATTACATCTGAATCAACCACCTTAGTAGTTTCAGTTACATCAAAACTGCAAAAAACTGATTATCTGAACAATTATACTCGGTTACTGATTTTCGTCCTGGTGGGAACAATATATTCACCAAATACTACACTTGTTTACCATCATCGAGTTGCAGTAAGCCTTACCTCTTTAGTCAATAAACAATTCAGAAGATGTAGTAATCTCATCTCTCTCTCTTTTTTTGCATGATGCAGTAATCTCCTTGAAATGAGTAGTATGGGGATAAAAAACTATGTCCCAATCTGCATGTTTTTTTTTTCTTTCAAAAAGAAGTGTAACATGACTCACCAGAACTTCTCAGGAGACCATCCATGCTATTATTACTCTAACCCATATGAGCTTAATTGCTTATGGAATCGGTGCATTGTTGGTATGATCGCATCTTCAATATGCATGCTTGGCTAAGTCACAAACTTTAGTTAGAAGTTAGAATATATCTTTCATGCTTCAATTTCATCATATATTCTTGTAAAAGAATGGTGAACCAAGAAAAAGGTGTAAACCCTAATGGGGATTGAAACGGAAGGAATCCTCGGGTACATATTTAGTCCTCATATTGTAATGCTCAAACTTTGGACTATCATAGTCTGTTGCAACATAATTCAAACTCATATGTGCACGTAAGAAGCTGAATAAGTTAGCTACTTTGTTGGAAGACGTTGTCAAAAATTTGTTGCTGATTTTTTGGGTAGTGGTTAGTAGTAATTGAGTTTCAGTTTTTAAGTTATTTTTTTTAGCACCACTGACGTAGGATTGTTAGACGTGGTTAGTGGAGAGTGTTAGCCAAGTTTCCTCTATCTTTAAATATTGTATTGTTCAGCATTTAATAAAATAAGAAGACAGTTGAACTCTCTCATTATTTTTTGGTCATCCAGTTTTTTGTGTGATCTTCTTCATCTGAAATTGTAACATTTGGTATCAGAGCTAATTGTTATCCGGGTTCATATCCAGGGGAATTGTTGGGTGAGAGGAGAGAGAACTCAAGGATAAACACGGGTTAGAGAGAGTTGTTCATAATGCAGAACAACGGATCAGGAATCGCTAGTTCACAATTGCCTATTTTTAAAGGCATAAATTATCAGTTTTGGAGCTTGAAAATGAAAACATTATTCAAGTCTCAAGAACTGTGGGGTTTTGTTGAAGAAGGATTTGAAGATGATCAACCTCCAGCACCTGATCAGCGGTTGAGAGAGAATAGAAAGAAAGATTCCAAGGCATTGTTTATGATACAGCAGGCCTTGGATGATGAAATCTTTCCTAGAATTGCCTCAGCAACCACATCTAAGATGGCGTGGGATACTCTAAAGCAAGAGTATCTAGGTGATAAGAAGGTGATTACAGTGAGGCTGCAATCACTAAGGAGAGAGTTTGAAACAGCTCTAATGACGGACAAAGAATCTGTCCAAGAATACTTGTCACGTGTATCCACTGTGGTACAACAAATGCGGTCATATGGAGAAACAATGACCAATGAGCATGTGGTTGGAAAAGTTCTAAGAAGTCTTACAAACAAATATGATCATGTTGTAGCGGCTATTGAAGAGTCAAAGGACATGGCTAATTACACCTTTGATGAACTCATGGGATCCTTGCAAGCTCATGAGGAGAGGCTCAATAGAAATGGTGAGAAGAAGGAAGAGAAGGCATTCCATGTGAAAGGAGAATCCTCAAACAAGGAAAAAACAGGGCAATGGCAATTTAGTGGAAGAGGAAGAGGTAGAGCTTGCTCAAGAGGAAGGGGCCGTGGAAGAGGACAAAATAAGGAAGGAAAAGAGCAATCTTATAAGGGTCCACTTAAATGTTACTATTGCAAGAAGCCAGGCCACAAAGAAGCTAGCTGTTGGAAGAAGGAGGAGGATGAACAAAAGGGTGATCAAAAATCCAATTTTGTGGAGAATGAGCAAAAGTTGTTCTTAGCACAAAGTGCAGCTGGAAATGATGCAGGAGGTGGCGTGTGGTATGTTGACAGTGGGTGCTCTAACCATATGTCAAGTACCAAGTCTATGTTCAGAGAGCTAAATGAATCTTTAAAGAGTAAGGTGAGGCTTGGAGATGGAAAACAACTTGAAGTGGAAGGAAGAGGCACGATTGAAATCAAAACTGAGCAAGGAAACACTAAGCTCTTATATGATGTGCAGTATGTGCCAAATTTGGCTCACAATTTGCTGAGTGTGGGTCAATTACTCAATTCTGGATATTCAGTACTGTTTGATAATGATTTTTGTTTGATTTGTGATAAGAAATCCAAAGAAGTTGTAGTAAAAATTATTATGGGGAGAAACAGAATGTTCCCTCTTGATCTATCTAGAAATATGAGCAAAGCATTGATAGTTAAAGAAGATATTGATGCCAAGCTGTGGCATTTGAGGTATGGTCACTTGAATGTGCAAGGGCTGAAGCTTCTGAGTTCCAAAGACATGGTGCAAGGGCTGCCTAAAATTGGTGAGCTTGAGTTGTGTGAAGGATGCTTATATGGAAAGCAATCAAAAGGACCATTTCCTAGTGGCCGAGCTTGGAGAGCAAGTGAAAGTTTGGAGCTATTGCATGCTGATCTTTGTGGACCAATGCAAACAGTTTCTCTTGGTGGAAGTAAGTATTTCTTGCTTATAACTGATGACTACAGTAGAATGAGTTGGGTCTACTTTCTAAAGGCTAAATCTGAAGCCTTTGAAAAATTTAAAATTTTTAAGGCTATGGTTGAGAAACAATCTGGTTTATATGTGAAAGCCTTAAGAACAGATCGTGGTGGTGAATTTTTGTCAAATGAATTCATCACATTTTGTGAGGAGCAAGGAATTAGAAGAGAATTGACTGCACCATATACTCCAGAGCAAAACGGAGTAGCTGAGAGAAAGAACAGGACAGTAGTAGAGATGGCAAGAAGCATGCTCAAAGCTAAAGGTGTACCAAACAACTTATGGTGTGAAGCTGTAGCTACTGCAGTATATATCCTCAATGTCTCTCCTACAAAAGCAGTCATGAATATGACACCATTTGAAGCATGGAGAGGAAAAAAACCATCTGTAAGTCATTTAAGAGTTTTCGGTTGTACAGCTTATGCTTTGGTTGATTTGAGATCTAAACTAGATGATAAATCTCTGAAATGTGTATTCATTGGCTATTCTACTCAATCCAAAGCATATAGACTGTATAACCCTCTTACTAGCAAGGTTATGGTCAGTAGGAACGTTGTGTTTGATGAGAATGCAGGCTGGAATTGGGAGCAAAGAGAAAGTTGTGACAGTACTCTGCAGAAAACAGTAGGGACTGATGATTCAGGGGTGGACTTAATTGTGCCAACAGATGATCAGCAGTCTCCAAGTCCTCCTACAACACCAACATCTACAAATCACAGCTCATCATCATCTTCTTCAAGTCCAAGAAGATACAGAACGCTTGCTGACTTGTATGCAAACTGCGACTTTGCACTGATGGCAACAGATCCAACCAGTTTTGATGAAGCTAAAGATGATATTGAATGGCAAGATGCAATGAAGGAGGAAATCAAGTCCATTCAAAAGAATGAGACTTGGAAATTGGTTGATCTTCCTGAAGAGAAGAATGTTATTGGACTTAAATGGGTATTCAGAACTAAGTTAAATCCAGATGGAAGTATTAAGAAGCACAAAGCCAGGTTGGTGGCAAAAGGGTATGCACAGCAAGAAGGAATCGATTTTGAGGAGACATTCTCACCAGTGGCAAGATTTGAAACTATAAGAGTGATATTAGCTTTGGCTGCCCAATGGAAATTGGATGTGTTTCAGCTGGATGTAAAATCTGCATTTCTCAATGGAGACTTACAAGAAGAAGTTTTTGTTGAGCAACCACTCGGCTTTGTCAAAGATGGTGAAGAAGGCAAGGTTTACAAGCTGCAAAAGGCACTTTATGGACTGAAACAGGCTCCAAGAGCCTGGTACACCAAGATTGACTCATTCTTCCGTCAAAATCAGTTTGAGAGAAGTGAGAATGAGCCAACTCTTTATGTAAAAAAGGAAGGCTTGAATGGATTCATTGTTGTTTGTCTTTATGTGGACGACATCATCTACTTTAGCTCCTCTCAGAAGTTGTTAAATGAGTTCAAAGCATCAATGATGGAGCAATTTGAGATGACAGACTTGGGACTGCTTCAGTATTTCTCGGGACTAGAAGTAAAGCAAGGAGAAGATGGAATATTTCTGTGCCAGAAGAAATATGCAGAGGATTTACTAAAGAAATTTTCAATGGAAAAATGTGAAATTGTCAAAACTCCTATGAATTCTAATGAGAAGCTGCAAAAGGAGGATGGCACAGGAAAAGCCGATGAAAAATTGTTCAGAAGTCTTGTAGGTGGTCTGAATTATCTCACTCACACACGTCCTGACATTGCTCATAGTGTAAGTGTGGTATCAAGATACATGCATTCTCCATCAAAGCAACAATTAGGTGCAGCAAAAAGGATTCTGAAGTATGTTGCAGGGTCAACTCGTTATGGAATCTTGTATGAACATGTCAGTGAGTTCAAGTTAGTTGGCTACACAGACAGTGATTGGGCAGGCAGTTTGGATGACAGGAAAAGTACATCTGGGTCAGTTTTCAGTCTTGGCTCAGGAGCTATTACTTGGAGCTCAAAGAAGCAGGATACTGTGGCTCTGTCATCATCGGAAGCAGAATATGTAGCTGCTGGTGCAGCGGCAAGACAAGCTGTTTGGCTTAGAAAGTTGTTAAAAGATTTATGTTGTGAGCAGGAAGGAGCAACTGAGATATGGTGTGATAACAGGTCTGCAATTGCTATTACAAGAAACCCAGCATTTCACGCAAGAACCAAGCATATTGAAGTACAACATCACTTCATAAGAAAGCTTACGTCAGAGGAAACAATTGTTCTAAGATTCTGCAGCACAAACGTCCAAAATGCAGATCTGTTTACCAAGGCTTTAACTCAAGCCAAACATCAGTTCTTTATGGAGAAAATTGGTATGTATGAGTTTGAATTAAGGGGAGGTGTTGCAACATAATTCAAACTCATATGTGCACGTAAGAAGCTGAATAAATTAGCTACTTTGTTGGAAGACGTTGTCAAAAATTTGTTGCTGATTTTTTGGGTAGTGGTTAGTAGTAATTGAGTTTCAGTTTTTAAGTTATTTTTTTTAGCACCACTGACGTAGGATTGTTAGACGTGGTTAGTGGAGAGTGTTAGCCAAGTTTCCTCTATCTTTAAATATTGTATTGTTCAGCATTTAATAAAATAAGAAGATAGTTGAACTCTCTCATTATTTTTTGGTCATCCAGTTTTTTGTGTGATCTTCTTCATCTGAAATTGTAACATAGTCAGCACCCATCATCTTAACTGGTTTTTTCTCTGCTCCAACACCCTCCAAAAGATCATGTCCAACCTTTTCTCGTTTTTGCCGATGTTTAGACCTTTGCTTAAGTCTCTTAGATTTGGCATAAGATGGCACCTCAGTTGATCCATAGAACTCAGCATACTCCTGTTTTTTCGATGAATGGTGCTTTCTTAAGAAAGAGGGATCCTTGGAAGAGCTTGATTTTATCTTTGCAGACCTCATTTCTGAATATTTCTCAGCTGTGCTTGGAGTATGAACATGCTTAGTTTCAGCAAGAAATGAATCAAAAGCCCTTTGCCTATCTGCCATGGTGGCCTCTACCTCATCTTCTGGCCTCTTAAGACGATCTTTTAACGGTGTCCTCTTAAGAGGATCTTTTAACGGTGTCAGGCATCTCTTGGTGCTATCAGACTTGGAATGCCATGGTATGAATTGAAAGAAAGAACTAAATGTTTTGAGGGAGAGAGTAGAAAGATACAAAAGAAGCTGTCTAAAAGATGGCCATTTTGTCTCTTCCTTATGGTCTTGGCCTTTGAATTCACCTTTTGATGGTGGCTGCATTATGCATGAAGTGTAATTAGTCAACCAACAAGAACATGTTTTCTTAAAAATGAACAGCATGACATCACTATTATTACCACATGACAATGAAATGCTAAGCTCAGGAAAACAAGAGTTATTCAAAAAAGGATGATGGAAAAAAAGGGTAAAGCGGAAATCCTACTATGAACCTACAAAAATGACAATATAGAAGGAATGAAAGAAAAACTATTTAACTTTTGAAAATGAACAAGCTTTGTAATTCAAAAGAATGACCACAGTTTCAATTAACAATACATTTGCAAAATTTTGAGTTTCCTGCTGCCAAATCGTCATATACCTCTTAATTTTATTATGTTATTAAAAAATTGTTAAGGGAAATAGGCATAAATAGGCATACTGTTTTGGGGAAGAAAGATGATCCAAATCCTTGCTGAAACCTGCATGTAGCTAGCGTATCCTACTAAAACAGCACCAACAACTGTGAGGACATCTGCAGAAAATCAAAGAATGGAATAAATATTGAAGAACGCTGTAATAGAGAGCATTTATGGACAGCAGACTCAAAGTTCCTTTTCAAATTTACATAATGCCCATTTTGTTTCTTCAGTTTACTGTACAGCACTGCACAAAATTCACATTTGCCAGTGGCAAACACCAGGACAGATTTACAGAACAACTTTTTGACAAAATATTAAACAACGCCACCAAGGGCAACAAAATGTAGCTTAAATTCATTTTTTTATTGAAATTTTCAATTTCTTTCATTGACATCACAAGGGAGTTAATAGTAGGGCCCTGCAGATTTCTCAATTGCAAAATCTAAATTCTGGTAGAAATAAATATAGCATCTAAGATACACAATGACCAGTAACAGAAATTTTGCTGCAAATGTCAAACAAAAGATTAAGAATTTAAACCTGCAATAGATATTGAACTAGACTGATAATTGCAATCCTCCTGGTTGAGAATGATTTGGCGAAGAGCAGCATTTTCTCTATCTATGACCAACAAGGAACAGGTTGGACGAACATACACCACATCAAAATCATTTGAGAACTTAGCATCCTCACTGGGACCATCTCTGTAGCCTGCAACATTTGACTTTCCTCCAGCAATGGTTGTCACGCCTAAAATTATTTCCAAGATTTAGTAACTGATACCTTTCACAATTCTCATGACTACTAATGCAACACTTCTATATCCATGTTTATTGGTAATTTTATATTAAAACTCTGTTCTGATATTGTTATTCTTTACCAATGGACTGCACTAGTCCAGAATCTTCTAAACTCACGTATTCTTTTAACTTTAGTTTAACATATACCAGCATCTCCAATCTTTCTGATAGCTAGATTTTGAGTATCAGCAACATAGACATTCCCTTTATCATCCACAGTTATGCCTTCGGGATGATTGAAACGAGAATCACTTGGTTTTCCATCTACATGACCAGTGTAGCCTTGAAACGACCCTGCCACCAATCTTCCTCTACTATCTGTGCCAACAAGGAGACAAAACAGAGTTAAATATTAAGTCCAATAACTAGAAAAAAATCACTGTAGTCACTCAATAACTCTAAAATTCTACTCCATTAGCTAGAAAATTATCTGGCTGATGTTGGCATGCTATGATAAACCCATAAACCCGTAAACCAAGTACAATAAAGCTTTTCAAGTTTTTCATTTTCTGTTTCCTTATTTTTTTGCCTCTGCACATATTCAAAAGACTAAAACAAACATTAGTTTTAATCACCATTCTTATTATGTTTTTCCAGAAAAATACAGAACCAAATTTGAAGAAAATAAGAATACCAATTTTGTATGCCAAAACTGTCATGTACCAAGCAATCATATTTTTAATAGTTATAAAAGGAAAGAGGATATAAGCAACCATACATTGGGATAAGGGCGGGGTGATTGGAACAATGTTGCTATTAATTGCATCAACAGAAAAGAGTTCACCATTTTCGGCAGAAACACGGATCCTATGAGGAACGACCCCAATATCATTTCCTTCAACAACAGTCTCCACTACATAACCATTCTCAAATTGAAGAACATTTCCATCTGAAAAGCAACAACGAAATCACGTGTTATAAACCACACCGTGAGCCACATAAACATGTTAAACCATACAAGATGAATTCAACTAATTGATTATCAAAAAGGTGAGAAAATTTAAGAGAAAGCATCCAACCTGACTGAGGGGTCTTGGAGTTAGACCTTCTCCATTTGAGAAGTGAAGACAGATGCTGGATCAATGATCCTGATATATAAATTACAGGAACAAAAAAGAAAATCAACTTTTGTGAACAAATTATATAACACAAGGGATTTTCTTAAAGAAAAAGAAAGCCAAAAGGGTTAAATTTCACTGAAATTCAGCAGAATAAAAAAATTGAAAAAAAAAACGGATATAGAAGGAAAACAATCCCCAAATGCTCATTCAAAGTGTCCAATTTGTGAAATCACAGATAGAATCAAACTTTAGGATGCCCTTTTGAAAAATAATAAAACAAATACGGAAAAACCAAAATTTTAATACATGGGTACGTAAATGAGGAACTTGATTTTTATTTTAAAACAAAAACAGCTTTACCTGAAGGAGAAGCATGAGCTTGAACCTGAAGACAACAAGTGAGAGCAAGCACAGTAAAAGCACAAAAAACAAGGTGATTAGTCATAGTTGTGTGAGTATGAATGATCCAACATAAGCTTATTTCTTCTCAGTAATTATTTAAGATGCTAAACGGGAATTAAATGTAGCCTGAATGTGATCAAGTAGAAGCCATGAAGTGCTTTTTGGGTCTTCTGCAAGGCGCACACACAGATACTACTGTTGTTTTTTGGATGATGATATTTTGAGAACACTTTACAACTTTTTTTTTTAAGAAATATCATTTTATTGGTCTATTTATGTTTAAAAAATTATTTAAAACACACCAATCATAAATTATTACTATAAAAAAGTTGTTAAAAAAATTCTGTTAAAAGAATTTTTTCTTGTTTTTTTTATGTTATCTTCACCACCGCCTTAGTGTCTCTCTTCTTCATGTTTAACATTTAAAAAAAGAACATGGTATGTTAGCTAATTAATGATGTTTTGAATAAAAAACAATTACATTTAATTAAAAAAGAGTTTATAAAAGGATAACAATTTTTAAAAATAATTTATAAATAGAAATGAATAGTAAAAGTTTATAGTTTTTTTTAACCATTTTAGAAGTCTTATTTTTTTTGTTTAATATCTTGATAGGTCTCTATTTTCGTCTAGAATTTCAAATAGGTTCTTTTCTTCTATAGCATCTCAATTGGTCCTTATTTTTGTAAATTGGATCAATTAAAGGTTTTTTGTCAAATTAATTAAATACCGTTAAATAGGATATTATGTGGCATATTACGTGACTGAATTGTGTTTTTTTAATTTTTGAATTAAAAAATGAAGGATAAATATTGGAAAAACGTTTTAAATCAAGGACAAAGTTAGAAATAAAATAAAATTAAGTGCTGAAAGGGGTGTTCTCTTTTCCCCTCTATTAACTATTCTTAGTGTATCTCTTCTCCTTCAAGGTCCAGTAGACACCACCATATCCAAAATCCTAAAAAAAAAATGTTTCCCTTTTCATCCATACAATGATTCCAAAAAAACCAGCTTTCCTGAAATTCTCCATTATTCCAATTTCATCTTCCAATCTTCATCCCATTACGTAAAACTCTCAAACCTCTACACAGTAATCATCCATCATCGTAACTTTATCTTCTTTCACCAAATTTACAAAAGAAACCCCAAATCCAGAATACAATACCTTCATCTTCAACTCCCATAAACAAAATTCATTTTCTTTCTTTAATTTTTTTCTCACGCACACAGCATGAAACACCACATCCTGCCAATAATTTTCTACAATTGTCCACTATAACAACCACAATTAATCACTTCCAAATAACAATATTACAAATCAGAAACCAAACTTTAAAGAAGAAAACGAAAGGGGATCCTCTCTCGGATTTATAGCAAACTAAAGAAAGAGTTCCAGCAAAACTAGGAAAGGCGAAGCAACGTTCCTCTATTGCACTCTGATCTGGAAGTTTGAAGGAGAGATGGCAGTGGTGGCACTTTCTTGCTCCGATGGTGGATCGCGTGGGGAAAGAAAGAAGCTAGAATGACGGTGTGTGGTGGCACTTCCAGCGCGGAGGGCGTCGCCGGTGATGATTCTGACCGGCCAGAGAGAGCCACGACGAGACCATGTTATCATGTCGTTTACGCACTTCTGCCACACTGGAGCGATTTCGTTTATGTGTTTCGCCACCAGCATGTCCCAAGTGGTCCCAACGGAAGACGGCGGTTTCTGAGAACCAGTTTGTCTAATGGAAGTTTTGTGTATCTCGTCTCCCAGGAACCCTAAACCTTAATTTCCCCAATTTCAGCACTTAATTTTATTTCATTTCCAACTTTGTCCCTACTTAAAAAGTGTTTCCAATCTTTACACTTTATTTTTTAATTCAAAAATTAAAAAAAATACAGTCAGCATGCCACCTTAACGGTTGTTTGATCAATTTAACGGAAAGCCTTTAATTGATCCAACTTTACAAAAATAAGGATCGAATTGAGACGCTAAAAAAGAAGGGAACCTAATTCAGATTCTCGACGAAAATAGGAACCCACCGAGACATTAAATTTTTTTCTTTTCATCGGTCTTTTAATTCTTTCTTTTTTAAATTGGGTTTTTATTTTTAAAAGGTTGGACTTGTTAAATTGGTTAACCGGTATTAAAAGAATAATGACATGATATGCTCTTTTGAATTTTTTAAATGACATGGTTGTTCGTTTTTTCTAATATAAAATATTGGGAAAATTTTCATAAAACAATTTTTTTTTCGAATTAGGGATTGAATTAATAGTTTAGTTTACGGATTCTAGAGCTGTCAAAAGGGGTAATCCGACCCGACCTAATCCGATTCACCACAGGTTGGCCACTTAGTGAGTCAACCCAACCCAACTCATTTATTACCGAGCTGAAAAAATTTGAACCTAACCCGACCCACCACGGGTTGGTGGGTTAAACAGGTTGGCTCATTGGCTCACTTAACTTTTTTTCACCCTCTTCTTCTGAGATTCTTATAACATGTTACTTTGATCGATTAAATTAAAATAGTAATAATTGGACTAACTAATATAAAAGAAAATGAAACAAAAGAACTTTATTGTTATATATTCTAAGTTATCAAACATAAAATTTTGCCAATTTAGTTTAATGAGACATACACAACCGTTTGACCAAGAAAGTACATATTGTCGTTAACAAAAATATATAGCAGAGGGGAACTTTTGAATAATTAATTTAATTACTTTGATTTCAATAAAAAAAATAGAATTTGAATAATTAATTTAATTAATTTCATTTCAATAAAAAAAATGGGTGCTTTGGTGAGCCAATCCGGCTCACCATGGGTTTAACCCCGATGAGTCGGGTTCTTAGCGAGCCAGGTCAAAATTGGTTGCATCAAAATTTTCACATATTTTTTCCAACCCAACCCGGCTCAAAGCTGTGGTGAGTCAGGTTGGCTCACAGGTTTCAACCCATTTTGACGGCACTAACGGATTCAAAAAGTAATTACAAAAATTAGGATTCATTGATTGAAATTTGTTGTCATCTTTGAGACATGCTTCGTTTGAATCACAAGGTTGTTGGAGCTTAAGCGCATTAAAGGCCAATAAATGTTGTTGTAATGCGGTTATAATTTATTGTTTAGTAATTTTTTCATCATGTGTTGTACCGTGCGTGTTTTGGGAAAGCCGGATATAGGGGTTAGGGAATGACGTTTTTAAATGTGGTTGTATTGTCCCACCATGTTGAAATGTGTTTTGTTTTCATTAGAATGTGGTCCCCTTTGTTTAAAGTTGTGTTGGAGTGTTTGTTTTCAACATGGGATGATTTTAATTTGTGCTTTATTTTTTTGGCATATTATTTTATAGGTGTATATATATTTATATACTATTGTACATCATGACAGAGGATTTTAAGGTTGTTTTCCACCATCGAGTAAATGATAGGATGTTGATGTTGAAGTATGAAAGGGAAACTTTTAAGTTGTCCTTTTGACCAATATATGTGGAGCTACATTGTGGTTGTAAGTGTAGTAAAAGGGATGGAATATCTTGGATTCAAAGAATTGTGGTATAGTGTAGGAGAGGGTTCAGTGCTGGAAGACAGGTAAAAACTTTTAACTGATGTGATGTATATGGTTAACTTAGTAAGAGTAAATGGTCAGGTTCATGTTTTCTCTCTTTTACCATTTCTCTCTTCTTACAACAGTAAGAAAATATTACAATGAAGTCGGAGAGTATTTGTTGATATTGTTGACAACACAAACTCTATATCAAACTAGTTTTTGATGATGACAACACAATGCTTAATAACAGTACACATGTTGTTGTATTACATGTTCTTATTTTGAATTAATTGTCATATCTGCTGAACATGTTTGGATGTACTGTGATGTATGTTCCACTGATTGATTGTGTGATATATTTGTGGAACATGCTTATATGATATTGTGCTATAAAATGTTTTACATTTCTGGAAGTGAAAGATCACAAGCACCTTTATGAACTTATAATTGTGTGACAAAGTTCTAGTCCAGTTGAATACACCTATAATGGATTCGACTATTCTAAAACCTTTGTACAGATTTTGAGAATCAATGTTGTGCGATGTTTTGAGTTGAAAAGAATTTCAAAGTGTTTTTACATGTGTCAGTCGACATTGTCAAATGCATATTCGACTGTGTTATTGATCTGTTTTGGAATTCTGTTATGCTTACACGCTCCAACAGCTATATTTTTGAAAGTTAGTTAAGCATTGATGACTTGGTCAACTTTAATGAATGTGTGTTTATTTTTGTTGACTAAGAGCCTTTGTGTTGACTGTCTGTTATAACTATGTTAATACAATCGACTGAATTAGTCGGCTATTCGACTGAGAAACAATCTGACTGATAGAAAACTATAAATAGATTGAACATGAGTTGTTTTGAGACTTTTGACACTTTGACATTTTCATTTCTTGTTTCAGATTGAATTCTCTGTTTTAACAGCTCCAAGAATTCTCCAAGAAGACGGTGGTGATCTATCTTGAGAGAGATTCAAAGGGAGAATGCTTATGCACTGACTGTGTGATCATTATCTGCACGAAGAAGGTGCTTCTTGATTGATCTTTGAACGCTTGCATCCTGTAAAGACCGCTGCGTTGATCGAAGGCTTGGCATCCTGTGAAGACTGTTGTGTTAAGGCTTGGCATCCTGTGAAGAGTGCTGGTTACACGTTGAGGATTGTTCGACGTGGGTTCAGATTGCATATAAGGGGATTCTTGCTGCAATTCTGGTTTTGTTGTGCAGCTATATTTTGGTTTTGGGTTAGAGAGGAGATTTATATTTTTGCGTGAGGCTTCTATAAATTCCTTGTTGTAAAAACCACAACCATTATAGTGTATTTGCTTCCTGGATTGGAAGGACACTGGATGTAGGCATTGTTGGCCGAACCAGTATAAAAACCAATGTTTGAATTTCTCTGTCCCTGCACTCTTTATTTCAATCGACTCTATTTGTTTAGCAGTCAACTACGTTTTTCCGCTGCATAGAAATTTTCATTGCTTGCATTTCAGAAAGATCAAAAAGCTTTATACTTTTGTATAAAGATTGCGAAAAGATTTTAATTTTGAACTAACACCAATTCACTTCCTCGCCCCACCCTCTTGGTGTAAAACGAAGCCTACCTGTTTCCTAACAGTATTTCTTTTTCTTGAGCTCTTTTCTTCTTCTCTACCTTTGTGTAGAAGTATTTTACATTGATGGCTCAAAGAGATTTTCTTACTCAATTCTGATGGTGCTATATTTATGTCTTTTTTCTTCTTCATCATCATCATCATCTCCTTTTGATCTTCTATTTATACACCTTTGATGATATACTCGTTTAGACGATGCTTATCTGGAGTTTTGATAATATGACTATTTGACGAAGCTTGTCTTGAGATCTTAATTTTCATGGTTGTTGTTGTAGATATTGGTATCGTGCAGCGAAATGTTTAAAAGCGTGAAATAGGACACAAAACCAAGAGGGGAGGAGTGAATTGGTTCTTTTAAAAATTTTCAGTATCTTTTAAAAATTTATTCGAACAGTTTAAGATAAGAGGATGCAGAGATAAAGAAAATCACACAGAGGATTTTTATACTGGTTCGAATCAAACGATTCTATGTCCAGTTGTTATTTACTATAAAAGAGTAGTTAACCTTTTACTAAAAATCACTTGGAGTTTACAAGATTACAATGATATAACAAGTGCAGAAAACACCTTCCTTCGACACACGAGGGTATGAACACCAGCTTGAACAACTTGCAGAGAACCACTTGCACCTTTAGACACACTAAAACCAAGTTTCTCCTCCCTTAAGACTTGGTCAAGCTTCGACTTAAACTCAAGAACTTCCTCATAACCAATTTTGGGCTATCAATAGTTTAGGTAACCTTAGAAAGTGTTGAAAACAGGATGGCTCAGTTTCAACACCAAGAGGGGCATGAATTGGTGAGGTTTAAAAATCATAGTCTTTTTAAAATCTTTTTCACAAAATATAAACCTTTACAAAGTTTCTTGAATCGCAAGGAATAAGAAGTTTAAGTGCAGTGGAAATATAAAGTTGACTGTGTAAATTGTAAAGTCCACTTAAAGTAAAAGTGTAGGGAAAGAGAGAGCAAACACAGAGTTTTTTACTGGTTCGGCCTTAATGCCTACATCCAGTGTCCTTCCACAACAAGGAAGTCAATGCATTATATTAGTCAAGGTTTTTACAACAAGATTTCTATAGAGACCTCCACGTCAAAAGTATAGACAATCTCTCTAACCCTCTAACTAAAAGTATAGGCAATCAACACAAAGATCTGCAACAAGATATTCCCTCTTCTGCAATCTTTAACCCACTTTGAACAATGCTCAAAGTGTCCAGAACTCCACGAGTTCACCTCTTGTAATCCCAACAGGACAGCAACAATCTTTCCAAAGATTGATAGAAAACTTGATCAATATGATGAACACCAACTGTGCAAATTTTGATCAACCAGTACGCGCAAATCACTTCCTCCTTAAGAAACTCTTCCAAGAAAGATCTCCTTCGTCTTCTTGATGAGTTCTTGGAGCCTTTGCACAGAGATCACAATCTGAAATATCAAATGAAAATTTTAGAATATGCAAAGTCTTTTTTTATTAATAAAATCACGTCTATATATAGTTTTCTATAAACCAAACGCTCCTGTAGTCGATTTTACTACTAATGTAGTCGACTGTCATCAGATAGTTATAACAGTTAAAACAAATTAGCAGCAGTCATAACAACCAAATTGATTTCGCATTTAATTCAGTTGACTTTCATTTAATGCTTTAACAAACAATTGAAATATAGCCATTATAGATCAAAAGCATTAACAGAATTTCAAAATAAATAACTAACTAAGTCGACTTAAACACTTCAACATAGTTTTGAAAGACTTTTCAATGCAAAATCACTCACAGCACTGCTTTTGAAAATCTCTGCAAAGTCACGAGTTTTAATCGACTTACTTCATAATGAAGTCGACTTAAAACTTTCACTTTTGCCACACAATATAAGTTGAACAAAGTGCATGTGGTTTTCTGATAGGAAATAATATATTTGATTATAGTTTACCTCATTTAGTTTCTGCATAATTGATTCTATCTTGAATATTATAGTTTACCTTATTTAGTTTCTACATAATTGATTCTGTCTTGAATAATTGATATATTATTTCCTTAATTATAGAGCTAGGTATTCTGTATATTCTATATATTGTACCCTGGTTACTATTTTCAAATCAATAAAATAGATTTGTTACAATCCTTACATGGTATCAGCTTAATTTCGATCCTTCCTTACTCTTTCTTCTTTTCTTTTCTTCCCTATGGCTAATACTGATGGTGCTTTTTCCTTTAACACCATGATCTACATGTTAAACATACGCCTCACCTCAACCAATTTCATTCTCTGGCGTCGTCAGCTCCTTCCTCTTCTCGAAGGACAGACCCTTTATGGTCATATTGATGGCTCAATCATAACTCCTCCTGCGAAATTGCCTGCTTCTGATGGATCTTTGACGGTTCCTAATCCAGCCTTTCTCATGTGGAAACAACAAGATCAAAGACTTGTAAGTCTTCTTCAAGCCTCCCTTACTGAAGAGACTCTAGCTGAAGTATTGCACTATGACACCGCACAGCAGATCTGGACTACTCTTGAATCCCTCTACGGTGGTGACTCCAAGCAAAGAGAAATTGGGATCAGAGATCAACTGTTGCACCTTACAAAAGGATCATCCACTGTTAGGGAGTTTTCCAAAACATTTCGAGGCTTATGTGATCAACTCAGCCTTCTGGGTAGACCAGTGGATGATTTAGATAAATTACACTGGTTTTTACGGGGTTTAGGTCTCATTTTCACTAGCTTTGGTGCATCTCAATTAGCCATGCGACCACTGCCTGTTTTTCGTGATCTTCTTTCTGCTGCCCAGAGTTTTGAAATGTATTTACATGTCGTTGAATCTCCTCCCTCTCAAGCTGCTTTTAATACCACTACTCAACGTTCCTCTCAATCATCCAATACACGTTTTCAATATGGGTCGTGTTCTTTCTCAAATGGAAAAACAGGTCGTGGTTACCAATACTCAGGTCATGGTGGTCGCAGCAGAGGACGTCGTCCTATCCTTTGCCAAATCTGCCGAAGAGAATGTCATTCTGCCACATCTTGCCATCAACGTTATGCAGGTGGCCCACTCAATCTGCCAATCTTGCTGAATCATTTGCGAATTCTTGCACTCTATCAAATTCAAACCAGTCTGATTTGTACCTCGATACTGGAGCTTCAGCACACATGACAACAAACTCATCTGATTTAGACTAAATTGAGCCTTATTCTGATAATCACACAGTTACTGTTGGAAATGGTAATGCTCTTCCCATTTCCCATATTGGATCTCATCATTTGACAAATACTTTAAACCTTCTTGATATTCTTGTTGTGCCTGGACTTCAAAAGAATCTCATTTCAATTAGCAAACTTACACGTGACTTTCCTATGGATGCTATATTTACTGACACATCTTTTCTGCTTCAACAAAGGGGTACAAAGGAAATTCTAGCAAAAGGGAGGCGTGAGCACAACTTATATGTATTGGAGCATGGTCAAAATGCTTTTGTTTCTGTTTTAAATTCCAATAAGCTACGAGGATCTTTTGAATTGTAGCATTATCGTTTGGGTCATGTTCACTTTGATACTATTTCCCATTTAAGAAAAAGACGTATTTTTTCTTTATCTTCTATTTTACCAACTCCTTCCATTTGTGGCTCTTGTGAGTTAACTAAAAGCAAAAGACTACCTTATTCCCTAAATGAGAAACGTGTGTCGCATGTGCTGGATTTAATTCATTGTGATTTATAGGGACCTGCTCCTATTTGTTCAAAATTTGGTTTTCGATATTATGTGATTTTTATTGATGACTATTCCAGATTCACTTGGTTATATCCAATGCGCCTGAAATCTGATTTTTATGATGTATTTGTCCAGTTCAAGAAATTTGTTGAAAATCAGTTTCATACAACTATAAAAACATTCCAAAGTGATGGTGGCACCGAATTCACCAATAACAAAGTCAAGACCTTGCTAAATGAAACTGGAATTCTTCATCTTATGTCTTGCCCTCATACACCAGCCCAAAATGGTAGAGCTGAACACAAACATCGTCACATCACTGAAACAGACCTTGCAATGCTTTTTCATTCACATCTCCCTGCTCATTATTGGCTACATGCTTTTTGTTGTGCTTTTATGTCATAAATCGGTTACCGACCACTCCTCTAAATGGTGTTTCTCCATTTGAGACCTTATATAATACTCCTCCTAATTATGCATACTTTCATCCTTTTGGCTGTCAGTTTTATCCTTATCTTCGTAACTATGCCACTAACAAATTGTCTCCTCGCAGTGCACCTTGTATTTTTCTTGGATACAGCAGCAACCATAAAGTATTTCAATGTTTTGATCCTTCAACCTCCCGGTTATACGTAACAAGACATGCCAAGTTTGATGAACTTTATTTTCCGTGTTCAAAAACAGGAATTATATCTCCAATTTCCAGATTGGGTTTTTCCTCATTTGCTGAACCAGCCTCAACACCTGAAATTCTTACTTCAGCTCCTGCACCGGCTTATTCTTTGCCACTGTCTAAGGAACTTGTGCACTCACCAACCATATCTTGTGGTCTATGTCCTGCTGAAGATACTCCTTCAACTGCTGTTTCCATGCCTGATACTCAACCACAAATACACCGTAGTGTCCAGTCTACTCATCCTATGGTCACACGCGCCAAACCAAGTATTTTTAGGCCTCGTCATTTTGCTGACATTACCACCTACCAATTATCTTCTCTTCTTTATGCTCTGCTTACCACTTCTACACCCAAAGGGTTCAAATCCGCTGCCGAACATCCTGGTTGGTTGGATGCTATGCATAAAGAGCTCTTGGCCCTACACTTCAACAATACTTGGGATCTTGTCCCACGTCCATCCAACACCAACATTGTAGGATCCAAATGGGTGTTTCGCACCAAATATCTTTCAGATGGGTCAATTGACAAATTAAAAGCACGGTTGGTTGCACAAGGCTTCACTCAAACACCTGGTCTTGACTATGATCACACCTTCAGTACTGTTGTTAAAGCTGTCATTGTTCGTGTCATTCTCACTATAGCGGTAATGAATAATTGGTCTCTTCATCAATTGGATGTCAACAATGCATTCTTGAATGGGCACCTGACACATCATGTCTATATGGAACAACCTCCTGGGTTCGTTGATCCTCGATACCCAAATCATGTTTGTCGACTTCGGAAAGCTCTTTATGGCCTCAAACAGGCCCCTCCTGCATGGTTTCAACGATTCAGCTCGTTTTTGCTCAGTCTTGGGTTCCTCGGAAGCAAGGCAGATCCATCTTTATTTGTTTACCACAACACTACTACCACTCTATATATACTTGTTTATGTTGATGACATAATTTTGACAAGGAATAATAATTCTTTAATTCAAAAACTTTTGGCAAGGTTCAAAACTGAGTTTGCTATCAAGGATTTAGGTCATCTAAATTACTTTCTTGGTCTCGAGGTTCACTACACTACCAATGGTGTCTTTCTTAGCCAGACCAAATACGCTCAAGACATTTTATCTAGGGCCCAGATGTTGGATGCAAAACCGACAACCACACCGCTCCAACCTGATATTCAACTGATAACCACATGAGATCCATTCTATGATCCCACTCAATATCGCTCTCTTGTTGGTGAACTCCAGTATCTCACTAAAACTCGTCTTGACTTGTCCTACGCGGTAAATTTGGTTAGTCAGTTTCTTCAAGCTCCAACAAATGATCACTTTCAAGCAGTTAAACGCATCCTTCGATATGTCAAGGGCACCATGTCCTATGGCCTATCCTTCACCCGTGGAGTTTCCCTTAATGTTCTTGGATACTCGGATGCAGATTGGGCTCGATGTATTGAGACTAGGCGATCAACCTATGGTTATTCTATCTTCTTAGGTGGAAATATCGTCTCATGGAGTGCTAAGAAACAACCAACCGTAGCTCGATCAAGTTGTGAATCAGAATATAGAGCCATGGCTAATGCAGCAGCTGAAGTAATATGGATTACTCATCTTCTACATGATCTGCATATTTCCTATCAAGCGCCAACTCTTCTTTGTGACAACAAGAGTGCTATATTCCTCTCCCAAAATCTGGTGGCTCACAAACGCGCTAAACATATTGATATTGATTATCACTTTGTTTGAGAGCTTGTTCTATCTAACAAACTCATCACTCAATTCATTCCTTCTGATCTCCAGCTAGCAGACATATTCACTAAAAGTCTACCTCGACCATTGTTCCAGTTTTTCAGAGCCAAGCTTCACGTTTGACCAAATCCCACGCTTTGCTTGAGGGGGGATGATAGGAAATAATATATTTGATTATAGTTTACCTTATTTAGTGTCTGCATAATTGATTCTATCTTGAATATTATAGTTTACCTTATTTAGTTTCTACAGAATTAATTCTATCTTGAATAATTGATATATTATTTCCTTAATTATGGAATCTAGGTATTCTGTATATTCTATATATTGTACCCTGGTTACTCTTTTCAAATCAATAAAATAGATTTGTTACAATCCTTACATTTTCTTTTCTTAAACATATGTAATGCAATCACAAAAGATGTATCAAGTATAAAATCAGTGAATATACATACATATATGAGAGTCAACACAAACATGTTCTTTAAGGTATCATTCACAATAAAGAATTGAACATGTAACACATAACAATACATGTGTTATTAATAATGTGTTGTCATCATAAAAAACCATAGTACTGTGAGATTAAGGTTTAGCTAAACCAGTGCTTCCCTTATCAACAATCTCAACATAAAGGTTTATGAGGCTTCTGTTTATAGGCCAGGAGTCAGAAAATGAAAAGACAACTCCCAACTGCCAGAGATAATTGATTATCATATGTGATAATCGATTTATTTTAGGTCGCTATGGCTTTTGGAAAAAGCGATAATCGATTATTGCTGAAACTTTGCCAATTTTAACTTTGCAAAGATAATCAATTATCCTTAGTGATAATCAATTATATCCAAGACGAAGCCTTTTCTAGTTTTACTTATGATAATCGATTATCTCCTACGATAATCTATTATTATCGCAAGAAATTAATAAAAAAGATTAAGTTTCATGACTTCTAAGTGCTTAAGATACACCTAATAGAAATGTTTCTAAAAAAAAATGCTTTAACAATGTATATGAAAGTTCCTTAAAATCTTAAAGTGCAGCGTCAAACTCTCTTTAAAGTAACAATGCTTCACAACGCATATATTTGATCCCAATTTTTTTTTGCCATCAATATACCAATTATATAATAATACTTAATCATTGGTCACTTGAACTTTCTTCATGTTATTAATTAAACAAGTATTTTAGTGTTTTTCCAAATTTATAATTACGAAGCAGCTTTTTAAATAATATAAGTTATGGCTCTATAGTATCTTATGTCATGTGGTGATTTAAATCTTTCAAATTAATAAGAATTTCTTTTTATTTCTTTCCATGCACTTCATTTATTTATTTTATATGATATGGTTTTCACGCTGCATTTTTGGTTTTCTTTAAAAATATGCTATATTTTTTTTTTAGATTAAAAATGTATAATATTTTAGTTTTAGAAGCAATTGTGGCGTTGTTTTATTTGTTGTAGATATTGTATATCTTAGAATGTTTTGTATAATTTTAAAAGGGAAATTTGATTGATTTATATAAGGTAATATAATATAAATCTTTATATATATATATATATATTATTATAATATTTTATATAGTCTTATGAAAAAAAAAGGTAATGCGTTGACTATTCATGTATAATTTATGGGTGACTAATTTATGTGCTTTTGGTTGAGTTGTTATTACTATGTTGTTTGCTTAATTATTGTCTTGAGATTGGTTGTCATATGTGGGTTGCTGCTTGGATTGTGTGTTGAAAGGAATAAGAGTTGGTTAGGTGGTTGTTTTTCATAATGATAAGCCATGATGGTGGGTGATTATGAATCTTGTGTTTTCTTATGTACTCAATGGCGCATGATGTGAGGAAGTCCTATGTTGGTACGTATGCCCTGTTTTGGTGAACAGGAAATTCCTTGTTGATGCGTGGGTCTGGTTTTGGTGAATCAAAAATTCCTGTGTTGGTGCGTAGGTCCTATTTAGGTGAACAGGTCGTGTATGCTAGAGTATGTGACACCTGGACACTGATGAGGGCGGGGAGTGATCGCCGGTGCAAGAGGCATGGAGTGCAAGAGGCACACACAAGGAGCGGCTCCTGGCAGGCTTCCAGTGGAAAGAACACATGGATGAATCGAACATACACCGGAATGAGAGGGATCTAGAGACTGTATAGGTATGAGACTATACAGTTGAAGGATAACTTAAAGGAATTGATTTGGCTACTCATATCAACAAATGCATTTGTTTTCCGGTAGCCTAACCCATAAGAACTCCATGGTTAAGCGTGCTTAGCTTGGAGTAATTTGGGATGGGTGACCTTCTGGGAAGTTTTCTCGGAAAGTGTGTGAGTGAGGACAAAGCACACTGGAAAGCCTCGTGTAAGTTATCGGGACGTTACAAATGGTATCAGAGCCTAGCCTCTCCCAGTACGGTGTGGTTCGAGGCACAGACAAGGAGCGGTGTGTTATTGTATTGTGAATTTGATTTAAGGAGGAATTTATGAAGTTTATCATTATTTATGTTTTCAAATTACTACAATTTTCGGGGACGAAAATTCTTTTGAGGAGGGGTGAATGTAAGATCCAGGAAAATAATGGTTTTAAAAATAAAGTTTTGAGACTTTGGGTTTTTGTTTGGAAAATAGTGTTCTTAAGTGTATATTTTGTTAGAACATAATTGTTAGGTTATTTCTTTATTTTTATATTTTTGCCTAGGGGTAAAGTGGTCATTTACTTTTATTTAATTGTTGTAAAAATTAATTAAGGGGTGGTTGGGTGTTTAGAAACCCTAGAAACTCTAAATCAAAGAGAGAAAAGAGAGGAGATTGGCTTTTAAGGAGAAAAAGAGAAAGAGCGACGGAAAACTCTTAGTGTAAAGGAATATTTGTGGTGTTTTAGGGTTGTACATAAAGCCTTATGATTGGCCAAGGTGTGGGGAAACTTACCTTTGTTTGTTTATGGTTGTATGTTATATGTGTTCTTGATAATCTTGATTGGTAATCCTTGCTTTGATACATGTTTATATGATTATAATTATCTATGGTTATTGTTGGGTAAGAGTTTATGTATGAATGGGCATACGGTTTATGTAATATTTGTGATGAATTTCCCTATGAATGTATTATATATGTTTTGTTGGGTTATCCCAACAAAGGGTTTGATGCTAAGGGAGAACAAAGTTATGATGCTTGGGGGTTTCCATGCAAATATATGTTGTAAGTGTTGGGTTATTAGGCTACTTTCCTATGTGGAGAATAAGCCAAATAATGTTGACCATTATGTCTCACTTTGTTTAGTGGAGATGGGTCAAATTAGTAGGCACATTAGAGTCAGTTGAAGAGAGGGAAAAACCAAGTGAGAGAGGGAAAAACCAAGTGACAGAGAAAGGAAAAGAAGTCATTCCCGAATAACATAAAACATGTACTGGTGTTTTAGTTAGTTTGGCTGATTGAAAACCCTATTTGGTGATTTTATCGGAGACTCTTTTGCACCCTACTATTGGGGTATAACATGTCAATGATTGGATTGGGATGATTCAAGTTATGTATTATATGTGGTTGAGTATGTTTACATGGGTATGTGATGCTTGAATGCATGTATGATGTGTTAACTATATTTCCACGTGATCTAGGGTTGATGTATGTATGTTTGAATGCTTGAGTCATGTCCATGATGTGTTTCGATTCAGCAATAATCGATTATCATTAGTTATAATCGATTGTCTACGAGGTGGTTTTGAGTGTGGTTTCGGGAATAATCGATTATTTGGGGATGGTAATCGATTATCCCTTCCCACGTGATGTTTCTGGATAAATTTCACTAAGATAATCCATTATCACAGTGCATTTTTGTGAAAAATGGTGAATTTGATGAAGAATGGATGTGAACCAAGCATGAGGAGATGTGAAACATGATGATAATCAGAGATTGAGGTTAGTGGTGATGTTTAGGGTTAGTTTGACTTGTGGTTGAGAGTGGAGGATGAGTGAGTGTTGAGATGTACCTAAGTGTGTGATTGATGAGCATGAGAGTGAAGGATAAGTCTACTTGTTTTATCTTGTAAATCTTGGTTCTAACTGCAGATAGGTGCTTCTTTTTGTCTTGTGTGCATTGGAAGGAGACGATTTGTAGGAAAGGCTACAGATGTCATGTAGGGGGGCTTTAAGTGTAACACCCTTAATTTGGATTTTTTGAAAGTGTGAAAATTTAAAATTTTCTCCATCGAACATCATTTTTTTTAAATGAATTGAATTATTTATGTACAATACAAATATTAAAATGTACTTTCATACAATTACATCATTCTTTAAAACTTTCTAAAAAAAAATATGGAATAGAATACAACTTTATAAATAACCCAATATAGATTTCCCATACAAATATTAAAATGTACTTTCATAAAATTACATCATTCTTTAAAACTTTCTAAAAAAAATATGGAATAGAATACAACTTTACAAATAACCCAATATAGATTTTCCATACATATATTAAAATGTACTTTCATACAATTACATCAATATTCTTTAAAACTTTCTAAACAAAAATATGGAATAGAATACAACTTTATAAATAACCCAATATAGATTTCTCATCTCTTAAGCGTATAGACAACTCTTTAAATGTTTGCATCTACTCTCATATAACATTCATCATACGATCATTGTACCAATACATACACAAACAAGCAAATAAACAAGTATGGATGAGATGTTGAAATAATACAATACATATACCATTATAAAATATATTAATTTAAAGCATTATCATTAATAATCGAGAATAGTTTCCTCATATTTAACAATATTAATCATCACAATTATCATTAACTAAATACATTATCTTTAAAACTACTTATCGTAATGATTATGGGAACACAACTTAATTAAACAAGCATATTTGAATATCTAACCATATAGAAAGCATTTAGATATTATCTACACACTCAACTATGGTAAACCAACCACCAAAACACAATAGAAAACTTTCTAATATTTAAAGAATCGATCTTCCCAATTATAATCAATTTCTCATATAATGCTGAAACAACATCTTAATGCCAGCTAAAATCATTGAAACTAATAACTCTTCATCATCAAGAACTAGTTGTAACTGTCTCCACATATACTTATCTATTAGAAATTATTCCCAAAACTTAATTCAAATTATATTTTTTCTTGATAAATTTATTTCAGATTCTATTATCCTACTATAGCATTATAAGCTTATTATTACGTTAGTACAAAAATCATATTTTTTGACGTACAAAAACGAGCTATGACATACATAGTTTTGTACGTTATAATAGGTCAACACATTTGATGATGTAGCAAAAATTTACGTCATGATAGCCTGAACATATTATGACGCAGTTTCTAAAATCAGTCCATTTTTTTATATGAATATTGGAGAAAATTGTTTCGAATTGATATTGAGTAAAATTATCTATGTTCACATTCATTAGAGTTATTTCTTTTTTATCATAATTTGTTAGATTTTGCTGCCGTTTTTTATGGACCTATTATAATGTACAAAACTATGTACGTCATAACTCGTTTTTTGTACGTCATAAAATATGATTTTTGTACTAGTGTCATTAGTACAAAAATCATATTTTATGACGTACAAAAACGAGTTATGACGTTTTGTACATTATAATAGGTCTACACATTTTATGACGTAGTAAAAATTTACGTCATGATAACCTGAACATATTATGACGCAGTTTCTAAAATCAATCCATTTTTTTATATGAATATTGGAGAAAATTGTTTCGAATTGATATTGAGTAAAATTATCTACGTTCACATTCATTAGAGTTATTTCTTTTTTTTATCATAATTTGTTAGATTTTACTGCCGTTTTTAATAGACCTATTATAACGTACAAAAATAGACCTATTATAACGTACAAAATTATGTACTCATAACTCGTTTTTGTACGTCATAAAATATGATTTATATACTAGTGTTAATTAATAAGCATAAGAAAATCACCATTGTTTAAATTAATATTCTTGATTGAAATAATTTAAATCATTCATATGTCACTCACATTAAATTAATTCTACGGAATTATACCTATTTTCTAATTCAAATATCCCTTAATTAAAGTTCTATCGTGGATTTATTTTACCTTATTAATATTCATGCATTACATTGAAATCCAAGTCCATTTTAGAATTTACCTATATCTAAAAACCACTTTAAAAACCCCTTTAAATTTTCTAATATAGCTATTATATTGCTAAAATTCACATCTCAGACGAATTTCAAGTTACCATGACTTTCACCTATCTAACAAAAACACCATAATTATTTATAACAAAATGATTACCTACTTTAATTTACCATTTAATTAACTCAATTTAGCAACTTAATAACACCATTTAATTGTCTACCAAATTTAAGTCTAAAACACATATATGAACCAATTCTACATTTTATTCCGTTCATGTTTAATAATTAAGCATTTTACTTACCATAACAATATAATCCCATGGCTCCACTGCTATACCCTCTAAGTAAGATCATTTTCCATTAATCCTCCATTTCCATTCCTATTGTTTATTGCCAAACCAACTCTTTTATGGCATCTCTCATTTAGTTCACGCCTAAACATTACAATCTAAATCTTTTCCCATTTAAACAAATGCTATATACTAATATCCAATTTTAAGAACGAATCATATCCCTACATAAAATACCATAGGTTTAATGTCAAACACCCTATGTCGCAGTTAAATTAGCCTATAATTCCAAAGTAAGACATTTCTTGAGTATAAACAAAGTTCTATATCGAATGAAATAAGAAATGAGTATGAATTTATATACACAGAAGATATTTTTATTGGTTAGAGGCCTTTTGGAATAGTACTAAAAGTAAATCTATGAGGATTATGAGGATTTGATACAAAACGAACAATATCTTAACAGTGTGAAGATTATGTTTATATCGAACCTCCCTAATAAAATTTTGACATGCATTTTGATTAATTACATTAAACCTCCAACAATTAACTCATGCAGATTCAACATGTTACTAGTAAACTATTAACAACACCTCATTCTACATTCATAGACTTTATTTAATTCATATAAAATTTTATTCAACTTAAAACCCACTTCAAAAGCAATCTTAATCATAATCCATTAACCCGTTCCATTTAATTCTGTACTAACATGCACTGAGACCCAATCCTTTTCAACACGAAGTTGTAATCAATTACAAATAGAGTAAAATAGATCAAACACAATGTATGTATGTACTGTTCTACCTGTACATGTACAATATAACCCTCCGTATCATACAAGTTCCCAAGTTTCCAAATTCAATATTAACTATTCAAAACAAATGCATACACTCATGTCCCCTCCAATTCACGCCTTATCTATATATATCTATATCTATATATATATATATATATATATATATATATATATATATATATATATATATATATATATATATATATATATATATATATAGATATATATATATCACTTTATGTTATAATGATTTTAGATTATTGAAAAAAGACGTTGTTCAACGGTAATATATTAATATTTAAAATTTTCAATCTCAATTAATTTTATAATGTTAAAATTATTAATTGATTTTAATTTCTTTTATTTATTTTATTTTTTCTAGTTCTATAAATAGAAATTTTTTCCTTCATCTCAAACACACTAAAAGATGTTTTTTCTCATTCTCCTAATTTCTTTTTTTCCTCTTTCAAAATTATTCTAGGTTTATTTTATACATTTTTTTGAGATCCTTGTTAGTTATGAGATTCTCAAAAATATTATGGGAAGTTCCTATTGTATCTTGGGGGTTTGCGCAATACAGTAAGTCCTTAAAAACAATAAGTGAATGGACTTTTTTTATTTTATTATTTATTAATTGTTTTGGAAAAAAGTCATTTTACGGATAAATTGTACGAAGGATGTGATATTGGGGAGTTGTGCAAACCTAAGGGGCGGTGACAATTCCTTCCATAGAAGTTGATTCATATGAAATTGGGAAACAATTAGAATTTTGAATTTTATGAATGAGATATATATAACTGGTTGTCCAAATATACATATTGGATGGGTACATGTGGGTGGTGAATTGATGTGGTAGAAAGTAGAGAATATGTCATTACAAGTTTGTACATGAATCACATGTTAATCTTTGGTACATGCAATGAGATTGTCGCTAGATCTAAATTGTTTCTAGGATCAAATTTTGAAATGAAAGACATGAGTGAAGTCAATGTGATTTTAGATATTAGATTCATAAGGATGGCAGATAATATATTATTATCCCAAGAACAATACGTTGAGAAACTTCTTAAGAAGATTGAGTTTTATGACTTGAAACCAGTGAGTACCCATTATGATGTTAATTCTAAATTAATAAAATAAAGGAGAATCATTATCTCGACCTCAGTATGCCCAGATAATTGGGAGCATACTATACTTGATGAGTTTTTCTAGACCTGATGTTGCTTATGCAGTAGGTAGACTAAGTAGGTACACTCAATGTCCAAATCATGAACATTGGGATGCACTTGCTAGGCTTATGAGATTCTTAAGAGGTTCAATGGATTATGTCATTGAATATAGTGGATTTCTCTCTGTACTAGAACTCTACAGTGATGCTAACTGGATCTCTGATTCAGATGAGACAAAATCCACTAGTGGTTATGTATTCACACTTGGGGTGGTGCAATTAAATGGAGATCAGTCAGACAAACTATTATTGTAAGATCAACATTGGAATCTGAGTTGGTCGCTCTTGAGATGATTGGTAGTGAGGCAGAGTGGTTGAAAATTTTCTTAACAAACATTCCACTAGGAATGAAACCAACCTCATCGGTGTCAATACACTGTGATTGCCAATCGGCAATAGCTATAGCTAAAAACAAGAATTACAATGGAAAGAATAGACATATTCATTTGAGACACAATTTGGTGAAGCAATTGCTAAAGAGTGGAACTATTTTCATTGACTATGTGAAGTCAGAACGAAATCTAGCAGATCCTCTGACAAACTCCTTGGGAAGAAATATGATCTTAGAAACATCGAGGGGAATGAGACTTAAGCCACTTGCAAACAAACAAGTAATGGTAACCCAACCTTTGTGATTGGAGATCCCATGAATAAGGTTCATATGGGTAAAAACAAGTCACTTGTTAGTTCTGATAGCACTAATTTGATTTTAAATCAAATATGTCCATTCCTATGGTATGTGTGAAAGTGTTATAGATTGAATTATTGAGAGATTAAACTTTGTAATCAAACAAAGTTTTTAATGATTTTCATATCCCTTATGGGTGATGTATGATTTGCAGCATACACTTGATGAAATCACCTATATGAGTGTCGAGTGGGGCCGCTTGCATGAGATCTTGGTATGATCTCTAGAGCACTCATAAATATCGGGCACGCGCATGGCCTAGTAAGCGCAACACATCAATAACAACAAGGCTTCTGGGGGTGTATTGTGATTGATAAACCTCTAACACATGTCAAGTGTCTTTGGCTCATATAGCTTGTTATACCAAGTACATTGTGTGTTAAGTTTCTAAATCTAAGACTGGTTCATATGGTTTGCTATACCAGCTCTGATGCATTACATCATAGGAGACCCAGAATAAAAGTTTTATCTTTTCTTTCAACATTCTTTTGCAATAAGTGGGAGATTGTTGTAATAATTTCAAATTATTGCAAAAGAGATGTTGCTCAATGGTAGTATGCCAACATTCAAAATTTTCAATGTCAATTAATTTTGCAACGTTAAAATCATTAATTGGTTTTAATTTCTTTTATTTATTTTATTCTTTCCTAGCACTATAAATAGAAAGCTCTTCCCTCATTCCAAAATACACCAAAAGCAGTCTTTTCTCATTCTCCTTTCTTCTTTTCCTCTTCCAAAATTATTTTGGGTTTATTTTATACTCTTTTTAGAGATCCTTGCTAGGTCTGATATCCTCAGAAATATTCTAGGAATCTACACGCCTTATGAAATTTTGCGGTTTAAGTTTTTGTCAGCAGTTTTACAACACTTTATCCCTCTAAAACATTTCCAAGTTATATACCCATTATTTCAACTCATAACAAACCCCCAATTCAATTAGACAGAACATATACAAATTTTCATATTCAGAATACTGAATTTCAATACTATTGAGCCCGAAACAATTCATACAGTAAGGCATAACACAATCAATTTAAATAACCAAGTTTCAATTAATTCATTACAAAAGTTCTAGTTCATCATAATATAATCAATTACCCAAAACAGTTCAACATAAATTTAAAAAATATTTCATATTCAAATCATCAATACTCATATGAACATAAAGGAATAGTGAGAAACATGTCCTTCAAGTGCATACTACATAACTTCCCATACATGTTTTCGGCTTTTCCCCACACGGCAATACAATCTAGAGCTTCTCTTGTATCTGTGACCCTCTCATTCCCCTTCTCCTTTTCCTCTTTCCATTAAAAAAAAATATAAGTCATAGCGGCTCCTGTTAACAAAAGAGGTCTCCCCTTTTTCGGCCTTTCTCACATTTAAATCTAGGCTTCACGGCCCAACTCAAACTAAACAAAAAAATAAACCATAACATCATCAATTTAAATAACCAAATTCCAATTAATTCATTTCAAAAGTTCCAATTCATCATAATATACTCAATTACCCAAAACAATTTAACATCAATTTAACAAATATTTCATACTCAAATCATCAATACCTATATGAACATAAAGGAATACCGAGAAACATGTCATTCAACTGACACATACTAAATAACTTTCAATACATGTTTTCGGCTTTTCCCAACACTACTACACAATCTAGAGCATCTCTTGTATCCGTGCCCCTCTCGTTCCCCTTCTCCTTTTCGTCTTTCCATTAAAAGAAATATATAAGAGTCGCATGGGCTCCCGTGAACAAAAGAGGCCTCCCCTTCTTTGGCCTTTCTCACATTTAATTCTAGGCTTCATGGCCCAACTCAAACTAAAGAAAAAAATACAGCATAACACCATCAATTTAAATAACCAAATTCCAATTAATTCATTTCAAAAGTTCTAGTTCATCATAATATACTCAATTACCCAAAACAATTCAACAATAATTTAACAAATATTTCATACTCAAATAATCAATACACATATGAACATAAAGGAATAGCAAGAAACATATCATTCAACTGACACATACAAAATAACTTCCCATACATGTTTTCGCCTTTTCCCCACACTGCTACACAATCTAGAGCTTCTCTTGTATCTGTGACCCTCTCGTTCCCCTTCTTATATTCCTATTTCCATTAAAAGAAATATATAAGAGTCGCAGGGGCTCCTATGAACAAAAAGGACTGCCCTTTTTCGGCCTTTCTCACATTTAACTTTAGGCTTCACGACCCAACTCAAACTAATAAAAAAAGTAAAGCATAACACCATCAATTTAAATAACCAAATTCCAATTAATTCATTTAAAAAGTTCTAGTTCATCATAATATACTCAATTACCCAAAACAATTCAACATTAATTTAAAAAATATTTCATACTCAAATCATCAATACCCATATGAACATAAAGGAATATTGAGAAACATGTCATTCAACTGACACATACTAAATAGTTTCTCAAACCTGTTCTTTCCTTTTTTTTCCCCACTACTACACAATCTAAATCTTCTCTTGTTTCTGTGACCCTCTTTTACCCCCTCTCCTTTTCCTCTTTCCATTAAAAAAAATATAAAAGTCGTAGGGGCTCCCGATAACAAAAGAGGCCTCCCCTTTTTCGTCCTTTCTCACATTGAACTCTAGGCGTTACGACCCAACTCACACTAAACAAAAAAAATTAAAGCATAATACCATCAATTTAAATAACCAAATTCCAATTAATTCATTTAGTTCATCATAATATACTCAATTACTCAAAACATTTCATCATCAATTTAACAAATATTTCATACTAAAATCATCAATACCCATTTAAACATAAAGGAATAGCAAGAAACATGTCATTCAACTGACACACACTAAATAGCTACCCATTCTTTTTTTCGCATTTTCCCCCCACTGCTACACAATCTAGATTCGCAGGGGCTCCGTGAACAAAAGAGGCCTCCCCTTTTTCAGCCTTTCTCACATTCAACTATAGGCTTCACGACCCAACACAAACTAAAAAAAAACATAACACCATCAATTTAAATAACCAAATTCCAATTAATTCATTTCAAAAGTTCTAGTTCATCATAATATACTCACTTACCCAAAACAATTCAACATCAATTTAACAAATATTTCATACTCAAATCATCAATACCCATATGAACATAAAGGAATAGTGAGAAACATGTTATTCAACTGACACATACTAAATAGCTTCCAATACATGTTTTCGCCTTTTCTGCCCACTACTACACAATCTAGAGCTTCTCTTGTCTCTGCAACCCTCTTTCTTCCCCCTATCATTTTCCTCTTTCCATTAAAAAAATATATAAGTCGTAGGGGTTCCTATGACAAAAGAGGTCTCCACTTTTTCGGCCTTTCTCACATTTAACTCTAGGCTTCACGGCCCAACTCAAATAAAAAAAAAACTAAGGCATAACACCATCAATTTAAATAACCAAATTCCAATAAATTCATTTCAAAAGTTTTAGTTCATCATAATATACTCAATTACCCAAAACAATTCAACATCAATTTAACAAATATTCCATACTCAAATCATCAATACCCATATGAACATAAAGGAGTAGCGAGAAACATGTCATTCAATTGACACAACTAAATAACTTCCCATATATGTTTTCGTCTTTTCCCCCACACTGTTACACAATCTAGAGCTTCTCTTGTATCTGTGACCCTCACGTTCCCCTTCTCCCTTTGCTCTTTCCATTAAAAGAAATATATAAGAGTCGTAGGGGCTCCCGTGAACAAAAGAGGCATCCCCTTTTTCGGCCTTTCTCACATTTAACTATAGGCTTCACAGGCCAACTCAATCTAAACAAATAAATAAAGCATAACTGTTAGCGGATTGGCAAGTGTACCAAATCGTATTATCGTTCTTCCCATGAGACTCGAAAGGCCTTATCGTTCACGTGAATCAAAATAGTAAGACTTGTGGAGAAAAATCAATATTTGTGGTGGATGCAATGACAGAAAATAAATATGCAATGTGTGATTCAATTGACGAGGTTTAGGCAATGGATGAATGGAGTTGTTGGGGGTTTACAATTTCATCTAATCCTCTCTCTTTTATTTACTCCTCTTGTTTAAACGGCGTTATTATCTAATTGCATGCAAACTTTCTTAGCCTCCCCTTAACCCGATCCCTCGGCGAAAAGGGCCTATTACTAATTATCGGCTTGCTGTCCCTAGCCTCCCCTAGCAACTAGCAACGCATTACAAACAGAAGCAAATACAATTGGTCGTCCTACTCCCCTATCCCTAGGTGGTATTGCTTAACCAAGGAAAAATCTCACCAGTTCATGTCATTACTGTATGTCCCCGTATCAATAAAGTCAAAGGACAATTACCGAATGAGTTAAACGATAAAGGCATTAAGCACAGTATGAGAATCCAACAATTGATAATAAACGCATATGAAAACATATAATTCAAACAAGAGTTTCAATAAACGAGAGTATCAAAAGATTACATTGTTCCCCCAACAACAAAAAGGGTTTAGTTCACCATAGTCATGGTGAACCAAGATGAAAATAATGGAAGATATGGAAAGCAAACCCTAGAAAAGATGAAAAGGACCCTAAGCATCCAAGAGATCCTCTCCAAAGAGTGCAAAGTAGGTCTGGCCGCCCTCCTCTGTCAAAAGAATGAATTGGAATTCGTAACAGGGCTATTTATAGGTGAGAAGCGCAGCATAAAAATAGGCCCAAGCCCAGCTGACCACCACCCAGCGTCACACTTTGCCGCCCGGCGGTGGACCTTGAATCGCACAACCGCCCGGCGGTAGGGGTATACTGCCCGGCGGTTTCCCTCGTGCCGCAAAACCGCCCGGCGGCAGGGGTTTGCCGCCCGGCGCCCAAAACTGGTGTCTTCTCCTCCCGTTTGACCGCCCGGCGCCAGGGGTCTACCGCCGGGCGGTGCCTAGACTCTTCTTTTCTCTGATTTTCTTGCTTTTCCTAAGTCTATTATCTTCATCTTTATTCCCAATCTTCACTTCTGTCAATTTTGCTGCAAAACAAGCATAAAATCGCTAAAAACAGCTTTCGACCCTCGACTGACTCATTTATTGAGTTTTGTTTTATTTCAAGCTCATTCTAAGCAATAAAGGGCATAATTTAGTCCAAATTAGCATATGAAAATAACGGTTTTTTCAACCGTTATCAATAACATCATCAATTTAAATAACCAAATTCCAATTAATAAATTTCAAAAGTTCTAGTTCATCATAATAATCTCAATTTCCCAAAACAATTCAACATCAATTTAGCAAATATTTCATACTCAAATCATCAATACCCATATGAACATAAAGGAATAGCGAGAAACATCACATTCAATTGACGCATACTAAATAGCTTTCCATACTTTTTTTCGCCTTTTTCCCACATTGCAACACAATCTAGAGATTTTCTTGTATCTGTGACCCTCTCGTTCCCCATCTTCTTTTCCTCTTTCCATTAAAATAAATAAATAAGAGTCGCAGGGGCTCCCGTGAACAAAAGAGGCCGCCCTTTTTTCGGCCTTTCTCACATTAAACTATGGGCTTCACGGCCCCATTCAAACGAAACAAAAAAATAAAGCATAAAACCATCAATTTCAATAACCAAATTCCAATTAATTCATTTAAAAAGTTCTAGTTCATCATAATATACTCAACTACCCAAAACAATTCAAGATCAATTTAACAAATATTTCATACTCACATCATCACTACCCATATGAACATAATGGAATAGCGAGAAACATGTCATTCAACTGACCCATACTAAATAACTTCCCATACATGTTTTCACCATTTCCCCACACTGTTACACAGTCTAGAACTTCTCTTGTATCTGTGACCCCCTCGTTCCCTTCTCTTTTTCCTCTTTCCAGTTAAAAGAAATAAATAAGAGTCGTAGGGGCTCCCGTGATCAAAAGCGGCCTGCCCTTTTTCGGCCTTTCTCACATTTAACTCTAGGCTTCACGGCCCAACTCAAACTAAACAAAAAAACAAAGCATAACATCATCAATTTAAATAACCAAATTCCAATTAATTCATTCAAAAAGTTCAAGTTCATCATAATATACTCAATTACCCAAAACAATTCAACCTCAATTTAAAGAATATTTCATACTCAAATCAGCAATACCCATATGAACATAAAGGAATACCGAGAAACATGTCATTCAACTGACACATACTAAATAGCTTCTCATACATGTTTTTGCCTTTCCCCCCACTACTACAAAATCTAAAGCTTCCCTTGTCTTTTTGACCCTCTTTTCCCCATCTCCTTTCCCTATTTCCATTAAAATAATAATAATATAAGAGTCGTAGGGGCTCCCGTTAACAAAAGAGGCCTCCCCTTTTTCGGCCTTTTTCACATTTAACTCTGGGCGTCACAACCAAACTCAAACTAAACAAAAAAAATAAAGCATAACGCCATCAATTTAAATAAACAAATTTTAATTAATTCATTTCAAAAGTTCTAGTTCATCATAATATACTCAATTACCCAAAACAATTCAACATCAATTTAACCAATATTTCATACTCAAATAATCAATACCCATATGAACATAAAGGAATAGCGAGAAACATGTCATTCAACTGACGTATACTAAATAGGTTCCCATCCTTTTTTTTGTCTTTTCCCCACACTGCTACACAATCTAGAGCTTCTCTTGAATCTGTGACCCTCTCGTTCCCCTTCTTCTTTTCCTCTTTCCATTAAAAGAAATAAGTAAGAGTCGCAGGGGCTCCTATGAACAAAAGAGGCCTCCCCTTTTGGCCTTTCACACATTTAACTCTAGACTTCACGGCACAACTCAAACGAAGTAAAAAAATAAGGCATAACACCATTGATTTAAATAACCAAATTTGAAATAATTCATTTAAAGAGTAATATACTCAATTACCGAAAACAATTCAACATCAATTTAACAAATATTTCATACTCAAATCATCACTACCCATATGAAGATAAAGGAATAGCGAGAAACATGTCATTCAACTGACACAGGCTAAATAACTTCCCATACATGTTTTTACCTTTTCCGCACACTTCTACACAATCTAGAGCTTCTCTTGTATCCGTGACCGTCTGGTTCCCCTTCTCCTTTTCCTCTATCCATTAAAAAAATAATAATATAAGAGTCGTAGGGGCTCCCGTGAGCAAATGCGACATCCCCTTTTTCGGCCTTTTTCACATTTAACTCTAGGCTTCACGGCCCAACTCAAACTAAACAAAAAAAATAAAGCATAACGCCATCAATTTAAATAAACAAATTTTAATTAATTCATTTCAAAAGTTCTTGTTCATCATAATATACTCAATTACCCAAAACAATTCAACATCAATTTAACCAATATTTCATACTCAAATAATCAATACCCATATAAACATAAAGGAATAGCGAGAAACATGTCATTCAACTGACGTATACTAAATAGGTTCCCATCCTTTTTTTTGTCTTTTCCCCACACTGCTACACAATCTAGAGCTTCTCTTGAATCTGTGACCCTCTCGTTCCCCTTCTTCTTTTCCTCTTTCCATTAAAAGAAATAAGTAAGAGTCGCAGGGGCTCCTATGAACAAAAGAGGCCTCCCCTTTTGGCCTTTCACACATTTAACTCTAGACTTCACGGCACAACTCAAACGAAGTAAAAAAATAAGGCATAACACCATTGATTTAAATAACCAAATTTGAAATAATTCATTTAAAGAGTTCTAGTTCATCATAATATACTCAATTACCGAAAATAATTCAACATCAATTTAACAAATATTTCATACTCAAATCATCACTACCCATATGAAGATAAAGGAATAGCGAGAAACATGTCATTCAACTGACACAAGCTAAATAACTTCCCATACATGTTTTTACCTTTTCCGCACACTTCTACACAATCTAGAGCTTCTCTTGTATCCGTGACCGTCTGGTTCCCCTTCTCCTTTTCCTCTATCCATTAAAAAAATAATAATATAAGAGTCGTAGGGGCTCCCGTGAGCAAAAGCGACATCCCCTTTTTCGGCCTTTCTCACATTTAACTCTAGGCTTCACGGCCCAACTCAAACTAAACAAAAGAAATAAAGCATAACATCATCAATTTAAATAACCAAATTCCAATTAATTCATTTAAAAAGTTCTAGTTCATCATAATATACTCAATTACCCAAAACAATTCAACATCAATTTAAAGAATATTTCATCCTCAAATCAGCAATACCCATATGAACATAAAGGACTAACGAGGAACATGTCATTCAACTGACACCTACTAAATAGCTTCTCATACCTGTTTTTGTCTTTCCCCCTACTACTACAAAATCTAAAGCTTGTCTTGTAACTATGACCCTCTTTTTCCCCATCTCCTTTTTCTCTTTCCATTAAAAAAATAACAATATAAGAGTCGTAGGGACTCCCGTTAACAAAAGAGGCCTCCCCTTTTTCGACTTTTCTCACCTTTAACTCTAGGTGTCACGACCCTACTCAAACTAAACAAAAAAAATAAAGCATAACACTATCAATTTAAATAACCAAATTTTAATTAATCCATTTCAAAAGTTCTAGTTCATCATAATATACTCAATTACCCAAAACAATTCAACATTAATTTAACCAATATTTCATACTCAAATCATCAATACCCATATGAACCAAAAGGAATAACGAGAAACATGTCATTCAACTGACGCATACTGCATAGCTTCCCATACTTTTTTTCGCCTTTTCCCCACACTGCTACACAATCTAGAGCTTCTCTTGTATTCGTGACCCTCTCGTTCCCCTCTTCTTTTCCTCTTTCCATTAAAAGAAATAAATAAGAGTCGGAAGGGCTCCCGTGAACAAAAAAGGCCTCCCATTTTTCGGCCTTTCTCACATTTAACCCTAGGCTTCACGACCCATCCCAAACGAAACAAAAAAATAAAGCATAGCACCATCAATTTAAATAACCAAATTCCAATTAATTCATTTAAAAAGTTCTAGTTCATCGTAATATACTCAATTACCCAAAACAATTCAACATCAATTTAAAAAATATTTCATACTCAAATCATCAATATCCATATGAACATAAAGGAATAGCAAGAAACATGTCATTCAACTGACATATACTAAATAGCTTCTCATACTTGTTTTTGCCTTTTCCCCCACTACTACAAAATCTAAAGCTTCTCTTGTAATTGTGACCCTCTTTTCGCCCTATCTCCTTTTCCTCTTTCCATTAAAAAAATAATAATATAAGAGTCGTAGGGGCTCCCGTTAACAAAAGAGGCCTTGCCTTTTTCGGCCTTTTTCTCATTTAACTCTAGGTGTCACGACCCAACTCAAACTAAACAAAAACAATAAAGCATAACACCATCAATTTAAATAACCAAATTTTAGTTAATTCATTTCAAAAGTTCTACTTCATCATAATATACTTAATTACCCAAAACAATTCAACATCAATTTAACCAATATTTCATGCTCAAATCATCAATAACCATATGAACATAAAGGAATAGCGAGAAACATGTCATTCAACTGACACATACTAAATAGCTTCCCATACTTTTTTTCGCCTTTTCCCCACAATGCTACACAATCTACAGCTTCTCTTGTATCCGTGACCCTCTCGTTCCCCCTCTTCTTTTCCTCTTTCCATTAAAAGAAATAAATAAGAGTCGCAGGGGCTCCCGTGAACAAAAGAGGCCTCCCCTTTTTCGGCCTTTCTCACATTTAACTATAGGCTTCACGACCCATCCGAAACGAAACAAAAAAATAAAGCATAGCACCCTCAAATTAAATAACCAAATTCCAATGAATTCATTTAAAAAGTTCTAGTTCATCATAACATACTCAATTACCCAAATCAATTCAACATCAATTTAAAAATATTTCATATTCAAATCATCAATATCCATATGAACATAAAGGAATAAAGAGAAACATGTCATTCAACTAACACATACTAAATAGCTTCCCATACCTGTTTTTTCCTTTTCCCTACTACTACACAATCTAATGCTTCTCTTATATCTGTGACCCTCTTTTTCCCCCTCTACTTTTCCTCTTTCCATTAAAAAAAAATATAAGAGTCGTAGGGGCTGTTATTACTAAAAGAGGCCTCCCCTTTTTAGCCTTTCTCATATTTAACTATAGGCCTCATGATCCAACTCAAACTAAACAAAAACAATAAAGCATAACACCATCAATTTAAATAACCAAATTCCAATTAATTTATTTCAGAAGTTCTAGTTCATCATAATATACTCAATTACCCAAAACAATTCATCATCAATTTAATAAATATTTCATACTCAAATCATCAATACCCATATGAACATAAAGGAATAGCTAGAAACATGTCATTCAACTGATACATACTAAATAGCTTCCCATACTTTTTTCGCTTTTTCCCCCACTACTACATAATCTATAGCTTCTATTGTATTTGTGACCCTCTCTTTCTCCTTCTCCTCTTCCTCTTTCCATTAAAAAAAATATATATAAGAGTCATAGGGGCTCTCGTGAACAAAAGAGACCTCCCCTTTTTCGGACTTTCTTACATTTAAGTCTAGGTTTCACGGCCCAACTCAAACTAAACACAAAAAATAAAATAAAGGAGACTGTTGTGCATAAGAATCAACCAATGGTTCTTTCTGCCAACAATAAATTGAACACCCACACTTACCACTTTACCAAGTCTAATTTGCTTTTATCATATTCATCTTATTTCGATTTAAAATATTCTATATCGGCTATTTTCTTATTTTCACATTTCAAATTTTAACTTAACTAATTATTATTTTATTTTATTTTTCACAGAATCTTTACCCAGCCATACTAAACTATGAACAAATAAGCAATACGATATTTTCATTATTATTTATTATTATTATTATTATTATCATTATTTACTTTTGTTTTTATTTTTTTATCGACAAGATTCCTATATTAGTTATATATCTAATGACATTTATAACTAGGATCTTACAATAAGTGGGCTGTAGGAGTGGGTATAGTCGGTGAGGTAGAGTACAAGAGTGAGATGAACTCTTTCCACTATGGTATTATGGTACGGTAATGGTCATGATGTTGTTTATGACTAAGATAGTCATGATGGTGGTGTATCTATGATGATGATCATGGTACTTGAGATGCTCCAGATTATGTTATGTTGATATTGGTGTTACTATAATGGTTATAGTAAGTAGTTAGCATGAGAGTTAATGAGTGAATAGACCAAGGGTCCATGTGTGAGATGTTAGTAATGACATCAAGGGTAAAAGTTCAAGGATAGGGGATTGAGGATCGAGTAATTCATTATGATTGCATTATTTATGTTAGAGGATTAAGAATCTTATTGTTATTATTACTATGTATGGGGTGTTTGTAGAGCTGTCAAAATGGGTCACCTGGCCCGACCCGGTCTGGTACACCACAGGTTGGTCACTTAGTGAGCCAACCCAACCCGACTCATTTATTGGCGAGCCAGAAAAATTCGAACTCAGCCCGACTCACCACGGGTTGGTGGGTAAACGGGTTGGCTCACTGGCTCACTTAATTACAATTTCTTTAAATAAAAAATAACTTACAAACTTTCTATAATTCAAATATAAACAAATTTCACTCCCAAATTTCACTCCCAACACAGGTGTTTAATTAATTTTGAAAATAAAGAACTTAAATAATTTTTTCAAGTAAAAATAATAATAAATATTTTTTTATAAAAGTAAAATTAAATTTTAATAAAATAAAATTAGGTAGGTGGGTTGGTAGGCCAACCCGGCTCACCACAGGTTCAACCCGCATGAGTCAGGTTTAAATAAGCCAGGTTGAAATTTGACCCGCATAAAAAAAATATAATTTTTTCAAACCCAACCCGGCCCGAACCCGTGGTGGGCCGAGTTGGCTCACGAGTTGTGACTCATTTGACAGCTCTAGGTGTTTGATTATGGTTGATATAACTAGAAGGCATGTATCTTGTTGTGTGTTTGATTATGGTTGGTATAATTAGAAGATATGTATCTTGTTGTGTGTTTGATTATTGTTGATATAATTAGAATGTTTGTATCTTATTGTGTGATTGATTATGGTTGCTATAATCAAAAGATATGTATCTTGTTGTGTGTTTGATTATGGTTGATATAATCAGTATGTATATATGTATCTTGTTATTATGAATGTTTTATCAGTAGCTTACCCATACATGTTTGTGTTTGTGTGTTTGTGAATGAAATTATCGACGATGATCGTATAATGTGTTATACGTAAGCATATAATGTTATAGATGTTTTAGAGACGTGATTGACTTTGACTCGAGAAAGGATGAAGAATAATCTTGGGATTCATTTAAAGTTGTTTTGTTTTATAAGTTAAGACAATATAATTGGAGTGTTTCTTTCGTTATTTTATTACTCGAAATAATAATTGGATAAAGTTTTCTTTAAGTACGTTTTCGTCCTATGATAAATTTTGAATTTTTTACAGATTTTTAATTACCCGTAACATCTCAGAAATCGGATTGTTACAAATTACAAAAATATAAATTTATATAAAATTATAGAAGTGCTTTATATTATATAAAAGTATATAAATTATGTAAATTATACAATTTACATAAAATTATCAATTTTAAATAATTATGAAGTTATATAAATAAAAAAATTATATTATGAAATTTTAAAAAATTATATGAATTTATAAGTTATATAATTATAAAGTTATAAACTATATAATATAAAATTACAAATTATATATTATAAAATTATAAACTATATGCTTATAAAATTCATTATATATTATACAATGAATTTTATAATTTTCTATAGATTATTTGTAATAAATTTTATAAAATTCATATAAAAAATTATATACATGAATAAAATATAAGTTATATGATAAATTTGTATTACTCTAAAATAATAAAATTAAAAAAAAAACTTTAAAAAATAATAATTATGTGACTGTAAGAAGAAATAAAAAAGCTTACATTTTTAAATATTCATATCCACTTCTAAATTATTTAAATTTGTGATGAGTATTTAAATAAAGAGATTAGATGATTACTTGAGTAAAATAATTATGCAATGAATAATTTATTACCAAATAATAAAATTTTTATTTAATAGAAAATAAAATAATATAATTAAAATATCAGAAGTAATTATTTTATGAAAGAGTATATCTGATGAAATTTGAATTGAAAGAACTTTGAAAAAAGGAAAAGAAATTATCCCATAGAATTTTTTTACTCTATTCAACAGCCCAAAATTCCAAAAAATGGCTTGATTTGAAAAACTTGACCCACTTAAGGTTAGGAAACAAGTCAAAAATGACAACTCTTGCCATGTCACCCAGTTAATCTACGTGTCAAAATATGATTAGTTAATCCACGTAAACTCTCTCTTACATGCTCAAAACGTGCAACCCTGCTTCTCCTATTATTAGATATTTCACAAAGCTTGATTCTTCCTACTTCATAGAGTTCAATTTTTTTTCTTTTATTTTAATTTTTCTTTAAACCTCTCAATCGAATCCATATCTGTAATAAACTGGTAAATCTTCTCTCTATATTTTCTCTTCGATTTGTTTCCGAGAATTCTCAGATTAACAGATCTGTGCCATATTCTGGCTTTGTTCGATCAGGTTAATCTGGTTCTGTGAATGTTTGTTCATGATTTGTGGAATTTTCGTGTGCTTTGTACGAGAATGAAATTGTTATTATTCTGATCTCTGTCATTTTAGGGTTTGTTCTTGAATGCTTTTGACTCAACATATTGCTTGAAGGAGAGTGACGATGCCCGCATGATTTGATTGGTGTCTCATCTTGAATTTTTCTTCAATTTTTTGCTTTTGATGATTACTTGTGTTACATGATTTTTGCTGGTTGTCTAATTGTTTTGTCTCCTTTCTTTTAGTCAATGCATGTGCTAATTTTTTTGAATTTTTGTCAATATTCATTGGACTTTTAAGCAATTAATTTAATTAATAATATATAATTTTTTTCATACTTATTCTAGGGACAGATGACTTGTTTCTAGATATGATAATCTTCCATTATCTGAGCTTTGTGAGTGGAAAGTGATTTGTTTTCTTTTTTTCTTTTTTTTCCTTTTTTATATAATTTTTATGGTCACTATTTCTTTTATGGATGACTTGAATGTTCATAATCAAAATAATAAAGCCTAAGTTTGCAGTGTTTTAATAATTTTTCTCATCCACTTAACCTGGGTAGGACTCTTGTACATATAGGAACTACTCCATGCGTCATAGGTTTTGATGATCAGATTTCATGTGAAATTGTTGCAATCTTGCAGTTCCTGTTCCATCCAAACTCCATCCAGTGATAAAAAATGGAATAACTTCATTAATTAATTGTTGCATTGCTTGATTTTTGTCATTTTATATTAATTGCCATTTGGATGCAGAAGTGTTACAATTTCTGGTTTTCTCCCTTATGTTCTATGACTTTGTTGTGCAGGTTAGACTTGTGTAGTCTGACAAGATGGGAGGTGGATTTAGAGTTCTTCACCTAGTTAGACCGTTTCTCTCATTTCTTCCGGAAGTTCAGACTGCTGACAGGAAAGTGCCATTTAGAGAGAAGGTCATATATACTGTGATTGCTCTGTTCATCTTCCTTGTTTGCAGTCAGCTCCCTCTGTATGGAATTCACTCTACAACTGGAGCAGATCCATTCTATTGGATGCGTGTTATCCTTGCTTCAAACCGTGGAACTGTTATGGAGCTAGGAATAACCCCCATTGTGACTTCTGGGCTAGTAATGCAACTCTTGGCTGGGTCCAAGATAATAGAAGTTGACAACAATGTGCGGGAGGATCGTGCTCTCTTGTTAGTATCTTTCTGTGTAACTTATTTACTTTCTTGGCACGTGTAGTTTCCTTTTTTGGCTCTTACAATACCTATAATCTAGTTGGTTGTTTCTGTTGGTGTTAATTTTTCATGCAACCATTCATTTAATGACATATAGTTTATTATTTTGTGCACTGGGTTATGTCTTATGGCTGTCAGTTTTTATGAGCTTTTGCATGTTTTGTGAGGCTTTGCCCTGTCATATATGTTTCCTATTGACATAATTTCTGTTCATGTTCCAGAAATGGTGCCCAGAAGCTACTTGGCATCTTGATAGCTGTTGGTGAGGCAGTTGCATATGTTCTTTCTGGAATGTATGGTAGTGTGGGCCAACTTGGAGTGGGAAATGCAATCCTAATTATCCTCCAGCTCTGTTTTGCCGGTATTATTGTGATATGTTTAGATGAGCTCCTTCAGAAAGGGTATGGTTTGGGATCTGGAATTTCTCTATTCATTGCCACGAACATATGGTAAGTTTTATTATCTTTTATTATTAGTAATAATTTAAATAGTTTATAATCTGTGTCCAGCATTGATCGTGGGTCTCATAATAACAACTATTAGAAGTATGTGGTCTTTTATCAGAAAATTTATAAAGATTATCTCATTATGTTGCAGTGAAAACATCATATGGAAAGCATTTAGTCCCACCACCATTAATAGTGGACGGGGAGCTGAATTTGAGGGTGCTGTCATAGCTCTATTCCATTTGTTGATAACTAGAACGGATAAGGTTCGAGCCCTTCGAGAAGCATTTTACCGGCAAAACCTTCCCAATGTGACAAATCTGCTTGCTACTGTCTTGATCTTCCTAATTGTGATATACTTCCAAGGTTTCCGTGTGGTTTTGCCTGTGAGATCAAAGAATGCCCGTGGGCAGCAGGGTTCTTATCCAATCAAGCTATTTTATACCTCCAATATGCCCATTATTCTTCAGTCTGCCCTTGTGTCCAATCTCTACTTCATTTCTCAGGTAGTGAAGTTTAAGGATGCTAAATTGCTATCTGGAGTAAATTTTTGATACAGTTTTAACCAGATTTTATTGTATTTGTGCAGCTTCTACACAGAAAGTACAGTGGAAACTTCTTTGTTGATCTATTGGGCAAATGGAAGGAGTCTGAATATGGAGGTGGTCACTCTGTTCCTGTTGGGGGTATTGCATACTACATCACTGCACCTTCCAGGTAAGAGAAGTGCTGCTCACCTTATGGTTTATGGTTTATTATAATATAAAATTCTCTGCTACTTTGCTACGCCGACATGATCTAAAAGTTCAATTCAATCAACTAAATTTTACGACTGTTATTATTTGTTGCTCAATTTCCATTTTGGTACGCTTTTTGCAGCTTAGCTGACATGGCAGCAAATCCTTTCCATGCATTGTTCTACCTTGTGTTTATGTTGTCAGCATGTGCCTTGTTCTCTAAAACTTGGATTGAAGTCTCTGGTTCATCTGCTAGAGATGTTGCAAAGCAGCTGAAGGTACGTACAGATTAGCATGCATTTTGTTTTGTATTTGTATCTTCAGTTCTTCAATATAATAATGAGCCTGTTTTCTCATCATTATTTTGTTTTGTATCTGCATGTACTGGAAATATATTCTTAAAATACTTGAAGCAAAATAGATATGAATCATAGGATCAGATCAGCCAACACATTGTCTAATGTAGTATTTAGCCCCAACTTTTCTTTGGGCTTCTCTTTCTAAATGGAGAAATGTTCATGTAGTATTCCTTTTTTAATAACCATGGGCAAAAAAGTTGAGCTTCTATAAAAGCTAGTTAGAGAATCCTCTAATTCAAGAAGGGAAGCCCAAAGTACTTAGGCCAAACACTACCTAAAATATTCAATTTTTCTAGCTTCATTGGAACATTATTAGTAATGTGTTTTTAAGCTGGTAAGTCTGGGTCTTCAAGCACTCTATTTTAATGCTTGTTAAAATTTCTGTTGTCTCATAGTATCATGGTTTTGAATTTACAGGAGCAACAAATGGTAATGCCTGGACATCGGGAGTCAAACCTTCAGAAAGAACTGAACCGATACATTCCCACTGCTGCAGCATTTGGAGGCATATGTATTGGTGCCCTGACTGTGTTGGCTGATTTCATGGGGGCAATTGGTTCAGGGACTGGAATATTGCTTGCAGTGACAATCATCTATCAGTACTTCGAGACATTTGAGAAGGAGAAAGCTAGTGAGCTTGGCTTCTTTGGTTTCTAATTTCTGCTTTAGCATTTACTGTTGGTGATGCAATTCTCCTTCCCCACCTGCAGTTTTGCTGTGTATTGAGTACTGTTTGTAGGTTGTTTAACACAGTAAGGAAGAACCTTAGATTAGCTTTTATCTTTTCTCTACCGAGGAAGCCCGTAGTATATCACTGTAAACGTTTTTGGATTTTCTCTGAATACAACTCGCGTTAATTTAATTTGTCATAGTCTGATACCATGGGCTAAAAGTGGATCTTAATTTATTTATAGCTTAGCTCTAGAAATTACCTGTTATTTCATATTATTTTTCTTGACATCTGATGCATTAATTTTTTACAAGAATCTTTCTTTGGAAGTGCTAAGGTCGTGCTTTTTTAAAGATTATTACAACGTGGGCAGGTTGTAATAAATGGCATTGTTTTGTTGGGGAAACTAAAAATTCAAGCCATCATTTCATGGATCAAAGAAATAAAATAAGTATTTTTTTAGTTTCAATTATATGTGGACAAAATTTTTGCTCTCAAAATTACATTAAAAATATTTTTTGTTTAACGAGAGAAAACCATCCTTATATAATTTGTAATAAAAACATATAACAAAGATAAGTACACGTAGAACTATTATATAGAATTTTATAATAGGAATTCCTTTTATCATTTCCTTGTTACATTGTCTACTACTTCCTTATCGCCACTAACATTTTTTTAAAAAAAATTCAAACTTACGACAACAATTACATTCATCATCAATTTTTTAAGCTTATAACAACGATTGGATTAACGACAATTTTAGAACCTTCTTTAAAAGCCTTTTTTAACCGTTGTTAAAAGGCTTGTGTCCAGTAGTGTCTATTCAACCCTCCTTTCTAGAACCTACTATACGAACAATCTCCATCCTTGTTGCTTCATCATGAATAATCCATAGTTTCAGAGTCTTCAATGTATACAAAGGACTTAATTAGTTGGTTGGATAAAACATCATATAGTTAGATTCACCAAATTTATAACACATGTAGTTCATACATGTCATGGTAATATATTACTTTCACTAAAAAGAACTTATTTTTTCCTTGATTCCACACAATGTCCATGCACAAAATCTTATAAACAACTCTAATCTTCTTCATTTACATCCATATTTCCAATGTATTCAAAGGACTTAATTAATTGGTTGGATAAAACATCATATAGTTAGATTCATCAAATTTACAACACATAGTTCATACATGTCATGGTAATATATTTACTTTGACCAAAAATAACTTATTTTTTCCTTGATTCCACATTATGTCCACAAAATCTTATAAACAACTCCAATTTTCTTCATCTAAATTCACTACTAACATTAATTTTTACTTATGTATCATAGCCTTATGCTTTGAACATTATGAGCATGTCTTCCACATAGAAGAGAAGGTATGCTTGTAACAATTCATGATCTTATTAAGATAAACGACGACATTATAAGAACTTTGATTCTAAACAGAAAATACAATGAATTGATGGAACCTTTTATTTTCTTTATGATCATTTTTCCTTTCCTCGTTGTAAAATTTTTATCTGTATAACTATAACAAGTGAAAGAAGCTTATATTATTGATTCTTTTAAATTATTATTTATATTATACATGGACAAAGTTTCATCCAAAAAATTATTTATAAATATTTGACATTTAATATAACTAGGGAAAAACCACCTATATAATTTGTAATAAAAAATATAATGAAGAGAAATATATGAAGAAACATTTCACAGAATTTTACAATAAGATATTATTTTGTTTAAGTCCCTTGTCCTAGAGAAAATTCTAGGAAGAAGCCAGGCAACATAAGATAGAAAAGCATTAAAAACATTTTCTTAGGCTAACAAACTATAATTTTTGTAATATAAGGTGTGTGCCGAATTGAGGTTGAGCAGTTATGACTACAATTGGAGCATGAACATAGGAGGAAGATAGTTCAAACTTGAAGTTTTGCAGAATGAGAGACAAGGCCATTTTGGCTTCAAGCAAAGCAAAGTTTTGGCCAATGCATATTCGAGGACCCCATCCAAATGGGATAAATGAAACTTTACCATTTGTTGCTTTTGAGATTCCTTCTGAGAATCTTTCTGGTTTGAACTCTTTTGCATCACTTCCCCATAATTCAAAATCATGATGTACCAACACAACTGGAATAGTAGCTAGTGCTCCTGCTGGTAAAGTCATGTTTCCAACTTTAGCTTTCTTCCTTAGGATTCTTGTAATTGCAGTAACTGGTGGATATAATCTTAAAACCTCGTACAAAATCATTGTGACCTAGGACAATGCCACAAGAAAGTATAATTAACTAACATTAATAATATTCTTTCAAAAGCAAGAGATTTAGTTTGAAAAAAGATAGAAGTTTAACATAAAAGTATCAATTTGGCAACACTTTTTCTATGCATAATAAATTGACCAAAAAATTGAATGTGTGGTAGCAGGTAAGCTTGATTTAGTTTAACATGTTATCGGTGTAAAATATCTCTATTAATCAATAAATAATCCATCTTGAATTTTAATTCACCATTTTTAACATAAATTCTCTCCATCATGTTTTCTATCTACAAGGTTCAAAGATGTATAGTTTCTAGTTAAGTTCTATCGTTTTAACATAAAGTTTATAATTATTTTAAAATTATATTTTCAACCCAGTGATACTTTATAATGATTTAATCAAGCAAGATATATAAAATCTAATACTTACAACTTTAAGACGATTTAATCCATCATAATCAGGTTCTTTTGTGCCAAAAATTTCAATGACTTCTTCTCTTGCCAGTGTTTGCCATTTGGGAAATCTACTCAATAACACCATCGTCCAATTTAGTAACACCGATGTTGTTTCTTGTCCGGCAAAATAAAATAACTTACACTCCTTAATTACATCATTGGTGTTCATTCCAAAATCTTTCTTAAGTCCTTGATCTTCAATCTCTTTCTGATTGGATTCCAATAGTAGCCCTAATAGGTTATCATTGGAAGCTTCGCATGTTTTCATAATACCCTCTTGCTTTTGGATAATTCCACGAAGTACATTTCCAATTTCAAAGTCAATCTTCTTCATCCTCTTGTTTAATGTAGTTGGTAGAAACCTAATAGTTGGAAAAGGAATATGGTGATGTTAACTTGAATCTTCTTATGATTTATCTTTCTTATTCACCTCCTTTTTATGTTATTTATCCCTAGATGATTTCTATAAATTACAAGAAATTAGAACAAAACCTTGTGATCTTCATATATTCCTCCTAACTATATTACTAAGTAACATAATAATTGATTAATTGAAACATCTGAAATATAGGGTTGAAATATTGAAGTACAGCAATGTATGTGTATTTCTTTGTTGAATAAAAAGATGACAATACGAAATTGTAATTTAATAATATACCTCCACCCTGGAATGTAAATAGATCGAAAGACCTTGGATGTAAGTTTAGCTTGTTCTTTTAAGAGTTGAAATACTATTTTTCCTTCTTCATAGTTACTTCCAAAAGCTGTACGAGAAATCACATCAGCTGTCAAGTTGTTTAAGAATGGCCAAACATCTAACACACATGATCCTGTTTCGCACACTAACATCTTCCATTCCTTCATCATCTGGTTGCAACTATCATACATGGCCGGCAACACAAGCTGCAAAACATTTCGGACGTTACAAAGATGAAGGTATGGAGTGAAAAATATTCAATGGAACATTACTCCATGAAAATTAATATCATAGATTTCACAGATAATGTTAAAACAATTGTTGGGTTCATGAAGAAAGAGATTCACTGAAGAGATACAACATCAATGAGATATGAGTCCAAAGCATAAGAGATTGACATCATTCTTTATCCAAAACCTTAAGACTATGGGTTAATAGATTTTCAACCTTATATTTTCTCATTTTTATCTAATGTAGGATTTAAACTCACATTTGGAATTATAACAATCTTTCCTTTGAAGATGAGTCCCTTTCACATTGGGATTCACACTCCTCCTTCAACAGACGCATTTGAGTATCCTTTTTAAGGGCACACACTTAGTTGACTCTTTGTTAGGAAGACTTTCGATACATGAACCATTTTATTCATAAGTTAAACTTGACTCTGATACCACTTGTTGAGTTTATGAAGAAAGAGGTTCACTAGGAAGATACAACATTAATGAGATCTTGTTGGGAAAATCTCAAGATACACACTCAGATATTTTTCTAAAAATGAGTCTTACTTTTCATTGATAATTGAAGGACTTTAAAGAGCCATGATACTTACAATATTATGGAAATAAAAATAAAATCTGAAAATAAAATATCTAACTGACTTAAAATAAAATCTGTTTAACTTATCATACAATAATATTCTACCTATATAAACAGAAAATCATAACTACCATTTCCTATTTTATTTCTATCAAATCAAATCAAATATTACTGTACCCAAAATTAATAAAATAATAAATCTCTAAAATTGAAGTTTATCCCAACAAACTCCCCCATAAACTTAAATTCTTCCTTCCTTGCTTTTCATGTGCATCATCCCACACCGGGTTTGCTTCTTCTCTTCAGCTTCAGTTCATACAACCGGTTCTTCTTTGCTTTTACCTGGGTTGTTAGACGATCATGCTTATCCTTTAAGTACAATACTTGATTTTTCATAAAAATTGAATTACCTTTTTCAATTATCTGACTCATGCTTAAAATATTGCTCTTCAACCCTGGAACATAATAAACATCCTCAATATCTTCAACTTGTCCATTATTCTGAATTTGCCGAATTGTTCCACGTCCTTTCACGATCACCTTGGAGTCATCTCCAAAAGACACAAATTTTCCCTCCACCTTGGTGAGTTCATAAAAAAAGTTCTCGTTCCCACACATATGATTGCTTGCACCAGTATCTAGATACCATACTGAGTTGGTAGAAATCTCATCAGCTTCCATCTCTTCTTCATCTTCTTCCCTAGATGTTTTCTCTTCCTTTTCAGGAGCCGTCTTCCTCAGCTCCTCAAGCTCAACCCTCTGTTTATTCATAATTTCATTAGCTTCATACAAAAGCCTCCCTATCCGCTGAATCTCTTCATCCTTTTGTTTGAGTTCCTTTTCCACGTTTGTTGCATCTTTTACTAAGATCACTTCATCCACTATTGAGACAAAATTTTCCATGTCCACTGTATTCGAGCTCTTTGCCAGCAAGAGTTCTTCTGCATCTTCTTCTGCATCTTCAGTAACGAGATTCGTCTCCCCCTTTGTCTCGGTCTTGCAATCCTTTGCAAAATAATCAAACTTGTCACAGTTGTAGCACCTTTTTGCCCAACACTCGTTTTCATAGTGGTCGTACTTGCCACACCTAAAACACTCCGCCTTTAACTAATCTCCTCGCCCTTTTCCTTATCCTCGGTCATGCCAATTCTGCTGACTGGTTTGACCTTCATTGCCTCTACCACGTCCACCTCGTCCTCTGCCACCAGGACCTCGGCTCTGAGTAATCCAAGATTTATTCCAGTCAAACTGTACTTGTAGTAGTGCTTGATTGTCGGGTTCAACATGATCATCCTAACTCCTTCTCCTTTGTTCATGGGCTTCTAATGACCCAGCAAGTTCATCCACTGTGAAAATCGACAAATCTTTTGATTCTTCGATGACACACACGATACTTTCGAAATCTTTTGTAAGAGATCTCAAAATTTTTCCTATAACTCAGCTAGATGGCATTTTTCCCATAACTTAGAAAATCATAACTACCATTTCCTATTTTATCTCTATCAAATCAAATATTATTGTACCCAAAATTAATAAAATAATAAATCTCTAAATTTGAAGTTTATCCCAACACATCTGACCCAAAACAACATGAGGAATTGACATCAATGTCTATCCAAAACTTTAAAACTATGAGTTAATTTTACTTTCTCATTTCTAATGTAGAATTTAGACTCCCATTTGGAAATATAATAAGAATAAGAAATTTGTAGCAAGAAAATTAGAGAATAGATGATGAAAAAGAAAAGAAAAACCTTGAGCTTGACGAGATTAAATGCAGGGTTGATGATCTTTCTGTGCTTTGACCATTTGTCTCCCTCAAGATCTACAAGTCCTGTTATGAGGAACTTGCCAAGTGGATTAAGGTTTGGCTTTGGAAAGTCATTTATCATGTTCAGAACCTCTTTTATTGCTTCAGGATCCATAATATTCACTGTAATCTTAGGACCATACCAGAAAAACGAATTCTTACCTGCAAAAATCATCAAGTTATTTTCTAATTAACTTATTTAACCCTTAAAGGTATTATTAGAAGGCATACCAGAAACTTTGACCAATTGATTTTGAAATGGAACTAGGCGAGTTGCAACATCATCATCGATGTGTATGGGTTTAGAATGTGCTTGATGCAGCATCTTGGTTAATTCTTTTGTGTCTCCAAAGACAAGCTTGTATGAGTTTCCCTTTATGCCTTGTCTTCTGAGGAATCTCTCTGCCCTTTTCGGTTCCAACCACACCCAACTCAGTGCTTTCGTTAAGAATATGATAACAAATGCAACCAAAATTCCAACAGACATCATCGCTGCATCAAGTTCCATTTCCAATGTAAAAAATGTCTATAATTGCAACTTAAGTGTATGCATGTTTATATCTGAAACAGAGAAGAGCTCTCGACAACGTTATGCAGATGTACGGACAAGAACAACCTCCAAAATACTTAACAAACGCCAGACTATAAGCTGCTTAACCTCCAAAGACACGTATCGTTGAAATTTATGAAACAACGACCTCTGCTTTCTGTAAACTTTGTTTCTTTTCTTTTATAAATATTTGACGGACAGTTCCTGGTGTCGAAAAGACACGATGAAAATCTATTAACTTTTTAAAGAAGGTAAACTACCAATGTACTCATATCTAAAACTTAAACAGCTGTCCTGTTTTTTTTTTTCATTTCCCAGTCTTTTTTTTTTCTGTTTTTTTGTCATTAGTGATAAGTGTTGGTTTTTATGTCTTTTACCTTTTACTTGGTCAATTAATTATTATATCCTTCGATGTTATTTAAATGTAAGGATGAAATAAGAATTTTTTTTTGTCTTTTTACCAATGTAAAGATGATTGATTTTGTGCCGCAAACGATATTCATGATGGAACTCAAATACTCTCCCAAAATATCCATTGTGGGTTTTTTCATCATTTCGACCACACCCTCCGATTTTTCCCTCTTAAAAGGCAAAAACCAAAATACCATTCAAACCAATAACCCAAAACAAAAACACCATTTTGCTTTCCGATTGGTGAATTCAGTTAAACCTCATATCTCTCTTTTCTATTTATATTTGGGGTAGACCTCCCTTTTCATTTTATCCTCTTTGTTGGCGACTTCGAACTCCAACTCGAACGCATCAACATCTACTATAATGAAACCAAAGACTGAGCCAAAGGCCACCACCGAAGTAATGAAGTCATCAACTCCGTCATCAACGTCATTCTCAAGGAAGCTGAAAATTGCGATTGATTGCAAGGCAGCCACTTTTAATTTCCCCCTCCGCATATGATTTATTTTAAATTAAATTATTATAAAAAAAATATATCCATAATTAATTTTTTTATAAGTTTAATACATCTTTTGGTCTCTAGTATGAGAAGATGTGTTCAAAGTTGGTGTTTTTTGCTTCGGTCTTAAAATTCTAACGACTTAATATCCACCTTAATTAATAATAATAAATAACTTGTCCAATTACGTGACAACTATTCAAATGGACGTGATAATTGAATCCAAGCACACTTTTCTATAGAGTCGGAGCATATTTCATTTGAATGTCTCTTGTCTTTAACTAACCTCATCAACCCAACCAAAATATTATGGCTCCTGAAAATCTCCAACTTGAAGACACAACATAGGGTTTCTCCTCGCTTTTTGTTTTCGAGAGTGTTTTTGCAAGAAAGGAATTTTATATTGCAGCGTTTTAGGGTTTTCTTTTCTTGTGTTTTAGATCTTACAAATTTTAGGGATTTAATATTAGTGTTTTGAATCATGGTTGTTTTTTACATTTTGGGGTTCTTTTCCTTGCTTGCGAATTGGGTTTCCTTTTCTTGGGTTGATTTCGCGTTATAGGTTTTGGTGTTCATTATCTTGCAATTTGGGATTTCTCCTTACCTTGCTCTCGGTTTTTAATTGCTTTGTGATTCCAGTGTTCAATGTGTTTGGTGTGGTAGAATGGTGACTCCCCTTTATTTTTTGTATTATCTATGCGTGAATGGACAAATGAGAAAGGAAAAAAGAATGGAGATTTTGGATGATGACCGTGTGGCTTTCAAAAGTGTTATTATGTATGCGTTAAACTTGAAAAATGATGGTGCTGGAATGGTGTATTGATTGTGGGTTCGGGATGAAGAAAAGGGTAAAGGGTTGTTGTTTTTCTTTTTGTACAGGTGAGATGTGATAATGTTTGTGTTAAAAGAATGGAGGTTTATGGTGATGATGAAGGTGAAGAAAAGGTAGATGATGGGCATGGTGAAGGAGAAGGGAACTTCTTCACTTCCTCTACCCTGCAATTAGTCATGACACAACAAAAGTTTCACGAGCAGTAGCAAAACGGTACAACCACGATTTCATTTAATCCTATATTAAACCTTTTCTATGTCATTAATTTTTATTTTTAAAATTTACATCTCTATTGACCTCAATGTGCCACGTATTACAAAACTGGACACCTCATTCACCCACGAAGGCAATTGCATTGTTATGTTTTTAACGCGTAGATCAAAAGGACCAACTTGAACCGTTGTTTAACACATTGAACAAAGATATGACCACTTTAAACACATTATTCCAAATTAGGGACGAAAATGATGTAATAAACTTTTTTATATTATCAAACTCTTCATCTAAATATTATATTAATATAAATCCATAATTAACACTTGAATATAATTATATAATTATATTACTTATTTAAATATAATAATAACTATATTAATTTTCTTAATACAACTTAAAAAAAACGACAATGGATATGCAGTTATATATTGTATAACAAAAGTCAAATTAGATATAGTGAAAATTATACATACTTCAAATTTGAATAGGGTATAAATCACTATGTTATTGAAATAAATCTCTAAGAATACGATCTTGTTTGTATTATAACTAATTCACCACACTCGTTGAAAATTTACACCAACAACTGAGACCAAACATGTATGTTTGCCCTATTTTTATATATAAAGAGTGTTGCTACCCAAAAGTCTCACATATGTCATATGTTTGTGTCCATATTACAATTCAAAATTAGATGGCTTATCAATTCATCATGAAAACCACATGACAGGTGTTGTACTTGCCACCTCAATTTTCCTATTATTGTTAAAAATGACCACTTTATTGATTATTATGCGCCATGCAAAATGTTGAGATAAGGGTAAAGCTTTAGTTTTCCAAAAAAGACATCATACCTAAAGCCTTCCTAATTTTAATTTTCTATATGTTGATTCACATTATAAACTTGTGTTTTTTCACCATTTTCCATATACACATCCATCTTCCTTGTCTTTATATAAAATACTCTCATCTATCTCTTTCACCCAGTTTGATTAACATAGCCTCTCTCACTCAAACCACTATCTTCTCCAAGGCACACATCAAAAGCCACGAGTCTTCATTTCAATATGTGAAATATCTTAGTGTATACCTTCTTTTAAAAATGTCTCTTTTAGAAATATTTCTTCCATTGACTTATCAATTCAAAACTTTTTTTTTCTAATTAAAATTGGAAGAGAGCTTTGAAAGAAGCTCTTAGGATTTGATATTGTATTAAAATGACATTTTACTGTCAAAACTATTGTCTATTAGTCTAATTGACTAATCCATTGTTATAATCAATTAAAACAACTGAGACTTAAAGTTATTTTAATCAATTAATAACCTGTTTTACTAGACTAAAAGAGTGACAAGTTTTGTTTTGAGTTTTAAGTGATTTTAATTGATTAATTTGGTACTTTAATTGACTAAAAATGTTTCTTAAACATTTTCCATTAAATTACGAATATTTTAATCGATCAAAGCACGATTTAATTTATTAAAGAACATCCTTAAATCCGAAAGGACTTTGTATCACTTTAAGAATCTTTCTGGCTTAACAATTGATCCAACAATACAAATCAAGTTTACAACAAAAAGATCTTTACTTTACAAAAGTTTTTCTTCACCAATCTTTGACTTCACATCACTATCTCTTTTTCTTCATCATGAACAATCCATATATCCAAAGTCTTCAATGTACAAACGTATAATACATGTATATGGAACAGGTTTTATCCCCAAAAACTAAATTAATTATAAATATTGAAGTTTAATATAATTAAGGAAAAACCATCCTATATAATTTGTTACATAAAAAGGACAAATGTTTTATTGAATCTTGCAATAAGTTTTTGTTTTCTGCAAGTCATATGTCCTAGATAAAATTATAGCAAGAAGTCATACAACATAAGATAGAAAAGCATTAAAAACATTTTCTTAGGATAACAAACTATAATTTTTGTAATATAAGGTGTGTGCCGAATTGAGGTTGAGCAGTTATGACTGTAATTGGAGCATGAACATATGAGGAAGATAGTTCAAACTTGAAGTTTTGCAGAATGAGAGACAAAGCCATTTTGGCTTCAAGCAAAGCAAAGTTTTGGCCAATGCATATTCGAGGACCCCATCCAAATGGGATAAATGATACTTTACCATTTGTTGCTTTTGAGATTCCTTCTGAGAATCTTTCTGGTTTGAACTCTTTTGCATCGCTTCCCCATAATTCAAAATCATGATGTACCAACACAATTGGAATAGAAGCTACTGCTCCTGTTGGTAAAGTCATATCTCCAACTGTAGTTTCTTTCCTTATGACTCTTGTAATAGCAGTAGCAGGTGGATATAATCTTAAAACCTCATACAAAATCATTGTGACCTATGACAATGCCAAAAGAAACTATTATGACTTAACATTAATAACATTCTTTCAAAAGCAAGACATTTAGTTTTAAAAGTTTAAAAACATAGTATCGATGTCTCAACTTTTTCAGTGGATAATAAATTAAACAAAAAGTTGAATGTGTTGTAGTAGGTAAATGATGAATTTTTCAAGAGAGGATTATTGATGAGATACTACACCAATTAAACATAAGCTCAACTTACACATAAAGTGTTGATACTTTCTTCAATCTAAAATATTAAGAATATAAGTTTATGAATTTTCATCTTTGTATGATGTTAAGTTTTCTCACGTTTACTTAATGTTAGACTTAGACTCACATTTTCATTTTTCAACAATCTTATTGTCAAATGTAAGTCCTTTCACATTAACACTTGTCTCTCGAGCAAGTATCTTTACTTATTCTGTTGTTTATTATAATGGGACACGTTTATCTGACCCTAATTATGTCAAGAAGACTTTCATTACAGGGACTCGTTTGAGCTGACCATCAAGACGAACCTTCAGCTCTAATATCACTAATAGGTTTTTCAATGAATGATTATACTGAAGAGATATATATAACACCAATAAGATATAAGTTCAATCTATACATAAGAGATTAATAACACCTTCAACCCAAAATCTTAAGACATTGAGTTTTTGAGTCTTCATTCTTATAGTAATTAGCTTTGTCACTTATACTTAATATGAGATTTAGATTCATACTTAAATTTCTTAACTAGAAACATCAATTAGTTAAATTGAAATGAAAATGATAATAAACATTAAGATATGAAAGCTTTTATTAATGAGATGAAGTTTCGTCAATAAATAATCTATCGAGAATTTTAATGGACCATTTTTAGTAGAAAATTCTCTCAACTATGTTTTTCATATCTATAAGTTCAAATTGAAAACATGTATACTCAACAATATCTAGTTTTAGACATCCATGAATGTTGTATGCAGGAATATTATTTAGGTTTTGATGATAAAACTATATGTAGTATAGATTGGTGCAAGAATATTACTAAAGAAACTGAATACTAGACTTTTTTTATTGGTATAAAAAATATAAATGAGTTAGTCCAAAATATTCTTTTATAAATACAGTTTATTCTTTAGTTGATAAAAAAATAACATTGTATTCAAGTTAAGCTATATCATTTTAACATAAAGTTTATAATTATTCTAAAATTATATTTTTAACTCAGTCATAAAAATGATTTCAACATAAAAACTGATACTTACAACTTTAAGACGATTTAATCCATCATAGTCAGGTTCTTTTGTGCCAAAAATTTCAATGACTTCTTCTCTTGCCAGTGTTTGCCATTTGGGAAATCTACTCAATAACACCATCGTCCAATTTAGTAACACCGATGTTGTTTCTTGTCCGGCAAAGTAAAATAACTTACACTCCTTAATTACATCATTGGTGTTCATTCCAACATCTTTCTTAAGTAATCCAACTTCAATCTCGTTTTGATTGGATTCCAATAGTAACCCTAATAGGTTATCACTGGAAGCTTTGCATGTTTTCATAATACCCTCTTGCTTTTGGATAATTCCACGAAGTACATTTCCAATTTCATAGTCAATCTTCTTCATCCTCTTGTTCAATTTCGTTGGTACAAACCTAACAATGGAAAAGGGAATGATGATGTTAACTTCGAATCTTCTTTTGATTTAGCTTACACTTTGACATCCCAGTGTCATGCTTACAACAACCATTTGTCTTCACATACAAAAATTTATTAATAAATAAAATAAGTAAAAAAAATATTAATAAACAAAATAAGTATGATAAAAAAAAAATATGCAAGAATAAAACAAATTTATGTACTAAAAAATTAAACAACTTTAAACATAGATAATTGGAACCATGTTAAATGATTTTTTTAAAACAAAAAATTTCAAAAATGTATAATTATTTAATTTCTTTTATTAAATACATATTTGTGTTAGCACCATCTTAATAATCACTAATTAAATTAAATATTAAAAATAAATAAAATAAGTGCTAATTTAATATATGTTAACTTTATTTATTTTTAAAATTTTATTTATTTAAGCTCACATCGATCAATCAAATGCTAACCATAGAAAAAACAAAAAAAAAATAAAGTTAATGTCGGTATAATAGATAAAAGTTATATATTTTGAGTTTTGTGTATGTTATTTATAGTGAATAATAATATATTTTTAATCTAAAGGTTAAACATTCATAAATTTTCTAACACTTTTGTATTTCATTCACATTCATCTTTTTCATTACATACAACTTCTTTATCTACATTTTTTCTTCATTCACATTCTTTCCATATTTTTCATTCGTATTCATCTTTAATCTATATTCTTTCATTTCATTCAGATTTATCCTCCTCATTTACACTCATTTCCTTAATTTATTGTAATTACTTACTATTTTTTTTATTTATATTATTTTAACATGAGAGTAACCCAAATTAAGCAAATATTAAAACTTAAACTTCATTAAATATCAACTAAGGTAAAATTAATCTTATTTATTTTTAATATTTATTTAGGTAAATAATTGTCTCTTCTAAATATTAAGAAACATGGAATATTTTTAATTCAATATTTAAGAAATAAGTCAGAAAAAAAAATTATAAAATAAACCCAAAACCGAGAATAAAATTGGACACTAAATGCTCTAATTTGAAAATTTAGTTTAAATACTTGTCTCCTTTAAATATTAAGAAACATGAAATATTTTTAATTCAATATCTAAGAAATAAGAAACAATAACTGAAAACAAAATTATAAAATAAATCCAAAACCGAGAACAAAACTGGACACTAAATGCTCTAATTTGAAAACCTAAAACCACATTATATCAAGATATTTTTAATTTGAAACTAAATTGAGTTCAATGAAATAGGAATCATCATATTACTTCTCAATCCTCTTTTGCAAAGAGAGGCTTATAGTTTAGAAAATCCAAATGAATTTTCAAACAGTTTTAGTTTTGCATGAAACCTTAATTATTTGTTGAATAAAAAGGTGATAATACGAAAGTGTAATTTAATAATATACCTCCACCCTGGAATATAAATAGATTGAAAGACCTTGGATGTAAGTTGAGCTTGTTCTTTTAGGAGTTGAAATACTATTTTTCCTTCTTCATAGTTACTTCCGAAAGCTGTACGAGAAATCACATCAGCTGTCAAGTTGTTTAAGAATGGCCAGACATCTAACACACATGATCCTGTTTCGCACACTAACATCTTCCATTCCTTCATCATCTGGTTGCAACTATCATACATGGCAGGCAACACAAGCTGCAAAACATTTCAGACATTATAAAAAGATGAAGATATCGAGTGAAAACTATTCTATGGAACATTACTCCATGAAAATTAATATCATAGATTTCACTGATAATGTTAAAACAATTACATTAAGCTGACTATTAATTTGAATTAAAAGTCATTTTGGTGTAAGACGACATTCAATTGAGTAATATGTATGATAACGGTTAAAATACCGTTATTTTTATACTTAATTTTAATACTAAACAAACCCTTTATGATTTAGAAACTAACTTGAAATCATGCATTTTGCTTAAGTTAGAGAATAAGAGAGTTGAAGGCAGTATTATTGGTATTATGCTTGGTTTTCCTTGTTTTGACAGGAATTAACATGAATTGGATGAAAGAAGCTAAAGTAGTAAGGAGTTGGACTCAAGAGAAGAAGGAAAAGTGCTTAAAAGAGGAATCCCAGATGGCGCTGAGCGCCAATTCCACCGCTGAGCGCCAGCCTCATTGTGGAGTTCTCTGGACGACGTTTAAGCGCCAACGCTGAGGGGAAAAACAAGTGGTGCAGCCACCGCTTACCGACACTTTTACCGCTGAGCGCCACCCTCTTCAATGAGTTCACTGCCAATCACCTGAGCGTTAATGCTGAGCAATATTTCTGAGTGTCACGCCTACCGCTAAGCGGCAATTCCAACATTGAGTGTCAGTCTCGTGGGTCTGGCCCAATTTCTACTATTTTTTATGAATTATATATTGATTTGCACAACCCAGAGAGGGTATCTTTTGACAGAAAGAGGTGCAAAAACACTCTTTTCACCCATCGAAGGCGAATTTTGGATGCGGAAGTTCCAATCTACAACTTTTAGGGTTTTATTTTTCATTCTTTTCATTTTTTTCATCTAGTTTCACCATGTCTATGGTGAACTAAACCTCCATTGTTGTTGGGGAAACGATGTAATCCTTTGAAACTCTCATGTATTTAATTGATCTTGATTATATATGTTTTACTTCATTAATTGTTAGGTTTTTCCTCTATACTCTATACATGCTTTGTTTGACTCATTCAATTGCATGATCATTGATTTTTCCGATATGGACACATATGGGGAAATCTAGACTTGGGGAAAATCTCTCAAGAGTAATATTACCTAGACATAGGGATAGGAGTACTGATTGCCTTTAAGCTTCTGTGCGAATGTAATGCATGACTAATTGCTAGGGAGATAAGACATTGTAAACTAATAATTAGGAGTAGACTCTCTTCACCGGGACATCGAGTTTAGGGTAAACTAGAAAGTGGCATTAACATTAATGAAGAAGTCGAATCCGTAAATACATGATAATGGATAGGATAAGTCGGAAACCTCAACAACAACATCATTCCATAATTTTATCAACCATTCACGTGCGTATTCTTTGGTCAATTGATCACAACTTGCATTCATGTTTATTTTCGGTCTTGCATTATAAACACTGATTTTCATTTCTCAAGTCTTAAATAATCAACAAATCACATGACTATCTAGGCCAATGAATCTCTAGGGAAAACAATACATGGTCTTACCAGTGAAGGAGACATTAGAATTGAAAGAAATAGTAACAAAGAGCACTCATAAAACACAATTATAGGCTTCAAAGTTGAACTCGATCAGATTTTAGGAGTTCGACCATAGTGATGTACTCAGTCGACTGACTTTAAGCTTGGTAGAGTTGATGTTAAGCTCGATAGGAAAGATGTTGTGTTTAATTGGACTACACTGAGCTCGATGAAACTTTATGGAAGTACGAACAAACTGGTACAAGTTTGTTCAACCTCCATAAAGTCTGACCGAGCTTAGTGAAATTGAACCAAGCTTTGCCGAGCTTAACATCAACTCAATTAAGCTTAAAATCACATTGGCCAAGTTTAACATCACCTCGACTGAGCTTTTAAAATTTGGTTGAGTTCGTCTTTTTAGCATGGAATTGTGTTGTTCGAGCTCTATCTGTTACTATTTATTTCAATTTTGGTTTTGACGTTTGACATTAATATAGTATTGTTTCATTCTCAAATTGAAAGTCGTCTTGTACAAAAATAAATTTTAATTCAAATTAGCTTAATGTAATGGATTATGTAAGGACATTGTAATCGATTACATCACATTAAAGTTGTTGGAGAGACTAACAACTTTCATTTTTCAATGGTTTTAGAACAAAAGATGTGTGAGGGACACACAACTTTTTCACTTAGAATGACTTGTCTATTTTCATTTATTTATTTTTTAAATTTGTCTATTTCTATAATTTATGTATGAAATTTGCCGACATCAATAAAAAAACCTTATATTTAGTTATTAGATTCTCCATATTGAAAGGATTCTCATATTGAAGGAAGACATTTTGCACTATCTTAACATTACATTGCATTATAGTACCAATTTGGTAAAAGTTTAAAATAGGGTTTTAGACATTAAGTTATGATTGATTAAAAGTCTAGTATGGACAACAAATAATGTCATACAATATATAAGTATATATATATATATATATATATACTTCATATTAAAAATGAGTATTGCAAAATTAAATTAGACTTAAAAAGTTATTTTTGTAAATGAAAACTAAAAAGAAAATAATATTTAATGAAAGTTTTTTTTTGTGGAAATTATAAAAAATTTCTACAAACTAACCTAATTTAAGATGATTTTAGTGAATTATCTCTTTGCTAATGAAAGTTTTAATGGACTTTTGAAAAGGTTTATATCTACATAAAAACTTACAAAATATATATTTTTTTTCTTTCCCTGAGTATTTTTCAGTTCTCTCCGAGGTTTTACCTTCAGTAAAACTTCCCCCAAATCTATATTTTTTACTTTCTCCCAGATCAAAATCCTAAACACTCGTTCATTGCAGCCATGACCCTCTCTGCTGCCACGCCTTCACAACGAGGCGAGTCTGGCCAATGCCACCCTTCTAATCCTTTTCCCCTTCTCCGCCCATCCGGATTCTTCGAACTCCTCACCGATGACGGAGTTTAGGTTTTCTAAGTCATCCACTCATGAACCACGATTGTCCTCCTTGTCGTAGTGAATGCATCGCTAAGACGATAACAGTGATAGCGAGGAATAGAAGCTAATCGAGAATACAGAGAAGGAGTGCATGGATTGCAATTTTTCGTGAATGGGATCAGAATGGGTCGCCGGGACACGGTAGCGCTGTTCTTTCTGGTGAGTTTCCTCTCTGTCGCTTATGGATTTGTGGGTGTTGGGTGTTGCCTTCATTTCGTTTTGAATTATTGTTGGAAAGGTTTAACTCTGTTATTTGGATGGTTCGAGCTTATGTCGGAAGATTCTTTCTTAGTATTATTAGTATATATTATCTGCTTAAGAGAGTATTAGTTCTTCCTTGTAATTTAGTGTTCGTTTTTGCGAGTGGGTTGTCGTTGGAGTTCAATGTGGGAAAGGTGAATTGTCTGCATTTTGGTGTGTGTTTTTTATTGTGTTTCGAGTTTGCATTTGGTGTGCCGTTGGTGTTTGGATTTGGGAAGTGGGGGGCAATTGGTTTTTTGTTGTAGGATTGATGGTGCCCTTAACCTTCATAACTTGTTACAACATTTTGACTAGGTGTGTTTCTTTTGTGGAATCTATGGGAAAGGAATGCACTGTTGTTCATGCTTGTGTTTGATTTCCCTTTGTAATCAAATTTGTTAAATTTTTAAAGCACACCCTTTAGAAGCTTAATCAATTATATAATTGAATTAGTTGCTTACATGTGATTGTAGGTGGAATTGGTCGGTAAATGGGTTGCATTGTATGGTACTGATATGATATTGTCATAAATTTGTGTTGTATAGAGAATCTCAACTTTGCAGGTTCGGAAATGGATAATGAATCCACTACTCATCTTGTTTATCATGCCTACAATCTCACAAAACTTCATATGTATGTGTACATAATGCATACCTTTCTTTTCAACCATTCAATGAAAATTATTTGTGCTATTTTAGTTTCCAGAGGAAACTAGTAATTATTTCTACTATCTTCTCTATCTTTGTTGTTACTGTTGTATCGTTGCTTGAGAAATGTGAATATAGTTAATCAGGTACAATGGTTCAGAGAAAATATAGTTTAAGAATACATTAATGATGTCAACCTGTAATTAATTTAAGCAAGAGATTCAGTGGTATAGCAGTTATACTTTTCACTGCCTCATGTATAAAGAGAAGAGAGGTTCTTAGCAGTACCACTCTTTCTAGTCATCTATATTGATAGAATTATTGACTTCGGCTTTGTTAGTCTAAGAGCATCTAATTCACATAGAAAAGTAAATGGTGGTTTAAGAATGTGATACACACCAGTGTGCAGGCATTCTATTTCAAAATGGTTTAAGAAGAGTGGTCTAGGGGTTTTCCTGCAGCCTTTAATACTGTCCTAGTTAACATTAGGATAGTCTAACGTGGTGATTAGCACTAAAGATGATCCAATGTAATTAGTCTTCCATAGTGATTTCTGCAGCGATGAATTATCAAGTTTAGCATTAGTATGGTCCATCTGAAGTGAGTATTTTTAGTGGCTATCTCCTATATTTTGGCATACTTAGAAAATGGTGCATACAAGATTGTTAAACTCGAGAGTTTACGTAAACTCGAGAGTTTACGTAAACTCGTGAGAGTCCACTAAACTCGACTCTTAGATTCGACTCGTAAACTCGTAAGAGTTTACTTTACATGAAAAAAATATAAATAACATCTAATTCAAATAAGATAATAAAATTATTTAATTCAAATACAAAATTTAATAGAAATATTGTTGAAAAAATAAAAGGAATGGTGCATATTTGGCTATATATCCATGAGGATCTCCACTCCAAACATTCTCCAGATTTGGCTATATATCCATGAGGATGGTTACATAGATTCTTAGATTCCAAAGACTATAGAAATGAAATAAGAACATCACGAATGGGAATCATCAACCAAAGATTAAAAGCAATGAGAGTCTACAAACAATGACTTGTTGGACATATTGTTGAAATCAAATTATTTGGAATTTTAAACAAGTAGTGGTGGAGGAATGAGTTTAAGGGAAGTAGTTGATGAAGTGAAGCTTTTTACTTGCCAGGGCAGGAAGCAAATGCAGAGCTATTGGTCTAATGTTAAACTTTTATCTCTGCTATATATTTTGTTTAGGTCATTAACATTAGCTTATATGTTTTTAACTGGTTTGGTAGTTTTCGACTGTTGAAAATCCTACATCGACTAGAGATAAGGTCAATTCATAGTATATAAGTGGGTGCAAACCTCACCTTACAAGTCGGTTTTGTGTGGTTGAGTTAGACTTAAAGTCCACTTCTAATATGGTATTAGAGTCATCGTTAAAGCTTATCCTAGCGATATTTGTTTGTTGTTGGGCATATTGTTCCACCTGCTATCGGACCACCCATTAATGTCTAGTTCCACGTTCGAGATGTATATACCTCGGCGCGAGGGGGGTGTGTTGGAAGTCCCACATCGACTAGAGATAAGGTCAATTCATAGTATATAAGTGGGTGCAAACCTCATCTTATAAGCCGGTTTTGTGGAGTTGAGTTAGGTTTAAAAGTCTACTTCTAATATCGACCATGCTAGATCTTTTTAGATTTTTTTGGTTAATCTGCAATTTTATTTAATTTGTGGAGGGTAAAAACCTCCGCAAAATGGAAAATAAACCTCCACTAAATATAAGTTTTTTTGTAGTGTGGTATCATAGGCATGGTTTAAAGTTTATCCTAGAAAAAGTTTATTGTATGTTGGGTGTATTGTTTTATCCATTATCGAACTATTCATTAATGTCTAATTTCATACAATAGGTGAGAGTATGTTGGAAGTTTCAAATGACTATATATAAGGTCAAATCATAATATAATGTATATCTTATGAGTTGATTTTGTAAGGTTGAATTAGAGTTAAAGTATATCTCGTAACAATTATTTTAATGAGTTGTGAATAATATTGAATGCACTTGAACCTTTTAATTTAGGTTTTATCAATCTTTATTAGAATTGTATTCTGCCCGCAAATCTTAAACTGCAGAGAATAGATTACTCCAGGAAGATTAATAGCACAGACTTCACAGATCATGAAACGAATGAGAAATTTTTAGCAACAAAGTTCAAGAATCGATGTTGAGAAAGAAAAGAAAAACCTTGAGCTTAACGAGATTAAATGCAGGGTTGATGATCTTTCTGTGCTTTGACCATTTGTCTCCCTCAAGATCTACAAGTCCTGTTATCAGCAACTTGGCAAGTGGATTAAGGGTTGGCTTTGGAAAGTCATTTATCATGTTCAGAATCTCCTTTATTGCTTCAGGCTCCATAATATTCACTGCAATCTTAGGCCCATACCAGAAAAACGAATTCTTACTTGCAAAAATTATCAAGTTATTTTCTAAATAATCATCACAATAAATATATATTCAAGTTTAGGTAGAAAACACTGAAAAAGTGAGTTTTACTAATCATAATATAATTTAGGAGGTAAAAATTTGTCTAACCCTAAAAGTTATATACCCAAAGGTATTATTAGAAGGCATACCACTTTCTTTGACCAATTGATTTTGAAAGGGAACCAGGCGACATGCAACATCATCGTCGATTTGTATGGGTTTAGATTGTGCTTGATGCAGCATCATGCCCATTGCTTTCATGTCTCCGAAGAAAAACTTGTATGGGTTTCCCTTTATGCCTTGTCTTCTGAGGAATCTCTCTGCCCTTTTCGGTTCCAACCAAGCCCAACTCAGTGCTTTTGTTAAGAATATGATAACAAATGAAATCAAAATTCCAACACAAATCATCGTTGCCGCATCAACTTCCATTTCCGGTGTAAAGAGTGTCTATTGTTGAAAGTTCAATGTGTGCATATTTATATAAACTGAAACAGAGAAGAGTCTCTCGACAAGGTAACAAATGGCGTGTCATGTTTACGCACATGTAAGGACAAGAACAACCTCCAAATACTTCGTAAACGACATAGAAATATGCTTAAACACCAAAGACACGTATCGTTGAAATTTATGGGACAACGACCTCTGCTTTCTCTAAACTTTGTTTCTTTTTCTTTCATAAGTAGTTTAGAGAAATGTTTGACGGACAGTTCTTGGTGTAGATAAGACACGATGAAAATTATATACTTTATAACAGAAATCAAATTATATTGTATAATTTTTACTCATATGGAGTAAGATGGAAACTCGTGTAATAGGATCATCTATGTCATACAAGCCAAGTCGCGTTTAGATAAAAAAAAAAAGTTATAAGAAATGGTGAACTTTAGGCTTTGTTTATTTGGAGGAGATGATTTGGGGGAGAGTGAGTGGATGGATTTGAGGAAATTTGAAGGCAAAATTTTTTGTTTATTTGACTGGATTTGGAAGTAAGTGAGAGTGGATTTAGAAGTAAGTGAGAGTGAATTTGAAAGTAAAGTTTGTGAAAATTAGTGGGGAATTTGATTGATGTGATAGATAAAAAAAATTTGTGTAATTGATAAAAATTAAAGATTATCAAAATACCTTTAGTTATTAAAGTTATATAAAATAATAATTATTAATGTTATATTTAATTGTAAAATTGTTTATAAAAGAAATTAAATTAACATTAATTATTTAATTATTAAAATTTAAATTTAAGAGTCCATTTAATATTATCAAATTTTTTTATTTATTTAAAGATTAAATTAGAAGGTTTCTGAGTTGTTATTAATTTAATCATAAGGCAAAATCTTAATTAGTTTTTAAGATAATATTAAATGCTGTTAAAGAATAATAATCAATTACAGTAAAGAATAGTAATACTGCATTAATACATTAATATTGAAGAATAAAAGAAAGATTATAAAGAAAAGATAAAAGAAAGCTTCTTCTTTCTTTCACACATCTTTTTCTCTGGCTTATTTCTGTTTCATTTCTCCTATTTCTTACAAATTACAATCTTTTCGTCCATTTGCGGGTTAGAGATGAGTAAAGAGGAGATTTTGAAGATACAGAGTCTCTTTCATCAATCAAGTCCTCACCTTTTTTATTTTTATCTGTTTATTTTCTTTTGCTTTTACTTTCTCATTTTAATAATTTCTCTTATTTACAATCAAATTTCTCTTTATTCTTTATTCTGTGTTGGTTTTTGAAATTGCTTGTACATGCAGAAATGTGTTAGTGACGTATGGTGAATCTCCTGCAGTTTCGTCGAACATGAAAAGAGTATTTATGCTTAAGCTTGAGTTAGAATTGTATAATATTTAAAAGGTAAATCAGATATTATACCCTCCAAATCTCTCCATTCTTGCGGGTGATGACATCCTGCAAATTGCATCATTTCCATCCTCGCAATTAGTCGCATTTCGGCTAAGTGAACATAAAAGTCATCACATTTCGTCGTTCACAAATACCTATGAGTGCTATTCGTCCAAGTGAACACAGCATTAGGGGGCTAGTGTGTCATGTCCTCAATTTTTTTGAAATATTTAAAATTTATATTTTGAAAATTTTTGAAAATTTTAAATTATACTTAATATATATTAAAAATTAGTGAAAATTAAATTAGATATCTTTTTAATTTCTTTATAAGGCATAACATTTAACATTAATAAATAATAAAGCATAAAAATCAAATATAATAAAAAATAAAAATATTATTAAAATATTTTTTTATTAAGATATTAAAATATATAATAACAATTATAAACAAGGTTGTTGTTATTATAGAATTGTTATTATAGAACAAGTTTATGAGAATCCTATAATTTAAAAAATCTCTCATACTCTTTAGTCTATAGTGACTATGCTCTTATGCAACTATGAATATTGGGGTGCTTACAGCAACAAAATCTTCTCAACCAAATAAAGATAATGTTGATGTTGAATGATGGAGAAATGAAGAGGCATAACGTACAACAGTTTATATGTCACTTGTGCGGATGAAATAAAGGAAGGATAAATAGTCAATAATTGACAAGGAAATAATATTTGGGAAGTTTTTTAAACTAATACAACATATATAGCGGTGAATCATAGTTGAAATATGCAAATCTCATATGATAGTTGGACTAATAGCAAGCAATATCCTAAAGAAACGAAATATGATTAAAATTGTTGTGTTGTTAAACTTTTTTTAAAGCCTTTTAAATTGATAGGGATGTAATGGAAAATATTGAGGTCTGGCTATTACATTATAAAACAAATAGGTATGATTGATGATTAAAATTTGTTGGAAATATTGAAAATATGTTCGTAACGATTTTTTTTTCGACGGATTGAAATCTGTTAATAATAGTACAATCGATAATATTTAATGATGAAATTTTTATTTATGAGTAATTATCAGAAAAAAATTTTGTCAGCAATTACTAAAGAAAAAAATTATTTCATGATTTTGTTCTATGTTTTGTTGATTAGTTTTTATGCTCTTTTAGTAATTATGTCTTGTACATTATGTTGTTGTCTGTTAGTGTTAGAAAACCTTTCTCATTTGAGGGCAATGTGCCTATTAAATATGGGGTGAGAGGGTATAGTATAATATAGGTTTAATTTTACATTTTTACTCTGTATATAGTTGTTTTGTCTTTGTTTCTAGTATAATAGTGTGGTAGATTTTTTTTTTCTGGAATAGGTATGTTTTAGTTTTATATCTGTTTTAGTTGTAGACGCTTTGATTGACTGTAAATATGTTATAGGTCGTGTAGATAGCCTCAATTCTTTGCTTTGTTTCAATTATTTTGTAGATAATTGCTTTGTTTTTAGGGGTAGCTTCCATTAATTTTAGGTTATGTTTCGTGTAGTTTTTAAAACCTTTTTTGTGAAAATCCTTTTTGCAATCTAAATAGCCTAGGTTAATTTTGCTGTTACTGAATTTCTCTGAAAGTTTGAGTTGCATGCTTAGTTTAGGACATCTAGCTTAATTAGGATGAGTTAAAGTAAGGTAGATGTGCTTAAAATTTTGAGAAACCAACTCTGGAGTCAACTTGGCAGATATTACCCAGTGAGTCTTGAGCCTTAATTCTTTGTAGTGTGTTTAAAACATCAATGCTGAAAACACGAGAGTTAACTGCAAACACTTAAATGTGAGGTCAAGTTGAGTCTAGTAGTTGGTTCTTTCAATTTGTTAGCATAAAGTTAAAGAGAAGAAATTTTGATGATGTCTCAAAGTCAAGTCTCAAGTGTTCTTATTGCAGGAAGATCTTTATGAAGACTTCTTTTTATATTAAAGTTTTTTTTTTTTAATTTAGTATATTGATGTATAGGATGTGATTTATCTTTGATTCTATGTATTTCTTGCCTTAGGTTGTGTTAAAATTAATTTTTAAATTAGAAAACCTCATTTTATAATCAAGATAATTGATTATCAAATTATAATAATCGATTATTAGTAATTAATTATGACTTGCCATAATTGATTATCATGAGCAATTATGAGAATTTTAAACAAGTTTTTTTACCATTATGCATTCATTAAATGCATAATCAATTACCTTAAGTGGATAATTGATTATCATAATTAATTAGTTGACAACTGATTTTTGGAGGTATCTTTGAGTGAGATATCTATAAATTACATTGGGACTCTCATCCTAAAATACGAAACATACAAAGTGTATTTTTCTAAATTCTTATCTGCAGTATGTGGTAATAAGTGTTCTAGGGTTTACTGAACTCTTGTGTCGTGGCTTTGAGAACTTGGTGTGTTGGCATAGGGCGAGAACTTTCACAAGGGATGTGATTAAGTGTTGTTGTTGTTGAGTTGAAAGCCTGTCATTCTTAGTGAAACATTCGAAGGAGGTGTTCATCCTTTATGAAGATTCAGAGGAGGTGTTCATCTCATGTGGGTAGAGCTGTCAAAATGGGTAACCCGGCTCGACCCGGCCCGGCCCACCACGGATTGGTCACTTAATGAGTCAACCCAACCCGGCTCATTTATTAGCGAGCCAGAAAAACTTGAACCCGGCCCGACCCACCACGGGTTGGTGGGTAAACGGGTTGGCTCACTAGCCCATTTAATTTTTTTTTAAATAAAAAAAATACAAACTTTCTGTAATTTAAATTTAAACAAACTTTCTGTCATTATCTTTGTTTGTTTGCTACAGAACAATCTTCAATCTCAACTGCACAAGCATGCACAAAGCACAATAATACTATATTATATGCAAAAGTAGGAAATGTGAAACCAACCTGAATGTAGTTTATCACATCAATTGTTGTAACCCTTGATCCTTGTTCTTGTTGTCTCCAAATTCACTAATAAATATTTTCCTAATATTAGAACAATTCCGACAATCAATAAAAAAAATATTAGTAAAAAAAAAGAGAACCAGTTCTCAACAACATCAACAAAAAATTAATAGTTTAATCTAACATAATTTTCCAAATTCAAAGATATCAAAAAGAGCTTGTTCAAATAATGTATATTCAAATTGTTTAAATAAAATTAAAAAAATCTGATAGAAGCATGACAGAACATGAAAAAATCATTCCATGTCTTCAAATCCCCCAGAACAAAAAACAAATTCGCAAATCCCTATTTTTGTCATTATAGGGTTTTTGAAAAAAAAAGAAAGAGAAGTGAGGAAACAAAAATGTGGAGAAAAGAGAAGAAAAAATGAAGGGTGTTTTACCTGCTCCTTGAAGAATTTCAGTTAAGTGAGGGTGAGAGCACCGTCAAATGAGAGCAAACACTTTGTGAGAGCATATGTTACTTTTTTGGTATACACACTGAGGTGAAGAGAGTATTTTACTTTTTAGGGTTTCATAAATAAAATAATAAATTAAAAAAATAAAATTAGGTAGGTGGGTTGGTGGGCCAACCCGGCTCACCACGGGTTCAACCCGCATGAGCCGGGTCTAAATGAGCCGGGTTGAAATCTGACCCGCATATAAGTGGGTTGTATTTTTCCAACCCAACCCGGCCCGAACCCGTGACGGGCCGGGTTGGCCCGCGGGTTGTGACCCATTTTGACAGCTCTACATGTGGGTCATAAGGGAAGTGGGTTTCATTTCTTGGGGGTAACAAGAGAGGTGTTTTAACCTTAAACTATTTTATTGTCTTTGTGATTGTAAAAGTTTGTTGGTTTGTGCTAGTGAAGTGTTAATTCTCGGTTGAGATTAACAACGGTTAATCTGAACCAGTATAAAAATTAATTATGCAATTTTCTCTCTTCCTTACTCCTTTAATTTGTTTAATTTATTTTAAGGAAATTATTTTTATTGAGAAAATTATTAAAAGAACGATTTGCGATAAGAAACCAATTCACCCCCTCTTAATTTGTTGAACACGTTAACCATTCCGCTGCACCGCTCTGACACAATTTATTTTAGCAATTTCTAACATGCTTTGTTGTCTTGATTATGTTTTGTTAGCTTGAAATTTTCAGTACTTTCAATGATGCAATAAGGTTGATCTATGTGTTGTTTGGGTTGTGAAATGTTTCCATTGTGCATATTGTTTTTCTTTTTCTTTTCCTCTGCCCAGGAGGGCAGTTGTCTAAGTGTGGGGGTGTGATAATTCTCCAATTTTGCATCTTTTCTGTGTCTAGAAGTCTTTATTAGTGTCTTTTAGTTTCTTATTGTTTATAATTGGGATAGTTTTAGGTTTTTCTTTTAATTCTTTAATTCTATAGAATTTTAGTTAAAAATAGATTTTTAAGTGTATTTTTAGTATTTTTTGTAAAAGTAGGAAAATAATATTTTTTTTAGAAAGTCTTTTAATATTTTTTTTTCTTAATTAGGTTTAGTTTTTCTTTAATTGTAAAATTTCCCTTTCTTTTGTTTTAATTGCTTATTGATATTTTTCTATAAATTGGGCTGTTTTTTTTTGGCAGAAGCATAATTGGGCTGATTGGAATTGGGCCGCTTGGCCTGTTGCATAACACTTAGGCCGCTACTACTGCAAATGTTATTGGGCTCTGCTGCCACTACACTGGGTTGTTGGAATGAAGCTGTTGTGTTGCTGGAAATAGATTTGGCCAAGCACTAATGGGCTGAAGCGTATTGAAATTGCACCTTTGTTGAAATGCTGAAGCAATCATGTTGGGCCGCTAGCATGGATGGGCTTAAGTGAAACGGTGAGTTTCATTGGCAGCTGCTGCACTTTGCATTTTTTTCCTCTAACGCTAATTGAAGAATGAAAATTGGGCCGTTTTTTAGGGTTGGGCTCCACTTAGTGAGACGACGTCGTTTTGGTGTGTTTCAGCTATGCTGCACTAGGAAGAGCTCAAAGACATGCTTCATTTGGCAGAAGCACTCCCTCAAGCTAGGGTTTTTGCAAGTGAGATGAAGAGAGCGAGAGAGATTGAGAGAAGTTAGAGTTCGTGCCACTGACCATTTACTCAAAGGATGACCAGAGGCACGTGCGGAGTCCGAACCTACAAAGATATTGAAGATGATCGAAGGGCCTGGAAAAAAAGCTTGAAGCAAAGTGAAGAGGGTCGTTGGATGAAGAAGATATGATGAAGGTTTCTCGTTCCCTTTTCTTTCTTTCTCTACTATGGATTTTTACCCTATAAAAGGGTTGTAAATAGATTTATGGTGTTGCTAAAGTGGAGTAGAGTGTGGTACGGTGGATGGTGACAAACTTCACTCATGTGTGTTGTGTTGTAACATGGAGGGTGACAGACTCCACGAGTGAGAGACGATATGCAAGAGTTCTTGAGCGATTAGTCAGGGTTTTTCCGCTTTTCTTTTGATTTCACGTAGAGATAGGTTTTCATTGCTTTCATAGAATAGATTTTTACTGGCTACTAGATTTTTGATTGAGTAATCATGGTGGTGACAACCCGTGATCATCTCAGGGTGCTTTTCTATTGTAATCTTCATTTTCCTTTCAATGCACTTTCAATTACTTTGAGATTATGGTGTTTTGTTTACAATTTCTAGTTGTATGTCTGATTCTATGCATTTTAAGGTTACGTTAGTTTAATTGTTGATTCAGTTTTGATTGCTTTAATTGTGATAGTTGAGGTTTACTTTAATGTTTGATGTTTCTGGTCATTTGATTGACGCATTTTAGAGTTCATGATGTGATCTATTTTGGTTTCCTTTTTTATTGTCTTTCCTGTTATGATATTTCTGAATTTTGCATTTAAGTTTTCTGCACTTTATTGAGTTTTAAATTCTGTCCAGTTTGGTTTATTTCACGTAATGTAGAATTAGTTTTCTGATTTTTGTCTTTTCTTTTGATCTGCACATTTAATCTTACATTGTACTTTAGTTTCCAATTCATGCATATATACTGTGAAACATTAGTTTCCGTCATTTTAGTTTCATTAACTCATCATTTTAGTTTAGTTGTTATTCTTTCTTTCTTTTAAATAGTTTGCAGATTTTAGTTTTAATTCTTTTCTTTTTAATTTCATTCTTTTGAGTGTCCCCACCTTCTTTCATAGTAATAGTTAGTAAATAAAATAGGACTTTAACTCTTCACTTTAAAACTTGATTTTGTTGAATCTACGGATTGATATCTTGGTCAGCCCTATCTTACATTAGTGGGGACCAATTTTGTTCTGCTTTAGGCGGCTAAAAAGCAGTTGAACAAATATCATGATCTGATTCATCTTCTTCCTCTTATGTCCTTCTTCTTTCTTTCATACTAGAAAAATTTTCTTCCACTTTCATCCAACACAAAACAGAAAACCCACAAGAAAAATGAAAAACCTAAATTTCACAACTAAGGTCTCTTATTATATTTGGGGAAAAAAACATACTAGAGTTCATGTTAATATAGTCATTGGAAACAACAACGAAGACTTCTTCTTTCTAGGCAACGTGCGTGTGGTAGTAGAGCTCTTGTAGCAGTAATGCCTTTGTCGTAGTGGTTAGCCAATACAGAGCTCACGATGGTCTCTCTATCATGTGTTCTGGTTCTTCGTTTGTAGTGGAGGCGAGATGACTATTTGTCGTAGTAGGTTGGCTCTTCCCGAGTCGTGGTGTTTTACTCGTTATGTATCTCTGACAGTGGTGGTTTTGAGAATCATGATGGCTTCCACTATGTCTTGATGGAGATTGCTTTGAGGATGCTTATTCAACTTAAGATGATCTTCCAATTGAGTTGATGAAGCTTCTTCAAAGGATGAACTCCATATGACCAATGATAGTACGAAAAGCAAAATAGAAATGAAGAGATGAAGATATTGGTGTAGTGTGGCCTTCGTAAATGTCCCTCTAGGAGGTTAGGCCAACCATGAAGAAGAAGGTGTGAAGAAATTTAGAAGACGATTCAATAAGGTGAGAACTCAAGAAGAAAAGTCTTGCAATTTTGGCAAAAAAACCTTCCATTCAATCAAGTTCTAAGGATTACAAAAGGGCGTCTTTCCTTTTTATATGTGAAGGAAAGGGCTACAGTACATGGAATACTTAGGAGCATTTCCATCATTTAATGAGGAGCCTAACCATTAAATGAGGAGCCTAACCATTAAATGAGGAGCCTAAACAATAAATGTGAGGAGCCTTATGCTTTGTAACTAACTCAGTCAAAGCATTTAATGCAAAGGCTCCTTGCAACTAACTCCTTCCAAAACTCATTTCTAACCAATTTTTAACTCTTAAAGCCATCAAACCTTCTAAACAAAGCTAAACAAAGTGTCTTGGTCAAATACAAGGCCTAAAGTTGAGTTATATTACATATTTACAAAAAATGTTTTAAGATAAAGAAGACCAAAATGTGATTCTTCACATGAGTATAATCATTCAAGCTCCATCTTTATTTACCATGGCTCTTTATGAGAGGTTCAATGTCTTCTAAGGCTTAAGGAACAGTAAGAACAAGTTTGAAAGTCCTTTTTCTTCTTCCAATCACCTAGCATTAGCTTAAGTTGATACTCCTTTCATGGATCTCCATTTAGTTCTCAAAACGGATTCCATCATACCCTTCCTCTTGAAAATGATCTGTCCTTAGATCTAAAAGATATTTGAGGACGCATAACTTTGGTTTATTGATCTCCTCCTGGATAAAAATGTACCTACAACAAATAGCAAATAAGAGTATTATTAAAAGAATGGACCTAAACAAAAGAACAAAGAAAGAAGACTTTTGTTTTTGGAAAGTGTTTTATGACGAAGATTGTTGGCCTTTATTTCAAAAAGTTGTTCTAGTGATAAAAGCATATACAAAAAAAAGAAAGACATAAGGCCTTTTATTTTTGAAAAGATTTTCTTTAGGAAAATTTATTTTTTCTATAGAATCTAAAACTTTTTCTTCACTAGGTGAAGAATGAGAGTTATACAAGCTTCTAGTGTGTTGATCTTTTAAAAGCATCGTTCTTTTGGGAGAACATTCAAAAGAAATGTTCATTCTCTTAGAACACTTGAAGCATTGGACATCTCTTGTTTATTTTTCTTCAAAAGTTATAAGACCTAATTTGCAAAAATATTTTTGTTCACCTTGAGTTATTTGTAACTTTTGAGGTAACAACAACTCAAAGAGTGATTTTTCAAAGGTTATTAAGGAGTTAAAAATAATGGGGAGTGAAAGTGGAGGTAAAAGACTTTCAAAAGTAAAGGTTGAAATAAAGAAATGATAATCATTAGTGAAAAGATAAGAGTTCAAAGTTTGGAAAACTCCCGTTAGAACTCTTGAATCAATTATGATTGGGAGAGTAGGAGGTGTCTTGAGTAATACTTCTTCTTTGAGTAGGATTTCTTCCTCGTCTTTTCTTTCCTCTTAATCTCTTCTTTCTCTTTCTTTTGTTTCTCCTCCCTCTCTCTTCTCTCATTTTCTTCTTTCTCTTTCTTTTCTCTCTCCTCCCTTTTTTGTTCTCTCATTTTCTTTCTTTTCTCTCTCCTCCCTTTCTCTTCTAGATTCCTCCTCTTTAACTTTTTTCTTTGGTTGTATTTGTTCCTCTTTTTTCCTTTCATTTTCTCTTCTTTTCTTATATCCCAAGTGTTAGAGCGGATGCAGCGGAATTGTTAGCGTGGAATAACAAACTAAGAGGGTTTTTAATATAAACGTATGTCTTTTAATTTCTTCTCAATTTATCTTACTACACAAATAATAAATATAAATAAAAGAGTAAGGTTGAGAGAAATTTGCACAGATGACTTTTATACTGGTTCGGATCTTACCAATCCTACATCTAGTCGCTTATCTCAAACCAAGATAAACAGTTCACTAAGCACAAAACAATTACAAATTACAATCACAAAGAAACAATTTGTAAGAGTTTAGAAACCACCTCTCTTGATACCATAAGAGATGAACCTGCACCTCCTTTGAATCTTCACAAAGGATGAAACACCTCCTCTGAATACTTCACAAAGGATGAAACACCTCCTCTGAATACTTCACAAAGGATGATACTCTTCCAAACACCTCCTCAGACGCACCAAAGATGAACCGGCTAATTCCTCTGTCACCGTAGAAGCACTTTACCAGCTCCACAAGCAAGAGTTTCACAAACCGAACAAGAACACACACTTTTCAAGAGTTTCTGAGTTCTTAAGCACAAGGGAAGAGTTGTTGTTGATGGATAAAGAGAGCCTATTTATAGACTCAAGCAAATACTCTTCCATTCTTCGAAACTGGCCATTTAACGCTTTTAATCGATTAATACAAGTGTTAATCGATTAAAATGAGTACAACGGCTAGTTTTCAAAAGTAGAAAACTCCAACGGTTAATTTTACTCGATTAAAATGAATTTTAATCGATTAAAATGAATTTTAATCTATTAAAACAGAAAAAGTTGATTTTTCAGCTTTTACTTGTTTTAATCGATTAATACTAGTTTTAATCGATTAAAACAGTGCAATTTTGACTCTTAACATCAATTACAAAGTATGAAAGTACATGGAAAACCTACTACAAATCTAAGATCTAAACATTTAAACTACAATTATTACAAAAGCTTTTCATAACAAAAATGAGTCTTCAAAGGATCTTCATGGATCTTGATATATCTTGACTTGATTTGAACATCATCAAAACTTCATCTTCATCATTTTGCTAACACTAAGTGCTTCTCTTGTTTCCCTTCAAACTCCTTCTCTTTAAGAAAGAACTCTTTTTCACCTCTAATAGATTCTCTATCTTTCTCCATGAGTTCTCTTTTTTCATGTTTAAGCTCTTGATTTTTCTTGAAAGAAGGTGGAACAAATTTTTTTCTCATGCAAGCTCTTAGGTCATTCCAATCTCTAATTGGTGATTTGATACCATATTTAACATCATTTTGCATTTGATACCATCAATCATATGCATGCCTTACAAATCTAGAAGAACACAACCAAACTATATGAAACTTACCACACTTAATGATGAATGGTTGAAGTTTTTCAATCTTTTCTTCCCAAGTTAAGTATGACATCAGATCAACTTCTCTACCAAAATGTGGAATATCATTTTCAGCTATTAAACGCAACTCATTCTCGGTATACCTATAATAGAAACGGTCATGATCCCAAAAATGATCATCCAAACTAGAATGGTAGAAGTTTTCATTGTGGTGACTATTTTGAAGCTCATTTCTGCTATGAGAGGTGGATGTTTCTCTAGTGCACCTTCTTCTATTGGATGACTCAGCTTGTTGTTTTTCTCTCCTTTGTTCCATCATAAACTCAGTAAACATATTCTCTGACTTACTTACTTTTTGTTTAAGTTCATACCTAAGTTATAAGTCATATTGACTATCTCTTATACTACCATGAACACTTGAATGATGAGATTGTTTACTCATGATGTAAAGTTCAAAAATGTTCACAAAGGTTTTCAAAACACTTCATAACTATGAATGAAATGATTTTCACAAGTAAAATTTTCTTTTTAGGTGGATGATTTATAAAGAGAAACAATAGAGTGAGAATGTTCCAAGTAGCTCCCAGGAAGGAGAGGTGAGTCAAAATGGACAAGCTTAAAAACCAAGTCCTTCCTAGCCAGAGTTTCCTTAGATTACCCTTACCTAAACTTCTAAGTAAAAATCTTCCAAAACTTTTTTAAATGAACATGCAAAGAATGCTCCTAAAACCAAAGAAAGGTTTACCTAAAATGCTTTCAAACAACCTAAGTAACAGTAAGACTTAAAAGATAAACAAGACAATGTATAAAAGGAAAGTAGAAGAAATTGAATGCTAGGTAAACAAGTAAACTAATGGTCCTATGTGAAGATGTAGATGACACGTAAGAGGCACTTGACACACCTTCACTTCTAAGAGTGGAAACTAAACTATTACACAATTTTAGCAATGGAGATGGGATTGTACCAAAGACATTTTCCCAAGACACCAAGCAGATAAGCAAATGAAACCAAAAAAATTACTAGAACACAAAGGTTCTGTGATACAAAACATCAAATAAAAATGCAAAAACAACTCCTAAATTCTTGGTTTCTTCAAGTGTTTATCTTCTCTTTATGTTCACTCCAAATCCATGTAAGAACCCCTTCTTCCAAAGTCCAAAGAAATGCTTCTATTAGCCTTCCTTCAAGCCTTCAAGATGATACCTTCAAAGTTAGTTAAACTTCCAAAAGAAAACACCAACCAAATCTGATTTCAATCACCAAAGAGGCAAAAGAATGAAAATAACAAAAGCACAATTTGAAAGTTAAACTCAAATGGAGTAAGATGAAACAATACTTCAAAGAAAGCCAAGAATGATAAGCAAAAAAATTATGGTATCAATTAGGTAAGTACTCAAAAGGAATCCCTAAGAAAAGATGCTAGAATAGATGAATAAAACAAAAATAAAACTAAGAGTACAAGACCAACCACATTAGCCAAGGAAAAACACTTGCTGGAAAAATGCAAACAACACTTAAAATTGAAGTCCAAAATTGAGTTTCTTGTTGTTGTTGTGTCCTTTTCTTTTGGCAATTTCTTTTCACTCTTTTGTCCCTTTTCCTTTCTTTTTTTTTATTGAGTGATCTTTTGTTTTTATCAATTAATTTTTCACAACACAACAAGCATCATAGTCTTTGCACAACTCATTCAAAAACAAGGCTAATTCAAGTGGTGTTTGTAGGAAATCCTAAGGAATCAAATGATCTTTGGACAAATAAAAAATGACTCAATGGAAAAATACTACTAAGAACTTGTTTAGGAACTAATAAAAAGTATGAATACACTCATAAAAATCAACCAAAAACCCAAAACATCAAAATCCAAAATTTCACGCTAGAATTGGACAGCTCTGACCTTTGCTCAATGTTTTACCCATAACGTTATCTATAGAGGTCTAAATGAAATAATTCTTTTTTTCCTGGACACATACAAATAGAAAAATTGGAAATCCTAGGCACACAACATGGATGATTCAAGAAGAACAATTAATTTGAATCAATATTTCAAGACATACAACACATATTCCTAACTCAAGAAGATGTTAAGAAATCTAGAAGAAGACAATTTCATAAGGTGACAACTCAAGAAGAGAAGTCTTGCAATTTTGGCAAAAAACCTTTACATTCAATCAAGTTATAAGGATTACAAAAGGGTGTCTCTCTTTTTTATAGGTGAAGGAGAAGGCTAGAGTACAGGGAATACTTAGGAGCCTTTCCATCATTTAATAAGGATCCTCATTATTAAATGAGGATCCTAAGCATTATCTATTAAAGTATGAATGTGTTTTTGTGTTTGTTTAACTATAATTTTATGTATTTCTCCTAGATCTTATCATAGGAAAACATAAGAAAAAGATAAAGTACAATTTCAATGATGATAATTGTTTTTTGTGGGAAATGTGAGATTCTAGAAATTTTAATAATTAGGGAAAATATACAAAATGTGGTTAACTATTTTAAATAAAAAAATAAATTAATTTGTTATTTTTATTTAAAGGGTTTATTATATTATTCTTGGATATTGTTATATATTAGAAAGATTCAAAAATTAAAAAATATCTTGAGATATTGTTACAAATTAAAAGATGCCTTGAGATATTATTAGATTTAATTAGATATTTTTGTTAGATAATAATAATAATAATAATAATAATAATAATAATAATAATAATAATAAAAAAATAGAATGTATTATATGGGGACTAATCATAATCAATTAAAATAAAAATATTAAGATAGAATATATTATCTAGGGACTTATCATAATTAATTAAGTTAAAGATAATTTTATTTTATGAAAATAATGGGCTCTTATAAATATATAGAAAAATAAACCAAATTGGGTTATGTATGCCTTCTGTTAGATTATTGATTATTATTATTATTAGATATCTTATTATTTTCTTATCTTTATCTTTTATTTTTAGTTTGTTTGTTATTACTCCTTATTAGTATTTTAGGCTTAGCCCATATTTTTTTTATTATAAATAGAGTGCCCTATGTATATATTCAACACAAGGAAAATTAATCTCATACATAATTGTTACTATATTAAACACCTCTTATTTATATTAAGATAGAAGCTCTGGTCATTAGGAAAAGAGACAGAAACTTTGAAGGCGAGAGTGAGAGTTTGATCGAGTAAAGGTCTGTGAGAGCTTAGGGATGTTGTTGAAGGGCATTATTTATTCTAGAAAAAAAAAGTCTTAGTGAGAAACCTAAGTAAGGAGAGCTTACATTCTTGATTCCTTTATTTCTTGAGTTCTAATTTTTTTTTCTTGTTTTCCTATATTTCCTTTTTGCTTGTATATGTACATGATTAATTGAGGTAAACTGTTTTTGAGCCGTGGTGTGTGTTTGATCGAGTTGTTAGCGATGATTGTTGAACCGTAGGTGTTATTGGTCGTATTGTTTTGTTTTGTTGTGAAGTTGTGTGGTTGGTTTTTGTGATGTTTGAACATGAATGTGATGCTTGTTATTGGTTGAATGCATGTGAAGATAAGATAGGTTGTTGTTGGGTTGTCTCACCGTACCTAGTAAATCAAGAGATGACTCTTTTGGTCGTGCCATGCGAGAAAGGGATCCTCTTTGGTTGTGTGATGCAAGAATAGGATGGCTCAAACTTATCGATTCTGATGAACAAGTAGTATGGTAGGGTACGGGGAATAGACCATGGGTGTTTGTGGTAACGTGTTTTTGTGTGGTGTGAATGTGGTTGACTTTAAGGATTGGGGATGAACATTATGTATCTTGTATTATTTTATGTTAGTTCACCTTTACATTTTATGGTTGTGATTTTCACTTGTGATGATTATTTTTATATGGGAGTAGATAATGTTACAAATGAGGCTGGTGTTGTATAGAGTGAGGATACACGTGGTAAAATAGTATGAGAATTTTTCAAATGTTTTGAGAAAGTAAAAAATTTTATGTTTAGATTGTTTTTTAACATTATAGGTTGTAATTTAATTAATTGTTATTTTTCACGTAGTTTTAATTATTTTCACAATAATGAAATAAAGTTCTTAATTTTTCACTATTTCATGAAGGTATCATAATTTGATTTTTCTTAACTTAATTAATTACACGTGGCGTCCTAAAATGAGGTGTTACATTGAGCGCACCCTATATGGTATGAACTTTAAAAAGGAGTATGTAGGCAAGGAGATCATTTACAAAGATCTATGTGCATACATAAAGATTCTTCAATACGTTTACTCTAAGACGTTTCTGCACAAGAGCAACGCTAGAGACCACATTATTGAGTTAAGTAGATTTGCTATCCACCACATAATGACTTGGCTGCCATTCAACTTGCCACATCTCATCTTTGTCCATTTCATCTAGTCAATCAGGAACCTAGATGATAAGGTGATCAACTACTATTAGTCTTCCTTGGTGTACAGGTTGCTTATTAAGCAAAAGGTTATTGAGCATCTGCTATCACCAAATGTTCTTGCTTTAGTAAGGAGTGATGTATTTTGAGTGGTGCTTCACGAGGCCAAAAGGGCATAAAGACATTTAGAGATAAGAAGACATTCCTAAAATGTTTCCTCAAAGCCTTTAGATCCGAAAGATCATACAAGCTACTCATGAACGAAAGCACTAACACCCTACAACATAGACCTGAGTCTGACCAACCTACCTAAAAAGGTTATAAAGTCTATCTAAAGTCAACTCTATATCCAATGGTCATTTCTCAAGAGAGCAATATAAAGAAGATTCACATATGAGAAGATGTTGTTGAAGTTATTGAAAATGGTTGAGAAGTAAAAAGAGAAGAGAAGATAAGAGAGAGATAAAGCATATACAAGAAATATCATTGAATATTTACTTTATTGTTCTTTAAGCTCATCGTTTAAAGCTCTTCAAACCAAGAGAAAAAACTTCACAAGTTCACATATTTCATTGTTTTGTACTTATCCTCTATAAGAGTTACTCAAATGATTGTGTTTATATATTATGAAGAGAGTGAAAACACTTGTATTGTTTACCATACTTAAGAGAGTTCCACCTCTCAACAACATTTAATTGAAAACATAAACGTCCATTAGCTATTGTAGACTCCCCCTATAATAGTTATTAAGCATTAATTTACAAAATAATTTTAAAAAACTATTCAACCCCCTCTTACAAAATAATTTTAAAAAACTATTCAACCCCCCGCCTCCTAAATTGTAGTGTTTTTCCTGTATTTTAGATAAAAAATAGCTTGAGTGAAAATAGGTTTGCTTGAGTTAAAATAAACTCGTTTGAGCAAAAAGTTTGATCAAATTAGGGTTAGGGTTGCAATGTTCTCTTCTCTTGAACGAAAACTCCTTAGCTTGAGTGCAAATAGAGTCGTGAGCTAAATTTGAATATCAATACTATCTTAATTTGAGCTAAAATCATTTGTTTAAGAGAAAATATCATAAAATCAATTTTAAATTTTTTATTCAAGCCCACTTTAACAGATATAATTTTTGAAAAATTCAAAATTAACAACACAATCCAGAGTTTAATCAAGCATCATCCTTCACTAATTTCAATTAAACCTTAACCATTAAACTTATTCACGTCAAACTCAAGATAATGTAAAGGAAACTTACAAGAATTAGCTATATTAATCAAAATCATATTTGAAACTCATTTTAACAAAAAATATATCTTGACATGGATAATCCAACACACCAAATCAAATTCTCAATAGGAATATTCATTTCAAAATATTCTAAAACAACAACCTATTAAGCCATAACTTAAATGACAATTCTTTTCAAAGGAAGATCTTGCATAGAAACCAAAATCTTGTAACTAATTTACTTTCATATTCAATTCATTTATCTTAGCTTCTATGAAAAATATAAATATATTTCCTTGTACTTCCTTATTAAAAAAAAGAAAGAAAGTTCTAACTTAAATGCAAACTTACTCAGAGTCTATAAACCTAAAGTAAATATTTAAAACATTATTAAATTTTAATGTAAGTTTAAGTAACTTAAAATAATCATTTTTCACAACTAACTCTACAGAAATTGATGACAAATTCTTAAAAAGAAAAAGAGAGAATATAATCTTTAAAGTAAATAGAAACTTAATCAATTATATGAAAAAAGAAAGAGAAAAAATATATTTAAATGAGAGAAAAAAAAAAGTAGGAAAAGAAAAATAGAAATGAGAGTAAAAATTGAGGTATGTCAAATAAGAAATCCCATACTTTCATTATATTGATTTATACAATGGTTAAATTATAATAAAATTTATCTTTTTCAATACGATGAATTTTTTTTAATAAATATTATAAAAGTAAAAGGTTATGAAAAGAGTTAAAAACAACCATTTTTAAAAGAGCATTACTTAAAGTAGTGTCTAAAAATCTTTAAAATGATAATTGAAATTACTGATAAGAGATGTTATAAAATGTTTATCAAACACCAATTATAATTGAAACATTTCTTTTCAATTAATAAAGAATTAAAAAGCTAAACATCTTACTAAATAATGCAAACGCTACACTTGGTTTAATTTTAAAAATTTTAATACCTTTCAAAATTTATTTTAAGGTGGGCCAAGTGATAAGACTGGCAATAAAGAGCCCTAGTACTTAAGGAACACGAACGTTGAACTGTCATCCTTGCTTAATCTTCCAAAATTGGTCTCAACATACATTTTTTATGCGAATTTTGGTTCTCTTTTTTCTCAAAATCTACACTTCTATTTCACCAATCATGCAAGAAAAATAAAGAAAAATGGATGGAATAATTTTATAATGTAATAAAAGAGAAACTTTTATCCAATTTTCCAAACTGACAGAGTAATTATTTGGATTACAAGACTTTAAAAAAATAGTGATAAATTTGGACAAATTAAGAAGAAACTGAAATATCATCAGAATCATGCTGAAATATATGATTAAAATCTTTCCAAATATAAACTTATTTTCTTTTGTTTTATTTTTTATTATTATTAGTTGCAAGTTGATTTATTTATGATATTAATGTATTTTTTTCATTTTAAGAACAAATTTCTTTTAAGAAACATCTATAAACATTTGTTTGACGAAAATGAGTAAAGTAATATTGATGTCTGCACGCAACCCATTCAAGAGGGAAAAAGGTACTGTAATAATTATAAAGAAAGAAATTTATTTTCTCATGTCTTCTGACCAAAAAATTATATATATATATATATATGGTTTGCTAACGCGCGTACTTTATTTTTTCAGTTAATACATTTTAGCAATATGTATCAAGTTTTAGTAGAGAAAAATATCCTTATATATCATAGATTATAAGTTTTAAGGTTAAAGGTATTTTAATGATTTTCATTCTCAAAACTAAAAAAAAAAAAAAAAAAACTTCAAACCTTTACTTACCTCTCAACCCTTTCTCTTTCATCTCTTTCACTCCAACCTTTTCTCTGTCATTCATACTATAGCCCTAATAAAAAAAAATTAAAAACACTCATCTAACCCAAATTCACCTTCCTTACATATCCAATATGTTTGTTCATTTGTTTTCCATTTTAATAACAAAATAATCAAAAGGAATGTTGTAAGATTATTCATTGTATCTTAATATGTTTATTTATTATTATTAATTTTGTATTACATGAAATTACTTATTTCAATTTCATGTAAACTACTTACACTAAATGATAAAAAAAACGAAAGCAGTTCAACGCAATTATCGTAGATAGAAATGCACCCTTCATACACTGACCAGAATAATCCATCTGGAGTGGCACCAGTGACAGCCATGTTTTGCTGCTTCTAATAAGAAGAAGATTTTGCAGATTTTGCTATGTGTGTTTAACTATGCATAAACTTTATATCATTTTTTTTAATTTTAATATTTATCATTAAAAAAAAAGTCATGTATACACATCAATAATTTATCGTGACTTAATTTAAAAATGAAATTTAATAATAATAAGAATGGAAAATATATAACACAACCCTCCAATCAAAATCAACATCAACATCATCAACTATTTTGTTATTAAAGTGGAAAATATATGAACGAACAGAGAAAGAGCAACAAATTGCGGTGTCGCGGGTTGTTGTGTGTGAGTGAGGGATAATATGAAGATGAGAGAGAAACAAATTAGACAAGTGAGGAAGGTGGATTAGGGTTAGGCAAGTGTTTGTGATTTTTTCCAATTAGTGATGACAGAGAAAAAGTTGGAGTGAAAAAGAGAAAGGGTTGAGAGGAATGAGAGAGGTAAGTAAGGGTTTAGGGGGTTTCTTGTTTTTTTTTTTTAGTTTTTGAGAAAGAAAATTATTCAAATACCCTTCACCTTAAATATAGAATCCATAATATATGAGGGTATTTTTGTCTACTAAAATCCGGTACACATTATTAAAATGTACCAACTAAAAAAGAGCGTACACACGATCACAAACTCATATATATATATATATATATATATATATATATATATATATATATATATATATATATATATATATATATATATAAAATTATAATTATAATTATAATAATACAAAATATTTTCTAACAAATGTACGGCCGTGGTATAGGTAAATAAAAATGATCATATGAATCTACCCAAATTAAATATGAGATAATCTTTCGGGTTTTCAATATAACGCATAAATTAAAAGAAACGGATGTTTTATTTTGTAAAACATTTTATAATTTTATGAAATATTTCTTTTGTGTTTCTACTAATACTATAGTAATTTTATCTCGAAATTCAACAAATTTAACTGAATTAATTATTTTTTTTATTAGTTTACACGATTATGGGAAAACTGTTTTATAATATATGTTGTTAATATTAGCACTGAGTAGCTTAATATTAATAAGAATCAATATAATACATTTTTTGATGTGTTTTTCTTGAAAAAAAAAAATAATACTCGCTCATTCATACACTAAGTTCGGATTTATTGAGTAGCTGTATATTTAGAAATTAGACTCGAATTTATTGAATAGTAGCATAATTAGACACTAGGCTCGGATTTAGTAAGTAGTTGCATATTCAGACATTATTCATGTATTTATAAAACATAAAGTGTATGTGGTGCCTTATTCACAACCTTGCCTAATAGTCTATTTTAGGAAAAACCCGAGTAAAGGAAAAAGAGTACATACTTATTTGCATCAATGTGCTACAAAATAGTAATGTAAAAGTTAAATGCTTAAGGTATTTATGATGTCATGGGTATTTGATTTTGAAAGTGGTGGCGCAAAGTTTAAAGAGGGGAAATTAGTGAAGATTTGCAACGCCCATCTTTAGGAATTTTAGTGTTTTTTTTCGAGTTCGATGAGGGGTTATGTAGGGGATGCGAGGAATGAATTGAGAGCACTTAGAGATATTTTTGTGAAGTACATAAGAAAACACTAGAGGAAGGGTGAATAGTATTTTCAAAATATTTTCGCAAAGTAGCATCTAATGGTTTGTAATAATAGTATGCAGACGACAATTATGTTTAGACACTGTGTATGTAAGATCATCAAATATAAACTCTTCAGATGATGACATAAAGGACCTAACAATAGTTTGAAAGAAGAAAGCATTAAGACACAATATATACACTAGTTCATTCAAATTTGAGCTATGACTAATTCTTTTTTAAGAACTCTTAAGAGGTTTCATTAACCCACTCCTGGTTGAGTATTCTTACACCAATCCTGGTCCTGAGTATAACGTACTCTTGGTTGAGTATTCTAGCCACTCTTGGTACTCGAGTATAACCCACTCCGCTTGGAATAAATCATCACTAAAATTTCACTTAACATAAACATATTTAATGATAAGAATACATACCGTTATTTCGTTTAGTTAAATCTTTTAAAATATTTGTGCGTCAACTTTCTTGAAACTCTTTCCAACAAAAAATTATATTTATTTTAATTTTTTAATCATTTAATACAAGGACCAAATTGAAACAAAATAAAAATAAAAGAACCAAATTGGAACAAAATAAAAATACAGGGACCAAATTGAGACAAATGCAATTGATCAATCAGTGTTAGTATGGAACTAACAGCAAGAACCTAATTGCTCAAATTTTTCAAACATAAAGACTCAATTAAGACAAAAAAAAAGTGAGGGACCTATTTGAGAAAAGTAACCGGAAACAGGGACTATCTGAATGATTAAACCTCAACAATACATCTCGACATTCTCTGGCCTAGCAACATATCTCATTCATTGCATATCTACGACAACTCTTTAAGCCTTAATAGTACTCAACTTCTTTAGCTTCAATAAAATGTCTCAACCTTCTCTAGCCTTAACAATATGTCTCGATGTTCTCTGGCCTTAACATGTCTCGACTTCTTTAGTTATGCGACAACTTTTAAGCCTCAATAGTGCTCGACTTGTTCAGCCTCAACAATAGGTCTTAGACTTCTCTATCCTCACAACATGGCTCATCCTTTGCAGGTGTGCGGTAGCTTTTAAGCCTCAACAACATGTCTCCGCAATTCTTTGGCCTCAACAATATGTCTCGACTTCTTCAGATATGCGACAACATTTAAACCTTAACAATGATTGGCTTCTTCAACCTCAACAATGAGTCTTGTGCTTCTTTGGCCTGACAACATGTCTTGTCCTTAGTCTGCAACAGCTTCTTCAAGCCTCAATGGCACTCAGCCTTCTTCTACCTCAACGTATCTCATTCTTTGCATATTTGCGACAACTTTTTAAGCCTCAATAGTGCTCAGCTTCTTCAGCCTCAACAACAGATCCCGACCTTCTTTGACCTTAACATGTCTTGACGTCTTCAAATATGTAAAAGTTTTTAATCCTCAACAATGCTCGACTTCTTTATCCTCAACAACAAGTCTCAGTCGTCTCTGACCTCAAAAATACGAGTCAGCTTTTTAATATCCATGAGAGACTTTAAGCCTCAAAAGTGCTCAACTTCTTCAGCCTCAACAATAGGTAGTATCCTTCTATGGCCTCACAACTTATCACATCCTTTGTAGATCTTTGATAACTCTTTAAGCCTCAATAATGATCGCCTTCTTCAGCCTCAACAATAGGTCTCGGTCTTCTCTAGCCTCAACAGTATGTCCTGGCTTCTTTAAATCTGCAACAACTTTTAATCCTCATCATTGCTCAGTTTCTTCAAGCTCAATAGTGCTTAGTCTTCAGCCTCAACAAGAGGTCTCGACCTTCTTTGGCCTTGTAACATGTCATGTCGCTTGTGGATCTACGACAACTTTTAAGCCTTAACAATGTTTGACTAGTTCAACCTCAACAGAAGTACTCGAAATTCTTCGACCTCAAAATATCTTGTCCTTTGCAAATCTATGACAACTTTTCAAGCCTCAGTGATACTCAACTTCTTCAAGCTTCAACTATAATCGACCTCTTTTGGCCTCAATAGTACTCAGCTTCATCAAGCCTCAACAATACTCGACCTTCTTTCACCTTCTTCGGCCTCAATGTATCTTGTCCTTTGCATATAGGTGACAACTCTTCAAGCCTTAACAGTACTCGGCTTCTTCAATCCTCAGCAGTACTTAACCCTCTCTGGCTTCGCAACATGTCTTATCCTGTGTAGATCTACGACAACTTTTAAGCCTCAACAATGCTTGACTTCTTCAGCCTCAACAACACGTCTCGTCCTTCTCTAGCCTCAACATCACATATTGGCTTTAAGCAGCCTCCACGACTCTCGGCCTTCTTTGGCCTCAATGTATTTCATCCTCTATAGATCTGCATTAGTTCTAGGCCTTAATGCCAAGAAAGTTCCATTTCGCCCATTAAGAAGATCCTTGTGCAACCTTCAACACAGTTCTTTGTTACCAACCTAGGTAGTCCTGGTCGAACCTTCAATGTAGTTCCTTAACGCCTCCATAGGTGGTCTTAGTTGAACCTCTATATAGTTCCTTTACCACCTTCTTAGGCAGTCCTAGTTGAACCTCCATGCAGTTTTCTACCACCTGCCTAGGCGGTCCTGGTTGAACCTTCATATAGTTCCCTACCACATACTTAGGTAGTCTTAGTTGAACCTCCATACAGTTCCTTGCAACCTACTTTGGAAGTTCTGGTTGAACCTTTCAAGCAATATTGTGTGTCGCCTACCTTGCCCTGTCTCAGTTGAATAACTCTCAAATTTATATGTTGCATACCTTATCAAGCCCCTATGAATTAAATTTTTTCCAGTATTGAATGAAAGACAACTTAATTGCACCCATTCACCACTCACATCTAACATTTGCTCTGTGGTATAAGACGACTACCCAATACCTATTGTCAGTATCATGTTTCATAAGTCAATCGATGACCAGCTACAATTATTTTACTTAAGTTCTTCACATGCCTTCGAGTCATGAGAAGTTGGGGGGGTTGGTGTACAGTACATGGTATCTTCCTACCCAGCCACAACCGTACCTGGTATAAGCTAGCTTCTTGTTGTCCGACCACAAGCCGACCTCTACCCACTTGGCCACATGTCGGCCTGGTCATACCTAGCCTCAAGCCAGTCTGATCCTACCTAGCCACAAGTTGATATGTTCCTACCCAACCAAAAGCCAATTTGTTCATATACAGTCACAAGTCGAACTGTTCTTACCCGATCACAAGATGACTTGTTAATACTCGGTCATAAACTAGTCTGTCATACTTTGTTGGTGTGTTATTCTTTAACTTAGCATAATATGCATCAAAGGTAGACAGACCACTAGGCCTACCCTATCCCAAATAGGTGAGGCTCCGTAAATGTTATAATTACTCAATAAATAGTATAGTTATTGAAATAAATAATTTACATTCATGATTACAACATTAATTATTATCTGATGCACTTTGGATGTTGGAATGCCTTTTGCATATACACCACTATCTATTCATGGAGCACAAGTATTGAGAAAAACAAATAAAAATACTTGATTTATGAAAGATTGAGGAAGTATGTGAAACTCATCTTACTCGGATCAGGAAATACTCTTAGTATGTACAATAACAATAACAGTTCCATATATTATGGTAGCATTTTACTATTAAAAACACATGGATAAATACGGGATTTAATTGCAATTATAATCTGTATTATATTTATTATTTTCCATAATTTCTAACCAATTACATTATTACACTATAAACGCGATTAATTTGGGTAGCAAACATTTACGAATTTCTTTGACTTTTGGATATTCTATTAGTTTAATGAGGGGATAGGTGAGGGAAGTGGGATTTTAAATAGAGTTGAATTTGGCGAATCAATTTATTTAATTTGTTAAGGATAGGTTTGAGTTGGTGTGACTAAACTTTGTAACGTGCATAATTTGGATTTCCAAGAGAATAGGTAACGTGCATAATTTTCATTTATAAGAGAATAGGGTTGACTTATTTTGTTGAGTTTTTTAGTTTAGAACTTTCATTTTATATTTTTTTTCTTCATGTAATCGAAAAGATGTTTAAAGTTTTCTATTTGACTTTTAACTAGTTCTCATTCTATTCAATCTTTTTACATTTTGTTAAAGTAATACCTCAAATTCAAGTAGGCATTAATCATCAAATTCACTTTAAAACATATGTATCATTAACTCCTTAGCATAATAATTTATAGATTATTATGACATTTATAAATTTGAATATGATTGCTAAAATTAGTTCATTTAGTTTCCTGGTAGAGGCTTATCTTATCTTAACTTATTTTATAAATAAAATGATTAGATTAGTTCAATTAATATGTTAACATTTCATTTTTAGTAATTTACAACTCATAAATTAATATATTATAAAATTGATAAAATAAAACATAATTTCTGATAATATATATAGTATTAATACACTTATCTAAAATAAATAATTATAATAATAAAATATATCTAAAACAACTAAGGAAAACTATTAGACAAAAAAAAAAAAATCTACAATATCATTGTTTTTACTAGAGATGCTTCAACATCTACTCCTCATCTATTTATAATAGTAAAATGATCATCGCAAAGAAACAAACGCAATACAAGAAACACAAAAAGAAACAAGGTAAGTTTGTGTACGAAAAAATTGTTCTAAGTACATAATATCAAACACAAGATAAACATGGACTAAATACAATAAGTCAAACATATACACACAAAGTTAACACCAGACTCAATTATCTAGATACAAACATTGATGTCAAATCTCGGGGGATCGTCCACTTGAGGTGACCTCTACTGCTCTACAAGTCATTGGTTTCACCCTAACATACTCAAGGTTAAGCCATTATCATCTTTGCCTAAGGTATATACCACATTCTACTTTAACTGGGCTTAAATAGTTATTAGAGTAATAGGATAACCTCTAATACCCGAACTCCTACATCAATACATACATTAAAGAACTTTGTAAATTAGTCATAGTAAATTTAACCAAAGTACATTTTTAATTAAATATTACTATGTCTAATCATGTTTATTCTTTTACCTCATATCTCAAGTAAAAAGCTAATTAACCAAAGTACATTCTTGATTAATTCTTGTTAAAATTTTTACGACTAATCAATGTACATTCTCAATTATTGGCAAAAACTTTAGTAGAAAAAATGGAGAAATCTGCAAGATCCAAATTTTGTTGCTTGTTCCCTCTTCTTGGCTTTGCTAAATTTCTTCACTTTTTCATGCTATGCTTGGTTTGACTTCTTATGGTCTTGATTACTTGTTATTCTTGGATTTATTTTTTGTTATAATATAATATTATTATTGCAAAAGTAAAAGCTTGATTTGCAACGTTTGCATATTATTATTAATTGGCAAACGGTACAAAAGATGAAAAACAACGTTCATTTTCATTAAAAGCTGCAAACGTTCAAAGTGATTTTATTGCTGCAACGTTAAATTTTTTTAATGATTTTAATTTCTTTTATTTAAATTGATTCTTTTCTGCCTCTATAAATAGAGAGCATTTCTCTCATTTCAGAACACACCAAATTCAATCTTCTCTCATTCTCTTCTCTTCTAAGTTTCATCTTTTCTCTTTTTTCGTTCTCAAAAATATTCTTGGTTGTTCTTATACTCTTTTAAGAGTTCCTTGCTAGTTCTGAGATCCTCAGAAATATTCTGAGAAGTTCTTGTTGTATCCTTGGGGACTTGCGCACACCACGGATAAGTCCTTAAGGACAGTGACTCTACACGCCTTAGGAAATTTTGTTCGTGATTATGTTAGTATTTTACAACATTTTTAAGGTGTCATGAATCTTTAACCAATTTATTTTCACACTTCCATTAACTCAACTTAGCTGCAGCTACACTAACACACCTCAAAATATTCAAAGAGCATTTATACAACTAAAATAGTATCAGACTCCGTTAATTTTGTTCAGTGAAAACATCTATTTTCTTAGCAAGTAATGCCTAAAGGCTCGCTTGCCCAGCAAAATTATCATTGGAATTCATACTTAATTTTTTTCCAAAAGTCGTCCAACAACTTGCCTTGCCCAACTACTGCCAAGTTAGTGAGCTCTCTGACTTTGGCCTCGCCCAGTGAGTATACTTTCACCCAGGACCACCAAGTTAGTGGCTTTGTAACTTTGACTTCGTCCAACGAATATATTATCGCCCAAAAATAACCAAGTTAGTAGCTCTCTGACTTTGGTTGCGCCTAATGAGTATATTCTCTCCTAGCAAGTTTGTATAATTCTGCATAACATAATTTTGCAGACTTATGCCATTCCACCCTACAAATTTAGTCCAATAGCAAACACAAATGTCAAAACATGCCAAATTCGAATTACATAACTTTCATTAACCCAAATCTTCTAATTTGTCACACCAATCAGGTAACATTCCCAAATTTCATCACACAATCAATTCATGCAATTTAAGATCCTAACCACAATTCAACAACTCACATTCATCACAAAAACCAATCATTTAGTCAATTCACCATACAATCATAAAATTGGACATTTCTATGTATCTTCAACTTAAAAATAGTATAATTAATGTCCCTCACCTGGCCACCAGCGCAACAGACTCTAACTAGCAAAACTCTTCCAAACTTGTAAGATGTTCTATCTGCACATAGAAATATCACAAGAATGATCAAGACATATCATTATGATCATTAATCAACACAGACTCATATAGATGGCTAAACATATGCATGCAAGTAAAGAAAGGCTCACATACGACATATAACAAAAAAAAGACCAAGAAAATGGGCTTAAACTCAACTTACGTGAATGAAGAAATTTATCGATCCAAATTGAAGAGCTCATCGCAATCTCGGTTCTCCAATCAAAGAAGTAGAGAGGAAAAACTCTTAAAGAAAAGTAAAAAAACTCTAGAAATGTGAATTATAAAGATATAATGTGTTTTAAAATTATGAAATTCGTTGATAACCAAACTTTTTTAATATTAAAATAATTAAGTTTCATTATTTTTAAACCATTATCCCAACTAAAATATCATTTTCTAATATAATCTTAATAACATTAGTTTATCTGATAGAAGTTTATAATTAAATTGGTCAATCTATTACAATTTTAAAATGATTATTTTGAAAAGAAGATGAATTAATTTGTTAAGTCAAAATTTCAACTAAAGTGAATTAGATTTATTTTTTTTACTTATCATAAAATATATCCATTTTTTTCACGATTGATTCACTTCAGACACATTTTGACCATTTTAGTTTTGTTTAAAAAAGTTAAACACAAAAGAAATTAATTTAAATTATTTAAAGAAGGTTTAATTGTTTTATTTGTCCCTAGTTTCGCTAGAGTGTGTCAAGTTGGTCCTACCTTTTAAAAAAGTTTCAATTTCGTCCACACTTGGTATAATTTGCATCAATCAAATCCAATTCTATCGACGATGTTTAAATAGATACCGCTGACTTATTTTGAATCTGTGTTGTGCATATTTTGTTGTCGTGGCATTGTTTTGGGGTGTTGATTGTGATGTGTAAGCCAATAAAAGGGTGACATGGAAATAGGGTTTACATTTGGGAGAAAAACTTAATGTTAATAGAATTAGGGGTTTCCAGCAAAGGTCCACCACCACCGCCGATCACTACCACTGCAGACCCTCTTCAACCTTAACCTATCACAACACAACAAAGAATCACCCAAATTCACAAAACCAAGAACCCTAAATTTCCAGCCACCACCACGTCTTCTTCTTGGCCACGCTTGCATTCATTGTGAGCCAAAACCCAAAAACAGAAAAATCCCATTAAAAACCAGAAAGAAGAAGGAAGAAATGGTTCTTCACAAGGTCAAACGAAAAACAGAGAACAGTAGGAGCCTCCCTCATGCACTGCTTCTTGCGCCACCAACTTTCAGAGAAGAAATCATGAACCTAAGAACAGATGTCCCCAAAACCCCAAATTTGAGATAAAAAACGCGAGAACAACAAGCCCCAAAAACCCCATTCGAAACCCATGTCGTGAAGTCGTCGGAGAGAGAAACCCTTATGTCGTAGAGATGCAGTCGTCGTGCCCACTGCGTCACGAAGAGGTCACGCCTGCGCTGCCTAAGCGGCTCCCCTCCTGCAAAAACAACCAGACCAAAAGGGGGAAACGAAAACAACCCCACACAAATCATGAGTTCTCCACGCCATGAATAATGGAAGTCCAGAGCTTACCATCAAGCCATGAACACATAAACCCTTCCCCCTCAATTTGGGTTTTTGGTTAAGAGAAAGAAAATTAATGTTTGAGGATCAAATTAGGGTTTGTCATATTCAATTGTAAGACACCGGTAAATTCAAAATTATCATAGTGCGGAAAGGTACTACAAAAAATTTATCCAATTACATTATTTCGAACAATAAAATAACGAAAGAAATACTCTAATTACACTATCTTAACTTGTAAAATAAAATAAATTTAATTGAATCTCAAGGTTTTTCCCTATCCTCTTTCGAGTCAATCACACCTCTGGAACATCTGTACATTATCTGCTCACGCATAACGCATTATACAATCATCATCGATAATTTCGTTCATAAACATAAACACGTATGGGCTAAGCTACTGGTAAGACAATCATACCAATAATATTCACACATATTGATTATATCCACCATCATCAATCACACAACAAGATATGAACACTCTGATTATATCAATCATAATCAAACGCCGCATACGCATAAGTAATTACAACAATATTCCTAATCCTCAAAACATAACAAATCAAACATATCTCAATACTCAATACTTTATCCTCGATCCTCGATTTTTCACTAACATCACGCACCTAATATGACACCCGGGTACTGACGAGGACAGGAAGTGATCGCCGGTGCAAGAGGCACAAACAAGGAGCGGCTCCTGGCAGGCTTCCAGTGGAAGGGGCACATGGAAGAATCGAACATACACCAGAATGAGAGGGATCTAGAGACTGTATAGGTATGGGACTATACCGTTGAAGGATAGCTTAAAGGAATTGATTTGGGTACTCATATCAACAAAATGCATTTGTTTTTCGGTAGCCTAACCCATAAGAACTCCATGGTTAAGCGTGCTTAGCCTGTAGTAATTTAGGGATGGGTGACCTTTTGGGAAGTTTTCCCGGAAAGTGTGCGAGTGAAGGCAAAGCACATTGGAAAGCCTCGTGTTGATGTGTGGGGGTCAGTCAATATTCGCTGTAAGTTGCCGGGGCGTTACATCTAAACTAACAGTTTATACTCATAATAGCACCTATGTCAACTATATTACATGATACCATTACTACTAACACAATATTTCCCTAATGCTTTATCATCACCATACTCATCAACATGTGTATCTCCATGATGATTAACCCCATCATGATCACCCCCATAAGCCTCCTCAAATACCATAACACCATAGTGAGAAGAATCAATCACACTCATATATCCTACCTCAGTGACTATAGTCGCTCCTACAACCCACATGTAGCCGCCCTTACAAGACATTTGTAGTCTCCCATACAAATCATCTATAGCCTCCCCTACAAATATGCTTGAGCAGTCCCATAATTCAGTTAAGGAACATGTAGTCTTGCCACACAAGGACAAGGAACAGACCTTTACTCCACACAAGGAATGCTCAAAACCCAAACAACCCTTACAATACACACAAAGCAAAAGGAAACACCTATTTGCAAATAAAACCAGGACTTATGAGGTACAGTAAGCAGACTTATCATCCACTCTCATGTTCATCAAGTTCTTCATAATTTTGCAAATCAGACAAGAACCAGACGCCATCTTCATCCATCAGACGAAGTGCATAAAGGAGCTTCTCTAGAAGTTCAAGCAAGACGAAGCTAAGGAGATGAAGACTCATGCACCCAACGACCAGCATGGGGCTAGATGAGAGGTTAGCAAAAGTGGACAACATTGTCTCTCGTCGAATGATAGGTTCACTTTTATACCGTATAGTGTCTAGGCTTGAGATAATGTTAAGCATCTCTCCTTATGCTAGATTTCAATCAAGCCTTAGGGAAACTCACTTAACTATTGTCAAATGAATCTTTTGTTATCTTAGTGGAACTACTAATCTTGGTCTTTGCTTCAAAAGACAAGAAAATTCTAGGTTACAAGGTTACTACGATGTAGACTATGCAAGAGATAGGATTAAGAAGAAGATCACCAGTGAAGGATGCCACTTCATTGGAGGCAACCTTGTACCTTGGATGAACAAGAGGCTAGGGACATTAGTGTTCTCGACAATTGGAGTTGAATACATCTCTACGAGTTGGTGCTCTCAACTCCTCTAGATAAAGAATCAACTTGAATATTATAATGTTGTTGATAGTAAGATTCTTATTTTTTGTGATAATAATGTTGCCATCAGTTTGTCTAAATATCTTATCTCACATTCACATGCTAAAATATCGAAATTAAACATCATTTTATTTGTAATCATGTACAAAAAGGTACCATGGATTTATAGTATGTAAACACAAAAGATCAGCTTGCTGATATTTTTCCAAAACCCTTATTCGAAGAAAGGCTCATTCGTCTAAGAACCCTTTTGGACATGAGCACGTTAAATGAATAGGTTTAATTCCACATTTTTCATGTTAAACATTGTATGACATGTACGTCTATGGCATATTGCCTATGACCTATCGTTTGAGGCATATAATCTAAAGACTCATACTCAATTGTATCATCTAAGACACATCATCTAGAGACACCTCATATTGCATGCATAACAACGTCTAGCACTGAGCTCATCAGCAAGCCCAATAAGGAGACCGTCTAGGTCAAAGGTATTTCAAATCTCTACCAACTCAACAAAAATCGTACTACTTCACATTGAATTAGGAGTACAACTTCACATTGAATTAGGAGTTGAGGTTGCAAAACCTTGATGGTTACACTCCTAATAAAGTGTCTTTTCACACAAATGATTGTACATTAACAAATTAATTATATCTATACATGTGTGCTTCATTAAAATTATTTAATAACATTTTGATAGTAGTTGTTCGCTATTTTTTGGTTGTTACACTTAATAATTGTGATGAATTAATTAATAATCTTTATTTTAAAAAGTTTATAAAATACATTTTCAAAATATAAAACATGTTGCTTTTAATTTCTCACAATTTCAAATGCGTGATATCAAATTCTTAAAAATTGGAATATAATCTAATAATTCATGGATAAAGAAACACCACATAATAATGCATCTTACATCAATAAACTTCAATTTCAAGTAAAATTCATTTTTATTATGTAATGTATAAATTGTCGTATTGTTCACTTAAAAAGATGAATTTTTTCATAACTTTCCATTTTATAATTATGGTTATGTACTTAAATGTGATGCATGTAATTATTAGTTATGTTTGCAATAAAATTTATTTAATAGTGGAAATAATTGAAAGTTGAATTATGTTATATTAAACTATATGTAAATTTTTATGAAACCTAATTAGTTTAAAATACTTACACGTTACACTTTCTTTATAACTATTATAAAATAAAGTTAATAATAGAGAGAGAAAAAAGAAGAAGAGAGTATAAAAAATAATGAAGACTAATTTTTATATATTGGAAAAATCCTATTTATAATAAATACAAAATGTAAATAATAAAAAAGAATACAAATTAAATAGTTAATACAAATATTTAAATCTCATAAAGAGTAATCAATCATATGAATAATTATAACAAATTAATCGATCGAGTAATTATAGAAAATCAATGAACAATCATATTCCCTTAGTATCTATTGATCACATAATATGTCTCCCTAAAATCTTATTAAGAAAAACTCATTGCAATAAAAACATAATAAAGGAAAAATAGTACAAAATTCTTTATTGTAAGAGACCAAAAACATGCAAGATTACCCGTGGGATTATGGGAAACATGTCAATACGTTCAGATACATCTTAATTGTTGTAAGAATAGGATTAAAATTATATTGTCATCTTTTTCAACTCTTAGATGAATTTCATTATGTTTCACAATATGTGTCAACTTAAAAGAAATTTAAAATATTTTATGAAAGTACAAATAAAGTTAAGAGAATAAAGAAAAATAATTTTATCAAAGAACATTAACAAGTTAAAATAATGTACGAGAACATGTGTAATGTGAAAAAAGCATTTCACTCACACCGTAAATCACATAATGACTCTTGGAAAGAAATACATGACAATGGAAAGTTACAAATATTATTTTGAATTTGATGTGAAGCATTATAGCATATTATTAAGTGTTGTTTTAGTTAGAACTATATAGATAACGTGTCATTTAAATCTTAGTTAGGTATAATTTTATGCATTTTTACTCTTTATAACATATTAAATGTTTGGTGTATTTCCTTGTTAAGTAAATTAATTAACAAGTGACTTAATGGGTTTAATGGAACATAACTTAAAGAGTAAGAGTTTCAATTAGATACATCTTTGTATCCCGAGAGGAAACATATGTTATCTTATGTTAATTCGTGTTGAGAGAGAATCAAAATAGTACTAAAATGAATTATTACTTACTTCAATAGGAAGACTTAGTTGAAATCCAATCTGAAATTTTTTTTCTCAATTACACCATGTTCTTGTTTCAATTATTGATTTTCTCCTTGAATTATTTCTTTCACAACTGGTACTAAATATTTAATTAGTTTATTTTCCTTTTACTTGTCATTAAATTATTGTCCTTACAAAAACAAATGTACTTTTTGTAGATTTGATATTATTACTTGATAATAATTATGCATTCAGTTTTCACATATCCAAATATAAGGATTTATCATAATTGAACATAGAAAAATTATTCAAATGCTTAGAAAACATGAATTAGAGCTCAGAAGAAAAAAAAACAAAATAACAAGAATAATAAATATTTAAATTAATATAAGCTTTAGTTGCTAATTAAATATTTAAGTTAATATAAACATTGAAAAATACATTGTGACTAAATAAAACAAAGATAATAATAAAAGGAAAGCAAATAAAATATATTTATTAAAAAGTATTAACCAATTAAAAATCTATTAATTATTATATCAATATAAATATATAATTATTATATATAAAACAAGCTTTTAAGAGATAAGAAGATGATGAGAAGCCAATGGGACCATTTTGATATTCAGGCAAGAATATTAAGGTCACGTCCAAGAAAAATAAGAAAGTAAGTGAAATAAGATTAAAATTAGATTCTTTTAACTCATAATTTCACAAAAACGGTCACAAGGAGAAAATTTAATTTTTCTGTCAAATTCATATATCATTAATATATTACAGACTGCATCATTTTATAGATGAATTAGGTAATATCTGATAATTTCACATTAGTTTTTAATAACTAATATTTAATTTCCACTAATATTAATATTGTATTTAATTATTTTTTATATTTAATTAAAATATTAAAATTATAAAGAAAATTAAAAAGACTTATCAAGATTGTACCATTCCCTCCTTCCAATACATTGGTTCTCAAATTTCATCAGTACATTTCTTCTGTGAGAACCTGAAAAATGGGTTAAAAGAGGCAATTAGTGTATTAGGATAATAGAACCAACTTTTAATAGTATAAATAGAACCTTTTTAGAACAACCTGGCTCATTAGCCTATTTTTGCTTTTTCTCTCTAAAACTCAACTCTCCAAGTTCTCTGCTTTCTCTCTTCAATCTCTTCCCATTGAACCGTTTGATTTTCAATTAGATGGTGTCTAGACGTTCGCAACGAAGAGGTCTTCGTTTCTCACCGATTGTATCTTTGATTCGATCTGGTAAGTAGTTTTCCCCAAATTCTCCGCATGTTTTAAGGTTTGGTCTGTGTGATTCTCCTAGTTGTATGTGTAGGGTGTGGTTTCTCTTAAAATTCTTTGTCTCATTCCAGCTCTAAAAAGTTGTTCTTCCTCGCCAAATGGTGATATGTAGGTTCTGTTGAATCTTATGTTTTGAAAGGTGTTGTAAAGTGACTTTGTGAGCTAAGCAGTTTGTCCTTGAGGTAAGGGAAGCTGGGAATTTCTATTTTGTTTTATAAATTAGAGTTGCATGAGTTAGGATTATTATGTGAAATCTATGAAATAATGCATATGTGAAATGTTTTGGTGAGATTGTGTTATTTGAACAAAAATTGGGATTGTATGTGTGCATGAGATCATATGTTATTTGATTCTACAATTGTGATTCTGTAAATGGTTGTTTATGAATTTGTATGGCTGTGATATAATGCTAGAATTTGGACTTGTTGATGGGGTGAAACGTGTTATATTAATTAGTAGGCAATTCTTTGAATGAATTTGGTGTTTTTGAGTGAGTTTAAGGAAGTGAGAGGGTGATTTGGAGCTATTGTAGTCTAAGATGCAAGAGGGCTGTTGGGATAGTTTAGATAAGTCATTTAAGACTTGTTAGAAGAGCTAAAATGGTTGGGAACTCATTCTAAATGGTAGAAGTGAAGTTGAGTTCTTAGGTTGAGGAAAACTAGTGTTTTGAGTGAGTTTAGAGGAAGTGATAGGGTGTTTTTGAGTAATTGAGGTCTAGGGTGTAAGTGGGCACTGGGGATAATTTGATTTAGTCATTTGTGACTTATTAAAAGTTTTAAAAGTGGTAAAAACATTGCTTAACTGGTAAAATTAGAATTGAGCACCTAGATTGATGAAATGGAGGAATTTGAGTGTAGATTGATGCTAAATCACTAGAGATTTGGTTTAGGAAGTGTTAGAGTTGATTAGGCAAGTTTGATTCATCATATAGATCAAGTTAGGAGTGCTAGAAATCCACCAAAAGACCTTAAACGAAACTTAGGGGTGTGAGTTCTTCCAAATCTGCAAAATCTGTAGAAAATCTGCAGAATCCACGCCTGGGCGCCCCAAAAGGGCGCTGGGCGCCCTTTGATTCAACATTTTCCAGAATTATGGCGCTCGGGCGCCCTTTTCTGCTGTTGCTTTTGTTTTTGACGTTCTGGGAGTTCCGGACGTCCGTTTTGGACGTTTTTTAGGTCATTCTGGGGGTTTTGGACCCTTCCGGAACTGTTGGTGAGGGTTTCAAAGCCATTTTCTTTGTCTAAGTATGAGTTACGGGGTTTTGAGTTGTTTAGTGATTCTTCTTGGACTGTTATGATATGCTAATGTATATTGAATGGTTTTTATATGGATTTCAATGTGATAACATTATGGTATTCACTTTTTCACGTCTTGAATTAAGTTCTAAAGTGAAAGTATGGTTGATGGACGTAATTCCATGATCCTCAAGGGAGGTTACATGGTGGTGCCCTTTAGTTATTGTGATTGACCGTATGAATGGCCGGAGTTCAGGATGGGGTTTATCCTGACATTCTAATGACCATCCATGCTCAATTAGAGAGTGATGAGTCATGTGTTGAGAATAGCAGGAGGTCCTAGGATAGGCGCTTCTTGGAAGGCCTATACCGCTTTAAAGGGCTTACACTTGTGTGTGGTCGGGTCAAACCCCTCGGCAATGGCTTTGCTAAGCAGTAGGGCCACAACAAGTGCACAAACTCCTGGAACTCGACATTTCATACTAGTCCGGATGGTCAAATCACGTGGTCGGTCATTGGTATTAATAAAATACGTTTGGTCATAGTCTGTATTGTTTATGGTCCTTGCATGCTTATATGTTTGAATGTTCTTTAATACATTAGCTTGATTTGAATTAACTTGTATGTTTGTTTGAAACCTAGCTTACCCTTACTCTTGTATGTGTTGTGCTTTCTCTTTGTGATGATCATCCACTTGGATGTGAGCAAAGGGAGATGAGGCTTTCCTTGGAGCAGACGTTGGAGGAGACAGATGTTGCTGACCAGCCTTAGGCAAATTAAATGTTTAGTTTCTTAGGATCTCTTTTATATTTTTCCATATTTTGAGAACTTTATATTTGTAAAGATTAAATTCCAGCCATATTTTGGATGACTGTATGTTTGATATTGTCCTCTATTAACTCTTCATTGTTCTCTCATACTATACTGCTAAATTCTACTAAATTATATGTCCAATATAATTTTGGGATGTCACATATTCTAAGTAAAACATGATAACATGATCAAAGATCATCCTTTTATTAATTTTCTAATTCATAACTAAAATATGTGCATATAATATTAATTGATTGAGATCAAATAAGTGTTTGTTGCAACAACTTCTCATAAAAAAAAACCCTTCTTAGATTGTTAAATGGACAAATAATAATATCAGCATAAAAAACATAATCTTTATCATTATATTTTCCTTCCTTTTTCTCACCATTTCCTTTTTGTTATTTTCTTTTTTCTCTTTTTTATATTTTTTTCTTGAATTTCATTTTTTTTGTCTGTTCCTTCTCTTGAATTTCTTTCTCTTATCTCCTATTCTTGAACTTTTTTCTGTCTCAGCTCATTCTCTTGAATTTCTTTCTCTCTCAACTACTTTCCTTTAATTTTTTTTTTCTCTCAACTTATTTTCTTTAATTTATCTATCTTTCAACTCCTTTTCTGTCTTTTCTTTAATTTCATTCTTTTTCTTCTTCTCCATCTCTCTTCCATCACACTTTAATTTCAATATTCATCAAACATTTTTTCCATTATATCTTTGTTCTTTCTTTTCTTCCTTTTCTTCCATTTGTTCTCTTCAAAATTCTCTTGTAATTTCCTTCCTCTCCATCTTTAAAATAAACTCATCAGCAAACAATTTATGATAAGCATGAGTTAAGGGGTACCTTGAGCATGTTGAGCAAGTATATCTTCTATAAGTCTAAAAAATACAAATATAAATTGAAAGCATATGAATATATAAATAAACCTCATTGAATATCAAGAGTAAAAAAAAATGAAAAACCAGAAGAGGGTTCTAATTTTTAATTTGGAAAAGATATTAACATTACACTAAAAAAAATATAAATATGAGAAGGTGAGTGATAAATCTTGTCATATGTTACCCTAATAAAATTCTTATAAAACAAAACTCCATAAAACCCTCACAAAGAAAACTCATTTTTTCTTCAAAATTCATACATATCTCATATTTCATCTTAATATATTACAAAGTCTTTACTTTTTTTCGAAAATGAATTAGACATGATCGTGCAAATTTTATATTAATTCTCAATAACTAATATTTAATACATATGAATGTTATATTTAATCCTCATTAATGATTATTTTTATATTAAATTAAAAATAAAAATTACAAAAAAAAAGTCAAAGACTTCTCAAAATCATTTCATAAAAAAAAAAAGACAATGATTATCTCAGGAAAGTAATCATGACTTTAAAAGAATATAAATAAAATAAAACTTGATCTATAATGAATGAAGTGGAAGAGAAGGTGAAATAAATGTAAGATCACATAGGGAATTTGAAGTAAGGAATTTTAGACAAAATTAATTATCTCAAAATATTTCTAATGTGTCATTATAATCAAGGTAAGGAGAATGAGGTTAAACTTTTCTACTTCTTGTGTTAATACTAATAAACTTATATGTGTTTTATTAAATTTTTATTTATTTTGAATTATATATTGTTTTATTGCTTTCATTTAATTTATTTTTAATTATTATTCAATTTATTTTATTCTTATGTATGTAAATTTAAGTTCAATGTATTAGTCTTATTTTTTTATTTTATTTAATTTATCTTCAATTACATATTGATATGATTATTTATTTTAATTAATTTTGTATTAACTCAATTTATTGATTTCATTTAATTCATTTTCAGTTATAATCGGGGTTACTTATGATTATATTATTTAATTTATATCTAATGTATTAGTCTTCTATATTAATTTATATTTTTGTTATTATATTTATTTATGACATTTTGACCCATATTTAATTATTTATTTAAAGTTCTTCCTTTAAGTCTTATTTTATTTTATGTTTTATTATTTTAAACATTATTATTTTATAATTCAAAATATATATATATATATATATAATAAATATTTTTATATTTAATGAACTTATAAGTTATCTATAAGCTTTATTATTATTTTTATAGTTTTTATAGGTTTAAATAACGTATAGATTATATTGGTTAAGGAAAACTTGACATTTTGTGATCCTTGAAAATGTCTTAAAGTTTATCATATAAGGTATTAGGGATTATTCCTATCCGATCAAATTTTCAAAGTAAATTTTTATTTTATTACAAAAAAAAAAATTGATGGATGAAATTTGTTAATTAAATGCAAAAAAAATATGTTGGTAATGTAAGTTTCTCGATAGATTTTTGACAAACCTAAATTTAACGGTAATGTTCTCGTCGAAACAATTATCGACGAATAATGATTGTCGATTATTACTAACAAATAAAATCGTCGATAATTATTGATATTTGTTATTCTTCAATAATTACCGACAACATTATTTGTCGGTAATAACATGATCGATTGTGTTACATTACCAACAGAATAATCGGTTCATAATTCCATCAATAAAATGAGTAACAAATTCAAGTGCAGTGAACATCATTTCTTACCCACCACAACAAACTTGAACATAATCAAATGGAATGACAATCAAATCCAAACAATTCAAACAATGTAGACATAATCAAATCCATATCATTAAAAACGTAATTATAGTGTCATTAATACAAATATAGAAGTCTTAAAGTAAATGTATATAAACTAACAAAAGTTCTATTAATTAGCAGAATCATCACAATTATTTTATTCTTTTTCATCCTACTATTCCTAAGAGGTGGCTAGATTAGGGTGGCTGGACTAGGGTGGGCTGCATTGGAGAGCATCGTTGTTGGGACGATGTTGGGGTGAATTGAGGTTGTTATACCATAGGTTGTGCTTCCGGAGGCAGAAATCTCATGACTAGATTTTAGAGACTCACAAATTATTGTCTCAGATCATCATAAGTCTGGTCACGAGCTTGTAACTATTGCCTTAGAACATCATAAGCCTAATCACCACTACCGAATGTAGACGGTTGGTGCTTTAATGTACCTCTTCCAACAATGTAATTGTCAACAAGTTGTCCTCTCCCATATAGTCGTCCTTTATTTTTTCCACCGACGACGTCCACCCAATACTATGTCCTAATGGTGTCAAAGTCATCAGTATTTTCTTGGAATGCATCATCAAGACATGATCCTTGCTCCGATCTGACCTGTGAGAGTCTAGTTGAAAAATATTCCCGTTAAAGAATATGAAAAGTGTTTATAGAAGGAAGAAGTTTAAAAGAAACAAAATAGTACAAGTTTGAAGTTTGTAAAAGAGTTGCTTACATGTGTCCTCTAAGACCTCTCATCAACAAACTGGCCAAATCCCTTTCGAAGATGAGTTTGTTGAAACATCTCATTAATATGCATAGTTTGTCCCAACTCTTGTATCGGTAACAAAATAAAAAGTTATATATATATATATATATATATATATATATAATTTTAAAATACATCATTGTTATAATTATTAAAGTCTAAAACAATTCCATTCATGATGTTAAACAAATACATATTCATTATATGAAAAGAATAATCATATTGATATACATGTATACATATACGATGAAAACGCAAGAGTTGAATGGTCTAAAGGAAAGTCTTGCAGATTATTTTGATGTGATATCAAAAACAAGCATAAGGTAGCAATAATCAACCATTTTTTGTTGCCAAAGACATGAAACCCTTTTACTTTTAAGAGTACCATGATTATGTCACTTTAGACAAAAGTAAAACCAAGTCTTTTATTTTCCATTTTATCAATCACTAACATGTCAATGTTAATATATATTAACAAACAAGAGAATTAAATTCAAAAAAATCTATAGAAGGCGAGAAAGAAAGTAATAGGATAAGGTTTGAAATAAATTGATGCACATGAATATGTCTCCTCACATGGATGATATACTATCAGACATATGTGTTAGCATAAAGCTAAAGAGAAGATATTTTGATGATGTCTCAAAGTCAAATCTCAAGTGCTCTTATTGCAAGAAGATCTTCATGAAGACTTTTTTTTAAATTAAAGTTTGTTTAATTTAGTAGATTGATGTATAAGATGTGGTTTATCTTTGATTCTATGTACTATTTGTCTTAGGTTGCGTTAAAATTAATTTTTAAATTAGAAAACCTCATTTTATACTCAAGATAATCGATTATCAAATTATAATAATCAATTATCAGTAATTAATTAAGACTTGTCATAATTGATTATCACGAGCAATTATGAGAATTTTTAAGCAAGTTTTTTACCATTGTACATTCATTAAATGCATAATCAATTATCATAAGTGGATAATTGATTATCACATTTAATTTTTTGACAACGAATTTTTGAAAGTATCCTTGAATGAGATTTCTATAAATTATATTGGGACTCTCATTCTAAAATACGAAATATGCAAAGTGCATTTTTTCTAAATTCTTATCTGCAGTGTGCGGTGATAAGTGTTCTGGGGTTTGCTGAACCCTTGTGTTGTGGCTTTGAGAACTTGGCGTGTTGGCATAGAGCGAGAACTTTCACAGGTGGTGTGATTGAGTATTGTTGTTGTTGGCATAAAGCGAGAACTTTCACAAGGAGTGTGATTGAGTGTTGTTGTTGTTGTTGAGTTGAAAGCCTATCATCCTTCATGAAGCATTCGGAAGAGGTGTTCATCCTTTGTGAAGATTTAGAGGAGGTTTTCATCCCTTGTGGGTCACAGGGTAAGTGATTTTTATCTCTCGGGGTAACAAGAGAGGTGTTTTAACCTTAAACTGTTTTATTTTCTTTGTGATTATAACAATTTGTTGGTTTATGCTAGTGAAGTGTTAATGCTCGGTTGAGATTAACAGCTGGATGTAGGATCTCTGTGATCCGAACCAATATAAAAATTACCTGTGCAATTTTTTCTCTTCCTTATTCCTTTAATTTGTTTAAATTGTTTTAAGGAAATTATTTTTATTGAGAAAATTATTAAAAGAACGATTTGCGATAAGAAACTAATTCACCCCCTCTTGGTTTATTGAACGTGTTAACCATTCTGTTGCACCGCTCTGACAATATGCATAAGGACCTTCATTGCATCTACTTTTGAGTGCTTGCTCCTGCCATGACTCACCGGATTTTTAGATAGATTTATGGTAGAGATATTATCTATCTTCAGCTGTAACGGAGCTTTTATAGGAATAATCAACTCTCTCAGTACTTCCTCAAGCCAAACTCCTTGACATGTTGCATAACTACCAGCTATATATTCAGCTTCGCAACTCGATAGTGTTACCACTAGTTACTTCTTTGAACACCATGAGATAGGATATCCATTTAACATGAATATGTAGCCTGATGTGCTCTTTCTTTCTACAGAGTCACCACCATGATCAGAGTTAGTGAAACCAACAAGTTTCAAGCCTTCTACATCTGCCTTCTGCCTCCCTGTTGGAAACAATATTCCATAATCTACAGTGCCTTTAACATACCTCAACAATATCTTGGCAGTAAGCATGTGTGACTTCTTTGGGTTACTCAAGAATCAGCTTATCAAGCCCACACTAAATGACAAATATGGTCTGCTATTGCATAGAAAACGCAGTGAGCCAACAATTTGTTTGAACACCGTTTCTTTAACATCCTCTTCACTTTTATCTTTTATCAACTTCAAATTAAACTTCAATTAGACTCCTTTCAGAGTTGCATCAAGTCATACTAAATTTTTCTAACAATTCCCTGGCATATTTCCTTTGATGTAATATCAAACTTGCCGTAGTGTAAGTAAACTCCATACCAAAAAAATAGCTCAACTTACCCTGGTTAGTCATCTCAAACTTTGTCTGCATCACTCTCTTAAACACTTCTATGTGATCTAAATTGGATCTTTTGATTATCAGATCATCCACTTACAAACAGATGATTAACAAATTTTCTCCTGTGCCTCCCTTCACATAGACACCATGTTCAATAACGCATATGGTGAATTTGAGCTTTCAAGAATGAATCAATACGTTTATTCCAGGCCCTAGGAGCTTGCCTCAACCCGTATAAAGCTTTCTGCAACTTGTAGACATGGTGTTCTCTACCCTCTTTAATAAATCCAGGAGGTTGTTGGACATACACCTCCTCCTCCAAAGAACCATGTAGAAATGTTGACTTCACGTCAAGTTGGAACAACGACCAACATCTTGCACACGCCACAACAATCACCAGCCGAATGGTTTCTATTCGTGCTATTGGTGTAAACACCTCAGTGAAATCAAAACCTTGCCTTTGAAGGAAGCCCTTTACAACCAGTCTAGATTTATGCTTGGAGATTGATCCATCGGGCTTCAGTTTTTGTTTGAACACCCACCTAACTCCAATACTCTTCTTCCCTGTTGGAAGATCAACAAGCTGCCAAGTTCCATTCTTCTCAATGGACTCAATTTCTTCCCTTATTGCATTTCTCCACGCTGATTCCTTCAATGCTTCAACTTCATTTATTGAATCTGCTCCTGGAAACAAAGCCATATGAACCAAATCCCCTTCTTCACCAATCTGTGTATCTGCATACACTTCACATTCACCGAATCTTTGTGGCAGTACACGTCGTCTTCGTGATCTACCAGTTTCACAATTCTGCTCCCCTCCATTGTTGCCAAAAATTGTCTCTGGCTCTATTGAGATGAAATTATCAACTTCACCAAATATTGTAGTCTTCACTAAACTGATGTGACTCTACTTCTAGTCCCAACATTTATCCTCTAGGATCATCACATCTCTACTCAAGACAACTTTCTCTTCAATAGGATCGAAGAGCTTATAAGCCCCAGTAGGATGATAACTAATGAATATCCTCTCTCTACTCTTATCCTGCAGCTTTGATCTTCTTTGGTCAAGGACATGCACAAAATCCAGTGACCTAAACACTTTCAAGTGGCCAACTGTCGACTTCTCGCCTGTCCACACTTCAAAGGGCACTTTCCCTTCTAACTTCTTCGTTGGACATCTGTTAAGAAGATAGACAATTGTGGACACCGCCTCGCCCCACAACTTTCGTGGCAAAGCTTTCTCCTTTATCATACTTCTGACCATATTAAGAATCATCTTGTTCCTTATCTCTACAAGCTTGTTATGCTGAGGAGTGTACGATGTAGTGATTTCATGAGTGATTCCACACTCTTGACAATGGCTCTCAAAAGCGGTGGAGGTGTATTCTCCTCCCCCATCCGTTCTGAGGATCTTCAGCTTTCTTTCACTTTCCCTTTCAGCATGAGCTTTAAATCTTATAATGATTTCCATTGCGTCACTTTTCATCTTAATCACGTACAACCTGATCATTCTACTGTACTCATCAACAAACATAATGAAGTATTTATTTCCGACCAATGAAGGAACTTCAATTGGACCACAAATATCTGAATGCACCACTCTTAAACAATCCTTTGCTCCCATGTTCAGATGTCCTTGGAATGGCCTTCTTGTCTGCTTCCCAGCCAAGCAAGTTTCACACACCTTTTCTGGTAGTGTGATGTTAGGTAACCCAAGAACCATTTCCTTCATATTGAGTTGCTGCAAACTCTTGAAGTTCAAGTGACCATACCTCAAATGCCACAACCAGCTTTCATCACTGACTTTCATTGAGGCCATGCATTGAGAATTCTCTACTGCTTCCATATTAATGTGGAACGTTATGTTCTTGGAAATCTTGCTTCTTAGGATCAGATTCTTGTTTACATCAAACAACTCAACTTTATTATAATCTCCCATCACTGTTGTAAACCCTCTTTGAATTAATTGACCAATGCTCAATAATTGCACTTCATGGCAGGAATGAATAGTACACTAGTGATTACAACATGCGAACCATTCTTCCTTTGAATGACAACATCTCTCAATTCCTTTCACCTTTAATGTACTATCATCGATAAACTTCACTTTACTTTTCTTCGTTGAATCAAAGTTGATCAACCATTCCTGGTGGCATGTCATATGGTTTGAACAACCAGAATCCAAATACCACAGGTCAACATGAGAGTTAGAACTTTCTGCATAAGTGGTTACCATCAAAGTCAGTGGTTCTGAATCTGAATCTTCTTGTGCAATGTAAGCCTATTTTCCTTGATATTTTTTCTGCTTTCCCTTTTCAGCATAACACTCATAAGAGTAATGTCCATACTTGTGACAATTAAAGCATTCAACATTTCTTTTATCCTTCTTTTGATAACTCTTCTCAGACCTTTCACTCTTCTCCCCTGATACAGGTTTGTCATCTTGATCATCTTTGACCTTATCAGCCTTCCAACTCCCTTTTGTATGTTTCCCTTTCAACTTCTTGTGCTTCTTCTCATCATTTCTGGAATGATGTACTTTCATGGCTTGTTCTTCATTTTTTTATTGGATTTCTATCCAACAGCCTAATTTCATGCGCTTCTAAAGAACTTTGCAGCTCTTCAATCTTCATTTTGGAAAGATCTCTCGACTCTTATATCGCAATCACTATGTAATCAAACTTCTGTGGTGATTACCTCATGATTTTCTCAATAAGATCATTGATAGACTCTCTACACCCTTTCATTTGATTTGTGATGGTCATAATTTTGTTAAAATACTCACCAACTTTATCACTGTCCTTCATTTGCAGTACATCGTACTGCCTCCTAAGGGTTTGAAGCTTGATCTTTTCTCCTCCCGCATGACATCGAACCAATAGACTCCAGGCTTCTCTGGCAGTAACTGCATTTTGGATTTTCTCAAAATGAGTGTCATCAACATACTGATGAATAATGAACAATTCCTTGCTGTCTTTCCTCCTAACTGCGGCTTTCTGATCTTCTAATGTACCAAGATCAAGCTTTAGACTATTTCCTTCAACGACATCACATACATCTTGAAATTTAAACAACACTCTCATTTGTATGCTTCATTTATTCCAATTCTTTTATGTGAGTATTGGAAGATTAGTCATTGAAATATCCCTTCCCGCCATACCTCAAACACTAAGTCTTTGATCAAGAACCCAAGTCTTGACAACCTTCTTCTCTTCTTCGCTCCAACCACTTTGAGCAGCCACACTGCAATCGTGATTTCTGAAGCTCCACAGGTCTTTGAGAACCTAACTCTGGATACCAATTCTATTGGAGAATTGGAAGTGAAGTGAAGAATTAGAAGTGTCTGTGTATTATTGATAATACTGCATTGATGCAGTTTATATATACAGAAATGTATATGTTATCAGTAAGAAGTAAAAATTGATTACAAAATAACATAGATAATTGTCTTGACTTGTTACAACTAATATTTTTTAAGTTGATTTAAATGAATTATATGCTATGAGAATTATAACACTTATAAAAATTTGGAGTCAAAAATTTAGAATGATATGTGAATTATGATTTAATTTAGATATTAAGTATTGACATATATGGTGTAACAAAGACCTTTTTGTTTTAGTTATGGTCTAAATTACATAAATTACCACATCAAGTAATAAGAAGCTAAAAAGAGCTCTTAAACGTAGTTAGATATGCAAACTTAGATTATAATGAACTTACTATAATAAATTATTCTTAAGTTTGTTTATAAATATAATGACTGATTTAGTTTCGATGTTAGTATCGAGTTATATATAATTATGAATTTTCTAATAGCTTGATATTCCATCACTTGAATATCCTGTTATATATACTTAATACAATATATTTAATCGATGTTTGATTGATATTGAATTCTTTTATAGATTTTTAATCAAATTATTTTCTTTACATATATATTTTTTATGTTAAAAATTTATTTGATTAACTTATCTTTATATGTGTAATAATATGTTACAACTATATTATATACATGAGATATAAATATAAACAAAAAATAACATAAATGAAAATAATTATTTTATTTTAATTTATCTTTTATAAATATTTTATTTTTATGTATATTTTTTACATGTTTAAACTCTATTTTAATTTATATTATATACTTTCTTTTTATGATGACGTTACAAAATAATATTATAATAATTACATGTGATATAAAATTAAATGCACATCATTAATAAAATTTAACTCACTAATAAAACTAAGAAACTAAATTAATTAATGTCATAAATAATATATTTATTAACATATTTACTCTATGATAAAATATTAATGAAAACGTTTATATCACTTTAATTTTTAAAGATAAATTCAAATTAAAATATTCAAGATAATAATGAAAAGATAAAAAAAATTATTCATTTGCTTACTAGTGTAGAAAGTAAACTAGGGATGACAAGTCTGTCTAATTTTGGCCCGTTTCAAAATTGACTTACAAAGAGAAAGTCAATCTCTTTTGCACCCGCAAAAGAAATGTGGGTTATTTCTCTAGTTTGTGAATCAGTTTGCGATTCGTATAAGAATTTTAATAAATTTATTTTTATTTAATTAAATTAGTAGAAATAATAGTTTATGTAAATTTATTATTTCTTAAAATAAATAATATTCATAATTTTATAATTTATAATTTTTAAATATAAGTCTATTGAAAAATAGAAATGATTTTGAAATAGACTAAAATAAAGAAAGAAAACGTGAATGATGGATGAAACTACTTTTTCTTGCATACGGTCGCTCTGCATGTTCCACCCCCACATTGTCATTCCTAAAGTAAATCAGTAATTAATAAATTAAATATATTTATGTACTTTAAAAATGTAAAATTAAATTTTGTTCTTATTCTAAATTTTTAATACATATTGACTTTAAAAATGAATAAATATGATTTTTAATCTAATTATATTAATTCTTTTAACTTAATAAATGATGTTGAAAATATTTAAACTCAAACCTATAAAAAATGAAATAAATAATTCAAATATTAATCTAAAACATATTTTATACCTTAAAAAATTTAACATAATTTAATTACAAATTATATTAATTTACTTTTAAAATTTAGAAATTAAACTGTATCAAAATTTAAACCAAACAAATTTTTAAGTTTTCATAATAAAACATATTTAATTCTTTATTCGTAATTTTCCTATTATTTTACTACAATATTTAAAATATGGAATTTTCAATTTCCAAGCCTTTTTATTCATGCAGACGGAACGTTCATCTGTGAATTTCCATTCCTACCCTTCCCGCCCTCGAACGCAACACGTAAAACCTTGGTACTCCAAGGGCATAAAAACAGCCTCAAAATTACCGAAAGCGACACAACACTCTGCGGCCTTTTAAATTCCCAATGCCCAGAGAGTATTGTCATCTCCCAACATATCAACCCTTGTCCCTGTTCGTCATCACACACACTTTCTCTCTCTAGATTTCTCTGATTTTTTTTTTCTCTCACATTACAGCTATCGTATTTCTGTCTCTGCCATTGCGAAAGGGACGCTGAAAAAAAAGATACATATATAAAATAAATAAAACACACAACACAACAGCCTATAAACCCAGCGACGAGGTTTTCTAAGGGACGAAAAATAAACCAGAGAGTCTCAGAGGAAGAAAACAAGGGAATCAATCACACAACACAATAACAAGAACGGGTCTTTGAAGAGATTGGACCAAAGGGTCAAGTGGGCCATTTTCAGTTTTTTCTACCATTCATTCATTTTCCTTGTTCAGGTTAGCTGAGGAAACTTCATAAGAAACTTCATTAAGACATTAAACGTCTTTTTTTTTTCTTATTTTTTGTTTTTGTTTATTCGCTATTGGCTGTTTCTGTTTCCATTTTCGTTTCCGTTTCCGTTTTTTCTCTTTATATTGATGAGGGGAGAGAAATTTAATTCAAAAACATAAACTTTTGGTGCTACCCGTTTGAAGGGAAAATGTAAAGTCTCTGTTTGTACTACTATCTTTTTAACGCGTTTTTGTTGCAAACACGTTTTGGTGATCATTTTGTTGACTTTGGGCACTTTATATTAACTTGGTTGTAAGTTTTCATTTTTTTTTTGCCTTTGGGTGTTTTTGTTTTTAACCTTTTTGGTGTTTTGGAGGAAATAAAATAAACTGTTCTTCTTACTCTTGGTGGTTTTTGTTTAGGAAGGGCGATTGATTTTGCAGGTGTTTGAAGTTTTCGCTTGGACAAACATCATATCTTTGAGTTGTTCTGTTCTGTCTCTGTTTTTGTGAGATTTACGTTTTACCATGAGGAGAAGTTAACACATACTACTTCTCCCCTTGTTTCTCGGAAGATTTTGTAAGGTACAGTGAAAAGAAATCCCATGGCTAGTCAAATCAATGGTTAAGCCGTTAATGTTTGATTTTGTTATGATTTTTTTTCTCTAGTTTTATCATTCACTCTAATCTTTTTGGGTTTTGACTTGCATAGTCTTTATCTAGGCATAGCATCCATCAATAATAAAAGCATTTGCTGTTGTGGCCATTAGTGGGAAACATAAAAGTTGTGATTTTGATTGCCAGAAGGCATGGATATGCTTTGTTTTGGCGCTTTTATTTGATGTTTAGGGCTGTTGATGTCATGATTAATACCTAGGTTTCTAGCATCTATAACGGATTTTGTTTGTTGTGGACTGTTGGAAGAGCGTTTGGTATTTTTTGGATGAAATAAGGAATTGGGTTAATGTTTTTTAAGGCCCCATGGTCTAGTGTTGTGCTTTCTTAAGGTAACATGTCCTGTGTCTGGTGGATTTTGAAAGCACAAAGAATCTAATCTTGTATTGTTTTGACTTTTCCAATACCAGTCATGTGAATGTTAATGCCTCTGTAGTGGATGTTGAAATGACAGAACTGGAGGTAAGGAGTCAATGGCTGTAAGAAAATGGTCTTGTTATGTGGTTTTTTACCTTTCAGATACAGTTTTCATTCTGTGATTTTTGTCTGGGGAAGGAACAAGGGTCTGTTTGTTTTTCCATCGGACACCAATGATATGTGAGTCATTTCAACGTCCCTTTGAAGCTTTGGATCGAAAACCAAGCGCGTTAAAATGTTTGGAAGATGAGTGAGGCTTTGAAGTACAGTCATTTCATCAGTTTCTGTATTTCTGTTGAATTAATTACTTTTGTTTGTTCTATTTAATATGATATTTATGAACTACTATTAGTAGATTATTAGTTACATTTGAGAAGGTTTAAAGGGTCCTTCTAGGCATAGTTAGAAGTGGGGATAGGTATCTCTTTTACCATGTAGTGATTGGATGATTCCTGATGGGGTTGATACGTTTTTCTCATTGTCATCATGTTGAATTTAAAAGTTCCATGTCAGATATTCACTTTCATAATGTGTCCTATATTGCAGACACTACCAAGTTACTGCTAGGCCTGATCTTTACCTGTTGCATATGAAGATTTCAGGGAATCCTAGGGGGTTATGATTCAGATGAATACATGTGTAATATATATATATATATATATATATATATATATATATATATATATATATATATATATATATATATCAAAAGTAACAACTAATTCTCAGTTTGATAATTGTTACTTAAATACTCATAATTAAAATATCATTTAGCATCATGTAATGATTGTCCAACAAAGGTAGATCACTTGAATTTACTTTTGTATTTAACTATTCATTGAGGTTATGCATATTTTGTTGACTGAAGTTGCCTTTGTAAGACATGGGAAGTGAACAGGATTAGTGTTGATTATGGCTTTAATCATTATTATTTTCATAATCAATCGGTACTGAAGATAAACTATTGATCTGACCCTTTATACAGAAGTTCTGACCAGTTTGACTGATGGGCCAATTCTCGTATGCTCTTTGAACCGAAATTAGAGGAAGCCAAACAAGTCCTGATATGCATGTAAAATCACGGTAAAATATGCATAAATGAGGGCCCTGTGTTTTTTTGGCTGAGTCGGTGTTAAATTTTGGCTTTAAGCTTTCCTTTTTCTATAATAAAACCTTTCTTTTTCAAAGAGTATATGATGTGTACATTCTCTTAAGTTGGTTCAACTACTGAATTATCTTCTTTTTCTTGCCATAATGGTTTCATTTATGTTCACGTTGGTAATTGCCACCTTGGACATGATGCCTAGTGTTACGTGGATATACTTAATTTAATGCATCTTTTGATCACGTCCTTCATTCTTTATTCTTTCTGGTCCTTGTCTTCTAAATAAGATTGGTTAGAAATGTCTTTTTGCAGTCTTTGAAAGTTGCCAAACATTAAACTTTTACAGATGAAGAACAAAAAGAAAAATTCCAGCCTCCATTAAAGGCCTCGATCTAAGCATTAAAGCATAATGCTTTTTTCTTTTTCTAAACACACTCATCATGACCACCATTGTTAAGACTTTATTGCCCTTGTTTGTCTTTTTAAACCCTTGAACACTTCTCTATTTTCACCTTCATTTGCTATGTTGTAATGTATCTGCAGATGGAATCTGTTAAGCCATCAGCAGTGACACCAAGCAAAAGCAAGTTGGCTCGCACATTTGCCAAAGTTCTTCACGTTAGAGCAGTGACAGGAATTGCACCAGTTGATGGACTGAATAACGTTAAAGGGGATGCAGATCTCAAAAGTGAAGGAAATATAATCAAAGAAGATGAAGAGCTTCAGAAAAGAAAGGCCTCAGAAGCTTTGCTTGCAAAAGCATTTGCTAGCATTTCAACGGTGAAAGCTTCTTATGCTCAGCTGCAGCATGCTCAGTCTCCCTATGACCCTGATGTAATTCAAGCTGCTGATCAATTGATAGTCTCGGAGTTCAAGACCTTGTCTGAGCTAAAGCAATGTTTCTTTAAAAAGCAATTTGATCCTTCACCCGATAGAGCAATTCTTCAAGCTAAATTGAAGGAGCTGGAGAGTGTGAACAAAACATTTGAGATCACTGGGGAGAAGTTAGAATCACAAGCTCGGCTCAAGGAATCTGAGATTATATTTCTTCAAGAAAAGCTAGAGGAGACTAACAAGCAGAGCAGGTCAATTGAGAAGAGGTTAAATCAAAGTGGATCATTATCAGTTCTTGACAACCTCCACATTTCAGGACTAAGTCCTAATCATTTTCTTACTGTTCTTCGCCACACCGTTAGGTCCATTCGAAACTTTGTGAAGTTGTTAGTGAATGAGATGAGATCTGCAGATTGGGACATTGATGCTTCAGTGAATGCCATTATCGAGCAGAATGTGGTGTACTGGAAAGAAGATCACAAATGTTTTGCAATTGAGTCCTTTGTGTGCAGGGAGATGTTTGATTCTTTCAACTTCCCTAACTTCTCCCTACCCAATGAATCCCTGCCAGATAAAAACAAGAGGCAACTGTTCTTTGGGAGGTTCAATGAGCTAAAACCAGTGAAAGCAATGGAGTTTCTTTCAGGGAAGCCAAGATCACCCTTTGCAAAATTCTGCAGGATCAAGTTCTTGAGACTTGTTCATCCCAAGATGGAGGCATCATTCTTTGGCAATGTGAATCAGAGGAACATGCTGAATGGTGGAGAGTTTCCTGACACCAACTTCTTCACCTCATTTGCTGAGATGGCCAAGAGGGTGTGGCTTCTACACTGTTTGGCCTTCTCCTTTGAGCCTCAAGCTTCAATCTTTCAAGTGGAGAAGGGATGTAGATTCTCTGATGTGTACATGGAGAGTGTGAGTGAAAATGATGAAGAAATGGCAGTGGAATCTGAGCCAAGAGTTGCTTTCACTGTTGTTCCAGGCTTCAGGATTGGTAAAACTCTAATACAGTGCCAAGTCTACCTCTCACAAGTCATGGTAAAAAAATCCACATTCAGAGAGCAAAAAAGGTAGTAGTAATAGTAATAGTAATAGTAATAGTAATAGTAGTAATAGTAATAACAGTAGCAGTAGTAACTACTGGTGTGTTTTCATCAGTGGTTGACCCCACCATGCAATAGGTTGTTGAAGTGGAAACCAATGTTTTTAGATGAACTTTTGGGAGGGACATAGCTTGTGCAGTGCATGGCTCTGCTTGTGGGGACTCACCCTTCTGCTGCCATGGTTCAATGAGGGCATTTTCTTGTCCATTTGTATTTTGGTCAGTTTCAAAAGGAAGCGCGTGAACTGTTGCATTGGAAAGTGCTCTTTTTGTTCAGAATGTTTTTTTTTTCTTCTTAATATAAAGTTTAATTAATCAAATGGTTGTTCCAAATTTTGTTGATATTAGGCCGGTGGCATAGATGGTCTTAGCTGGAATGCATCTTTACCAGACATTGCATGTTTTGTACATAATAATGTTGGTAGTAATTTTGTTATGCTCTTAGTTTGTTTTTCCTTCTTCCATAATGCTGTCTTGCTATAGATATAAATCATCGATATTTTATGTTCTTGTGTCTCAGACTAATTTAATGGAAATGAATGAAGTTTCAGCAAAATGGATTTTCAAGTAATTTAACTTTAGATTCAATTTATTAATCATTTATGTTCAATTTATTGGTTTTCTTTCCATTTTACTAGTTTTTTTAGGCTGAGTGATTTCTTTTATTGTGGAAAGTAGGTTTTTTCTCTAAGAATTTTATGACAGTATTAAATTACATTTCTTTGAATTTTTCAAACATATTTTAGATTTAATTAAGATTTTTTTTTTTGTGATTTAACATATTTTTGTTGAATTTTTCAATAGATTTAATTAAGATTTTTTTTTTGTTATTTAACATTTTTGTTCAACAGGTTAATTTAAATTTTTGTTGATGTGAACTTGTTATTGTTAGGTAGTGGAAGTTTGGGTAGTATGTATGATATTTTAGGTTTAAATATTAATACTATCATTAAAAAAACCTAGAGATGTAAACATACATGATTTCAAATTATTCAGAGTTCTTAATTTGTTAACAAGATTTTGAAATTAAGAGTAAGAATTAGAATTAGTTCTTAGTGATTAAAATTATTTTATTATTATTGGTTAAAATTTATTAAGATTACAAAAATGATAACTTATTTAATTTAATAGTTTAGAATTTATGAATTTAAGACCAATAGCATTGAAAGAAATTTGTAAGAAAATGTTCATTAATATTTCTCAAGAAAAATTATTTTCATGTTAATATATAATTTATGATAAATTGAATATTTTTAATTAAGGATTTACTAATTTTTATACATAGTACTTAAATATTTAAAAATTTTCAATTAAGTTTATGACATTTGATTTTCCTGTTAATTAAATAATGTGATTGTTATTTTTGGAAGGTTAAAGATTTACATTGTAAGATATCATAATGTTCAAGAAAGTGCCTTGTATATTTTATTAAAACTTTTGAAAAGACATGAATGGTTTGAAACATGTAAAGTGTATTATTAACTTAAAATCACTTGCAATATTAACTTAGCTATAATATCATTATATTAACTACTAATTTGTTTTATAAATAAAAATAAATAAATAAGATTATAAAGTAAGATAATAGCAGTAACAAAAAGATTAAATAACAAAAATGTAACTAAGAAATATAAAAATTTTGAATATTAAAAAAACTTATAAAATTTCAATTAAAAATATTTTGAGAAATTTAAAACTCACTTAAGTGTAAAATTCTTTAAAGAATGCTCCCAATTACAATATTCTTAAGATATTTCTAAGTATAAATGTGTAAAAGATAATTTAACTCTGTTCTGTGTACATTAGTTAATCTTGGTGGACAGAACCATATATAAATGTTATGGATGGATTTATGAGCAATTATGACTTTTTCAAACAGCACAATTTCCAATTAAGTAGAAATTATTAATTTATGTGAAACATGTTTTCTTCTGGCAAAAAAATGTCTTTCTGTTCTTTAAAGGGACACAGAACAGTCATTATTCTTCATTAACTTTTCAAATTAATTTTTATTCCCTATTAATTTTTCGACAATACATGAGGACACTATAAGATTTTTTAGAATATTTTAGACTTTTTAATATTTAAAGTAAGTTTTAATTGTCTTTTAATTTGTAATATTTTTTAAAAATATTATTGTAAGCTTTAATTAAATAGTTATTACACATTATACTAGGAGACCAAATTAAGGTAAAAATTTACTCATAGATTAAGAGTATATTAAAATCGAGATTTATATGAAAAAAAGAGAATAAAACACTTTCTCATATAGTAAAATTAATTAAGAAAATTCACAGAATAATACAAAAAGAGTATTCATTATCTAATTTTATTTTATGGAAAATTTATTTAATTTTTTTCTTATATATATATATATATATATATATATATATATATATATATATATATATATATATATATATATATATATATATATATATATATATATATATATAGGGGTTTGTTAACACGCGTACGTCTGTTTTTCAATTGGTACGTTTTAACAATGTGTAGCGGATTATAGTAGACAAAAATACCATCATTTATCATAGATTTTAAGTTTTAAATAATTTTCATTCTCAAAACTAAAAAAAAAAACCCCAAACCCTTACTTACCTCCCTCATTGCTCTCAACCCTTTCTCTTTCATCTCTCTCACTCCAACATTTTCTCTGTCATCCCTGTTGGACTAATTGAAAAAAAAAATCAATAAAAAACCCTTGACTAACCCTAATCCACTTTTCTCACTTATTCAATTTGTTTCTCTCTCGTCTCCATACTCTTCCTCAACCACACACAACAACCTGCGACATCGTAATTTGTTGCTCTTGTTCTGTTTGTTCATTTGAAGGATGTGTTATATATTTTTCCTTCTTATTATTATTAAATTTCATTTTTAAATTAAATCATGTAAATAAAACCTTCATAAATCAATTAAATTTTTATACATCATTTACATATCTATACTACATTTCATTATATTTTTAAAGAACAAGATATTTCTCTCTATTGTCCTTTTCCCTTTACACAAAGTGTTTCTTTTCTCTTTTGATATGGTATACATGATGTAAGATTACAACCTAGAATTGAAAGAATTGTACTCCTAGGGAGTTCTTCTATACCTATTTCTTTAATTTCCATTCTCAAAACAATGTTTCTGATTTTTTTCAATTGGGGTAACAGTAGGGATGACAGAGAAAATGTTGGAGTAAGAGAGATGAAAGAGAAATGGTTGAGAGGAATGAGAGAGGTGAGTAAGTTTTTTTTTAGTTTTGAATGAAAATTATTTAAATATACTTGACCTTAAAACTTAGAATCCATAATAAATTAGGGTATTTTTGTCTACTATAATCTGGTACACATTGTTAAAACGTACCAACTGAATGCCTAAATTTCTTTCATTGATTGGTTTAATAGAAGGTGACTTATAAGTGGTATTGTATTTTATAAATGGGATTTGTTTTTTTCTTTTGAGAAAAGAAATGCGATGTTATTTTTTGTATTTATTTTAGGAGAACTATTGTTATTATTATTTTTTTTACCATCCATATTTATTAATTAGTATCTCATATACTTAATATACTTATATATTTCATGCACATTGTAAATATATTAATTATTAAATTCCTTATATATATATATATCAATATCAAAATTTAGTTATTTCTTTTTAAGTTGTAATATTTAAAATTAGAAAAATATGTAACCATGTCCTAAGTAAATTTTCTATGTTTTAAGCACCATGACACGCATCATGACAAAATTGATACTCTAATGTGCCAAATAATTTTTTATATATTCAGGTCTTAAATTAATGAATTATAACATTTCATTAATTAATTTTTTTTAAAATGTTGTAAAACCAATTTAGTGGACCTCCTAGTGAAGTGAAAGCTAATCAGGTGGATCCCACGTAATACCAACTTTATTCAATGAGACCGGTGAAAATGGGCCACATAAAGACAAAATTTGTAAACATCATTCATTCTTTTAGCTTATTTATTACCTTACTTTACGTGCAATATTAATTAATATTAATTTCATCTACCACGTTTTTTTAATTATTTAAATTTCATTTTCCTTTTAAATTTGATGGAATGAATACAATACTCAAATACAAACTTTATTAAATAATAAACTCTTATATTTGAGCTATTTATTTTGTTAGATTTTATATAGATTGTTGTAAAAGTAAAAAAAAAAAAACTTAAACTTAAAATATTAAATATTTTGATGTTGTTGTAGATACTTGTTTCTATGTATGTAACAATATTTTGTAGTTAAGATTATAGAGGGTTTAAATATATATATTTTTTCAACCTTTTTGTAATAGGAGTTTAGGTTTTAAAGTGAACAATCATTCAAATTCGGTAATTATTTTAATATATTTATCTTATTTTATATAAAATAATAGTATGTGTTGAATATTAATGCATTAAAAATTTTAAAAAGTCAAATGATAATAATAAAAATTAAAACATTGAAATCTTACATGCATATGTAAAACGAGCAATACAATTTAACCTATTTGAAAATGCTTTCATGTTTCAAAGAAAGTAAGAAATTTGTGAATCATGCTAGATTTGCATCCAGCCCTAAAAAAATACAATTGTATCTATTAAAAAAAAGTACTTAATGACTTGTCAATAAGGTTATGATTCATGCCACTTTGTATCTAATTTTAAAAAATAACGATACTTTGATAATATTTTTTTTATAATATTTTAATATTATATATTATGTTATTATGTGATTGATCTATGTTGTTTATAATTATTATTATTGTTTTTAAAATAATTTTAATCCAATCATATAAACGTAAATAATATCAAAATATCATTATTTAATAATAAAATCATAACAAACCTATTTAGAAAAATAGGATAGCATATTTCAAAAAGAAGATTTTTTTTGCTGTTCATGCAAGATTTGGATTTGACTGTATGATTACATTACATCCAACCGATGCCAATATATTTAATAATGAAAATAATGCTACCAATATATTTAATAATGAAAATAATGTAGCATTAAGGTGACATGAGTGGTGTTTTCAAATTCTTTTAAAAAAATGTCTATCTTTTTCAGAAAACTATGTGGGAAAGTTTAGATTTAAGTAATTTTCACAATAATATTGAGGGTAGGTGGTTTCCTTTAAAAGCTAAGGGTACGAATAAAAGCATCATTGTGATGCAGTGGGGACTCTGACAAAAGGATTTGATTTTTATTTTAGGTGACTGTAATAACAGTGACATGATGATTGTGGGGGCAATAACGTTAACAATAGCTGCAATACAATGTTTTCAAGTAAACATGTGAGTCTCTAAAATGGTGTCTATTATTTCATATCAATTTCAACCCAAAAGAATTTATGTATGTAATTCCTATTTTTAAAAGGTTAATTTTTATGTATTGTACTTGCCTGCAAAATCCAACAATGATTAGTGATGATTTGCAATTGCAAAATTATAAAAGAGAAACAAAATAAAATAATTTGATGCATGGATTTGAAGGTTACAGTGGTAAACTGCAAGTAGAAAAGAAAATCAAACTAAACTGTGAAATTCTTCACCCCCTCAGTTTTTTCATTTTTCTCTTTCTTTGAACATTTTCTTTTTAGTTGTTTTTTAAAATTCTTTTGTTCATTTTTTTTAAATTCTTTCCTTCAATAATTATTTAAAACATAATCAAATTTCACACTAGAAGAGTTAAAAGTTGTTTTTAATTAATTAGATTTTCAAATAGAATAAGATTTCATTTATTATGAATATTCTTTATTTGTATTATTTCTTTTATTAATTTTGATAAAGTTGATTAAAAAAGCTGATACTAAAATTTTGTTACATTTGAATTCTTTGTTTTAAATTTCTAAATTTTGAGTAATTCTTATAATTGAGTTGTAACTTTCTTTAAAATATTACAAGAAAATTATTAAATAATAATTAATTTAAAAATAAATAATAACTAGTTATTATATTGATTAATTTAGATATTATTTTATAAATTAAATATTATTGATATTTAAAATAATCTCTATTATTAATAAAAATTTATAATTGATTTGTAGGATTTTAATTTATCTCTAACATTAGCTATTAATATTTTAGCTACTTTTTTTTATTTTCTAAATTAGTCTCTAATAATAGAAATATAATACAATGAAATAGTTAAAATCTTGGTAGTTAATGTTAGAGATTAATTTAAACTCTAATTCACAAATTATTTATAAAATTTTATGATTAATAGAGAATATTTTAGATACTAATAATTTTTAATTTATGAAATAATGTCTAAATGGGTTAATATAATGATTTATTGCTTTTCATCTCTAAATTAATTATTATTTAAGGATTTTCTTCTAATTAAATAACGAATATTTATGTTTTTTTTTATAGAACCTTAAGATAGATGATTTGGATATGAAGTGGTTTGTTGTTTGTTAAGTTTTATCTATTGTTTATTGTTTGAACATATTTGAATGTTTGAGTTTGGATGTATATTAATCGAGATAAAGATTTGTATAATAGATTGAATGGAATTTTGTGGTGTGTTTATCATATTGGGATAAATTAATTTAATTTATAGTTATTTTGAATGAAATATATAATAGAAAGGAAAACCACAAGCACTTATGTTGAACTTTAAATGTGTGGTAAAACAACAGTTTTAAGTCGATTACATTATGGGATGACTCGATTAAAACTTGTATCTTTGCACAAACTATTTTGAAGTGTGCTGTGAGATTTTTCAAAGAGAAAGTTTTTCAAAACTATGCTTAACATTGTTGCATAATTGATTGCATGTGTGTTGTATTCGATTAAGTCTGTTATTGTTTTGAAATTTTGTTAATGTTTGACATAATTGTCTAACGGTCATATTTGACCAAACATTAAATGATAGTCGACTGCATTAATTGCGAATTCAATTAATTGTTATGTTTGCTGCTAACTGTTATAACTGAATTGTTATATTCGATTACATTAGTAGCTTAGTTGATTAAAATGCGTCTGAGATGTGTTATTCTATAAATTGACGCAAATTTGATTTTTGTAAGAACTTTTGTAATTATAACAATTTGTGATATATGATGGTATCGGAGGGGGTAAATTTTAAAGAGTTTAACGCAGCGGATTAAAAACACAGAGAGCGTAAAGCGTATTAAGTCACAGTTGAAACGATTTTTCCTTTTTTAAAGAAAATAATTTTCTTTTAGAAAATTAACCAAGTAGTTGATGTACGTTAAAGTAGAATGAGTAAAGGGCATAAGAAAAGCACACAAGGATTTTTATACTGGTTCGATTCAACAGAATCTACGTCCAGTCGTTAATCACTACAAAGAGTGATTAACAGTTCCACTAAAAATAGTTTAACAGTTTACAATGAAATGAACAAGAACAGAATGAAAAGAACTACTCTACCAACTTGAAGAGACCAGCTCCAGCAATCGACAAACGATTCACTAGCTTCTCCTTTCACAAGACCAGGTAGAGAACCTTGTCAACTTGAAGAGAGTCCACTTCGACTATCGACACACGATACGTAAGCCTCTCCTTTCACAAGATCAAGCAAGGGAACAAAGAAAACCAAAGCTCTCAAGAACGTTCCTCTGACAACTCAGTGTTCTAAGCTTTCTAAGTTTTCACAAAGTTATTTTCTGAAGCTCTCAAACACCCATTATATAGCCAAGCACACTGAATGCCAAAGGTCAGCTCCCAACTGCCATGAATAATCGATTATTGTAAGTGATAATCGATTATTCAAGTCCGTTATAGAAATTTCAAAAAGTGATAATCGATTATTTGAAGTGATAATCGATTATTCAAGTGTGACTTGTGATAATCGATTATTGCTTCATGATAATCAATTATTTTAGTTCAAAAACATATGATAATCGATTATACCTTAATCATAATCGATTATTACAATATTTATCAATTTCCTACTACATTTAAAAACTACAAGTTGCTTTTTACGTATTCTCCTATTACAATCAAGAAATATAATTTACAGCATCATCAAAACTTGTCTTCAGGTTTTACCAATACTCCCTTATTGGTAACAATCTCCCCCTTTTTGATGATGATCAAAAAATCTTTTATTAAAAGCAACTCAGTTTTACCTGTAATACATTCTCACTAAAAAGATCACAGAGTTAGTAGTACCTGTATACTTTGAAGAATATTATTTCTTCTCCCCTATAATATAGATATTAATCTCCCCCTTTTTGATCATAAGCAAAAAGTAAGAATCTCCCCCTTAATATGAGCTCCCCCTCAAAAAAATAACAGATGCATAAAATCTCATTTTATTAATAATAACTGGAAAATTTATAAAGATTTAAAATGCCACACAGAAAACAATCAAACTTAGAATCCTAAAAAAAAACTAAAATTCAGGACTAGGAGATCTTTCAGTGGGAGGGATATTGAGATGATTCTCAATGTTATGTAGTCGAATATCAAACTCAAGAAACTGATCAACTAAGTACTCATCAAGAGATTGCTGCCACTCATGTACTTCATCAAAATGTGTCTTCTGTGCGAGACTCATGTCCTCCAATTGTTTGGATAATCTTGCAAAGTGTTCTTCCATAGAATTTGAGCACAACAGTTTCCAGCTGCAATATATTCAGCTTCAGTGGTAGACAAAGCTACACATGCTTGTTTCTTTGAGTGCCATGACACTAAAGAACATCCCAAGAAATGACAGGTTCCACTAGTACTTTTTCTATCAATTTTACATCCACCATAATCTGCATCAGAGTATCCTATTAAACTAGGTGAAGCATCAGAGGGATACCAAAGTCCAAATGAAGTGGTTCCTTTAAGATATTTTAGAATTCTTTTAACTGCAGTCAAATGTGACTCTTTCGGATTGGCTTGGTATCTAGCACATACACAAACACTCTGCATAATATCTGGTCTACTAGCAGTTAAGTACAGTAAAGATCCTATCATGCCTCTAAACATGGTTTCATTCACTCCCTTTCCAGTTTCATCCTTATCTAAATAACAAGAGGTACCCATGGGTGTACTAGCTTCCTTGCAGCTATTCATTCCAAATTTCCTAAGAATTTCTCTACAGTATTTAGTTTGGGATATGAATGTTCCACCATTCATTTGTTTTATTTGTAGTCCTAAGAAAAAATTTAACTCACCCATCATAGACATTTCAAATTCTCCTTGCATTATTTTTGCAAACTCTTCACATAAAGAGTCATCAGTTGAACCAAAAATTATATCATCTACATAAACTTGCACAATCAAAATGTGTTTTCCTACTTTCTTAATGAATAAGGTTGAATCAACCTTTCCTCTAGAAAATTTATTTTCAATCAAAAAAGTACTAAGTCTTTCATACCAAGACCTAGGTGCCTGTTTAAGACCATAAAGGGCCTTTTTCAACTTGTAAACATGATCAGGAAATTTAAAATCTTCAAAACCAGGAGGTTGACTAACATAAACTTCTTCTTTTATAAAACCATTTAAAAATGCACTTTTAACATCCATTTGATATAGTTTAAATTTCATCAAAGATGCATATGCAAGTAATAATCTAGTTGCTTCTATCCTTGCTACTGGTGCATAAGTTTCATCGTAATCAATACCTTCTTCTTGACAGTATCCCTTAGCAACTAGCCTTGCTTTATTCTTTGTGATGATTCCGTCCTCATTAAGCTTGTTCCTGAAAACCCATTTGGTTCCTATAACTTGAAATTCTTTTTGTTTTGGGATAAGTTCCCAAACTTCATTCCTTTCAAATTGATTTAGCTCTTCTTGCATAACAATGCACCACTTGTCATCTTGAAGAGCTTCCTTTATATTTTTAGGTTCTATCTGAGACACAAAAGCAACAGTTAGGCAAAAATTATTTAAATTATGTCTAGTGGTTACCCCTTTTGATATATCTCCTATGATGTTGTCCAAGGTTAGTCCTCTCGGTTGTTGATAGCTTTTGAAGTCATCAACTTGAGGTGTTTCTTGATGCTCTGGAGGATAATTTTCATTTAGATACATTTCTTCTAGAGCTTCTCTTAAGTAATCCTCATCACCTGCAATGGGTTTATTTGACTCAAGAGGATTTTCCTCAAGGTCTACAATCTCATCAAAGACAACATGCATAGATTCTTCAATACTTAGTGTTCTTCTATTGAACACCCTATAAGCTTTGCTAGTTAATGAATATCCTAGAAAGATTGCTTCATCAGATTTTGCATCAAACTTTCCAAGATTATCTTTTCCATTATTTAATACAAAGCATTTGCATCCAAAAATTTTCAAATGAGATATATTTGGTTTTCTACCATTCAACAATTCATAAGGAGTTAATTTCAAAATTGGCCTTATAAGCATTCTATTTAACACATAACAAGCAGTGTTTACTGATCAGCCCAAAAGTATTTTGACACATTAGATTCACTCATAAGTGTTCTAGCTAATTCTTCTAGTGATCTATTTTTCCTTTCAACAACACCATTTTGTTGGGGAGTTCTAGGTGCAGAAAAATTATGTGCAATTCCGAATTCTTCACAAAATTTTTCAAACGATTCATTTTCAAATTCACCACCATGATCACTTCTCAAGGTTTTTATTTTCAAATCTTTTTCATTTTGAACACGTTTAGCAAAAGTTTTAAATGCTTTGAAAGCTTCACTTTTCAGAGTTAAAAAGAAAGTCCAAGTAAATCTAGAGTAATCATCAACAATTACAAGAGCATAGTAATTTCCACCAAAACTTTTAATTCTAGATGGACCAAACAAGTCCATATGCAACAGTTCTAAAGGTTTTTGATGTAGAAATTATACTTTTAGATGAAAAAGAAGATTTGGTTTGTTTACCCTTTTGACATGCAGAACAAAGCTTATTTTTCTCAAATTTTAGTTTAGGCAATCCAATCACAAGATCCTTAGAAATTAATTTGTTTAAGTGTTGCATGTGAATATGTGCAGCTCTTTTATGCCATAGCCATGGATTTTCTTCTTTAGCAACTAAGCATGTTATACTATGACTAGATGCACTCTCAATATCAATCAAATATATATTATTGTGCCTAACACCTTGCAAAGCAATTTCAGCAGAATTTTTAAAATAAACAGTACATTTATCACTTTCAAAAGTTACCTTGAAACCTTTGTCGCATAGTTGGCTTATTCTAGATTCAAAACTGGAATTACTTACTTGGCTTCCTGTTTCTTCAGAATCTGCCATAAGACATAGGTTAGCTTCTTCTTCTGTGTCACTAGAACTTGTTGAGCTAGAGGCATTATCTTCCCAAGCTATGTATGCTTTCTTTTTCCTTTGAAATTTTCTTTCCTTCTTGTCTTCACTCTTCTTGCTCTTTGGACACTCAGATTTCACGTGCCCTCTTTCTCCACAACCAAAGCACTTGACGTTTGATGGAGAATCTTGATTTTCCTTCTTTTCCTTTTGAAATTTGTCCTTTCCCTTTGCTTTCATGAATTTAGCAAATTTCTTTATCATCAAGCTCATGTTTTCTTCATCATCAGAATCATCTTCTTCGATCCTCTTGGAGCTTTTTCCTTTAGAAATTTCTGACTTGAAAGCTAGAGTTTTCCTCTTGCCTTGATCCTCTTCAGCAGTTAATCTCCTCAAATCAAGTTCATGCTCCCGGAGCTTTCCAAACAAGATTGGCATTGTCATTTGAGCAAGATTTTGAGACTCCGATATGGCAGTTACCTTTGGTTGCCAAGACCTGTCCAGAGATTTCAAAATTTTCACATTAAGTTCATCAGTATCAAAAGTCTTACCCAAACCTGTTAAGTGATTCACAATATGAGTGAATCGTTTTTGAACGTCAGAGATAGTTTCTCCAGGTTGCATTCTGAACATCTCATATTCCTGAATGAGAGTGTTCTTCCTAGCTCGTTTCACGTCCTCCGTTCCTTCATGAGTGACTCTGAGGACTTCCCACATTTCCTGTGCTGTCTTACACACTGAAATTCTATAAAATTCATCAAGCACAACAGCAGATGAAATAATATTACGAGCTTTAATATCAAACTGAGCTCGTCTATTTTCCTCAGCAGTCCAATTAAAATAAGGTTTTTCTGTTTCTACACCATCTACTGTACTCATAGGAATATAAGGACCATTCTGTACAGCTTCCCAAATGCCTCTATCAACAGACCCCATAAAGATTTCCATTCTTACTTTCCAAAAAGCATAATTATCTCCAGTAAACAATGGAGGTCTGTTAATAGACGCACCCTCAGCATAAACAGCGTTTTGACTGTGACCGGCCATTTTCGCAAATATTTTGAAAAACTATCAAAGCAAGCTCTGATACCAATTGATGGTATCGGAGGGGGTAAATTTTAAAGAGTTTAACGCAGCAGATTAAAAACACAGAGAGCGTAAAGCGTATTAAGTCACAGTTGAAACGATTTTCCCTTTTTTAAAGAAAATAATTTTCTTTTAGAAAATTAACCAAGTAGTTGATGTACGTTAAAGTAGAATGAGTAAAGGGCATAAGAAAAGCACACAAGGATTTTTATACTGGTTCGATTCAACAGAATCTACGTCCAGTCGTTAATCACTACAAAGAGTGATTAACAGTTCCACTAAAAATAGTTTAACAGTTTACAATGAAATGAACAAGAACAGAATGAAAAGAACTACTCTACCAACTTGAAGAGACCAGCTCCAACAATCGACAAACGATTCACTAGCTTCTCCTTTCACAAGACCAGGTAGAGAACCTTGCCAACTTGAAGAGAGTCCACTTCGACTATCGACACACGATACGTAAGCCTCTCCTTTCACAAGATCAAGCAAGGGAACAAAGAAAACCAAAGCACTCAAGAACGTTCCTCTGACAACTCAGTGTTCTAAGCTTTCTAAGTTTTCACAAAGTTATTTTCTGAAGCTCTCAAACACCCATTATATAGCCAAGCACACTGAATGCCAAAGGTCAGCTCCCAACTGCCATGAATAATCGATTATTGTAAGTGATAATCGATTATTCAAGTCCGTTATAGAAATTTCAAAAAGTGATAATCGATTATTTGAAGTGATAATCGATTATTCAAGTGTGACTTGTGATAATCGATTATTGCTTCATGATAATCGATTATTTTAGTTCAAAAACATATGATAATCGATTATACCTTAATCATAATCGATTATTACAATATTTATCAATTTCCTACTACATTTAAAAACTACAAGTTGGTTTTTATGTATTCTCCTATTACAATCAAGAAATATAATTTACAGCATCATCAAAACTTGTCTTCAGGTTTTACCAATACTCCCTTATTGGTAACAATATATTTTACAGAAAGTGTGATCTTACAGAAAGAGGAAAAAGCTCCAAGAAACAAGAGTGACCATGGTGATTAACTACTTGTGATTTCTTGAAGAGCAAGACTGCTGCGTTTTTCAAAGGCTGATCAATTTGCACATTTGGGTGTTTACTGCGAGATCAAATTCTGCAATCTTTTGAAGATTGGGTTTAGTTCTCTGTTGTGAGTACAGGAAGAAGAACGCATGTGTTCTTGACTTTGAGAGTGTCTCAAAGGGTTTAGACGGTAGGAGAGGGGATTCTTGTTGCTGATCCGATTTGTGTATTGCTTATATTTTGATTAGAGGGTTAGAGAGATGTTTTACATTTTTGACGTGAGGTCTTCTGTAGAAACCTTGTTGTAAAAACCTTGACCATTATAATTCATTTGCTTCCCGTGGTTGGAAGGACACTGGATGTAGGCAGGTTGGCCGAACCAGTATAAAAATGCAATGTTTAAATCTTCTGATCCCTACTCTTTTACATTTAATCGACTTATTTCTGTATTCATTCGATTAAGTTTCCTGCATTGAAAAGTCTTTTACCTTGCGTTTCAAGAAAGTGTTAAAGGCATTAACTTTTGTGAAAAAGATTTTCAAAGATTGTATTTTTACATTTCGCCAATTCATCCCCCTCTTGGTGTGAGAAATAGCGCCATTCTATTTTAACAATATCGTCTGATGAAAAACGCGCTAATCTCTATGTATCTAATTACTTTTGACTTATCAGTGTCTAAAAATTCACAACGAATAAAAATATGCTTTATATTATCTAATATTAATTGAATGTTATGATCAATTGATATATTTATTATTGACACGATGTATGACAAAATGTTCTAAACATATAGTGCATGATAACGTTCATAAACAATCAAAACATTTAATGAAGTCATTTAATGCATATACTATAAAAGTGTTATTCCCTTTTTATGATTTGTCCTTGTTTAATGTGTAGATCAGAATTAAATAATGAGTTAATCAGAACAACTATATATGTTGATAAAGATGTTGAGAGAAGAAAAGAAAATTATGGGAATGATCTAAGCATAGACTTCTACTTTGACATTCCATACAAGCCACATTTCAATCAAGATATGATAAAGCATTGTACCTCTGCATGACAAGACAAGTGAGTCTGACCATCTACCAAAAAGCACTAAGAAGCCTACACAAGAGTCAGCACTACATCCAACGATCATCTCCTCAGAAGGAGAGTTATGATGCAAAGAAATATATTGAGGAAGAGAGAAGACTGACGAAGTAACGATAATAAAAAAACGAAGAATAAAACATGATGCCCAAGATAGGATGAAAGAAAGAAGAAAAGAAAAGAAAAGAAAAAGAGGATGAATCAGTTGAGGTTGAAATTAAATGATGTAGAGAAATGAAGTTGAGAGCATATTGAAAAGAAGAGAAGAAAAGAGAGAAAACATAAATTGAATATTCATTCTATTTCTCACCAAGCCTATTGTTGAAAAGATTTTTTAGTCGCCTTAAAGCCAACAAACCTAAATTCTCCATTAATATAGTATAGGGGTAACCTAGGGTCTAATCCAAGGACTAGGCAAAATCAAGTTCAGAATTATAGAACTAAACCTAATTACTTATTTACTAAAAGGTAAAACTAGGTGGGGAGATAAAATTAATGAAATCTAAAAGGAAGAAAGTAATTGATAGTGCATAAGAACAAAATTCCTAAACTAGAGCGAATGATCAATATGTATTTATTTAGTTAAAGTGAACTAAAATGTAATGTTAATGAAAGAATGATTAATCTGGACAGAATTAAAATGATAACTAAACTAGAACAAAGCATTATCCAATTATGAAATACCTAAAATGATGAACACTACTACAATGGAATAATGAAACCTAAACCTAAATCTATGAATGATATGACTAAAATATGCAAAAGAAAGTAAATTGAATCCTGTAAATGAATGCAAAGAAAACAAATTTTGAATGCATGAAAAATATGATCAACTAATGCACATTATCTATATACAAGGTCTGGAAAGTAAAATCTCAATACAAGGAATTTAAATCTTCATGTATCAGAAACAAGGAAAAGAAAATAAGGGAATTCAACATCTAAATAAACTAATCTGAGATATTCTCAACATAAATACCACAATTTCAAATGAAAAATTAGGTAAAAGCAAAATTTAGGGACAAACGTGTATTAGACTGGACAAAAGAATCTCAATTACTCTCAGAAAGACATTATGAAAAGTTAATCCCTCTTTAGGGTCTTTTTAGTTCATATTTCCGAACTTAAAGTGGTAATTATCATTCAATTCCCCAATTCTATGCACATCTAACTCAGAATTACAGCTTTAACCAGAGACAACAACTAGTAACATCAAAAACTTAAAATTCATAAAAGCACATTAAATTGGACAGAATAAATGCAAGAAACATAAAGAAAAAAATGAGAATACAAAAGTAACAGTGCCTGGAAAATTAAAATGACAGATCCAAAGAGGTCACTAATGCTTTGGCACCTTTACCTTTATCCATCCAAAATCAAAATGAGGAAACTATGCAACACAAACGTGTGCAACACCCTCAATTCCTAAGAAGCTGATGTGTGGAGGAGGAAGAAGATGTGTGAAGGAGGAAGAAGGAGACGACGACGCAACAGGCATGAGGAAAAAAAACCCTAAATTCACGTTTGATGGAAATGGAAGATGAAGCTAATGTGTCAATTTTTTTTTAAATTCAAAATTGACACTTTATGTATGTTTTTGTCCAGGGTGGTAGTTCCACCGTTAAATTTTTGACGTTGTAAGCAAAAAGGATTAACTTGACCCGTTTTTTCAAAAGTTGGGATCAATTGTTACGAGAAAAAAAAGGTAGGATCATTTTGAATACAACCCCCCAAACTAGGGACCAAAAGCGGTATTAAGCCTAAATTATTTGGAGAGAGAAACCCTAGGTTTCTTTCCTTTTATTTACTTTTCCCTTTAAAATAAAAAGGATTGCCTTACGTTAGGTTTTTATTCCTATTGCTTACCTTCTTTTTCAGTTAAAAAAATAAAATAAAATAAAAATATTCACCCAAGATAGATTCGTTTTTCCCCAATTCTTTTTCTAGGCGCCTATCTCGCAAATAGTAGGGTTCTCTTCCTCTTTTTCGTTTCAATCCTCCATCTTGTGCAAAGAAGATGGCCTCAAGTTGGCCTCATGGTGGCGAAGACGACAGCGAAAGCGCGGCGATGGCGCGACCAGGCGAAGACGTCGGCGCTACGATGACGCAACTCAGGCGGTGTTCTCATCTTTCTTGGTGGCTCGCAATGACGCTTGGGTCGTTCTTCTTCTCCTCTTCTTTCTGTTCTGACTCATGATTTGCAGGGGAGAGACTCCATTCCGGCAGCAGCGGCACTGCACTAGCGGACCGATGACGCTACGATGGCACGATGAGGGCGCAGCGAGGGCGCGACCTCTTGTCTGGTTCGGTTCGTCCGCTAAAAGGAGAAGCAATGTTCTTCGCGTTGTTCTCTAATTTGGGGTTGGGGTTTTGCAGGAAATTTTGTTCTTATTCCCAAATTCTTTCTCGGTTCAACTTTGGTGGTTCCTATTTTGAGAGTGTGGTTTGCAGGTTGTTGTTTTGATCTTAAGGTCTGAGATTAGGGCTTTTTCCTGGAGTTTCTGTTCTTCACAAATCTGGTTTCTTGTTGGAGTTGAAACTGGCTTGGCCATTGTAGTTTCCGCTTGTTAGTGGTTGTCTGAGTTGCGATAGGGGAGCTGCCGACAGTCAGGGGGTTGTAGTGACCTCCCACGTGGAATTCTTTTGGGCCATGGGTGAATCCTGGGTTGGATTTGAATATATTGGGTTGTAGATCCAGAGTTTACACTGTTGGTTGTGGTTAGTTCAGTTTGAACCTAATTGGGTTGCCGGTTCAGAGTTTTGGATTATTTGGAGCCTTAAGTCTGATTCTGCTTGTATGACCATAGAGGTCATGGGAAAATTATGAAGTTATAATATACAAAAATTAACAATAAGAATAAGGAAAGATAATTTAAAATAAATCTTGTCTTTAAAATTAAATTAAAGTAATGTGAAATAAATTAATTAATTATTGATATTAATTAATGAAAATAAGTTATAAAGGAGAGACGAAAAGATTAATAATAATTATAATTATGGGAATAAATTTATTATTATTTATTTAGTAATTAATTGGAAATCAAATTAATTTACTGGAAAGAGAAATTGATGTGGTATAATAAAGAAAAGTATTGAGATTTTAATGATTAATTAAAGTAATAATGATTCATTATTTTTAGATTGAGTTTTGATTCTTAAAATATTATAGAAATTTATACTAGAGTTACATAAGACTATATACGGATGTATAATGATGAAATGGGAGGTGTGGATAGTATTTGGTTTGATTATGGATTATGTTTAGATTAGTTGTAAAACCAATAAGAGGGAGACGAGGCAACTTAGAGTTCGTTGGAGTTAGGATGATGAACCCTAATTTTCATGTGTCATGCCTTTGTAATATTTGAGAAATGTGGAGAAGATTTTCTCTCTAGAGAAAGAAAAAGAAATAAGTTGAGGTACTTGAGTAGATTTTGGTATACTTTACCTACAAATAAGAGAAGCACAACCATATATTTTCTCGTTTACCGATCTTAAATATTTAAAACATGTGTGTGGGTATAGGTAATTTTATTTAATTACTTGAAGAAATAAATTTGGTTTTTCACCTAATGATATTGATAATGTTCTAAATTTGAAAGTAGAGAATATGTAATTTTGTATGTGAATGACATGTTAATTTCTGGTACATGCAATGAAATTGTTGCTAGAACTAAATTGTTTCTAGGATCAAAGTTTGAAATGAAAGACATGGGTGAAGCCAATGTGATTTTAGGTATTAGAATCATAAGGAAGGGAGATAGTATATTACTATCTCAAGAACAATACATTGAGAAACTTCTTAAAAAGTTTGGGTTTTATGACTTAAAACCAGTGAGTACCCCTTATGATGATAATTCTAATTTAATGAAAAATAGAGGAGAATCATTATCTCAGCCTCGGTATGCCCAGATAATTGGGTGCTTACTGCACTTGATGAACTTTTCTAGACCTGATATTGCTTATGCAGTAGGTAGACTGAGTAGGTACATTTAATGTCCTAATCAGGAACATTGGGATGCACTTGCTAGGCTTATGAGACACTTAAGAGGTTCAATGAATTATGCCATTGAATATAGTGGATTTCCCACTGTACTAGAAGGGTACAATGATGCTAACTGGATCTCTGATTCAGGCGAGACAAAATCCATTAGTGGTTATGTATTCACACTTGAGGGTGGTGCGATTACATAAAGATCAACCAGGCAAACTATTATTGCAAGATCAATAATGGAATCTGAGTTTGTTGCTCTTGAGATGGCTGGTAATGAGGCTGAGTGGTTGAAAAACTTCTTAGCGAACATTCCACTAGGAATGAAACCAACCCCATCGGTATCAATACACTATGATTGTCAATTGGCAATAGCTATAGCTAAAAAAAAGAATTACAATGGAAAGAATATACATATACAATTGAGACACAATTTGGTGAAGCAGCTGCTAAAGAGTGGAACTATTTCCATTGACTGTGTGAAGTCAAAATGGAATCTAGTAGATCCTCTAACAAAACCCTTGGGAAGAAAAATAATATTAGAAACATCGAGGGCAATGGGACTTAAGCCACTTGCAAACAAACAAGTGATGGTAACCCAACCTTTGTGATTGGAGATCCCATGAATAAGGTTCATATGGGTAAAAACAAGTCACTTGTTAGTTCTGATAGCACTAAATTGATTTTAATCAATTATGTCCCTTCCTATGGTGTGTGTGAAAGTGCTAGAGACTGCATTATTCAGAGGTTAAACTTTGTCATTAAAATTCTATGTGGTGAAAAATTTTTAGCTTAAACAAAGTTTTTAATGATTTTCATATCCCTTATGGGTGGTGTATGCTTTTGCAGCATACACTTGATGAAATCACCTATATGAGTGTTGAGTGGGGTCGCTTGCATGATAAACCTCTAACACACGTGAAGTGTCTTTGGTTCATATAGCTTGCTATACCAGCTCTGATGCATTACATCCCATGAGACCCAGGATAAAAGTTTCTTTCCTTTTCTCTCAACTTTCTTTTGCAATAAGTGGGGGATTGTTGTAATAATGTTAGATTATCGCAAAAGAAACATTGCTCAACGGTAATATGCCAACAGTCAAATTTTCAACGACAATCAATTTTGCAACGTTAAATCATTGATTGGTTTTAATTTCTTTTATTTATTTTTATTCTTTTCTAGCTCTATAAATAGAGAGCTCTTCCCCCATTCCAAAAGACACCAAGTCCAATCCTTTTCATTCTCCTCTCGTCTTACTTTCATTCTCCTCTCGTCTTACTTTCATTCTCTCTTCATCTTCTAAAAATTATCCTAGGTATAAACTCTATTAGAGTTTCTTGCTAGTTCTGATCCTCGAACATTTTCGAGAAGTTCCTGTTGTATCCTGGGGGACTTGCGCAATACACCGCAGATAAGTCCTTAAGGACAGTGATTTACACACCTCAGGAAATTGCGGTTCGAAATTTTGGTAAGTATTTTCTAACACTTACATTGTCTAATGCTCTTCAACAAATGAAGCAACTTCTAAGTTATAATATTGCACTTCATTATATTTATCCTCTCTAGGAGAGTTAAATTAAGTTTGTAACATTATAAGCGTCAGATTGTAATATGAAACATATCCTCTCATTGAGAGTTAAACATTTATACATTGTAGAATTATCTGTTAGTGGATTTGTTGTATGTTCTAGAGAGAACTACAACACTTACAACTAGGAGGGTGATACTCGACTAGGTAGTGTATCAGGTAGATAGTAGAATTTTCTAGGTATGCCAGAAATGGCTAGAATACTTAAGTGCTAGGAGTGGCTAGAACACTTGGGTTCCAAGAGTGGCTAGAATACTCAGATGCCAGATGTGACAAGAATATTTGAAAACCAGGAGTGGTTAAGAATACTCAGACTAGACGCGTTGTCTAGGAGAACCAACAGTGGGTGAAACTCAACTAGTTAATGTATTAGTGAGATACAAAGATAGTCTATGGATACCAGGAGTAGTGAATAATATTGCACAACCAGGAGTAGGTTAAACTTAAATAGACAAGAGTCTAGGGATACTAGAAGTGATGAATAATACTACACAACCAAGAGTGGATTAAACTCACATGTAATCTTTGAAAAAGATAAATGGAACCTCTCAAGAGTTCTTGAGAGATACTAGATATAGCTTAGTTGGAGTGAACCAATATAAAAATCTTGTGTCTATTGCTTTATTTTATTAAATGTCTTTTTGCTTTCATCGTAAAAAGATAGCATTTGAACAAATTGCTTAAACTATATATTTTCTTATATTCACTAAATATTGATAATATGGACTAAAACATGAGTGTCAATACACTTTTATTTAAATGTAAGGTACTTAAAGTATTTATTTCAAGACTCACACTTCCTTCTATCATTATAGTTTAAAGCTATAAACGATGCTTTTTGTGAAATCTTTTTAAAACATTCTTATGAAATCTAGTGTCTAAGCAATGTCTTTAACTACTTTATTCACATTTTTTATCAAACGCTATGTTGCGAAAATAATCTCAAAACACTATTCACCCTCCCTAATGTTTTCCTGTGACTTCAGACTTAATATCACAATTAACCCAAAACTTTAAGAAATTGAGCTTGTGACGTTTTGTCCTTATACTACTCATCTCACCTGTCTTCACCCAAGGTGGGACTTCAAACTCCACACTTGAATTCCTCACAATCTCTTCCTCAAGTGAGTCCCTTTCTTGTATAAGATTTCTCACTTCTTCAAGTGGACATACTAGAGAGATTAATATATGGGCGTGAAAAACAGGTAAAAGACAAGAATGAAGGGTTGAATTGAATTTTCAAAACTCTTTGCAATTTTTTGCAAGTATCATTTAATTATGTGTAGTCAAAGAATGTGTTTATATTGGTTAGATGATTTAAGAAAAATGTTAGCAAACAAAGTTTAAAAATTTCACCATTTAAGTTGGTGTAGAGGTTATAATATGCAATATAACAAGGTAAGGAAGTAAAGAAATTACTCAAGATATTTTTATATTGGTTTGTTTTATAATATAAACAACATTTAGTTCTTAATTAAACAATTGAGTTTCACTATGCATACTACCACTATAAGATACAAATGAGTATTCTTTAGGCATTCCTCGCTAACTTGTAGGAGTATTGTTTTAGAACGTCACTTCTCATGCCTAACTTGTTAAATATTCTTTAACGATTAACTACTTTTGGCTCAATATTCTTTGTCAAGGTACTTTAGCTTAGAGAAAGAAATTATATAAGTTATCATCACAAGATCACAAGGTTTGCTTTCTAGAGAGTGGTTGCATCTTTTGACATTTACAAGGTTAAACAGTCTCTTTTAGTTTGTTAAACGAACACTATCGTGTTCTTACAAAGCTATTTTAGGGCACAAAATGATATTGACAATGTATTATTACTTTGCAATTTAAAATACTTTTGTGTTTTCCTTTCCAAAGGCTTTATGCAGACATAGAAGACTAGAGGTGTTACAAATCCCTTTCTAGTCATTGAAAATCTTCACACTCACTTAAATGTCTTCTTTACATATGATGATGAGCTTGGACATAGAAGATCCATTAAATGTGCTCCATTCATGAACTAAACACAATTATCTTCTTTAAGCTACATCTTGATCATTAGATGTACTTATCTTTCTTTGAAAAAACTTTCTTTACTTGAATTTGCTTAAAGCATAGAGTCGTATGAAGCAAATAAAATAATTTTTTGGGTTGACGAAAACACTTGGGAGTCATGTAATAGATTAAACACTTGTATAATCTAATAGACGAAATAATTGTATCTCACATGATTTATTGTTGAACAAATACTTACATATAGTATATTGTATGCTTTATTGTTTTTAGAACTTAGTCCAAATCATGACACTAGTAAAAAAATGAATAAATGAGAACTTATTATGAATGATGTAATCTACATGTCATAATAAGTTTACTAATAACATTTTCATCATAAAAATAATAGTTATTGTGACAAATAAAAGATGACCTGACATAACAAGGAAAGATGACAAGTTTATTATCACACGTACAATGGACCTATTATAGTAAGTGAAACACAATAACATAAACATATTGTAATGAAAAGTTATTATGATGGATAAAAAAGTACCTCACATAATAAGTAAAGAAGACAAACTTACTATGATAGCTAAACCTCTCATAGTAAGTAAAGCAGTAACATAATAAACCTCTCATAGTAAGTAAAGCAGTAACATAAATATAATTATAATAAAAAGTTATAATAATCTAGTGGAATTGGTAAATTAGTTGTTTTCTGGCTTTTGTTTTGTTTGTCAAGTATATTATAAGCACATTAACCTGGCTATATATTCCTGAAACAGATTATGGACATTCTAAATTATTTTATGGTGATACATGTGGATAAGGGAAAGAAGAACCCGAGATTCCTCTGGGTGCTAGGAATTACCCTGTTGATATAAGTTATTCTCTACTATTTTTGTATATTTAACATGTGCAAACAAACATGATATTGCGATTGTAAGTGCTACTGATTGCCCTGTTGATATATGTTATTTTTTGAAAAAGTAATTACCTAGCTTATCTATATCATTAGTAGAAAACTAAGCTCCAAATTTAATTCAAAATTGTACTAAGTTGGTAGGACTAACTAATTGCAACAATAGTAAAGCTTTTTTTTTTCTATTGATGCGTGAAGGTAAAAGAAATAAAGAGTGACATCAATCCTTCATTTGTGAAGGAAATTTACTTTACTGGTAATTACCTTGGAATTTAAAAGTATTAGAGACAATTTTCAGATTCATGAAGAGTTACAATTATTCATGAAAAAGTTACCATTCATGAAGAGTTACAATTATTCATGAAAAGTTACCATTCATGAAGAGTTACAATTATTCATGAAGAGTTACCATTCATAAAGAATTACAATTATGAGTTATCATTCATGAAAAGTTACAATCATTCATGAAGAAATGTAACTAATAAGAATATGGTATCTCTTGGATTTGAAAAGATGTCTAATCAACATCTATATAAAGGGATCATGTGCTCTATTGAAGCAGAGATTTTATGAGACTAGTGAGAATTTTCTCTACATTCCGTCACTCTCTTAACACACAAATCAATTCTTGAGAATCATATTCTTGTTTAACGGTAATACTAAGAGTGAATATCATCATGTATTACTTCTTTGTATCTCAAAAATGGATTTCGTGATCCCCTTCACTCTTATAAGGGACGAAATATTGCTTTTAGGAAAGTGTGTATTCACGCCTAGAAGAATATATCAAGTCTCCATTGTTGTTCATCTTGTTTCCCTATGTTTTTGGAAAATTGTTCCAACAGTCTAAAAGCAATATTTTCTCTAAGATAACAACAATTCGTAAGATGTCTGCAAACTTTCACAAGTTAGACAAGTTTGAAGGCGTTGGTTTCCGACGATGGCAAAATAAGATGCATTTCCTTCTCTCAGCTCTAAACATGGCATATGTTCTAAGTTCTCCCCAACCCAAAGAAAGCGAAAACGAGACGTTGGAGGAATAACGGAAAAGGAACAAATGGGAGAATGATGATTATGTCTATCGTGGTCACTTTCTGAATGGTATGTCTGATCCTTTATTTGACAATTATGAATGTTCTCTTGTTAACCCTTACAGACCCTAGTTTAAAGATATTACCCAATTGTGGCAAAGCATTTTCACAACTGGAATATGCATGGGTAATAGGATGTTTAATGTATGCAATGACAAGTACAAGGCCAAGTATTGCTTTTGCGGTAAGCAAATTGAATAGATATACTAGTAACCCTAGTCTATCACATTGGCAAATCAATTCCGTCATTCCGTCATTCTCTTAACACACAAATCAATTCTTGAGAATCATATTCTTATTTAACGGTAATATTAAGAGTGAGTATCATCATTGTATTACTTCTTTGTATCTTAAAAATGGATTTCGTGATCTCCTTCACTCTTATAAGGGACGAAATATTGCTTTTAGGAAAGTGTGTATTCACGCCTTGAAGAATATATCAAGTCTCCGTTGTTGTTCATCTTGTTTCCCTAAGTTTTTGGAAAATTGTTCCGACATTTTAGAATTGGCATCGTGAAGAATGTTTTTCCATTTAGTTTTTGTGTTTTATGTGTTGTTATGAACCCTTTCGTATTTTTTATCGGGAAGATACAACAATTGTAAACACATTTGTTTCCATGTAGGACTATCAACTGGATGGAAACAAAAAAAGGTGGCATAAGGTGTTATTGATGTTGTTGGTTCATTCTGTTCTTGTTATGTGGGAACCAATATAACTTCAAATATATTCTTTGTTATAAGAAGCATATACATGTGGTCATGGATAATGAAAGAAATTACAATGTTTTTCTTTTAGCTGATATAAACATATAATTCAAAATAAAAATGATGAGAGATGGAAAAATTACATTTTATTTAATGGTAAATTATAATATTGTTTAATTTTATTATTATTTTTATATATTTAATTATTCATTTTCATTGGAAGATAGAGAGATGGAAAAAATTAAAACCAAGTGGACTTCCTTTTGAGTGTTGTTGATAACTTGTAAAAATCTTAGGTTTATAGTAGTTAAATATTTTGAATAGTATTTGTAAAATTTGTCAATATTGTTTGTGTATATATAATTTCATGTTTTAAAGTTTGTTGTACAATTTAAAACATATGGAATTGATTTGTTTGGAAGTTTGTTATGGTAATATAAAATGTATTGGGTAATGAAATTAATGGACAAAAAATGGTAAAACAAAACAAATTATAAAAAAAAAAAAAATATCTAACTTACTATGATAGAACTAGTAATATTTGTCATATTAAGTCTACTTACAATGACATGTCACTAAATATCATAGTAAGTTGGATTTACCATGTCAAGTTTTTAAAAATGTGTCATAATAAATCCACCTATTATGACAACATTGTCAATTATTATGATTGTTATTTGAATACATGTCACACATACAGTAGTGAGTGTTGGACTTTTCTATAACATTGGAAATATTTAAATCATGAATCGAGAGACTTGACACTACTTCTAATCTAAATGAATTTGTATATCTTTCTCCTTTATTTATAGGCTTTGGATTGATATAATATAAACAAAATATAAACAGAATAAAATATAATCTTACTTGTCATATCTCTGTTATGATATCTTTGTTTGGATTTTATTTGTGCTTGCGATATATCTGGTTGATATATTTCTGTTTGGAATATATGTGGTTGATATATTTGGAAATCTTTTATGCTGGCGTTGGGCCTCGAGCCCAATAAGAATTGGCACTGTGATGGGCTATTAGCCCTGTAAGGCCGGCCGTTCAGTTTAACCGACCGTTGGAGATATACTACCGTACAATATATATATAATTTTCAGTAAAAATTGGAATTAGTACCTCTTCACAATTTTGGTTTAATTTAGTCCTCAATTTTAGAAATATATAAATTTAGTCTTTTTAACTAAATTTTGTTAGGTTTATTTGATGTTTCAAGCATGTTTCATTATAGAATTTAGGTTATTTACACTGTTTGACACATTTTTACTTCAATCTTAACTCATAAACGCGTTTGAAACATCAAATAAAATTAACAAAATTTGGTTAAAAAGATTAAATTCATATATTCTAAAATCAGAAGACTAAATTATGCCAAAGTTTTGAAGAAAGACTAATTCCAATTTTCACTTAAAAGATGAAAATATATTTAACACACACAAATATATATATATATATATATATATATATATATATATATATATATATATATATATATATATATATATATATAATGCTACTAGGCTAGAATTATTTAATGTGTGCACATAAAATATCTATTCCTTCAAAATTTAAGTTTCTAGGGACATTCATTTTTAATACATAATTTTTAAAAAATTAATAGCTACTCATTTTTTTTCAATTATTGGATACATTTATCTGAATGATAGTGAATCTCAATTCTTATTCAAGGAAATATATGATTTTTTTTTAAATAACGGAGGCAAGTTTTTGTGATGCATATTTTTATATCTTTGTCATTATTAATTTTTTGATAACTTCAGGTACACGTTAACAAATGTCAATAATGTAAGATATGGAATAATTGAAATAAATTATTGATGGGGCGGCAATTGGTTCAATATAATATTAACGGGTTGAAGAAATCTATGATATACTTTTTTCCCCAATAAGATTTTATAAGTTTAAGGAACAAAATTTATTTAAATTCGAAAGTTTCCAATTGACAATTCTAAGTCAGTAAATAAAGGGATTGTTTTAGAGCTTGAACAAAGATTGTGAGAAAGTCATGTTATAAATAAAATATTGGGTTAAATATGTTTTTAGTCCCTATACTTTGGAGTAATTTTGGTTTTAGTCCATTTTCAAACTAAGGTATAATTTAGTCCTTCAACTTTAGAAAACTCTGATTTTAGTTCTTTTTACCAAATTTTTTTAACTTTATTTGTTGTTTCAAACGCGTTTCTCAGTTAACATTGAAACAAAAATGTGTCAAACAGTGTAAACAATTCAAATGCTATAATGAAACGTGCTTGAAACAACAAATAAAGTTAAAAAAATTTGGTAAAAAGGACTAAAACCAGAGCTTTCTAAAGTTGAAGGATTAAATTGTACCTTAGTTTGAAAATGGACTAAAACCAAAATCGCCCCAAAGTATAAGGACTAAAAACATATTTAACCCTAAAATATTTTATTAATTAAGTTTTATTTTATAATAATTTTTAAAAAAATTTCTAAATATTTTTGTCTTCTTTTTAATCATTGATTTCATAATTCATCTATTTGAAGGTTGAAGTATGTCATAGAACTTTTGGTGTGTAATATTATGATTAAGATCGAAGTATGTCATTGATTTCATGAATTTATATTTGATTAAGATTGTATGGGTGTGTTATGATCATTAATCAAAGTTCTATGTGTGCAAGTATAGATCAACATGTGTAAAGTAGAGTCTAAATGAAACATTTTTTGAGTTTAGGAGTTTTTATCTAAGTAAAGGAAGCTAGTAAGTTATAATAGAGTTAATTGAACTTGATTGGTTGTGACGAAGCTTGGTTTGATTGATTTGACAAATCTATTATTTTTATTTGGATGTGAAAAAATTAGTTGAAATGTCTGATTTGGTATGTTGGTTTTTTAAAAAGTTTTGTTAAAGAATTTTATTTTAAACTAATGTGTTGGAGAATGTATAGATATTTTTGAATTGTGAATGTTAGTACTTGAGTTACAATGTAACCAAATTGGTTTATTTGCACTATTTGAGAATGCTTGAACTAAATTATGCCTATTAAATGCTTAAGAATGTAGAAATAAGTTAGATATGTCAATAAACCCAATATGGTATGTATTATTGAACTTTGATATTTTTATATGATTGATGACCTATGATACTGATTGAATTGTGTTTTGGTTGAAATGAAAAGTTTGTTTGTGAAATTGATTTGGTTTTGCTAGGATTATCTATTTTGATATATCTAAGGGTTGTTTTGAACTAAACAAGGTATTTTAAACTACAAAATAACTAGAATTTCCTAGATAGGAAAGTTAAGCGCCATTCTGGGACCGTTTGACGCTCACAAGGCAATGAGTTCTAATGATCCAGGGTGCTAAACATTACCTAGTATCGTTGGCCACTCACTTGATAGTGAGCTGCACAAGTTTCTGGCATTGGACACCAAGTCTAAGGCATTAGCCGCCATCTTGGTTTTGTTTTTGGTTGTCTTGATAAATTTACATTTCTTTATTATTAACTATTAGATTGAGCTTAAATTGTGAAAGGTAGTTCTTGAAACATGGTTCTTCATTTTTGAATATTGGGATATTCAATTAGAGGTTTGTGGTTAGATAAATACATCTCGCTATTTTGATATACTTGATTGAAATATTTTAATTGAACATTATGTTAATGCAATGAAAAAGAAATAATAAATGACTTAATATCTAATGTGATGTGTGGATAAATACTAAAATTATATATATATATATATATATATGTGTGTGTGTGTGTGTGTGTGTGTGTGTGTGTGTGTGTGTGTGTGTGTGTGTGTGTGTGTGTGTGTGTAAGAGTCGATGAATATTCCTATAGTGGGATTTAATGTCAAAGAGAACCATTTTAACGAGCTATAATGAATTAACCATGTTATGGTGATGAGGACATGAGTCTTAACATATTAAGGGTGGACTAGTGCTTATCTGGTAAATGCCAAAAATCTATTGAATGTTCACATGACAAGTGTAGAACCTTTGAGTCTAATCAATACACGTGAAGTAAGGTCAAATGTCTAAGTCTTGATAGCTAGTGGAATTTGATTTATGTGTAGGCAACGTGGACAAGTTATGTGTAGATATTTGGTTCTTATATTTGTGATTAGTCGGTTATGATAATAAGAAATCTACTATTGTTATGAGAAAATTTATAATTTGTATGGTCTTTTAGAATTAATTACACTAGCTTACTTTGTTACTTGTTGTGTCATGGTTTTTCCACCTACTATGATTGTATGTTATATGTAAGTAGAGGATAGGATAGGTAAGAGAGTGTATGATGCAATAAGACAATTGATGGTCTTCCTAAAGAAGGTAGTTTTTTTCTCTAGTGTATACATTTTTGTATTGTATACATCCTAATTGATGAAGTATTAATTAACTTTTACAAGTTTAAATTTGATTATCTCATAGAAGATTTGTAAATAAATTTTATATACTTATATAATTTTTTAATTTTTTTATCAATTATGTAATACTTTAAATTAGTAAGATGATTTTACTAAATTGAGGTGTTACATATTTTGCATCAATAGAGTTTCTCTTTAGAATGATCTAAGGGTTGTGAGATTATTTTGTCTTTTTTGTTTGTATAAGTGTTTAGGTTTAAATTGATCGAGAAATAAAAGTTTTAATAAATAAATTAATATGATATAATAATGAAGATGTACACTCAAAGATGAATTTCTATCTTAATTCTAGAAGTTGGAAAGAGAAAGTGATAGAGACCAAAATAGATTGTGTTCTTAGGTGATTTGTGGATAGTAGAGTTGTTGGGTTTCTATTGTGTTTGTAAGTCTGTGATAGGAGTTTGTTTAAAGGAAAAGGTTTCTTTAACAACAAATTGACAACAACACATGTTGCACTGTCATTGGTTGCTTTTATTAAATTTTTTTAAAAGTTTCATTTTCTCTTCGAGGGTGTTTTTGGAAAGAATGTTCAAAAACTTTTTGGCGCCTTTCACTTTCTAAAAGAATATTCAGAAGAAAACCTATTCCTCCCTTCCAAAATCTCTCACCTCCTTCAACATTCCTCCCTCCAAACTCTTTCACCGCCTTCGACATTCCTCCCTTCGAAACTCTCTCACTGCTTGGGTCCACCGTTGAAGTGTTGTCTCTGTCTCGCTCGGGTCCATCGTTGGCGTCATTTCTCCAAAGCTTTCGTTTTTTCGCTCTCTCGTCATTGTTCCTTCGTCACTTGAGTGCATTGGTCACTGTTGAAGTGTTGTCTCTGTCTCGCTTGGGTCCACGGTTGGCGTCATTTCTCCAAAGCTTTCGTTTTTTCGCTCTCGCGCCATTGTTCCTTCATCGCTTAGGTGCATTGGTCACTTTTTCTGGAGCAACTCCTCTCTGTCCGCGCATTTCGTTTGTGGTTAGCGAGTGGTTTCGTTGGCATCATTTCTCCAAAGGTATTATTTTTTGGTTAGCGAGTGGTTTCGTTAATTTATTCGCACACTCCTGTGGTTTCTTGATTTGAACGTGGCTTGTTCATTTCTTTGCACTCTGTATCACGCATTGGATTTGTTTACCCATTTCCCCTTATTACCGTGGTTTAGAAAGCGGTTTTTCTCGCAAGGTTTGGGGTTTCCGCACACGCCGTCGAGGTTGGTATCACCATTACTTGAATACTTGATTTTGTATATTGGACATTTTGTCAAAGTTTATGAATGTATTGAAATGTTTCTTTTTCCCTTGTTTTTGTTATTGTAGGTTATTTTTTGATTGAAGTAATTAGTTCAGTTCAAACCGAAATGGAAGCCTCTAATAGCAATGTAAGTAGAGCTTAAACATTTATGTTGTGTTTGTTGTTTTGGAACATTGATTTGAATGTTATAAATTTGGATTGTTTTATAGTGGCACCTTCGAGCTTGGATAGATACATCCTACATTGCCAATATGAATTCCTTACTACGAGTCCAGCAACCCTCTTAAAATCCAGAACAAACCTCTTCTCCAACTTTGAGTGAAGTCATCAAACAAATAAAAGATCTTTGCACGTTCGTAGGCGATAGATTTGACAAAATTAAAAATCGTGTCGAGGTCGTAGAGCAAGAACTTATCAACTTCTACAATCAATTTGATCGACAACCACCTTCTTAGACTAGATTTCATTGTATGATGTTATGTACTTTTTAATTTCAAAACTTTTTGTTTGATGATTTGTTGTTACGTTTTTCTATTAATGTATGTGGTTTTTAATTTTGTTATAATTTTTCATTACCCAATACCCTTCTGATACATTCAGGGGGATGTATAGATGAAGATCCGTGAGATTGGAGTGGAGCAACAACTCTGAAAAGCTTGAAATCCAATGGAACAGTGGCTGTGAGGATTCCAACGCTGGTTTTGGGCAAAGTAGAGTTGCTCTCGGGTTGATGAGTTGGAGAGGATGGTTGCAGCGGAATGTAGGTGTATATGGTAAGGTGAGGTGAAGGCTAGCTTGAGTGAATGGTTAACTACTTCAGACGGCTTCCACAATGGAAGAAAGTAGCAATGGAAAGGCAAGCAAGGAGAGTGACTTTCGGATGAGAGAATTGTGCTTTCATGTGAGCAGAATTTCTTTTCAATATTTCCAAAAGTGAAGATACAATTATGCCAAGAGGTTTTATAGAGCAACCTCTCGTTCAAGCATGGAAAAGGCCTATAGCCATGTCAGCATACATGTGCTAAATGTGTGGTTTTCTAGAAGCTCTTACTTCATTTGAAAATTTATTTTTGTCTTGAGTTAGTGATAACTTGGAAGATATCTCTAACTCAAGTCTTTGATTGCCATGTGTTAAAGAGTGCAACTTTTTAAAAGGTTTAATGGCAAATTCTTGGAAAGGAAAGGTATAATTAAAGCATTTAATAACAATTAGAAAGTGAAAAGATAGAAAACCTCCCCTTAAACATTTGTGTTCTATTGTGAGAATAGGGAATGTTGCCATTTCTTTCTTCTTTTCTTCCATGTCTTTCTTTTCAAGTTCTTCCTTCTCTTCCTCTTCCTTTCTTTCTTTCTCTCTTATTTTCTCTTCTTCTCTTCTCTCTTGTACTCTTCTCTCTCTTTCTTCTTCTTCTCTTCTCACTCTTTCTTCCTCTTCTTTTTTCTCTTGTTCTCTCTTTCTCTCTCTTTCTCTTTGTCTTTCTTCTTCTCGTTTTCGCTCTTTTTTCTCTCTTGTCTCTCTATTCTTTCTTGTAATTGCCTGTGTTCTCTCTCAAATCTCCTTTTACTTCCCTCATGCAAGAACTTCACGAGTTTTTCTCTAAACTCTATTTCCCGACGATTGAATCCACTTAAATTTTGAATGAATGACTTGCCTTCTCTAATAAGCTCTCTCATATGTTCTAAGTTACTTGGAATATTTGCAGGCACAAACTTTCTTCTCATGCATGATCTCAATTCATACCAATTTTCAATGGTGGATTTTCTACCTTTATGAACCCAATATTGCCTTTCATCCCACCACTCTAATGCATGTTTTTCTAATCTAGAGAGATATAAACTAAGAACTCGAGATTCACACTCTCTAGAAAGAATAATTGTACTATAAGACTCAAGTTCACTTTGCTTAAGAAGATCAGGATGCATTTGATTAATTTCTTTTTCCCAAACTAGGTATGTTAAAACATTTGTATCTTTACCAAAGAAGGGAATTTTTCTAGCTTTAGTACACAAATCATCCTTAATGTATGAACTAGACATCCTAGATGAATAAAAAGACATTTCTAAAAATTGTCTTGTGTTGCAACTACTTAGATTTCACCCAAAAACAATTTACAGGTAAGGGAGGTGAATTACTAGGATTACTTAAGTACCAAGCCTTGTCCTTGCCAAAATTGTTCTAGGCTACTTACTTAGTTATTGTTACTTGCAAGATAACTTTCAAAATCACAAAAGAAGACTCAAAAGCAAATCAAAAACAAAGGAAAACAACAAATTGGGACTCTAAAGCCGGACTCTAATGTAACTCCTAAACGGGTAACACAAATTTAAACACACAAGAAAAGTTTTGCCAAGAGTTGAAAGAGCACCAAGGACTCTTCCAAGACAACTTGGACTTTGAATGGCCTTTTACAAAGAAGAAACTAACACAAGAACCTCTTACAAATTCAAAACAAAATAAACAAAACAAACTCAAATGTTCTGCCAAGTTTTTCGCCAAATTCCTTGCGCTGGAATACTTTTGGAGTCTCTTAGCTTTTCAAAACTGCACCACTAGTCTCTCTCAGCTTCAAGGCATTTGATGTGGAAGATGGATCCAGTTTTTTTTTTGTGCACGGCTTTCCAAATCAAATCTGCATGATTCTAGCAAACCAAAACAGCAAATACTCATGTGAATATCAAACAAATCAAAGGCTGCACAAATCTAAGTAACTAGGACAATTCAGATTTAGGAAAGAACTCTTTCAGCAATGGAAATTTAGTGCAGAGTTTCTCTCGGCCAAAGCTAATTGGCTTCATGTGCATTCACTAGATCTCACTTTCTTTACTGTTTCAGGATATTTTCACTCCACTAGCAAGTTTCTTTTGGATGATATACACTCAATCTCATCAACACTCAACTGTTTGGCTTGTATCTCAAAATTTGGGTACTGAAGTTGCCAAAATTTCAGTGTTTGATGCTGCTGGAAAGTGAAAATTTTGCTTGCTGGACAGCACACTTGAATTCTAGAATTCAGGTTCCTCTCCACTTCCTAAGATGCTACCTTGTAGGGAAAGGGTTCTGCTACTGGATGCCTCACAACAGCTACCACAATACCTCAAGAATCCACTCAGACAACACCAAACAGATCTAAAATTCTGCACAAAAATTTTGCAAAACAATTGACTTGAAACAACAAGGAAATGAGAAGGAAATGTTGTGTGCAGCTTTGGTTGCTCTCAAAAGGTATTGAATCAATGGTGATTCACACACAAATCTCTCAGCTGCAAGTGATCACTCAATCTGGACAACTCTGCTGAAATGGATGTTGCTGCTGGCTGCAGTGTTGCTGTCGCACAACCTGCAACAAGTCTGATGCAGAGACGCTCACAATTTCCCTCAGCCAAAGGCCACCTTCTTGCACTTGTCTCTCCTAATTGAACCTTCTTTGATGCTTCCACTTGTGATAAGCCTTCTGAGGTACAAATCACCTATCCAACAAGCCCACTAGTCACTGAAAATGTCACCACATTTGCTATAATTTTCGCAACCAATGGACAGCAACACCAGGAATTTTTACAAACAGTTGGTGTGCAGAGTGTTTTAAATTCGGAAAACAAGCAATTAAAGGGTGATCAAACACGGTGGCACCTCAAATGGAACCTAAGATTAGCTCTAGAACAGATTTAAAACACAAGAAAAGACTTTAAACCAGAATCAAATACGAAATGGCTATGCAACGAATTTGGACGAAATTGTTTGATGAAAGGTCTGAATGAACTTGCACTAATTTTTTACAGCAAAGTTCAATGCAACCAGAATTTTCGAAACTGATGATGCAATGGTCCTATTTGCCTTTTAACATTTTGAATAACTCTTTTAAATTGTTATTTTGCTATTTTTAATGGACCATAGGCTTTTGTTGCATCTAATTGTGAAATTACAACAGCAAACCAGTGCAGAATTTGAAAACCATCAAACAGTTATTGGCAGAGTTACAATTTCAGTGCAGAAAATTTACCAAATGAACAGTACTGCTTGTAGGTTCAATCCAATGATTCAAACATGTTTTAATGATGAATTAAGACTTGCTGAAGCTAGTTTGATGGATCAAAACAGTGTGTAACAGATTTTTACTACTGCAGTACCAAATTTCAACTAAAATTCACAACTGGCATGGTCAAATCTCAATTGTAATGTAATTCTGGTTTGAAAACAGCAAAGAGAAGTTAGAATTGGTATTTGAAAGTTGCTCAGCAGAAAATCAGTGTTGATGATGGTTGGCAATGATCTAGTACCAACATCACTCAATTATGCAGAATTTACCACAAAGGAACAAGAGTAGCTCGGCTAAATGCTTGGAAACACTTGCAACACGAAAATCATTTGGAATCAACTCATTCTCATCTTCCAAATGGTTCAGACAATGGATCAGTCAACTGCTGTTCAATAGACCAGTAACAGACCAAATGAACAATGCTTGTTGTAGCAGAAAACAGAAATCTGAAAATTCTGTATCAGATTTTGAAAACAGAATCAGATCTGAGTTTGAGTGGTAGATCTAACACCTGAGCTCAATTCGGAATTATTCATTGCTCTTAATTGGTGTAGTCATATTCAAACAACTCAGTTTTTGGTAAAAACTTGGTTAAAAAAACCAGATGCAATGACAGAAAAAACAATCAAACTGACATGACTTCAACAAAACTGGAATGATGCTTAAATCATAAAAAAATGACTCAAAATCAGTAAGGAAAACTGAATGAAAATGATAAATACTCAAGCAAACACAGCTGGTATCAATAAAACTCAAAACATAGAAGCCTAAACACATCATAGATGCTGAAACAGAAACAGAATTCAGAAGAACCACAAGACATAACAGGAATTGAATGATAGTTTGGAAATGAAAGATCAAACCACTTATCTCACGGTTCACGTTAGAACCTATGCTCTGAATACCACTTGATACATCCAGGGGGATGTATAGATGAAGATCCGTGAGATTGGAGTGGAGCAACAACTCTGAAAAGCTTGAAATCCAATGGAACAGTGGCTGTGAGGATTCCAACGCTGGTTTTGGGCAAAGTAGAGTTGCTCTCGGGTTGATGAGTTGGAGAGGACGGTTGCAGCGGAATGTAGGTGTATATGGTAAGGTGAGGTGAAGGCTAGCTTGAGTGAATGGTTAACTACTTCAGACGGCTTCCACAATGGAAGAAAGTAGCAATGGAAAGGCAAGCAAGGGGAGTGACTTTCGGATGAGAGAATTGTGCTTTCATGTGAGCAGAATTTCTTTTCAATATTTCCAAAAGTGAAGATACAATTATGCCAAGAGGTTTTATAGAGCAACCTCTCGTTCAAGCATGGAAAAGGCCTATAGCCATGTCAGCATACATGTGCTAAATGTGTGGTTTCTAGAAGCTCTTATTTCTACACGTGAATCTAAACAAGAAATGAAATTTGAACATGTGGAGGGAGATCTCTTGATGCAGCCCTCATGTGATGTTCACACCCCTCCTTATGTGGCAATGACCATTTTATCCTTCTTCATGCTTTTGGGTTATTCTTTATTTGGTGGGCTTGGGCCCCGCGTATCACCTTCATTATTTCCGTTTTATTTGTTTAACATTGAAATATTCCGATTTGAAGTATTCCAAGAATGATCCATCAACAAATCCTTCAAAAGACAATAATGACTCCAAATTACCCCTGAGGACTTTTTAAGTCAGGCCTGGGTAGCAGCCCTCAACTTTCAGTACAAAAGGGGATCTTTTCCCTGGTAAGCAATTACAAGGTCTCTGTAATTGATTACAAGTTCATTAGTCCTATGTCAATGGTGTAGGACCTCGCTTGTCAACCTAGAAACGTCCTTAGTGGGTCTTCCATCCACATAGGACTGACTAAACTTGAAATTTCTTGTTGTTGACACCTTGAACCACGACCAACAGGGTTGGTCAATCCTTAAAATCATGATAAAACAATGATAAGGACCCATAAGGAGTGTTTAACCAAGGCGTGGGTAGCACCTCTCAACTTTCAGTAGAAAAGGGGATTTTTTTTTCAATGGTAAGTGATTACATGGTCCCTGTAATCGATTACAAGTGCATCAATCATGTGCCAATGGTCCCTGTATGTGGTATTAAATATTGTTATAATTTTTCATTACTCAATACCCTTCATTATTTCCTTTTTATTTGTTTAACATTGAAATATTCCGATTTGAATTATTCCAAGAATGATCCATCCACAAAACCTTCAAAAGACAATCATAATGACTCCAAATTACCCTTGAGGACTTTTTAAGTCAGGCATGGGTAGCTTCCCTCAACTTTCAGTACAAAAGGGGATCTTTTACCAGGTAAGCAATTATAAGGTCTCTGTAATTGATTACAAGTTCATTAGTCCTATGTCAATGGTGTAGGACCTCGCCTGTCAACCTAGAAACGTCCTTAGTGGGTCTTCCATCCACATAGGACTGACTAAACTTGAAATTTCTTGTTGTTGACACCTTGAACCATGGCCAACAGGGTTGGTCAATCCTTAAAATCATGATAAAACAATGATAAGGACCCATAAGGAGTGTTTAACCAAGGCGTGGGTAGCACCTCTCAACTTTTAGTAGAAAAGGGGATTTTTTTTCCAATGGTAAGTGATTACATGGTCCCTGTAATCGATTACAAGTGCATCAATCATGTGTCAATGGTGCAAGACCTCACCTGTCAACCTATAAACACCCTTAGTGCGTCTTCCATCCACATAGGACTGACCAAACTTGAAGTTTCTTATTGTGGAAACCTTGCACCGTGGCCAACAAGGTTGATCAATCCACAAAACTTTGATAAAACAATGATAAGGACCCTTGGGGAGTGCTTAAGCCAGGCCTGGGTAGCACTCCTCAACTTTCAGTACAAAAGGGAATTTTTCCCCTGGTAAGAGATTACAAGGTCCCTGTAATCGATTGCAAGTGCACCAATCTTATGTCAATGATGCAGGACCTCACCTATCAACCTATAAACGCCCTTAGTGGGTCTTCCATCCACATAGGACTGACTAAACTTGAAATTTCTTGTTATGGACACCTTCAACCATGGCCAACAGTGTTGATCAATCCTTAAAACCAAGATAAAACAGTGATAAGGACCCACGGGGAGTGCTTCAGCCAGACGTGGGTAGCACCCCTCATCTTTTAGTACAAAAGGGGATTTTTCTCATGGAAAGCGATTACATGGTTCCTGTAATCGATTAAAAGAGCATCAGTCCCATGTCAATGGTGCAGGACCTCACTTCTCAACCTAGAAAGACCCTTAGTGGGTCTTCCATCCACATAGGACTAACCAAACTTGAAATTTCTTGTGGTGGACACATTGAACCTTGGCCAACAGGGTTGATCAATCCTCAAAACCATGATAAAAATAATGATAAGGACCCCTAGGTTGTACTTAAGCCAGGCGTGGGTAACACACCTCAACTTTCAGTTTAAAAGGGGATTTTTCCTCTGGTAAGCGATTACATGATCCCTGTAATCGAATACAAGTGCATCAGTCCTATGTCAATGGTGTAGGACCTCACCTATCAACCTAGAAACGCCCTTAGTGGGTCTTCTATCCACATAGGACTGACCAAACTTGAAATGTCTTGTTGTGGACACCTTGAACCATGGCTAACAGGGTTGATCAATCCTTAAAACCATGATAAAACAGTGATAAGGACCCCTAGGGAGTGCTTAAGCCAGGTGTGGGTAGCACCCTTGAACTTTCAGTATAAAAGGGGATTTTTTCCAATGGTAAGCGATTACATGGTCCCTGTAATTGATTACAAGTGAATCAGTTATGTGTCAATGGTGCAAGACCTCACCTGTCAACCTATAAACACCCTTAGTGGGTCTTCCATCCACATAGGACTGATCAAACTTGATATTTCTTGTTGTGGACACCTTGAACCATGGCCAACAGGGTTGATCAATCCACAAAACCTTGATAAAAAAGAGCGATAAGAACCCTTGGGTAGGGCTTAAGCCAGGCCTGGATAGCACCCCTCAACTTTCAGTAGGGGATTTTTCCCCTAGTAAGCGATTACATGGTCCTTGTGATCGATTACAAGTGCATCAGTCGTATGTCAATGGTGTAGGACCTCACCTATCAACCTAGAAACGCCCTTAGTGGGTCTTCTATCCACATAGGACTGGCCAAACTTGAAATGTCTTATTGTGGAAATCTTGAACCATGGCCAACAGGGTTGATCAATCCTCAAAACCATGATAAAACAGTGATAAAGACCTTTGGGGAGTGCGTAAGCCAGGCGTAGGTAGCACTCCTCAACTTTCAGTACAAAAGGGGATTTTTCCCTTGGTAATCGATTACAAGGTTCCTATAATCGATTACAAGTGCATCAGTCCTATGTTAATGGTGCAAGACCTCACATGTCAACCTAGAAACACCTTTAGTATGTCTTCCCTACGCATAGGACTGACCAAACTTGAAATTTGTTGTTATGGACACCTTGAACCATCACCAACAAGGGTGATCCATCCATAAAACCTTAAAAACACATTCATAAGGACTCCTGGGGAGTGCTTAAGCCAGGTATGGGTAACACTCCTCAACTTTCGGTACAAGAGGGGATTTTTCCCGTGGTAAGTGATTACGGGGTCTCAATAAGCGATTACAACTGCATCTGTCCTTTGACAATGGTGCAGGATCTCACCTCTCAACCTATAAAGACCCTTAGTTGGTCTTCCCTTCACATAAGGTTGACAAAACTAGTTATTTGTTATAACAATCACAAAGGATGAATCTTAAATAATACTACAAAACAACAAATGGAATGATATAAAAATCACAATTCCAATTACCATTGTCTTCATTAACATTCAAAGTAATTGTTTCAATACATATACAACTATTTAGATCTTAACATCTACCAATACTGCACTATTCACAAATTCCAAAAATCAGTCAAGTTTTGGACTATGTCCAGTGTAGGGAGTTCTACAAGGTTTACTTTTGTAATGCTTTCGATGTCGTCCTTCTTTCATAACACTTGGTTCTCAATGAATGATGAACAAACAACTGCAGAAAAAATAAAATAAAAAATTGTTACAAAAAACCAACAAAAGCCACAAGCCAAAAGCAAAAAACCACCAAAATGTTGAACAAAAGCCAAAAGCAAAAAGCCAACCCCAAAATACGAATGCGAAAACGAGAAAAAGTGCATACCTTGTTCGAAGAACCAATGTCAGCGGACGAATCCATTGCACAAAAAAAGCTCAGAACTCCAACACAATCGACACCGAAGGAGACACTTTCAATAGACCAACGACGGAGATCGGTGAACGTAGATCGTCGAAATCACGAACTCAAGAGAGAAAGAGAGACGTCGAAAAGGGCCAACGATGACGAACATTGTTAAGCGTCAACAGAGATTGTCGAACGTCGAGAGAGAAATGCAATAAATGGAGATATAGAACTTCAAATGAAACTGGAAACCCTAAAATAGAGAGAGGAAGAAAGTGTTGAACGAAGAAGGGTGGTTTCAGAATAATGAAGTTTGGGACCCTGACTCCTTTTCCAAATCAAATTTCTTTTAATTTTTTTTTCAAAATGACCCAATACAACGCTAACACCTATCATTGTCAAGACGTTGTCAAGATATCGCGATCCTTGTTTAAAGGTTATAATAGTTCTAAGTCTTTTTTGTTACATGATACTAGAATGACTTCTAGACCTCCTAACCCTACCCTTCTGACATGTGTGTAATAGCAAGGGCCATGGAGACAACGTCCACTGCCATATAACATCAAAGTACATTGATGGTTGAAAGTCATAGGACTTTCTTGAAACAGTGCGAAGTTACCACAACTGCTACTGCATCTTTTGCCTATGTTAAAAGAGTTTTCTGTTTTAGAGGAGAGAACATAAAATGGTGAATAGGTAAGAAGTTATGCCTAATAGATGGTTTGCAAATAGAAAGGATAATCTTCAAGAAATATGGTCAAAAGACTCCAACATAAGGAGTATGTTAGATTTCCATGTTAGACTCAAACATAACAGTCAATATCTATGAGTAGGAAATGTTTTCAGCATAATGTTAGAATGGCTGCAGCGGAATTGTTAGCGTGGAATAACAAACCAAGAGGGTTTTTAACTCAAACGTGTGCCTTTTAATTTCTTCTCAATTTATCTTACTACGCCAATAATAATTATAAATAAAAGAGTAAGGTTGAGAGAAATTTGCACAGATGATTTTTATACTGGTTCGGATCTTACCAATCCTACATCCAGTCGCTTATCTCAAACCGAGATAAACAGTTCACTAAGAACAAAACAATTACAAATACAATCACAAAGAAACAATTTGTAAAAGTTTAGAAACCACCTCTCTTGATGCCACAAGAGATGAACCTGCACCTCCTTTGAATCTTCACAAAGGATGAGACACCTCCTCCGAATACTTCACGAAGGATGAAACACCTCCTCCGAATACTTCACAAAGGATGATCCTCTTCCAAAAACCTCCTTAGACACACCAAGGATGAACCAGCTATTCCTCCGTCACCGTAGTAGCAATGTACCAGCACCACAGACAAGAGTTTCCTTAGCTGAGCAAGAGCAAACACTTCTCAAAGAGTTCTGGGTGTTTTAGCACAAGGGAAGAGTTGATTCGGGTAGAAACAATGAGCCAATTTATAGACTCAAGCCAGTGCTCTTCCATTTTTCGAAACTGGCCATTTTTAACGCATTTAATCGATTAATATAAGTATGATTAATATAAGTATTAATCGACTAAAATGTGTACAACGGCTAGTTTTTCAAATCTGAAACCTCCAACAGTCACTTTTAATCTATTAAAATGAGTTTTAATCGATTAGCTAATAGATTAAAATGAATCTTAATCGATTAGCTAATAGATTAAAATGAATTTTAATCTATTAAAACAGCACAAGTTGAGTTTTCAGCTTTTACTTGTTTTAATCGATTAATACTAGTTTTAATCGATTAAAACAGTACAATTTTGACTCTTAACAGTAATTACAATGAATGAAAGTATATGGAATCAAAACCAATGAAAATCTAAGTCCTAGACAATAAAATACAATTATTACAAAAGCTTTTCATAACAAAAAATAGTCTTCAAAGGATCTTCATGAATCTTGATAAATCTTGACTTGATTTGGGCATCATCAAAACTTCATCTTCACCATTTTGCTAACATTCTCCCCCCTTTTGATGATGATCAAAAACTCCTTTAAATTAAAGCTTTTAGTAATAATCTGAATAAGAACACAACTCATGAAAGACAAGGGCATTAGTGAATAACAATAAGCTTTAAGATATTTTCTCCCCCTTTTTGATCATAATTAAAAAGCTGTGTTTTATGTTCTCCCCCTAAGATAATACTCCCCCTTAATAAAAGGCATGTATGCATAAAATATATTTCAAATATAAAGATCCATTCAAACATACATAATAGGAGATTTAAAATAAATAATTTTGGGATAAAGAATTTTTAAAAAATCATTTTTTAAAAAAAAAAAAACATACATTGAATCATACCATATAGGAATTTTAAAGAATAAAAAAAATATGGTTGATTTTTCAAAATGCACAAAATAAAAAAAATGCAATCCTAAGAGATTTCAAAAAAAAATCCTAGATCTCTTCTAATGTTTACCCCTTTAGATATATCTCCAAATTCGTAAAGATATTTTGTAGAGATCATTGTCTTGAGGATTGTCATCATTCTTCTCTTCATTTGTTGTCTTTGTCAAATCTTCAAAATTACTTGCATTAGATTCATCTGACTCAAGAGGTTTTGCCTCAAGGTCCACAATTTTATCAAAGACAACAAGCTTGGAATAAATTTTTTTTGTTTTAAAAAAAATTAAATTTTAAAATGTTTGGAATGAAATCATTTTACAACCCAAACATATCTACCACTTGGAACACCAAAATGCTTAATTTTAAATTTATTTGAGGTATGACCCTTTTTCATACAATAAAAGCATGATATAAAGTTTGTGTTCCTATAAGTTGTTCCTTTTTCTACCCATGTTCTACGGGTTCTATTATTATGCTTATTTTTAATTTTAGGAACATATTTATTTTTAACAACCTTATTTTCATTATTTTTATTGCATTCTCCTAAGGTTGTTTGTTCTAGTAGTTTCTTAAAATTTTCACAAGAAGCACATTTATCACTACTAATGTATTTGCCTTTTTCAAAAAATAAAATTTTACTCTTCAAATTTTTATTTTCTTCAAAAATATTTTCAAAATTTGATTTTAACTTTTCATTTTCTTCAAAAATATTTTTCAAATCTAATTTTGAATTTTTGAAATCCTTTTTCAAATTTTGATTTTCATCAATAACAATTGCAAAATTTGTTTTCAAATTATTGTTTTCTTCAAGAATATTTTCAAAATTTAATTTTAATTCTTTAAAATCTTGTTTCAATTTCTTATGAGCTTTATCTAATTTTTCATTTTGTAATATCAAGGCATTATAAGTTTCAAACATTTCACTTTCACTATAATGACTATCATTATTAGAATTGTCAGATGTACTTACTTGGCTGTCGTCGTCCGCCATCAAACAAATGTTTGCTTCTTCATCTGAGCTGCTCATGTCAGAAATTGTTTCGTTGTCATCGTCCCATGCGATGTATGCTTTCTTCTTGAAGAATTTCTTTTCCTTTATTTCTTCATTCTTCTTTTGATTTGGGCAGTCCGCTTTTAAATGTCCTCTTTCTCCGCAACCATAACATTTATAGTGTGAGGAAGATCCTTGATTTTCTTTCTTTTCAAATTTTAATCTTCCTTTGTCTTTTGATTTCATGAACCTGTTGAGCCTTTTTATCATGAGTCTCAAATTTTCTTCATCTTCTGAGTCCTCGTCTTCTATTTTGTTCTTGCTCCTTTCTACCTCAGATTTAAGGCTAGACTTTTTGTCTTGGTTTTGGCTTTTGCTTCTTCTTCATCAAGTCTTCCAAGATCAAGTTCATGCTCTCTCAACTTTCCGAATAATGCCGCCATGGTCATTGTGTTGAGATTTTGTGACTCAGAAATTGAAGTCACTTTTGGTTGCCACGACCTGTCTAAAGATTTCAAGATTTTAATATTAAGTTCATCATTTTCAAAAGACTTACCTAGTCCAATAAGATGATTGACAATGTTGGTGAAGCGTTTTTGAACATCTGAAATTGTTTCTCCTTGCTTCATCCTAAACATCTCGTACTCTTGGATCAAGGTGTTCTTTCTTGCCCTTTTTACATCATATGTTCCTTCATGCGTCACTCTGAGTACGTCCCACATCTCTTGAGCAGTTTTGTAGACAGAGACCCTGTAGAACTCATCAACAGTCAACGCTGATGCAATGATATTCCGAGCTTTCAAGTCATTATGAAACCTTTTCTTTTCTTCAATGGTCCATTGACCACGGGGCTTTGGTTCCTGTGTATTGTTAGTAGGAACAGAAGAGCCAGACGCAATAACATACCAAATTTCACAATCAATGGATTCAATAAATATTTGCATTCTTACCTTCCAGAATGCTTAGTTCTCACCTGTGAATAGTGGGGGTCTATTGATTGATGCACCCTCTGCAAAGGTTTGATGTGATCCTGCCATTTGAATGACTATCAAAGCAAGCTCTGATACCAATTGTTAGAATCGTTGCAGCGGAATTGTTAGCGTGGAATAACAAACCAAGAAGGTTTTTAACTCAAGCGTGTGCCTTTTAATTTCTTCTCAATTTATCTTACTACGAAAATAATAATTATAAATAAAAGAGTAAGGTTGAGAGAAATTTGCACAGATGATTTTTATACTGGTTTGGATCTTACCAATCCTACATCCAGTCACTTATCTCAAACCGAGATAAACAGTTCACTAAGCACAAAACAATTACAAATACAATCACAAAGAAACAATTTGTAAAAGTTTAGAAACCACCTCTCTTGATGCCACAAGAGATGAACCTGCACCTCCTTTGAATCTTCACAAAGGATGAGACACCTCCTCCGAATATTTCACGAAGGATGAAACACCTCCTCCGAATACTTCACAAAGGATGATCCTCTTCCAAACACCTCCTTAGACACACCAAGGATAAATCAGCTATTCCTCCGTCACCGTAGTAGCAATGTACCAGCACCACAGACAAGAGTTTCCTTAGCTGAGCAAGAGCAAACACTTCTCAAAGAGTTCTGGGTGTTTTAGCACAAGGGAAGAGTTGATTCGGGTAGAAACAATGAGCCAATTTATAGACTCAAGCCAGTGCTCTTCCATTTTTCGAAACTGGCCATTTTTAACGCATTTAATCGATTAATATAAGTATGATTAGTATAAGTATTAATCGATTAAAATGAGTACAACGGCTAGTTTTTCAAATCTGAAACCTCCAACGGTCACTTTTAATCTATTAAAATGAGTTTTAATCGATTAGCTAATAGATTAAAATGAATTTTAATCTATTAAAACAGCACAAGTTGAGTTTTCAGCTTTTACTTGTTTTAATCGATTAAAACAGTACAATTTTGACTCTTAACAGTAATTACAATGAATGAAAGTATATGGAATCAAAACCAATGAAAATCTAAGTCCTAGACAATAAAATACAATTATTACAAAAGCTTTTCATAACAATAAATAGTCTTCAAAGGATCTTCATGAATCTTGATAAATCTTGACTTGATTTGGGCATCATCAAAACTTCATCTTCACCATTTTGCTAACACATAAAAGGTCACATATTTTAGGAAAGTGTTCTCAACAATCATTGTTGAGATAAAAATTCGTATAATATGAGTAAATAGATTTTAAAGAAGCAATGTTAAATATTTTAGAAGTGAAAGCTATAATATTTTAATTGAATTAAATGAGTTGAAGTTGTTCGATAAATTAAGATTTGTACTTCTAATATGAATATTATTGTTTTTAACAATTACAAATAATATAATAATGAAAATCAATATTATAGAATCATTATTTTAATGAGTAATTATTTGTGACATATAAATTTTTTAAGTTAATAATAATGAAAATTAATATTAAATTATTATTATTAATTCATAAATATACAATAAATTTATTAATTAATTATATTATTATCACAGTAACAAGAGTTATAAGATTATCCAATTAAACGAGATACTTGAAGCGTGTAACAATACCAAGAGTGATGAATAATACTACACAATCAAGAGTGGATGATACTCCATACTAGTTAGAGTAATGGAGTTTATTAAGTTTGACTAGTGAAACCATAAGTGATAAGAATACTCATATGTACATCACTGAAAATTTAGTACAACCCTCTAAGTTATATTAAAGGAAACTGAACATAACTCAGTTAAGTGAACCAATATAAAAATATGTATTATGTCTTAGATTTACAAACATTCACTTTATTAAAAAGCAAATCCTTAACATGCATTCCAATTAACACACACCTCCATCTCTAAGAGTTACTTTTTCTAAACACTACAGAGATAAACTAAATTCTGAAACTATAAATACATATATCAAAACAACGTTTATAACGTAAGAACTAATTTACTTATAAGGATCACCCAATCTACTATAATCAAACTTCAGCTTGAAAATAGATTTACAAAAGTACACCCAATATTTGTATTTTAATTTCTTAATATAATTATTGTGACATGTTATAATTTTGTTACTATTATGAATAATATTTATGACAAATAAATATTGATGACAAATAATATACAAATACTAACAATTTATATTTATTATTAATTTTTGTTGAAAAAAGGGTCTCTTATTTGTTATAATGATGAAAAAACATAATGAAATATATCTTTATAGAAGCATAGTTAAAATAAAATAAATTTTTTATAACTTCCTTATCCTCCACTCGTTCTTCGTGAAACTTTATTTGTATATGTTGGTGTATATAACAGGGTAATCGCAGTTCACATATAAGAGTAACATATTAAAAAAAATTAAGAAATTTTCTTTACCTTAAGAATATATATATATATATATATAATATAAAGATATATTTTAATTATCAAGTCAGAATTATTTAATTTTATTCAAAATTACACCTATAATAATAATAATAATAATAGACCAACATGTAATCCAAAATCCAAGATATGAATTTACAAACAAACTAATGAATTAGGTAAACTTATTATATAAAGACTTTTCCCTTAACTTCTAATCATATGATATTTTAGTTTTTATGAATTAAAATATTAATGAAATTAAAAAAAAAAACATAAGTGAGCAATTCACATATTATCTAATATATAGGGTTATCAAAGTGTTAGAATATGCGGATCAACTTAGTCAACCACACTTCAAATAAATTAGGTTTGAAAAAAAGAAATCTTTTTATATGGATTAATTTTCAACCCGATTCACTTAGAACCTCACTCATCCAAGTTGAACTCATGACGAGTCAGATTAGTTCACCAACCCACCTAATTTAATTTCATTATTTATTATTTTGTGTTTAAATATTATTTGTTAATATTTTGTTCTATTATATTGTAAATAGGAATAAAGAGTGTGAACTTGTTCCTCACTTAGTAAATATTGCATCAACGTCGTTCCTTCTATTAAATAGAAACAAACGAAGTTAGGAGTAAATAGTGCTTACGTGTCATTATTTAGTTGTATGTGTGGTGACGTGTTATGTAATTAATGGTTGAGGTGGATATTAAGAAATTGGGTGTTTGACATTGAGGAAAAATTGACCAAGGGCATAGATAGAAACAAAGTTATGGCATTTTGATTAGTGCGAGAGAACAGAGAATCGTTATCGCATAGTGTTATACCCCTACATTGCGAACAGAGACTGAGACAGCTTTTGGGATTTCGTTGACTGAACATATGGGAGTTGGACGCACATTTGCAGAGTTTCGAAAAGCGTCATTCGAAGCTGTGTATGGTAGTTTTTGTTGTGTGTTTCGTTGCTTTCGTCGTGGTCTCTCCCATAACATTTGATTTCTGTATGATTTGTTTATTTATTGTCCCCCGTTGTGATCCCCCATGATGGTGTGTGAAAATATTTCTTTATGTTGTCTTTATGGTCCTCGTACAAAGTTGTTTTACGTTTTTATGGTCTGTTATTGGTGTGTTTATGGTTCCCCATAGTAGTATTTTCTTTGTAGTGTAGATAACATTTTTGTTAAGCATGTGTATAATAGTCAAAAATTGTTGTTTCTATAATGTTAGTAAAAACATTAGTTTCATGTTAGTTAGGTAAAGTAAATGTAGTCTGACAAAAATTTCGATATTAGTTGAGATGGTCAATTCAGACATTGAAGTCGTCTTTCACTATGGGGGTAAACTTAAGAATAATGGGACATTCAAATACCACTATGGTTAAACCACAACTTTAAAAATTGACCCAGATCGATGGAGTTATTTTCTAATTTTGTCCATTCTCAAGGGAATGAGTTATAGGAATGTAAAGGAGTTATGGTATTCATTGGGTCGTGGTTCTGTGTTAGAAGATTCTTTGAAACTATTATCTAATGACAAAGGTGCAAGTCATCTAGTAAATATTGCTATGTTGAATGGTCAAGCTCACGTTTATGTTATACACATGGGGTGTGAGCCTCAGTATCTTGATATGTTGGAATACTTTCCTGAACCTGAAGTTGAGAGACATAGTGATGAAGTAGAAGTTGAGACTCAGAGTATTGAAAAGCAAGTTGAGATAGAGGTTGGTGAAGCAGAAATTGAGTTAGACTAAGAGGAAGAGGATGATAGTGCTCTTTTGGGAGAGGCTAACATTGATGTTGGTGTGGATGTAGAGGGGCGGGTAGAGGCAGAAGGTGAACCAGAGGTTGAGGCAAAAGGTGAACCAGAGGTTGAGGCAATGGCTAAAGCAGAGGTTGAGGCAGTGGCTGATGTAGAGACTTAGGTAGAGGCTGAGGTAGAAGTTGAGGTAAAGGCTGAGGTAGAAGATGAGATAGAGGTTGAGGTAGAAACTGAGGTAGAGGGTGATGGTGTGGAGGCACGAGGTTAGGCAAAGGTTGAGGCAAATGGGGAGGGAGATTGATGTTGGTGTGGATGTAGAAGGGTAGGGAGATCATGTTGAGCCACAGGCTGAGTTTGATGTCAAAAGTTAGAATGGGTCCAAAGAAGATGTATTGACTGACCATGGAGATAAGTGGAACATGATATATTATAAGGTACTTACTAAGTAGAAGTTGGTGGACCTAGGGGTTTATCTGAAAGTGATTGGGAATCTGACACTTTGAACAATGTTATAGTAAGTGATAACACACATGATGATAGAGAAGGGTATAGGGATTTTGGAATTTTTTTCAATGCCCAAAAGTATGGAACAATATAAATGGGAAGTAGGCATGTACTTTCCTGGAAAAAAAGATTTCATAAAAGCAATAAGAACGCATGGTGTAGAGAATGGTAGGAAACTAAAGGTTTATTAAAATGACAAAAGAAGAGTTTGTGTCAAATGTTGTGGGACAAGAGGAAAATGTACATGGTATGCATATTGTGCATACAAGGAAGCTGAAAGTACATGGCAGTTAAGGAAGATTGTAGACAACCACACATGCAATATAGAATTTAACATCAATTTAATGACTTCAAAATGATTAAGTGAAAGGTTAAAGAAGACCATAAAAGAAAATCCTAATATTAATCTGACTAACCTCTAAATCAAAGTTTCTAAGAAATGGAACGTTGGTGTTTCTCAGTCTACAACCTGTAGGGCAAAAGCAATGGCTTTTAAACAAATAGAAAGTGATTTTAAACAATATAAAAGAGTATATGACGATGCAAATAAATTGTTGAAGTCAAATCCTTGTTCAACTATCAAAGTTAATGTTGAACCTAATAAGGACACTCCAATATTCAAGAGACTATATGTGTGTTGAAGGCTAGTAAGGACAACTTCGTTTCGTGTAGGCCTATTATAGGTTTGGATAGGTGTTTCTAAAAAGGAAAATACGGAGGTGAGTTGTTGACTGCAGTTGGAAGAGATGTTAATGAGCAAATGTTACATTTGGCATACGCTGTTGTGGAAGTGGAAAATAAGGAAAGTTGGGCTTGATTTTTACAATTGTTGATTGATGATCTTGGTGGTGTGGAGCTTTGTTCAATAATTACATTAATTTCATATCAACAAAAAGTAAGCAATGTACCCCATTGTTATTTTTTCCTGTTTCAACTTTATGTGTTTTATTTTAACTTGTATACTGTTAATCATTACTTTGATAGGGACTTGTTAGCCAACATCATCAACACACCCTCAAGCATGGGAGGCAATGATGAGAGAAATTAAAAATGTCAATGTAGATACATTTAAAGACTTGTTAGCCATTCCACCAAGGTATCTCAACCAAAATTTTAATCAATTTTTGATATATACTTTTGTTTTCTTTCCTAGCTCATACATTTGACTTGTTTGTTTAACTAGATTTTGGTCAAGATCTAAGGTTTACGGGTAAAACTACTTGTGACACCTTAGTCAATAATGTCTAAAGCTTTTAACAGTGACTTATTAAATGCAAGGGATAAGTTCATCATCATAATGATGGAAGACATTCATATGTACCCATGAAGAGAAGGGAAACAAATAGAGAGAAAATACCTACATGTGAAGGTTCTCTTTATCCAAAGATTAAAAATAGATTTCATAAGGAATTGCACATTACTAAATATTAGATACCTAGGTATGTGCATATGAATACATCAGAATATGAACTTCTTTATATTTTAATTTGTTTACTTTAAATACTGAATTACATCGGTTATCATTACAGTTGGTCAGAACTGAAAACTTTTTAGGTCAGACACACTTCAACCATTGGTGAAAAGTTTGTGGTTGACATAGAAAAAGTGGAATGCAGTTGCAGAAAATGGACTGTATCAAGAATCTCATATTGTCATGCATTAGTTTTCATGACATTTTTCAACATCAATGGAGAAGACTACATCTCACATTGGTTTAGAAGGTCAACATATCAAGAAACATACATTTTAATGATATACCCTGTCAACAGTCCTTACCTAAGGGAAATGACTTCTCATCATGATATTTTGCCTCCACTTAAAAGGGTGTTGCCTGGTAGACCAAAAAAGAAAAGACGACTAGAGCCTTGGGAACTAAAGAAGGATGACACAACTAAAGCTAGGTGTGGAACTCATAAGAGATGTGTCATATGTAGACAGCTTGGTCAAAAAAGAAATACTTGCCCACAAGCTGCTCCAACAAACCAAAGTCAATCTTAATCAAGTCAGTTTACTCAATGTCAACTTCAACAAACTCAACCAAGTACAACAAGAGTTTAGAAGTTAGTTAGAAGTCACAAAATGTTTAGCTTAATTATGTTACAGTATTGGTTATTTTGTAAATTTTGATATGTATTTTGAGCTTCATTTTGAATCCTGGTTCAATATCTATTCTACCATTAAGAACAACATTGTAGATTTGAATGATTTTAATCTTAATTTCAATGATAGTTTCTCTATTCAAAGTGCATTAGAATTCCAATTTATGATTATAATGTCATTTTGAATGATGTATATTCCATGTGCATGTCAAGTACCCTATAATTCAGTTGTAATGTATATTCTTATGACAGGAAAATGGATCTTTGTTGTGAAATACTTACATATTGTTGCCAATCATTATTACGTTAGCTCTTTTGTAGTCTGACGTTATACACGTGACGTTGTAGACAAATTTCACATTAATACGATTCGAGAATTAATATAAAAAGTAAATTTTTTATACCAGTTTTGTAAACAGTATAAAAAGTTCAATACTTTTTATATCTCTACTTTTTCTATCTCTGTACTTAGCTGAGTTTGTTGAAGTTGGCATTGAGTAAGCTGACGTGATTAAGATTGACTTTGGTTTGTTGGAGCAACTTGTGGGCAAGTATTTATTTTATTGCAAAGCTGTCAACATATGGCACATGTTTTATGAGTTCCACCTTGCTTTAGTTGTGTCGCAACCGGAAATCGCGACGGGACGACGACGATCCAAAAAAGGAAACGATTTTTAGAAAAAAGATTTTGGAGTCGCCACCATAGTTTATTCTGGAAAACTATGAAAAAAACCATAAAAAATAAGACAAGGTCTACAAAACCAGACTCAAGGTCCGAGAGTCGGTTACGTGTAGGGAACGTATTAGCACCCTACACGCCTGCCCGAAGACAGTACCTTTAATTAAAAACGCGAATTTGATGTGGTTTTGAAAAATGTTTAATTTCCCCTAAAAAATAAAATTTAACTCTAAAGAAAACAAAATATATTTTTTTGTGTTTTTTGTACCCGACAAGGATTGACCTTGCTCCTATGTATTCTTAGTTGGACTGAGAAATCAAGGTTACGTAGTTCTTTGTTGAAAAATTGTTTGTTGTTTGGAAACTTAGGTGCTTTTCTTTTTTGTATTTGAAGATTTTTTGTATAAAGAATAAAAAGGTTTTCGACACAAGGCCGACAGAATGGTCGCACTTGTGCTTAAAACCTTTAAAACAATTTATGATTTTTTTTTTTTAAAAGAGAAAGAAAAAAGTTTTTCAGCACAAGGCAGACAGAATGGTCGCACTTGTGCTTAAACCCTTTAAAACAATTTATGATTTTTTTTAAAGAGGAAGAAAAAAGTTTTTTAGCACAAGGCAGACAGAATGGTCATACTTGTGCTTAAACCCTTTAAAACATTTTATGATTTTTTAAAGAGAAAAAAAAAGGTTTTTTTAGAACAAGACAGACAGAATGGTCGCACATGTGCTATTAAACTTTTTAAAAAATATTTTTGTTGTTTTTTATAATTTTTACTATTTACATAAAAATAGATAAAATAAAATAAAGAGTAAAAATAAAATAAAAGGTGTGGTGGTACTTAGATAAGAGATGGGGTGTCTAAATCCCTTTTTTTTAGAAAAGCTGATTGCGCTAGAGCCCAAATGGAAAAGGGTGGTAAAAATTAAAAATGGGGGATGCGAACCAAATTCGTTTCTAGGAGCAGATTGGACCTCAGCCCAATAGGAGAGGGCGTGGCTTAGGAGAAAGTGGGGGTACAGAAGAAAAATAATGTTTTTGGTTAGGTTGACAGAATGGGCTCGAACCCAAAGAGATGGGGGTTGCGGATGGAAGCAAAGGGGGTGCGAATGGGGATGGCCCATGAACCTGGCCTAAGTGTTCATGACCTAGAAGCTCTAAGAGGGTCAAGATTTTCTTCCCTCATTCCCATCATTTGTTCGAGAGTCTCTTCCTCTCTGCGGAAAACCACCGAAAACCAAAACACTCAAACGCCGGCAACCACGCCGTCCTCACCCTTCCTCTCTCTCTCTGCTCGACCTAGGGTTGGCGGTTTGCTCCCCTGAACCACCGCAGGCCGCCGCTCACCGCTCACCGTCGCCGGACATCCGCAGACACAGCGCGATGATCTTCTTCCATGCCGCTCATCGCGAGAGAGAGAGGGCTCGCCTTTTTCACAGAACCATATCCTGGGCGACCTTGGTCACCGTACCAACCAGGGTGCCACCGGTGTTCCTAGTCTTCCCCAGGCGATCGCCGGCCACCATGCCCCTGCCTTTCACCTTCGCTTGCGGATAGGAAAGCCCTTCCCTTCTTCTCAGAATTTGGAATCGGCGTTGCTTGCAAGGCCAGCTACTGAGATCCCAAGCCGACAGGAAACGTGCCCACTTACACTGGCTAAACACTCATCCTTTCCTCTTCTCACGAATCGAACCCAGGTCCGAAGGTTCCTCTCCTTCGCTGCCGGCAAAGGAAAACTAGCTCCCCCTATTCTGCTTCTTTGCTCTAAACGCACTTGTATACCAAACCACCGCAGGCTAGGGGTTCATGTAACTCCAAGACTTAAGAAAACCAAAACAAAACATAAAGGTACAAATCTGATTTTGGCTTATGGCTTTCATTAACACAAGCGAAGGTTAAGGTTCATGTGTGAATTGGGGAATGAGGGTGACATACTGGTTGCGACGCAGGGGTTTATGAAGAAGAATGGAGATGAAATTTTCTCTGTCTTTGTGTGTGTTTCTTTGTGTATTAGATGAAAATGGAGATTGGTGTATTGAGGGGCTGTTTTTGGTGATTCTGGGTTCGCGTGGTTTTGGGGGATGCAGGTCGAGCAAGAAGGTGTTATGTTTGAGTCAGGATGGAGGATCCAGTGGGTGAGTGGGATTGGTGGCTGCGAGGAAATAGCTCGGTTTGGTGATGATATTGCTCTCTGTGTGTTTCTTGTTCTGGTGCAGATTGCAAAGGTTATGGTGTTGTGATGTTGAGGGGTTGGGTGTTTTGGGTTTGTGTTAGTTCGATTCAGTAGCGTGCCATGGTGTTGATGATTTTCATTGGATTGGAATGGTCTGTTCTATTTTCTTGTCTCTAATGCAGGGCCTATGAGCAAGGTGTGTCGAGAATGGCGAGAATGGATAATGTTGAATGATAGGAACAGGTATGAAAGTCATTCAATGGCGAAAGGAAATCATGGGGTGAATATGGGATAATAGTGGTGATGTTGGGTAAGGGTGGTCATTGAGAATGAAGGGTTCATACGCAAGCAGAGCAATAACCTCAAGCAAGTTTAAAATGCAGCTCATAATACAGCAGTTCATGATACAACAAGCATTACATGTGACAGTATGAACGAGGGAGGGATTGTTTACCTCTCGGGGCCCCTCTTCAGTGGCAGTTGCGGAAGACAGACCGGCATTAGGATTACCAGAAGACCTTACCCCCTAACCCTCCATCAAGCCAAGTTTTCTCTCCTTCAACGATAACCTCTCCCCCCAAGAGAAAAATGTCATCCTCTTTACAGTCTCCTGCTCCTCTTCCTTGAAGCTTTTTCTTCCATTTTCTCCCCTTTTTCTTCTTCTCAGGGTTTTATATTTTTTGTCTTGCCAATTATGATAAGATGGTGTCTATGGTTATGGGTGTGGATGGTTATCGGTGTTGATAGAGAATGGAGAGCTTGGTCTTAGGAAAAGATGGATCTGTATTGAATGGTAGCCCCCAGGGGTCCTTGAATGATGATCCTCACTTTTTTTTTCACGGAATATTGGATGTGTGTCAAAAATCAGTGCCCGTAACCGTTTCTGCTCTGCCAAAATCTCCAAAACGTCTCTGTTGTGTCCCTGCCCAACCAAATCTGCTCCTGCCTCGTCCTTTCCCAAGACAACGTTGTTTCTCTTTTTCTTTTTTCACAAAACGCCAAAACTCTTTTTTTCATTTTTTTTTCATTCATTTTCTTTTTTTTTTGTTAATTATGTTAATTACGCTTAAAAAAAGTTTAAAGTAAAACAAAGATCAAAATGAAAATTGTAAAAATGGAATACTAAAAAGAAAATAAGAATAAAATAAAAGAAAGAGAATAAAAAGTAACAACAAAATCGACAATGGGTAAATAATAAAGCATATGACAATCACAATATTAAACGCTCAAACAAATCCGGACGAAATTGGGTGTTGACAAGTTGTTTGTCATCCTTCTTTAACACCCAAAGCTCTAGTCTTCTTTTCTTTTTTGGTCTACCAGGCAACACCCTTTTAGGTGGACGAAATTGGGTGTTGACAAGTTGTTTGTCATCCTTCTTTAACACCTAAAGCTCTAGTCTTCTTTTCTTTTTTGGTCTACCAGGCAACACCCTTTTAGGTAGAGACAAAACATCAGGATGAGAAGTCATTTCCTATAGGTGATGACCGTTAACAGGGTATATCATTGGAATGTATGTTTCTTGATATGTTGACCTTCTAAACCAAGTGAGATGTAGTCTTCTCCATTGATGTTGAAAAATGTTATGGCAGCTAGTGCATGACAGCACAGGATTCCTGATACAGTCCAATTTCTGCAACTGAATTCCACTTTATCTACGTCAACCACAAACTTTTCAACAATGGTTGAAGTGTGTCTGACCTTAAAAATTTTCAAACCTGACCTCAATGTAATTCAGTATTTAAAGTAAACAAATTAAAATATAAAGAAATCTATATTTTGATGTACTCATGTGAACATACCTAGGTGTCCAATATTTAGTTATGTGCAATTCCTTATGAAATCATTTTTTAATCTTTGGACAAAGAAAACCTTCACATTTAGTTATTTTCTCTCTATTTGTTGTCCATCTCTTCATGAGGTAAATACGAATGTCTTCCATCATTGTGATGATGGGCTTAACCCTTGCATTTAATATGTCACTGTTAAAAGCTTCAGACATATTATTGACTAAGGTGTCACAAGCAGCTTTACCCGTAAACTTTGACATTGACCAAAATCTAGTTAAACAAACGAATCAAACATATGAGGTAGGAAAGCAAACAAAAGTAAATATCAAAAATGGATTTAAATGTTGGTTGACATACCTTGGTGGAATGGCTAACAACTATTTAAATGCATCTACATTGATATCTTTAATTTCTATCATCACTACCTCTCATGCTTGAGAGTGTGTTGATGATGTTGTCTTTCATAATAGACGTTTTAGAATTTGCCCAGACCATTTCTTCCTAAAATTTGCATGTATGTGGCGCACACAAAACTTTTGCTTCACACCAGGTAAAAGTTCTTATAATGTTTGTACAAGTCCCTATCAAAGTGATTCACAATATACAAGTTAAAATAAAAAACATGAAGTTTCAACCGTAAAAAACAGCAATGGACTACGTTACTCACTTTTTGTTGATCTGAAATGAATGTAATTGTTGCACAATGCTCCACACCACCAAGATCATCAATCAGTAATTGTAAAAACTAAGTCCAACTTTCCTAATTTTCCACTTCCACAACAGCGTATGCCAAAGGTAACATTTCCTCATTATTATTTCTTCCAACTGCAGTCAACAACTCACCTCCATATTTTCCTTTCAAGAAACACTCATCCAAACCTATAATAGGCCTACATGAAACAAAGTTGTCCTTGCATGCTTTCAAACACACATATAGTCTCTTGAATATTAAAATGTCCTTATTACGTTCAACATTAACTTTGACAGTTGAACCAGGATTTGACATCAGCAACTCATTTGCATGGTCATATACTCTTTTATATTGTTCTTTAAAATCACCTTCAATTTGTTTAAAAGTCATTGCTTTTGCCCTTCAGGTTGTAGACCGAGAAACACCAACATTCCATTTCTTAAAAACTTTGTTTTGGAGGTTAGTCAGATTAATATTAGGATTTTCTTTTATGGTCTTCTCTAAGCTCCCACTTAACCATTTTGAAGTCATTAAATGAATGTTAAATTCTCTACTGCACGTCTGCTTGTCTATAATCTTCCTTAATTGTCATGTACTTTCAGTTGTCTTATATGCACAATATGCATACCATGTACATTTTTCTTTTGCCCCACAACATTTGACACAAACTCTTCTTTTGTCATTTGTATAAACCTTTAATTTCCTACAATTTTATACATCATACGTTCATATTACTTCTTTGAAATCTTTTCTTTCAGGGATGTACAAGCCCACTTCCCATTTATATTGTTCCATACTTTTGAGCATTGAAAAACTCCCAAAATCCCCATACCCCTCTCTATCATCATCTGTGTTATCACTTATTACAACATTGTTCAAAGTGTCAGATTCTCAATCATTTTCAAATAAACCCCTAGGTCCACCAACTTCTACTTGGTGAGTACCTTCAAATATATCATGTTCCACTTCATCTCCATTCCAACTTCTGACATCATACTTATCATGTCCCTCAACCTCTGTCTTAGCCTGTGGCTCAACATGCTCTCCCTGCCCCTCTACATCCATACCAAAATCAATGTCTCCCTCCTCATTTGCCTCAACCTCTACCTGACCCTGACCTTGTGCCTCTACACCATCACGCTTTACCTCACCATCTACCTCAGCCTCTACATCAATCATTGCTTCAACCTTTGTTTCAACCACTGCCTTAACCTATGATTCACCCTCTGCTTCTACTTGCCCCTCTACATCCACACCAACATCAATGTCAGCCTCTCCCAAAAGAGGACCGTCATCCTTTTCCTCTAGGTTTAACTCAATTTCTACTTCACCGTCTATCTCAACTTGCTTTTCAGCACTGACTCTTAACTTCTGCTTCACCACTATGTCTCTCAACTTTGGGTTCAAGAAAGTATTCCAACATATCAAGATATTGAGGCTCACACACTATGTGTATAACGTAAACGTGACCTTGACCATTCAACATTGCAATATTCACCAAATGACATGCACTTTTGTCATTAGATAATAGATCCAAAGAATCTTCTAACACAGAACCACGACCCAATGAATACCAAAACTTTTTTACATTCCTATAACTCATCCCCTTGAGAATGGAAAAAATTACAAAATAGCTCCATCGATTTGGGTCAATTTTTAAAGTTATGGTTTCCCCATAACAGTATCTGAATGTCTCATTATTTTCAAATTTACCCCTATGGTAAAAGTCGTCTTCAATGTGTGAGTTGGCCATCTCAAATAATATCGAAATTGTTGTCAGACTACATTTATTTTACCCAGCTCACATAAAACTAATGTTTTTACTAACATTATAAAGAACAACAATTTTTGACAGTTATACACATGCTTAACAAAAATGTTATATACACAACAAACAAAATATTACAATTGGAAACCATAAACACACCAATAATAGACCATAAAAAAATAAAACTTTCTACTAGGACCATAAAGACAACAAAAAGAAATATTTTAACACACCATCATGGAGAACCACAACGACACTGGGACACAACAAACAAAGGAAAAACATAGACAATGGAGGACAATAAATAAACAAACCATACACAAATCAAACATTATGGAGGGACCACAGCAAAAGCAACGAAACACACAACAAAAGGAACCATACACACCTTCGAATGGCGTTTTTCAAAACTCTGCAAATGCACCTCCAGCTCCCCTATGTTCAATCAATGAAATCCCAAAAGTTGTTGCAGTCTCTGTTCGCAATGTAAGGGTATAACACTATGCGATAACGATTCTCTCTTCTCTCACAAAAATAAAAAATGCTCTAACTTTGTTTCTATTTATGTCCTAACTCAATATTTCCCCAATTTCAAACACTCAATTTCTTAATATCCACCCGAACCTCTAATTACATAAATAAGTACACGTCACCACACATACAACTAAATAATGACACAAATAATGACACGTTAGCACTATCTGCTCCCAGATCATCAATCCCTTAACTCTGTTTATTTCTATTTAACGGAAGGAACGACGTTGATGAAAATCATCATTCTCACACGTCGCCGTCAATCTCACTGTTGATCTCGTCTTTGATCTCAGCTTGTCGAAGTTCTTGTGCCTCTGCCATTGAAATTGAGTTCCTGTGCATTGTGGTTTAGTTGTTGTCTCTACCTCACAAAATGTATTTTAAGTAAAGTGTTGCACTGCACTATTTAAAATAAGTGATTTTATTTTTGAAAAAATAAAGTGTTGCACTACAGTATTCAAAAAGTCGTGCCACTACTGCAATGTATTAAGTTCATGCAATGTATTAATTTCGTCTCTACTGTAATGTTTTAAGCTCCTATGAATTTTATTTTTTATGTTTGTAGTGAAAAAACGGATCCCATTATGCCGGGAAACGAATCAATTTCAATAAAAGAAAATCCAAGTAGTCAAAAGTAGAAGAAAAAATGCTCTAAGAAATCGGTTTAATATTAGATGAAAACATGGATTTGATATTAATACTAATGGAAAAAAAATTAAATATAATTATTGCTCAAAAATTGTGAGTGAAGACATATTTAGATTTAAACATCATCTTGGTGAAACCAAAGAGGAGTCTAAACCTTGTGCTTCTGTTTCAATGAAATAAAAAATTTGAGGATAAAAATAGTTATAGATGCTATAAGAATGTTTCATAAAAGTAGAAAAAGTTAAATATCATTAATGAAGATGATGAAGTAAATGAGAGTGTCAAAGGATAACACATGGTATTCAATTTAAAGGAAAACAAAAAGTCGTTACTACTAGCAAGGAAGAGTCAAACAACTATAAATCAAATGATGAAAGAATGATACAAAGAAGAAGTTGATGTTCAAGTGACTGAACTCTTTTACACTGGTGTCATTCATTTTAATGTAATAGAATTTGCAAAAATGTGTGAAATGATTGGTAAGTATGAAGTTGGATACAAATCACCACCTTATATGATATTAGAAAGAAGCTCTTGAAACAAGCCATGAACAAAACAGATACAATCCTTGAGAAATATAAGGAGTGTAAGAGAACCGGATGTACCATTATGTTTGATGGTTATACGAACAAAAAAGATTACCTATTTGCAACTTCTTAATGAATAGTCCTAATGGAAAGATTTTCCTTTATTCACTTGACACTTCAAACATTTCAAAATAAATTGATAAAGTTTTCAAAATGTTAAATGATGTTGTTGAGTTTGTTGGAGAAGAAAATAATGTTCAAATTGTCATAGATAATGTTGCAAACATGTGTTTCCATCCAATGTCTGAGAGATTTCTCAGAGCATTTTTACTTCTACTTTCTAAATTGGCTTGAGAAATTATAAAGCAACCTAACAACAACAATTATTTTCACTTACACAAACAAAGGAAGTGAGTGCAAAGCAGTGTTAACAACCATGACAAACATAGCAGGGGCAAACGTGATCAATTGCAAGTGCGAAACAGTGTGAAGAAAGAGGCGAGTGCAAGAATGCGAAACAATGCGACCAACTGCGAGTGTGAAACGTGACAAAAAAGGCAAGGCACAACCTCCAATGACAACAAGATGGTGGTCTACGACGACCATGAGTGTGACTACAGTTGACAAAAATAACAAATAACCTAAAGAAAAGCGTTGAGTGAATCACAGGAGACGAAGGAAGAAGATAAATTTTGTGAGCCTAAATTAGGAAACCTAAATCTGGTGAACCCTTAAAACAAAGTTGTTTTACATAAAAAAGAATCTTCACAAACTTGCAAAATTAGAAGCAAACTCACAATTTTGGTCGAGCCTACTGATTCTACCACCAAATCTAAGTTTGCTTCTAAGTTAACTAGGAACACTAAGTGAGCACATAACTTGTCCACATTAACGTCTAACGGTTTGATAACCATGTTCATACAACAAACTAAACAATCAAATTGACTATGTAATTCATCAATCATCAATCATCAAATTCAATTACACCATACACCTAAGGAGATATTTGTATACTTTATCAAGTATAAATACCATCTCAACCCATATCCAGATCATTTAATATAAGGTTCTATCAAAACATAAATAATACTCAAATATAAGGACGTAAGACAAAATATTCAAAAATAAGAGAAATTTAGTATATGATAAAATAAGTTGAAATGATGACTTTTCAAAATTGAACTATTAAGATTGATGACAAAATTATACAAAATATAAGAAAATAATTATTTAGAATGAATAAAAACTTTATTTAAAAATCTAATCGAATAAAAATATTTTTGGTCCTCAACAAGGTGATTAGATTTAATATATATATATATATATATATATATATATATATATATGAAGGAAGAAAGTTAGGAAAAAAAATAAGACGAGAGAAGATATTAGAATGAGATAGAAAGAAATTGAATGGCAGTTTAGGGCAGGGAGGAGAGAGCATTCTGTGATTATTTTCCAAAGTATGATATACCTTGAAATTATTATTTGGTGGAGCATCGTTTAAAAAGAAAATACTCATCTAATGGCTTACCATGTTTAGTAAAATGTAGCAGAGGATAGAATTTCTACAATTAAAACTTGGCTTGTAGTCTATTTTCTTGTTGGGTTATCATTTTTTTCATTAAAGAAACTAACAAATTATAAAATCATAATTAATAAGTAACTCTTGCTCCACACACTAATTCACTTTAATATCTTTAACCATAATCTACACCAAAAGTTCCACTTCATTCTCACTACTTTTACTTAGAAGCATGATTCAAGTATATGATGTACAATAAGATAATACAATTATTCAAAAAATAATGTATAAGATACATATTTGAAAGTTTATAAATATTTTAAAAATAAGGATTACATAAGTACCATTTTATACATTCAAATTAAAAATATACTTCTTAGACACCGGAAAATAAGGGAAAGTATGGGTACTTTTCATCCTAAATAATATTTGACACGAAACAAAAAATTGTCCAAATGTAATAAAATGATGCACCATTGAGTGATAGGACAACTCACCCAATCAGAGTCACAACAGACACAAAGGGAAATATCACAAGTAGAATTAAAAAGCATGTCTTGCTCGGGATTACTCTTGATATAGCGCATTACACGCAACACTGCATCATTATGTTCTTCTAGGAGATTTTAAAGAAATTGAGGAAATGTATGGATGAGAAAAGAAATTGACGAAGATCGTTCAGCTCTAATACCATAAATGAATGAATGAAGTTGTTTTTAAATAAGTAGGCCATCTTATTGCTCACATATTAGTCATTATATAGATCTTTGAAATAATATAAAAATCTATAAAATATAACTGAAAGTGTCAAAATACAGAAAACAATAAAGAGATAGTTTTTCCGTAAGTTAAAATTACTTAACTTAAAAAAATTAGAGAAATTATAAAGAGATAGTTTCAACAAATTCGCTTGTGCATAAACTAATTTTAAAATTATGGAAAAGTTAATTTCAATTTTTCTTCCTAAAACAATACCTATGTTTTATTACCATATCATTTTAATTTAATCAGAATTAGATGCATCTCATTCACGTTATCCTATAGAAATCAAAATGAAAAATTAAAATTATAATGCAAAACTCACAATAATTTGGATTGGAGCTACCTGTCTCCTGGTTTTGAGAATCAACAAGTGATGGAACTGGTGACTTGATGACCATTGTTGGAAGGGGGAGCTTAGAAGGCCTCAGTTAGCATATCTCCTTCAACAAAAGGTGTGTCCAAAACAATACTCCAGGCCTTTAGCACTTGATTGCAATTGCTCTTCATGGACATCTTCGCTTTGTGGAGTAGAGATTCACCTCTCTGATATAGATCTAGTTCAATGCTTGGCAGGATTTGGTGAGTCCAGGCCATCCCTGAAATACGTATTTTGGAACTAACAGAATATCTCTCTGCACATTGACGGAAACCCAATATAGAATTCATGCCAACACCAATTCATCAAAATGCTCAAAAGCTCCCAACGACTTTTCCGATTGACAAACCAATAAGACCAAAGTTTTCCACACATCCTCACAGTAATATCCCCCACCTACCAAACCACTCAAAACCTTCCCTAGTAACTCAAAATCCCCTTCCTTGCACACCATACAAACAAACTCATTCAAACTAGAGGAACGAGGAACATAGCCTTTAAAAATCATCTCCTCTAAAACCAACCCAGCTTCCTCAAACTGCATACACTGGCAAAGCCCATCAAACAGGGTGCGGTAAGTCACAACATCAGGAACACACTTTCGCCTTGGCATGTCCCCAAATAAATCATCAGCCTCCCTCCATTTCCCCTCTTTACACAGCCAACCAATAACCACATTGTAGCCAAAAACATCAGGCTTTACACCCTCTAACCCATCATTCAAAATCCTATAAGCCTCTTCAAACTTCCCCTCCCTACAAAACTCCCCAATTAACACATTACACGTCACAGAATTCGGCTTCACACCACCAATCTTCATTTCCTCAAAAACCCTAAATCCTATATCCTTCTTCCCTCCTTTTAAAAACCCTGAAACCAAAGTGTTGTACACCACAGCATCAAGCTTCAAATTGTTCCTCACCATCTCATCTTTCAACCCAACCGCGGAATCAAAATCACCCACCTCGCAAACAGCTTTAATCAAACTAGAGTACACAAAAGCATTAGGCTTAATTTTAAAAACCCTATCCATCTCTTCCTTCACCTTAAACGCCTGGGGAAGGTGCAATTGAGGGCTTTTGCACAGCAAGTTAATCAGAGTTCCGAACGTAATTTGATTCGGACGAACGCCTCGCCTACGCATTTCGTTGAACAGCTTCCACGCCCGATCACGGTCGTCGGTTAGAGAACACGCGTGGATGAGGATGTTGTAGGAGCAAGCGTCGGGACCGCGAAAGCGGGGGAGGTGCGGAAGGAGGCGCGTGAATGAGGCGAAGTCACGGCAGGCGAGCAGCGCGTGGAGGAGGGAGTTGAAGGAGCGGAGTGAGGGGGCGGGGATGGAGAGAAAGGTGCGGAGGGCACGCGATGGGAGGCGGGCGCGCGCGTAGGCAGCAATGACGTGGCGGAGGAGGGGTTCGGGGGTAGGGAAGCGCGTTTGGGTGTGGAGTTGGTTGAGGAGCTGTTCCATTTGGGGGAACATTTTGGCTTGGGCAAGTTTGGTGATAATGAGGTCATAGGAGCGGAGGGAATGGCGGAAGGGACGGACGGAAGGGTGGTTAGGGTTTGGGTTGAGGAAGAGTTGAAGGGCCAGGGAAGGGTCTTTCTGAGAGCGGAGGAGAGAGGTGAGTCGGAAGGAGGAGATGGGTTTCGAAGTAGACATAGTGTAGTTTGGTTCTTAAACTTCACTACCTTTCTATGTGATATCACTATGGTGAAATTAAAATTTTAAATGTCAAAAATAATAGAAATTATCTGTTTGGTTTAATGTTGACACTGTATGCATATTAACACCCTTCTATCATTCTTCCTCTCAAAAATATTAATAATATGTTCACTGTTTTTACCTTTTTTTATTTGAAATTATTTAATATTTAAAAATAAAATTATTATTTGCTTTATTTATTTCTCTTTATTTATTAATAAAATAATACTTTTTTAAATATCTTATAATTTATAACAAAACTATTCATGTGTAACTTTTTTATAAATTTATAGCTATGTTTTAAGTCTTTAATAAATTTATTATAAATTCATAATAAATTTTTGCTTTCTTTGTAACACACATTAAATTTATTAAAATACGTTTAACAGTATTATATATATATATATATATATATATATATATATATTATAAGTCTATTTATAATTATATTATACAAATTTATTAATTTACATTAAGTAATTCTATCTATTATCTTATTAGATGTATCTTGCAATACATGATTTTGTTCATACATATTATATAAGTATAAAAATATATATTAAATATGTTTATATAATAACTAAACAATTAGTATTAGAAATTAGATGAATTTGTCTATGTTTGATTATATAACTCTAATAATAGATATTAACGTATATTATATATTGATTTATATTTATAACAAATATAGTGTATGTGTTTTTACATATTCTATATTTGCATTTTTAAAGAATTTATGTTATATTTTTTCACATATTATATTCTATGTTTACAAAATCTACTTTTTACATATTTACATATATAATTATAAACTTAAAAATATATTTTTGTTTTAACCTCTAAATATCTTTTAATATAATATATATTTACTAATATGAAAAACATACAAACATCAACTAGTTTGAGAAAAAAAATTTATACGCAAAAAAAAAAAGGAAATGATAGATATATTGTAGATTCTTGTCTTATTAAATTTTACATTTCGGTAATTAGTTTTTAAGATAATACTTATATTTTAACTGTATTTAGTATTTCTTTTATCATCATAACATAACTTTAAGGGTTTTAATTTGATTTTGGTTATTTAGTTTTAAGAAAGTAACTAATGATTATTATTTTATTTTTTTCATTTCTTAGTAGTTATGTCTCATGTCATGTGTTTTACTTAACGTGAAAAGAAAATAGTCATTGTACAGCTAACTCAACCCTCGTGTGAAGATATTTTAATAACGATGTTTGAAGATAAAGATGTTTTGAAGAGTTTTTAACTTTTATTTGTAAGTGGTTTAGTCTCTCATATTTACTTTAGCAAACAACTTATACTAAAACCAATTTAAGGTAAAATGTTTTCATTAGGTTAAACATATGAGAAAAATATTTTATGATTTTGTTAATTGATTAAGTTTGTGTATAATCAATTAAACTGTTCACTAGAGGTTTTATACGGAGATAGTTTATTGTCAATTTAATTAATTAATTAAACCAAATAAGTGTTTCCAAAGTTATCCGATAATAACATATGAAAATCTTATATGATTCGTTAACTCCTTTATCTGTAATAAATACAAAGTGAATTTAATTTTTGGGTTTATTTTCGCATTACCCGTAGTTTTAACATATGTAAATGCATTTTCCGCGGTTAACAAAAATCATCAAAAAAAAAATCATTGTTGATAAATAATTTCTAACGGTTCTAAAAATCATCATTATTTGCGGGGTTTTATAAAAATCCTTATCACTTACAGGGGTGTCTGAAATAATGAAAATAATGTAATAAAGTTCCATTTAAAAAAAAAATTATCTTTAATAACTATTTTTGACAATTTTTTTAACCGCTTATAAGACAACTTATGATTTATCCGTTTTAAATATATGAACTAATAAAATAATGACACATAATTTGTTGTCAAAAAATTATTAAAAAAATTGTTAAAATATCATAGTTGTTAAAAAAAAAATGTTCGAAAAAAGTTCATGGATCCAAGAAATTCAAGTGCTCAAATGGTAGTAATGGACCCTTCCTTAGAATTTCCATCTAATTTTCCTTATATACCCTTTCTAATTTCCTAGAAAGAAATATCCACAAAACTGAAGCATTTCATAGATAGAATAAGAAGAAATCATGTACAGTTTTATAGGTACATTACAGTACTTTTTTAAGGTTTAAACGATAAATCATGTAGACTACCAAGTATCAACTTATTTCAAGTATTCATTAACCTATTTTAAGTACCCTATATTGGACCGTGAAAATGACATTAACAAAAATATCCCAAGTTTTTAAAGATGATATTTAGCATGAAACCTAAAAATAAATTAAAATTGATCTAAATATATAAAGTATAATAGGAGGAAGAAAACTAGAGATGCATAGAGATATTGTTTGCTGCTCTATTATAACTTTTCAATGAATTGAATTGTAATGAAGTTCACGGAATAGGTTCAAATTATGTGCTTAATCTGATTAATAACAAATATGATTAATAATAAATCATAGTAATCTGAAATGAGTTTTGATTCGCCAATGTGTTTCCGTTAGTAGAAAAACGTTGATTAATGTCGGTTATTTTACACTTTTAACGTCTTTTAGTAAACCAACGTCTAAACCGGTGACATTAATGGAACGTCCGACATCCTAACCACAGACGTCTATAATGACGTCAGTTAGTGCCAGAGACCGACATCAATAAACGTCGGTTCTGGTTTAACTGGACGTCTAAAGGCACTATATAGACGTCGGACAAAGCATTAACCGACGTCTAAAAATACATAAAGACTTCGATCATGACATTGACCGACGTCTAAGAGCATATATAGACGTTGGTTTTTGCATCAACCGACGTCTAATATAGTGGTTGTGTTTTAGTATAGTTTTGTTCCCGTCTTTGGATAGCCTAGTAGCACAATCACCTTTTGCTAGTTTCCCCAAAAAAAAGCTTGCGACTTTTGAATTTCTTATGGCATTTCAACCCAAAACCGAACCTGGGTGGTTGCTTAGTTTCATTTTCATCCGCGAGAGGGAAAAATCACGGTGAAACGATAACTAGGCAACGACCTAGGGTCGTTTTTGGGTTGAAACGACCAAAGGAAATTCACAAGACGCCGCTTTTTCTGGGAGACAGCTAGCAAAGGGAAAATGTGTTACTACGTTACCCTAAGAAAGGAACAAAACTGCATTAAAACACAACACAGAAAACAAATTTAATCAGTTGAACCAGAAGATATAATCGATGAAAGACTGACAAAGGTTAAACGGTAACAATAAAAACCACGCACCTGGGATGCAATGCCGCAAGAGAGAAAAAGGAGAGGAAGAAGACAATGACGTTATCAGAAACAATAATGCAATGCCGCAAGAGATAAAAGGAAGAGGTGCCGCAAGCGAGTAAAAGAAGAGGTGAAGCAAGAGAAAAAGGAGAAGATGAAGACGCGATATCAGAAACTGAATGTCGCGAAAAGTCTACCGTTTATTTAAAATGAAATGGGGCATCGGTTGCTCCAGAAACCGACGTCTATAGTCACATAGACGTCGGGTATCTAACTAATATGACGTTCAAGTTAACATTAATACTGACTTTTTGAATACCCATTAGACGTCGGTTTTTAGGGGATCCGATGTTTAGGAAGCTGAACCGATTGACGTTTGATTTCCTGTCAGGGATCTTCACGACGGTTGTGATGGGGAGCTGATGTCTATAATAACTTAGACGTCGGAGCCCTTCCAGCCGACTTCTATGTCCCTCGAGTTTGGTGAACATAATCAATTACAGGCACATAGACGTCGCTTCCCCTCAACACCGACGTCTAAATTGAAGAATTTTTTGTCTTCCCGCCTTCCAGATAGGCCTTAGACGCGTCGTTTGACTAAGTGACGTCTAAGCGCCTGGGAATTAGGTGAACAACATTAATTGCAGCCCAATAGACGTCGGACCCCGTGAACACCGACGTCAATTGACTGTCTTATCACCTACCTCAGGCAATTAGATGTCGGTTTGCGGCAGTTTGGACGTCTACAATGTCATAAACGTCGCCTTACCTTGAAACCGACGTCTAGTTTACCAAACTATTTATGATAATGCCACCGTGCAGTCATATACATCGGGTAATTAGGAAATCGACGTTTAGTGGGTGACATTAAACACTGTTTTTGCACTAGTATTTTTGACTAAGGTTTCGAACAACATTCATTATAGATTTGTGGTTTAGAAATTGAACAGTTTCGCGATCTTCATCTCTAATAATGGTTGGTGACCACCAGCTAACATGCTACATACCATGAAAACATCAATGTCCATTTAATAATGACTGGTATAAAAAATTACACCATACTCTGTAATGTCCTTCTATTAAGTTATTATTACATATAAAAAATATGGCACATATTTAACAAAAGTAATTCCCACATTCAAAAGTTAAAAGTATAGTTTAACGCACTTCGACAGTACCAGAAACCTTATATCCTTCAATCTTTTGTTTGAATCCATTTATTAACCACAAAAGGTTGAGTTGTATGAATCATCACACTTGAAAGGAAGTTTGTAAATATCTGAAAATATAACATTTAATGTAACCAGGTGCCACGATAACATTCTAGCCATTAAAATATAAGGGAAGTGTGATGATTAGAAGAAACGATAAATCAATCCCACACCTCATGACTACATTTGCATTCAACCACATTTTCTAACAATATTTGTGAAACTAGTTTCGTAAAATTCCAATAACCTAGGTTCCCTAATTTTTAAGGTTTTCAAAAGAGAACAGGGGCATGAAAAACGGATTTCATACGAGAGGCAAAACGATTAGGTGTTGAAAGGGGCATTAGATTCCAAACATATTGGTTTTTGAAGATGAGTGGTTGATAATGAGTAGAAAATGTTCTAATCATTCTTGCACAATATAATTGGTAAACAAATGTTTAAAACATTAAACATGTTTGTGTTAGATGTATAGATCATGTGTAGATGAATAAAATAGACTTAAACAAGCCAAGATTATATAGTTAGGGTAGTATTAATTGATTACATAAGTAATCTAATCTATTAAAAGAAGGCAGAACTCATAGAAAGCAAAAACAGGGTAACTTGTCTGTTATAATCGATTACATAAGTAACATGATCAATTAAAACAGAAAGTTAGGCATAATCTATTATGTAAGTAGTCTAATCTGTTAGACAATGTGAAAAGAAAAGAAACAAGGCATAATGTCATTTTAATTGATTACATTAGTTAAATATTCGATTAAAACAAAAACATTGGTCTAATACATTATACTAACAACCTAATATATTAGGTTAGTTAAAAGAAGCACTATAAGGTATAACTGTCATTTTAATCTATTATATAAGTGACATAATCGATTAAAACAAAACCAAAAGCATAATTAATTAAGATATTAGTCTAATTGATTAAACTACAACAGAATTTGATTTTATATATAAATCATATTTGAAACCTAACTCAATAATTAATTCATTTGCTATTAGTGACATTTTCATTGAGTTTGAGTTCATGGAGATTTTAAGCTACATTGGTGAAGAAGAAAACAAGAAATCAATCAAGACTCAAAGGAGCTTATATGTTCGGAATTATCTGCACTGATTCGAGTGTAATTTTTTCAGGTTCTTTTACATTGTGTTGATTTGTTACATGTGCTGGGTAGGCTAGGTTGGAGAGAGTAAGTGTAATCCTCTCTTGTATTCTTATATTGGATTTCAGTGTTTGGGAGGATATCAATTGAGTGTATCACTGTATTCTTGAACTCAAATATTAATTAGTGAATTACCCCCCAGCTAAGGTTGTTGAGGGAAGACTGAATTTAAGGTTCTTGTGAGAGATGAATCAGTATAAATCTTTGTGTGTTATAGTCTTTCTTTTACTTTTCTTTACTTGATTGATTCAAACACCTTTTATTAGTGATTTCAAGATTAAAGATTCTTTAAAGATTTCAAAAAATTCACCCCCCTCTTAGCTTAAGATATAAGGGCTACTTTTCTAACAATTAGCACCAGAGCTAGTTAATCGAAATTTAATCGATTAAAAAGATCCAGAATGGCCAATATATCTCAAACCTTTGGTGAAGGGCATCCACAAACAGGCCACCATTGTTTACTGGTGAAAATTACCTTTTTTTGGAAAATTAGGATGAAGATGTTCTTGGAATTAGTAGACAAGGATGTGGGATGTTGTTATCAATGGTCCTTATGAACTAACCAAGATTGAAAATGGAAAGACCAAACCCAAGGACTTTTCATAATGGACTGTTGAAGAAAACAAAAGGGTGCACTATAATGTAAGGGCCAAGAACATCATTTCTTCTACACTAATAATTGATGAATTTTATAGAATCTCTGTATGTGAATCTGCGAAAGAAATGTGTGATGTTCTTGAGGTCACACATGAGGAAACTAATGAAGTGAAAAGGGCTAGAAAGAATTCTTCGATTCAAGAGTATGAAATGTTCATAATGAAGAATGGAGAAAGATTCTATGATGTGTCGTTGGAAAAATGTTTGTCGCCCTTGCCCACTACAACCACCGTCGTTGTCATTAGAGTCGTTGTCGCCATTGTCACCATTGTCAAAGCACCAGTTTCAACCAATGACCACACAATTTTGCTTGTCTCGGCCAAGAGACTACAATTTCGTCAAGCTAACTATCATCGGAGTCGAAACGTGCTCTTACACACTTATCATAATTCGTGTCTGCCATACTTTCTAATTGCTTGTGGTAGTGCGTGTGTCATTGTCTCTGGCACCGACCACCTTCGTTGGACTCGTCGCGACCTCTTCTCTTTGGATTTGGTGTTGTTGTGTTGATTGGGGCCTTATCGGATTTGAGGCTTTTACTATCTCTTGCTTGTTTATGGCTTTTTCCCTTTTTAACCTCTTTTTTGTCACCAATGTGTTTGATCTGTCCATATATATTAACTATGTCAATGTGCATTTATCTATTGATAAGTTATATGACATTAATTATGTGACGTGAGCATCAATTGTCAAACTTTGGCTTAAGAGTCAAGGGTATGTTGATCATTACTCAGAATGTGACTACTATTGATTCCGTTGCGGTTACTTATTGATGGAATCCATCTTCAGAAGTAAATGGAGATCCATCAAGGGAGCATTAACTTAAGCTAAGGCTAAGAGATTGGAAGAAGAAGAAGGACTTTCAAGCTTGTTCTTACTTTCTCGCAAACCTTAAAGGACATTGGACCTCTCATAAAGAGCCATGGTTAAGAAGATGGATAAGGAAGAATGAACTTCAAGGATTCTACTCTTGTGGAGGATCACATTTTTTGTTTTCTTCTTTTATCTTAAACATCCTTTGTTAATATGTAATATAGTTCATTTTAGGCCTTATATTTGGCCAAGAATATTGTTTAGCTTTGCTTAGAAGGCTTGGTGCCCTTAAAAGTAGCTTAGAGCATCATTGGTGGCTTAATAAAGTAGCTTTTATCACCTAAATGGGTTTCAAAATGGGTTTAGAAATGATTAGTTACAAAAGGAGCTTCTTCATTTCATGCTTTGACCAAGTTAGTTACAAGCATAAACTCCTTCATTTAATGATGCAGAAATGCTTTGAATAAGTTAGTTATAAGCATAAGGCTCCCCACATTTAATGTTTAGGCTCCTCCATTAAATACTTTAGGCTCCCTTATGTACTTTAGCCTTTCTCATTCACCTATAAAAGGATAGGCACCCTTTGTAATCTTTAGAACTTTATTTAATGTAAAGTCATTTTGCTAAAATTGTAAGACTTCTCCTCTTGAGTTCTCACCTATGAATTGTCTTCTCCTAGACTTCTTCATGTTTTCTCCTTCAAGGTTGGCCTAACATTCTTAGAGGAACCTCCACCTAAAATCGTAAACCACCAACATCAACATCTCTTTATCTCAACGCTTTCGCTCATTCATCTTTGTTCATGGAGTCCACCTCTTTTAAGAAGCTTCATCAACCCATTTTGGAGATCATCATTTTGTTGAAGGAGCCTCCTCAAAGAAATATCCATCATTTGGTATCTAGAGTTTTGGTCACTATCTTGGAAGTCTATAAGAGATAAATGTCTATGTTCTTACCCATTTTTGTTCTTGTCATTTCCTTGTTGTCTCATACTTTCCACCATGTGTAGTATGTTGTTTGATCTATAATATGTGTTGTATGTTTTTAAACTTTGATTCAAACTATTTGTTCTTCTTGAACCAATCTATGTTGTGTGCTTAGGATTTCTATTTGTCTGTTTGAATATGTGTTGTGTTTTTAGTCTTGTGTCGTGGGTTTGTGTTAAGCCCCTCGCAAGTGTACCAGATCGTTATCAAGTAATATATAAATGGTAAGTCCGAGTATCGTCTCCCAAAGGACTATTAGGCCTTATCTTTCTTGTAAATTGATCTTATAAGACTTGAAAAGAATTGATTTTAAGTGTTTAATGCAAAGAACGAAAATAAACATGCAAATGCAAGTGAATCAATTGGCAAAGAAAAGATATGAATGAATGGAGTTGTTGGGGTTTACAATTTCATCTTATCCGCCTTCTTATATCTACTTTTCTTACTTAATTTGCTTTATTATCTAATTGTCATGCAAACTTTCTTTGCCTACCCTAAACCCGATCTCTCGGCGAAAAGAGTCTATCACTAACTACTAGTTTACTATCTCTAGTCTCCCTGAGTAATTAGCAATGCATTATATTATAGAAGCAAAATACAATTGATCGTCCTACCCCTATCTCTAGGCAGTATTGCTTAATCAAGGAATTCCCTATCAGTTCATGACTTCCTCGTACGTCTCTGTATCGACAAAGGCAAATATCTCTTACCGAATGAGTTAAACGATAAAAGCATTGAGCATAGATAAGAAACCCAACAATTGATAATATAAGCATATGAATAAAATAAGAATTTCAATATAAGAGAGTTTCAAAATATTACATTGTTCCCCAACAACAAAGGGTTTAGTTCACCATGGACATGGTGAAACTAGATGGAATTAAATGAAAGAATGGAAGAGTAAACCCTAGATTTGATAAATTGGAGCCTAAGCATCCAAGAAACCGCCTCCAAGAAACCGCCTCCAAGGAGTGTAGAATTGCTCTTGACGTCTCTGTCTGTCAAAAGATTACTCTGAGGGTCGCATTGAGGCTATTTATAATGCATAAAAGTAACATAATTTTTGCCCAGGCCCATCATTTAGGCGCTCAGCGCCCATTTGACCGCTCAGCGGTGGCCCCTTTAATCGCATGGCGCTCAGCGGTCAATTTTGGCGCTCAGCGCCACCGCTCAGCGCTTATTTGGCCGCTCGGCGCTTACTGCGCAACAGAAAACAACATTTTGGTCAACTTTTTTACATTCTGGTCAAGTGGTTGACTTTTCTGGTTGACTGGTTGACCTTTCTGGTTGACTGGTTGACTTTTCTGCATTCTGGTTGACTTTTCTGCACTGCAACTCTTTGATAATTTAATCCTTCTTTCAAATCATTCCAAGAACCTACAAAATCAAGGGAAACCAAGCATAAAACTAAGAAAACCAACTTTGACTCTCTTGTTCTCTAACTTAAGAAAAATGCATGATTTCAAGCTAATTCTAAGCCATAAAGGGTGTGATTTAATATCAAAATTAAGTGTGAAAATAATGGTTTTTCAACCGTTATTAGTTTGGATCATGTTTTGAGTCATTTTCTTTGATTTTATGATCTATTGTTTCGTCTAAATTATTGTGCATCCATAAATGTCATCAAATCTTTCTTAAAACCTTAAAAAAAATTTTGAAATGTTGAAGACCATTATTTTTGAAAATCAGCACCAACATTGTTGATTGTCCAGGCCTCATTTTTCGTATGTTGTGTGTGTCTAGGTTTCAACTATGTTTTCGTGACTTTTGAGTTTTATTCATACTTGTTTTTAGTTCCTAAACAATTTCTTAGTGTTACGTTTCAATTGAGTCATTTTTCTAGTTATCAAAATATCAATTGATTCCTTAAGATTTCCTATATACATTAATTGTCTTAGCCTTGATTTTGGGTATGAGTTGTGAAAGACATATGATGATTATTGTGTTCTGGAAAATATATTGAGAAAAACAGAAGTTCCCTCTATAAAAAAAACAAAAGAAGAAAAGAAAAGGGACAAAAAAAGTAGGAAAAAAGTACCAAAAGGAAAAGGACATAACAACAATAAGTGAACTCATTTTTTGACTTAAAAATTGGTGCAGTTTGGATTTTCCAGCAAGTGTTTTGATTTGGCAAAGTTATTTGGTCTTGTATTTTTAGTTTTATTTTTGTTTTATTCATTTATTTTGGCACTTTTCTTTGGGAATCCCATTTGAGCACTTACTTAATTGATTGCCTTAATTTTTTTGCTTGTCATTCTTGGCTTTCTTTGAAGTATTGTCTCATCTTATTCCATTTCAGTTTATCTTTCAAAATGTGTTTCTGGTTCTTTCATTCTTTGGCCTCTTTAGTGCTTGAAATCAAATTTGGTTGGTGCTTTCTTTTTGAATTTTGGCTAACTTTGAAGGTAACATCTTGAAGGCTTGAAAGGAGGCTAATAGAAGCATTTCATTAGACTTTGGAAGAAGGAGTCATACATAGATTTGGAGTGAATGTTAAGAGAGGATAAACACTTGAAGAAACCAATATTTTAGGGGTTGTTTTGATATTTTATTTTGTTGTACAATATCATGAAAGCTTTGAGTTCTTGTATTTTTTTGTTTCATTTGCTTATTTGTTGGGTGTCTTAGGAAAATGTCTTTGGCACAATCTCATCTCTATTGCTAAAATTGTGTAATAGTTTAGTTTCCGCTCTTAGAAGTGAAGGTGTGTCAAGGGCCTCCTAAGTGTCACTTGCATCTTCACATAACGTCATTAGTCTTTAGTTTCTTTCATAACATTTACATTCCTTTTACTTTTCTTTGATACATTGTCTTGTTTTTCTTTTAAGTCTCGTGATATCTAGGTTGTTTGAAAGCATCTTAGATAAACCTTGAAAAAGTTTTTGGAAGATTTTTACTTAGGAGCTTAGGTAATGTTAATCCAAGGAACATCCTTATTCTATTGTTTCTAAGCTTGTCCATTGTGACTCACCTCTCTTTCCTGGGAGCTACTTGGAACATCCTTATTCTATTGTTTCTCTTTAGAAATCATCCACCTAAAAAGAAAACTTCATTGTGAAAACCTTTTCCATTCATAAGTTGTGAAGTTATTTTAAAAACCTTTGTGAGTTACTTTTACTTCACAACATGAGTGATCATTCAAATCATTCTAGTGTATATGGTAGTGTGAGGGGTAGCCAAGAGGGCTTACATATGAGATATTAGATTCCAATGAGTGAGTTGAAGAATATGTTTTCCTAATACATGTTGAGTCAAAATAAGAAAAAGAAAAAGGAGGAAACCTCACATAGGAGAATAGGATATACTATAGAAACATCCCCCTAGTAGAAATGAGCTTCATAATAGTACCCACAATGATGACTTCTACCAATTTAGTTTGCATGATCGTTTTTGGGATCATGATCGTTTCCATTATAGGTATATTGAGGATGAATTGCATTTAAGAGTTGAGAATAACATTCCACATTTTGGTAGTGACGTTTATCCAATGTCATACTTAGCTTGGGAAAAAAAGGTTGAAAAACTTCGTCCATTCATTATTAAGTGTAGTAAGTTCCATATAGTTTGGTTATGTTCTTCTAGATTTGTAGGGCATGCATATGATTGGTGGCATCAAAGACAATGTGGTGTTCAAAATGGTAGGAAATCACAATTAGAGATTGGAATGATTTAAGAGCATGCATGAGAAGAAAATCTGTTCCACCTTCTTTCAAGAAAAATCAAAAGCTTAAACATGAAAAGAGAGAACTCATGGTGAGAAATAAAGAAAATAATAGAAGTGAAAAAGAGTTCTTTAACAGAGTGAAAGAGTTTAAAAAGAAACTTGAGAAGATCTTGAAGAATAATAGGAGAATAAATATTGAAAGAAAGAAAGAGGCCCAAATACAACAAGCTAGAGAGAGGGGGAAATTAGAAGAGAAAAGGAGGAGAGAGAAAAGAGAAAAAGAGAGATAAGAAAATGAGATAAGAGAGAGGGATGAGAACAAATAACCTTTGACAAATCACACTTTGAGTTGTTCTTGCAGAACAAGTTACAAATAACTCAAGGTGAACAAAAATATTTTTGTAAATTAAGCCTTAATACATTTGAAGAAAAAATGATTTTGAAATACAGGTCAATAATCTTTCTCCTAAAATCTTTTTAAACATTAAAAGGCCTTATTTCTTTCTTTTTTTATATTCTTTTATCACTACAATGACTTATTTTATTTGCTATTTGTTGTAGGTACATTTTTTTATCCAAGAAATGATCTTTAAATCAAAGTTGTGTTTCCTCAAATATCTTTCCAATATAAGGACAAATCGTTTTGCAAGAGGGAGGGTATGGATGAATCTATCTTGGGAACTAAATGGAGATCCATCAATGGAGCATCAACTTAAGCTAAGGCTAAGGTATTGGAAAAAGAAGAAAAAGGAAGAAGGACTCTCAAACTTGTTCTTGCTTTTCCTTAAGCCTTAGAAAACATTGGACCTCTCCTAAAGAGTCATGGTCAAGAAAATGGAAGAAGAAGATGAAATTTGCAAAATTGCTATTTTTATAACTCAAACATTTGTGTAGAAATTATTTACTTTTAAACAATTTAAAATATACAATTATTTAAAAGAATTGAAAAAGTTGAGAAATTTATTTTATTTTATTTTATGAAATTGATAAACAAGTTTAACATATTTGTTAGTTGAAATTAATTTTGAATTTTTTTTTTCTATTAAGATTACTCTCAATTAAGAACTTTAAAATAATTTTAAATAAAATTCAATGTAAAATCTAAATATTAATAAACTTAATCTTGTTAAAATATTTAATAAAAATATCAATGTTAATAAAAGTATTTGTATAACAGTTATATAAAAATTAAATTTTATTTTAATTTGGAACGTGATGAAATTTTTTAATTTTACAACAAATTGGGATTGAATTAGACGAAATAAAATTATAAAGACCAAATTGAGACGAAACCTGACATGATAGTGATATATGACATTGTTATTGCCACATCCCCTCTCGTTACCATGTGGCATGACGTCAATTTAACACGTGACAATTTTTTATTTTAAAAAATAATAAAATATATTTAAAAAAACATAAACGGATAAGTGATATCTCTTTAACTGTGTTAATGTAGTATTAACATAAATGACTTGATTGCATCAAAATTTTTTAATTTTTAAAATAGAAATTAAATTGAGATACGTAAAAGTAAAAATAAAGAAACTATTTTGAGATTTTTTTACAAAGAACAAATGATTTAACCTTTCTAACGTGTAACATAAAAGGAAAATCACATTAGCATGATATATTATTTCATAATTTTTCGTTAAATAGTGATATAATAATTTAAGTCAACATCTATGCTGATAATAAAATTACAAAAGAAAATAATTTAAACTTAATCTAGTTTTTTTTAAAATTTATTAAGTATTTAATTAAAAAAAAGTAGTTACTAAATACTAAAAAGGTCGATGATATTGTGAAAGGAGAAACTTATTCTAATCATTAATTAACTATGTGAACATAAATAAATAAAACAAGTTCGAGCTTCCATTATTTTTGTGGGTGATATAGGCTGTATAGATTACCAAGCAGACAATGTCAGATTTGAGAGAAATAAGTTATCATACACATGAATATTGCATTATGAAACAAAGTTGGAATACAAGACTTTTGGTAATAACATGGCAAAGAACTTGCAAGTACTTCTATAAATATAATATCTCACTTTAGGTTATAATAATTCCACTGGACCACATAGTTGGCAAAGCAGTACCCACACATGCACAATGAAAGGATCATATATAAATATTCTGAGACAAACACAACTTTATCCCAAAGAAGATTATGGTTGGCATATCAACTTTATGCACTGCCAAGATCATCTTTAAGAGCACCAAAAGGCCTGAAAACAAGAAGCAGAAGCATCTGTGAAGGTTTTTCCTCTCTCAAAACTTAAAACTGTATAAATCGATTGAGCATGTATATTCAGAGTAAAAATTAACTTTGATACAAGAGAGCAGAAAAAGAGGTGCATACATTGAAGAAGCAAAAGGGTCTCTTGCAAGGCTTCTTTGAGTTCTTGAGCTTCCTCAGAATTTCGTCTTGAGAGCATATGTTACCAGCAGGTGAGGCCAAGAACACAGTCCTTTTTACTGGGGGAGACCACAGGCCACTTTGCTCATACACAAAATCAAACTGAGTGGCATCAAAGAATTTCCCCATAAGCCTCTCAGAGAAGGACTTTGAGACAATTTGAATGGTTGGAGTGGAGGGAGATTGATCAGAAGAGGCTAATTCAGACTCAGACATTGAAATAGTTGTTGCTGTGGGAAAGAAGAACAACACACAAAGAGGATGGTTCTATCTCAATGTTCATTCATAAAGAGAGGAAGAGGAATATTGCAAATCATGGTGGGGACTGAGTGGGTACCATCATTGGATTTTCCTATTTGGTTTCAGGTTCTTATGGGCATGGACAAGGGGGACCCCAATGGGAAAAAGTATATGCTTGAAAAATCAAGGAAAAGGCATACAAGAGAGACACTTTCCATGGAAAGTTATCACATGTTTATTCTACTTCACATTAAGTATATACTAGGTATCTGGTGTTTCATGCCAATTTAGATCCATTTTAGCTTTTGTCGGCATTCAAAAACTAAGTTCAATTGATTTGGTGGAAGTGTACGGCTAGGTTGTTGGGGCCAAAGGTTAGACCAGAGTTATTACCCATCACAAGTGATGGTCATTAGTGATTTAATCTTAATTAAGATTAAGGTAAAAATGTACTTCTTTCTCATTTACTAAAAATTTATTAAATAGCAATTAAAAAAATAATTAATCATTATAGTGATTAATTTAGATATTAATTTATAAATTAAAAATTATTAATATAGTTTTTATTATAAATAAAAAATTATAATTGATTTGTAAATTAGAATATAAGGTGGTTTCTAACATTAATTATTAAGGAATTAGTATTTAGATTAATATTTATTAATAAATTAAAACTAATTTATACAAAAATTTAATATTTTATACATTAGTTATGAAGATTTTAATTATCAAATAAATAATTAATGTATAAATTAGTATAAAGCCTAAAAAAAGGAGTTGCTTGGAAATGCACATGTGGCAGCAAGTGAGGAGAGGAAACATAGCTAATATATTTAAGTGCTGATTTTAAAAAGAGCTCCTCATTTGGTCTGAAAACGTGTGTGCTCTTCAAATAGTCTTCCTACCCTTACTCTTTGCATTCTCACTGGAAAAGTTTTCCCTACTGAGTCATTTGTTCCTCAATCAGGTGAAGCTTAGGAAATCTTGACAGTGTGGGCTTCCATTCAACTGACTGGTTTCCTGTTTCCTTCAACTGGTTAGTGTTTTCTCTCTTCTATGCGTCTTGAGGCTATGATCATGCAGCGGATTCAGCTTGCATGTAGCTGATTTCGTTTTCCCCAAATCTTAGTTTCAAACGTGTCCTAAAATTTGCTTTCCATCACCAAATTGCAATCTGCAGGTGATTCTAGTTTTCCTTAAGGTGAAATTTAGCGTTTGGGGGTTTTCTGTGTCTTGAGCTATTCAACTGAGGTAAGGGAAGTTGGGATTTCTTTCTGCATATGGGAATTGTTTTATGTGAACTAGGTTCTGTTGAAATTGGGTAATGATGTATGCATGTGATTGTAAATTAGGAAAAGTTGATGTTTGAACAAAAATTAAATGAAATTATATGTTAGAGCACGTGATTAATGAAGTGTGATTTATGTGACTGTGAAATTGTGATTGGTAATGGTATGAGCAGTATGATTAATGTTAAATTGAGTGGCTAAAGGCTGTGAATCATCTCATGCATGTTACTAGCTGCAAATCAAAGTTGGGTATAGTGTTTTAGACTAGTTTAGAGGAAGTGAGGTGGTGGTTTTGAGTTCTAGGAGTTATAGCTTGAATTAAGCAATTGGGACAACCTAAGTAAGTCCAAAGTGACTTGTTAGAAGTGTCAAAATGACCAAAAACAGTCCTCAAGTGGTAAATTTAGATTTGAGCCCATAAGTTGAGAGAATTGAGGTTTTTGAGTGTAAATTTGTGCATAGTTTTTAGGGATTAAGGTTAGGAATGTTTATAAGCCTTTAGACAAGTTTAGATTCACATGTGTTTCGGGTTAGAATGATTATAAATTCATAGAAGTACCTAAAACGAAACTTAGGGGTGTGAGTTCTGCAAAATCTGCAGAAGTCACGCCTGGGCGCCCCTAAAGGGGGTTGGGCGCCCTTTTCTGCTGTTGCTTTTGTTTTTTATAGTTTGGGGGGTTCTGGATGTCCGTTCTGGACGTTCTTTAGGTCATTCTGGGGTTTTTTACCCTTCTAGAACTGTTGGTGATGGTTTCAAAGTCATTTTCCTTGTCTAAGTATGAGTTCATTGGGTTTTGTGTTGTTTAGTCGTCCTTTTTGAACTATTATTGACTGGTAGTGTACATGGAATGATTTCATACAATTGTTTATGACTTGTTGAGTTGTTTGTGGTCTTTTGAAGTGTAATTACTATCATATATATGTTGTATGCAATGTAAAAGTGAAAAGTATGGTTATTGGACGTAATTCCATGATCCTCAAGGGAGGTTACATGGCGGTGTCCTATACTTTTTTGTGATTGACCGTATGAATGGCCGGAGTTCCCGATGGGGTTTATCCTGACATTCTAATGATCATCCAAGTTCAAGTAAAGAGTGATGAGTCATGTGGTGAGAATAGCAGGAGGTCCTAGGATAGGCGCTTTCACTGTAGGCCTATACCGCTGTAACGGACTAACCTTGTATGTGGTCGAGTGAAACCCCTCGACAATAGCTTTGCAAAGCAGTAGGGCCACCACAAGTGCACAAACCCCTGGAACTCGACATTTCATACTAGTCCGGATGGTCAAATCACGTGGTCGGTCATTGGTAATAGAATAATGTATTCGGTCTTAGTCTATGTTGTATTATGGTCCTTTGCATGCTATGTGTGGTTGAAGACGAGTCTAGTGAGTCATAACATGATAGGATAATTTGTTTAATCACTTGTATGCACATGCCTTTCTATTTTCAACTATTGTATGATGACTTTCATGTTTTTAAAAACCTAGCTTACCCTTACTCTTGTGTGTGTTGTATGTGTTGTGCTCTTTTCTTTGCGATGATCATCCACTCATATGTGAGCAAAGGGAGATGAGGCTTTACTGGAGTAGACATTGGAGGAGACAGATGCAGCTGCCCCTAATTCTTAGGATTTCTCTTATATTTTTCCCATATTTTGAGAATTCCCACACTTGTACAATTTTAAATTCCTAGTGTATTTTGGATGACTGTAAAAAGTTTAACTTTAATTACATCCTTAAACTGTTTTATCATATTATAATGCTAATCATCCTATATAATTTCTTTAAAATTTTTGAGATGTTACAATTAGTGATGGATAATAAATAGAAAATAATTTATACATTAGTTACTAATATTTTTTTTATAGTAATTGTAAAGATCCAATTTTTTACAGGTCTTGTTAAATTAATAGAAGGTATATAAAGAAAATCAACGGATGTTATAAAATTCGAAGAAAAATAGTGGAAATTGATAAAATAAAATAAATTAGTTTTTTTTTTATGTTGGTTGGATGTTAGATTGTTGGTTACTAAATTGATTTATAATTTTAGTTATTTATTTATTTATTATTTTATTTTATCTTATCTTATTTTTATGAGTATATTAATTGTTGTGGGTATGAGTTATTTATGCTTTTTGTGCATTACTCTAGAAGAAAAGCTTGTGGCATGGGTGTTGTGAATGTTGAGACGGTAAAGGTTCAAATTTTTTTTTAAGTACTTTAGAAAATAAAACTATGTTGTAGCTATGGGAATTTATAGACCTTGTAGAGCCGCTGGGAAAAAAGAGAGAAAAGTTGTCTTATTTATGTTGTAGTTGAGCAAATGGTGAAATTGAGTGCAAGAGTGAAGGATTTCCATTGAGTGACTTACCTTGTGTTATTAGAGTATTGTGCATTATGTTTGTGAGAATAACATAAGCACAATTATGTGTGCATCTGCGCCAAGTTAGTGGCATCAGGAGAGAGATTCGTAACTTAAAAATAAAAAGAAATAAAAATAAAGGTAAGAGTGGTTTTGGAAAATTGCATTGTAAATGGCATTAAAGTAATATGTTTGTCCTCTGTTTTCTTATATTGGTGAAAGAATGAATGCAGAGATGGATTTATTATATTAAAATAATAAAGCATTCCAAGGAATAAGATTAATTCACGTAAAAGGGGAATTTATGCAATTGGATAGTATATTGGTGGGGCCACTTAGATAAATGAAGATGGAATAAAATTAAATTAAGAGAAGTATTACAGAGAGAGATAAATGAGTTACGTTAGAAAAAAAAAATAAATAAAACGTGAAGAAACTTTTGAAATAGCGTGGGACCCATTATGTGGTTAACTAGGAGATTAATTAAATAAGGGGTGTGTGTTTCGTAAATATATGTTTGACTATTTTATATTTTTGGTTGATTTGAAATAGTTAGAATAATTGTTCGTGATTATCATTATGTAATGAATAATTTTCTTAGGGGTTGTGAGACAACATAGTTCGGGTATGAAGTTGAGTACGAAAGACTTTTCGTGTGGTGGTATGTAGATGGAAATAAGACAGTGTGTTGTGGGGTGTTACACCGTTTTCAGTAAATTCATGATGATTTTTTTATCGTGGATGCGAGAAAGAGATTCTCTTCGGCCGTAGATGCGGAAATGGGATGAGTTCGAGTTAATGATTCTTTCGGCCGTGGATGCGAGAAAGAGATTCTCTTTGGTCGTGAATGCGGGAAGAGGATAGGTCTGCTGACGAATGGGAGGATGAATCGAACTGGTTGATTTTGATGAATGGGAAGTATGGTAGGGTACATGGGAATAAACTACTAATTTTTTATGATGACGGGTAACCATGTTGAAATTGTAGGCATGTTGTTGTTGTTTTATATTTGTGATGAATATCGTGTGTGTGTGTGTGTTATGTTATTCTTTTATGATTGATTATCAGTTAGCTTAATCCTATGTTTGTAGTTGTGATTTCCACCGGCGATGACCGATTATTACGGGAGCATGTGATTATGCAGATAATTCAGTTGCGTTACAACATGGTGAGCAAATTGAGAAAGAGTTGGGAATTTATGGGTTATTTTAAATAAATTATTTTACTGAAAATTCTATTTTGTAATCAATTGGAATAATGCTTTATTTTTGGTTAATTGTAAAATTTTATTTAATCTGGATTTTTTTTGTAATGTAATGATATTATGATTAATTTTATTTTAAAATTTTACTTGTAACTGTAACATCCGATAAAAAAATCAGGGTGTTACATATGTAATCTAGTTAGGGTGTGAAAAAATAAATTCAATATACATATGCTTGTGATTATGATGTGCTAGTAGAACTGAGATAATGTCACACTTTATATACTTAAAACACTTAATAATTAAGAATGAAATGAATTGGATTTTTCAATATTCAATTCAAATATAATAAAAGGGATTGGATTTATAATCTAAATCTAGTTGATCTAGCTAAAATAGATCCATAATAAAATCTAAATTCATTTTAATTAGATTAATTAGATTTGGACCTTTTTTTAATCTAATTTAACTTGGATTAAAACTAGATTTAATTCACTTTGTTAATGAGATAAAATTCGGTTAAAGTTGACTCAAATAGACCTTAGGTTTTGGTTGATTCAATTCAACATTCGATCGAACTCAACACAGACCAACCTTCGTCCAAGGCTAAACTTTGGCTAGGGTCGACTAACATCAACCTTTGGATGAAGTCAAATTTGGCAGACCTTAAGCCGAGGCCGACTCGAGCAAAAATACCAAGACCTTACCTTAAGCATTGCTTCCAAAAAATTCCTCCAAGAAGGCTTCAATATTCCCTTACGAACTTGATTTTTTCCATCCATCTCCAACCATATATATCTTCATACCGTCTGTTAGATATTATATTTAGTTTATATTTATCTCTTATCTTTAGTTAGTTTGTTTATATTTCTTATTTAGTTTGTTTATATTTCTTATTTGTATTTTGGGCTTAGCTCATATTTCTTCTATTATAAATAGAGAACCTTATGTGTGTATTTAACACAAGGGAGATTTCCCCTCATCTCTTTCACTATTTCATATGGTATCAGAGCAAGGTTCTCTGATTCTTTAGCCATTGTCTTCACTGTTTGCCGGCGGCCGGCCGCCATGGTTGCCGGCAGCCCCTACTAAAAGTCTTTCAACCTATGTCATTCTGCTTCAGCCAAGAAAGGCCACCGTCGCCGGCCACCGTCGCCGGCCACCGTCTCCGGCCGTTCGCCGCCGCCGGACACCGTCTCCGGCCGTTCGCCGCCGCCGGACACCGTCTCCGGCCACCGTCGCCGACCGCCGCCGCCGACCACCATCTTCGGCCGTTCGCTGCCGCCGGCCATCATCTTCGGCCGTTCGACGCCGCCGGACACCGTCTCCAGCCACCGTCGCCGACCACCGTCGCCGGCCACCGCCTCCGGCCGTCGTCTCCGACCACTGTCTCCGGCTGTCGTCTCCGGCCACCGTCTCCGGCCACCGTCTCCGATCGTCTTCTCGCCAGAGCTTCCTCTGTCCGGTATGACCCTCCAAAGTAGCCATTGTTGCCATCGTCATTGTCTTCAGCATCTTCGTCTTCTCGCCACACACTTTCGCATTGCGGAATCTTCCTCTCGTATCTGCGTTCTGGTGTATGCCTCCACGAATGGGTTCTAATTCCCTTTTCTTGTGCTGCACCGATTGGACCTTCTTGCCATCCGTTGCTTGTGCCGCCACTGCAATCAGTCACTGTTGTCACAATCTCTTGCCAGTCCTACCTCTACTGCTTCCGCTATCTTATCTTTTTCTGAAAGGTCTTCAAGGACAGTTAGTGGTTAACACCAAGAAATTTCAACACTAAAATTATGAGCAACCCTTTGTTTTTTGGGTGCTTTGATGAATAAGAGCTCATTATGATCTTCCACTTTCACGGTCTGTCATCGGCGCGCCGTCATTTCCGCCGTTCGTCGTGAGGGGGAGTATGAACCAAGTTAGGCAGACTCCACTAGTAAATGATGGCAGTCCTTGCAGTTTTGTTGCTTTTAGCCACTACAGAACCCATCAATGAGTGATGGCATTCCCTGTAGTTTTGTTGCTTTTAGCCACTACAGAACTCATCAGTGAGTGATGACATTCCCTGTAGTTTTGTCGCTTTTAGCCACTACAGGCCCCATCAGTCAGTGATGGCAATCCCTGTAGTTTTGATGCAAGCCTCATCCTTACTTGATGGTGTTATTTTGTCAAAGTCATCCCACTTGAAGTTTCATGGTGCTATTTGAAGTTTCGCAGTTGTCCACCACTGTCCATAAATTGTTGTTAGTTGTTCGTCGACATGTGATTGCGCATCTGTTTGTCGCACACTCTTGAAGACAGATCATATATTTCAAATTGAGTTTATTTATTCCAAGCTTGGTCCATACAATCTGTATGCTCCAGCTTGAGGGGGAGTGTTAGAGATATTATATTTAGTTTATATTTATCTCTTATCTTTAGTTAGTTTGTTTATATTTCTTATTTAGTTTGTTTATATTTCTTATTTGTATTTTGGGCTTAGCTCATATTTCTTCTATTATAAATAGAGAACCCTATGTGTGTATTTAACACAAGGGAGATTTCCCCTCATCTCTTTCACTATTTCATACCGTCCATGCATCAATTAATTGTAACATTTCCTAACCATTTAAACCATGACGAACCTATTCCAAAATAGGCGTGCACATATTCAGAGGGAAGCTGGAATTGAATGTGAACAACTGCAAAAAAAGGCGGAGGACTCACGACAACATCTTGAGGAGGCTCTTCACCAATAGGAGCAATTATTGAAGGCTAACGACAAGCTGCAACGATGGATGAAAGATACAAAAACATCAGAGATTGAGATTTTCGATGTGTAAAGAAAGCGTAAGAGGAAGGACACCCTTTTTTTAGGGAAATCGTGGATGAATTTGTGCCACCGCACTTTATGGTCCCTAATTTTTTTCCCATTTTCTGGAAACACTGACTTGAAGAACCACTTAAAGGCTTTTTGAGCTCAAATATTGAGCTTTGAAGGAACGAATGCAATCTGGTGTAAGATGTTTGTTAGAACTTTGACAAGCATTGCCTTGAAGTGGTTTAGCAAGATACCCAATGTTGTGATTACTTCATTCGTGATTTTCTCCCAAATTCTTTTTGGAGAGGTTTGTTATTAAACAATCTAAACCACCAGAGATGATTAATACGTTTCATCTGAAGCAGAGATTGAATGAGACTTTGAAGTAGTTTCTAAACAAGTTTTTTGACAAAAGCATGGGACTCACTAACCCAGATCAAGAAATGTTGGTAGAGTTAAGATAAAAATTGTCTAGAGAGTAAACTATCTAAGCAACCCAGGTTTTGAAGATTAACAAATATCATTAAACGAAATATTGTTGGTAGGAAAATCGTGTAAAATAGTAGCGTCTAGTGAAAAAGCACTTTATAACGTCTCAAGGCAAGAGTTTAAGTAATGCTTTATAGATCAAACTATTTAAATAAATTAGAAAATCATAAACAACGTCTAAGAAAAAGTGTCTCTCATTAATATCTCTCAATAGACTACATGACTAAAAGGAACATCATTGCCCAGATGAAGGTGGTGGAGGTTGTTGTAGTTGGGTGTTTGGTGCAGGTGGAAGGATTATCTTTTTGGTGAGGGTGTTTAAGGTTGTTGAATGTTTGTTGAGAGGGGTTGAATGAGGTAGTTGTGGTGTTTTGTTGGATTAGTTCGACGATGTAGAGAGCTTCTTGAATAATGCCTTGGCGATGTCTTCAAAAATATGATACCAAATGATAACTTCAAAAACCTTCTGAGGAAGATTTTATATTTCTTCCCAATGTTTTCGAGTATAGACCACCTTTTTGTGACTTGTTACAAGTGGTTTCTTCATTCTTACCACTTCTTTAGGTTGTCAACACTAAGATATTATTCCTGATTTCGTGTCACAGATGCGTTGTGTTGATAGGGGGAGCTAAACCCACCTTATATATCTTGGTTTTTGATGTGAACGAAAGAATGGTTTTATGGTTTCTTGCACAACAAAATGGCATAACAATGCTTTATCTTTATTATGTTTGTGCTTGATATATGAATTCATTATTGGTAAACGAATCACGCTTTAAGCAGATTTAATATATCATTTTTCATTGAAACAATCGATTAAACATTGTATATAATTTGTTAGATTTCACCAGATCACCTTGTATGCTTAACAAGAGAAAACTGCTTTGTAGTAATTGATTACATAAGTTGTCTAATCGGTTAAAATAGAAAGCAATGCCATAATATGTTTCATATGTGTGGTAATCTGTTTAAAATGGAAATTGGATAGACAATTTGCTTAAGTATAGGATTAATCGATTACATAAGTTATTTAATCGGTTAAATCAGTTTATTGTGTTTAATCCTTTGCATTTAATATCCTAATTTGTTATAACTGTCAATTAAATCTATAACTGGCTTATATGCTTATATAATCGATTACATGTCCAGGATAATTTGTTAAAACAGAAGCAAAACTGCGAAAGCATAAGGAAAAGCTTAACATATTACATAAAAAGCTTAATCGATTATAATGCGTCAGGATTCAGAAAATCCTATAAATACACGTCTTGAGTTTTGTTTCAAAACAACAATTGATATCATTTTCAAATACTAATGTTTACTTTGAGTTTTGAATACATGAGCGTTCAAGAAGGGATCTTGGAGAATCAAAAGCTTCATTGGTTGCTTATACATCAAGATTCTTTCAAGAAAAGTGGGCTAAAGTTGTTCTGATTTGATCTACACTAGGGAAGTGTATCTTGAAGATAAGGTTCTTCATTGACAATTTTTGTATTGTGTTCCTGTGCGGGTTTGTCAAAGGTTTAAGGGTTGTGAGTGCTCTTGTATTAAGAGATTGATGATTGTTCATCTCTTGGGTAGCTATATTGATTTTGAGTGTGATGAGAAGTGCATTGAGAAAGGTATCTCTATATTTATGTAAACTCAATCACATATAGTGGATTTCCTTCAACTCAGGTTGTTGAAGGAGGATTGGATGTAGGCTTGGGATTATCCGAACCAGTATAGATTGTCTATGTTGATCTTTCTCTATCTCTTCTCTCTTGTTGATTCATCATTTTTGTTTATTGATTTCAAGAAAGCCAAATATTTCACAAAGATTTTTAAAGATCAATTTTTAAGGCTTAATCCAATTCACCCCCTATTGGCTTGAGATATAAGACAATTCTTTTCTTACAATTGACATCAGAGCTAGAATTTGAAAATTACTTGAATTTTAATCAATTACTCTCACAACTTAATCGGTTAAATCAATCCTGATGGCCAATATATCTTGTTGATATGGGGAGCTATACCTACCCTACATATCTCTGTTTTTTATAATGAACAAGAAAATGGTTTTATAGTTTCTTGCATAATAAATGACATAACAATTGCTTTATTCATATTGTGTTTGTGCTTGTATATGTATTCATCATTGGTTGATAAGTCATGCTTTAAAACAGATTGAACACTTTATTTCTGGAAGAAATAATCAGTTAAGCAATGTGTATAATATGTTAGATTTCTCCAGAACACTTGTATATATAACAAGGACAAATAACTGTGTAATAACCGATTATATAAGTTGTTTAATTGATTAAAACCCGTTATTATGCCAATATATGTTATATTAATGTATTGATTTTTTTAGACAGGAAATTGATTTGAAAATTTTCTTAAGTGTTGACATAACCGATTATATAAGTTTCATAATTGGTTAAATATGTTTCATATGTCAAAATCAATTTCATTTAAAGCGTTAATTGTTTCTAACGGTCAAATGAATTTTGGCTTATGAGAATTGTATAATCGATTGCATGCATTGTATAATCTGTTACATCAAAACAGAAGCAAATATGTTAAAGCAGAAGAAAAAGCTTAACAGATTACATAAATTTCGTAATCAATTAAAATGTGTCAAGATTTAGAAAATCTATAAATAACTATCTTGCGCTTTGTTTCAAAACAATTCAATCACAATCAATTTCATAATTAATTGTTTCATTGAGTTTTGATTACAGGAGCATATAAGAAGAGTCTTGAAGAATTAAGGATCAAATTTGAGTTTTACACATCAAGATTCTAACATATCGAAGCATATTATTAAGTACTAAAACTTTAGAATAGGGTATTTGGCTTCCCTTACCCGTTACAAACTTAAACAACTCAAAAGAATCTAAAACCTCTTTCTTAACTCAAGAAATTCTATTTGTTCCTACAAAATATCGAATCATGATAAGGATATGCGGTCAGAACTATTGATCAACAGATAATCTAAAAGAAGACTCAAAGGATACATACGACAGAACCAATATCGCATGCATTCAAAAACAACAAAAGAAAATATTAGAAATTAACTTACTTTTTTACAAAATTTGATTGGATAAGATTCAAGATCTTGCCACTATGATTACTAAAGCACTCCCTTGTCTTCAAACAAATGACCCAGATATTAGAAATAAAAAAGAAATGATAGAAAACTCTTAAAAAAATAAGTTTTTGGCGAGATAAAATGATTTTAAATAATAAACTAATTAACTGAAATTTTATTTATACATTTCTTATTTTAATATTAAAATAAGTATGTATCATTATTTAAAACATCACAATTTCTAATACTTTATTTTCTAAGCTAATAATAAATCAATATATATATATATATATATATATATATATATATATATATATATATATATATTAACAAATAGCCTTACCCAAAATCAATTTTTAGTATCCACTTTTATTTTCTATTTATTTTATTTAATGTCATCATTTTCTTCTTCTAAAATATACAATTATTAAGGAATTTGTGAACTATTAATCTTCTTTTCTAAATTTAGAATGTAAATTTTTTAAAAACAATTTTTTGAACTGAATGAGCCATTCCTAAATTGTAGGCTGAAAGTAATATTTAAATTTAAGTGGACTAAATATCACTTTTAAATTTGGACTACTAAAATATATTTTAATTTTTGGGATAAAAAATTATCTTTTCTTCATAAAATTAATTTTAAATTTAAGAACTAAAATAAAATTTTCTAAATTAAAGAAATTAAAAAGATATTTAAGAAAAAATAAAAAAGTTCTTCGAATCACCGTTTTAGTGTTGCATATATTATTATTATTAATTCAGAAAAAAAAATAATTTCAGTTTGAAAAATTAAAAAAAGAAAATCTAAATTTAAAAATTAGAAAACATATTTAATAAAAAAAGGAATTTTAAGTAAAAAACCTGGAAAGAAAGTATCAATTGATTAAGAAAAATAAGACAAAGTGCTATTTTTTATTTTAATAATTATTATAGCAATATTTTTTTTATTATCATAAAAAAAAAAGTGAATACAAATAAAGACGGCATGTGTTCCACAAAATATTTTTAATTTGTATGATCCGTTTGTCCATTTCACTTTTTAACATAGAATCCTTTAACTTAAATAAGCAATTGGTGATACTGTTAATGTAACTATAACAATAAACATTACTATAAATAGTAATAAACCTTAAAATAGATTAAAATTATTATTTTTTAAATTATTTTTTTCTTAACTCGAATGGTTTGGTAATGAAATTAAACAAAATAAAACTGATTATGTATAATCTTTAAATATAACCACTAAAAATACCAACACTATTTAGTTGTGTGTCTAATGTTTTATATATTATTTTAATTTAGCAATTTAAAGTTTAATATTTATTTAAACAAAATGTATCTGTTTAATAAAATAAAACCCACAAAATCCTTTTATTAAATTAATAAAAATTAAATGTTCCGTTGCCGGGACTTGAACCCGGGTCTTTCGGGTGAGAGCCGAATATCCTGACCAACTAGACTACAACGGATGCCTGGTATTTAATGGAAGACATTACATAAAACCTTTATAGGTTTGAATAGCAAATACAAAAGTTTCCTTCCCTCCTTTATTTCAATTTTTGGCCTCTGAACCAAGAAACACGAAAGAGAATAAGCAGACGAAGAAGAACCGAAACCCTAGCAGGGAGTGAAAGAGTAAAGTTAGTGCGAAGATGAGGGATGAAGAAATCGAGAAGCTCCGTGGTGTGGTGCGCGACTGCGTGAGCAAACACCTCTATTCCTCCGCCATCTTCTTCGCTGATAAAGTCGCCGCCTTCACCGCCGACCCCGCCGACATCTACATGCAGGCGCAGGCGCTCTTCCTTGGCCGCCACTACCGCCGTGCCTTCCACCTCCTCAATGCCTCCAAAATCGTTCTCAGCGACCTCCGATTCCGCTACCTCGCCGCCAAGTGTCTCGTATTGTCCTCAATCTTTCTTCCATTTCGTGTTTTTTTTATTTCATTGATTGAAAACATAAATGAGTTTATTAAGAATAGACCGTCAATTTAGTTCTTTAAGTATTAGTCACTGTCGAATGTAATTCTGAAATAATAAAATAGTATGAATAATCTCAATTAAATACCTCTCGTTTTAGTCTATAAGCTCTTATTTGGTACTTGCATTCAAGTCTACTTTAATGAATTTTCGATACTTATAAAAAATGCTTAACTAGTTTTTAATATTTGGGTATTTTTTTTTGTGTGTATAATTTTCATACTTTAAGGGCATTTTAGGAGATAGTATGATACTGTAGGGATGATGTTGAATGTTTTATAATTTTTTTAATTTTTATTGGTGTTTGTAAATGACTCCGTGGTGGAACTGAAGGAGGAATTGAAGGAGTGGGATCAGTGCCTGTCGATGTTGGGTGAGGCTAAAGTAGATGACGAGGGAAATGTTTCTGATACCAAGGACTCGAATGTCATGTACTTGGATAAAGATTGTGAGGATCGTGAAATCAATGTGAGTTCCATTTTTTTAACTTGTAACTTTTCTATTTTTCTAACAGAAAATAGTACATTTAAGGTTTTTACGTTATTAACCAGTCATAGATTGTAGGATTTTTATTTTTTTTAATAAATGACTACTTCTCAAGTCACAACCTAGTTTGCCAAACATCTAATTCTGGATTTAAATTTGGAATTACTTCTGGTGCTTTGATATGGTGTATTAGAATAGTAGTGTAGGAGTGAAGTTCTCGGAATGTGGAAAAGATAGTAGATGATACATTTTTGGAACATCTTGTTAGAAGCAGCCGTTGTTTATTTCATTGTTTCGGTTATCTGAATACATTTTATTATGCTATTACAGATATCTTCTGCAATATGCTTCTTAAGAGGAAAAGCATACGAGGCTCTAGAAAACCGTGCCCAGGCTAGACTATGGTGAGCATACGAGCATACTTGGGGCATTTTGATTGTTACATTCTAACTTCTAGATAAGTAGAAAAGAGATGATTTTAGGGTTAGTTTGGATAAACTCCTCAATAGATTCACACGAAAGAAGAAAATAAGTGGTAAAGTGAACAAAATATCTTCCACAAGTTAAAATCAATTTATGTACATCAGCTATTGGAGTAGTCATTTTTAAAAAAGTTTAAATGTGCAAGTTGAATTTAAGTTTTGATAGAAGTTTGATTCATTTTATCTTTTTATTCTATTCTCCTATAAATACTTATCAATAACTTTATTAACACTGGTCCTTTTTCTACATTTATTACAAGGAAATGTAGTTGCTTGCTGCTCTACTTGTTTGAAGAGTTACAATAGTATGATCTGTTCGTGCCATTTGATAATAAGAACTCATTTATTTGATAATAAGAACTCATTTGTCCTGCTGTGTTTGTTTTTGTTAAAGGTATAAAGCTGCTATAAAAGCGGATCCTTTATGTTATGAGGTATGCATTTATATTCTACTTACTGTCTTTGGTAAGTTCATTACTAGTATCTTCTAATGCCAGGATCACTTGGTTGGGAAAATTGCTTGTGAATTACTGATTTGGAGGGGGGGGCGGGGGTGGTTTAAGCACCATCTGATAGAACACCCACCCTCCTTGGGCCAATTAGGCACCAATCTATTGCTTAAAAAAAAAATCCTTGTATACCTTAGACTTCTATAACAACTTTTACCAAAGAAACTGGTTTTATTTTTCTTATCACAGTTTCTGTAAAGGAGAAGTGAATAATGTTGATTGTAGCCAGTAGCCCTCGGGCATTATAATGCTCTAATTTATTATTTCCATCTTTGGAGAAGCTGTCATTTCTAGCATACATACTTGGATAATTTTTCGTGCACGCTAGTTAACAGTTATCTGTTTTTTCCTTGCTGTATGGCAATAATTATGTCAGGCTTTGGAATGTCTTATTGAGAATCACATGCTTACATGCCAGGAAGGTAGAAGTTTTCACTGATCCCTTGGAGATTTTTAAACTTGATCTTAATATATACACATCTCTTTCCTCTCTGTATGGTGAATTTCAGAAGCAAATTTGATATCGTCATTGCAATTTGGTAGTGAGGATGGATGGCTTTCTTCATTTTATTCTTGTTTGATAAAGAAGGTAATGCAGGTGACCAGTACAATTTGCTTATATCTAAATGTTTTGTACTTCTGATAGATAATCCCTTATTTGTCATGCAGTATGACAAAGAAAATGTTGTAGAAGCCAAGTTTAGAGAACTTGAGAATGAAAGCTGTAAAAGTGACCAATCTGATACTTCTTTCTTCCGCACACTGAAATCCAATACTGATCTATTGGCATGCAAAGCTGAATACTACCATCAATGTGGTGAATATCAGAAATGTTTTGACTTAACATATGTGTAAGTGGGGGATATACTGTGGAGACTAAAGTGAGATATGAATACCACATTGGCCTTTTGCTCATTCATGGTTACAATCATTTCTTCTTTTTGTCTTCCTGAATTACCTTAAATTATTCTGTTACAGTTTGCTTGAGAGGGATCTTTTCCATCTGAAGTGTACGTTAGTACATCTGGCAGCTGCTGTTGAACTTGGGCATTCGAATGAACTCTATTTGATGGCATGCAATTTGGTGAAGGATTATCCTCAGATGTAACACTTCTTCCATGATGCTGATTGTCTTCTAACGATTTGCTGCATTAAGAGTCCTTCTTTATTTAGTCTTTTCCTTAACATGTAGCTGCCTGTGTAAAACAATTAAATCTCATTATGTTGGTTTAGGGCTTTATCATGGTTTGCTGTTGGTTGCTACTACTATTGTATAAAGAAGTATGATCAATCCCGTCGGTATTTTAGGTAAGAATATCTTACTTTCACAATTAGACGTGATTAACTTTGAAACATTGAATGCTAGTGTTATTAATTTATCATCATAGGAACATGATGCTTCGTTTTTTGCCTTGTTGATTATGTTTTGAATCTTATTTACTTGAGAAAATATGCTAAAAGGCTGTTATACTTTGCGTAAGGTAATTTGTTATATTTGACATTTGACGCAGTTCTCTATTTGTTTCATTAGCAAGTGTTATGCCTTTGCAGCGGAGGATATGTTATGTTTAATGTCATGTTATCAACTCAGCCGTACAGAAATTCGTATATAACTGGTCTTGGGATGGATTGATTGAATTGTTTTTGGTGGCTTGTTATGTTTGAGTTGATCTTATGTATCTTTGTCCTGAGTTAGATTGCTTGACAGTTTCTCAGTCATCTTCTTAAAGGTGGCTTTTCTAATCTGAATTTTCTGCAAGAATTTTTATTATCAAGGGTTCATTACTTTTGCCGCCGATTGTTTGTGAACATCAGTATCACAAGTTACCAAACAGTTTCATTGTGTACCTTACAGCAAGGCAACTAGTCTAGATGGAACATTCCCCCCTGCATGGATAGGCTATGGGAATGCTTATGCTGCTCAAGAAGAGGGTGATCAGGCTATGTCAGCATACCGCACTGCAGCTAGATTGTTTCCTGGGTAAGGTTTTGTTTTTTCCTGTTAAATATTCCTGCTACCCCAGCTGAGTGATTTTCTTTTGTTAATTTCTTCAGTTATAATGTCAGACAAGAATAACTGCTACCTCAAATGTTGGAAGTGTTAGAATGTGAGTCATTTTAGTTGGGTAAACGTGTTTGGTCTTCCTTCCCAAAGCAAACTTAAAAAAGATGTAAACTTTTACCACCATTCATTAAGATATTTGAGGGTCAAGTTGTGTTACATCACGATGCTCTTTAGTACTGTTGGAACAACTGGCTCTAGAAGGGAGGGGTTGAATAGAGCCTTAGACTTTTCTCGTTGATGACTAGACCGTCTAGCAAACAAGCAGCAACACAATAACACTATAAATTTATACTGGTCACCCAAACTCACGGACTATGTCTAGTTGTCGCTTAAGACAATTGCTTAGAGGTTCCACTAATCAAATAAATGATTACATGAGTATACAAACCATTCCTGTTACACAAGCCACTCTTGGTTATCTCATCTTAATCTCTCCTTGAGTCTATGACCCAACAAACAACAAAAGAAAGTAACTCCCATAGATAGAACAGTTTAAGTTCACAAGGCAACTTCACGAGGTGAAGAGTGAAAGAGGTTTCACTCACTCACAAAAAATCTAAAGAACACTAGAAGGTCAAATAGAACTTGTGTATTTCTTGTTGTGTCCTCTGTATTTCTTCTTCATCTTGATGCCTTCTTATAGAACTTCAAAAATGACCTTTGGTTCAACAAATATGTTAAGATTTGATTTTGGTTGAAGAAGATTGTCAATCATTTTGATTTAGACTTGTATTCCTTGAATTGCACTGACTGGAAGCTTGATATGGAAGGTATTGATATAAGGAAACCTTTTACTTTGAAAAGGAAACAATTAAAAACATATGGATATAGAAATAATAAGATTTAAAAACAGTTTAATGCATATCGTGTTTCATTTTGTTTCCCTTATGAGTTTCTAATATGAATGTTGTAAGGTTATACACTTTCTATATAAAAGCTTTTTCCAGTTACAAAATATATAAAATTTCTAAAACTGTATTTGATTTAATCTTTCAAAATGTTTCTTTTACAACTTTGATATAAAAACGTGTGTGTGTATATGTGTGTGTATAACCACTCTTATTAGATGTCATACATTATGAACTTTGTCTGAGGTGTCTCATCCAATGAACATGAACATGAAGGACAAACGAATTATGTAGTCAGACTAACTGCAGAACTATGTGGTCGTTCACTTCTGCTTCAGCATTTTCTTCCTAGTGTCATCATGCCAAGCCAAGACACTCACTGGTGACTCCTTATGCACGTTAGCCTTTAGATGCCACTGTTCAACACTGTCTTGTATCTTCTGTTCAAGCTCTGGCCGGACACTGTCTTGTAATCTGCATAACCACCTTCTAGAAGGCAAACTCTGGTTCTTAAAAGAAGGTGGCAACATCGTTGGGCAAATACTGTTGTGTAGGGCTTAAGAAGGTCATATTGTTTGTACTGCAGTAGCAGCTTCCTCTGTTGGATGACTGAGAGGTTGAGGCCATCTCTGAGTCTTTAAACTACTTTTCTCTCCAAGCTTGAAGAGCTTCATCTTCAGAAAGAGTCCTCTGAAAGCCTTCTTCTTCACCATAGATGTATCTCTAGTTTTGTGGTCTGGGCATGGGGTCAGACTTAGACAGTTGATTGGATCTGACTATTACAGAAGGTATTTTAACTACCTTTAGTTTCTTTCAGCTCAATGCTAGTAGTCTCGGACACACTCAATCCAGAAACACTTTGAACACTGTCTGAAGGGTGATCCTCATGCAGAAAGGAGCTGCTATAGTCTGGTCTTTGGTGAACTTCTGCACAATGATGCTGCTAATTCCTTCTGCCATGTCCTTCCAAGGAACATAGGAGCGAGGGGTAGAGGGTAGCAAGGCTTAGAACTTCTGCATGGTAGACCATATCTATGCAGTCTGTAAAATGTAAATCTGAACATAAATATATTTAGTTACAATTACAAATTTGGAAAACTAGCAACCATGTTTTGGTGATTGCAACCTAAAAATGTTGGATATTTTTGCTTTGGAAGCTTTGAGCTTTTGTTGCTGCAAATGGAGTGCTAAAGGAAGTTTAATTTTACCTTTGCAAGATTGCAACATTTTTACTTTTCGTTGCTTATAATCTTCTATGAATCAGGATATAATTCCAACCACTTTCCTTAACACAAATGCTCACCCACCAAATCACAAGGCAGTTCACAATTTCAAATTTCAATGTTGTGAATCTTACAATAGGTGTTAACATGCCTGTATGGATCCCTTTTGTTTGTTTAGCAGCTTCTACACGAATTTCTCTTATTATTTTTTCTCTATAAATTGTTCTTTTACAGGTTGAATCTTGATGTTCTCTTATTCCAGGTGTCACTTACCAACCCTTTACATTGGAATGGAATGCATGCGGACCCACAGCTATAAGCTTGCTGAGCAGGTATATTCTATAAAGTTTGTTTCATTCAAGGAAAGGAAGGCTCTAGTTTTTTTAGGGGAAGGGTGGGGGATTGCAGGAGGTTAAGGATTCAATGGCTTGTGCTACCCCTGTTAATTGTATAAAATGTAGAGTTCAAACAAGGACTACTTTCTATCACTGACTACCTAAAAAACAATTAATGTTCCTCTATTGTTTCAGTTTTTTATTCAGGCCAAATCAACTTGCCCCTCAGATCCACTTGTGTATAATGAACTTGGAGTTGTTGCCTATCATATGAAGGAGTAAGGATACCTATATGCTTATGCTTATTTCAGTTACTTAATCTCATGTTCACATTAACTTGGAAGAAGTCCGTTCCTTTCATTGCTATTCAGATGATCCTATATGAAAGCGAAAGCCTGTTTGTGAAGAATCTGACCACAATGCAGTTTAATTCAAAATCTATATTAATTTTCCTATGATTGAACATGTGCTGAATACAGATTGGTATATGCTGGGTTATCTTTAATTTTGGGTGTAAACTTTGCATTTGTAAACTTTAAAATTGGACTACTGCTTATGTGCCTGGTTAAGTTTGCAAAGTTTGGTGTTTGAGAATTGCATTTAAGTTTCTCTTGGAATTAGAGTTAGTGTTATTTAAATGTTGGTTTTCATAATTATCTCATACTTAGTATAATTCATATATCTTTCCTAAATATGATTGCTCTCCGTACTCTAAGATGGATTTAACTTGCCAACTTGACTGAAATAATATATGATAAGTCTCATGAAGGGTCATAAAATTCTATAAACATATTTGTTAGAATTGGAGCACTTTCACGTTTGTTACAAGTACACGGAGTTTATCAATTGATGATATTTACTTTTTTTAATCCTAATTTTGATGCAAATATTTATTCATTCTAATGGATCTGACATTCCAAAATTTTTAGGTTTTTATTTTTTTATTAGTTGTGCACTTGTTCGCATAAGCATTGACAGCTCAGTGGTAAAAGACTGTAGATTCTGTGTCTATACTTTGAACAGTTTCATTTTTGTCTGTTAGAATGTGGTTGTATGTTGAGCAAAAAACAGTTCAGTTGTAGTTCATTCGTTTAATATCAATGCATATCTCAGTCTTCAGTATCCCGCTCTTGTTCTGCTCAAGGATTTATATCTTATTGTATTACTGTGTTAACTGTTGCGAAGAAGAAAGTGCTGATGAGGTGAAGGCTAAAGAACTAAAACAAGGAAAATCAGCTCCTTAATTATTGAAAACATATTCTTTGGATGTTTGGGAATAGTGGAGTACAGAGAAAATGAAGATGAAAGAAACTTAACTGTTAAACTATCATTAGAGAAGCAGTGTAGAGGGTGGAACCTTATATAGCTAGGCCATATAACTTACTGCTGAGTCGGCAACTAACAGACTAACTGGAAAAGTATGTTACAGAAGAAATTTAAATGAATTTTTACAATGAAATGACAATTTACTGTAAACATGGATGTAGATATTGATACATACAGTGAATATCTCTGGTAGGGATGTTCACATGACTTAGTACTTCTAATCCATTTGGGATATTTAATACATTTTATCAACAGACCTTGATTGTTATCATTAGTTGATGCAAGGAGTTACTTTTTGGTCTATATCATATTTGACATAATGGATTAAAAAATGTTGACAGATTTCTTACCATTAGAAAAGGAGGAAGGAAATTGAAATCTTACAAAGCTCTTAGTAGGATTGTTAAGTCTGAGAGTAACAATGTACTAATCAGTTTTCAGCCATGGGTGGAGAGTTATTTTATTAGTGACAAAATTTGTGACTTCCAGATTTTATCTTGTAAAATTCCCGTCTCTTTCTCCAAATTTCAATGCAGTTAAAAACATTCTCTTAATATTTGGTCAGACAAATTTCCATGCAAAATGGCAAAATTGAGACTTTTACCTGATTAACTGTGGCTTCTAATTCAGGTATAAGAAAGCTGTGTGGTGGTTTGAGAAAACATTAGCATTGATACCAACTGCTTTATCTGAAATGTGGGAATCGACTGTAGTCAATCTTGCCCATGCATACAGAAAACTGAAGTAAGTTGACAAATATCCCAGTGATCATCTGACTTCATTTTCTTATCCGCAGCTTTAGAATATTTAGCATACTGAGAATTTCTGTTGGAGTTGAAACATCATTTGCTAGAGGATTTGTTTTAAAATCCTTGAATTTTTTTGTTAATTTCACGGCTACTTTTATGTTTATTTTTCTTGTCCTAATTTTTTATGTTCCTAAATTTCCTCATTTATTAATTTGACTGAAAAAAAGTTGAAATATGAATTTCTTATATTGATTGAAAGGTTTAATCTAAATAGTGGCAGTGCTAATATTTTACTCATGACTGGTGAAGGGCAGGATAGTTGATTGTGCTTGTCTAAATGAAATGTTTCAGGATGTACCAAGAAGCAATTTCGTACTATGAGAAGGCACTTGCATTATCAACGAGAAGTGTGAGCACTTATGCTGGTCTTGCATATACTTATCACTTACAGGTATATAAAAATGTTATTATTTATACTATTCTGTGTTTTTCAGTATAACATGATGTATTGTGGTGTTTTCTGAAAAGCAATTCTCCTGCTCTTATGTAGACTTTTATGTATAAGTTAATTCCTGGTCTAATTTGCCAGAATCATGACATCTGTTTTTGTTGGTATAATTGATTGTTTTCAACTATTCAAAAGCAGATGTCAACACATTGATTCATAAATGGATATATTTGTTGAAAGATGTTGAGTCTGATTAAAAGTAGTGTGAAAATAAATAAATTCTGCATTTAGTGTTAAAGCACTTCCTGTGAACATGTTGCACGTGCTACCTGGAGATGGCCCTGTGGCTGTGAATGGCTCATACGTTCCAAATTTCAACTATTTGTTTAAAAATTTTCGTATATATATGTTTTTTTAACTTGCCAAATGGATTAACTTCCTTTTTTCACTGTTGAATGTAATTCATGCAGGATGATTTCACTACAGCAATAACATATTATCACAAAGTGAGTAACTCTGTTCCAATATGGGTTTGTATTCATGATAATTAACCAATGTTACACGTTTGGTTTTATTTGAATCAAGAAAACTTTTATATTTTGACCTTCAAACTAAATTAAATGCAGACATTAATAAATGCAAAAAATATTAACGTGTCTAGGCTAAACTACCCTTTTTAACCTAAAATATAAATTTGGTTTCTTGTTTGTTGAAGTTCTTTTTAGAATAGGTTGCAGGTGTAGTTTTTCTAGTAAATATCAAATCTAGTTATTTTACACGGATATACGTGTAAAGTCAAATGATTAATGAGGCTTGAAATTATAAAACGTAAGTAGCTTTGGAATGAAAGAATTAGGCTAAAACATTAGTAATTTTGGAAAAGAAGGAAGTAGCTTTTAGTAATTATGTTAGAATTGGAGTCTGAAAATGTTCATTGGATTTTGAGTTATTGATTGGAGTGCCCAAATTGTGTAATACTTACTTAGGAATGTATCTTCAACTAGTTATTGTATGAATGTTACCTTTGTGATTCTGCCATGTCTATGTGTTTGAATATTGTTCTTAAAGTTATACTCTTTAATCTCCATGTGATCAATTGAGTTTATTTATGATTTTTTGTTCCTTGAATGTTAGGCCTTGTGGCTTAAACCAGATGATCAGTTCTGCACTGAGATGTTAAGTTGGGCTCTAATTGATGAAAAGTCTAAGGGGCTTTGACCAAGTCTTGAATTCCGGGTAAGCCTAATTTGAATGTTACTCTCGTTTGTATGTAAACAATACATTAGCATCAAGCTAATGCATTTTGCAAATGTGTAATTATTATTATTAATTATTATTATTTTACCTTCATATTCTTATTAGTAGTAGTAAAAATAAATTTTGATATTTGACGTGTTGAAGAGGTTTAACTTTTACGATTAATGGTAGTAGTAAGATGTTAAGATATATCTGCTTTGCTGTAACATGTGAATATTTCTCCCATTGAACAAGTAACATTAAAATGTTTATTTATTTATATTACTTTGTTTCCAATTTACAAAGGAAGTAATTTACAATTAATTAGTAATAAAACTTGTATTAACATTGTATAATAGTAAACATTAATTTTTTTATAAGATATTAGTTATTATATTTACGAAATGTAATCATTTATCGAATTTAATAAATATAATAATATTTATTGTATAGGTTTTAAGTTGAATTTTGTATATTAAGACGTTATTATTAAATAAAAACGTAATTCTAAATACATTTAATCTTTACTTGCTATTAAATATACATATTCGTGTACAATGGTTCGTCAATGGTAAGAGTTTGCTATTTGCAACTAAATATTAAAAGAAAACTAAATTATCTTTGCGTACTGTACTTCATCATTATTAATGTTAGGATGCTATTAACCGCTACAGGAAAAAAATAATCACAGAAGAAAAAAGAGAAGAAAGAAAAAAATGCCAAAGAGAAAAAATAAAAGCAGAAAAGGCTAAAACTTTCTATATTATGTTTTATATGTTCTAGAACTGCGAACATAGAGGATAAATAAAATTATTGTTCGTTTTCAGTGATTTAAAAGCCATGGATTGTAGGACATTGCGAGATACAAGTTTTTTTCATTACCCTCTCATATGTAGAGATTTAAGGAATGTAAAGTGAAATGACGTATTTATCCTCGTATTATTTCATAATTATTGAGGCTGGAGATGAAGATGGAGCACCTCTTACAAGGAAGTAGTATTAGGGATCACAACGGGTCGGGTCGAGCACGACTAGTGTCTATCCGCAATCCGATCCGTCGGATAAAATTGTACTCGCTATCCGACCTGTTATTCTTTGGGCGGGTATTTTAAAGTTCACAGATACCTACAGATATCCACAAAAAATAATAATATAAAAATATTTTATACATTTTAAAATAAAATATAAATTAAAATTTAATTTCAATTAAATTTAATCTAATATAATATAATTTTATTTTATTCTTAATTAAATTTAATTAAAAAATACATTTTTTTTTTATTATTTTTTGGGGGAAACGGGTACCCAGGGTCAGGTACTATACTACCTCTACTCGATCCGTTTAGAAGCGGGTATTAAAATACTCGTTATCCGTTACCCGCGGTATCAATATCTGTGGATAGTAACTACCCGTCGCGGATTTTGCCCACAAATATCCGTGATCATGGATTTTTTTGCCATCTCTAAATAGTATACTGTGAGACCTTGGTGAGGGTAATGGATGTCAACGGTGAAGGACATTGAAAAAGCTAGGGACATTGACGTTGAAGAACCACTGTGAACAAGCTGAAGAAGTACCGTGAAGGAGGTTGAAGAAGCACGAGGTTGCAAACCAACACATTGCAGCTAAGAGACTTGCATAGTGCGCGTAACCTATTCCAATTGGCCTGGAATCGATTCCATGGCTAATGTATTTGATTCCAAGTCTCGTATTCAATTCCAATCTTCTTGTATCAGTCTTCATGTATCCGATTTCGCTTGGCCATTAACCGATTATAGCAACTGTCATGCACTTTGTTCTTGGTGACGAGCTTCCCGTGATTAATGATTGCTAACTTTGGCAATCATAATCAGTTTGGTGTTTTGCAGGTGTAAGGAAAGGAACATAGACGTGGACGTGGTTTTGAAGGTGAAGCTCACTGTTTCTGAAAGTGGTGAAGGAGCATTTGTGCACAGAAGAGTTTTGATTGTCCTGCTTCATAAAACTATGATTTTGATTGTGTTTTTGTTTGAGTTTGGTTTTTGTTTTAGAAGGTGCTGAGTGTCAATGTTTGTGATTGTTCTTTGAATTTGAAGCTAGTGGAATAGTTTGTTTCTTGTATATATGTCCAAAGTATTTTTTACTCTTTATTATTGTGTTCCATAGAAAATATAACCATTTTATTACCATCAGTATATTTACTCTTTATTATTATTATTTTAAAAAAATATTATTAGTGGATTTATTGTATCACAATGAATATTTAATTTGGTTTTAAAAACAAAAAATTATACTACTAGATAGTAAATTACATTTTTTTTAAATTAAATTTTAAACATAATTATTTGATTTTATTTAGATAAAAGTTTATTTTATTTTAAAAAATAATTTTCATTTTTTTCTTTCTTATAATATTTTTATCAATAAATATATTATTAATAAATATTATTCTATATTATTTTTATTACTAAGAGCTTATTTTTAATTAATTAAAATATTTTTTATTTATTACATCACTCAAATCTTACATTAATTTTTACAAATTTTATTTCAAATTCATTCTAAATTTCTTAAAGAAAAATAAAAATAAATTCTCTTTCAAATCCCTTTAAATGTATTCATTTCCTTTCTCCCAAATTTATCATCTTAAAGGAACATTAGGAACCGAAACTAAATCTTAACATGAACAGTAAATAGGTTTAAGTCAATGAAGTGCATTGCGTTTGAAAGGTATTTATTCTGAAAAAGAAAATCAAAATAATAATGTATTTTATTATATTTTAAATATTTATTAATATTTATGCTATACTAATAATAACTAATAAAGGTATTAGAGATAAATAAATTTATCTTACTCTATTTATTTTTCTTTTAACGTAAACAACTGCTTTCCTCTACTTCCTACCACGTAATTCTATCAAAATATAATACATGATACATCACTATTACAATGCAGAAAGATTCCCTTTCAGATTTAATTAATACTCTTAAAAGTTAAACGACATAAAGAAAATGTCAAGCTTTTGCAACTTTAAGCATGACATATGATTTATCATTAGAGAAAACATCATATCATGGTGTTAAATGTAACTGTAAAGATATATCGAGAGACTACAAAACAACAACCATAAAGAAATGAATTATCCTTAAGGAATTGATACAAAAATATTTACAAACGAAAACATTAATTGGCAACTATAAAACAATAAGAAAAATAAAAAGATCCCAAGCCTGGATCCTCATCAACCAAGAGTAGCGTGCTCAACAATTTGTTCTGCTCGTGTGAGCAACATGATCAAAGCAAACAAGTAATGAAAGGATTAGTAAATTTGATGCATGATTCATTGATTAACATCCACTCATTTATAAAATAAGTCTTTCTTAATTGACTATCAAGGAAGTAGATTAAAAAAATATACTTCCTTCAAAGTTCTCACATATTTGATCCATTAACATATTTCAATTAATTCCTAAATAGCATTTTAAATTATACAAGTAATTAAAATATTCCAAATTGTAAATTGATTTCTACATATTTTACACTAATTATAGATCAATTCTTAATTAGTTTTTATTGTTTGTATTGACTTAACCTAACTTTTTTAGGTCCAATTCCATCCAACTTGGTATAGACTCAACTTGACCTAACTCGGCCTTATTTAACTTGGGCCTAACGTAATTAGACATTTCCTAACTTAAACCTAACTTGACATATGCTTAACATAACTTGGCTTGACCTTAACCTCGATCATTTTGAGCTTAGCTCAACTTGACAAATACTAAATTGAGCTCAACCTGGTCTGACTCATTTTAGCATGAGGCTTGACCAACCTAATATTGACTTGTCCGAACTCAATCGAAACTAAGTTGGGCTCAACTCGACTTAGTCCAACCTTTGTCCTAGGTCAAACCCATCCTGAATCAACTTGATCTAGGTCGTATCCACCATGATTTGGGCTTGATCCAACTAAACCTACTTGGGCCTAACTCGAACAAGCTTGACTTGGGCTTCGCCTAACCCAACCTTGTGTGACTTGGATATAATCCTATCTAATCTGAAGTACCTCGAAAACACTAGAAGGGGAGTGTGGTTGAATAATGTTATAGGAAAACTTTTCGCAAAGGAGATAGTTTAACAACTTTGTCAAGAGTTAAAATATTTATATATAAGTTATTAAACACTTGACTTGAAAGTTCTGTTCTAACTATAAGTTCTCAAACATATATATTTTTCAATTGTTTAAACAAATTTTCTTCAGTGTTTTGATAAAGCCAACTCTTAATAAAAATAACGTTTGATGATAAGAGCTTTTATAATAGTTAAGATAGTGCACAACTGCAGGGTTTATAAGAGAAACGTTTATTAAGAATAAATCAATAAGCACAGTTATTTTTATACTGGTTCACTCCACAAAGCTACGTCTAGTTCTCCTGTAATACGTCTTAGAGGATTTCATTATAATATTATTCAAGATTACAACTGAGTATTCTCACCACTCCTGGTATCACCTAATCAATCCAAGTAACCCTCGTTACTTTAACTATAACCGAGTTTCACCCACTCTTGGTTGTGTAGTATTCTTCACCACTCTTGGTATTCCTAAACACTCCCGGTATCTTTCCGATACATTGTCTAGTTGAGTTTAACCTACTCTTGGTCCACTAGATAAACCTGTCTAGCTACCATTTAACCCCACCCAGTTAAGTGTTAAATGTTTGAATTCTCTTCAGAATTTGCAACCAAACATATTGCTTACAATTCAATCTAATAAGACTCTTAGAGATTTCTCTCTTCTTACAACAATAAGCTTATGATTTTATGAAGCTTGCGAGTATTTATCTTTTCTTTTCTTCACAAATATTTTCTTTAGTGTACGTGTGCTTATTCTCTTGCTTTTTTCTTCAACATTCTTCAATATACAGGCTTCAAGAAAATGTCCTTTAGATAGTACTTTGCTTTGATCTTCAGATCTTCTTAGCCTTGTTGTAGGTAACAGCTGTTGGTTAAAGTCAATTTGTCAGAGCACACACGCTTTTTCAGTTTTTTATCGAAAGTAGGTTGTACGGACTTTCAGGTGCGACTTTTGATAGAGAGAACATTTCATGAATGTCTTGTTTGTCTTTATCGTCCACTTCTGATTTGTATAGGATGAAGTAGGTGGATATTGGACATAGGTAATTTGCACAAAGTAAAGTAGATATGCATGTAGACAAATATGTTCTTTTTCTTACCACTTTTGTTGTTTTCAAAATGTTGTGCATTTAATGACATTTCATGCGTACTTAGAACAACAAAGTATTTTTTATATTTTTTACTGTGTGTCAGGCATAATTTGATCGTTTAAGCATTTAACTAAGATACCAAGTATTTAATGAACTTTTCATTGTCTCTAAATATTAATTTCTTAAATTTAAATAATAAAAATGAATATATATATATATATATATATATATATTTATTTATTTATTTATTAAAAGGTTTATAGAACTTATAATTTAAATAATATTAAACAAATATTCTCAACATAATACTTCCAAACTATTCTTTAAACATAATAAATAAACAAAACGTTACATTAATTACATATATTAATTATAGCAAAATAACATCTATCTAATAAACCGTTTAGGATAAATACGTTAAATATTGAATGTTATTTAAACAGACTATGCCTAAATACTTATACAGGTTTAATCTTAAACGCTTAAGAATGTTTAATGATTTTAATGCATGTACAAAATAGTACTTTATTATTTGTTGTATTGTGCTTTCCTTTTCTGTCCAGATCATTATAGTACAAAGCTTTATTCAAAAGTTTTGCATTGGATTAGAAAATTGTTAAGAGATAAGAAGATATTCTCGGAATGTTTCCTTTTTGTCTTTTGTTTGGGTCATCTATACAAGCAGCACAATTGTCTCAGCAAGACACAACATAACATTTAACATCATACCAAAAGGATACATCCCTACGTGAAAGTCAATTCTCTAAGTAACGGATCTATTTCGAAGAAGTTTATATAAAGAAAATTGCATGAAGAGAAGACAACAACAAGATTTATTATTGCTTACTCTTATGTTGTCATTTTTGTCTCAAGCTTACGTGGTCTAGAATTTCTCTTTGAAAAAGAAAAGCCTTACTACAAGATAATTTTTATATTGAAATTATCTCTCTCAAAGAGAGTAATCATTTGTACTTATATTTCAATATCACTTTGATGTTTTACATATTCAGAAGTGAATTAAAATGCTTGTTAGTTTAACTCAGTGGAGTTAAATGATCTAATTAGTTGGACTAGTGTTATACAAGAATGATGAATTTCGTCTAACTAGTTGGGTTAGTTTGTAAAACAAGGAGTGGTCAAACTCGTTTGTAATCTTTGAAAGATTAGTGAACCCTTAAGAGTACTTAAGGATGAACTGGACATAGCTCAGTTTGGAGCGAACCAGTATAAAAATAAGTTTTCCTTCTTGCTTTCGTTTTAAAAAGCTTTCCAAATGCTTCAAAAAATACTTTAGTGTTTAATAGTTTTTTTTTGAAAACCATCTAACACCTACAAAAACGTCTAACACTTATTTGCGAAAAAGTTTTAAACTTAACTCAAACTCCCTTTTCTAGAGTTTACCTATCATTTAGTTGGTATCAGAGCTAACGTCTGGGGTTAGTTCTTAGTCGGACACGAGGAAAATATCCTAGAAGCTATGGAAAATTAAGGGTGCAACGTAAACTGTCCTTCTCTATTCAAGGGGGAAAAATTGACTATTGGAAACAAAGAATAATCGCATTCTTTGAATCCTACTACATTGACATAGGGACGTAGTTGAAAATGATAACTATATTCCCCTTGATGAAGAGGATGTGCCACTGGCTAGAAGCAGATGGTCTGACGAGCAAAAAAAAGGTATCTCCTAAACTCTAAAGCTCGAAATTCTCTAATGTGCTATTTATAAATATGAGTACAGAAAAGTACATGCCTACAAAGGCACAAAAGAAATGTGGGACACATTGGTCATCACATATGAAAGATCCAGTAAGGTCAAAAGGATAACTTAAGAGGATAGTAAAGTGAGAAGCTTACAACGAAATATTCATCCTAGAAGCATTCAAAAGAGAAGAGAAGAAAAAGCTAAAAAAAAAAAATACATTTGAGCTACAAAAGAAAAGAGGAGAGAAGAGCAAAAGAAAAACAAACACTCTCAAGCTTTATTGTTATATTGCTTACTGTTGTAAGTAGAGAAGAGAGAAACACATGCGAGTGTTTAGACTTCTTTTGTTAGATCAAACATGCTTTTTTAGTTCTTTTTTTTATCAAAAGTAGGGTGTACGGACTTTCAGGTGCGACTTTTGATAGAGAGAACATTTCGTGAATGTCTTGTTTGTCTCTAACTTCCACTTCTAATTTGTATAGGATGAAGTAGGTGGATACTGGACATAGGTAATATGCACATAGTAAGTAGATATGCATGTAGGCAAATATATTCTTTTTCTTATCACTTTTGGTGTTTTCTAATTGTTGTGCATTTAATGACATTTAATGCGTGCTCAGAAGAACAAAGTATTTTTCACATTTTTTTTATCGTTCAAGCAGGATTTGATCGTTTAAGCATTTAACTAAGATACCAAGTAGTTCATGAACTTTTCGTTGTCTCTAAATATTATTTTCTTAAATTTAAATAAAATAAATAAATATATTTTATAATTTTTTTAAAATTGATTTGATCGTTTAAGCATTTAACTAAGATACCAAGTACTTCATGAACTTTTCGTTGTCTCTAAATATTAATTTCTTAAATTCAAATAAAATAAATAAATATATTTTTATAATCTTTTTTTAAATTAAAAGGTTTCTCGAAATTGTAATTTTAATAATATTAAACAAATATTCTCAACATAATACTTACAAACTATACTTGTAAACATAACAAATAGACAAAATGTTATATTAATTATAACAAGAAATAATAAATACACTATTAATATTGCTTTTATGAAGATATACTTTATTAGTAAATATTTTCAAAACTTATGAATTTAGCAAGACTCTCATTTCCATTTTAACTTTGGGAGATGTTTAGAGTGTTGTAAAATTCTTATATCTTTTTAATCCTTCTGATTTTCAACTATGCTTGGAATTAGTTTGATCATCGTTTAGTAAGGTTTGTCTAATGTTTGTGTTTCGTGGAGAGGTCATTTAAAGATACTTCTTACAAGGCTCTTTGTTCTTGGTAGTTTTGTTATTTCTATTTATGAATTATATGTTTTTAGCTCTTATGTTGTTTAGTTTTATTTCTATTATTTGTTGTCATCTCTTGAGTTTCAATTTTTCTGATAGACTTGTTGTGTTGACACCTTTTATTCTATACTTCATGTTCCTAAGCGATGTTTAGTGTTTTGACTATTTTACAATCTAAGACTATATTCAAGACTACTTCGTTTAATGTTGTTTGTTTAAACTTCAAAACCAAAGTTGATGTAGACGAGCTTGTCTTATCTCAACATTTGTATGATGCAGTAAGAGACTAGTTGATCTACCAGCAACACATATTTGGTAGCTGGCAGGAAATGCAACAAAGGTTCTTAAAAAGTTTTTCCTAGTATCAAAAGTCCATCTATCAAGAAGGATCTTTGCACCATCACCCAATTTCAAGTGTAAAGTTTAGTTGAATATAGGGAGAGATTCAATAGGCTCTGTTTAGCTTGTCTGAATCACTAGATACATGAATCTCTTCTCCTGGTGTACTTCTATGAAGGCCTACTCCATATAGACAAGATGTTTATTGATGTTGTTACAAAAAGATCATTGATCATGAATATTGTCGCAACCGGAATCGCGACGGGACGACAATCCAAAAAAGAAAACAGTTTTGAAAAAGATTTTGGAGTCGCCACCATAGTTTATTCTGGAAAACTACGGCAAAACCATAAAATGATAAGGCATGGTCTACAAAACCAAATTCTGGTTTCGGAAGTCGGTTACGTGTGGGGAAGGTGTTAGCACCCCACAATGCCTGCCCTACGGCACCTTTAATTAAATACGCGAATGAAGATGTGGTTTGCAAAATGTTTAATTTCCCCTAAAAAGATAAGCTCTAAAGAAAACAAAATAATTTTTTTTTTATTTTTTGTGCCCGACAAGGATTGACCTTACTCCTACGTATTCTCATCAAAATGAGAAAATCAGGGTTACGTAGTTCTAGCTGAAAGATTGTTTGTTTGTTCGAAAACCTTTCTAGTTTTTGAAGATTTTATATTTTTTGGTATTTTTATAGAAGAAAAGGAAAAGGTTTTAGCCCAAGGTCGACGGAATGGTCGCACGTGTGCTTAAACCTTTTAAACCTTTTTAAAATAAATTCTTGATTATCTTTATAAAAGAAGGAAAAAGGTTTTTAGCACAAGGCTGACAGAATGGTCGCACGTATGCTTAAACCTTTTTAAAATAAATTTTTAATTATTTTTATAAAGGAAGGAAAAAGGTTTTTAGCACAAGGCTGACAGAATGGTCGCCGTGTGCTTAAACCTTTTTAATATAAATTTTTGTTGATTTTTTTGAAAGAAAGGAAGAAAAAGGTTTTCAGTACGAGGTCGACAGAATGGTCACACATGTACTAAAACCTTTTAAAATAAATTTTTGATAGTTCTTGAAAGAAGAGGAAAAAGGTTTTAAGCACAAGGCCGACAGAATGGTCGCACATGTATTAAAATCTTTTAAAATAAATTTTTGATAGTTCTTGAAAGAAGAGAAAAAAGGTTTTAAGCACAAGGCCGACAGAATGGTCGCACACGTGCTTTACCCTTTAAATTATATTTTTTATTATTATTTTTTTAATACTTTATATTTTTTTTTTTACGTTTTCATTTTTGTAATTTTTATAGTATGAAAATAGCACTTACGTGAATGTTTAAAACAAAACTTAAAATAATAAATGCATATAGAATAAAAATAATGATACTATTTACGTAAATATTTTTTTAAGGAAAGATATGAAGATAGAAAATAAATTACAGCTAAAAAGAATTAAAGAACAAAAAATATTAGAAACTATTTTTTATATTTTTAAGATTTATCGTTTTTCATTTAAGAAATATTTAAAGAATAATAAAACAAGAACAAACTAAAAACCATATTTAATTGTTAAAAAGAAAGATGTCCTAAGAATCTCTAAAAGTAATGAAACAAACTTATAAACAGAATTACAAAAACAAGGAATGTGAGGATATAAAATTACAGGGGGTTATATGCAATAAAAACCTGATAATCAAATAAAAAAATCATGAAATAAGACAAAAGTATAGGTGTAGACCAAACCAGGGTGCATGCAACCCGAAGCCCTTTTCTTTTCTTTCTGTTCCCTTACGTTCTCTTCTTGAAATTGAATTTTCTCTTTCTTTTTTTTTTGTTCCCTTATGCTCTATTCCTGAAGTTCAATTTCCGTTTTGTTGTTTACAAGGTGCATATTTATATACACACATTCGTAATATTATTGTGATCTTGCCTTAATGGCGAATTAATTGTCAATTAGCAAAATAGGGGAATAAATGGTCTTGATTGAATCAAATTAAAAATCATATTTTTCTCTTTAGGAAGAAATTGAATACAACAATTAATATATTATTTTTAATTATTCCTTGTAATGATTGTCATAATGTTAATTCGAATTATTACCAAATAAAATAAAATTTTAAAAATATTCTAAAGTGATGCATTGATATTAATTGCTTATGGGCCTTTTTCCAAGGAAATTAAATCCAATTCATCACGTGTAGAACCTCTCCCATTTTATTCACGCGCACCTCCCTTTTCCTTTTTCTTCTTCCTTATTTCCTTTTGTTTTTCCTTTTTCTTTTATTTTTGGTTTTCTTTTTTTTCTCTTTTCCTTTTTTTTTTCAAAATGAATATAAAAAATTAAATCAAATTAAATAATAATAAAGAAAGCTAAATCAAATACCAAATAGTAAAATGAAAAATAAAATAAAAACAAGTCCTATTATTTAGTCACCTGGACGAAATTGGGTGTTGACAGCTGCCCCTCTTTACTTAGATATTACTGGATAATATGAAAATTTGATATTTTCGTATTATCAAAGTAAAAGCTAAGTAAAGATAGAAACACTAATTTCGTCTGGGAAAAAAAAGAAAGAGAAAGAATAATAAAAAAAAACGAGTTGGGTTTTGCGGGCCAGTATGAAAACTGGGCTTATGGGCCAGGTGAAACTGGGCTTATAGGCCAGTGTAGAAACTGGGCTCAGGGGCCAGTGTGTAAACTGGGCTTATGGACCACATGAAACTGGCTTAAAGACAAAAGACCAATGTTGTGCTTGAGAGAAATGAGGTGTACAAACCTCGCGGAGGGTGTAACAACCCTATGGATGAATGACTGAGGTGTAACAACCTCGTGGAGGATGTAAGAACCCTATGGATGATTGAATGAGGTGTAACAACCTCGTGCAGGGTGTAACAATCCTATGGATGAATAACTGAGGTGTAATGACCTCGTGGAGGGTGTAACAACTGGATGAATAACTGAGGTGTAATAACCTCGTGGAGGGTGTAACAACCCTATGGATGAATGATTGAGGTATGACAATCTCGTGGAGGGTGTAACAACCCTATGGATGAATAATTGAGGTGTAATAACCTTGTGGAGGGTGTAACAACCCTATGGATGAATGAATGAGGTGTAATAACCTTATGGAGGGTGTAACAACCCTATGGATGAATGACTGAGGTGTAACAACCTCGTGGAGGGTGTAACAACCCTATGGATGAATGATTGAGGTGTAATAACCTCGTTGAGGGTGTAACAACCCTATGGATGAATAACTGAGGTGTAATGACCTCGTGGAGGGTGTGACAACCCTATGGATGAATAACTGAGGTGTAATAACCTCGTTCGACAATTGTCTTATGGGGGGCTCCATCGTGAAAGAAACACTCGGATTCAAATTTTTGAACATAAGTTGGTTAATACTGAGTAAAACATGAGGATTTTTCGAACAATCTTCCTCGCTTCTTTTGATAAGTATGATGTAATGGCATGAGGATGCATGAGTGCATAAATACATGAGACCTTTGTTTCATCCCTCTCATTTGCTCTCACTTTCTCTTTGTTCATTTTTCTCTTCTTCTTTGTTTTTTTTTTCTTTTTTCTTTTTTTTCGAAAATTCCATATTTGGAATTTGTTGTCAATATTGTCGTTAAATTCGATGTACATTCAAAATGCATTTGCTGAAAATAATGTCAAGAAACTAGTGATTCCTTTGATGAAAAGGAAAAAAGTGTAACTAGGGTTCAAATTCCCTTTAACGCTTTTTGCAATCCAGACTAGCTTGAACCTGAGAAGGTGTGGAAAACTGGTATGAAAAGTATATGGTTGGATGATTATCTGCGGGCAAGATTAGCATTTGAATTTTCCTTATTTGGGGAGGTGTTGTTTACATCTAAACATGCAAGGCCCAAGAGACTGACCCAACTTTGCTGGAATGGTTTGGGTAAGAGGGATTGCCCCAATTTGGCGATTCTCAATTGACGGGGAGACTTCACATCTTTCGATGTTTTTTTTTCAAGTGATTGTGTCATTCGCGACATCATTTTGTTCTAGAGTTAAGTTAGTGACAAAGATCAGGATGAACATTCTTCAGTCTGCATGGACTTTTATTGGCTTGTATCGTGGCTAGAGGTCAAAGTGTTTTGAAAGGAGCAGATGATGAAGGCCCAAATAAGTGTTTGACGGTTAAATTGTTTTAACAAGAATCATCTGCAAGGTGTCAAGTCAAAAGGTCTCCAGGGATTTGAAAACTTTGGACATCCTTTTTTCATTGTTTGATTTTTCTTTTTTTTTTCCTTTTCCTCTTGGGTCATCTGCTTTGTTGCCTCTACTGTGACCCTTTTTGAAACTTTATTTCTCATTTCTTTTTTGATTTTTATTTATTTATTTATTTTTTTCGAAATTTTCTCCTTGATTTTGGATGCCCTTGATGTACCCTTTAGGTTGACATCGATATGTTAATGATTCTTGTCAAGGGTGATGAAAACAACTATAATTTATGGCTCAAAAGGGGTGCAATTGGATAAACTTCTTTTGTCATTTGGATAAAGAAAAATGGCCACACGTCATTCTGAAGCTTGCTTGCCTTACTTTCTCATGACCTTAAACCTGAAACAAAACTCTGTAATGGTTGACATATCGACTTTTTTTTCTTTTTTTTCTTTTTTTCTTCTATTTTCTCTTTTTTCTTTTTATTTATTTTTTATCTCCCCGATCAACGAATCGTTGGGTACATGTACCATGATGAAAACTGCCCCAGTATCATATTGAAGACAATCCTCGTTTTAAAGGGGAAACGAAAATGTTAAGGGTTCAAGTAATATGAATGCAGATACTTTATCAGGAAAAGAACACTGGTTACCCCCAAAACCTTGAATCAGGAAACGACTCAACACCGGTATTTTCAAAACTTCGTTTGCTTTTGCTTTTCGAAAGTACTATATCCTTGACAACTTTATTGGTAACGAATTCAACATATGTCCTTTTTTTTTACCTTTTCTTTCATTTTGGTTTTTCACGACATCCTTCAGGACCGAGCTTGCCGACCGAATATACCCGTGATGCTTTCATTTACGTTCGTTTAATTATTTTCATTTTCATTTCCCCCCCTTTTTTTTACCTAGAAGCTCAACGCGACATGCAATATTTCAAAAAGTGTGCAAACAAACATTATGAATGAGACCATGCAGTATTTATTGAATGAAATAACACGTATTATAACAAGCTTTAAAGACAATGTCAATATCCTTTAACAACATCCCCTATCACGGAATCATCATGCATAAAACTTTTTGCCCTCATCAGAATTAAACGATAACGACAATTCCTCCCCATCCATCCCTATGAGAATTAGTGCCCCACCAGAGAAAGCTTTCTTCACTAGAAATGACCCTTCGTAATTTGGGGTCCACTTGCCTCTGTGATCCTTTTGTATGGGTAAAATCTTCTTCAATACCATCTCTCATTCGTGGAACTCCCTTGTGTGCACCCTTTTGTCGAATGCCTTCTTCATTTCTCTTTGGTACAACTTCCGTGACACACAACTGTTAACCTCTTTTCCTCAGTGAGATTAGGCTGGTCAAATCGGGCTTGAACCTAATAAGCTTCCTCTAATTGGGTTTTCATTAACACCCCCTCTTCCTGATGGGTTTTTTATCTTCTTCGACTCTTATTCCACTAATCTCAATAGTTATGGAGAGGATTCCGGATCATATCCATAATCATCTTCCGTATTATTGACAGGGAGCTCAAAATTAGGAATATCGACATTGTTATTTTTTAAAACATTCATTGTTATATCTGCATTATTTAAATTTACGAAAAATGAATAAATAAACAGGAAAAAGATGAAGAAGGTCAAATGACGATAAAACACAAACATATACGATTTGATTATCACGTTGAACGGAAAAACTAAAACGTCAACCTGTAAGTTTTGAATCCTAAAAGCCCCGGGTGAAACTATAGGATTAATTAACTATTACATTTTATTCGAATTAGGCATCACGGGTAAATCCAGAGTCCCCCAATTTTTGAGAGCATACCCACATGAAACGTGAGCCTTCATATCCATCTTCGTCCTCCACGGTCGCTATTTGACCAGTGTTGACCCATCCAGCACTGTGAAAACTCTTCTTAATGTTACAAGTACGAATCTTTCCCACCTTGGGTTCTTGTCTTTCCACACGAGCCAGACTACACTCATTCCTTTCTTCAATCAACCCTTTCTTGTCCTCATAGCATACTTGCATCAAACTTCGGTCGAGCAAGTCTTGCAGAAACTCTTCGAAGTCAACACATTTCTCAATAGAGTGCCAAGCCGTTGGATGGAGCGCACATGCTATACCCACATCATAATCGCCTTTTAAGAGACCCACTTTCAACAAAGCCTTGAAAATAAACCTCCTCGAACTCCGGAATTGGCTCACGTCTCTTATCGACTCATGCTTTTCAGCTTCAATGGCATTCGTCGAGGCGCTCCCATGCCCAGACAGTGGATTAGCCTCAGTGCTAGGTTTATCTTCTTGAAACTTCAGCCACCCAGAATCGATTAGACTCTGCACTTTACGTTTGAACGCTAAACACCTCTCAGTGGAGTGACCAACGCCTTCCCCATGATAACTACACTTGGCGTCTGCATCATAATCCCTAGGGTATGGGGGTTGTGTAGGCTTCATCGGACAAATGACAACCAAACCCTTTTTGAGGAGGTGAGGTAATAACTTTGTGTAAGTTGTAGGGATAGGGGTGAAATTAACAGATTGCTTCCTTCTTGGGTAAGTGCTTTGACCTGCACTCATATTTGGAACCACGTTTGCCCCGGCCCTCAAGGGTCCAGTTGGGATATGTTGTGGTGGATAATACCATTGTTGTTGTTGAGGCCTAGTTTGATGAGAAAACGAGGCATTAACAGTGTATGGTTGATAATTGTGAGCGGGAGCTTGGCCTCTCCACACAGGAGTTACCGATGTTGCATACACGTCCCCTTCCTTCTTCTTTCCTGGATTGAAACTGGGTTTTTTGTACTCGGCAATTGCAGACGGGCCATATGATATTTTCCCATTTTTCAACCCGATTTCTATCCTTTCACCAATTATGATGATATCAGCGAAATTGACGGACACATTCCCAACCATATGTTCATAAAATGGTGGTTGGAGCGTATTTACAAACATTGCCACCATCTCTCTGTCAAACAAAGGCGGCTCCACTTGTGCGGCTAACTCTCTCCATCGTTGGGCATATTCCTTGAAAGTTTCATTGTCTTTCTTCGCCATATTTTGCAGCTGTAGACGGTCTGGTGCAACATGCATGTTGTATACGTACTGTTTCACAAAGGCATCAGCCAGATCCGCCCAACAACGGATTCGAGATGGCTCTAAGTGGGTATACGAGTTCAATGCCACCCCAGCCAGGCTGTCTTGGAAAACGTGGATGAGTAGTTGGTCATCATAGGCATACGCAGCCATCTTTCTACAATACATGGTAAGATGACTTTTAGGGCATGTACTACCCTTGTACTTCTCAAACTCGGGCGCTTTGAACTTATGCGGTATTTTCACACCAGGAACCAAGCTTAGTCTTGCAACATCGCCGAATCCATAGCTTTCGACTCCTTCTATGGCCCTCAACCTTTCTTCCAGAATTTCCAGCTTATTTTTAGATCCAATGAAACTACTTATTCCCCCAATCATTGTGGTGTGTGGTGCAGCCCCAGCTGAAGAGTTCTCCTTAGCAACCACCTGTGGCATTGCGGTTACTTGTATTCCTTCAGTCGTATTCGTTTCATTCATCCCCGTACTCGCCATGGGAGCCGACACTGAGACAGGTCCTTGAGTACCAAGTGGTGATACGTTAACAGTCGTGGGAAATGAGAATGAAGCGTGCTCTGCTTCTGAGTATTCTCCTACGGTAGGAGTGTAACCCGGGGGTAGCCCATAGAGCGGGACAGGGATCGATTGGCTCACATTGTTGAACATCAGGGGGTAAAGGTGGGCATTACCCTCAACCTGTGCAAACGAAGACTCTCGAGTAGTCTTCAGGGATTCAAGAGCTGCAAAGATCTGGCCGACCTGGTCTTTAAACTGGCTAACATCAGCCTTCAGGGATTCCTGTGACTCCTCCCAGTTTTCCATGGCTCCTGAATCGGCTCGAGTCCTATAGGGATGTCGTGGAAAATTGGACGTTGTTTTTCTCACTTGTATTTTTTTTATTTTAATCAATTTAAATTAAACGAGAATGAAATATGCATGCATAGTATGGAAATGCAATGTCATTAATAAAAAAAAGGACAAATAACGTGAGGGTTACAAGAATACATATTTTCCCCTTTGTGCCTTAATAGAGGTCCAAGGCTTCATATTGGAGGTCCAGTATATGTAATCTCACTGGGATGGTCCCCTGAGCCTAGAGGTCAAAAGTCACTAGAGTTATGCCCCCCTCCACCGCATCTCCTCAACAGTCGAGTAATCAACTAGGTGTGAAAGTACAAATGAAGAGAACAAACTCTAGCTGGGGTTCTCACGATAACTAAACAGGCAGTATGGCCCAAGTGGCACCGCTACACAACCCCTCTAATTCTAAGCTTCACTCAGACCCGGGTATAGGGCCTCACTCAATAGAATGCACAAAGTGTGTGTGTGAAGGGATAATGCAATACACCCAAACCCTCACCTGCAAAACAACAAGAAGATTCCCAGGCAGATATAAACATGTTTTTTACCCTAGGGTTCAATATCCAACCATTCACATGCAGTTATTCCCAATATCAAGCATAGATAAAGAAAAGGGAAAGAAAAACACAAAGCAAAACCACATCGAATTCGCGTATCTAATTAAATGGCTTGACTTTCTAGAAATCCCCAGTGGAGTCGCCATCTGTCGCAACCGGAATCGCGATGGAAAGACAATCCAAAAAAGAAAATGGTTTTGAAAAAGATTTTGGGGTCGCCACCATAGTTTATTCTGGAAAACTACCGGAAAACCATAAAATGATATGGCATGGTCTACAAAACCAAATTCAGTACAAGGTCGACAGAATGGTCGCACATGTACTAAAACCTTTTAAAATAAATTTTTTATAGTTCTTGAAAGAAGAGGAAAAAGGTTTTAAGCACAAGGCCGACAGAATGGTCGCACATGTACTAAAATCTTTTAAAATAAATTTTTGATAGTTTTTGAAAGAAGAAGAAAATGGTTTTCCGCACAAGGCCGACCGAATGGTCGCACATGTACTAAAACCTTTTAAAATAAATTTTTGATAGTTCTTGAAAGAAGAGGAAAAAGGTTTTAAGCACAAGGCCAACCGAATGGTCGCACATGTACTAAAACCTTTTAAAATAAATTTTTGATAGTTCTTGAAAGAAGAGGAAAAAGGTTTTAAGCACAAGGCCGACAGAATGGTCGCACACGTGCTTTAACCTTTAAATTATATTTTTTATTATTATTATTTTTAATACTTTATATATTGTTTTTTTTATGTTTTCATTTTTGTAATTTTTATAGTATGAAAATAGTACTTACGTGAATGTTTAAAACAAAACTTAAAATAATAAATGCATATAGAATAAAAATAATGATACTGTTTACGTAAATATTTTTTTAAGGAAAGATATGAAGATAGAAAATAAATTACAGCTAAAAAGAATTAAAGAACAAAAAATACTAGAAACTATTTTTTATATTTTTAAGATTTATCTTTTTTCATTTAAGAAATATTTAAAGAATAATAAAACAAGAACAACCTAAAAACCATATTTAATTGTTAAAAAGAAAGATGTCGTAAGAATCTCTAAAAGTAATGAAACAAACTTATAAACAGAATTACAAAAACAAGGAATGTGAGGATATAAAATTACAGGGGTTATATGCAATAAAAACCTGATAATCAAATAAAAAAATCTTGAAATAAGACAAAAGTATAGGTGTAGAGCAAACCGGGGTCCATGCAACCCGAAGCCCTTTTCTTTCTGTTCCCTTACGTTCTTTTCTTGAAATTGAATTTTCTCTTTCTTTTTTTTGTTCCCTTATGCTCTATTCCTGAAGTTCAATTTCATTTTTGTTGTTTATAAGGTGCATATTTATATACACACATTTGTAATATTATTGTGATCTTGTCTTAATGGCGAATTAATTGTCAATTAGTAAAATAGGGAAATAAATGGTCTTGATTGAATCAAATTAAAAATCAAAAATCATATTTTTCTCTTTAGGAAGAAATTGAATACAACAATTAATATATTATTTTTAATTATTCCTTGTAATGATTGTCATAATGTTGATTCGAATTATTACCAAATAAAACAAAATTTAAAAAATATTCTAAAGTGATGCATTAACATTAATTGCTTATGGGCATTTTTCCAAGGAAATTAAATCCAATTCATCACGTGTAGCACCTCTCCCATTTTATTCACGCACACCTCCCTTTTCCTTTTTTTTCTTCCTTATTTCCTTTTGTTTTTCTTTTTTCTTTTATTTTTGCTTTTCTTTTTTTCTCTTTTCCTTTTTTTTCAAAATGAATATATAAAATAAAATCAAATTAAATAATAATAAAGAAAGCTAAATCAAATACCAAATAGTAAAATGAAAAATAAAATAAAAACAAGTCCTATTATTTAGTCACCCGGACGAAATTGGGTGTTGACAAATATGATACTAGTTGAATCAAAACGACTATGTAATATGGCCAAAAGCACCTATCAGTTTGCTTTAATTAATAAGGTTGTTGGTTTTCCTTAAATTGTCAAATGTAGAGGTGAACCAATTGGTTGAGCTCACTCAAGAAATGTCTCAACTAATAGTGAAGGTGATGCAATTGACTTAGAAATAGCTTGTAGACCGCGAAAGTGAAAGACTGGATGAAGAATCAATTTTCCATGAGATAGATATACCAACCACCTTTACAGGAAAACATGAGTCTACTAAAATCAATAACTAGGGTGGAAGGTAGGAAGTAACATATCAATAATAAGAAGAAGAGCATGAAGCCAATTCTAAAAAAGAAAGGTAATTGAAGAGATATATTCCCCCATGTTTGAGGAATGATCCAAAGATGGCGAGATTGCAAGCAATTCAGAATCCACAATATTGCATGGCAATAAAGAAATTTAAGCATTTGGGTAGAAAACCCAAAGATAAGAAGAGATTTAGAATAAGACAAGTTGGATAGTGTCAATATTGTTATGCTTAGGAGTGGGAAAAAATTAAATGTGTCGGTGCAAAAAGAGACAAATCCTAAAGTGGGTGTGATGAATACTATTAAGTTGGTTTTTTCGGCAAACGAAAAAGTGAAAGTTATAAACCGCATTTGTCCTTGTGTTCGTTGTTTTAATCAAATATGTCAAGACTTGGACAACAAACATGATCATCTATTCATCTATGGTATAATGAGGAGTTATACAGTTTGTACTTGACATGGAGAAGTACTACATAAGCCTACAACATTAAATATTTCAATTCTACAGCTACGGTGGATGAAAGATTTTTCATTGTCTTTCCTATTTAAATATTCAAATTGTTACTTTTTAATATATATATATATATATATATATATACACACACACACACACACACACACACACACACACACTTAACTTTATTGTTATAGTACATGAACACCATCATTGTGGACCAAAGTCGGGCATCCATGTATGAATCTTTGGAACTTCAGACCATTCAACCTTCTGAAAACATATTTAAATTGAAGCAATCATATTCACAAACATGGATGGATGAGTCCAAAAGAGATGTACCTTGCGTCATACATTGATGGATATGTGTTATTGATTGTAAAATTTTATGAAGGTTTACTTATTTAATTGACTCACTATTTGAGGTTCATGATAATCCAGAGGCATCTAATGGTAATCATACCAAGTCAATGCACATTTGTATGATTTTGTTCCTTTCACAAGAAAATGAAACTCATCTTGAAATACTTTTACAAACGTAAGTGTTACATTCTTTCATATCACTTCATTATGATATTAATATATTAACCTATGTTTCAAATGTTTCAAATTTAATTAGAGTTGTGGGTAGGCCGAGAGCACAACAAATTCAAATATTGTATCTAAAAGTTGGAACTCATTGATCTTTAACTTATTCTTTTTTGTATGTGAAATTTACACCTTCATATTTTATTATTTTATTTGCCATCTTTAATGTAACAAGTAGTTAGATTCATGGGCATACGACTACTACATTGTGTCTTCGATCAAGAACATCATACGAGTAGGAATTAGAGATGATCGGACTAGGGTAATGATATATTTTTCACATCTTACAAATCATTTTCAACTTTGAACACTAGAATGCAAACATAGTAAAGTTGTCTTGTTTTTTCAGCGGTTGGACAATCCATCACTAATAACAGAGGCCACAATGAAGAAGTTACAACAAGAGTGGACAATGTATCTTTTGGAGGAATGGAGTTAAGACATACACTAGTTCATTTTTAATACTTTGAGTTTTGATAGCTTTAGTGTATAGTTTTGATTAGTTCACAATTTTACTTGTAGTATGTGTATAGTTTGGATTAGTTCATACTAGAGCTGTCAAAACGGGTAACTCGGCCTGACCTAGCCCGGCCCACCACGGGTTGGTCACTTAGTGAGCCAACCCAATCTGGCTCATTTATTAGCGAGCCAGAAAAATTCGAACCTGGCCTGGCCCACCACGGGTTGGTGGGTAAACGAGTTGGCTCACTTAAATACAATTTTTTAAAAATAAAAAAAAAATTATAAACTTTCTATAATTTAAATCTAAACAAATTTCACTTTAAAATTTCACTTCCAACATGGGTGTTTAATTAATTTTGAAAATAGGGAACTTAAATAATTATTTCAAGCAAAAAATAATAATAAATATTTTTTTTATAAAATTGAAATTAAATTTTAATAAAATAAAATTAGGTAGGTGGGTTGGTGGGCCAACCCAGCCCACTCCGGGTTCAACCCACATGAGTCGGATTTAAATGAGCTGAGTTAAAATCTGACCCGCATAAAAAAAAATACAATTTTTTTAAACCCAACCCGGTCCGAACCTGTGGTGGGTCGGATTAATTCACAGATCTATTTTGACAGCTGTAGTTCATACAATATTAAAAAGAATTCTAGATATATGAAATGTTAAATTACTGCCGGTTTTCTATTTTTTTAGATTTGATAAAATTGTAAAAACGAATGAATTATTAAAAAAAAAAATAGGATGAATATTGGAAATGGTAAATTCTACATTCATTGACATTAGAAATGGTAAATTTTGACGTCAATTTTGCTATTTTTGCCAATTCCAAAAACTTGCTCTCAATAGTAAAGGTACAACACTCGATCAACGTCTTTATTCTAATTTTGTTGTCAAAATGACGTCTTTTGCTATGATATCGGAATTTTGACATATGCCAAAAGTAAAAAATAAAACCTCATTCTTTTAGTAGTGATCCAACAAAAATCAAAATACTTGTTTGTGTGTGACCATATATTCATTACGAAACCAATAAGAAATTAAATCTTTAATTTATTAAAAGACTAACTTCTAGCAACATTCCTTAACAACCGGACTGTATGAAATATTTTTTACTTTAAAATCACTAGAAAATTAATATAATATTTTCTTTTATGTTAATTTTAGAATATAAAATAATTGTTAAATTTAATTTGAGTCACATAATATATATAGAGAGGGTTTGCTAATTTACGCAAAATCTTTTTTAATTGATACATTTTAACAAAGTGTACCAAATTTTAAGTTAAAAAAAATAACTATTTAAAAAGAAACTAACTTTAAATATGAGGATATTTTAATAAATTTAAAATTTAATTTAAAATAAAAAAAATAAAAAACCTACAACGTTGCATAACAGCACTAATACCCAAACCTATAAAATGTTACATTTTTAATCTTTAATGTAAAATATTAAAAAATAGTACACTTTTAATCTTTTCTATAATTGAAATATTATACCAGATATTACATTTATGTAAGTTTTATTATAGTTATTAAATTTGTACCCGCAATAGAAACACTAAAATAATTATTTGTACCGTTTTAAATTAATATTTACAAACTATATTTAAATTCTGTTTTAAATACGATACATGGTAAAAATGTTACATTCAGTATATAAATTAATTATAGTAGAAAAATAATAAATACATTATTAATATCTTTTTTTCTTATTATAATATATTTATTACTACATTTTTCAAGTGAAAACTTTTTTTTATCAATTCTTTTTCTATAAATTCAAGTTTAGCTTTCTTGAAACACCACAAGTAAAATATAACTTGTGTACATATTTCATAATTTTGGAGATAACTAGAGAAAAGAAGATTTATGAGAAAAATTGAGATAAAATCTATTCGAGTTATGGTTACCGTCATGATTTTATTAAATTTTTCGCAAGCGGATGATGTAACTGAAGTTTATTATTGCAATTTTAAGTGTAGAATGACATGTTTGGTGGAATCACCAGCTCTATGCTTTGAAAAATGTGTGAAGGAATGTGAATCATCACAATGTAGTAAATTGTCTTCTGATCTTGTTTATAATTGTATCACTGGTTGTCGATTAATGAACTCCCTCGTCATCAATATTGGTATGTATTCAAAAATATTTTCTTGTTTCGAGGTTTTATATTTTATTTCTAAATGTTTTATTTCAGTATTTTTTTTTTCTCATGATTTTGATAATTGATCTTTCTTATGATTTTGACTATTAACTTCAAATGCTTACCAGGTGCTCGTGATTTTGTGAACAATCCGATGAATACTTGTCTAGAAGAGTGTAAAGAAAGATTATAGTTTATAGTAAAAGAAATTTAGTGAAAAAAAAATATTAGAGGAAATAATATTCTTACTCAATTATGAGAAATCTTTATGTATTTTCATTTTTTTTCCAATTACTTCCCTTCATCTTTTTTTCTTTATCTTTTTTTTCATTCTTGCAACAAGAGTATTAATAAAACAATATTGTTTTTTTTTTAAGAAAACATTATCAAAATTTATTAAGGAAGACAAGAAGAAAAATTCATAAGAGTAAGTGATATTTAAACTCTGAAAAAAGTATTAAGTCTTTATAATGTGAATAATTAATATTTGATTATAATACAACTAATTAAAGTTCAAACAATTTATTTTGTACTAATAATTTCATTACTGTTCCTATGCTTTTTATAGATAAATGAGATCTTATAGTTAAGAAATATATACTTGAAGGGAATACGAATTATTTTATAAATACTTTTTTCTTTTAATGTAGTTCACACACACACACACATTATTATTAATTTGATAAATTAGTCTCATCCTTAAACATTACAAATAATATACAGCTTTTGAGATTGATTAAAAAAGTTATTTATTTAATATGGAAATGATTTTCATACATTCATAATCTAATATAAATTATTTTTTAAAGATTCAATATGCGAAGACAAAAAAATAGTTAGTAGTAATAGATTTTAAAAAATGACACTCAATTATTGTTTTTATTTAAAAAGTCAAACTATAAATATAATTTTTTATTAATTGAGTGTAATTTTATAATAAACAACACTTTCCTAAAATCTTCTCTAAGTTTTTTTTTCTGTCTTCCCTTCTTCATCTTTTTTCATCTTTCACGTGCTCGAAGATCAAAGACAGTAAAAATATTTGTTGTGAGTATTACAATCTTATTTGATTAGAATCTTAAAAGAATAAATTCATATTTTGCTTCTCTTTTCAGTATTTTACAAATCTAATGCATGTTGGGGTTATTGGGTTGCATGTGTAATATAAGGACTCAAAATTAATCTTTATTCAATGAGAACTATTAAGGTATTATGTTCAAATTGTTGATATGAGTTTCTTATGTGAAGTTATTGTATCGTGTTTGAGTATATGAAGTCTTTAGAGGTAGTAATGCTCTGCTATAAAAACTCACAATTAAGGTAAGAGACACTAAATACTTTATTGTGACATTGCAAATATTATACTAAACATACAATATAATAGGATTCAGCTATTATAGTGTAAGAATGTAGTTAGAATAGTGAATGATAGTATTAAGGTATACAACCATCCAAAATATGGCTGTAATTTAAACTTGCAGTACAGAAGTGAGTATCTCAAAATGAGACTTACTAGTCTAAGTCTAAATACTAATTAAGAATCTAAACTTTATTTACAAACCAGTCTTTCAAAATAAAGGAAAATAACTATGAAGAATCCTAAGAACTAGGAGTAGCAGCATCAGTCTCCTCCAAAGTCTGCTCCAGTGAAGCCTCATCCCCTTCTGCTCACATCCAAATGGATGATCATCGCAAAAAGAAAAGGCACAACACATACAACACACACAAGAGTAAGGGTAAGCTATGTTTCAAAAGCATACAAGTCATCATACAATAGTTAAAAATAGAAAGGCATGTACATATAAGTGATTAAACAAATTATCATATCATGTTATGACACACTAGACTTGTCCGGACTTAGAATGAATATCGATCTGGGGCGGGTTGTGTACTTGTGGTGGCCTTTACTGCTTTGCAAAGCCATTGCCAACGGGTTTCACCCTACCACACACAAGTGTTAGTCCGTTACGCGCAATAGGCCTCCAAGAAGCGCCTACACTAGGACCTCCCACTACTCTCACCACATGCGTCAATCCTCTCTAAGTGAGAATGAAATACCATTACCCATATGAAAGCCTCATATATTCATTCTAAACACTAAATGATCTCACCTAGAGATCTTACTTTGATTTTCAACCTTACCACTTAGATCAATTTATATTCTCTTTTGTATTTTCACATACAATCTCAATGTCATACAAGTGCATATACGATGTCATACAAACTCATATAGGTTTCATACATCATGAATCAGTTAAACAATGAAGAAGAAATCAAGTGACTTATAACGAAAGAATTCGCTCAGCGCACATGGTCGCATGACGAGCCAGAAGGGTTTCGCATAGCACACCCCATGCGCTATGCGGATCATCAAACAAAGAACTCCCTTCCTAAAGCATCCGCAAAGCGACCAAGCTGGCTTTGCAAATTTAACACCTATTATTCCAACACTACTACAGCCGCAAGGCGCACCAGGTGCGCTAGGCGCATGCGAAGACAGAGAGCACCCTGCCTGGACAACTCGCTGTGCGAATCCTCTCGCACAACAAGTCTGCAAAATCTGCAGAATCCAAATTCTGCAGATTTGCAGAACCCAAACACTCCAATTTCGTTTTAGGTCTTTTGCTGAATTTCTAATGCTCTTAACTTGATCTATATGATGAAATGAACTTGCTTAACTGATTCAAACACTTCCTAACATCATTATCTAGTGATTAAGCTTGGATTTATACTCTAAATCTCCATTTTTATCAACTAAGATACCAAACTTTAAATCTACCACTTAGGAACTGTTTTTATTACTTTTATCACTTCTAATAAGTCACAATTGACTTACCTAAGCTGCCTCAATACTCTAGCACAACCCCAAACCCCAAATCTCCAAAATCACTCCCTCACTTTCTTTCAAAATGACTCCAACAACAAATTTAACACATAACCTATGCTTAAAGACCTACTTAACAGTTTTCTCGTGATCCAGTAACTCAGATTCATTCTATATCTCAACCACGACACTTCAATTTACATCAATTCACAGCTTCATAAATCATATATCCAAAACACAGTTTCAAACATACAGAAATCAGAATTTTAGCACAAAGAATATCATCTTTCTTCATACAATTCACACATGCAAAGTTATTAGAAATTCCATCATAACCTAACTATTTTCACACAATCAAATTACAAATCAGAATAAACCTAGCTTCCCTTACCTCGGAATTCCACTGTTCAACACACCAAATGTTCTAGTTGCACCCTTACACCTCAAGAGAGCTCTCAGATCAACTACAAACCACAAATTTGTGGTATAAGGTAGAATTAAAAACCTAAACGGAGTTGGAAATGAAAGGAAAAGGGTACCATTCACATGCAACCAGATTATGATGCATGCTCAGCCCCATTTGAACGGAAAAAGGAGAAAAATCACTCATCAAGTGCAAACAGAAAACTAATCGATTGAGGATGTTGCTCTTGAAGCTTGGATGCCTAGGAAGCTTCAAATCAACAATTCAACGGTTAAATTTGGAGTTTGGGTAGAGAGAAACTAGAGAAATTTTGAAGAATAGAGTTGTAGAGAGAGGAAATATTTAAGCAAATGAACCAGCGTGTCTTAAAATTTAGGATTTATAGTGTTGTGTATGTTAAATTATAAAAATCTGGTTCTATCAACTTAATACTCTCATTAACCTTTTAACTCTATTTTTTTGATTATTACATTTATAATGGTTATTAAACTAAACACTAAATACTTTATAATTGTTATTAAACTAAACACTAAAGACAATTTTGGTTGATTTTACATGGAATCATTGAAATTAGTTCCTAGAAAGTGCACATATGACTAAAACAAAAGGTCCATAACCTGCATAAAGGGTAAAGTATATGCCAGAATTTATTTTGTGAGAGGTAAGAGAAATTTCATTTCTCTATGATGACAAAAGTACCATGAAGAACCATGAATAGCACTCAAGTCGTGAGACCACGCGATGCCATCATCCATTCTCGTCTTTTATTTGCGATGCAGAAAACCAAATCGCATACAAGTAGAAATCCTAGAATCCCAATTTGTGTCACCATCACAATTTAATCTGCGAAACCCTCACGCATCCAAAACCCTAAAACTAATTCCCCAATTTTTATGATTGATTCTCAAATTTCTGTTGTGATTGAACCCTAAAACCAAATTTTTAATTTCTCTTATTGATTCCGAATGATCCGTAAAATGAAATTTCTAATTTCTCTTGATTTCCATGTTTGTGTAATTAACTTTTTCCAATTTTTTAATTTTAAAAAAATAAAATTTTACCTCAGACTTCCCTATTAATAAATAACATGAGCACGTCATTTAAAAATAAGTATGAGCATGCGAGGGCTTCTCCCTACACCACCACACTATTCTTCTTACACCACCACACCCTTATCTTCAATTTTATTTTATTCCAAAACTAACCTTTAGTAAATTTATTTTAATTTTACCCTATTTAATCTAAAAAAACCCTAATCTTCTCTCCCTTTCTTTGTAGTCGCTTACCCCATATTTCAGACCCCACAAAATATCATTTCTCTCATTCTCTCTTCTTCCTACTCTCTTCATCTTTCTTTTCTTTTTTGTGACATCTGTATCCTTCCTTCTTCCATTTTTTTCCTTCTATGCCTGCATCGTGTGCTTCCATTCCACTGTGTTTGAGGTTCGCAAAGAGGAGTACGAAGAGGAGTGTTGTTCGTGCTTGATTTCTTGTCTTCAAATCTAGGTTGGTTTGTTATTTAGGTTTTGTATGTGATATGATTTTGATATGTTGTGTGTTGTGGTGATGTCTGTTGTCTGTTGTGTCCATGAAATCACTTAAACCAGAAAACCAAAATGGATATGGAAGATCCGTTTGACCTTCAACGGATGTGAACATCCGTGGACGAATGTTAACATCCGTTGAAGGAGAAGCAGATCTTTCATATTCGTTTTGGCCTTTGTGTTTCAATGTTTAATTTTTTTAGCTTTATTTATAGAATATCTTTATGTATTTAAATTTTTTTATATAATTAAGCTAGAACACAATATTGGATCCTGTAATGTATTTTGAATATTCCGATTACAAACTCAAGTGTGATTTTCGAATTGATCAATTTCCGTTAACTCGTTAACCCTTCAATGTATGTTGACATTCGTTTACAGATTTTCATATCCATTGAAGAGTTCTCCAACTTTCGCACCTGAGACGAGACAAGCTCCTTCTGCTCACACACCATCGTGATAGACTACCACCTTCTTGCACCAGCATCACTACTGGAGGACCACCTTCTTCAACAACCAAACTTTACAAAGATCCCACCTCCAAACAAACACACCATGCATCACAAAGAAGCACAAACACAACGAAGCACCAACACAAAGAAGAAGAAGGATAACATAGTGAAGAAAATGTAATTTTCGTCGTGTGGGGGTGCATGTTTATATAGTGGGATGCTTTAAATGAAAGTTGGTGAAAAGCAAAATTTTTTAACCACCAACTTTAATGTTAGCCGATGGTAGATTGGGTATGTGGTGGTATAGGAAAAAGGATGTGGTGGTACAGGGAGTAACGGTTCAGCATGCCACGTCAACCTTACATTAACGCCATCGGGCCCAATTTAACGGTAGGGGTGTAATTGTTGCAATTTTCAAAAAATAAGGACCTAATTGAGATGCCAAAAAAGAAAATTATCAATTTGAGATTCCCACCCTAAATAAGAAACTTGCAAATGATTAAACCTTTAATAAAATATAAAGTAATTTTTTTTGTGGGTAATGAATATCTGCTGATTATAATACATGTACTATACTGTTGACTCACTAGCAAGCGTACCAGATCGTTCCAAATAATATAATTGGTGTAACCCAATATCGTTCTCTCCCAAAGGACTCACGACCTTATCGTTCGTGTGAATTAAAATAGTAAGACTTGTAAAGAAAAAGATTAATTGTTGTGGGTGCAAGAACAGAAAATAAACATGCAATATGTTTGATTCAATTGACGAAAAAGAGTATGGATGAGTGGAGTTGTTGAGGGTTTACAATTTCATCTTATCCGCCCTCTCTTATCTACTCCTCTTGTTTAAATTGCTTGTTATCTAATTGTTATGCAAACTTTCTTGGCCTACCCTTAGCCCGATCCCTCGGCGAAAAGAGCCTATTACTAATTACCGGCTTGCTATCCCTAGCCTCCCCTAGTAACTAGCAACGCATTACCGAACAGAAGAAAAAACAATTGACCGTCCTACCTCCCTATCCCTAGGTGGTATTTCATTGATAAATGAATTTCTCACCAGTTCATGACATTACTGTACGTTCCCGTATCAATAGAGACAAACAACAGTTATCGAATGAGTTAAACGATAAAAGCCTTAAGCGCAAATGAGAACCCAACAATCGATAAACAAAGCATATGACAATCATATAATTAAACAAGAGTTTCAATAAAAGAGAGTTTCAAAAGATTACATTGTTTCCCCCAACAACAAAAGGGTTTAGTTCACCATTGTCATGGTGAAACTAAGATGAAAATAATGGAAGAGCAAACCCTAGATAGGATGAAAAGGAGCCTAAGCATCCAAGAGATCTTCTCTAGAGAATGGAAATTAGGTATGACCGTCCTCTTCTGTCAAAAGAATGAGAATGAAATCGCAACAAGGCTATTTATAGCTGAGGAACACAACACAAAACAAGCCCAGGCCCAGCAGACAACCGTCCGGCGTCACACTTATGCTGCCCGGCAGTTTGCCTCTTATCGCAAAACCGCTAGGCGTCACCGCCAGGGTGCCACTCCTCGCATCTGGCCGCCCAGCAGTGTATTTTTGCCGCTGGGCGGTTCCTAGACTCTTCTTTTCTTGGTTTTCTTCCTCTGTCCTGAGTCTAAGACCTTCATCTCCAACTCCATTCTTCACTTCCATCAAAATTGCTACAAAATAATGCAAAACAAGCATAATATCACTAAAAACAGCTTTTGACTCTCGACTGACTCATTTATTGAGTTTTATTTGATTTCAAGCTCATTCTAAGCAGTAAAGGGAGTAATTTGGTCTAAAATAGCATATGAAAATAACGGTTTTTCAACCGTTATCATATACCCGACCCATTTAGAAACAGGTATTAAAATACTGGCTACCCATTACTCGCAGGTAATAACTATTCGTCACAGATTTTATCCACGGATACTCGTACCTCTACATTTTTTTACCATCCCTAATCTTAATTAAAGTTGTCAAAACGGGTAACCCAGCTCGACCCACCACGGGTTGGTCACTTAGTGAGCCAACCCAACTCACTCATTAGCGAGCTAAAAAAATTCGAACCCGACTCGACCCACCATGGGTTGGTGGGTTAAACGGGTTGACTCACTGACTCATTTAATTATAAGTTTTTTTTTAAATTAAAAAAACTAACATTTTTTTTAATTCAAATCTAAATAAACATTAATCTAAAATAATGTTAAACTTCGAAGACAATTCAAAATAAATAAAAAAAATATCATACCATCCAAGCGTAATCCACAGACATGTACAAAATGCGAACAAATAAGTTTTTAATATTGATAATTTTTGTATCACTTGTCCATTTATAATATTAGAGTCTTGAATAAATAAATCTATAATATTTTTCTCTCTTGAAACATCTTCTTCTTTATCACCATCTACACTATGATAAAAAAAAATTGACGACTAATAATATCGAAACACAAAATACTAAATAATTAAATTAAATTAGATGAGTTGGTGAGCCAACCTGGCTCACCACGAGTTCAACCCAGTGAGTGGGGTTGAAAATTAGCCCGCATAAAAAAATTACACTTTTTTCAAACCCAACCTCACTCAAACTCGTGGTAAGCCGAGTTGGCTCGCAGGTTACAACCCATTTTTACAGTACTAATCTTAACCAACACTAATGAACACATTACGTCACATCCTAACCAGCAATCAGCTAATGAGCACATTACGTCTAGGGATGGCAACGGGTCGGGTCGGGCACGGATAGTGCCTACCTGCAACCCGACCCGACAAAAAAAAATCCACCCGCTACCTGACCTGCTACCCGTACGGATATCCGTTTAAAAAATATCCGCGGATACCCGCAAATATCTAAAAGAATATATTTCTATAAATTATTAAAATAAAATTTAAATAGAATTACAAAAAATATATAAAATACAATATAAATTAAATTAAATATAAATTAAAATTTATTTTTTTTTTTGGTTGAATTGATCTGAGGATCAGTCGTCCTTTTCCTTCCCGAGAATGTCATCCACTCTGATGGGTTGTTGACGTGCAATATACACTCTGACGCTCTCAAGATATAAAAGGTCTAAATTTTATTAGGATAGAAGAGGAAGAATGTATGTAGACATCAATTGTATATTTATAGAGCCTGTGGCAGGCAAGCCCATTGATTAACCATTAGTGGAGTATAAATTAAACTCAATAATCAATCACTAATAGCGTATATTTTGTAAAGAGTAAGACAATCTAACCTATTAATCATTGCAGTATATTTTTAGGCAATCAAACCCAATAATCAATACAGTATATTTTGTAAACAGTAAGGCAATATGACCTATTAACACCTGTTAATTATCCATAAATGACAATTAATTTTGAACGGTATACTTCATATAATACAATTTTAATTAAATTTAACCTTGTAAAATAAAAATTAATTTTAATTTTAATTAAATTTAACTTAAAAAATAATTTTTTATTTTTACTTTTTACGGATAGCGGATATCCGCGGATACAGATAGTATAATACCCGCACCCGACCCGATTATAAGCAGGTATTAAAATACCTGTTATCCGCGGGTTTTGGATAGTAAATATCCGCGGATATCAATTACCCGTCACAGATTTTATCTACAGATATCCACAAACACAGATTTTTTTGTCATCCCTAATTAGGTCATATCCTAACCAACAACCAGCTAATGAACACATTACGTCACATCCTAACCAGCAACCAGTTTTAACAAGAGCTATACAATGGAAAGTTAACTCAATATCATCTAGCATTATAAACAGCCACAGATCATAATTCCAACAACCTTTTTCCGTCCAGATAACATTATAACCAGCAACCAGTTTAATATATAAGTATTATATCTTTCAATCTTTAATAAAAATCACTAAATCTATCCTCAATAATCTTATGAAGAATAATTTACATTAAAATTATATAATACTTATTTTTCATTATTATTATAACAAGTGTTTAATTTTAACAAAAGAGCTTGTGATATTAAGTCAATAAATATTAATAATAAAATAAATAATAATAAAATTAATTTTATTATTACTAACATACAATATTTTATTATTAATTACAATTAATTAAATAATTGAAGTAGTGGAGTGGGTGTGAAGGATGCTATTAAGTCGGTTTCTTTGTCAAACGAGAAACTTTGTAGCTTCTTATGAGTGTTGTGGGTGTGTTTTAATCAACCATTAGCATCTTCTTTTCTTCTTTTTTCTGTCCGTTTTTCTTTGGGATGTTAAAAACAACTTTTCTTGTAGTGTCACTCTGTTCCATCAAAACATTTCAAAGATAACCGCACTTTATCATGTGAAAGATTGTGTTCTTCTTCACCATCTTCACATTTTACAAGAATTTCCTAATGGTTTAAGAAAAGAAAAGTTTTTTTTAACATTTTTTTTACAACTTTTTTTATAAAACATATGTAGTGACTTGAGATTAATTTGTTTTAAATATTTTTTTAAAAATAAATTCAAACAAATTAATAAAATAGTGATCCATATCCTATTATAAAAATAGTTAAAATAGTTGTTATCAAAATCCTTTCAGATAGATGGTGGACTCCAACAAGAAACTGGAAATGTTACAACGGTTGTTATAAAAAAAATTATATTTTTAGTCTTTAGTGTAAAATATTATATAATATTACATTTTCAATCTTTACTATATTTGAAATATTATAAGGAAAAACTTATGTGTTTATGTAATTTTTATTATAGTTATTAAATTTATACCCAACAGAAATATTAAATTAATTTTTTTGTACCGTTTTAAATTAACATTTGCAAACTATATTTAAATACTGTTTTAAAACTGGTATATTCGTTATATATATTAATTATAGTAGAAAAATAATAAATATATCATTAATATTTTTTCTTATTATAATATATTTATTATTACATATTTTGAAGGGTAAATTTTTTATCAATTCTTTTTCTATAAATTCATATGTTTAGCTTTCTTGAAACACCAAAGGTGAGAACTTCTGTACAAATTTCATAATTTTGGAGAGAATTTAGAGAAGAATTATGAGAAAATTTGAAATAAAATCTATGGGAGTTATATTTACGATGATGATTTTATTGAATTTTTCAAAAGCTGAATTAACGGATGTTTCTTATTGCAATTTCAAGTGTAGAATCATATGTTTGGCACAATCAGCTATTCAATACTTTCAAATATGTGTGAAGGAATGTCAATCATTATACTGTAGTAAATTATCTCCCGATTGTTTATAATTGTATCGCTGGCTGTCGCTTAATGAAGTCCCTGGCTATCAACAATGGTATGTATTAAAAAATATTTTTTTCATGGTTTTATATTTTGTTTCTTGATATTTCATTATTTTTGTTTCATATTTTTATAATTGATCTTGCTTACTTATTATTTTGACCATAAACTTTACATGCTTACCAGGTGCTCTTGCTGGTGATCTTGTGAACAATGTGATGAATATTTGTATACAAGAGTGTAAAAAAAATTATAATATATAGCAATAAATTTTGAGTGAAAAAGTATGAGAGGAAATAATATTCTTATTCAATTATGAGAAATCTTGATCTATTTTCTTTTTTTTTTTCAATTACTTCCCTTCATCTTTATCTTTCTTTTCATTCTTTATTATGTTAGAAAAATCTTTTTACATCTTAGAAAATACTTTTTATACAAGTTTTTTAACCGGAATGAAAAAATCTCATAATGAAACAAACTTTTTATACAAGTTATTTATTATAATCGATATAAAAAACAGTCTTATCTTTTATGTTTATAACAGGTATAAAAAAGTCTTAAATTTTATACTAGATATAATAAAAAATATATAAAAAATTACTTTCTATACTGATTAATGTTATAACTGATTATAAAAGTGATGTTTTTTTTTCAATATGAGGTCTATATGTGTTACTATTTATGTATAAAGTTTAGTTCCAGAATAGATAACAATCCCAAAATATAGTCTAATGGATATATAACAAAGAAAAAAAAAATCAATTAACTTCCTACTATATGCACATCAATAAATAGTTCCTGAATACATCTAATATTTACCTAACATCATTTATAAACACTTAATATAAATGCGTACCACTACTTCTTAACATTCTTGAGGACCTCTTGTTTCATTGAAAATGTGTTATTAAATTATTATACAATAAACATTTTAAGTCAAGTTAGAATGATAATGACTTAAGATATTAGTTATAAAATGTTACGTTACCGAATTTCATGAGTCTTTTACAGATATGATTTTCTGTGTATACTTCATGACAATATTTGTATTAAAAACTCTTTGGCTGACATAAGCACTACAAGTTAAATTTATATAGTATCATATACTATATAATTTTATTTAAATAGTTAGGAAGATTAACTACTTATATTTGGTGTAATGAACTACAATTTTTTCAAAGACTATATTTGTTGCTTGTGTAACATTCCCATTCTGAGAGCCACCTACACTAGTACATAATAGGTTTTTTAAGTATGATATTTTAAACTTTTTAAGTTTATTTTATAATAGATTTAGATTCCACATACTTAAATTTTAATTTGTTATTAAGTAACATATTTAAATTTTATTCTGAATTAACGTCAACATTAAGTAACAGACTTAGATTCTATTATTTATATTTTTATTGGTTTATTAACTTTATAAACCTATAAATAATTCTACTTTAAACAAGTTTAAAACTTGTATATTTTAAAAACCTAATCCAGGTAACAAAAATATTTGATGATAATAAAATTTTATTTTCTAAAACACTTCTTATTTTCAATAAAAAGAGAAAATTTCAACTTAAAAAAGTAACAGAAATAAAAAGAGGGAGCCATATTCTTCTTACGAAAAAAATTGTATAATGAATAACAAGTTTATTTTTTAAAAAATATTGCATATTAATTTGATGAATTTCTTAAAGGGGTTAAATATGTTTTTAGTCTCTATACTTTGGGACGATTTTAGTTTTAGTCCCTCTTTCAAACTAAGGTACAATTTAGTCCTTCAACTTTAAAAAACTCTGATTTTAGTCATTTTTACCAAATTTTTTTTAACTTTATTTGTTGTTTCAAATGCGTTTCTCAGTAAACATTGAAACAAAAATGTGTCAAGCAGTGTAAACAATCCAATCCAAATGTTATAATGAAACGTGCTTGAAACAACAAATCAAGTTAAAAAAATTTGGTAAAAAAGATTAAAACCAAAATTTTCTATAGTTGAAAGACTAAATTGTATTTGAAAAAGATACTAAAACTAAAATAACTCCAAAGTATAGAGACTAAAAAGATATCTAATCTTTCTTAAAGCAATAAATACAATTTACAATGACTTCTAGTTATGTGATTTTTATATTTCCTGGAAAGAAAAAAGTAATTTATTATTTTATTCTATTTATTTAGAAGGATGTTTGAAAATATGGAGAAAAGTATATAAAGTCCCAATCTACACATACGCTACAACAAATTCTGGCCGTTCAAATCTATCTATCAACGCTTTGTAATGGTCGAATTTGCAGTCCACGGATCGCAAAGATGAACCGTGGATCAATTCTCCATCCAACGACAAAGATCAAAACTCAAAACTTGGAAGCACCTTCGATAAATACCCGCATATCTCCCTCCGAAAAATCATTCGAAATCTTAAATCAAAACAAAACCCTAAGTTTTCTAGTTCGATCGAAATCCTTCTGTGCATTCCCGTTTTAGTTCCAATTCAGATCTGCAGAAAACCCTAAATCCTCGAAGTAGATCTATTTGAGTGCGGAAATTTTTGAGAAAATGTCTGGTCGTGGCAAGGGAGGAAAGGGATTGGGCAAGGGAGGTGCGAAGAGGCACAGGAAAGTTCTTCGGGACAACATTCAGGGCATAACGAAACCGGCGATACGGCGATTGGCGAGAAGAGGTGGCGTGAAGAGGATCAGTGGATTGATCTATGAAGAGACCAGAGGAGTGCTGAAGATATTCCTGGAGAATGTGATTCGCGACGCTGTGACCTATACCGAGCACGCTAGGAGGAAGACTGTTACGGCCATGGACGTGGTGTATGCGCTGAAGAGACAGGGAAGGACACTCTATGGTTTTGGAGGCTGATTCAATGCTTTGATAATTTCGTTTTCTTTGAAATTGTGTTGTGACATAGGTGTTACTTGCTGTCTTGAAAACCTTAAAACCTTGTGTTGTTCTTTTTAGTACAAAGCTGTTTGGTTCTTTGTGAAACAAAAGGAAAATGATGAACATCAATGGAATGAAATGCAGTAGCGGTTTCTGCGGTTCACTAATTTAATGCTTTTTTGTGTTTCTATTCTGTCTAATCTATATTATATAATCTGTATTGTATAATAATAATATTGTATATGATTTTGAATTACTATTAATAATGATTGTGGGAGTGTTTCATTCACCAAGCTTTTTCCAGTTTTGAGCTTATGCTCATTGTTTTGCTCCTTAGCAATCTATCAAAAGAAAGATGTTTCTTATTCCGATCAAAAATGGTAACATGAACACATTTAGTTACATCAGTGCAATTGTAAGTTGTCTATAGTTTCATTCTCATGGGATTTATGTGGACTTTGGGTTAACAACAACTTTGGGGAGACCGAACTTTAAGACTTACACAATTACATTCCAAGACGTTGGATTTTGTAATAACCCTTTTTCACATATTTATCCCTTTTCGCAACCCAGCTCATGAAAATTAGAGGCTTAGAAACAACTCTCCCCACTCTGTTCTGCCCAACGTCCAATTGTATGCACCCTTTGAGTCCCGGTCTGTATCAGTTCAAACGTAGCTTCCTATCCGGTGAATCAGGATCACAACAACTAGGGTTGCCAGTGCTCCTTCCAAGATGGCTCAGCTAGATGCACCTTTTTCCCACTATGTTGTGCGTTTTGATTAGTGAAGCAAGGGTCAAAAGTTGATTTTGACCAAGCCAACTCTCTTGACCAGGGACTTCTCTACAAAATCCAAAAGGTATAACTTCTCTACAGAATCCTAAAGTTAGAACAACTCTGAGGAATCTGTTCACAGTTTAAAACATAGTGGGAGTGACTCTCGGGAATATATATGTTCACAGTTTAAAATGTCTTTCTCATGAGAACTCCAACTATGGAGACAATAAAAGGCCATGCAAAAATAAAATCAAAGACTTGAAAGAGAGGTCCAACTTGGTGGTATTACAGAGGAGGACTTGAATCAACTAATGTCTAAAGAGAATAGACATTTAATGAAATATCATTTAGAGAAGTATAATGTCTAAAAAATATGCACATCAGAACACAAGTCAAACAACTATTTTAGATTGTCTAACCCCTGCAATATTTATTGAACATTGATTTGCGAAAAGTTTTGAAACACAATTCAACCCCCTCCCTTCCTAGTGTTTTCTTATGATTTCAATTGGTATCATAGTGAACCTTAAGGGTTAGTTCTTTGTCGGGCTTGAGGAAACAATCCTATTGGAAAATGAAAGATACGTTGTAAGTCGCCTTCCCTTGTTCAAAGGGGAAACATTCAACTACTGGAAGCAACAAATGATTGCTTTCTTTGAGTCTTGCCACATAAACATGTAAGACGTGGTGGAAAATGGAAATTTTATACCCCTTGACGAGAAGGGTGATGAACTGCCGAAAAACACATGGAAAGAAGAGCATAAACACAATACCTTCTAAACTCAAAAGCTAGAAATTCACTAATGTGCACTCTTTCAGAAGAAGAATATAAAATTGTACACACCTTCAAAGGAGACAAGGAAATAAGGGATACTTTAATCGTCACATAAGCGAAACAAGCTAAGCCTTTTGATAGTAAAAATATCCAAAGCATGTTCAACAAATTTCAAATGATCTTAAATGAGTTAAGATCATTAGGTAAGGTGATGAATGCATATTTATGCCCACATTTTAGGTTTAATTTCAAAATTTTGATGGAATTCTTATTTTTAAATAATTGATTTGAATAAAATTTGTGTCAAGAGAACTTATTATGTTTGGGAATGAAAAGGTCTTGAAAAGTGATTTTTAGTTATATAAATTATTTCTGGATATTCTAATATTGTTTGTGAAGATGAAGTTAAAGTTTGATTCATACAAAACATAAAATCAAATGGCCTAAGCTATAAATTAAGGCTAAAATTAGTTTATTTTGGAAAGAAATATGCAAGGAACTAAAATATAGTAGTCAAAAGAAGTCTTCATTTAATGAGAGTGAGTGAAAGTTCAGAAGAGTCTAATGGAAAGAATACATACCGTTGTGGAGGAGATCTTCTCATGGTAAGAAGACTTCTCAACAACCAACCTAGTGTGCAATACATCACATAAAGATATAACATTTTTCATACAAGATGTAAATTTTTAGATAATACATGTTCTCTAATTGTTGTAACACTATATTGGTTAAAAAACTTAATTTAGTTGTAATACATTATTCCAAACCTTATAATCTTCATTGGCTAATTGAATACGGGGATATTATAGTAAATCAACAAGTGAAGGGATAATTCACCATAGGGAACTACAAAGATGAAGTTTTATGTGATATGGTTCTTGTGGAGGCTTGTCATGTTTTATTAAGAAGACCATGAAAATTTGATATAAAATCTATACGCAATGGTCATTATAATTAAATTACCCTCCTACACAAGGATAAGAAATTTGTACTTCATCCTTTGACACCTTCACAAGTGGTAGAGGATCAAGTTCAAATGAAGGTTAAGAGGGAAGAAGAAAAGAAAAGAAAAGTCAAGAAAACCCCCTAAAAAGTAACTAAAGATGAGTCAGAGATGTGCGAAATTGGTGTTCATTCTATAAGGTCATTCAACATGAAGCTCTTTTAAACCAAAAATCTTTGAAAACCTTCTTCATGCTAAACAACTTTCGTACCTCCTATGTCAAGGAATACTAACATACATTTCTACTAATCTTGAAACTAAGAAACTATCTTCATCCATTGAAAATCTTTTGAAGGAGTTTGATGATATATTTCCTAAAGAAGGTCCCATTGGGATCCCTCCTTTTAGGAAAATAAAGTATCAAATTGACCTTGTGCCTAGGGCTAGTCTTCCTAATAAACTTGCCTATAAGACCAATCCTTAAGAAACTAAAGAGATAGAGTCTCAAGTGCAAGATTTGTTAGATAAAGGTTGGATTCAAAAAAGTCTTAGCCCTTATGTCATGCTTGTCGTACCAAAAAGGGTGACAAGTGGAGAATGTGTTGTGATTGTAGAGTCATAAATAATATTACAATGAAATATAGGCATATAATCTCTAGGTTAGATAATATTCTAGATGAATTACATGGGTCCATTGTATTTTCTAAAATTGATCTTAAAAGTGGTTATCATCAAATTTGAATTAAATAAAGTGATGAGTGGAAGAGTACTCTTAATACCAGGTTTGTATTGTATGAATTGTTAGTGATGCCTTTTGGCCTTATATATGAATCATGTCCTTAGGGATTTCACAGGTAAATTTGTTGTAGTTTATTTTGGTGATATTTTAGTGTACAACAAGAGTCTTCATGATAGGTCACCTTAGGTCAGTCCTTTCCATTCTTAGGGATAATAATTTGTTTACCAATAAAGATAAGTTACCTTTTGCGTTCATAGTGTTGTCTTTTTAGGATCTGTGTTCAATAAACAAGGGATACATGTGGACCCTAAGATAAAGGTCATCCAAGAATGGTCTATTCCCACAAAAGTGGGAGAAATTAGGAGCTTCCATGGTTTGACTAATTTGTTCACCACTCAATGAGTTAGTGAAGAAAGATGTCACATTTTCTTAAGGAGAAAAACAACAAAAATCTTTTGAAAAAATAAAATAAAGACTCATTAAGGCATCAATTCTAGCATTGCCAAACTTTTCAAAACACACCACTCTTCTATAATTTTATTTTTCCTAGGTCTTATAGTCATGCCTAGATAGTTTACATAGGTGTACCTTTATTGCAGGAAGGACACCCCATTGTATATTTCAGTGAAAAACTCAATGGCGCCTCTTGCAATTATCCCACCTATGACAAGGAATTATATGCTTTTGTGAGGGTCCTTCAAACTTGCAAACATTACCTTATTTCCAAGGAGTTTGTCATTCATAGTGATCATGAGTCAATTAAGTACTTGAAGGGTCAACATAAGTTAAACAAAAGACATGCTAAATGGATGGAATACTTAGAATAATTTCCTTATGCAATTAAATACAAGAAGGGAAAAAAATATTGTGATTAATGCCTTGTCAAAAAGGCACAACCTTTTTTCAAAATTAGGTGCCCAAATTCTTCGATTTAATCATATACATTGTATTCTTAAGATTATGACTTTTCATCCATCTATGTTGAATGCTTGAAAAAGGCTAAAAAAGGTTTCTATGTGAATGTTGAGTACTTGTTTAAAGTAGGAAAAATTTGTATTCCTCAAGATTCACATAGAAAATCTTTGTCATAGAAATGCATGAAGGGTGACTTATAAGGAACTTTTGGGTTGATAAAAAGCACGCTTAAAGATAAATTCTTTTGGCCCTTTATGAGGAAGCATGTCCAAAGGCATTTCCATAAATGTGTTTCATGTTTACAAGTTAAATTTAGGCTTGTAGCTTCAATTACTTGGAAGGATATTAGTATGGACTTTGTCCTAGGTCTTTTAAGAACTCTAACAAGTTGTGATTCTATCTTTATGGTAATGTACAGATTTAGTAAAATGACACATTTTATTCTTTGTCACAAGTTGGATGATGCAATCAATATTGTAAAGTTATTCTTTAGAGATGTAGTTAAACTTCTTGGTTTACCTCGTCCCATAGCCTCCTATAGAGATCCTAAATTTGTTAGTCACTTTTGGAGAACTTTGTGGTCTAGATTAGGTACTAAGTTAAATTCATCTACTTCTTGTCACCCATAAACTAATGGGCAGACAAAAATTGTTAATAAATCCTTATCTACTAGGTTGAGTTCAATTTCGAAGGCTAATAATAAATCTTGGGATGAGTATCTTCCCTATAAGTGTAGTTCATAAGATTACTAAAACCCCTCCCTTTAAAGCTATTTATGGATTTAACCGTCTTACTCCTATGGATTTAATACCTCTTCCTACATCTTTTGATTTTGTGCATAAAGAAGGGGTATCCAAATCTAATTTATTCAAAAAATTACACGAAAGGGTTAAGACTCATATGCAACAAAAAAACAAAGAGTTATGCTAAATACAACAATAAAGGGAAAATAAATTATCTTTAGTGAAGGGGATTGAGTTTGACTTCATTTACGTAAAGGTAGATTTTGTAAGCAGAGGAAGTCCAAATTTAGCCCCCGACGATATGGTAAGTCCTTAGGAAGATCAACAATAATACTTATCAATTAGACTTACCTATGTTACTGATCTAATTTCTTTGTAGATGGTTCAGATGATGAGTTAGACCCTTTAGATTTGCGAACAAATACTTCTAAAAAATGAAGAGATGATGACTTAGGTTCAACCATAGGACCTTTCACTAGAAGCATAGTAATGAAGATATAAAAAGAATGAGAAGCTACTGAGAACCATGGGCCTAAGATGTTGATAAAATGGGCCAATGAAGATATAAAGATTTAAAATAAATATTTCATTAGGCTTGTATTTTGGGCCTTGATTTAAATAAGTAGACTTGTAATTGACTTTCGATAAGGATAGATCACCTAATGTTTCAATTGAACTTTAATTGACTACTCAAACTTTTAACTCGGTCATGCAAGCTAATAGTACACACAATTTTCTCATTTTGCACAAGTTGCAAAAGGATGAAAAGTGTAAGTGCCACTTGGCATGTGATCCACCAAATGTGGCACCATTTAAGCAGCACATGAATTCAATTTTGGAATTTCCACTCTTTTTTTTTGGTCTAGAAAGGGAGACCTCCTTCCTATAAATTGAAGTCTCCACCCCTTGTAACATCACTCTTGAATGCATAGTGAAACTCTATCGAGATTACTCTAAATAAACTTAGAAGAAGAAGAGAGTTACAATGAAGGGTTTGCATAAATGTAAATTATAGAAAAAGTAATTTAGCAAGGATAAAAGAAGAATTGATAAAAGAAATCAATGAGAGTGATGATCCAAAGTTGTCACAATCAACATTAATCCTGGTATTTGTTTTTTTTGACATTTGTAAGAATGTTTGAATTTGTATCCAAAATTTGTCATCCCTAATTATATTTTCTCTCTATTTTAACAGGTAGTTGATGCAGTAAAATAAAAGAAAAATATACAAAAGGGAAGCATCTCTATCGTGTCAGACCTCCTAGTTGGTTCCACGTTTTCTACAATTATTGTGTTTAACCTCCTTATTAGCTTTCGTCTCGATCTCGTTCCTTTTCCTCTTGGTGTTCTTTTCACCTTCAGTCTAAAGTGTCTTGGATGTCTTGTGTTCCGTTCCAGCTCCCTTCGATGTTTTTATAGTGTTCTCTTATCAATATATCTTGTTTCAATTCTATTCGTCTAGGTGTTTCTCTTTTCTATCTTTTACAAGTCAACCAATCTATTGCATCCTCAGATTTACTTGGTATTTCTCGATGCCCTCAACACTTTCTCAATGTTATTTATCATTTTAACAAATGATAAAAGTCCTTACTTTTACACACTTTTAACGTTGGTTCTGAATGCGGTTAAAAATTCATTTTTTCATTTATGTTACATTTAGCATTTATGGTAAAGAAATATTAAAAAAAATTAAAGAATCTGTATTACAGACGTTGTCTATGTCAATTTAAATAGATATTATTCTCATAGAAAAATTAAGCTTCACTGTCTACTTTTTTTAACTTTCTCATTTTATTCATCACCACAAGTAAACTACAATCACACACACTTCGAATATATAATTATGACAATAGTAGACTTACAAAGACAATTAAAACTACGTGGAATATGTTTCTTTGACACACTTCCGTGACACAATTTTGACACACTTCCACGTGTCAAAATTCTATTGCATGCCAAGACATTTTAAATAAAATGGGTTTAAAGAGTTGTAGAAGGGTATTTTTGGAAGGAAGTTTGTATGAAATTTGGAATTGGCGGTTTAACATTTTCATCTTCTTCACTTTTCGAAACGAAGTCGTCTTCACCATTGTCTCTGCGATAGTCTCAGCCATTGGGTTCCTGTCTTGATTTCTCTCGCACCCATTCGAAAGCAAAGTTGCGCGTCTTCATTCCTCTCGATTTCTATTTATCCATTCTCTATTGGTAAGCAGTTTGGCGTTTCGCGTTTCGGTTTTGGTTTTGGGTGTGTTTTGTTTTTTGCAGTATATCCCATTGTTTGGGCTGGGGAGGGTTTTTGTGTTTTGGGTTTGGGTTGGGGAGGGTTTTTCTGTGTTGTATTGTGCGTTTTTTTATTTTTATGAACCCTAATAAAGCATTGCTGTGTTTTTCTGAAATTTGGGCAGTCGCAATGGCCTTTCCGAACCCAAAGGTGAGTAACAAATTTTTTTGGTGACTATTCATATGTTTGTATGAACCGAACCCTAATTCACTCTATATCGCATTTATATATAGTTTATGTTTTTTTTTTGGTAAGTAATAAATATTTTGTTGTTAATGTTGTGTAGTGGCGTGTTCGAGTCTCTGTTGATTCATCAATAATTGTTGCTATGAATGGGTTACTGAGAGAAGTGCATATAGAACGAATTTCAATGACACCATTTCGTTGGTGTTTGCGGCTTCGTAAAGCTCTGGAGATTAATTGTGAATTATTGAAGGTCATGTTATGTCGCTGGGCTGGGCATGATGTAAGCTTTAGGGTGAGTCATCAATTGGTTCCCTTTAGTGTTTTGGATGTTTTCATGACGACCGGTTTAGACATAGGTGGCTTAGAAGTTCCATTTGATGAATGTATAGTTGGTTTGGTAGGAGAAATGTTTAATTCAAATAGCACAACTTTATTAGATTTGGTTGAGAAGTTTAATGTGATTGTTTTGGACGACAACATTGAGGTTGATGTTGTGTGTAGGCTGTATATATTTGTTTGTTTGGTTGTTTTTTTCTTTCCTAGGAAGTCTAAGGTTATTGCTAACATGCCTTCAAAAGTGTTAGACGACATAGATAGTTTGTGTTTATACGATTGGGCGACCGGTGTTCATAAACACCTTGTAGATAACTTGAATAAATGTATGAAAAAGATAATGTCCGGAAAGATCGCAAGCGCACTCAGTGTTAGTGGGAATGTGGCTGTTTTGCAGGTAACATGGTTGCTTTGTAGTTCTTTAAACACCTTTGTATTGTATTGTAATGTAAAATATGGTTCACTGTAAGTTATTTTGTTATTGTAGGCTTGGGCTGTTGAGAGGCTTTCTTTGGACGGTAATCCTAGTCATAGGAGGTTTCCTCGCATGTTGCGTTGGTTCGCCTATAAAACAAGATTATATGAAAAAATGGAAGAATTATTTATGACTGCAGATGTAAGTATTTGATGCATATCCTTTTATGTTTTATTTAAATTGTTGATGGTTTTAATGTACAAATAAATGTGTAATAGGTAAACTTGGAGTGGTATATTCGGATTCGTGATCGTCAAATGCCTAAAATTATTGCGGCTTTTGATATGTTTGAAGGAGGAACAGATTTAGGAACACAACCGAAACGAGCCAGACTTGACGAGTTAGATGACGATACCTCGGATGACGGCACGTTTGAAGCAAATTTGGATGAGAGATTGAAGAAAAATACTAAAGAATTGATAGCGTTGAATTCAAGGCTTGCTTCTTTGACGAAGGAGTTATTTCAAATACGTCAAAGGCAAAATTTTAAGGAAGATGTTTGTAATGAAGAAGTTGTTGATGGATGTGATGAAGAAGTAGTGGGTGGAGTTCCTGAAGAAGTCTTGAATGAAGAAGTTGTTGGTGGAGGTGATGAACAACGAATGGGTGGAGTTGCTGAAGAAGTCTTAAATGAAGAAGGGGTTGTTGGAGGTAATGATGAAGTTGTTGGTGGCGGATTGCAAGGAGACCTCACAGCTGCCTTCGATGAAGAAGTTGTACGGGATGTAGGAGGTGGAAATCATGTTCTTGACCTTATTGAAATTAATGATGATGGAGAAGCGCATGCACCAAAAGCATTAGTTGTCGCCCCTCTGCGCAGTATTGTTGGTGATCCAAGGTCTACCATCAATATTGACCAACTGTACGTCGCTGTCAGCGTTAGAGATAGAGCATATAGGTTAGTAAAGTTTATTTTGGTTTTATATACTTTTATGGCCATAACTTACAATTAATAAGTACATTTTTATATTAAGGATCGTCTGTGAGATAATTGGGCAGACACTGAGCACAAGATCTATTAATACCTTAGGTCCTTACAAATATGTTGATAACATGGTAAGTTTTTTTTTTTTTATTAGTTGATTTATATTGTGTTGTATTCATTTGAAATCATTGATGAATTGTGTATGTGTAGTTGGTTCTATTTGCAACCACCATATTTATGCACTACGAGAAAAGGAGGACCGGGATTGTGAAGAGGATCCTTTTCAGTTCATTATATGCGGTAAGTTGTTCTTTATAGAAATATTTCATGGTGTTGTCATTTTACAAATAAAGTGTTAGTCGTTAGGCATTGATGATGGCTGTATTTGAACCTATTTGTAGGACCTTATAATCAATGATTATTTGAAAAAGGCTAAAAATCGACGTGTTTTCAGTCTTCATAATTACAGCAGCTGTTTGCGTGCCGAATACTTTGGCCTTCAAGACATTGCAACAGCTGACTTTGTGAGTCAGGTTTAATTTCCGTTGTGTATGTGGTTGTATTTCACATTTAGCAGGTTATGATGTTTTCAGTTTTCCTTTGTTTCTTTATTTGTAGTTGTTTCTTCCATTTTGCCATGACTATCATTGGTGGTGCTATGTAGTCAAACTAAACACATTAGAGATATATGTTCTGGACTCTTTGGTGAAGGGTGTAAGAAACCGGAAAAGGATAGACATTCATGTGGTATGTGTCATAAAATTGAATAATGTTATTGACTTTGTTTAAATAATGTATTGTTAACGTCTTACTGTTATTTGTACATTGTAGGGTGAAAACCTTGCTCGATTTTTTTGCATGTTGTACAACAGACCGGAAGGCAGTATTGGACCTCTGTCTGTTGTACAAGCAAACATCCCATCCCAACCAAATCTGTAAGCCTTAAATTCAATGATTTGTTGTTGTAAGTAATGAAGTTTTCATAATTGGTCGTTGAGTATTTATTTATTTGTTTCAGGCATGACTGTGGAGTTATAATGTTACAAGCAATGCAAATTTGGGATGGTTCGAATAAATTCAATGGGAAAAGCATGCCAAATTACTCTAATGTAAGGAGTAGATAACATTTTCATTAATTTTTGATGATTTGGTTTGAATTGACTAGTTGAATAATTTTCTTTCAGGAGGAATTGCTTGCAATAAGAAAGCAATACGTACATGATTGGATATTGGATAACGACAACATAAGAATAGTAGATGCACTGGAGGTTTACGGATTGTTGTAGAACATTTGTTGTTTTGTAAAAATGTAGGGCAGTTTGTTTTTGTATAGTTTGTAAGATACACAAATGTATATGAATACATTGTGGAAATTAGTATTGCAATAATATTATTGATTTGAAGGTTCTTATGTCAGAATGTATAGATGATTGTTCATTCATGATTGATGTCGACCTTTATTTATGTGGAAATTATAAAACAAGTTTAATTTTGAGTAGGTGAAGCTTTAGGTGTATAAACGAGCATGGTAATCGTTTTAAGGGCCTTGTAAACTATTACAAGAATGAAGTGGCACATTAGGTCGTCCTTGTGACTGATTGGGGGAGCACCCATGCTTGAAACAGGACCTAAGTCTGAGTTAGTGAAGTTTTAGCTGTTTAAAGCAGCATGGTAATCGTTTACATTGGCTTGTAAACGATTACCCGTATGACCTTGCACATTTGCACGTCCTAGTGAACTGTAGGAACCACCAAATTATACCTGAGGGACCACTGGGTCAAATTTGGGTTTTGAAGTCCACAAACACTTGGTTTTTGCTCCAAACAATGATTATGTGTCACACTTATCTTCAAGTTGATGTGTATGCCACCCAATGATTCATTGGGGGAGCACCCATGCCTCAAACAGGACCTAAGTCTGAGTTGGTGAAGTTTTAGCTGTTTAAAGCAGCATGGTAATCGTTTACAGTGGTTTGTAAACGATTACCCGTATGACCTTGCACATTTGCACGTCCTAGTGAACTGTAGGAACCACCAAATTATACGTGAGGGACCACTGGGTCAAATTTGGGTTTTGAAGTCCACAAACACTTGGTTTTTGCTCCAAACAATGATTATGTGTGACACTTATCTTCAAGTTGATGTGTATGCCACCCAATGATTCATTGGGGGAGCACCCATGCCTCAAACAGGACCTATGTCTGACTTTAGTTGTTTAAAGAAGCATGGTAATCGTTTACAGTGGTTTGTAAACGATTACCCGTATGACCTTGCACATTTGCACGTCGTAGTGAACTGTAGGAACCACCAAATTACACCTGAGGGACCACTGGGTCAAATTTGGGTTTTGAAGTCCACAAACACTTGGTTTTTGCTCCAAACAATGATTATGTGTCACACTTATCTTCAAGTTGATGTGTATGACACTTGGGGGAGCACCCATGCTTCAAAGACCACCTAATTGTGAGTTGGTGAAAATTTAGCTGTTTAAATCAGCATGGTAATCGTTTACAGTAGCTTGTAAACGATTACCCGTATGACATTGCACATTTGCACGTCCTAGTGAACTGTAGGAACCACTAAATTACACCTGAGGGACCACTGGGTCAAATTTGGGTTTTCAAGTCCACAAACACTTGGTTTTTGCTCCAAACAATGATTATGTGTCACACTTATCTTCAAGTTGATGTGTATGACACTTGGGGGAGCACCCATGCTTCAAAGACCACCTAATTGTGAGTTGGTGAATTTTTAGCTGTTTAAATCAGCATGGTAATCGTTTACAGTAGCTTGTAAACGATTACGCGTATGAAATTTCAAATTTGCACGTCCTAGTGAACTGTAGGAACCACCAAATTACACCTGAGGGACCACTGGGTCAAATTTGGGTTTTCAAGTCCACAAACACTTGGTTTTTGCTCCAAACAATGATTAAGTGTCAGAGTTATCTTCTATGTTATTTGGGTGATAATGTCCCTGTTGGATCAATCAATCACATTGGCTTCTTAAGTGACAAAATAAAACCAAGGGATTGAAACAAAATTAAATAACTTCCAACATAACATGAACCAAAATATTACATTCATGACATAACATTAGTCAATCACAAAAGACAATAACATTGTGTTTTCTAACACAAATGCATTACAAAAGATAACACTGAACAACAGTAATCCACTAAAGACAATAACATTGTCACCTACAGATAACACTAATGCATAAGAAAAGTTTGAACACTAATTGTTAAACTTCTGGTTGTTTGGATGATGATGATGATGCTTCGTCAGTAGGTGGAACAAATTTTCGGAGGATGGCTGCCACATCCACATTGTCTCCCAGGCCATTGGGAGTGCACTCCTTCACTAAGCAAGCAACACATGGAAGGGTCTGCATTTTTTTAGCCTCTTTGAGTGAGTTGACGTTCTCCATTTTTCCATCAGCAACAACTTGGGCCCACTTCCAACCATTGGTGTTGAAATCTCTTTCGTATGTAGCTTGAGCAACCTCATTCGCGAATTCTTGAGTGGATTTTGGTTGTTTAGTATTTTTCCTATTCAAAATGGCAGCTTGAACATTCCCGGCAGGTCCAGGTATAAGTGACGAGGAAGAATCACATTTCTTAAGAAATGATTCCAGAACATCATCATCATAGACAACATCCTCCCATGCATCCATGATAGTTACTTTCACTGTCTGCAAGAATTTGAAACGGATGGCAGAGAGAGAAGGAGATTAGCAATATTGTTAATGAAATTTAAAAATGTACACAATATTTACCTAGAGAGGCCGTTCGTTGATGACGATGCAAGTGGGTTTGGATGACACTTGTGGAGCACATGAATGACATAAATTATGAATTAAAAAAAAGTTTAAAGGAAAAAGTCTCTTCCCTTTCATCTAAGAATGACATTGCATTAAATGTGGGTAAAGGAAAGTAAGGTGCATTAAATGTGGGGAACGAGATAAGACAACTTTTTTTATGACAAAATTAAATGCAAAGATCCTTAGTGAAATCAAATCAAATCTAGTTGTCCTTCTTCAAGTGAACTTTCGTTGTACTCCGTGCCTTCCAACATACACTTCTTCCCTCCAAAATAAGGTGCTTTTGTGTCCCGTAATGTCTCCTCTCTCTTTGTCATTACTTCCTTCAACCACCTATCTTCGTTCAAGCAGAAGGGATTAGTGGGCAGGTGTGGAGTTTGGTGAAGAGGACTTCAAAATCAATAAAGGAGGTCCAGGTGAGTGCATTTAGAAGGTTGGTGAGGTTCAACAGAACATCATTTAAGGCACCTACTATGAATGAATGTCAATATTTTCATTTAATAACATACTTAATATTATTCTTAAGTTCATCATGTTATCCATTTACATATTTGGTACTTGTTAAAGTATTAAGATGTTCAATATTTTTGTTCAATATAATTTGTTGTTCATTTAAGTTGTATGGAAACTTGTACACGATATGTAATGTTTCAGACTTTGATCACAGTTGACTGAGTTGTTTCTCATGGATATATCCCCAAATGACGTGAACGACAGAACACAGTCCAATGGTGATCCTGGTGAAACCTATGATACTAGTCAGGGCGAGGAGCCTAGGATTAATATGTGTTTTGATACAATGCAAGAGGCAAAGAAATTTTACACCAATTACGCAATTAGTTGTGGATTTGCTGTGAGGACCAGAACTTCAAAAAAAGATGAGGATAATAATGTCAACTACTTGAGATTAGTTTGTTCAAGGGAAGGGAAATATGTATCTGCCATCAAACCTGAGGTGAAAACACTCCCAAGTCAGACTAAACAATGTCCAGCTGGTATTACCATAACAAGAAAGGGTGATAAATGTTTAATAAAAACCATCTTCTTAGAACACAGCCACGAGTTATGCCCGAATACGTCTAAGCTAATCCCAGGGAATAGGAAATTGAGCACGCAAGCGAAGCACATGCTGCAGGTAAATGACGATGCGGGAGTTCGGATAAATAAGAGTTACCTTAGCATCGTTACCGATGCAGGGGGATTTGAGAACATGGACTTTATTGAACGAGATGCACGCAACTACATTGTGCAACACAGAAGGTCTTTATGTAAAGACGGTGACGGTCAAGCACTCTTGAAACACTTTTCTTCAATGAAGGATTTGAACAACGACTTCTTCTACGACATAGCATTGGACGAAGGAAATAGAATATGTAGTGTGTTTTGGGCAGATGCAAGAAGTAGAGCTGCATGTGCGGAATTTGGTGATGTGGTGTCCTTCGACACCACTTACTTGACAAATAAGTACGACATGCCCTTTGCACCGTTTGTTGGACTGAACCACCATGGTCACTCTATCTTACTTGGATGTGGATTGCTTTCTTCCGAAGACACCATGTCATTTGTTTGGTTGTTTGAGTGTTGGTTAAGATGCATGGGAAATAAGGCACCTGATGGCATAATAACTGATCAATGCAGGGCAATGGCTAATGCCATTGAACAGGTTTTCCCTCAAACAAGACACAGGTGGTGTTTATGGCACATAATGAAGAAGTTGCCAGAAAAATTTGCAGCATACAAAAATTATGTTGCCATCAAAACAGATATACACGCGCTTGTATATGATTGTGGGTCGCAGACAGACTTTGAAAATGGATGGGAAGAACTACTGAGAAAGCATGCATTGGAGGGTAATGATTGGTTATGTAATCTTTATGATGAAAGACGGAAATGGGTACCTTGTTACTTAAGGAATGATTTCTGGGCGGGTATGTCAACAACACAAAGAAGTGAGGGCATGAATGCTTTCTTTGATGGATTCATCAATTCAAGCACCACACTTCAACAATTCGTGGTACAATTTGACAATGCCCTTAGAGTTAAGGCACAAAAAGAAATACAGGCTGACTTCTCCTCCCTGAACACCACGGTTGGTTGTGGCTCGCAGTCACCAATTGAGAGACAATTTCAGTTGGAGTACACACATGAAAAGTTTGAGGAAGTCCAAACAGAGTTTCGCTCTAGGATGAATTGTTTTATCAAGAACACTGTTAAGAACAATTTACTTAATACGTACACAGTCAAAGAGGAACGCATGTTTGAGGGGAAATGTGCCGATAAATATTATACAGTTGAATTTGATCCACTAACTAATAGTAGCACATGTTCTTGCCTCTTATTTGAGTTCAAAGGCATCATTTGTCGGCATTCGTTGTTAGTATTTGGTCAGGAAGATGTCTGCAATGTGCCATCCAAATACATTCTTCGACGATGGAGTAAAAATATCCGTAGAAGGCACACACTCATTAGAGCAGTGTACGGTACCTCAAACCATCAACCTACAATGCAAAGATACCAACAATTGTGCAAAAAATTCTATGACATAGCGGAGGTCGCTTGTGAGTCCGAGGTTCTTTCCAATGACTTAGAAAAAGATCTTCAATCGCTTGCTAAAAAATTTGGTTGTAGTTCATCCATGTGTACCAAGATCATTACTGATGGCGGTGAATTGAGATATGGATATCCAGTAGCCATTCCACGTCCAGAAAATGCAGGGGAAAATGGTGAGGTACTTGTGCGCAGCCCTTTAGCAGTGAAGCGAAAAGGACGACCGCGCACAAACAGGTTAAAGTCCAGCGTGGAAAAGAGAACAACAAAAGGAAGAACTCCTTCAGCAAAAAAGTCTTCAGCAGCAGTTCCACAGTACTATGTGAGTCATAATATTTTCATATATTACCTTTTTCATAACTTCATTTTGCAATTGGTATGTAAATTAAATTTTTTTCATTCAGGAACCAACATTCGATGACGTTACAGAAAGTGCCGAGGTCGTTCCATTATCATACCAATTATCAGAGCAATCCGGCGTGGTTCCATCAGGATTTATGTCGTTGTTATCATCTGTACATAACACTATCGACAATACTCTAGGTGGACGAATTTAACTTTATTGCTGGTTTTGTACCTACCAAGGTCAGGTTAAGGTGTAATATTTTAACGGTAAATGAAAATTTTTTGCATACTCAAACTTAATGGTGCTTAATTCCTCTTTTATTTACATGAATAATTAACTTGTAAACGATTACCATATGTATGTAAACGATTACATCATGCCCATCTTTTAAATAGCAGCAGTTGGAAATTTTTTGACCACGTACCACTATTTAGGGTTAACCGCCCACTACTCCTGCTTTTAAACTACCCATCCGCCACTTTTGATCTAGTTTGAAAATTGTTTGTCCTACCATGGCTGATCGCGCAAAAAAGAAACAAAGGGGAAGTACATCCCGTCGAGGTCGTCGTCGTCGTAGTCCGACACCATCCCCCCAAGGTCTCCAACGCCACCACCTCCATCACTCAACAATCAAATGTTCTCCTCTCCTGCACAATATGAGAAGTATGTTAATCATTTTGTAAATCGAGGGATTTTGGAAAGCAAATACCTCGAAGAGGAATTTTTTGAGGTACGTAATTTTGATTTCTATGTCCTTTTACGAGAGACGGGACTCACCAAATTTGCATGTTTAAGAAAACCATTCTACCACCCACAATTAGTGAGAGTCTTTTACAACAACTTGGATATTTCGAGCACGGGTGTTATTAGAAGCGAAGTGAAAGGGGTGAAAATCAGGGTCAGCCCAACTCTTTTTGAACAATTGACTTTTCTTCCATGTAATGGAGTTCCTTTTGAACGGGGCGTTGTTGATGAGTGGAAGGATGAGTACAACTACCTTACTGCAAGAGATGAAATTTGTAAGGACGATGCTGTCATCAATAACAGAGTGCTTGCTGGGAGGTTGAAGGTACAACCAAGAATTCTGCATTACGTGTTAACAAAAATTTTAATTCCTCGTTTCACGAATATAGGTCAAGCTTCGCATGATGACATTAGGCTCATATGGGCCCTTATGCAATCAAAGGAAATTAACTGGGGACATGTAATCCGCTATAGAATGAAGAAGGCATTACCTGACAACCAACTGCTGCCTTACCCTCATTTGATATCCATATTCATGGAACACTTTCATGTCCCTGTTGATGATGAACCAACTGTCGAAGTCGAAGACAAACAAAGGATAGGATCTGAAACTGTGTCCTCCTTTGGCTATGTGCAGAATGAAGAGGGAGTCTGGGTTCCAAAAGACAACACACCCAATGAACAACATCACCGCCCAAGGGATCGACAAAATGAAGAACCAACTTCTTCCACAACACTTAACGATGTCATAGAACGCATTGAACAACTGCAGACGTACGTTGGTTCAAGAATGGATGCCCTAGATTCCAGACTTGCTAACATTGAGAGCCGACAACAGCCGTCTGCACCAGCCCCCTTTTATCATTTTACTTCTTAGTTATAATTTCCTGTTTTCATGTATTTGCTTTCATTCACAACAGTTGTGTCTTTGATCAGTATTGTACTCTTTAATTTATGTGAACTTGGTTTGGGAATTTCATTGTTTAATGAGTAATTGTGTTCATTAATATGTCTTCTTACATGTTACAATTTCTTAATTAAGGAAATATTTTCCTAGGTAAAAAATGCTTAAACAATACACAAAACAACCCAAAAAGAATTAAAAAACATGAACTTCTGTCAAATCACTCTTCATTCAGGACGTGGTCCCCTGTGTTCTTTTTGGTGGCTCCTACAGATGGTCAGGACGTGCAAAATCCTCAGGGGGCTCGCGTAATCGTTTACACTGCATTGTAATCGATTACAATGCAGTTTTTCACACAAATCTTTGCATATCTTCCATTTTCTCAATGTTATGAACAAGTCTCCATCCCCCACCTGCATGGGGGTCCAAAAACACTAATTTCAAAGCAGTACTAAGTCAATAACATCCCAAAAAGAATTAAAACACATGAACTTCTGTCAAATCACTCTTCATTCAGGACGTGGTCCCCTGTGTTCTTTTTGGTGGCTTGTACAGATGGTCAGGACGTGCAAAAACCTAAGGAGGCTCGCGTAATCGTTTACACTGCATTGTAATCGATTACAATGCAGTTATTCACACAAATCTTTGCATATCTTCCATTTTCTCAATGTTATGAACAAGTCTCCATCCCCCACCTGCATGGGGGTCCAAAAACACTAATTTCAAAGCAGTACTAAGTCAATAACATCCCAAAAAGAATTAAAACACATGAACTTCTGTCAAATCACTCTTCATTCAGGACGTGGTCCCCTGTGTTCTTTTTGGTGGCTCGTACAGATGGTCAGGACGTGCAAAAACCTAAGGAGGCTCGCGTAATCGTTTACACTGCATTGTAATCGATTACAATGCAGTTATTCACACAAATCTTTGCATATCTTCCATTTTCTCAATGTTATGAACAAGTCTCCATCCCCCACCTGCATGGGGGTCCAAAAACACTAATTTCAAAGCAGTACTAAGTCAATAACATCCCAAAAAGAATTAAAAAACATGAACTTCTGTCAAATCACTCTTCATTCAGGACGTGGTCCCCTGTGTTCTTTTTGGTGGCTCCTACAGATGGTCAGGACGTGCAAAAACCTAAGGAGGCTCGCGTAATCGTTTACACTGCATTGTAATCGATTACAATGCAGTTTTTCACACAAATCTTTGGCAGAAATTCAGTACTAGTGTTTATGATCTCATTCAAGCTTCATTCAAGCTTCCTTAAGTGTAACAGGTTGATCAAAATTATAATTTAACTCAAATAGTCGTTTACATCAGACAAATGACCACAAACGCCTTCGGCATAGCATTATATCTAATACATTACTTTATCCTGCTTGGAAGCAACAAAATAAACTCCAAACATTGCCATCTGTACACCAAATCAAAATAGAAACCACTTAATTTCAATAACTGAAATACATGGAACCAAACATAGATGAACTTCATACTGCAAGAAATAAGTTTAGCTACAACATCAAGTCATGGTGGTATTGAAAATACCATACATTAATCACTTATTTATTTTTTCTACATCCTATATTTCCGGTGTAAGGAGTCCTCAGGGCTTGGCTCTTGTGACGCATTCTTCTTCCCATCCTCACATACGTCTTCATTTGTGGTTCGGTGTCCATGTTCCCATCCGCTGCGTTCTGCGACAGTCCACCGTGACCGGTCTTTGAAAATCCTCCCGGTTGGTTGTTAGACATTACAGCAGGGGAAAAATATGCATTCTTACTACCATCAACGTGGTCGTTAGTTTCCGCTGTAGTTGTTCTTCTCGCCTTCTCTTGAGCCACCTCTGCCTCCAAAACCTCCACTTTCATTTTAAGTTCTTCAATCAAACATTCTTGCTCCTCAGCACTACGCAACATACTTTGTCTGCGTTCTCTTTTAAGTATTTTATTTTTCGCTTCTTGGTCATCATTCCTTTTTGGATGTGATTGTTTTTCCTTCACATATGTCTTCGACTTGGATGCACAACCAACCACATCATCAACAACATGGAACTGAAATTAGGCAACATATAACATGTTAGGTAACTATTTTTAATATATCAAATAATTCAAAACTCATTGAACACATCACATACCACACCCATCTCCAAAACCTGGTTGACAATGCTGCCTCCCACATTTCTATCCATCCAATGCAAAATCCTAGGTGACTTCTTAACTTGACCTTCTGCAGGTACAAAATGCTCACAAAACCATACCTAAACAACAACTAAATGTTACAAATTATTCATAAACAAATTTAAAGTATTCAATTCACCATTCAGTTATGAAATCAATAAGTAATAATTACCTGCAACATGTAAACACAACCATTCATAGTAACATCGCTTATAGCTTTGCCTTTCTTCACTGAATCGGAAGCTTTGCTCAAACTTTTCACCAAATAACGATAAACTAAACTACCCCAACAGTAATTACTCAAACCACTCAGGTTGTCAACAATTTTAAACATGATAGGAAACACTCGTCCATAACGTCTAGGAAACAAAATCTCAGATATTCCAACCAATATATACAAGCTACAAAAAACACCACAAGGTATTTCTTTTTTATGTTTCTTCAATAAGAATTTGTAAATGAAATTCAAATCTTTGATTCCCTTACCCAAGTATTTAAAACAATTACTATTATCCTGTGTATGCTTCAAGTTTATATCATAACCCTCTGAACTCAACCCTAATCCATAACAGAATTCCTTTTCGTTCATGTTCACAACTTTATCTCCAATTACAAAATCGAAACTCGAATCTACCCATTTAAACGTTAACTCCCGCAAAATTTGACTATTCATTGTGACTTTACCACTCAATTGTAAGAACCAAGCAAAAGGAGTCTTCGAAATAACAGACCGTTGATCATCTGTCAAGTGTTCGTTCAACGTGCACACATACATGGTTGAAAAATAGTGGCGCACCGTCAACTGCTCAACCAAAACAAATCAAATGTAATAGCAGAACCATATTACAAACATAACTAAATGGGGTGGAAAAACCCACAAAGAAACATAAAACAAACAACACAACACCCTTAAACAATTACACAAAACACAAAAACACACTATCATTAACACAACATCAGCAACGACGAACACAAATTAAAAACCCAAAACAAATAAACACTAAACCCTCACCACAACATCCACAACGGAAGATCACAAATCAAAAACCCAAAACCTAACAACGCAAACCAAAAACCCAAAACCTAACAACGCAAACGAAAAACCCAAAAACCCAAAACCATTACCCAAAACTCGAACAAAACAAAAACAAAACTACCCTAACAAAATACCCAAAACCCAACAACGCATTTACCTTTCTACAACGAAGCGGCCCTTTCGGACTTTCCATTTCCACCCACCAACCGCCGACAACGAACAACGGAAAATCAAATGGGTAACCAAAACGCAGAGAACAACTAAACGAGAGAGAGGACGAAACGAGATTGGTAGTGAAATGAGAAAGATTGTGAAATGAAACACAAAAAAGAGTTGAGGGTATATTTGGAATGCCAAATTTTCCAAACGCTGCTCATTTTGATTCTCAGATTTTAAAAAAAAAATTAATATTAAACAACCAATGCCAGCTTGACACGTGTCTGTGTCAAAAATGTGTTAAAAAAGTTGTGTTAAAGTAACGGGATCCAAAACTAAAATAAACGAACATAACTAATTAAGGTGTGAAAAAAAGACCAGCCACCACACCGATTGAATAGAAAAGGACTACGAGAATGATACCCGACAGGTTTGTGGTTGTGTCATTGGGAGATACGACCATCAAAGAGAGGAAGTAGCTAAATATAAAAAGCGATGCTGACGTATGCAGTAAAACCCATCCAAGATTCCTCGGCATCATAAAAATAATTGATATAAGGGACAGAATAAAGGCAGACGAATTTGTGATCGAAAACAGCATAAAATCCGAGCTTGACATCACTGATTTCCCTTCATAAACTTTTGATGAATTTGATTCCAAGTGAATGGTACCAGCTGCTTGAATCTGATGAACACCACCAGGTGGACTCACTGCAGCGTTATAGGTGGCGGTTGCAACAAGAGTAGCCACTATCATGTACACTCTACGTATCTCATCCGACATCTTCCCCCTCATACCAGTTTTTCGAATTAGCCACTCTCTCATTGATACCATTAACCAACGGACTTTCTTTATTATCTTAACTCTTGCTTCAGCCCTGCCCAGATTCTTCTTAATTTCTTCGTCTTTTATTATATCAAATGCCGTTTCGCCACTCAAATTTGCAGCATCTAAATCTGTCATGTTCTTTATCAACAATTGCATTGCCTGTACGAACACAATTCACAAGTTAATTATATAGCTTCCATCGTGTTACATAAATTACTCTAAATTAACTTACGAATCACTTTGACTGTAATTGATACTAAACTCATATTTAAGTGATACCTGCGTGTCATTGTTTGCTGCTGCAATGTGTAAAATGGTGTTGCCGTCAACGTCTTTCTGATTCAGAATGGCTTGCAACTCAACCGTATTTGTGGTGAGCCATCTAAGTAAGAACCTAAGAGTATCTAACTTCCGGTATGTAACAGCAAAATGCAGTGCAGTCTCATTTCTAACGGTCAAATCCTTTACGGAATCTGGGCAAGCTTTGAGAAACTCAGTTAAAAGGTGTATGTCTCCGGATTCACTTGCTAAATGCAAAAGAGTGAGACCTTCTCTCCTTTTGGCTCGAACGAGTTCTTTGTCCATCTTTATAAGGTGAAGGACCATTGTGGTGTCGCCATTTTGGAGAGCAAGGTGGATCGGTCTGCGTCCTTGGGGATTGAACTTCCAAACAAATGAAGGTTTCAATGTCATGATCTCTGCGGCAAACTGAACCTGCCCTGCACGTGCAGCAACATGCAAGGGAGATTCGACAAATGGTATTGAATCTATTGCTTGTAAAACACACGGATCATTTTCAATGATTTCGTAGAGACTGTTTACGTCTCCTTGTCGTGCTGCGAACTCCATCCAGTACACACTCTGCATTTCTTTGGGGTGTTTGTTTTTGGCTTTGCCAATAATTATTTGTTGTCGGTTTCCAACAGCGATTTTAGTATGGAAGACTTTGATGGAATCGATTTGAGCTTCAATATTGATATATGAGGTAGCAAGTTGCTACACAACGGAAAAGATAATGTTTTATTGTTGTTGTCACGTGATAAGAAAATAAGAAATACCTTTAATTGCAGCTTGACTTGAAAAAAATAAAGCTTTAGGTAGGTGAGAAGCATCTCGACTAAATAAAAAACATGTAGGTAACATATGTTACAAGAGTTTTACACCTGTGTCTTCTATATTTCAAATTAATTTTTTTTAACGAAATCAAAAACACAATTTGATATGTGTATACGTGTTTTTCATATTGATAATGTTAGTAATTTTTATCTAATCAATTTTAACAATTTCCTGAAATTTAATGGTATCTTTTATTAAATTTCGTATCTTCGTACTTGTCGATAGTAGTTAAAAGTAAAAATACTCATCTTATTGAAATTAATGAAACACTTTTTCACTATCATCTTTCTCATAATTTTTTGACTAGTTGATTTCAAAACACTAGTTAATGGAATGAAAAGTTAGATCAAACGATCACGCAATCACACAACTCATGTTCTAAAACAAGTTTCAAACCACTTGGGTAAATACAACAAATCAAAATATAAGGACGAGAAGACTCAAGAAGTGCAAGAGAAAAATGCAATATATATCATACGATTATGTTGACCATATGAGTCAACCTAGTGTGGGAAAACAGTAAACTTCTACAAGAAAGTATGAGTAAAAAAGCATTAGACGAGTCATGACAGACTAGTAGAGGAGTGAAGAAAAAGAATTAGATTACTCAGAAGTATGCACTAAATGAGTTAATGCAAAAAAACACTTAGCACTAATGGCACTGGTTAGTTTAGTCTATAGGCACCGGTTGTTGACCTGAAACATATAAAGACGAGGTAAAAGATTAGCACTTTTATGTCTCGGCTGTGAACTGAGGTAAAACGATGTAGGATTAGAACTCAGTTCAAAGGGAACCGAAACAGTATGGTCTTTCTGGTTTCCCCCGCCGACCACCACGAGATCGCACCTTTGTTTAGTTTGAATAATCTTCCACTCCACATGCCGCCAACACCATCATGTGCCACCGTGATCTACCATTACAGGTTCGACTTTCTCGCATCGGACCACCCAAAACACTACCGTAGACCACCTTCGTCCTTCACGAGAATCGCCCTGTCACCCAATTTGCGACCATTTTTTTCATCCATCATCAGAAATTTCCAAACTTGCAAAAACACCTAGCCAAGAACCCAGTTCATTATCATCCTCACGCAATGCCTCCATCAATCATCCAACCACCTGCAGTAAAAGCCAAAACCTTCATCCAAAGAAACCTACAAACCAGAATCACAAAATCAATTCGAAAATTTCTCAATTTGCATAGCCAAATCGTGATGCTTCCCCATCACCACTGTGAGCCAAATCGTGAGTTCCTTCATCTCCAACAACCTCCTCATACTTCGTCCGTGAAACTTGTAGAAAAATCCCCAAATTAGACCATGGAAACCCTAATCGCAAATTCGCACCTACACAGAAAACCCTAATTCGTGTCGCAGTGGAGACAATGGAGACAATGGAGGACTTCGCCGGAGACAATGGAGGCGCCGATGGTAGACGAACTGTGGCGGCGCGACCTTTGACACAACGAGAGAAACGCGACAGAAGAAGCGACGAAGGACATGCGAGCACGCGACGGAGGGGCGAGCACACGACGTAGGAGCGACGAGAAGGGGGGGGGAGGCGACACCGTGGACTCCTTGGACGAAGCACTAGAGGTAGCGGTGGCGGTAGTAGGGAGGCACCAGCGGAGAAGAAGAAAGCGCGAGAGAGAAGAAGTAGAGTAGGGTAACTTCAGTGGGTGGTCAATATGAATCCTCTACTACCTCAATTATGTTGATAAACGAGGTTATAGAGGAATATGACCTCGGTTCTACAAGCCAACCGGTGCCTAAGGTTGATTTGACTGTTTCTGGGGGGAAATGAGCAAAGGTTATGTCTCGGGTTGCCATTTAACCGAGGTAGTATACGGTTTATGCTTCGGTTCTTGAGCAACCTATGCATATAAGTTTGTCAAAATTGCAACATTGCCACCCCCTATCCATATACTTCGGTTTTATGAAAACCGAGACGTATGACCCGCTTTCTTTTCTACTTTTTCCACTAGTGTAGGTATTGACAAGTATCTACTAGATGAGTGACGAATGCATATTTATGTTCTCTTCTAACCTTTAATCTTTGTTTCTTAATTGATTTTTATGCTTAAAATGTTGCTTTAATAAGGATTTATTCTAAGATAGCCAAATGAGCTTGATATATAAAAATAGGTTAAAAATAAGGGAATATGCCTCGATTGTGGCCATAATTGAGGCATAAAACCACTTTACGACATCGGTTCAGCACAACCGAGGCATAAAGGCTGACAAAAAAAGAAAAAAAAAAGACCCTACTGCCTCAGTTCAGGTCCCAACTGAGACAGTAGAGGCGGACATACTGCTTCGGTTTAGAGGGAACCGCGACATAAAGTCCTGTGAAAAAAAAAATTAAAAAAAAAGACATAATGCTTCGGTTGACTTTGAACCGAGGCGAAATCCTCCACCTTTTTGCCTCGGTTCACAACCGAGGCATAAAAGTGTATATGCCTCGGTTCAAGAATCGCTGCCAATGGACGAAAATAACCGTTGTCGTTTCTCCTGACTGCACTAGTGCCTCGACAAAACTCGACGTAATATATGTGGTTTAAAAGAAGAAAGAAAAGTAGAATTAAAAAGAAGTTACTTTTTAGCTTCTGGCTGACAAATAATACGTCGAAGCCTTTACATAACTCGAAATACTATTGATGATTTAAAAGAAAGAAGAAAGAGAATGACGCGTTGATTTAAATAATTACCATAATAGAGCATTGAATTCTATACAATTCAAAGTTCTACAATTACATTTATTTACAAAAGTATCATCGGTCATTTTTAACCTTAACTATTTAGTGGTTAAACGTCGAATATGTGACGTTATATGTTATTTTTATACTAGTGTTAATCTTATTTTCTCCACACGATTCACATTGATTAGTCATAGTGAAGAGTCGATCCAAACAAACAGTGCACCTAATTAATGGAATAGAATTCTTGCAACAACCTAACAAGGAGTACAATGAAATGAAATTGTGGAAAGAACCTAAGACTCATCATATTTGTACTGGAAAAAGAAGAGGGAACAGTGAAAGTAGTACAGAATATTCACAACAAATAAAAGAAGAGAAAGATAATAGAATAAAAAGAACTACCTGAATGTGAGAAGAAAACACGAAGTACCTCAATGTGAGCAACAAACATTACAGATTTGATGAAGAACCAAAATTCGTAAAATGAATCGCAAAAAAGAAGAAGAAAAGAACTGGTAAGATAGTTTTATTCAAAACGGGTCAAAATAATTGTTGATGGTTAAAAAATAAATAATTATATTATAAAAGATAAAATAAGAATTATATGTGTACACAAGTATCCTCTTTAAAAATAAATCAATCAACATCTTTGTATTTGTTGTTTATGATGTTAATTTGTTAGCACCAACATTCTATCTATTAAAACCAAAACAATAAATATTAAAACAAAATTTAATATAAATCAAAATTTAATGGTATGAAAATAATACATAAACAAAATCCAATCACAAAATTCAGCTTAAGTTTCATCTATAAAGGTAAAAATAAATATACAACCATCGAGTTAATTTTGTTTAGTGGAATTAATGCATACTATTATTTTTCAGTCAAACATCATGTTATTGTCTTCATTAATTAAATCAATCAAAATCAATTATATGACCAAATATTTTCAAGCCCAATAAATACTTCTGAGAATACCTTCTCAATTATAAAAAGGGAGGCATGTGTTAAAGTGGAAACAAAAAGTATGTTTAATGAAATATTATATAATATTATATTTGAAATGCTAAAATTTAACGAAATACATTAAATATTTTTTAGTTTCAAATAAATTTTAACTGAGACAGAGATAATGGACGCTTATCAGAATACATGCTGTTATGATATTTTCATGTGCTCAATATTATAAGAAAAATTAAATATATAATTAAAATTTTATGAAAACGAAAGAAAAACCTTTACAAAACTATTAATAAATAAATAAAGAATTATACTACAAATGATAACATAAGAATTAATAAATATGTATACAAAATAGGTATCCTCTTTATATATAAAGAGTTTATATAAAATTATAGATAGAAACATTAAATGAATTATTTATACCTTTTAACTAATGCATAAAGGTCAATCAGTTTTAATATTTATAAATTTTATATATTAATTATAGAAGAAAATAATAAATAAATTAAAAATATTTTGTCTTATTATAATAAGTTTTTGATTTATTATAATAAATATTTTCAGGGCTAACATTTTTTATGAATTCTTTCCCTATAAATTTATGATTAGTTTTCTTGCAAAACACAAGTGAGATCTACCTTTTGTTCAAATTTTATAATTTTCGAGAGAATTATGGAGAAAATCGAGATAAAATCTATTGCGGTTGTAATTATGGTCACGATTTTATTAAATTCTGCACAAGCCAAAATAGGTTGCGATTTTAAATGTATACTTATTTGTATAAAAAATGATAATCCATTTACATTCAGACAATGTGTGCAAGATTGTGAATCAAAGAATTGTCAATCACGTTGGGATAAATTATCCTCTGATTCTATTTATAATTGTATCAATAGTTGTCTGAACTCCATCGCGATGAACAATGGTACGTATTTTAAAATATTTTCTTGTTCCATGGTTTTTATATTTTGTTTCTCCATGTTTTATTTTACAATTTTTTTTTATTTATTTTGATGATTGATCTTGGTTACTTATGATTTTTACTATTACCTTTATATGTTTACCAGGTACTCCTGATATTGTGAACAATGTGAAGAATACTTGCATACAAGAATGTAAAGAAAGATTATAATTTATAACGAGTGAAAAAATTAGAAGAAATAATATATCTACTCAATTATGAGAATATTCTTTTTATTTTCCAAGTTCCTTCATCTCTTTTATCTTTCTTTTTATTCTTGAAACTCGAGTATTAATAAAAAAAATAAAATTTTAAGACAAAGTATCATAAAAAAATCTATTAAGGAAGAAAAAAAAAATCTTAAGAGAAAGTGATATTTAAACTCTGAAAAAGGTATTAAGTCTTTATAACGTGAATCACAAATGAAAATGGATGTGGATGTTTAAAAATATTTAATTATTTTATACTTTTCAAGTACATAAAATAAATTTGAATGAATGATTAATATTTTTTAATAATAGAATTAATTAAATTGCAAACACTTTATTTTGTCTCGATAATTTCATTATTGTTCCCATATTTCTTATAGTTGAATGAGATTATAGCTAAAGATTATCACTTTTATGAAATACGAATTATTTTATAAAGACTTGATTATTTTTCATGATAAACTTTCTAAATATGGTCATTTGTAGTTAAAATCGAAATGTAAATCGAAAAATTATAAAATCTTACAATTTTATATAATATTTATGATTCATAGCCATGCATTATCATAACATAGTAAAATTATTAGGATTGCGAATAAAATTGTAAAATCATGTAGATCATTGTTTTTATTTTCTGCTATACAACTAATATGTGAAGTATTTGATTTAAATAAAACATAAACTTACTTAAAATTTTATGGAATAAAACAAGACAAAAGAACTGGTAAGATAGTTTTATTCAAAAGGGGTCAAAATAATTGTTAATGGATAAAAAATAAATAATTATATTATAAAGGATAAAATAAGAGTTAAATGTGTTCAGAAGTATCCTCTTTAAAAATAAATAAATCAACATCTTTGTCTTTGTTGTTATGATGTTAATTTCTTAGCACCAACATTTTATCTATTAAAACCAAAACAACAAATATTAAAAAAATTAATAAAATTAAAATTTAATGGTATTAAATTACTACATAAACAAAATCCAATCACAAAATTCAGCTTAACTTTCATCTACAACAGGTAAAAATAAAAAATACAACCATCAATGTAACATTAAAAATAGACCGCAATATGTTAACAACTATTTGTTAATAACATTTTGACAATGGCCACATGTGAGCATGATATTGGATAGAGCTGTCAAAATGGGTCACAACCCGTGGGCCAACTCGGTTCGTCACGGGTTCGGACCGGGTTGGGTTTGAAAAATTGTATTTTTTTTATGCCGGTCAGATTTCAACCTGACTCATTTAAACCCGGCTCATGCGGGTTGAACCCGTGGTGAGCCGGGTTGGCCCACCAACCCGCTTACCAAATTTTATTTTATTAAAATTTAATTTTAATTTTATAAAAAAATATTTTTTATTTTTTTTGCTTGAAAATATTATTTAAGTTTCATATTTTCAAAATTAATTAAACATTTTCAGAATTAATTAAACATCCATGTTGGGAGTGAAATTTGTGTAGATTTGAATTATAGAAAGTTTGTAATTTTTTTATTTTAAAAAAAATTGTAATTAAGTGGGCCAGTGAGCCAATCTGTTTACCCACCAACTCGTGGTGGGTCGTGCCGGGTTCGAATTTTTCTGGCTCGCTAATATATGAGCCGGGTTGGGTTGGCTCACTAAGTGATCAACCCGTGGTGGGCCGGACCAGGTCGAGCCGGGTTACCCGTTTTGACAGCTCTAATATTGGATCGTTTAATTTTTTTTCCCGTCAAGTCAGATATAAAAAAGGTGTTTTGGGTGATTGATTTTTGATTCCGAAAATACCTCTATCATTTTAATAGTAAAAAGGTCTTCATTCTCTCTCCACTCTCCATTTTGGTTTTCAATTTCTGTGTGCTCTCTCCAACTTCTCTCATTTCTCTTCTTTCTCTCTCACAATGCAAAAATGGTCATCTTCTTCGACGAGGTAACCCGTGAAATTCCAGTGAAGCAATGGAAAACTCCGGTGACTTCGGTGACGTGAGCAAGGTATGCCCTTTCTTCTTTCTACTTTCCCTTTATCCCTTTTCCATTTCCCCTTTAGCATTTTGGATGTACCCATTTCCATATTTAGTTTGCCCTTTGGTTATTAATTTATTTTTCACACAGTTGTGTGTGCGACATTCTTTCAAAACTAAGTTTGTTGGTCCTTTAAATGGAAGTTTGACTCAAGAGCATGGGAATGTCTACTTGATAAAATTATGGAATGTCTACTTTGTCGTTAATATTTTTAACGATTATTATAATGGACTGTATTTAACATTTTCAATTCACAACATCTTCTTTCAATGTTAGTATTCATGAATCAAACCAACCTATGTTCTCAACATGGAATGTTAATGGATTTGACCACCCATGACCATTAAAATCACTCACCCATCTAAAAAATTGGAAAAAGTCACCAAGAACACAGGGAAAACCATGTTGGGGAGTCCAATTCTTTCAGTTGGGGAGTGACGTTGAACTTTCTATACAAATGTCCCTCAGGCCTTTGGTACTTGTCGCAACCGGAATCGCGACGGGACGACGATCCAAGAAAAAGAAACGAGTTTTTAGAAAAAAGTGTTTTGGAGTCGTCACCATAGTTTATTATGAAAAACTATGGAAAAAACCATAAAGATAAGGCAAGGTCTACAAAACCAAATTCTAGTTTCGGAAGTCGGTTACGTGTAGGGAAGGTGTTAGCACCCCACAACGCCTGCCCTAAGGTAGTACCTTTAATTAAATACGCGAATAAAGATGTGGTTTGCAAAATGTTTAACTATCCCAAAAACAACAATATAAAGAAACAAAAATATTTTTTTAGTTTGTTGGGCCCGACAAGGATTGACCTTGCTCGTACGTATTCTCATTCAAAATGAGAAATCAGGGTTACATAGTTCTTTTTGAAAGATTGTTTGTTGTTTGAAAATGTGAATTCTTTATATTTCTAATATTTTTACGTGAGAAAAAAGAAAAGTCTCAGCACGAGGATGATGCGAGTGATCACACACGTGCCTAAACCTTTAAAATGTTTTTGATATTTTTATAAAAGGGGAAAAGATCTTAGCGCGAGGCTGATGCGAATGATCGCACACACGCTTAAACCTTTAAAATATTTTTGTTATTTTATAAAAGGGGTAAAGGTCTTACTGCGAGGCTGATGCAAATAATCGTACACACGCTTAAACCTTTAAAATATTTTTGTTATTTTATAAAAGGGAAAAAGGTCTTAACGTGAGGCTGATGCGAATGATCGCACACACGCTTAAACCTTTAAAATATTTTTGTTATTTTATAAAAGGGGAAAAGATCTTAGCGCGAGGCTGATGCGAATGATCGCACACGCGCTTAAACATTTAAAACATTTTTGATATTATTTTAAACGGAGAGAAGGTCTTAGCACGAGGCTGATGTGAATGATCGCACACACACTTAAACCTTTAAAACATTTTGGATATTTTTTATAAAAGAAGAAAAGGTTTTCTAGCACAAGGACAATGCGTGCGATCACACATGTGCTTAAACCTTTAAAACATATTTTTTTTTAATTATTTTTTTTTGCAATCTATATATAAAACAAAAGCTAGCAAATCAAAATAATGTTTTTTTTTTATTTTATAATATAATATTTTTATGATTTTTATATTTTTTATTTTTATTAACAAATGAATATAACAACACACAATAATAAAACAAATGCCAAAGCTAAAAAAATAAAAAGCAAAGACAACAATAAAAAAAACATCACAGTCCAAGCCCAATAAGAATAGGAGGGTACAGAGATTAAAAACCAGAGGTGCTAAGCAAAATTGAGGCTCTTCTGATTTAAGTCCAAGCCCTTTTTCTCTCCAACCTTATAATCCGTGAGGGGTGTATGGCCTAAAATGAAGGTGCAGTCCGAAATAGTGCTTTGGCCCAATCCATTTTTTTTTTGTTTGAAGAAACGAAATGGGTTTAGCCCAATAGAAGGGGTGTGAATGGGAAATGCACGTGGTGGCAAGCAGGGAGAAGGTGGCCCAAAAGCTAAGCCCAAGCCTCTTTTTCCCAACTCAATGGCATTAAGGGTTCTGCAAACTCCTCCACATTTTCGCTTAACACCCCAGAGACCTAGGGTCTTCTTCGATTAAGGTTTGTCTCTGCCGCGCTACGTGCCACCATCTCCACCACTGAAACCAATCGTTGGGAGCCACAGTTTAAGGCATCACCGACGACGTCGTTCACCATTAAGCCGCCGACCACCACAAAGGTTCTCCCCTCTCTTTCTCTCGCGCGAGAAACCCTCTCTTTCATGAACGACATCGACTGTTTGTCGTCGCGAGGGTGTCGTAGCCACCAAACCAGAGTCATCGCTCTCCGTCGAGCCCGCCGCCAACGCTGCCAAGAGCCGATGACGCTTCCTAGGGCCTGTGGTGTTTCTTCCTTCTTCTTCTTCTTCTGTTCTGATTGGTATTGAAGCTTGATGTCCCGACGTGAATGACATTGACAACGACCACACCAATCGACGGAGGGCGAGCAACAACGAGACCCAATGCTAGTTGTTTGCTGTTCACGCGAGGTGGTGAAGCTGTGATAGAGCGATGAAGGAAAAGATGATATCGCTTGCTGTCATGAAGCGCAGAGAGTGGCGGTGGTGGCGAAACAGAGAGAGAGCGCGAAAAGGAGAGAGTCTGAAATTCCTCAACAGCTGGGTCTACACCAGAATCGGAGATGGCGATGAGAACGCCACAACCGTCGTACTAAGAATGAGCGCTGAGGAAACGATCCACACCAATTCCTTCTCTAGCATGGGCGAAGCTAAGAAAGTGGATTCGTTCAGCTTGAACTCGCGTCGATAGGAAGAACTATCTCTATTCTTGTTACTGTTGTTATCGTCAGTGGTGATAGAGTTGGAGATTAGAACGTGAATGAATGGGCTCTTCTCTGTTTGCTTTGATTTTCTGTTTTTGTGATGAGTGATGCAGTGATTTAGGTTGTGAGAATTTGGTTTAGTGATTGAAATCCGGTAAGAATGGGCAATGAATGTTGGAGTTGAGGTTGGAATTGCTGTGATGGGTCTATGAGATATGTTGTTGGCTAATGCGTGCTGGGAGACGATGATTTAGGGATCAGGGGTGGTTACGGGTGTAGAGAGAGAGAGGAGTGGTGAGCCCAAAGGGGAGTGTCGTGTGTGAAGATTTATCAAGGGTGATGATCAAGAGACTGTGTGTAAAGAACAAAATCTGTTATGTGGTGAGGGAGAAATGGTTTTTGTTGTGAACAGTGGAATTAGGAGAGGATGGGAATCAGGTTTTGCAGAACAGAATCGTGGTGTGTATGATGGTGATGATATGTGGTGTGTGTGATGTTTGTTGAGGTGGTAGGTTTTTTTGTCGATGACAGTCCAGAGGAGAGTCCCTTTCTCTTAGGCCATGGTAGTATAGTCTTGGAGGTGAAGGCAATCAAGAATGCCCCTGATGGTGAGGTCCCACGCTCCTTCCTCTCTGCTCATTTTTTCTCCTTCTCTCCCATATCCAATCCAATGCCCAAAACCAATTCTTCCCTTTGTCACGTTTCAAACCTTTCTTTCTTTTTTTTATTCTTTTTTCTTCTTCTTCTTTCCCTTGTTTTTTGTTTTCTCTTTTTTTATTCTTTTTTTTCTTTTTTATTCTTTTTTCTTTCTTTTTCTTTTTTTTTCTTTTTCTTTTTTTCAAAAAGAATCAAATCAAATAATAAAAAAACTAAATCAAATACCAAAGTAAAAATTAAAAATAATAAAACAGAATAAAATAAAATAAAATAAAATAAGACAAAAAACAAGTCCTATTATTTAATCATCCGGATGAAATTGGGTGTTGACAGTACTCGATTACAAGACCTTTGTAATCGATTACCAGGGTAGAAAATGACCAGCAATGATAATGGACCTCATATAGCTTACATGAAACACTTAAGTGAGCTTTTTTGAAAAAAATTCAATGACGTAACGTGTTCATTGTGCACTAAACACCACCTATGACCATTAAACTCACTCACCCATCTAAAATATTGCAAAACGTCACCAAGAACACAAACAAAACCATGTTGGGGAGTCCAGTTCTCCCAAGTAGGGAGTGACATTGATCTTTCTGTACAAATGCTCCCAGGCCTCTGGTAATCGATTACATGACTCCTATAATCGATTACTAGGACAGAAAATGGCCAGCAATACTCATGGACCTCATCTAACTTACATGAAAGCACATAAATGATATTTTTTCTCAAAAATTCAATTTAGGAAGCTTAGAAAAATGTTGTTTTTGGGAAATTAACTGCATCTACTTCAGTGGCCTAAAAATTATGAGTTAGTAGTCACTTGAAAACGTTTTAAGTCTAGATTCCAACAACACAAGAATCAACTCATTTGGAGTTTGATGGAGAAAGTTACCAGCAAAAGAACCAGCAAAGGTTAGAGTTGGCCGAAATATATTGGATTAATTGTACCTACTCATATGTCCAAAAATTAGAAATTAGTAGTCATTGGAACACTTTTTGAGTATATTTTCTAATAAAAAAAATCACATAATTTGGAGGTTTGTGGGAAAATTTATGATTAAAATAGTCAGCAAATGTCAAACTTGACAACACATTATCTTATATGTATATCTTTTCCTCTTATTTACATATCTATTATTTATTGAAAATGCTTTTTAAAATTTGTGCATTGTAACAACATTAGATGCATATTTCTTAATTAATAAAAGGAAAATTTTTTCTGTAACATTCCGAGAATGAGTGTTACAACAATGGTCATGCACCTCACCTTAGTTGGAGAAAACAACCTAAATTAACATTTTTTTTGAAGAAATCAATTGCCTAACTTCATCATTGGTGCAAGGAACACACCCAACAACATTCAACTCACTCACTCATCTAAAAAAAAAGGAAAAATTAAACAAAACAAAGCAAAATCCATCATGGGGAGTGTTGTTGTTCAAGTTGGGGAATAACATTGAACTTTCTGTACAAATGCCCCTCAAGCCTTTGGTAATCGATTACAGGACCCATGTAATCAATTACTAGGGTAGAAAATAGGCAGTAATGATAGTGGGCCTCATCTAGCATGTTCATTGGTGCACTAAACACCACCCATGACCATTAAATTCACTCACCCATCTAAAAAATTGCAAAAATTCACCAAGAACACAGGAAAAACCATGCTGAGGTGTCTAGTTCTCCTAACTAGGGAGTGACATTGAACTTTCTGTACAAATGCCCCCTAGGCCTTTGGTAATTGATTACAAGACCCCTGTAATCGATTACTAGGATAGAAAATGGCCAGCAATGCTCATGGACCTCATCTAACTTACATGAAAGCACATAAATGATATATTTTGTCAACAATTCAATGGCCTAACGTGCTTATTGGTGCACTAAACAACCAATAAAGGCCAGGGTTGGCAGGAATATATAAAACGTTAACTTTAAGGAATTAACTGTACCTAGTCAGATGTCCAAAACAGAATCACATCATTTGGAGGTCTTTGGGAAAAGTTATGATTTAACAGTCAGCAAAGGTCAAAGTTGATAACACATTATCTTATATGTATATATTTCCCTCTTGTTCACATATTTATTATTTATTGAAAATGCCTGTTAGAAAAGAAGTGCCTTGTTTTCCCAACCCCAAGAAGGGGGGGGGGTGAATTGGTGATCAATAAAAATAAATACTTTTTAAATCTTTTCGCAAACTTTGAATGATCTTTAATCTTTCTTGTAATCTAAGAAATACACGTGTGAAATTAGAGTAAAAGAGATAAGGAAAGAAATACAAACAGAGGATTTGTACTGGTTCAGCCTTAATGCCTACATCCAGTATCCCTTCCAATCAACCTTAGACTGAAGGCTCTTTCACTATAATAATTTGAGTTTTACACCAAAGGTTTTACAGAGAACTCTCTCAAAATGTAAACACCTCTCCCACTTAATAATCAAATATAGAAAGATAAAACCTGCACAAAGAACCACACGTCTTTACTGTAGAACCCTTTGAGAACACCTCTCAAAGTACCAAGAACTCCTCGCTCTTCTTCTTGTCCGCACGCACAGGAAAACACAATCGAAGATTGTAGAAAACAAAGTCTGATCAATCATGAATACACCTCACTCGTGCAGTAGTTGATCAACCGTGTGAATCCAAATCAATTCTTCGAGAATCCTTCAAGATTTATAAACTTCTATGATTTTTGTTTCTTGGAGAGTCTCAACACACCTGTAACACTTTTCTCAAATCAAAGATATCAGATATGAAAGTCTACAATGATCAATTCATTACAGTACAATGTGCAATGCGTATTATATAGTTTTCTCATGACACATGCAATTTAATCGATTACGTTAGTAATGTAATCGGTTACACTAGTAACAGATGTAACATAATTACAACTAACATAGTTCTAATTGAATACACAATTAATGTAATCGATTTGCAATAAATGCTAGTCAACATATTTAAAAATATGATCGTTAACACTGTTTTGACTTAGCTTGAAAACAATTTTCAAATAATAACAGACTTAATTGATTACATAACCAGTGTAATCGATTAAGTTTTTCACTTAAACAAATTTGGAAAATTTTTTCTCTTCACAACTCATTACAACACATTTCAACGAGATGTTTGCAAAGACACGAGTTTTAATCGATTTTACACTTAATGTAATCGGTTAAATCTTGTTGTTTTACCATAGTTCAAAACATAAGTTGTCTAATGAACTTAATTGATTATAACATCACTATAAACAGAGTTGCTTTGTGCTTGTGGTTTTATCAGACAAAAACATTTAGTATGCATACAGAAGATGTAAACTCAATTATAATCATAGTTGTATGCATACCAGAACAACATATCATCATATGTAATAATCATCAAGAAACATTTTCATAGCAACATATGAATCAGATGCAAATACTCATTTTTGTTGTCATTGCAACATTTATGTGTTGTTACAATCAATGTGTTGTCATCATAAAAGCATACACATCAGGGATTGAGTTCAGCACTCATATGGCTTCTTCTATCAACAATGTCTTTTAAAATTTGTGTATTGTAACAACATTAGATGACATATTTCTTAATTAATAAAATGAAAAAGTTTCCTATGACACTCCGAGAAGGGGTGTTACAAAAATGGTTATGCACCTCACCTTAGTTAGAGAAAACCACCTAAATTGACATTTTTTTGAAGTAATCAATGGCTAACCTCATCATTGGTGCAAGGAACAAACCCAACAACATTGAACTAAATCACCCATATCAAAAAATGGAAAAATTCAACAAAAAGAGAACATAAACCATCATGGGAAGTGTTGTTGTTCTAGCTTTGGAGTGATGTTGAACTTTCTGTACAAATGTCCCCCAAGCCTCTGGTAATCGATTCAAAGACCCTTGTAATTGATTACCAGGGTAGAAAATGGCTAGCAATGATAATCTAGCTTACATGAAAGCACTTAGCTGACCTTTTTTTTGTTAACAATTCAATGGTCTAGCGTGTTCATTTGTGCACTAAACACCACCCATGACCATTAAACTCACTCACCCATGTAAAAAATTGCAAAAGGTCCCCAAGAACACAGATAAAACCATGCTAAGGAGTCTAGTTCTCCTAGTTGGGGAGTGACGTTGAACTTTCTGTGCAAATGCCCCACAGGCCTCTAATAATCAATTACATGTCCACTGTAATCGATTACCAGGGCATGACATGAGCGCCAATAGTGATGGACTTCACTTGACTTGGTGCAAACAACCTAAATGGGCATTTTTCTCAACAATTGAAGGTCATTGGTTAAGAAAACACCACCCATGACCAATAAACTCAATCATCCATCCAAAAAGGTCACCCAAAAACACAGTCAAAGTAGATCAAAATTGAAATTTTATTCATATAATATCTTATAAGTACATATTATCCAACATCTATAATGATAACCTTTTGTATACTAAAACCTATACAAGGCTCATACAATGAAAATCTCTACACATGTAATTAACATATAATTGAAAACCTATAATAATCCTAAGTCATGCAATACTGTTCTCTTCGTACATTCTCTTCATGGTGCTACCAAGCTTGACACTATGAAAAGCCCAAACCTTTGACAAAGGACACACCTTTATACTCGTTGAAGGAGAGCGGGACAAAACACTAGTGGAAAAACGCTGATTAACGTTGGTTATTTTGGGCTTTTAACGTCTATTAATAAATCGACGTCTAAACTGGTGACGTCAATGGGACGTCGGACATCCCAACCACAGACGTCTATAGTGACGTCAGTTGGTGTCAGAGGCCGATGTCAATAAACGTCGGTTAACTGGACGTCTAAAGACATTATCTAGACGTCGGTCTTGGCAAAAATCGATGTCTACAAGGCACTGAAGACTTCGGAAATGACACTCACTGACGTCTAAGAGGTACTATAGACGTCGGTGTGCACATTAACCGACGTCTAATACAGTGGTTGTGTTTTAGTGCAGTTTTGTTCCCGTCTTTGGATAGCCTAGTACCACAGACTCCTTTTGCTAGTTTCCCCAAAAAAACAGCTTGCGTCTTTTGAATTTCTTATGGTCCCTTCAACCCAAAACCAAACCTGGGTGGTTGCTTAGTTCCATTTTTCATCCGCAAGAGAGAAAAATCACGGTGAAACGAAACCTGGACAACGACCCAGGGTCGTTTTTGGGTTGAAACTATCAAAAGAAATTCAAAAGACGCCGCTATTTCTGGGAGGCAGCTAGCAAATGGAGAATGTGTTACTATGTTATCCCAAGAAAGGAACAAAATTGCACTAAAACACAACACAAAGAAAGCAAATTTTAATTAGTTGAACCAGAAGATAATAATCAATGAAAGACTTAGCAAATGGTAACCATAAAAAGAAAACCACGCATTTGGGATGCAATGTCGCAAGAGAGAGAAAGAGAGGAAGAAGACGATAAAGATATCAGAAACAAGAATAGAATGCCGCAACAAAAAGAAGATGTGTCGAAAGGGAGAAAAAGAAGAGTTTCGTGAGAGAAAAAGGAGAAGAGGAAGAGGAAGATATCAGAAACAAAATGTCGCGAAGAGTTTGCGGTTTATTTAAAATGAAACTGGGCGTCGGTTGCTCCAAACACCGACGTCTATAGTCACCTAGACGTCGGTGCTTTAACTAATATGACGTCCAAGTTAACATTTAAACTGACTTTTTGAATACCCACGAGACGTCGGTTTCAAGGGGATCCGACGTCTAGGAAGCTGACTCGATTGACGTTTGATTTCCTATCAGTGATGTTCACGACAGTTGTGAAGGGGCGCCAACGTCTATAATGAGGAACATAATTACTTACAGGCACATAGACGTCGGTGCCCCTTTTAGCAGACGTCTATGAACCTCGAGTTTGGTGAACCTAATTAATTACAGGCACATAGACGTCGAGCCCCCTGTTCCCCCGACGTCTAAGTTGAAGCTTTTTTGTCTTCCCGCCTTCCGTTCAGGCCGTAGACGTTGCTTTTTTACTAAGCGACGTCTAAGCACCTGAGAATTAGGTGAAGAGCATTAATTGCAGCCCCAAAGACGTCGGGCCCCCTAGAACACCGACGTCAATTGACTGTCTTCTCACCTACCTCTGAGAATTAAACGTCGGGTTGCTTCAGACTGGACGTCTACAGTGTAATAGACGTCACCTTACCTGAAAACCGACGTCTAGGTTACCAATTAATTTACGATAATGTCACCGTCCACTCATATACGTCAGGTTACCCACAAACCGACGTCTATTGGATAATGTTAAACAACGTTTTTGCACTAGTGAAGGCTTAGAGGCGGAATGCAACGTTGGGAGAGGTCAAAATCGCAAGATGGAGAGAAAGGCAAAATGGCTCTAACAAAAACAGAGAGAGAGAGAGCAAGAATGGGGGAAATGCCGGTAGAAAATAGCGAAAATAGTGCTTATTAGACCAACTTTGCCGGTAATGGAGAAAGGAAGAGCGAGACGGAGAGAGAATGAAAACTTCTATGGAGGAACAATGAGAAATGGTGGAGAAAGAATGAGAACAAAGTGGTATTCGCAAGAGGAAAAAAGATGCAAAAACGCGTAAGGGTTTTCTAAATGAAATCACGAAACCCTTTTTCCTTCCTAAAATGTCCTCAACAACACATTACACTTTCAAAAAAAAAAAAAATTTAAAGTGACCAATCAATGTATGCCACGTAACATTACAACGGTGTCTTCTCTTCTCTGTCACTCTATACAGTAAGAAAATTCGATCCTTTCTTCTCTTTTGTACCCTTCTCTTCCTTCAATGTATTCTTTTGTCCATCTCAACATTCCCAGTTGAATTTTGTTTAGTGGAATTAATGCATACTACTATTTTTCAGTCAAACATCACGTTATTGTCTTCATTAATTAAATCAATCAAAATCAATTATATGACCAAATATTTTCAAGCCCAATAAATACTTCTGAGAATACCTTCTCAATTATAAAAAGGGAGGCACGTGTTAAAGTGGAAACAAAAAGAATGTTTAATGAAATATTATATAATATTATATTTGAAATGTTAAAATTTAACGAAATACATTAAATATTTTTTAGTTTCAAATGAATTTTAAGTCATATAGAGATAATTGACTCTTATCAGAGTACATGCTGTTATGATATTTTCATGTGCTCAATATTATAAGAAAAATTACATATATAATTAAAATTTTATGAAAACGAAAGAAATTACAAAACTATTAATAAATAAATAAATAATTGTACTACAAAGGATAAAATAAGAATTAATAAATATGTATACAAAATAGGTATCCTCTCTCTATATAAAAGTTTATATATATATATATATATATATATATAAAATTATAATTATAGATAGAAACATTAAATGAATTATTTATACCTTTTCACTAAATGCATTTATTGTATTTTTATTCAATGCAGCATAAAAGGTAAATCAGTTTTAATATTTATAATTTATATATATTAATTATAGAAGAAAATATAAATAAATTAATAATATTTTGTCTTATTATAATAAATTTTTGTCTTATTATAATAAATAAGGCTACCATTTTTTTATCAATTATTTCTTATAAATTTACGTTTAGCTTTCTTGCAAAACACAAGTGAGATCAATCTTTTGTTCAAATTTTATAACTTTCGAGAGAATATTGAGAGGAATTATGAGAAAAATTGAGATAAAATCTATTGGGGTTCTAATTATGGTTATGGTTTTATTAAATTCTGCACAAGCTAAATTTACAGATAGTTCTTTGTGCAATTTGAAATGTAAGCTTAAATGTGTGATAAATCTAGTAGTATACGAAGCATGTGTGAAGGATTGTGAATCACGTTGTGGTATATTATCTTCTGATCCTTTTTATAATTGTATCACTAGTTGTGGTTTAATGAACTCCATCGCCATGAACAATGGTATGTATTTTAAAATATTTTCGTGTTTTCTGGTTTTTATATTTTGTTTCTCCATGTTTTATTTCACTATATATATTTTATTTTATTTTAATGATTGATCTTGGTTACTTATGATTTTAATTCTTACATGTTTATCAGGTGCTCCTGATCTTGTGAACAATGTGAAGAACACTTGCATACAAGAGTGTAAAGAAAGATTATAATTTATAGCAAGTGAAAAGAAAAATAGAAGAAATAATATTTCTACTCTATTATGAGCATATTTTTCATAGTGTTTTTGTTATATATTTATGTATTTCTTTTCCACTTACGTTCCTTCATCGTTTTTATCTTCCTTTTTATTCTTGAAACTCGAGTATTAATAAAGCAATTTTTTCAAAGAAAAAAGTATTATCAAAATCTATTAAGGAAGACAAAAAAAAAATCACTATGAAAAAACGCTGATTAACATCAGTTATTTTGTGTTTTTAACGTCTATTAATAAACCGACGTCTAAACCGATGACGTCAATGGGACGTCGGACATCACAACCACAAACGTCTATAGTGACGTTAGTTGGTGTCAGAGGCCGATGTCAATAAACGTCGGATCTAATTTAACTCGACGTTAAAAGGAACTATATAGACGTCGACCAAAGCACTAACCGACGTCTAAGGACACTTAAAGACTTCGAAAATGACACTGGCTGATGTCTAAGAGGTACTATAGACGTTGGTGTTTACATTAACCGACGTCTAATACAATGGTTGTGTTTTAGTGCAGTTTTGTTCCCGTCTTTGGATAGCCTAGTAGCACAATCTCCTTTGCTAGTTTACCCAAAAAAAAGCTTGCGTCTTTTGAATTTTTTATGGTCCCTTCAACCCAAAACCGAACCTGGGTGGTTGCTTAGTTCCATTTTTTATCTACAAGAGGCAAAAATCACGGTGAAACGAAAACTAGAGAACGACCTAGGGTCGTTTTTGGGTTGAAACGATCAAAAGAAATTCAAAAGACGCCGCTATTTCGGGGATGCAGCTAGCAAATGGAGAATGTGTTACTACGTTATCCCAAGAAAGGAACAAAACAACACTAAAACACAACACAAAGAAAACAAATTTTAATCAGTTGAACCAGAAGATAATAATCGATGAAAGACTTAACAAACGGTAAGCATAAAAAGAAAACCACGCACCTAGGATGCAATGTCGCAAGAGAGAAAAAGAGAGGAGGAAGACGATAAAGATATCAAAAACAACAATAAAATGCCGCAACAAAAAGAAGACGTGCCGAAAGGGAGAAAAAGAAGAGTGCCGCGAGAGAAAAAGGAGAAGAGGAAGAGGAAGATATCAGAAACTAAATGCCGCGAAGAGTTTGCGGTTTATTTAAAATGAAACTGGGCGTCGGTTTCTCTAGATAGCTACGTCGGTTCTGTTACTAATTCGACGTCCAAGTTAAACTTTTCAACTGACCTTTTGAATCCCACTAGACGTCGGTGAGAATGGGAACCGACGCCTAGGAAGCTGAAATGATTGACATTTGATTTCCTGTCAGGGATGTTGACGACAGTTGTGATGGGGCGCTGATGTCTATAATGATGCACATCATTACTTACAGGCACATAGACGTCAGTGCCCCTTCTAACCAACGTCTATGGCCCTCGAGTTTGGTGAATGTAATTAATTACAGGCACGTCGACATCGCTTGCACAGATCCCCGACGTCTAAATTGAAGATTTTTTATCTTCCCGCCTTCCATTCAGGCCATAGACGTCGCTTGTTGACTACGCGACGTCTAAGCGCCTGGGAATTAGGTGAAAGCATTAATTGGCGCCCTATAGACGTCGGTCCCCATGAACTTCGACGCCACGGGACTGTCTTCTGACCTACCTCAGGCCATTAAACGTCTGTTTGCAGTAGTGTGGACGTCTACCATATCATAGATGTTGCATTGTCTTGAAACCGACGTCTAGGTTACCAAACTATTTACGATAATGCTACCGTCCACTCATATATATCGGATTATCAACAAATCGACGTCTATTGGATGACGTTAAGCAACGTTTTTGCACTAGTGAATTATTAGAGAAAGTGGTATTTAAACTCTGAGAAAGGTATTAAGTCTTTAGAACGTCAATCACAAATGAAAATGGATTTGAATGTGTAAAATTAGGATATGTTTACAAATATTTAATTATTTTATACTTTTAAATTTGAATGAATGATTAATATTTGTTTATAATAGAATTAATTAAATTCCAAACAATTTATTTTGTCCCGATAATTTCATTATTATTCCAATATTTCTTATAGTTGAATGAGATCTTATAGTTAAAGATTATCACTTTTAAGAAATAAGAATTATTTTATAAAGACTTGTTTTTTTTTTCAAAATAAACTTTCTAAATAGTTGTGTTCATTTGTAGTTAAAATCGAAATGTAAATTGTAAAATAGTAAAATCTTACAATTTTATATAATATTTATGATTCATAGGCATCAATGATAACATAGTAACATTATTAGGATTGTCGAATAAAATTGTAAAATCATGTAAATGATTGTTTTTATTTTCTGCTACACAACTAATGTGAAGTATTTGATTTAAATAAAAAATAAACTTAATTAAAATTAGATGGAAAAAAAAAATTCATCGTTACGTGTATAAATATATATATATATATATATATATATATATATATATATAAGAAATGATTAAAAAAAAGTTATTTTGGGACTGATTATATAAATTATTGTTACCATAAGCTTATGGTTGACCGATCTGGTGAAGTGGATGGAAATGACCGAGTGTGTGACGTGTAAGAAAGCATTTCACAGTCGTTCGGTCTTGACAACAGTTGAGTAGAGTTAAGGCGCAATTAATGTTACAACAGCTACTGTTAATTGGTTAAGGTTTGTACTAATGATCATAAAGAGGTAAATTAATTGGTCAGATTATGAACTCTATAAATAGGGGTTTAATTTCGAGGTAAACTCACTTTGACTTAGTATTGAATTACAAAAGAACTACAGAGAAGATTCTGACTTGAGCGTTGGAGTGTATTCTGCAAGTCACGCCCTACACCGATCAGTTGCTAAAGCACAAAGCGAAGAGATGTTCGGTAGAAACAGGACCTGTACATAGACGGTTATCCTCATCCCATTTCAACAGGAACATTTTGGTGCCCATTGTGGGGCCAAGGATTTTTTGAAGACACCCTAGCGAGACCATAAGGATGGCAACACAAGACCCGTTGGTACTAATGCAGGAGATGCAAAGGAGGATGAAAGCCATGTGGGCAGAGATTGTGGCCTTGAGGGCCGAATGTGATGCAGCGCAGAGGGACCGTGATGCGGGGCAGAGGGCCCTGTCGAATCAGCAGTCGGCAACACACACTTGCACTCCCATAGTGGAATTTCCTAAAACTGATCAGGAGGAGAATAGTTCCAAGAGCCCACTTGTCCGCCCGACCAACATTGTTCGTGCAAGAGCGCTTCACCCGTTTTACAACTACAATCATGGAGGAGCAAATGCCGGATAAGATGCTCCCAGCTCTTGAAAAGTATGATGGATCAGGGGATCCGGAGGAGTATCTGAGCTTGTTTGCGGATGCCATGGCAAGGTTTTTTCCCTGTGTGTTAAAGGAGAAGCTTTGTCATGGTTTCATTCTCTTCGTCTCAGAATCATTGACAGTTTTGAGACATTGAGACAACTGTTTGAGCGGTAGTTTGCTTCTAGTAAGATGCAAAATCTTACGTATATGGAGCTGACTAAAATCAAGCATGGGAAAGATGAAGGCCTGAGGGACTTTGTGGACTGTTACTATCGCACCGCACAACAGCTGAAGGGCGTAGGCAAGCAGTGTTGAGATTGTTGACAACACAAACTCTATATCAATCTAGTTTTTTATGATGACAACACTATGCTTAATAACAATACATATGTTGTTGTGTTACATGTTCTTATTCTGAACTGATTGTTATATCTGCTGAACATGTTTTGATGTACTGTGATGTATGTTCCTATGTTAATTGTGTGATATATTTGTGGAACATGCTTGTATGATTATGTGCAATGTGAACTGCTGTATCAAAATTATTTTACAGCACATTTTGGAAAGTGAAAAATCACAAGCACTTTTATAAACTTATAATTGTGCGACAAAGTTCTAGTTCAGTCGGATACATCTGTAATGGATTCAAATATTCTAAAACCTTTGTACAGATTTTGAGAATAAGTGCTCTTGATGTTTTGAATTGAAAAGAATTTCAAAATGTTTTTCCATGTGTCAGTCGACTTTGTCCAGAGTACATTCGATTGTATTATTGATCTGTTTTGGAATTCTGTTATGCTTACACGCTCTAACGGTTATATTTTTTAAAATTTAGTTAAGCATTGATGACTTGGTCAACTGTATTAAATGTGTGTTGATTTTCGTTGACTGAGAACTACTAAGTTAACTGCCTGTTATAACTGTATTAATACAGTCGACTGTATTACTAGTGAATTCAATTGAGAAACAATCTGACTGACAGAAATATATAAATTGGCTGAACACAATTTGTTCAGAGACTTTTGACGCTCTAACATTTTCATTTCTTGTTTCAAATTGAATTCTTTGTGTTAACAGCTCCAAGAATTCTCCAAGAAGACGATGGTGATCTATCTTGAGAGAGATTCAAAGGGAGAAGGCTTATGCGCTGACTGTGTGATCAAAAATTACACAAAGAAGGTGCTTCTTGATTGATCATTGAAGGCTTGACATCCTGTGAAGACTGTTGCGTTGTTTGAAGGCTTGACATCCTGTGAAGAGTGCTAGAATTGACCTGTTGTGAAACAGGGGTTACACGTTGAGGATTGTTCGACCTGGGTTCAGATTGCAGAAGAGGGGATTCTTGCTGCAAGTCTGGTTTTGGTTATTGCAGCTATATTTTGGTTTTGGGTTAGAGAGGAGATTTATATTTTTGACGTGAGGTCTTCTATAAATTCCTTATTGTAAAAACCGCAACCTATATAGTGCATTTGCTTCCTGGGTTGGAAGGACACTGGATGTAGGCATTGTTGGCCGAACCAGTATAAAAGCCAGTGTTTGCTTTTCTCTATCCCTGCACTCTTTATTTCAGTTGACTCTATCTGTTACGCAATTAACTACGTTTTTCCGCTGCATAGAAATTTTCATTACTTGCATTTCAAGAAAGATAAAAAAGCTTCAAACTTTTGATCAAAGATTGCGAAAAGATTTTGTTTTTGACACAAAACCAATTCACCCCCCCTCTTGGTGTAAAAACGAAGCCTACCTGTTTCCCAACAAGAAGTTCATCATGAGTACCCTATCTACTGCTTTGAGACCCTATTCCTTTGCGGACATCTTGTTCGCACGACCAACCATGATAATGAGAGAAATGCAAGAAAGGGTGGCTGAATTCATCAGGATTGAGGCAGCACAAAGAGAATACTTCGTCCTCAGGCCAAGAGAAGAAATAAGGCAAAAATATGTGTTTGTCCCAAACGAATGGAAGAAGGGAAAATAGTTTGGAGATGGTCCAAAAGGGCCCAAATTTGAGCAGTACACCTCGTTGAATTCACTAAGGGTAAGAGGTTTACTAGAAGCCCTGAGCGCGGACGGTACTAAACATTGCCTATATCATGAGAATATGGGGCATACCATTGAAGAGTGCACAATGCTCAAGGACAAGGTAGAAGAATTGTTGAAAGTAGGGCACTTAAGGAGGTTTGTGAGATGCGAGCGGGTGGAGAGAAGTCCATCGAGATGAGGGAGATTCAGACGATATGATGTTAGAGACGATCATTGTTCGAACCGTCGTAGTAGAAGTCGAAGTCAAGATCGACAGCTGCACGGTCACGTTAACACTATTTTTGGAGGCTTTGTTGGAGGAGATTCGTCAGCATCAACAAGGAAGAGGAGTTTGAGGGTGTTGAAGAGTGTGCATAAGGTGGACGTGAAGAAACGCTTGATGCCACCAATCACCTTTACTGATGAAGATTTTCATGCTCTCGATCCCGAGCAGGATGATGCTATGGTGATCACCGCTGTTATCGCTCGATACAACGTAGGCAAAGTTTTGATCGATCAAGGCAGTTCGGTCAACATCCTATACTGGAAGAAATTCCAGCAGATGGATTTGTGTGAGGACTTGATTGTGCTCTACAATGAGCAGATTGTAGGGTTTGTTGGGGAAAGAGTAGACACCCGTGTAGGGATGGCAACGGGTCGGGTTCGGGTCGGATAGTGTGATACCCGAACCCGACCCCCTGGATAAAACTGTACCTGAAACCCGACCCGCTACCCGCCTAAAAAATATCTGCGGATTTTTTTCAACCCGTTGGATATCCGTTTTCAACCCGCGGATTTTTTTCAACTCGCGAATATCCATTGGATATTTTTTAAGTTTTTAAATGAAATCCAAATTAAATTGCAAAAAAAATACAAATAATATTTAAAACATATATCCAAATAAATTCAATGGATAAGTAAATAAAAGTTAAAACATAAATTCAAATTAATAAAAATTAAAACCTAGCTTCTTAAACATAACATAAGGAAGGATAAAAATGTATTTTTAACTTTTTTAACGGGTAACGGGTATCCGCGGGTCGGATAGTGTAGTACCTGAACCCGACCCGATTATAAGTGGGTATTAAAATATCCACTACCCGCGGGTAGCAGGTAGTAAATATCCGCGGATACTAACTATCCGTTGCGGATTTTATACGCGGATATCTGCGGGCGCGGATTTTTTTGCCATCCCTACACCCGAGGATACATAGATTTGAGAACATGAGGGTTTGAGCGGGATGCTAAGGATTTGAAGACCAGGTTTTTGTTGGTAGAAGTTAGCACCCCGTACAACATGCTTATAGGCATGCCTTTCCTAAACGCTTTTAGGGCCATTGTTACGTTGTGGGGATGAAGGTTGAACCATCAACTTTGCGACGAAAGGTCAAACGGTCAGAGGTAGCAATGGCGAACCTAGATCCAAGGGCCAATACTGATGACCGGATAAAGCCATTGGGAGAAACGAGATTGTTCGGTCTCGGGCACAAGGAGGACTGAGTTACTTCCATTGGGAGTGAGTTGGGGTAGGAACAGGCCTAGCTGATAGGCAAAAAGATGAAGAAAAACAGAGATCTGTTCGCTGGAACCGCAACTTACATGCCGGGAATTCACCTAAAAGTCATGTCGCATAAATTGCATTGTTCAAGGAGGCCTACCCGGTGGCACAAAAGAAGAGAAGGCTTGGGGAAGAGAAGAGGTTGGTGGTGGACGTCGAGGTGAAGAAGCTCTTAGAAGCGAACTTCATTCGTGAAGTCAAGTATTCTACCTAGCTGGCGAATGTTGTGATGGTGAAGAAGTCGAATGGGCAGTGGAGGATGTGCACAAACTTCACAGACTTAAACAAAGCTTGTCCTAAAGACTCCTATACTCTCCCGAACATTGATTCTTTGGTGGATGGGGCGTCAAGGTTTTGAGTGTTAAGTTTTTTTGATGCCTATTCGGGGTATAACCAGATTCCCATGTACCCCCTGATAGTGAGAAAACAACTTTCATTACTGAACGATCAAATTACTGCTATGAAGTAATGTCGTTCGGGTTGCAGAATGCAAGGACAACATATCAACGTTTGATGGAAAAAGTCTTTTGTCATCAAATTGGGCGGTGCATGGAGGTTTATGTGGATGACATGGTCCTGCACAACCGTTCGATGGAGGACCATGTGAAATATCTTGCTGAGGTGTTTGGCTAAGTGTGCAAGTATGAAATGTGGTTGAATCCAGTCAAGTGCACCTTCGTGGTGTCTGTTGGTAAATTTCTGGGCTTTATGCTAATGGCCAAAGGGATAGAAGTGAACCCTGATAAATGTAAGGTTGTTCTGGAAATGAGAAGCCCACAGAATCTTAAAGAGGTGCAATGCTTGGTGGGGCGACTAACTTCGTTCTCTCGTTTTATTCCAAGATTGGAAGAACGCATAAAGTCGATCGCGAAGATAATGAATAAGAGTGATGAGACCAGCTGGGAAGACATTGCAGGATGCGGAAACAAGATACAAGAAAGTTGAGAAAATTGCTTTATCTCTTGTTGTAGCTGTACGGTGATTGAGTCCTTACTTTTAGGGCCATCGGGTAGTGGTGAGAACTGACTATCCAATTCCTAAAATCTAGTGCAAACAAGATTTGGAGAGGAGAATAGTAGGTTGGTTAGTGGAGTTGTCTGAGATTGAATTGTGGTTTGAACCGTGAGAATCTATGTGAGGGCAACACTTAGCTAATTTTGTAGCTAAGTTGCCTCTACTTGCAGCCTTGGAAGCTCTTTGTAGATGGATCATCTGAGCGTATGGGTGGAGGAGCGAAAGTAGTTTTAGAGGGCCCGAGTGGATTACGAGTGGAACAATCCATTCTCTTTTGGTTCAAGATTAACAACAATAGCCGAGTTTGAAGCGGTGATTGTTGGTCTTGAAGTAACTAAAGACTTGGGGGTGGCTTCCGTTGAATGCTGGACAAATTCACAATTGATGGTTGGGCAGCTGGACGGAAGTTTCCAGACCAAAGATGGTCAACTGCTCCGCTACTTTCATAAAACCAAGGAATTTGTCAAGTAATTCTAAGTGGTGGAGTTCAAGCATGTGCCCAAAGAGGAGAAGGCTAGGGCTGATGTCAAAGCTGGCCAGTGGTAAAGAGAAAGGTCAGTTGTCATCAGGCAAGTTATGATGAAGCCTTTTGTTGAATGCTTGTCAGTCTTCGAGATATCCTGATCAGCCTGATTGCATGAAGAAGATTAGAGAATTGATCAAAAGGCAAGAGGAATGTTCATCAGTATGAGCAACAGAGGCAAAGAAGATTGCTCGTTACTTGTTCATAGGAGGCTACCTTTATAGGCGAGGGTTTTTAGCACCTTTGCTGAAGTGCATCTTGCTCGAGGAAGCTGAATATGTTATAAGGGAACTTCATGATAGGGCGTGCGGGATGCATACTGGGTAGTGAGCACTTCAAGCAAATGTATTGAGAACGGGGTACTTCTGGTTGACCATGGAAAAAGATTGCAAAGCGTTTGAGAAAAAATGTTTAAAGTGTCAGGAGGAGCATGGTAATAACTTCAACTTGCCACCAACAGAACTGCACAACTTGGTGTCCCCCTGGCCGTTAGCGTAGTGAGGAACGGACATTATCGGAACTCTTCCAATCAATCAGGTGCTAAAGAAGTTCCTGTTAGTAGTCATTAATTACTTCACAAAGTGGGTGGAGGCGAAACCTTTGGCTACAATAACAGCGGCACAAGTCCAGAAGTTCGTTTTGGACGCCCATTTGCTGCTTTGGTATGCCACGAATGATTGTTACGAATAACAGTCGACAATTCATCGACAAACAACTTGCAGATATCTATTCCAACTTAGGAATCAAACATGTCACAAGTTCGGTGGAACACCTCAGAGGAATGGGTAGGTAGAAGCTGCCAACAAAGTAATAGTGTCTGAGTTGAAGAAACGATTGGGAAGCGCCAAAGGAGCTTGGGTGGATTAATTGAAAGAGTTTCTTTGGGGATACTGTTTCACACCACACGGTACCACTAGAGAAACCCCTTCCAACCTCACTTATGGCAATGATGTCATGTTGCCGATAGAAGTGGGGGAACTAATGCTCAGGAGGCAAATAAAAGATCTGTAGGTGAACAATGACGACCTAAGGGTGGAATTAGATACCTTGGTAGAAAGAAGAGAAATTGTTGTTGTCCGGACAGAAGCTCAAAAAAGGCTTGTCGCTCGTTAGTAGAACACCAAGATAAAACCAAGGCAGTTTGCTGAGGGGGATCTAGTGTGGCGAAAAACTGGAGACACTCGGCGCAACCAAACGAATGGAAAACTAGCTACAAATTGAGAGGGTCCTTTCAGGGTGGTTGAGAACCTAAAAAATCGAGCTTATCATTTGGAATACCCGACAGGCAAAGCTATCCCAAATACTTGGAATGCATCACACCTCAAGTTTTATTTTTGTTGAAAGCTTATGATGTAATTCCCTGTTCAGCTATTAATAATATTAGTATTTCCATCCATATTTTGTGTAAGTTATATTTTTGTTGACCTAGGGTATGTTCTAAGTAAACTCCTAGAATCTAACGCTCAGTGAAGAACTTTTTAGTAACTCTTACCTTAACATTCGACCTAGGGAACATTATAAGTGAACTCCTAGAGTCCAACACTCGGTGAGGAACATTTTCATAACTCTCACCTTAACATTTGGCCTAGGGAACGTTCTGAGTGAACTCCTAAAGTCTAACGCTCGGTGAGGAACATTTTTGTAACTCTCACCTTAACATTCGACCTAGGGAACGTTCTAAGTGAACTCCTAGAGTCCAACGCTTGATGAGGAACGTTTTTGTAACTCTCACCTTAACATTTGATCTAGGGAACATTCTAAGTGAACTCCTAGAGTCTAACGCTCGGTGAGGAACGTTTTCGTAACTCTATCCCCTTAACATCTTTGACCTAGGAAATGTTTTAAGTGAACTCCTAGAGTCAAACAATCGGTGAGGAACGTTCTTGTAACTCTCACCTTAATATCTTACAGGGAATGTTAAAAAAAAAAAACCCTTTTTGTTGTTGCCAAAAAAAGAAGAGAGAAAAGGAGAATTTTAATTTTCTTTTTGTCTAAGTACTATTTTTCACATCTTAAACTTTTGATGTGCGTTCTATATAATTTGCAAGTTGTAGAGATAAATGTAAAGTACCAATCATAGGTGAGGAGAAAACTCGTGACGATGGTTTTGTAGCACATTGTTGAGAGCTTTGTGGAGGAGCTTCACAACTTAGTGTGGAGAGCTTCACAGAGGAGCTTCAAGCGTGGGTTTTACTACAAGATGCGACATGTAATGACATTAGTAGTAGTTCATGAATGCAAGAGATTCATGTGGAGCAGTAAGCTATTCATAGAGGATCGCGGAGGTTCATCATTAACAATTGCGGCGATTGTGACATGAAAGGGGAAGAGAAAATGAAAAGGCAGAGGGGAAGAGAAAAATAAAAGGTAGACGAGAAGAGAAAATGAAAATGCAGGTAAAGAAGAAACACTCAAATGAAAGTCGTGCGAGTGAAGAAAATGCGTTTTTATTCTATGAAAATATTGAACATTTGACGACGATTCTCTTTATACCTCTCATTGTCTCTAAATGTTTTAGTGACAATTCAATATATAATTGTTTCTTATTTATCATTCTTCCAACTTTTAACGATGATTCTCTATATAATTAGTGTCATTTAAACTTTTAACAAAAATTATTTGACCAACCGTTGTTAAAATGTTCAAAAAAATTACAATTTTGCCATCACACTTTTTTGTGACTAACTTGTTAAACGTCCTCCTCCATCAATGTTGTGAAAAGTCCTATTTTACACTAGTTAAATAGTTAAATATATTTTTATGTGCTTGAAATAGTTAAGAAGCATAAAATAGTTAAATATTTATAAACTTATCATAATTTTGCATATCCAAGTATATATATTTGTGATTCATATTATAAAGACTTATTACCTTTTATAGGAATTTAAGTATCACTTTCTCTTATTTGTTTTTTTGTCTTGTCTTTCGTAATAGAATATGTGATAATGTTTTCTTTAAGAAAATTGTTTTATTAATACCCAAGTTACAGGAATAAAAAAGATAAAAAAATGAAAGGACGAAATTGGAAAAGAAAATACAGAAATAGATAAGAAATAATATTATTTTTTATCAATATTTATTAGTCATACTTCAGCAGGAAATATTATTTTTTCTACAATTTCTCACTCAAAAGTTATAGTTACAAATTAAAAACTAGTTTTACACTCTTGCATACAAGTATTCACCAGATCATTCCCAAAATCACCAGCACCTGATAAAGATGTAAAAATAATGGTGAAAATCCCAAGCAATTAAAATTAATATCAAAGTCTTGAAAAAAATAATTAATGAAATGAAATAGAGAGAAAATAACTTTAGAATACATACCATCTTTTATGGCAATGGATTTCATTAAGTGACAACCAGTAATACAATTGTAAACTGGATCAGATAATGATTTATCGCAATGTGATTTACAATCCTTCATACATTGCGCATAATATTTTGGAGAGAGATATTCTGCACATTTGTTTTCACACTTGATATTGCAAATAATATTATCTGTTGATTCGGCCGCTACAAAACTTGATAGGATCATCATTGTCATTATAGCTCCAATACTTTTTATCTCAAATTTCTCCATATTTCTTCTCTAAATTCCTTCCAAGATCTTAAATTTGTATACAAGATCAGATCTTACTTGCAATGTTTATGAAAACTAAATATGAATTTATAGAAAAAAAAAATTTACATACTCTTTTACTATAGAAAATATATTTTAATAGAAAGTTATTAATAATTTATTTATTATTTCCTGATATAATTTATATATACCGTTTTGACTATCAATCATACCACACACATAAATATATATATGGTGATAAATAATAATATAATAAATGCATTAATTAAGTAATTATTTTAATGTTTATTTTGACTATGAATTTAATAACAAAAATCATTTGTACTTGTATAGTTGCATATTATATTTGATAAAAATGTATTTCTTTTCAACAGTCAATTTCATAATAATTATGTTACTTGTAACACTTTGGAACGTTGTGGCATTTGCCTTTCTTTTTGGAATATATAATGATGCAATTGACCACACATATTTTAAACAATTATTTTACTTGTTAAAGTGTTTTTTTTATATAAGAGTTTGTTAACCCACATATGCCTGTTTTCAGTTGGTACATTTTAACGATGTATATCAGCATTTAGTAGATAAAAATATCCTTATATATAATGGATTCTAAGTTTTAAGGTGAAGGGTATTTTAATAATTTTCATTCTCAAACTAGAAAAAGAAACCCCAAACCCTTACTCACCTCTCTCATTCCTCTCTACCCTTTCTCTTCCATCTTTCCCACTCGAACCTTTTCTCTGTCATCTCTCCTGTAGTCCCAATTGAAAGAAATCAGAAACACTGACGATTAAACAATTTCTTACAAAAAAAAATATTTTATAATGAGTTTTCATTTTATAACTTTTGTCTTATCTAATTTTATCTAATTTTCACCAGCATAATGACATATAATTCGTCTCGAAAAAATCAGAAACACTTGTTATTAAACAATTTCTTACAAGAAATTATTTTATAATGAGTTTTCATTTTATAATTTTTGTCTTATATAATTTTATCTAATTTTCACAAGCATAATGACATCAAAGGAAATGGTAATTGGTCTGAAAAAAATCAGAAACACTCATTGTTAAACAATTTACAAAAAATGATTTTATAATGAGTTTTCATGTTATAATTTTTATCTTATCTAATTTTATCTAATTTTCACAAGCATAATGACATCAGAACGAATTAGTAATTGGAGATGAAATTAGAGAGGAAATTAGAGAGGTCAGTGAAGATGATGAAATTAAAGAAATCTTGAGTATTTCTGATTTTGGAGTGAGAGAGATGAAAGAGATGAATGAGGGAGGTGAGTAAAGGTCTGGGGGTTTCTTGTTTTTTTAGTTTTGAGAATGAAAATTATTCAAATATCCTTGACTTTAAAACTTAGAATCCATAATATATAAGGATATTTTTGTCAACTAAAACCTGATACACATTGTTAAAATGTACCAACTGAAAAACTGTCGTACGCACGTTAACAAACCCCTTTAATTGTATAAACATAGAAAAAGTTAATATAAAAAAAAAAACAATCTTTATTTTCATCACATTAAAGTATAGATATATATTTGTTGATTTATATCCTGCTGTCTCATTTTTTATCTTCAACTTGAACTATTTTTATATCGTTAAAAAGATTATGGCTCTTAAAACTGAAACATTTGATTCTGTAAAACTTTGTATCTTCGTCTTTATAATTAACACTCAAGAAAATGAAGGTTTTAATAAAATCTTCAATGAAATCTTCAGAGCATTATTTCCTTCTTTGCTCCTATGAAAATAATTTCAAAATATACACAAGTATATACAAGGAATGAAAATTAAATATATATTATATATATTAAAACTGATTGATTGTTTCTGTATCCAGATATAAATAATTGTTGTTACTTAAAAACTCTGATCCTATAATATCTTTTTGATCTTTTACTTTCAACTTCAAATCATAAAACACTTGTTGATGTTATTTTCTCCAATGTTAAAGAATATCTATGTTCAAGAAACTTTTTAAACGGATTCTTCAAATATATGCAGATATAGAAAATTACACAGGATTGTATAAATTTGTATAAAATATCAATATAACATCCCATTTAAATAGTATAGTATATTATGTAAGAAAGTTCCGAAGATAAACTAGAACAATTAATATACATGAAACATAAAATATCATTATAGTTAATCAAAATATAACTATAAGTCCTTTAAATTAGTGCTGTCAAAATGGGTCACCCGGACCAATCCGGTCCGTCCCACCACGGGTTGGTGATCCTTGACACAAGAAAATCCTTTCATATTTATTGTGATGCTTCTAATTAGTGTTTGGATTGTGTACTTATGCAAGAAAAGAAAGTAGTGACTTATGCTTCAAGGCAACCAAAGAATCATGAGAAGAATTATCTTACTCGTGATTTGGAGGCACCATGTTTGTGGTGCACAATTTCTGGTGTTCAGCGATTATAAAAGTTTGAAGTATTTGTTTGATCAGAAAGAGTTTAACATGATGCTTAGACGGTGGATGGAGATCTTGAAAGACTATGATTTTGAACTGCTTTGTCACCCAGTCTCACATGATGATTCAGGAGTGCGAACTTATTGAGAGGTTTAGAGATATGAAACTAGAAGTTGAGTTTGGGGTTGATTTCATTAGATGTTGTACTTTAACCATATCTATTGACTTCCTAAGTTTGACCAAGGAGAAACAATTATTAGATTCAGAGTTGTAAAAAATTGTAGGTTTGATTGGTTCTGACGGAGTAAAAGAATTGGTAATGGGGAAAAAAGGATATTGAGGTTTTGAGGCATAATTTATGTACCTGTTGATGTTGAGCTAAAGAGGTTGATACTTGAGGAGGGATATCAAGATCTAAAGGAGTCTTTCAGGTGGCTAGGTATGAAGAGGGAGGTGGCACAGTTTGTAGCAACTTGTCTGACTTGTCAGAAAGTTAAAGTGGAGCATCAGAGACCCGTTAGTTTGTTGTAGTAGTTAGAGGTACTAGAGTTGAAGTGGGATAGCATAACTATTGATTTTTTTACCCACTTGCCCCATTCTATTAATGGTCCTGATTTTATATGTACTACAAAAATAATCTGTACTTCTATAGTTGCATATTATATTTGATAAAAATGTAATTCTTTTCAACAGTTAATTTCATAATAATTATTTTACTTGTAACACTGTGGATCGTTGTGGCATTTGCCTTTCATTTTTGAATATAAAATGATGCAATTGACCACACATATTTTAAACAATTCACTAATGCAAAAATGTTGTTTAACGTCACCCAATAGACGTCGATTTCCTGATAACCCGACGTATATGAGTGGACGGTGGCATTATCGTAAATAGCTTGGTAAACTAGACGTCGGTTTTAAGGTACGGCGACGTCTATGACATTATGGACGTCCACACAGCCGCAAACCGACGTCTAATGGCCTAAGTTAGGTGATAAGACAGTCCAGTGACGTAGGTGTTAACGGGGGCCGACGTCTACTGGGCTGCAATTAATGCTCTTCATCTAATTCCTAGGCGCTTAGACGTCACGTAGTCAAAACGCGACATCTAAGGCCAGTTTGGAAGGTGGGAAGACAACAAATTCTTCAATTTAGACGTCGGTGTTGAGGGGAAGCGACGTCTATGTGCCTGTAATTAATTATGTTCACCAAACTGGAGGGACTTAGACATCGGTGTTGAGGGGCACCGACGTCTACGTTATTATAGACGTCGGCGCCCCATCACAACTGTCGTGAACGTCCCTGACAGGAAATCAAACGTCAATCGGTTCAGCTTCCTAGACGTCGGATCCCCACGAAACCGATGTCTAATGGGTATTCAAAAAGTCACTTTAAATGTTAACTTGGACGTCATATTAGTAAGATAACCGACGTCTATGTGACTATAGACGTTGATTTCTGGAGCAATCGATGCCCAATTTCATTTTAAATAAACCGCAAACTCTTCGCGACATTCAGTTTCTGATATCGTCTTCCTCTTCTCCTTTTTCTCTTGCGGCACCTCTTCTTTTTCTCTCTTGCGGCATTCTATTGTTGTTTCTGATATCTTTATCGTCTTCCTCCTCTCCTTTTTCTCTCTTGCAGCATCCCAGGTGCGTGGTTTTTTTTATGCTTACCGTTTAAACTTTGTTTAGTCTTTCATCGATTATCTTCTGGTTCAACTGATTAAAATTTGCTTTCTTTGTGTTGTGTTTTAGTGCAGTTTTGTTCCTTTCTTGGGGTAACGTAGTAACACATTCTCCATTTGCTAGCTACCTCCCAGAAAAAGCGGCGTCTTATGAATCTCTTTTGGTAGTTTCAACCCAAAAACGACCCTGGGTCGTTGCCTAGTTATCGTTTCACCGTGATTTTTCCCTTTTGCGAATGAAAATGGAACTAAGCAACAAACCAGGTTCGGTTTTGGGTTGAAAGGACTCATAAGAAATTCAAAAGACGCAAGTTTTTTTGGGGGGAAACTAGCAAAAGGAGATTGTGCTATTAGGCTATCCAAAGACGGGAACAAAACTGCACTAAAACACAACCACTAGATTAGACGTTGGTTAATGTATACACCGACGTCTATAGTACCTTTTAGACCTCATTCTGTGTCATTTTCGAAGGCTTTAGTGCCTCGTAGACATCGGTTATTGGTCAAACCGACGTCTATATAATGTCTTTAAACGTCCAGTTAGGCCTACTCTGACGTTTAGTGACGTCGGACATGGTAGTGACTGACGTCACGATAGACGTCGGTTATATTCATTCTGACGTCCCATTGACGTCATCGGAAATGACGTCGGTTGTTTTGTAGACGTTAAAAGTCCAAAATAACCGACGTTAATCAGTATTTTCCCACTAGTGATTATTTTATTTTTTAAAGTGTTTTTTTTGTATAATACCCTATATCTAAAATTTATTTAATTGTATAAACATAGAAAAAGTTAATATAAAAAAGAACTATCTTTATTTTTATCACATTAAAATATAGATATATATTTGTTGATTTATATCTTGTCTCATATTTTATCTTCAACTTCAACTATTTTTATATCTTTAAAATGATTATCGTTTTAAAACTGAAACATTTGATTCTGAAAAACTTTGTATCTTCGTGTTTATACTAGTGTAGTCAGGGGAAACGACAACAGTTATTTTAGCCCTTTTGGCAGCGTTTCTTGAACGGAGACATATACAGGCGAGGTAAAAAGTTATCCTAGGTAAAAAGGTGGATGATTTCGCCTCGGTTCAAAGTCAACCAAAGCAGTATGTGTTTTTTTTTAATTTTTTTTGCAGGACTTGATGCCTCGGTTCCCTTCGAATCGAGGTAGTATGTCCACCTCTACTGCTTCGGTTGGGACCTGAACTGAGGCAGTAGGGTCCTTTTTTTTTCTTCTTTTGCGAACCTTTATGTCTCGGTTGGGGCCTGAACCGATGCCGTAGCGGGGTTTTCTACCTCGGTTATGGTCACAACCGAGGCATATTCCCCTATTTTTTTTAAGAGCAAGCCTGTTTCTGCAACATTCCCAACTGCAAAAACAGACTTGCATATAATTTTACAGCCAGAACAATCTAGAAGCATATATTTTGAATAAAAATTATATTAAAACATAAATACATTCAATGTAATCATAAATCAACTTCTTAAAACATAAATCAATCCAATGTCTCATAAATCAACTTTGAAACATAAGTCAATCCAATGTACAAAGTTAAACTAATAATAATGTACAAAAGCATAAAACAACTTAGAAGCACATAAACTTAGAATTTACTATATCCTAATATCTACTACATACTGTTATATAATTGAATTACATATTTAGTCAGTGCTTTCCTCACGAGTTTAAGTGTCTTCTCTGGAATTGGAGCAGTCACATTGAATCTCTACATAAAACACAATGATTTCAATTAGTGTATATGAAATCTAAACTATAGAGAAAATAAAATTCGAACCTAAATATTATTGTTTGCCATCCATTGGTGTAATGTGCACGAATAGTGGTCATCATCCAAAACATGACGTAGGAACCACATTCATATGACCACGTTAGTCTATTACACGACAATATATCATCATAATTATAAAATGTTAAGTAACATCATTGGAATGGTACAAAATGTAACAAAATATGAACTAAATTCAATAAATGATCACTTTGATCGTGTTTGTATTCAAGGTGTGAACACTCAAGAAAATGAAGGTTTTAATAACATCTTCAATGAAATCTTCATAGCATTATTTCCTTCTTTTCTCCTAAGAAAATAATTTCGAAATATACACAAGTATATACAAGGAATGGAAATTAAATATATATTAAATATATTAAAATTGATTGATTATTTCTATATTCAAATATAAATAATTGTTGTTACTTAAAATCTCCGATCCTATAGTATCTTTTTGATCTTTTACTTTCAACTTGAAATCATAAAACACTTGTTGATGTTATTTTCTCCAAAGTTAAAGAATATCTATGTTCCAGAAACTTTTTAACCGGATTCTTCAAATATATGCAGATATAGAAAATTAAACAGGATTGCATAAAATTGTATAAAATATTTATGTAACATCTCATTTAGATAGTATAGTATACTATTTAAGAAAGATCACAAGATAAACTAGAACAGTTAATATACAGGAAACATAAAATATCATTATAGTTAATCAGAATATAACTATAAGTCATTTAAAATAGTGTTGTCAAAATCTGTCACCCAGCCCAATCCGATCCGGTCCATCACGAGTGGGTCATGATTTGGGGGAGATGATTTGGGGGACATGATTTGAATGGATTTGAGTGGATTTTTTGTTGTTTTTTTTAGTGGATTTGTGGGCAATTGAGAGTGGATTTAAGGGTAAAGTTTATGAGAATTAGTGTAAGATTTGATTGATGTGACAGTTAAAAAAAATTTGTTTACTTCTTAGAAAATGAAGATTACCAAAATGTCCCTAGGTATTAAAGTAATATAAAATAATATTTGTAAATGTTACATTTAAATGTAAAAATGTTTATAAAGAGGATAAAATAAAAATTAATTTTTAAAATTTAAAAAAATGTAATTTAATAAATTGAAATAATTTTTTTAATAAGTTTAGCTATTTAGTAAATTGAAATAATTTTTTATAAGAGAGAAAAAAATAAAAATTAATTTTGAAAATAAAATAAAATTGTATTTAAGTAAAATAAATAATTATGTGATATTTAATTATTGTTATTAATAGGATATTTAATTATGTAAAAATAAAATCATGTAATTAGTTATTATATATTTTATTTCTTTAATTAATTATTCCCTTAATTTTAATAAATGAAATACTAATTTATAATAGCATTTGATTTGAAGGTATTTAAAACATAAAATAAAACTTATTATTTTTTATTGGGTTAAATATGTTTTTAGTCCTTATACTTTGGGGCGATTTTGGTTTTAGTCCATTTTCAAACTAAGGTACAATTTAATCCTTCAACTTTAGAAAACTCTAGTTTTAGTCCTTTTTACCAAATTGTTTTAAATTTATTTGCTGTTTCAAGCATGTTTCATTATATAATTTGAATTCTTTACACTGTTTGACACATTTTGGTTTCAATGTCAACTGAGAAACGCGTTTGAAACAGTAAATAAAGTTAAAAAAATTTGGTAAAAAGAACTAAAATCAGAGTTTTCTAAAGTTGAAGGACTAAATTGTACCTTAGTTTGAAAATGGACTAAAACCAAAATCACCCCAAAGTATAGGGACTAAAAACATATTTAACCCTTTTTTATTTCTCTCTCTACTGCTATACATATATATTATATATATAGCTTTTCTCTGTTCTGCGTATTTCTGTTTCCCTCTTGTTCTATTCTTCTTCCTTGATGATGAATGGGAGGAACAGGTTTCCCTTCACCCCATCATAGTGGCAAGAGCTTGAACATCAAGCTCTCATCTACAAGTACATGACTTCGGGAATTTCCATTCCACCTGATCTTCTCTTCACAATAAAAGGGAGCTACTTTGATTCCCCTCTGTCCTCAAGGCTTTTGCTTAACTAGCCACAACACTGAGTTTTTGCTTTTTTTTTTATCTTTCTGTAGAAGAACTGATGGTAAGAAATGGAGATGCTCCAAAGAGGCATACCCATATTCAAATTACTGTGAGAGGTACATGCATAGAGGGAAAAATCGTTCAAGAAAGCTTGTGGAAGTTTTGAAAACAACACCATCAACAAACACAAATGCTTCAACTCACCAACAAATCTCATCAATCACCAAAATCAATACTCTTTCACCTCTTGCATCATCTGAATCACACCAACACCACCCTCCACACCATGCCTTCTTTCAAGCGGACCAAATTCTCCGCGATACTGCCACCGAGGACGACCAGGCCTTCGATCCCCACCTCACGTCGTCGAGTCCACCAGCCTCAAACTTCTCGGTCTCTTCCTCCAATGCGCCGAGTGCATCGCCATGGATAAACTCGACTTCTCCAACGACCTCTTCCCGAAGATGGCCAAATGCACATTCACGTACGTCCATAACACCATGTTGCATCGTCGTCGTCTTCACAACACCACTGGAACCGGATACGAAGCAAAAACGTCTTGTGGATCCGGATACAAAGAAGCCTGTATCTGGATACCCTTCCTTCGCAAAAAATGGAAAACGTGGATCCAGATACGCTGTTTACTAGAACCGGATACATCAACATGGTTAAGCTTCGTCTTCTTCATCCTGCTTGCCTCCTCATCATCAAGCTTCATCTTCCTTATCCCCTCCACGACAACCAGACGTCTTCAACCTGCAACAACCAGATATGTATGGCCATGACAATGGAAACTGGAAATTCACATGGGCAATGGACAGGAGTACTCATGAAACCACAGTGCATGCCTTTTTTTTATATTGTGCAGTGCTTCACATTGTCTTGGAATTTTTAATAATGATACGGGGCATATAAGTCATTGTATCATAAATCATCGCAAATCCTTTCGAAATGGAGAGATGGGTTGAACAGTGAGATCAGCGCAAATCGTCGCTTTTCTATCGTTGCAAATCTTTGCAAATCAGCACAAGCGAACACGATTCAAAATTACATTCATTGCTCGTAAATTCGCTTAAACAGTACAATCAATTCAAGCGAACACAACATAGTGAGCCGACCCAACCCGACTCATTTATTACTGAGCCAGAAAAATTCGAACCTGGCTCGACCCATCACTAGCTCACTTAATTATAATTTTTTTAAATAAAAAATTAATATTATACACTCTTTGCAACCCAATATTAAGCAACAATAATTGACCATTGTCTACTCTTCATCCTAGATGCGTTAAAATGGTTAAGTAAACGATCTTACTAAAACAACGTTTATTAACCACATGAAAGTATCCTACAAGTATAACATACATCATAATCATATCGTAAGTTGCGAAAAATTTTGGAAACACTACTCACCCCCCCTTCTAGTGTTTCCGCACACCTTCACTCCTACTACTCCTCACAACATAACTCATCCTTCTCTACTAGAGACTTGATGGTTATTGGAGTGTCAGGATAACCCCTAAGAACAAGCTCTTACAATAATACACACACTACTTGGAACATCCATCAAGGATTTCCCAAAGAATTCCATAGAATTACTCTATAATTATACATGTACATATCTCAATCAATCATCTCATACCAATTATCATTATCATCACTTACTCAAAGTATTTCAAGCATAAAATCATTTATAATATTCTGGAAACAACAACCACACAATAACACAAATTTCTTCACAGCTACTCGATACACTCACAAGGAAGGGGAAACAACTTGCAAACCCTCACCAACAGCTTTGGAATAGTCTGAAACCCCCAAAATGACCTAAAGAACGTCCAAGCTAATGTTTGAAACCCCAAATTCAAGATTTTTGTACAATAAGAGGCCAATGAAGACCTATATGGTCCCGAGACAATTCCCAAAACTACAAACTTTCCCCAAAACCATAATTTTAGAAGTGACCCTATCAAAACCCCCATTTTGTGCCAAAACTCACCCTTATAATAATTTATTCCAAACCAATGTTTTGTAAAAATACATCAACATAAATTCACAACGTCTACACTCCTAAATTCATCAATAAACAACTTTTCACGTCAACAAACCAACTACAGACTAGCATGCATAAGTTTTCAATTGAAGACACCACCCTTTTTAAGCACCTAACATACCAAATTTCACGATTCAATTAAATTTCACAAATTAATCATCACATCATCGTTCAACCATCAAATATCACACACATACCAAATCCAAACCAAATAAAGTAGCTTTTCTTACCTGATGGAAGCTCAACTGGTCAAATAGGCCAAAAACCGCTTCACGGTTCTGAGGATACTAATTGCACACTTTTTAACAAATTTATCGGTATGATACGAATATCTTATTGCTCTAACCCTTTAGGAACTTCCTTATCATCAAATAGATGACCCAATGAAAAGAGAGGTTAGAGAGAAGGTAGAGAAAGGTTTTAGGATCGAGTTTAGAGAGATGACGTGTTTTTTATTAAGAACTAAAACTTATCTATAATATTCATATTTACACCTTACGGTTTTAATATTAAAAAAAGTGCCTTATTATTTAAACACACTGTGGGTTTTTTTTTAAACTCTACTTTCTATGTTCTTACATTTTCTCTTACAACAAAAGCTTTCGACCTGAAAAATTAGACTTACGAGAGAATAAGTGGGGATATAACTTTCTCATGTCCCCCTCTATCTCCTAAGTAGAGTTGCTCATTCTCTTATCGCACACTAGCTTGACCAAACTGATGGTTTTTCATCTAAGTTGCTTTGTTTGATTATTAACTACCTCAACTGGTTACACCTGTACCGAAAGATCTTCTTTTACTTGCACTTCATCCACTTCTAAAATATGAGAAGGATCAAGTTCATACTTCCCTAAGCCATGAGATTGTATGGTTCTCTCTGATTGACCATCAGTTTGGGGATGATAAGAAGAACTCATCTTTAACTTGCTACGCAAAGTTTCTAGAAAAGTTTTCCAAAATCGAGAGGTAAACCTTGAATCTTCGTTTGACACAATATTGGATGACACTCCATACAACCTCACAACTTTTATGATATACAGTTGAGCTAGTTTAGTCATAGAAATTCTTAGATTCACTGGTAGAAAATGGGCACTCTTGGTCAATTGATCTAGTATCACCCATATAACATCAGGACCTTTAATAGAACGGGGCAAGTGGGTAAAAAAATAAATAGTTATGATATCCCACTTCCACTCTAGTACCTTCAACTGCTACAACAAACTGACAGGTTTGTGATGCTCCACTTTAACTTTTTGACAAGTCAGACAGGTTGCCACAAACTGTGCCACCTCGCTCTTCATACCCACCTGAAAGACTCCTTTAGATCTTGATATCCCTCCTCTATTATCAACCTCTTCAGCTCAACATCAACAGGTACATAAATTATGCATCGAAACCTCAATATCCCATTTTCCCCCATCACCAATTCTTTTACTCAATCAGAACCATCAAACCGACAAATTTTTGCAACTCCGAATCTAATAATTGTTTCTCCTTGGTCGAACTTAGGAAGTCAATAGATATGGTTAAAGCACAACATCTAATGAAATCAACCCCAAACTCAACTTCTAGTTTTATATCTCTAAACTTCTCAATAAGTTCAAACTCCTCAATCATCATGTGAGACTGGGTGACAAAGAAATTCAAAATCATAATCTTTCAAGATCTCCACCCACTGTCTAAGCCTCATGTTAAACTCTTTCTGATCAACCAAATACTTCAAACTTTTATAATCCCTGAACACCGGAAATTGTGCAACACAGACATAGTGCCTCCAAATCATGAGTAAGATAATTCTTCTAATGATTCTTTGGTTTCCTTGAAGCATAAGTCACTACTTTCTTTTCTTGCATAAGTACACAATCCAAACACTAATTAGAAGCATCACAATAAATATGAAAGGATTTTCTTGTATCAAGGATCACCAACCCGTGGTGAGCGGGACCGGGTTAGTCCGGGTGACCCATTTTGACAGCAATAATTTAAATGACTTATAGTTATATTTTGATTAACTATAATGATATTTTATGTTTCCTGTATATTAATTGTTCTAGTTTATCTTGTGATCTTTCTTAAATAGTATACTATACTATTTAAATGGGATGTTACATTAATATTTTATACAAATTTAGACAATCTTGTTTAATTTTCTATATATGCATATATTTGAATAATCCGTTTAAAAAGTTTCTTCAACATAGATATTCTTTAACATTGGAGAAAATAACATCAACAAGTGTTTTATGATTTGAAGTTGAAAGTAAAAGGTCAAAAAGATATTGTAGGATCAGAATTTTTAAGTAACAACATTTATTTATATCTGGATACCGAAACAATCAATCAGTTTTAATATATTTAATTTTCATGCCTTGTATATACTTGTGTATATTTTGAAATTATTTTCTTAGGAGCAAAGAAGGAAATACTGCTCTGAAGATTTCATTGAAGATGTTATTAAAACCTTGATTTTCTTGAGTGTTAATTATAAAGACGAAGATACAAAGTTTTACAGAATCAAATGTTTCGGTTTTAAGAGCCATAATCTTTTTAAAGATATAAAAATAGTTCAAGTTGAAGATAAAAAATGAGACAGGATATAAATCAACAAATATATATCTATACTTTTATGTGATAAAAATAAAGATTGTTCTTTTTTATATTAACTTTTTCTATGTTTATACAATTAAATAAATTTTAGATATAGGGTATTATATAAAAAAACACTTTAACAAGTAAAATAATTGTTTAAAATATAATTATTATGAAATTGACTGTCGAAAAGAATTACATTTTTATCAAATATAATATGCTACTATACAAGTACATAATTTCTTGTAAGAAATTTTTTAATAACAAGTGTTTCTGAATTTTTCGAGACGAATTATATGTCATTATGCTGGTGAAAATTAGATAAAATTAGATAAGACAAAAATTATAAAATGAAAACTCATTATAAAATGATTTTTTTTGTAAGAAATTGTTTAACCGTCAGTGTTTCTGATTTCTTTCAATTGGGACTACAGGAGAGATGACAGATAAAAGATTCGAGTGGGAGAGATGAAAGAGAAAGGACAGAGAGGAATGAGAGAGGTGAGTAAGGGTTTTGGGGTTTCTTTTTCTAGTTTGAGAATGAAAATTATTAAAATATCCTTGACCTTAAAACTTAGAATCCATTATATATAAGGATATTTTTATCTACTAAAACCTTATATACATCGTTAAAATGTATTTATTATATTATTATTAAATTCATAGTCAAAATAAACATTAAAATAATTACTTAATTAATGCATTTATTATATTATTATTTATCACCATATATATATTTATGTGTGTGGTATGATTGATAGTCAAAACGGTATATATAAATTATATCAGGAAATAATAAATAAATTATTAATAACTTTCTATTAAAATATATTTTCTATAGTAAAAGAGTATGTAAATTTTTTTTTTCTATAAATTCATATTTAGTTTTCATAAACATTGCAAGTAAGATCTGATCTTGTATACAAATTTAAGATCTTGGAAGGAATTTAGAGAAGAAATATGGAGAAATTTGAGATAAAAAGTATTGGAGCTATAATGACAATGATGATCCTATCAAGTTTTGTAGCGGCCGAATCAACAGATAATATTATTTGCAATATCAAGTGTGAAAACAAATGTGCAGAATATCTCTCTCCAAAATATTATGCGCAATGTATGAAGGATTGTAAATCACATTGCGATAAATCATTATCTGATCCAGTTTACAATTGTATTACTGGTTGTCACTTAATGAAATCCATTGCCATAAAAGATGGTATGTATTCTAAAGTTATTTTCTCTCTATTTCATTTCATTAATTATTTTTTTCAAGACTTTGATATTAATTTTAATTGCTTGGGATTTTCACCATTATTTTTACATCTTTATCAGGTGCTGGTGATTTTGGGAATGATCTGGTGAATACTTGTATGCAAGAGTGTAAAACTAGTTTTTAATTTGTAACTATAACTTTTGAGTGAGAAATTGTAGAAAAAATAATATTTCCTGCTGAAGTATGACTAATAAATATTGATAAAAAATAATATTATTTCTTATCTATTTCTGTATTTTCTTTTCCAATTTCGTCCTTTCATTTTTTTATCTTTTTTATTCCTGTAACTTGGGTATTAATAAAACAATTTTCTTAAAGAAAACATTATCACATATTCTATTACGAAAGACAAGACAAAAAAACAAATAAGAGAAAGTGATACTTAAATTCCTATAAAAGGTAATAAGTCTTTATAATATGAATCACAAATATATATACTTGGATATGCAAAATTATGATAAGTTTATAAATATTTAACTATTTTATGCTTCTTAACTATTTCAAGCACATAAAAATATATTTAACTATTTAACTAGTGTAAAATAGGACTTTTCACAACATTGATGGAGGAGGACGTTTAACAAGTTAGTCACAAAAAAGTGTGATGGCAAAATTGTAATTTTTTTGAACATTTTAACAACGGTTGGTCAAATAATTTTTGTTAAAAGTTTAAATGACACTAATTATATAGAGAATCATCGTTAAAAGTTGGAAGAATGATAAATAAGAAACAATTATATATTGAATTGTCACTAAAACATTTAGAGACAATGAGAGGTATAAAGAGAATCGTCGTCAAATGTTCAATATTTTCATAGAATAAAAACGCATTTTCTTCACTCGCACGACTTTCATTTGAGTGTTTCTTCTTTACCTGCATTTTCATTTTCTCTTCTCGTCTACCTTTTATTTTTCTCTTCCCCTCTGCCTTTTCATTTTCTCTTCCCCTTTCATGTCACAATCGCCGCCACTATCAATGGTGAATTGTTATGACATGATGTTTTTGTGGAGCACACACTAGGTAGAGATGGCGTGAATATATAGATCTTTTAGTTTAGATGTTTTCTTTTGGTAGCCTTAAAGACCTAAATTTGCAATTAGTTTTGGATTGAAAATTTGTATATAAAGGATGACTTATAGTTATATTTTGAATAACTGTAATGATACCTTGTGTTTCTTGTATATTAACTCTTCAAGCTAATCGGACTTGTGATGTTTTCCTGAATAGTATATTATAATATCTAAATTAGAGTTGTCAAAATAGGTTACAACCCGCAAGCCAACTCACTCCACCACGGGTTTGAACCGAGTTGAGTTTGAAACAAATGTATTTTTTTTATGCTAGTCAATTTTCAACGCGGCTCATCCGGGTTCAACCCGTGATGAGCCGGGTTGGCTCACCAACTCACATAATTTTATTTTTTTAATTTATTATCTTATGAAACCCTAAAAAATATTCTCCTCAGTCTGCTCTCGCGAATATGCTCTGCTTTCACCGTGCTCTCACTTCACTGTTGATCATCCCTAACTCCTAACCCAGGTTAGTTGTTGTTAATTGCCTCAGATTGTATTTGGAAAACTCCTTGTATTTCTCAAGATCCCGATCTAGCACACAGTCTTAGCAATTTCAACTACTATAGTTTTATCAGGATTTACTCTAAAACAATAATCACTACATTCATGAAAAGGGTTACTACCATTCCGACAATTAGGATGCACTGCTTGTTCGCCTAACATGTCGAGTAGAGAATTTATCCCCTTAATCTTTTGCGTTACTACATAGCAAGCAAACACCTTTTCGTCAAAAACCATAATGAAACATCTCACACTAGTACAAACTTTGCTTTTAAACTCGAACAATAGACACCAGTTTACATCAAACCGTTGTCTATCAAAACATGGTAACAGTTCTGTAAATAAGGCAAACTTATACGCCTCGGTTGAAAAGGAACCTAAGCGTAACAGAGCTATGACCTCGGTTGCACAGTGAACCGGTGGCTGAAATGTTATAAAATCCACCTACCTTGGGCTGACAACTTTATGAAAATGTGATACTACCTCGGTTGCACGCAGAACCGAGGCAGAAAGGCTCTGCGACACCTGCAACACACTGAACATGCATCTTTCACACGTCAAGTCAAACATACGACATCAGTTCACGTCAAGATCGAGGTAATAATTGTTGTTCTGGCCAAGCGTTACTACTTTGGTTTTTTTGTACCCAGAGTCAAAAGATTATTAGGCCTCGGTTCATTGTGTAACCGAGGCATATAAGCTTCAGATATTAGTAAAATAGAAATAGAGAGTTTGCAAAGTGTGCCAGCGAATGGTCAAAGAAAGCAAGAAATGCTGAAAGCGAGAAAGCTCGTTTTTCAGAAAACCCCACTACATCTTCACCCACGAAACCCACACCCACCAACTGTACAAAACCCCACTCTCTTGGAAATACCCTACCCTCTACATCTTCTCCCCAACAACAACACTCCCTCCTTTCTCCCATGGAAGCTATCAACAGAACCTCACCCACCGCCTCTTCTTCCTTTGATTCTTCTCTTCCGACTCCAACAATCATTGTCGCCCACGCCCAGTACGGAAACAGGTGAGCCACCATTGTTATCAGGCCGAACCGATAACGCCGTTAAGAAGGAGCCAACAACGCGCCATCTTCTTCTTTCCCTGCGACCTCCACCACCACTGGGCGAAACCCTAGCCATCTTGTTGTCAGTCACCTAGCGCCGCCGCTATCCTCCACCACCACTGGGCGAAACCCTAGCCATCTCTAAACCTCTCAATAAGTTCGCACTCCTGAATCATCATGTGAGACTGGGTGACAAAGCAGTTCAAAATCAAAGTCTTTCAAGATCTCCATCCACCGTCTAAGCATCATGTTAAACTCTTTCTGATCAAACAAATACTTCAAACTTTTATAATCGCTGAACACCAGAAATTGTGCACCACAAACATGGTGCCTCCAAATCACGAGTAAGATAATTCTTCTCATGATTCTTTGGTTGCCTTGAAGCATAAGTCACTACTTTCTTTTCTTGCATAAGTACACAATCCAAACACTAATTAGAAGCATCACAATAAATATGAAAGGATTTTCTTGTGTCAAGGATCACCAACCCGTGGTGGGGCGGACCGGATTGGTCCGGGTGACCCATTTTGACAGCACTAATTTAAAGGACTTATAGTTATATTTTGATTAACTATAATGATATTTTATGTTTCATGTATATTAATTGTTCTAGTTTATCTTGTGATCTTTCTTACATAATATACTATACTATTTAAATGGGATGTTATAATGATAACAATGAGTGTTTCTGATTTTTCCCAGACCAATTACCATTTCCTTTGATGTCATTATGCTTGTGAAAATTATATAAATTATATAAGACAAAAATTATAAAATGAAAACTCATTATAAAATAATTTCTTGTAAGAAATTGTTTAATAACAAGTGTTTCTGATTTTTTTCGAGACGAATTATATGTCATTATGCTGGTGAAAATTAGATAAAATTAGATAAGACAAAAATTATAAAATGAAAACTCATTATAAAATAATTTTATTTGTAAGAAATTGTTTAACCGTCAGTGTTTCTGATTTCTTTCAATTGGGACTACAGGAGAGATGACAGAGAAAAGGTTTGAGTAAGAGATAAAAGAGAAAGGGTAAAGAGGAATGAAAGAGGTGAGTAAGGGTTTGAGGTTTCTTTTTCTAGTTTGAGAATGAAAATTATTAAAATACCCTTGACCTTAAAACTTAGAATCTATTATATATAAGAATATTTTTATCTACTAAAACCTCATATACATCGTTAAAATGTACCAACTGAAAAACAGACATATATGGATTAGCAAACCCTTATATAAAAAAAAACACTTTAACAAGTAAAATAATTGTTTAAAATATGTGTGGTCAATTGCATCATTATATATTCCAAAAAGAAAGGCAAATGCCACAGCGTTCCAAAGTGTTACTAGTAAAATAATTATTATGAAATTGACTGTTGAAAAGAAATACATTTTTATCAAATATAATATGCAACTATACAAGTACAGATGATTTTTGTTATTAAATTCATAGTCAAAATAAACATTAAAATAATTACTTAATTAATGCATTTATTATATTATTATTTATCACCATATATATATATATATATATATATATAGCCGTACAAGAGCATAACAGAATTTTAAATCAATTAACTAATACAGTCGAATATGTGGCGCACATAGTCGACTTCGACATGTAAGAACATTTTGAAATTCTTTCCTTCTCAAAATCTCACATAGCACTGATTCTCAAAATTTGTACAAAGATTTTAGTATAATCGATTCAATTAATAATGGAGTCGACTTTACTGCAGCTTTGTCACACAGTTATAAGTTCACAAAATGCTTGTGGTTTTCATGCATTAAAGCATGTGCAATGCATCCAGAAATGATGTAACAAGTACAAGCACAATAAGTATGCATTCACATAGCAATATATCACATAAACATGTTCAACAAATATATAAACCAATCAACATAAGAACATGTAACACAACAACAACATATGTGTGTTATTAAGCAATGTGTTGTCATCATAAAAAACCAGAGTGATATAGATATTGTTTTGTCAACAATCTCAGCACATTGTACTGTAACGAATTGATCATTGTAACTTTCATATCTGATTTCTTTGATTTGAGAAAAGTGTTACATGTGTGTTAAGACGCTCCAAGAAACAAGATTCATAGAAGTTCATAAATCTTGAAGGTTTCTTGAAGAACTGATTTGGATTCACACTACTGATCAACTACTGCACAAGTGAGGTGTATTCTTGACTGATTAGACTTCGTTTTCCACAATCTTGGATTATGTTTCCCTGTGCGTGCGGCTAGGCGAAGAGTTCTTGGTACTTTGACAGGTGTTCTCAAAGGGTTCTACAGTAAAGACGTATGGTTTTTTGTACATGTGTTATCTTTCTATATTTGATTGTTCAGTGAGAGATGTGTTTACATTTTGAGAGAGTTCTCTAAAAAACCTTTGGTGTAAAAATTAAATTATTATAATGAAAGAGCCTTCAATCTAAGGTTGATTGGAAGGGAAACTGAATGTAGGCATTAAGTTTAAAGATAACACATGCATCCAATATAATCTCCTAGTCTCTTTTACTCTCATTGCATGCACGTATTGCTTAGATTACAAGAAAGATTAAAGATCATTCAAAGTTTGCAAAAAGATTTAAAAAACATTTATTTTTATTGATCACCAATTCACCCTCTCTTGGTGTTGGGAAACAAGGCATTTCTTTTCTAACAATCATTTTCAATAAATAAGAGATTTGTGAACAAGAGGAAAAGATATACATATAAGATAACGTGCTGTCAACTTTGACCTTTGCTGACTATTAAATCACAACTTTTCCCACAAACCTCCAAATGATATGATTCTCTTTTTATTAGAAAATAAACTCAAAACTCTTTCCAATGACTACTATTTTGTAATTTTTGGACATATGAGTAGGTACAGTTAATTCCTTAAAGTTAACGTTTTATATATTTTTGTCAACCCTGACCTTTATTGGTTTTTTTGCTGGTAACTTTCTCCACCAAAATCCAAACGAGTTGATTCTTGTTTTGTTGGAATCTAGAATCAAATAGCTTTCAAATGACTACTAACTCATAATATTCAGTCCATTATACTGTTAATTTCCCACAAAAACAAAATTTTTCTAAGCTTCCTAAATGAGTTTACTTTCAAGTTATTGTTTCATGTTTCTTATTTGAGATGAGTGAGTGAGTTTAAAGGTCATGGGTGGTGTTTAGTGCACCAAAAAGATCATTTATGTGCATTCATGTAAGTTAGATGAGGTCCATGAGCATTGTTAGGCCTTTTCTACCCTGGTAATTGATTACATGGGTCCTGTAATCGATTACCAAAGGTTTGAGGGGCATTTGTACAAAAAGTTCAACGTGACTCCCCATCTTGAACAACAACACTCCCATGATGGTTTTGCTCTGTTTTTGTTGAATTTTTCCATTTTTTGAGATGAGTGAGTTAAATGTTGTTGGGTGTGTTCCTTGCACCAATGATGAGGTTAGGCCATTCATTTCTTCAAAAAAAAAATGTCAATTTAGGTGATTTTCTCCAACTAAGGTGAGGTGCATGACCATTGTTGTAACACTCATTCTCGGAATGTTACAGGAAAAAATTTTCACTTTATTAATTATGAAATATGCCATCCAATATTGTTACAATGCACAAATTTAAAAAGGAATTTTCAGTAAATAATAGATATTTGAATAAGAGGGAAATATATACATATAAGATAACGTGTTGTCAACTTTGACATTTGCTCACTATTTTAATCATAAATTTTCCCACAAACCTCCAAATGATGTGATTTCTTTTTTTATTAGAAAATATACTCAAAAAGCGTTCCAATGACTACTAATTTGTAATTTTTAGACATATGAGTATGTATAGTTAACTCGTTAAAGTTAATGTTTTATATATTCCTACTAACACTCACCTTTGTTGGTTATTTTGCTGGTAACTTTCTCCACCGAACTCCAAATGGTGCTAACAAATTAACATCATAACAACAAAGAAAAATATGATTTATTTATTTTTAAAGAGGATACTTGTGAACACATTTAACTCTTATTTTATCCTTTATAATATAATTATTTATCCATTAACAATTATTTTGAACCCTTTTGAATAAAACTATCTTACCAGTTCTTTTTTTTTCCTATTCATTTTACGAATTTTGGTTCTTCACCCAATCTGTAATGTTTGTTGCTCACATTCAGGTACTTTGTGTTTTCTTCTTCAGGTAGTTCTTTTTATTTTATTATTTCTCTTCTTTTGTTTGTTGTGAATTTTTTGTACTACTTTGACTATTCCCTCTTCTTTTTCAATACAAATATGATGACTCTTAGGGTTTTGTCTTAATTTCATTTTATTGTACTCTTTAGAGTATTAGGTTCTTGCAAGAATTCAATTCCATTAATTGTTTCATTCCATTCATTAGGTGAACTATTTCGATCGATCCTTCACTACGATTAAGTAATGTGAATCGTGTTTCGAGGAGAAATGAAAAGAAGTTTAGCCAATCAACGCATATAAGTCTTTTTAGGCGTTATCATATGCTTATATTTTTTGGTACAAACAAAGTCCCACATCAGAAAAAATAAGAGATGGACATGAGTTTATATACACATAAGATACCTTCATTAATAGGAGACCTTTTGGAGTGGTACCAAAAGCAAATCCGTGAGGGCTTGGCCCAAAGCGGACAATATCTTATCAGTGTGGAGAATTATGTGTATGTGTGAGTGTAGTGTGGAGAATTATGTGTATGTGTGAGTGTGGAACCCCTCCCTACAAATGGTATCAGAGCCCATGGTTCGGGTCTGGTGACCGGGCTCAGTCGAGTACATTCCTCCATGATCGGGTGAAGCTTTGGCCATAGCCCATAGCCCAGAAGTGAATCATGAGAGGTGGAGAGAGAGAGAGAGAGAGAGAGCAAGAGATGCTCAATGTTTGACCATGGATTGTGAGAGAGAAGTGTTGACCATGGTGTACTCGAGGATAAGAAAGAAGACTTCCGTTGTAGGGGAGGTGGTCCTTTGTTTGAGGGGAGGATGTTGGGTACAAACAAAGCCCCACATCAGAAAAAATAAGAGATGGACATGAGTTTATATACACATAAGATACCTTCATTAATAAGAGGCCTTTTGGAGTGGTACCAAAAGCAAATCCATGAGGGCTTGGCCCAAAACAGACAATATCTTATCAGTGTGGAAGCTTATGTGTATGTTTGAGTGTGGAACCCCTCCCTACATATATCAATGTTATGGTACATGCTGATTAAGGAGATGCGACTAGTAGCCTATGCATAAAGATAGTTAACCGTATATAAAAAATAATGTAGCTTAATTTCAAGTTTTTTGGTGATCGTAACAACCTAATCTGTTTGTCAACCAGAAACATTTGAACATAAGGATTTCTATGATAGAAGGTGTAGTTGGTATTAGGGTGGAGAATTAGTTATTGTTGGGATGAAGTTGTAACAACAAATTACGAAGAAGGTGAAACTGATTCAAGAAAGGATGAAGGTGTCAAAAAATAGACAAAAGTCATAAGAAGATTAGAGAAGGATCTCTTAAGTTTAGGTAGGAGTTCGTGTATTTTTGCAGTTAACATGTAACACCACCTCTAATGGAATGCCATTTGTATAATTTTTCTTTATCATCAGAGAATCTCTTTTTCGATTCTCTCCGTACTAATCACATTAAATGGACAAGACTGGTCAATCACCTATGATTAACTTTTCTCTCTATTCAACTCAATCTCACTTCTCACTTTCTTAACACATTCTCTCAAAACCCTAATCCTTCTCGTTGTCATTCCCTCTCAACTTTCTCATCTCCCAAACCTTCAACATTATATATAATTGTTTATACTAAATGTTTATAGTAGTGTTGTCAAAACGGATCACTCGGTCCGGTCCGGTCCACCATGTTGGTCATTTAGTAGCCAACCCAACCCAGCTCAATTATTATTGAGCCAGAAAAATTCGAACCAGGCTCGACCCACAACGTGTTGGTGGGTTAAACGGGTTGGTTCATTAGTTCACTTAATTACAATTTTTTTAAAATAAAAAAAAATTACAAACTTTTTGTAATTCAAATCTAAATAAATTTCACTCCAAAAATGATGTTTAACTTGAGACAATTCAAAATAATAAAAAAAGTACAATACAATCCATACGTTTAATGAACCAGATGTTATTTTTTAGGATTTTATAAGATAATAAATTAATAAAAATAAAATTAAATGGGTTGATTGACTAATTAGGCTCACCACGGGTTCAACCCAGATAAGCTGGGTTTAAATGAACCGGATTGAAAATTGACCCGCATAAAAAAAAACACATTTTTTCCAACCCAACGTGACCCGAACCCATGGTGAGCTGGGTTGACTTGCGAGTTATAACCCATTTTGACAACTCTAATTTATACATAATCCGTCACAAAATAACTTCTTTTTAATCATTTCTCATACATACATACATACATACATACATATATATATATATATATATATATATATATATATATATATATATATATATATAAATAATTGTTTATACTAAATGTTTATACACGTAACAATGAATTTTTTACTCCATCAAATTTTAAGTAAGTTTATGTTTTATTTAAATCAAATAGTTCACATTAGTTGCAGACAATAAAAACAATGATTTACATAATTTTACAATTTTATTCGACAATCCTAATAATTTTACTATGTTGTAAGATTTTATTATTTTTCGATTTACATTTCGATTTTAACTACAAATGACCATAACTATTTAGAAAGTTTATCATGAAAAATTATCAAGTCTTTATAAAATAATTTATTTCATAAAAGTGATAATCTTTAGCTATAATCTCATTCAACTATAAGAAATATTGGAACAAATGAAATCATCGAGACAAAATAAAGTGTTTGCAACTTAATTAAATATATTATAAAAAATATTAATCATTCATTCAAATTTATTTTTATGTACTTGAAAATTATAAAATAATTAAATATTTTTAAACATCCACATCCGTTTTCATTTGTGATTCACGTTATAAAGACTTAATACCTTTTTCAGAGTTTAAATATCACTTTCTCTTAAGATTTTTTTTTTCTTCCTTAATAGATTTTTTTATGATACTTTTGTCTTAAAATTTTATTTTTTTAATTAATACTCGAGTTTCAAGAATAAAAATAAAGATGAAAGAGATGAAGGAACTTGGAAAATAAAAAGAATATTCTCATAATTGAGTAGATATATTATTTCTTCTAATTTTTTCACTCGTTATAAATTATAATCTTTCTTTACATTCTTGTATGCAAGTATTCTTCACATTGTTCACAATATCAGGAGTACCTGGTAAACATATAAAGGTAATAGTAAAAATCATAAGTAACCAAGATCAATCATCAAAATAAAAAAAAATAAAATAGTGAAATAAAACATGGAGAAACAAAATATAAAAACCATGAAACAAGAAAATATTTTAAAATACGTACCATTATTCATGGGGATGGAGTTCAGACAACTATTGATACAATTATAAATAGAATCAGAGGATAATTTATCCCAACGTGATTGACAATTCTTTGATTCACAATCTTGCACACATTGTCTGAATGTAAATGGATTATGATTATTTTTTATACAAAAAAGTATACATTTAAAATCGCAACCTGGTATTTTGGCTTGTGCAGAATTTAATAAAATCGTGACCATAATTACAATCCCAATATATTTTATCTCGATTTTCTCCATAATTCTCTCGAAAATTATAAAATTTGAACAAAAGGTAGATCTCACTTGTGTTTTGCAAGAAAGCTAATCATAAATTTATAGGGAAAGAATTCATAAAAAAAGTTAGCCCTGAAAATATTTATTATAATAAATTTATTATAATAAGACAAAATATTATTAATGTATAAATAATTCATTTAATGCATTAGTGAAAAGGTATAAATAATTCATTTAATGTTTCTATTTATAATTTTATATAAACTCTTTATATATAAAGAGGATACCTATTTTGTATACATATTTATTAATTCTTATGTTATCATTTGTAGTATCATTATTTATTTATTTATTAATAGTTTTGTAAAGGTTTTTCTTTCGTTTTCATAAAGTTTTAATTATATATTTAATTTTTCTTATAATATTGAGCACATGAAAATATCATAACAGCATGTATTCTGATAAGCGTCAATTATCTCTGTCTGACTTAAAATTTATTTGAAACTAAAACATATTTAATGTATTTCGTTAAATTTTAACATTTCAAATATAATATTATATAATATTTCATTAAACATTCTTTTTGTTTCCACTTTAACACGTGCCTCCCTTTCTATAATATTTAATATAGAAGGTATTCTTAGAAGTATTTATTGGGCTTGAAAATATTTGGTCATATAATTGATTTTGATTGATTTAATTAATGAAGACAATAATATGATGTTTGAATGAAAAATAGTAGTATGCATTAATTCCACTAAACAAAATTAACTGGATGGTTGTATTTTTATTTTTACCTGTTATAGATGAAACTTAAGCTGAATTCTGTGATTGGATTTTGTTTATGTATTATTTTCATACCAATAAATTTTGATTTATATTAAATTTTGTTTTAATATTTATTGTTTTGGTTTTAATAGATAAAAAGTTGGTGCTAACAAATTAACATCATAACAACAAATACAAAGATGTTGATTGATTTATTTTTAAAGAGGATACTTGTGTACACATTTAATTCTTATTTTATCTTTTATAATATTATTATTTATTTTTTAACCATTAACCATTATTTTGACCCGTTTTGAATAAAACTATCTTACCAGTTCTTTTCTTCTTTTTTTTTGCGATTCATTTTACGAATTTTGGTTCTTCATCAAATCTGTAATGTTTGTTGCTCACATTCAGGTACTTCGTGTTTTCTTCCCACATTCAGGTAGTTCTTTTTATTCTATTATCTTTCTCATCTTTTATTTGTTGTGAATATTCTGTACTACTTTCACTGTTCCCTCTTCTTTTTCCAGTACAAATATGATGAGTCTTAGGTTCTTTCCACAATTTCATTTCATTGTACTCCTTGATATAGGTTGTTGCAAGAATTCCATTCCATTAATTAGGTGCACTGTTTGTTTGTTTGGATCGACTCTTCACTATGACTAAGGAATGTGAATCGTGTGGAGAAAATAAGATTAACATATGCAACACATATAACTCTTTTTATATAAGTTGTAGGCTACATAAATGTGTATTATAGAGGCACTTAAACACACTTGAAGTCTACCATTTACACACATTAAAGTGGTCTTTTATTGGAGTTAAGGTGGAGTTAGGAATAGAAGAATCTGAAATGAGTTGGGTAGGGTGTCCTTGGGGTAACCTTGAATGGTTGGTTAAGGGTTAGTAAGGTTTACGGTTGGTTCCACTTAAGTATGTAATTTTAAGTTAGTTAGGTTGTATTACAAGCTTTTTGAGAGTGGAAAAGAAAGAAAGAGAATCGTGGTGAGTGAGGGAGGCACATTTGGAGAGCAACCAAGTTGGTGAGAGAAAAGAAAAGAGCCACCCTAGCCTTGGTGTTTTGGATTGACTTGTAGGAGGCAAAGAGGATTGAAAACTTGGTGTCTAGTGAAGGAAAGAAACCTAAGAACCTTGGAAGCTAGCTTGGACTTGAGGTAAGGGGTTTAACTTGGGATATAACATGGTGTATATGATGGGTAGAAGGTAACATTATAATGTTGTTGCATGTTTTGTCTCATTGTGTTGAGATTAAAGTTAACATATTGATGCATGCACTCTCTTTTTGAGTTGAGTTTCATGTGTTGGGTATGGAGAATGGTTATTTACATGCATTTTTAGAATTGGGTTGTAAAGGAGTATACTTTGGGTTGTATAAATTAGTAATTTCGTTTTTTATGTTGTAATGGGTATACCTTGAGTTATACATGTTCATACTTTATGAAAAATTGATGTTGTTATAATGGATATACATGTTGGGAGTATTAGGGTGTTGCTTGTGTATGAAAAAGTGTCATGAGTACACTTAAAATAATGTTTTTATTGTGTGTATCTTGTTTATTGTCACCTTGCATGAATTATATATATTAAGGGACACATATCTACACTCTTTGACCAAGAGTGTGAGTAAGAGGGTATTGAGAATTCTCTTCCATTGTTGGAAGAGAAAAGAAATGAGTTATGAGAATGAGAGGAGAGAAAGTGATGTTTTGGTGAGTTGGGGTACATGGGGTTGGTGAAAAGAGTGAAGAAAGAAGAAGCTTGGTGTTATGGGAGGAAGAAGAACATGAAGGAAGAATTATGGAAGTGGAAGGAGAAGATGGGAACACTATAAATCACCTAGCAAAGGCAAGGAAAAGAGATAAAAGCCTTGGAGTTGGAGTTGAGAAGGAGAACAAAATGGAGTAGAACTATGGGTTGAGTTGGAAAAGGTAGAAATGAAGAAAATGTAAAAAAAGGGGGGGGGGGGGGGGAGAATGGAGGTGAAGGAAATGGGGAATTTCCGTGAAGTGGTAAATGGGTTCCTGGAAGAAATGAAAATGATGAATGAGATGGTTGTTGCATGGAGAGTTCACGTAAGTGGGAGAAGGAAAAATAGAAGAGAAGGTGAATAATGAGAAGATTGGAGGGGGTTGGAGTTTAAAAGTCAAACGAAAAAGTAAAGAATGTATGATGTGGGTGTATGTTGTTACATAAAGAAGAGAGTGTTTAAGAAAAACAAATTAAAGAGTGTGTGAGGTGATGGTTGGGCCGTGAACTTTATTGGTGAGAGAGAGGAGTTTGAAAATGTAAAGAGTAATGATTCATTGATATACCTAATTTTTTTACATTCATTTGACATTACCCTTTCTTACTTTTCACTCTCTTTTTTCTTGAAAAAATATAAAAGTTTACACTTTTATTATCATTTTACCCTTGTACTCTGTGTCAAATAAATGTAAAAGTGTACCATTATTCAAATCTAAATTGGTGTGTGTGGAGTTTCAATGTAAGTGAATTGTGCAAGTGAGAGAAATTGTAACTTTTACCATTAGAAAATATAGTAAAGGTGGTGTGGGGTCCATGGTTTTTGAGAGAAAAAGATAAGAAAAGTGAAACTTTATGTTTTAATTGAAAACAAAAGAGAAAAAGAGAAAGGAGGGAAGAATGGTCACGTAAGAAGTGGCAAAAGGAGAGAGAAAGAGAGTTTTTGGTGAAAAATTAGTTTTAAGTGGAGTCCACTTGGTGAGAGAAAAATCAAGTTTGATTTTAAAATCAAAAAGTCTAATGGGGTCCACTTGAGTTGATAAATGTAAGAGAGGAACTGTATTTAAAATAAAAAGGGGTACATTAAAAAGTGTTTTAATATGAGTTGTGATTTTAGTAAAAGCTGGGATGCACTAGAAAATGTTGGTTCTAGTGGAAGAGTTGTGAAATTAATAATTTCACAAAGGTGTGTCAATAGAAAAAATAATTAAATTAATTAATTGTGAAAATTAAGTTATTTAATTATTTGTGAATTTTAATTAATTATTGGTCAATGAATTTGGTTGACTTTGTACATGATGGTGATTTGTGAATGATTGTGATGGTGAAGTTGTGAGAGCAAGCGTTCTATCATTTCCTTAGAATTTTTGTCGGACAGATGGTGTTCGTATTGCGATACGATAGTGTGTTGAGTCTTTACGGAGACTAAGATTCGAGTGTCACCCTTTGCTCGTGCACGAAGACTAGAGAGGGTTGGATGCCTCGCCTAATGACTTTGGCTCGTGTTGGTTATAGTGCTCGGTAGGTGCGCTTAACCGAAGTTTTTACTCGTTAATCCTTGAGGAGTCGGGAAGATAGGCCTGAAGTTGCAATGGAAGGCGGCTCGAATCGCTTGTTTTGCGAAACAGGTTTGGTACAACAAAAATTCAAGGAAACAACAGAAGCTTGTGTAAATGATTTGAGTCATTATTTTGAATACTGTGATGTATTGTAATGTTATGACTATGATAGTATTGGTGGTGATGATCTTAGTTATGAGTTGAACACTGAGACGCGTTGTGATGTTATGACTATGTTAGTCCGTACTGCAATGGTATGATGTTAAATTATATGCTATGTTATATTCTTAGTTATTCACCCTTTCCTTTTGTGGTTGCGGTTCCGGCTACAATCATCGTACTTGTACAAAGTAGATGGCATTGTAGATAAGGCAATGCAGGAGTAGTGCGGCGAGAGATATGGCATTAGCTATTGGGAATTTTATTATGTTTAAAGTATTTTATGTTTTTGAATAATGGATTATAATAATTGTAAGGTTTGAATTTTATATCGTAATACGTTCAGACGTCTCATGTTTTGTTTTCTTTCACGATTTTTATATAAACATTTATAAGCAACGGTATTTAAATGAAAACAATTGGCAAAAATTTTGGATCTTATTATTTACAATTGTCACTCCGTTAGAGGTGTTACATTTGGTATCAGAGCCAACTTTTCGAAAAAATTCTTTTGGGGCTTTTGGGGAGTGAGCTCGATTAGTTCGTTGTGTAACTCTTATGTTTGTGTGAATGGTTGTTGAGTCTCTTGTTAAGAAGAAAAGATCGGGTCATGTTCTTCAAGTCTGGATGGAAAAATTAGGTATCTAACTAGAAGTATTAAGAACAAAAAATGTCTTGATGAGATTAGTGAGGGTGCACACTCATGGCTCGATATCAAAGATGATTTTCCTTTCTTAATTATGACGGTTTTGGAAAAGAAAGAGTTGTGAATCCAATGTTGTTGATTATAGTGATTCTGATGTCTGAATACTACTTTACTTATCTAGTGATTCTTGTTCTTTATTTTGAGAGTTTATGATTTTTATTTGACCTTTCTAGTTTTCAATTTTTTAGCTTAGTGTTTTTCTAACTCAAGGTTGATTTTCTGATATAGAATATTCTACCTTAGTGTTTGATGTCTTTTTCTTACCCTAAGGTTGCTCTTTGTGTCTTCTATCCTAGTGTTTGATGTTCGATGTTCTACCTTAGTATTTGGTGTCTATTTTCTATCTTGAGGTTGATCTCCGAATTTAGAGTTTTCTATAGTAGTGTTTGGTGGTTCTAAACTGATTGGTTTGCTAAGTGTATTTTTATCTTAAAGTTAGCTTTCCATACACAAAAACTTCTTCATTAGTTTTTCATACTCAAGGATTTCTTTGTTTCATGTTATGTAGTTAAACTTCAAAATCAAAGCCAAGGTTTCTTCTAAACGAGCTTGTCTTGTAACGAGCTTGTCATATCTTAACCATCTTCCCATTTTTTATGTTTAACAAATACATATACTAAACGAAAAATCTTATTAGAAACTGATATATTCTACTAGGAAGAGTCTTGCTAAAGTATGTATTTCTTTCCCCTTATTTGTAAAATATAAAAAACTTCAGAGAAATAGTGAGCTCACCCGTTTTGTTACACTTTTAATTTTCTTGTGTTCAATAGATGTTTTTACATTGTTTTAGGTTTCCTATCGTCATTTATATTTTAGTTCTTCCTTGTTTATTTGTTGTTTATCAAGTAGGGGATTTAAGAGGCTAATTATATATATATATATATAGATATATATATATATATATATATAGATATATATATATATATATATATATATATATATATATATATATATATATATATATATATATATATATATATATATATATATATATATATATATATATATATGGGGTTTGTTAACGCACGTACATCTGTTTTTCAGTTGGTACATTTTAACAATGTGTACCGCGTTTTAGTAGACAAAAATATCCTTATATATTATGGATTCTAAGTTTTAAAGTCAAGGGTATTTGAATAATTTTCATTCTCAAAACTAAAAAAAACAAAACCTCCCAAAATCCTTACTCACCTCCCTCATTCCTCTCAATCCTTTCTCTTTCATCTCTCACACTCCAACATTTTCTTGTCTACCACACATACCTGCATATCATGTTCACACCAGACACAGACCTGCATATATATTGTCCATCCCAAAATCTTCCGTTCATTGATGGAAAATCATAAAGTACTAACATTATCATCATAATGTACTGACATCCGTTCTAACAATATCATAATAGCAATATCATCCAATTCTAAGCAAAAATAAATGTACCAATATCATAATGTACTAACATCTAAATGTACTAACATCACTATGATCAATAACAAAATGATACTAAAATTCAACAAAGTCTTCAGAAACATCTTCATTGTCCTGGTCATCTGTAGATGGTTGGATTGGTGTGGGCTGGACTGATATGGGCTTATGAGGGAAGGCGGGTGACGGGGAAGGTCGTGGCTGGGTCGGAGGGACAGTGGAAGGAGTGTCTAAACTTTGAGGCAGCGCTCTCATGACAAGGGACTTGAAGCTTGAAAACTCGTCTCTCAAGTCACTGTATTCTTCTCTCAAGTCACTGTATTCTTCTCTCAATGCACGGTTTTCCTGGTCACGTTGCTCTAGTAGCTGTGTCAAGCGTTGGATGGCCTCGTCAGCAGAAGGGGTGGAAGAAGAAGAAGGTTGGTGCTTCAGTGTACCTCCTCTCGATGCTGTACAGTTTGCAGCAAGTTGTCCTGCACCGTAGACTCGTCCCTTTTCCTTCCCACCAACGACATCGACCCAGCACTGTGTCCTACGAATGTCGTCATCTGCATTACTCGCATCATCCGGTGTAGGAGCTGACCCATGTTCGGATCTAACCTGTGAAAGTCTCGTAGAAAATTCTTCCTGTTGAAACATTAAAAGCAATGTCAGGGAATGATACAATAACATAATCATGTGGATTACTAATACTAGGAGTTTTATTTGCTTACATGAGTCTTGCGAGATCTTTCATCAACGAATTCATTGGTGCCCTTCTGAACATGGGTCTGTGCAAAGACCTTGTCAACATGGACCGCCCGTCCAAGAGCTTTTGCCTGTAACATAATTTAGTCTTATTAGTGTATATGAGATAGAAAATACATAAGTTATATATGAAAGAAACAGAAAAGTAAAGAAAGTTTACCATACGAATGACATGCTCGTGAATTGTGATCGACCCACCAGTATGCAAGGCACCACCCTTTTCAGACGCTCTGTTCCTCTGGGCTGTAGCAGACTTCTTTCGAAACTTTATTGTATTCCAATGTGCAAGCAAAGAGTTCCAAATAATTTCGCCTATCCACTAAGGGCGCTCCCTTGCAATTCGGGCATCCCTAAACACCTCTGAGAGCCGATGAGATGCTTTCATGTGAAAATTTCTATGTATTTGACTTTCATGTTCAGCTTTCCACTGCACCTTCTTCTGTAATGATGAACAAAACAAACATTGATTAATACATGGTAAGATATGAATGATAATTAGTTAAAACGCTCCCAGAATGGCTTTCTGTCGTCTATAGGTATGGCTCCCCAAGTAGGCCATGGAGTCAAATATTGTTGCTTGATGATTCGTGTGATGGCCTAGGAAGCAACCCTGGATGGAATAAACCTTCATATAAAGAAATAAAAGTCATTTGAAATAAGACAATGTTTAAAACATCAATCAAAGTTTAAAAAGGGATTAAAGTCTTACCCTTTTCCATATGGCTCAATCCATGGTCGATCATTGAGGGGCGGGTCAACACCATCACCATCACCAGCTGAATCTGGATTAGTAAATGGTGTGGCAGTCTCAGAAGGCGGTCTAGAAGATGAGGAAGGTATAGAAGTAGGGTCAGGGGGAGGAGTGGGGGTATTAATTACAAGGGGATGAGTGGGGGTAATAATCACAAGGGGAGGAGTGGGGGTAATAATCATAGGGGGAGGAAGAGGCTCTTCTGCAGGGGTAGGAGAAAGAGGGTGTACTGCAGGGGTGGGAGGAGTAGGGTGTACTGCAGGGGTGGGAGGAGGAGGGTGTATTGTAGGAGTAGGGGGAGGGTGTATTGCAGGAGTACGGGTAGGTAGTGTAGTAGGCACCCTAAGTACATACTTTGGGGACTTCCGTGGCCTTTTTTTAGGCCTTGCTACCCTCTTTCCTTTATAAGGACGGTCTGGACCTTCTCCTATCATTACTGGATTGAAATGTTTATAAATAAAGTGAAACAATAGAAAAGAATAAGGAAGGATCACTACAAATTAAAGTGAATTTAAAATTATTGCATAAAAAAGAATATGGAATGATCACTAGAAATTAAAGATTGTATTTTACATAACTCTATTGAAATGATATTTCAATTTGCTACAATATTTAAGATAGTCGAAATTCAATCATCGTCATCATGATCTTCATGATCTTCATCATCATCATCTTCATCATCATCATCATCTTCATCTTCATCATCTTCTTCATCATCATCACCTTGTACAGGTGCTTCTAATTCATCTTCATCACTATCAGGGTCTTCTAATGCGGTTATAGGTTCAACTTCAATAATTTCTTGTGGTTGTGACATTTGGTCAAGTTGGTAGGCAACATCTTCCTCAACCTCATTTGAGTCAATGTGACCTCTAGGCTTGGTTTGTACTGCTACAACCCAACCCCGCTTGTCAATATTGCGGAATGGTGGATATGGCACATAATAAGCCTGTCTGACATTAGTTGGAAGAATGAAAGGATCAAACGGTCTATATCTGTTTCTCAAGTGGAGTTCGACAATGTTAAACCTAGGATCCACTCTAGTACCAACTCTAGAAGGATCAAACCATTCACAATAAAAAAGTACAACTCTGTTTGGAGAAGTAGTGCTGTTGTAGTCTAGCTCATATATTTTTTGAATGATGCCGTAGAAATCATCATAACAACCCTCTGTAAGGCCCTTTACGTACACACCACAATTTATTGTTTTCTTTCCTTTAGACCATTCATGTGTATGGAATTTGTAACCATTGATGAAGTAAGTGTGCCATTCTTTCACACATCTCATTGGCCAATTCGAGAGATGTGTTAACTCTTGAACCGTGGGAGTTAATGCCTGATTAAAAACCTACAAAGATACCAAATTCATTTTTAAAGCAAGCGTCAAATTAACCTTGCTCAAAACATAGGAAAAAGTACGGACCTGATTTCTAAACCATTGGGGAAACTCTGAGTGTATTCTAGCAAGTCTAAAATGATGTTTAAAACTTGCTAGGAGTGTTCATTTGGTGATATAATGGTCTAAGTGCAGAATAGTACACTAAACCATCAATTTTGAGTCAAAATTGGGTTGTGGCAAGGTGTTTTTTGGATTCTGTGTGCTTCTCTGGTTTTGGAACGTTTGAATAAGTGTAATTGATCATTACAAACTTGTTAGCACTGTTTAAATGGTCATTCTCCATCCTTGTGCACAAAAACAATTTCAGCCATTCCATTTTTGCTAACTTTCCAACTCAACTAGTGAAATTCTGCATTGGACGTTTTCTGGCCTGTTTCATTGGTTGAACACTTTCCATTTGATTATATAAACATGTTAGAAGTGCCATATGAACAACTGAGTCCCTGATGTTCATTTTCACTACTGCAGTTCCATTTTAGACCTATTTTGGTGACATTTTTCACTAAAATTGCTGCATAATTGGCAACTACTACATTGATTTTGAGATTTTGTGATTTCCTGTCCATTTTCCATGGTCCAGCAAGTGTATTTGGTCAATTAAAGTTTGCTTATACTGTTCATATGGTCAAAGTCTGTAGCTAGCCGACAAACATACATCAAACCACTTCATTTTAGTGCATTTTAGTTGCAGATTTAGTGATTTTCGGGTTTTGGGATTCAAAACTGGATTGCATGGTTTTCTTTTGCTTCTTATGATTGATTACACTTTTTGGATCATATAATTCCATTTGGAAACATGTAACCAGCTCTTGCCAACCTAGAATTGAAAATTAAAGAATACACAAAACCAAACAGCACTAAAATGGCAAACTGCACTAGAAAATGGCACTTAAAATGGTGCTTTCAAACTGAAAATTGAGTGGCGGTGTTTCAAAAGCTCAAATGATGTTTCAAGCAACTTTATATCATCAAATTGAAAGTGTTTAAGCACTAAGACAGTCAAGGAACACAATGCAGCAGAAAATCACAAGATCACTTCCAAATTTAAGCAAAATTTGGTGTTTTAATGGATGATTCTACATAAACACGTTTGGAAACATAATTCGATGTTTGGAGCAACTTTTTATCATCGATTTGAAGGTGTTTAGACACTAAGACAGTAAAGAATCACACTACACTCAAAAATCACTAGTTCACTTCCAAAATAAGGCAAAATTGATGGTTTAAGAAGTGATTTTGCATATGAGCTCAAATTTGACCAAATGAACAGTGCATACAAATTTGAAATGGTAAAATAAACTTGCACAAATGATAAGAATACACTGAAAATATCTTATTCATCAAATCACAACAACTGTAACAAAAAATGCAGCAAAATTTGGTGGTTTAAAAGGGAATTCTGCATATAGGCTTGCAAATAACCATTTGAACAGTGTACACAAGTTTAAAATGGTAAAATAAACTTGTTCAAACAGCCACAATGCACAGAAACAACTGGCTGCTGCAAATGACAGTAGCAGTTGCTAACTATGCAGAATTTTCACTCACAATTGCACCCAAATTTAGAATAAACACTAGAATCAATCTGGACAGCACAAACAAAGCTTAACAAGATCCTAATTCACTAGATGCTTCCTTGGTTTGGTCCATCATACTACATTGACACAAATGAAACGTCATTCATCCTTGTAACTCAAGAAATTTTGTCTATGCTACATGTGTTACTGTTTTAGAAAAGTTGGTTTCAAGAAGCAAGCCAGTTGGATTTTGAATCATAAGGTGCTGGCAGCTGCAACTTTGAAGCCATGGAAAGTGGTTTGGAGGACTTTGAAGCAAAAGAGCCAATGAATTCTTGCTGGTAGGCTCATGCTGTGCAACTTTCTCTTACATCAAGTGAATGTCCATGTGCCAAAGTGCTTCCAGTGCTAGCAGCTTTTTCTTCAACCCCTTTTCGGTTTGTTTGTAGAATTTGTTGGGTCTTGTCATGGCCCTTTTCTATTTCTTGGGATTTTCCTTTTCTTGTGATTGTATTCATAACGATCATTTATAGCTAAAATTTGATTCTTTTTCCTGTCTAAATTATCTTCTCTTTCTCTGTGTCTAATCAAAAGAATTGGATGTTGACATTTCATTCAACATTGATAAGATGAATTGGAACACCAATTAAGAGCATGAATGGTTTGAGTGTTACAGGTTCCAAAAGAAACATGATTTGGAACCTTTTGATTATTGTTCCTAATCCTCTCATTACAAAACTTGGTTTTTGACAGTTTATCAAATGCAAAGAGTTAGCAAGTAATTTATTGATTTGGATGTCTTCTTGATAAAATGGGGTTTCCTTGTCACTGCAGAGATTTGCAGCTGACAAGAGAATGAGCGATTACCCGTAGCAGGCATAACTTGTAGGATTGAGATGGTATCCATTATTATTAATATTTCTTGGAAACAAATACTTCAACTATCAACCCAGTCACAAAGCTATTGAGCAAGTAAGTGTTTTGTTTCTATTTTGGGTAGTTGTCAAAATTCAAAGTACGAACGAATATAGGAGTTGGTATAGTATCACTATTTCAAAGATCATGAGTTGAGTTCTTTATATTGGAACATATAAAATCACAGTATCAAAAACCGAAGTTAGTGAACATGAACAACCATCAATGATTCCAAACATGTATATACCAGCCATCAATGTTAGTCACTTATAGATATTTCACCAAAATTTGTAGTCGTAATAATAATAATGAACAACTACTCTCACACAACATACAAAGCAACTCTCCTAAAATACAACTAATCACTCATCTTATCGGTTCAAAATACAACTAATCACTCAACATACAAAGCAACTCTCACAAAGCATTTCTCCCTCTCATAAAGCAACTCTCCCTCTCACACACGTCCTTCCAACTAATCACTCAACATACAACTACCACAGACACTTAACTTCCCAACTAAAACCACAACTAAACCAAAAACCATTCAAAAGCACTAAACTAGTCAATATTACTCACTACACAGATCTTCAAACGCACAATCACAATCAACATCAACTCAACAAAATCAAACACAAATTGGATTACAGAGACCGTATGAAAACACAGAATAAGCAACTTCCAACAATCACAATTTACAACTTACCTCCACGACAGCCTCCTCCAATAGCCTCCCTAGCGATGATGGAACACCTCCTGACGTAGTAGCAGTCGCGGGTTCACGCAGCGACAATGGAATTCCTCGTCACACAGCAACCCACCCTGCCTCGCGATAATGGCGACAACCCCCTCGACAGGCAACTTCCTCCAACAGTCTCGCCACAATAGCTGACTTCAACCACCAGATTCCTAAGGAGCCCGCAATGCGACTACAATGGACACCTGCAACTGAAGAGCGACCACAATGGAGGATTGGGGAATGAGGGTTTGTAGAGAAATCGTACACCGGAGATTGGGGAATGGTGATTGCAATGGAGGATTAGGGAACAATGACGAATGAGGTTAACGAATGGATTTAGGATATAGGGCAATTTCAGAGAGATGGTGGTAACTTCTGCTATTTTGGGGAAGAACAGTTTTTGCGAAATGGGGGAACGAAAACCCAATTTGCTATTTCATATAATCGAAACACTTACCGAGGGGCAAAGGCCTTCGGTAAATAAGACTTCGTTTATCGACGGCCTAAAGCCTTCGGTATTTCACTACTCTACAGGCCCTCGGTAAAGCCTTCGGAAAACTGAAATTACCGAGGGCCGAGAAGCCTTCGGTAAAAGCCTGCCGGTAATTTGCGTTTTTACTGTAAGTCAACCCCATATCTGCAATACAAAAAATAAATCAAAGTTCAAGAACTATGTTCTCAAAAGATATTTGGATGGAGAAAAACATTAACTATGTATTAGTTTTTAACCATGTAATTTCTTAAGAACTTACTTGTTAAACGGTCTAGCATCTGATCCTTGAATGGCAAACGAATGTGGTCCTTTCAAGTAACTTGGTTCAATCTTTTTTAATTAATACAAACCCTCCAACTATAACGAATACGACTAAGAATCTGAAGTACTTGAAAAACACTAGAAGGGGACGGGTTGAATAATGTTAATAGAAAAACTTTTTCGCAACCTTTTTGATATAGCACTTTCGTTGAGTACAAGATTTTTCAAGTAGTTGTTAAACACTTGATCTTGTAAATCATTTTAAACAATGAATTCTTTTGTTGTGCTATATAGGATATTCAATATAGTGTTTGTAAGAACTTCCTTATTAATGAACAATCATTTAGTATGGGAAGCTCGTGTATTTAAAACTAAAATGCAACTACAGGTTTAATGAGAAAATCATTGAGACAGAGATAAACAATAAATTCACAGATATTTTTATATTGGTTCACTCCAATTGAGCTACGTCTAGTCTTTTTAATCGATACAGGGTTCCATTATAATCTTCAACAAGATCACAACTAATTATTCTCACCACTCCTAGTATCTCTAGGCACTCTTGGTATCTCTTCATAAATTGCCTAGTTGAGTTTCTTACACTCCTAGTTGTGCAATATTCTTCACCACTCCTGGTATCCCCTGTCAGCAAATAACCTCTAATTACCCTAGACTGGTTAAGTATTTGCACCACTCCTAGTACTAGACAATCTTGGTATCCTCTGATACGCTTTGTAGATTTCCTTAACTCGTTAGAATTTCGCAACAAGTGTTTTAATTATCTTCAGAATTGCAATCAACTGATTAGTTACAAGTCATTTAGACTATTACTCTCGTAGAGAGGATATGTATTCAATATAATACAGTTTATTGACGAAATTCTCAAATGAAAGTCTAACAAGAGAAAGAAACACATCTTTACTTTATGAAAGTATTGAACATTAGACAACGATTCTCTATATAATCATCATTATTTTTGAATGTTGTAATGAAGATTCAGTATAATTGTTGTTATTTAATGTCTTTTCCACTTTTAACGACAACTCTCTATATAACTAACCTTTGTTAAAGAGTTAAAAATATTACAATTTTGCCAATCACTTATTAAAAATCATCAATCAATGTCATTCAAACTCCCTTTTACAATAATGATGGTCTCTTTTACACTAGTGATGGTCTAATGCTTGTAAAACTATCTGGTCTCTTAATATAACTTCAAAAATGATAAAGTATTTTCTAGATAAAAATAATTTACAAAAAAAGTCTTGTGAAACCAAGTGCATACATTTTATTCAAATTTTCGTTTAAGTATGATAGTGATAATAAATGTTCCTATGGGTTGTGAGATATACTTTGTAATCATTTACACTATGAAGTTTTCCTTAGTGAGCTAAAATTGTATTCTTTGTAAGAGATTTTTTCTTTTTGCTTATGAATTCTTAATCTTAAGAGAGATTATGATGGTTTAAACAACACAATTGTAATCAAAACTAGTTTGTCTACTTGTTTTGTAATATTTGATTAAATTATTGGAACAATATAAATTATCTACTTAAAGAGGGAATTAAATGTAGCGTAAAGTTGTTAGGCTAAACCAATATATAAATCTTATATCTTGTTTGATTGATCTCACTAGGTTTAGTATAAGTCCCTACAAAAAGAATCTTAAACTCTATTCAACTATCCTCTTTCTAGAGCCAACAAATCTTACAATATTGAAGTTTTTTACGATTTTATCACGTTCACAAAATTTTAAAAAGCACTTTTCAATGGTAACAATAAAGTAATTCAAAATGCTATTGAAGAGCAATAAAGTGTACATAATAATAAATTTGTCGATAATGTTTTGTTTTAAAAAAATTGTTTTATTAATACCCAAGTTACAAGAATAAAAAAATAAGAAAGATGAAAGGACGTAATTGGAAAAGAAAATACAGAAATAAATAAGAAATATTACTTTTTATCAATATTTATTACTCATAATTCAGCAGGAAATTTTATTTCTTCTATCAATTTCTCAGTCAGAAATTGTAGTTACAAAATTAAAGTCTTTCTTTACATTCTTTCATACAAGTATTGATGAGATTATTCCCAAGATCAGCAGCAGCACCTGATAAACATGTAAAAATAATGGTTAAAATCCCAAGAAATTAAAATTGAAATAAAAAATGAAATGAAAAATATAAAATGATGAAAAGGAGATAATAATTTTAGAATAATACCATTTTTTACAGCAATAAATTTGTGACAACTAGTAATACAACTATAAAGTGGATCAGATAATGTACAGTGTGCTTCACAATTCTTCACACAATTTGGTTCAGGAAATGCTTTTTCTGCACATTTGATTACACACCAGGCATCGCACCAAAAATTATCTTTTGATTGCGCTGCGCCAAAACTTGATAGAATCATGACTGCCATTATAACTCCAATAATTCTTATTTCAATTTTCTCCATAACTCTTGTCTAAATTCTCTCCAAGGATCTCAAATTTCTATGAGATCTTCATCAAACCTAAATATCAATTTATAGAAACAGAATTTTACTCTACAAAATATATTTAGTAAATATGATTTTACTCTTTTTATTTCAACTTGATATCATAAAACACTTGCTCATGTTTTTTTCTCCAATGTTAAAGAATATCTTACGTTCAAGAAACCTTTTTTAAACATATTCTTCAAATATATGCATATATAGCAAATTAAAAGGATTAGATAAAATTTTATAAGATGATTTGTTTCCTGAATTTACTCAAAGATGTTGTGAGATTTAATTTCGAGAAAATCCACTAAAACGAAGAATACTTCCAATTTAAAAGAACTTATAAAATAAGATACTAACACAAATATTGCCAGCCTATAGATAATAAATGAGGTCCAACAGTTATCTAATATCTTGATAAAACTTGGTAAAAACACCTTCTTTTAACTTCATCTCCACGACTAAAGATGATATAGTAATATATAAAGTATGTCCGATCCTAACAACGTGAAATTAACCAATAAAGTTATATAAATTCGTGTGAAATTAATACAATTATTACTAGTTTGTCTTCCTTCGTCCGAGTCGGTCCGGAAGGGTACCTGCCAAAGGTCCTCCGATGCTAAAGTCAGTTAATGAATCCGTTCGGAAATCAGAGTGTAGTATTAAATGTGCAATAAATGAATCCACTTACCTCCTACCTTTAACCTCTATATATAGTGTTGGCTATGGGCCTAGGATTAGAGTAATCTTAATCAAGGCCCAATCACAGCCCAATAATCTTAAATCTCATCTCCCTTAATTAAATTCATCTTACCTTAATCTCCCTATGCTCCTTCAGACCTAGCCGTTGATAACGGTTAAAAAACCATTATTTTTATACTTAATTTTGATATCAAATGCACCCTAGTTTACTTAGAAACTTGTTTTGACTCATGATTTTTCTTTAGTTTTGTGAATAAGAGAGTTGAGGACATGTTTTATGATTATATCAATAAATTCCCTTGATTTTGTAGGTTATTGGAATGATTTCAAAGAAGGATTGAAGTATCAAGGAGTTACTGTACAGAAAACTCAAACAAAATGCAGAAACGTCAACCAGTCAACCAGAATGCTGAAAAGTTGACCAGAGTGCAGAAAAAGTAGCGTTGAGCGGTGAATTGGGCGCTGAGCGCCAGTCTCGGGACCAGTTTTTCACTGTTTTTTGCCTGGACAGTGTCGGGGGACATTCTAGGTGCCGCACCTACCGCTGAGCGGTGGTTTGTACCGCTGAGCGGTGTACTATTGGACTTGGACCAGTTTTATGTTATTTTTATGATCTGTTTTGGGCCTGGACTCTTTTCTGTTATTTTTATGTCCTATTTAAAGGCCAGAACATCTTAGTGAATGTATCTTTTGATGACTTAGGCATATAAACACACTTTTGATGACTTAGGCACATAATAAATGAGGTCCAACAATTATCTAATATCTTGAATAGGTGAAACTTGAAAAAGGTGAAACTTGAAAAAGTCAAAAGACTTCCACTACAAAAATATACTATTTTACGAGGAGTTTTTATTTGCATTACTGATAGTTTCAATATTGATAAGGAAAAAGTCTCTTTAACAACTTTTTTTTGACAACGACATACGTGATAGTCTGTGATTGGTCCGTTTCAAGTATTTTTTTAAAAATAAATTCAAACAGACCAATAAAATGGTGACACGTGTCCTGTTGTCAAAAAATTGTTAAAAAAAGTTGTTAAAATATCAATATCCTATTGATAAATACATTTTCCCAAATATTTTTAACAATTTTGTGTGTAACCACTAATATTTATAGGAGTTTCATACAAACTACCACTACTAATGAGGATTTCTAAAAAATAATATATTAAAAAGAAATTATTAGACGAATTTTAATTAAATCATCTTTAATATTAATATTGATTTATTTAAAATTTGTTTTATGCATTTGAAAATTATAAAATAATTAAATATATTTAACACATATCCTAATTTTACATATTCAAATGTCTTTCCTTGTCAAACTTCTTCCTAAATCAATTTCACAAAATTTCTTAATAAAAAATCCTGAAGGTAGGACCAAAATAACAAAAATAAAATCTACAATATATATATATATATATATATATATATATATATATATGTATGGTTTTGCTAATTTGGGTACGCCTGTTTTTCAGTTGGTACATTTTAACAATGTGTACCGTGTTTTAGTAGACAAAAATATCCTAATATATCAAAGATTTTAAGTTTTAAGGTTAAGGGTATTTTAATAATTTTTATTCTCAAAATTAAAAAAAAGAAAAAAGAAATCCTCAAACCCTTGTTCACCTCCCTCATTCCTCTCAATCCTTTCTCTTTTATCTCTCTCACTCCAACATTTTCTCTGTTATCCCTACACTAGTCCCAACTGAAAAAAACACTCGCTGTTAAACAATTTACTTTTGTAAAGAGTTGAATCATTGACATATTCGCCTTCAGAAAAAGGTTCATTTAAGATCTCTTCAATTTCATCATTTTCACTAACCTATCTCCGGATGTTCAATCATCATCTTTAAAAAATATTTCAGACCAATTACCAATTCCTTCCAATGTCATTATGCTTGTGAAAATTAGATAAGACAAAAATTATAAAATGAAAACTCATTATAAAATCCTTTTTTTGTAAGAAATTGTTTAACGGTGGGTGTTTCTGATTTTTTCCCGGCCAATTATCAATTCCTTCGGATGTCATTATGCTTGTAAAAATTAGATAAGACAAAAATTATGAAATGAAAACTCACTATAAAATCATATTTTTTTTGTAAGAAATTATTTAACAACGAGTGTTTATGATTTTTTCAGTTGGGGCTACAGTAGCGATGACAGATAGATAAAATGTTAGAGTGAGAGAGATGAAAGAGAAAGGGTTGAAAGGAATGAGGAGATGAGCAAGGGTTTGGGGATTTTTTTTAGTTTTGAAAATGAAAATTATTAAAATACCCTTAACCTTAAAACTTAGAATCCATGATATATTAGGGTATTTTTGTCTACTAAAACCGGTACACATTGTTAAAATGTACTAACTAAAAATAAGCATACGCAAGTTAACAAACCCCATATATATATATATATATATATATATATATATATATATATATATATAATTTCTAACAAGGGTTATTTTTAGTATTTTTGAAAGTTTTAACCCATTAATGATGTTATCTACTATTTGTTTTTCTTTAAATAAAACCACTTACATTAACGGATTATTGGTGATTTTCACTAATCTTTGCTAAAATAGTATTTATTTTCCTACGGTTGTAAAATATGGTTTTAAAACCTCCATTACTTATTGGTTATTCTGAAATTTATGGGGTGTTTTAAAACGTCTGCTCCTTCCTAACGGATTTAAATCCCTTGATATCTTTCAATTATTTTTTTTATCACTATAATTGAATTCCTTAATTTTGTTTGTTTCATTTTTTTAAGCATATAATTATTAAAACATTTATTTTACTTTTTAAACTGTTTTTTTTATATATAATACCCTGTATCAGAAAAACATCCGAACTTAAAAGAGAATATATATCTAATAAGAGAAAAAGCTTAATATAAGAAACATTCTCGAGCTTTATTGTTATATAAACTTTCTATTATAAGAAAAGAAAAGAGAGAAAAGTCTTTGTGAGTCTTTTAAATTGAATTGTATTAAATACATCTAAGACTTGGAATAATCTATGGCTTTATTGAAATTTAAAGAAGGACTACTGTATTAGGTGCGTTCCTTACATCTCTACCATGACTAATTAGAAAATTTTTCTTCAGAAAAAATAAATGTCTATATAAAATAATTTTTATTTTATAATACTTAAATGTAAGACCTCATTCAACTATATGAAATATATAAGTAAGAAAAAAATTATGGTAACAAAATAAATACTAATTATTCATTCAAATATATTTTTATCCGCTTGAAAAGGTATAAAATAATAAAATATTTATAAAAAAATTAATAATTTTACATATCCAAGTTTATATTTTTTATTCATATTATAAAGACTTATTACCTTTATCAGAATTTAAGTATCACTTTCTATTCAGTTTTTTTTTTCTTGTTGTCTTTCTTAATAGAATTTGTGATAATCATTTCCTTAAAAAAATGTTTTATTAATACCCAAGTTACAAGAATAAAAAAGACGAAAGGACGTAATTGGAAAAGAAAATACAGAAATAGATAACAAATATTATTTTTTATCAATATTTATTACTCATAATTCAGTAGGAAATATTATTCTTCAAACAATTTCTCACTCAAAAGTTATAGTTACAAATTAAAATCTTGTTTTACACTCTTGCATACAAGTATTGATCAGATTATTGCCGAGATCACCAGCACCTGATAAACATGTAAAAACAATGGTCAAAATCCCAAACAATTAAAATTAATATCAAAGTCTTGAAAAAATAATTAATAAAATAAAACATAGAAAAAAATATAAAATGATGAAAAGGAGAAAATAATTTTGGAATACATACCATTTTTTATGGCAATAGACTTCATTAAGTGACAACCAGTAATACAATTGTAAACTGGAGCAGATAATGATTTAGCACAATGTGATTTACAATCCTTCATACATTGGTCATAATGTTCTGGAAAGGGTTGTTCTTCACATTTTATTTTACACTTCACATTGCAAAAAAAATTATCTGTTGATTCGGCCGCGACAAAACTTGATAGAATCATGATTGTGATTATAGCTCCAAGAGTTTTTATCACAATTTTCTCCATATTTCTTCTCTAAATTCTCTCTAAGGATCTCAAAATTGTATACAAGATGAAATCTCACTTGCAATGTTTATGGAAGGTAAATATGAATTTATACAAAAAGAATTTATATACTCTTTTACTGTAGAAAATATATTTTAATTGAAGGTTATTAATAATTTATTTATTATTTTCTTATATAGTTATAATCAATATATGTAATGAATGTACCGTTTTGATTATCTATTTGAAAATATTAAAATTGATTGCAACACACACACATTTATATATATTGTGATCAATAATAATATAATCAATGCATTAGTAATTATTTTAGTGTTTCTTTTGACAATAAATTTAATAACAATAACAAAAGCTAAATAAATACATAACATCTTTTTCGTACAATATTTCAATTATAAAGATTAAGAAATTAATACTTTATAATAAGTTGATATGATTTTTTTTTATCTTATATACTATACTTAATTATTTGAATACATATACTTTTAAAAACAAGTATCATTATTTTTATTGACGACTAAGTTTTATCACTTAAATAGGTTCATTTGAGCAAATCCCATCACAATCAATTTGAAATCATCTGTACTTGTATAGTTGCATATTATATTTGTAGATATCCTGTCTCATTTTTTATCTTCAACTTGAACAATTTTTATATTTTTAAAAAGATTATGGCTCTCAAAACTGAAACATTTGATTCTGATAAACTTTGTATCTTCATCTTTATAATTAACGCTCAAGAAAATTAAGGTTTTAATAACATCTTCAATGAAATCTTCAGAGCATTATTTCCTTCTTTGCTCCTAAGAAAATAATTTCAAAATATACACAAGTATATACAAGGAATGGAAATTAAATATATTAAAACTGATTATTTGTTTCTGTATCCAGATATAAATAACTGTTGTTACTTAAAAACTCTGATCCTATAATATCTTTTCGATCTTTTACTTTCAACTTGAAATCATAAAACACTTGCTGATGTTATTTTCTCCAATGTTAAATAATATCTATGTTCAAGAAACTTTTTAAGCGGAATCTTCAAATATATGCAGATATAGCAAATTAAACAGGATTGTATAAAATTGTATAAAATGATTTATGTAACATCCATTTAAATAGTATAATATCTTATTTAAAAAAGATCACAAGTCCAATAAACTAGAATAGTTAATATACTGGAAACATAAAATATCATTACAGTTGTAAGTGACTTAAATTAATGCTATCAAAACGGGTCATCTGACCCAACCCGGTTCAGCCCATCATGGGTTAGACACTTAGTGAGTCAACTCAATCTGACTCATTTATTAGTGAATCATAAAAATTTGAACCAACTCGACCCACCATGAATTGGTGGATTAAACGGTTGGCTCACTACTCACTTAAACTATAATTTTTTAAAATAAAAAAAATTAAAATTACAAACTTTTTGCAACACAACATTAAGCAACAACAAATTCCTCTCTTTCGATTTCACCTGTAATATGTTCTTTCAATTTCAATATCTTTTTTTGCTACTTTTTTCTTTCAACTTTTGAAGTAAGAGGTTTCATTAAGGTTTTTGATGAAAACATGTTTGCTTGCTACGTAGTAACGCAACATCCTGATTATCGGAATGCTAGTAACCCTTTTCATGAATGCAATGATTACTATTTTAGAGTAAATCTTGATAAAACTATAGTAGTTTAAATTGCTAAGACTGTGTGCTAGATCGGGGTCTTGAGAAATACAAGGAGTTTTCCAAATACAATCTAAGGCAATTAACAACAACTAACCTGGGTCGGGGGTTGGAGTTGATCAGTTAAGTGAGAGCACCGTGAAAGCAGAGCAAATTTGTGAGAGAGTGATGAGAGTATTTTTTTTAGGGTTTCATATAAGATAATAAATTAATAAAATAAAATTAGGTGGGTTGAAGAGCCAACCCAGCTCATCACTGGTTCAACCTGGATGAGTCAGGTTTAAATGAGCCGGATTGAAAATTGACCCGCAAAAAAAGTACATTTTTTTCAAACCCAACCCAGCTCGAGTCTATGGTGGACTAAGTTAGCCCGCGGGTTGTAACCCATTTTGACAGCTCTAATTTAAATAGTATAATATACTATTCAAGAAATATCACAAGTGCAATAAACTAGAAGAGTTAATATACAAGAAACACAAGGTATCATTATAGTTATTCAAAATATAACAATAAGTCAACCTTTATATACAAATTTTCAATCCAAAAACTAATTGCAAATTTGGGTCTTTAAGGCTACCAAAAGAAAAAATCTAAACTAAAAGATCTATATATTCGAGCCATCTCTGCCTAGTGTCTGCTCCACGAAAACATCCTCTACCTCTCTTTTTCACTAATCAGGTAATCATTCAAACATACAACAAACACAACAAACCACAAAACAAGAAGGCTAAGCTAATATCCAAAAGGATAAAACATGGATTTCTCAAAGCAGCATATAACATTTCCATTTCAACCATGCACAACGCCTAAACATATTAGACATCTAGACTCAACATCTGAATACATGTATTATTGTCGAGCTTGTACCTAAGTGGTGGAACAGTTGACCCAGTCAAAGCTACCACACAATGTTAGTCTGCTAAACAACGCCTTTTGTCAATGGTATTAGCCTTGAGACTAGGACCTCTTTGTCAAGGACGAAAAAATTGTTACAAGACAAGCTCATCGAAGTAGAAAGCCGGGAAAAAATGTCAAGGTACTACAAAACAAGCTCTTCTAAAAGAAACCTTGATCTTGGTTTTGAAGTTTAACTAAATAACATAAACGAAGAAGTCTCTGTGTATGAAAAGCTAACTCTAACTAGAAAAACACTTAAGACAAGAAATCAATCCTTAGAACACTCTGATTGGAAACCATAAAACTATAGATTCAACCTTAGGATAGAAAACACCAGGCTAGAAAAACCTCAAGATAGGATAGAACAACAAAAACACATCTCAACAACCTTAGTTCAACATCAGGATAAAATAATCAGAAACACCTCAACCTATAAGAGAAAACCAATCCTCTAGTTACACACTAGGACTGAAAAACTCTAGAGCAAAAGAAAATCAATCTGAAGAAATTTGAAGACTTAGGTTAGAACAAGAAGAACACAAAGCCAAAAGACAATGAAATCACAACTTCACAAATGTAGGATAAGAAACAAATCAGAATGAAATATTAAAACAACAAAGAAACTTAGGACAAAACACTAGTAGAAAACAATAAAAATGTAAAGCAAAAACCCAAAACAAACAAAACTAGAAATTGGAACCCAAACATAGAAAACGTAGGAAAACACTTAGGATCTAGGAAATAGGAAAACATTTAGACAAGAACAACCAGATGCTTGAGTAGACGATGTCATGTCTAAAAGTGTCTGATACAGAAGATAAACGCTCAATGCTCAAAATACCTGAACTAGGTATTTGGCTTATTTTGAAAATGAAACAAGTTGAGACAATGTCTACAACTAAAACAATTAAAAGAGGTAATTGTTAAAAGACATAAGAAAGCCTAAACAAGCTAAACATTATCAGTCTACAAAGAGACAAAAAAAAAGTGTTTACTTGAATCTAAATGATACCATGAGTTAAACAAACATGTCATCTTGTGATGAAGTATCTATATGTTTGGTATCTTTAAATCAAAAGAGCTTAACTATAAAATGTTACATAATAGTAGGAAATCAAAAGACACCTTTGTTGTTATGACAAAACATTGAATGATATTAAATGCTCTACGTTTATTCATGAGAACTAAAACTATTTGTGTACTCGGTTTGTAATCTTTGATTTGATTATTAAAACCTTATAAGTTATCTACTTAAAGAGAGAATTAGATGTAGTCTAAAGTGGTTAGGTTGAACTAATATAAAAATCTTGTATGTTATTTGATTGATCTCACTAGATGATTTAGTCTTAGTCCTACGAAAAAAAATCTTAAATTTCAACCATTATCCTTCTAGAACCAGTGATTCTTACAATATTGGGGTTGTTTGACAGTTTTATCTCGTTCACAAATTTTTAAAAATTCTTTTCAAAGTGGTAACGACAAAGTAATTTAATATACTATAGAAAACCAATAATAACATATAGTTTTCACTATATCATCCCAAATTTTTTATATTTCTAGTTGTTCTTTAGAAACTCTAAAGTATTTCATTAATAAAAAAACTAATTATACGTATTATTATTATTATTAGTTCTGATTGATAATAATTTATAATAGGTAATTATTGTGTGAAAAAATATGTTATCTTTTTTTCCATAATTCAGGATTTGAATTAGAATTTTAACTTCTTCTATTTTTCTTACCTAGAAAATCCTCTTTCTCATCTTCAGTTTTAAATATAGAAATGAAACAAAAGATAATTTTCACATCCTAGCTTTTTAATTAAAATTCAAAAATAGTAATATTGTTAAAGTTCAATAGAAATTTTATTCAAAGAAATTTTCTTACCCTAGCCAATACCTAAACCTCGGTATACATAATAATATACTGTTACTAGGTGCGTTCCTTACATCTCTACTATGACTGGTTAGAAATTTTATCTTGAGAAAAAAAAAATGTATATTTAAAATAATTTTTATTTTATACTTAAATATAAGACCTCATTCAACTATATGAAATATATAAGTAATAATAAAATTATGGGAACAAAATAAATTGATTGCAGTTTTTTAGTTTTTGTTTTTAAAATACTAATCATTTATTCAAATATATTTTCATGTGCTTGAAGAAGTATAAAATAATTAAATATTTATAAACTTATCATAATTGTATATATTTGTGATTCATATTATAAAGACTTATTACCTTTTATAAGAATTTAAGTATCACTTTCTCTTCAGTGTTTTTTTTATTGTCTTTTTTAATAGAATATGTGATAATGTTTTCCTTAAAAAAATTGTTTTATTAATACCCAAGTTACGAGAATAAAAAAGACAAAAAAATGAAAGGACGAAATTGGAAAAAAAAAATACAGAAATAGATAACAAATAATATTATTTTTTATCAATATTTATTACTCATACTTCAGCAGGAAATATTATTTTTTCTACAATTTCTGACTCAAATTCTAAAAAACTTACAATTTTGCCATCGATTTTTTTTTTTATGACAGTAACCTGTTAAATGTCCTCATTCAATGTCGTGGAAAGTTCCATTTTATACTGTCCTCATTCAATGTCATGAAAAGTCTCATTTTACACTAATTATTTAATGCTTGTAAAACCAAAACACCTTATGATCGCTTAATATAACTTTAAAAGTTATAAGTATTTTTTAGATAAAATAATTTATAAAAAGACATAAGAAAGCTTAAGCAACTAAATGTTATTTGTCTACAAAAGAGACAAAAACAAAATAAGTGTTTACTTGAATTTAAATGATACCATGAGTAAAAGAAACACATAATCCTGTAATGAAGTATCTATATGTTTGGTATCTTTAAATCAAAAGAGATTAATCATAAAAGACTACCTAACAGTAGAAAATCAAAAGACACTTTGTTATTATGAACAAGCGTTGCATGACATTAAATGCTCTACTTTCAAAAACAACATGGGTTAACTAATTAACTGATTGCATGACAAGACCAATCAGTAAAAGGGAAAACATTCACAGAATGTTTTTTCTTAGAAAACAGGAACATAAAATCACATCTAAAATAAACACCAAAGAAGTAATACATTAAAATACTCTCATACAATCACAAGACACAATAAAACACAAAACTTTAAACAAAAGATAAAAACATTAAAAGATAAATAGAACTGCCATATATGCTTTTACCTTATGTAGGACAATCATTGCGAACGTTCAATTTAAAGATATCAAAATGAACGTTAGAGTAAAAGGCAAAGAGGAGCGCTGATTAGACTATCAAAAGTTGTGGCAAAAGTCAAGTGAAAATCACTTTTGATAAAAGCTCTGAAAAGTACATCTGCTCCGATGAGAGTCACCATCCTATGCCTAAAACCAACACAAAAAGGTAGAAAGGAAAAAATCTCAAGACAAGCTTTGTTAACGGTCATAAAACTCAATTCAAAAGACAAGCATCGCCACAATGGCTGTAATCACAAGGTGTATAAATAGAAGAATAAAAGAAAGAAGAAATGGTGATGAAGAAGAGAGAAAATATGACGATATGAAGATATCTCATCATCCTTTGAGCAAGAGAAGAAAAGGAGGAAATCACTCCTATCAAAGAAAAGGAGGAAGAGAAGAGCTCAAGAAAAGAAGATCACTCTCAAGCTTCATCAGAATATCCACCTGAAGAAAGAGTGAAAATAGTGAAAAGTATGAGAGTCTCTCAAGCTTCATTGTAATATCTATTTATGCATGACACAAGAAGAAAAGAGAGAATGAGAGAGAGATAAAAGTAAAGTATCTTCCTTATACTTCATTGTATTATATGCTCACTTTTGTAAAGAGAGAAAAAAAAAAGAGATGAGAGAAACACCTACGAGTGTTTAGACTACATTGTATTGTAATCAAATGCTCTCGTATAGAGATATAGTATGAACTACTTGTAAACAATCTATGATTTCAATTCTGAAGAGAATCAAAACACTTACAACTTAACTCTTTGATGTTAAGGAAATCTAGGCGAGATACTCTAGTGCTAGGAGTGGTGCTAATACTCAACTCATCTAGGATAATTGAAGGTTATTCGTTGATTAAGGAAACTAGGAGTGGTGAATAATACTACAGAACCAGGAGTGGGTGAAACTCAAGGAAATATTAGGGGGTTGTTGAGTACCAAGAGTGGTGCGAATACTCAAGGAAATATTGGTAGGTTGCTGAGTACCAAGAGTGGTGCGAATACTCAAGGAAATCCCTTTATGGCATGCTTTTGATTCTCGTCTCCTTTGGAAGTGACAACAGCCTCCAGTCCAATCTCTTCATCTTTTTTAACATCATCCCACGAAACTCGCACTTTAGCCTTAGGCAGGGGAAAATTTGAGAGATCTAACGTATATAACCCCTTTTGGTGCAGATCCCTTGATTCCTCCTTATGACCCTAAAACCAACTACCTCTACCCAGATCGCAGTTTCTTCACTACAAACCTAAATCATGAATCGAAATCTTCAAGGAAAGGGAATTAAAGGACAACTTCATATATGGAAGTTTTTCGGATTCAGAAATTATGGAGGATACCCAATCTGAAGGCTCACAGAAGGAATAAGATGTTTCTTCGGATGAAATTGTAAAGGAAGAAGAGTGTGGAAAAATCGTAACAGTTGGAAAAGTCAAAGATACTGCCTCGGTTCAAAGAGAACCGAGGCGAATCCAACTACTTCAGTTACCTTTTGGAACCGTTGCTTATGGACAAAAATAACCGTTGTCATTTCCCTTGACTGCACTAGTGTACTAATCATATGGGAGGAGGAAACTCGCAATGAGGGTTTTGCAGCATATTGCAGAGAGCTTTGCGGAGGAGCCTCCCAACTTAGTGTGAAGAGCTTCATATTAAAGCCTCACACATGGGTTTTACTGTAAGATGTGTCGTGTAGTGACATCAATAGTGCTTCATGATTGAAGGAGGCTCACGTGGATCAATTCACTTTTGGTAGAGGCTCATGGAGGTTCACCATTGATAGTTGAGTTGACTTTGAGGTGCAACGGGAAGAGAAAATGAAAAGGGAAAGGGGAAGAGAAAACGAAATTGAAGGGGAAGAGGAAACTCTCAAATGAAAGTCTAGCGAGAGAAAGAAACCTGTCTTTATTTTACGAAAGTATTGAAAATTCGACAATGATTCTTATTTCTGAATGTTTTAATGACAATTCATTATAATTGTTGTTATTTAAATTTTCCACTTTTATATAACCAATTGTTGTTAAAGAGTTCAAGAAAATTACAATTTTGCCATTCACTTATTAAACATCATCAATCAATGTCATCAAAACTCCCTTCTACACTAGTGATGGTCTAATGCTTGTAAAACCATAACAACTTATGGTTTCTTAATATAACTTCAAAAATATAAAGTATTTTCTAGATAAAAATAATTTACAAAAACGTCTTGTGGAACCAAGTATATACATTTTATTGAAATTTGAGTTGGTGGTGAGAAATACATTGTAATCATTCACACTATCAAGTTTTTCCTAGTGAGATAAAATTGTATTCTTCGTAAGAGATTTTTTGTTTTTGGTTGTGAATTCTTAATCTTAAGAGAGATTAAGATGGTTTAAACGAGAGTGATTTGTGTATTCATTAGAATCAAAACTAGTTTTTCTACTTGATTTGTAATCTTTGATTTGATTATTGAAACCTTATAAGTTATGTACTAAAAGAGGGAATTAAATGTAGCGTGTAAAGTGGTTAGGTTAAACTAATATATAAATCTTATATATTCTTTGATTGATCTCACTAGATAGTTTAGTCTAAGTTGTTAAGAAAAGAATCTTAAATTCTATTCAACTATCCTCTTTCTAGAACCAACTATTCTTACAATATTGAAGTTGTTTGATGCTTTCATCACGTTCACAAATTTTTTGAAAAAGCTTTTCAAAGTGGTAACAATAAAGTAATTCAATATGATAGTTTTCATTAATTCATCCCAAAATTTTATATTTATAGTTCTCCTTTATAAACTCTAAAGTGTTTCACTAATAAAAAATAATTACAAGTATTATCACATTAGTTATGTTTGATAATAAATTATAATAGATAATTATTGTGTGAAAAAGGTCGTTATTTATTATTTTTCTATGATTCAAGATTTGAATTAGAATTTTAACTTCTTCTTTTTTTACCTAGAAAATCCTCTTTGTCATCTTCATTTTTACATATAGAAATAAAACAAAAAATAACTTTCACATCCTACCTTTTTAATTAAAATACTAAAATTGTAATATTGTTAAAGTTTAATAGAAATTAACACCATTAGAAGCTAAATAAGATGGGTTGGACAAGCTAAGTTTCACCAGAAATTTGATTCAATGAATTTTCTAACCTAGCCAATACCTAAACCTCAGTATACACAATAATCAATTTGTCGATAATGTTTTCTTTAAAAAAATTGTATTATTAATACCCAAGTTACAAGAATAAAAAAGATAAGAAAGATGAAAGGACGTAATTGGAAAAGAAAACACAGAAATAAATAAGAAATATTATTTTTTATCAATATTTATTACTCATAATTCAGCTGGAAATTTTATTTCTTCTAACAATTTCTCAGTCAGAAATTGTAGTTACAAATTAAAATCTTTTTTTACACTCTTGCATACAAGTACTGATGAGATTATTCCCAAGATCAGCAGCACCTGATAAACAAGTAAAAAAAATGGTTAAAATCTCAAGAAATGAAAATTGAAATAAAAAATGAAATGAAATATAAAATGATGAAAAAGAGAAAATAATTTTAGAATAGATACCATTTTTTACGGCAATAGATTTGTGACAACTGGTAATACAACTATAAAGTGGATCAGATAATTTACAGTGTGCTTCACAATTCTGCAGACAATTTGGTTCAGGAATTGGTTCTTCTGCACATTTGATTTTACACAAAGTATAGCACAAAATCTTATCTGTTGATTGGGCTGCGCCAAAACTTGATAGAATCATGACTGCCATTATAACTCCAATACTTCTTATTGTTATTTTCTCCATAACTCTTATCTAAATTCTCTCCAAGGATTTCAAATTCTCTCCAATACTTGTTATTGTTATTTACTCTTTTTCTTTCAACGTGCTCATGTTTTTTTCTCCAATGTTAAAGAATATCTTACGTTCACGAAACCGTTTAAACAGATTCTTCAAATATATGCAGATATAGCAAATTAAAAGGACTAGATGAAATTTTATAAGATGATTTGTTTCCTGAATTTACTCAAGAGAGGTTGTGAGATTTAATTTAGAGAAAATTCACAAAAACTAAGAATACTTCTATTTTAAAAGAACTTATAAGATACTAACAGAAGTATTGCCAGACTATAGATAATAAATGAGGTCCAACAGTTATCTAATATCTTCATAAAACTTAGTAAAAACACCTTCTATTGTAACTTAATCTCCACGACTAAACAAGCGACACTCGGAATATTAAAGCTACGAAGGGGTATAACGAAAGAATGAAAATTGCATTATGAAAGACTTCTGCATGGCTTATATACATGCAGAAGAATACAAATAACAGAGATAAAAAAAACTTAAAAAACTAATATACGAAATACAAGTAGGTATTTTTGAATTACAACTTCCAATACTCTCCCTTAATTCAAATCCTCGAGAGATACATCTCTTAAGAAGTGAAACTTCACTTCAATATGTTTGCTCCTCCCGTGACTTATTAGGTTCCTGGCAAGATTTATGGCAGAAGTATTATCCATCTTCAACTCCACTAGATTCTCAAGAACCACCTTCAGTTCAGTCAGCAATTCCTCGAGCCAGACTCCTTGACAGGCAGTGTAGATCCTGCGACATATTCCGCTTCACAACTAGACATGGCAACAAACGATTGTTTCTTGGATGACCATGAGACTGGTGCTCCATTCATGAAGTAGATGAATCCAGATGTGCTTCTCCTCTCCACAGTGTCACCCCCATAGTCTGAATCACAGAATTCGGCGATCTTCAAGCAGCTTTCCTGGCTTCCAAATGGAAATAATATCCCGTAACCTGTTGTGCCCTTGATATACTTGAGGATGCGCTTTGTAGAATTCATATGACTTTTCCTTGGTTGGCACATAAACCTACTTATCAATCCTACACTGAACATTAAATCAGGTCTGTTGTTACACAGAAACCTTAAAGACCCAACAATCTGCTTGAACTTCGTTTTATCTGCCTCCTCTTCAGCTTCATTTTTTCCAAGCTTCATGTTCACTTCTAAAGGACTTTGAGCAGCGTTACACTGGTGCATCTGAAACCTCTCAAGTAACTCCTTCACGTATTTCTGTTGATGCATAATAAGTCCTTTCTCTGACCGTGTGAACTCCATTCCCAGGAAATAACAGAGCTCTCCCAGGTCCGTCATTTCGAAATCGTTTTTCATGTTCTTCTTGAATTCATTTATATCTTCCAGCCTTGACCCTGTTACAAGAAGATCGTCTACATATAGGCAAATAATTAACAAATTACCTTTTGAAGTCTCTTTCACGTAGACACCGTGCTCTACCTTGCATTTTTCAAAGCCATGATGGATCAGAGATGAGTCGATCTTCTTATTCCAAGCTCTGGGTAACTGGCGCAGACCATACAGAGCCTTCTGCAGTCAGTATACCTTCTTCTCCTTGCCTTTCTCCCTAAACCCAGGAGGTTGTTGAACGTAAACTTCTTCTTCTAACATGCCATGGAGGAAAGTAGACTTGACATCGAGTTGAAAGATTTGTCATCTTCGTGCACATGCAATTGCCACCACCACACGTATAGTTTCCAGCCTTGCTACCAATGCAAATACTTCGTCAAAATCAACACCTTTCTTCTACAAGAAGCCTCTAGCTACAAGTCGTGTCTTGTATTTTGACACAATACCATCTGGATTTAACTTCATTTTAAATACGAAAATGATATTCTAACACTAGAATTTGACACTATTTTGACACTCGCCAGGTGTCAAAATCTGAGTGGCCCAATTTTTATTAAAAGAAATATGAAAGGAAGGTCTGAGGCAAGGGCATAACTGGAATTGGAAAAATCAAAATTTATATTTGGCAGTTACTTTTCTTTTCATTCGTGTTCGAGGTTAGGAAACGCTCTCTCTCTGCAACCTCTCTCTCGTCGTTCTCTGCAACCTCCTCTGTCGTTCACTTTGCTAAATGGTGCTCTTTTAGCCGTTAGCCTCCATTGCCGTTAGCCTCCATTGCCGTTAGCCTCCGTTCCGGTGAAGCCATTGCGTGTTCTGTCTCGGTTAAGGGTGTTGTGTGTTTGGTTTTGTGGTGAAGCCATTGCGGTCTCTGTCTTTCTGTCGTTTCTCTCTCGCTTCAAGTGGTAAAACCATATATCTCTATCTGTGACTCTGATTTCTGTGTTGTGACTGATTGATTTTTCTCTTTCGTTTCGTTTTGTTGGTCATTTTTGAAGTGGTAAAGGCTACGGTATATTTGTGTGTGTGGGTTTGGTGAAAGCATTACGGTCTCTGTGATTTTGGCTTTGGTGAAAGCTGTTTTGTGTGGGTTTGTTGCGCCGTTGTGATTGTTTGTTTGTTTAAGTTATTTTGGTAACTGGAAGTGTTGAAATAGACCCTTATTGTCCAGTACATAGGTTGTATTTTTGTTTCGCGAAACCTAACCATTTTGTTCACATTTGGTCTTATTCGTGTAGGTCCAATGGCGTCCCGAAAAGCAAGTGTAAGGCTTAATGCATTATTTTGTGAAAATTTGGTATGGATGATGTATTTAGTTAGAGTATTTATTACATTCTTGTTATTGTTTTGTAGAAGCGGCTGCGTGTGTCGATGGAATCGGCTTCCCTTATGCAAATGAATAGTTTACTCCGAGACGCTCACATAGAGCGTATTAGGATGACCCCATTTCATTGGTGTGTTCAAATATTAAATCCTATTGAGGTGAATTTGAAACTGTTGAAAGAAATGTTGAAACGGTGGTCTGGGAATGATCTTTGTTTTAGGGTTAGTCAACAACTTGTTCCTTTTAATGTTGTTGATGTATTCATGGCTACTGGGTTAGGTATGTGTGGTTTAGATGTTCCGTTTGATGAATATTTAGTTGGTTCGGTTGGAAAAATATTTAATTCAAGAACCACGACAAAAAAGGACTTGATTGACATGTTTAATTTGATTGTGAAAGATGATGACATACATGTTGATGTAGTTTGTAGGTTGTACATTTTAGTTTGTTTAGTAACATTTTTTTTGCCTAGGAAATCTGAAAATGTCGCTAACATCCCTTGTGCGGTGTTAGACGACTTAGATAGTTTATGTTTGTATGATTGGGCTTCATGTGTCCATAAACACGTTGTACAAAGTTTAAACAATTCAAAGAACAAAATAATGTCTGGACGATTCAAGAAGTCCCTCAGTCTTAGTGGGAACGTTGCTGTGTTGTAGGTAAGATGATGTAGTGAAATTTGTATTTTGAAAGCACTTTAGAATATGGCTAACTTTTGCTTTTGACACTTGAAGGCTTGGGCGGTGGAGAGACTGTCTTTGCACTGTCACACTACTCACAGAAGGTTCCCCCGCATATGGATGTGGCACCCTTACACTGCAGAGAAGAAGTAATTACAAATCTATTCATGACCGGAGAGGTAAGTGTATGAAAATATTGTACAAATTATATTCGTGTATATATTTCACTAATGTTGTTGTATGCCTTTTTTTATAGTTAAATCTTGATTGGTACGTAAGTAAGGTGGATCATAGTATATCTGAAGTTCGTATTGCATTGGGAATGGATGACATTGGGATGGATAACGGTGAAGAATCAAGGCCTGAACCATTGAGGAGTGAGGGATCAGATAAGGATAGCACCGACACTGCAACGTGGCTAGAAGGTGCTGATGCCATATTGAGGAATACGAATTGTGAGATAACGTCACTGCATGTCCAAATTGCAAGACTAACGAAGGAGTTAATTGAGCTTCGTGAGATACCAATTTATAATGAAGAAGATGCATTTGGTGTTGATGAAGAAGGAGTTCATGAAGAAGGAGTTGAAGCAGGTGCTGAAGAGTATGACAATGACAATGGAGATGATAAGCAGGCTGTAGGGGATGAAGAACCAGCACGTCCGGATTTAAATGGGGCAACATCTGAGCATCGTCCTGATTATATTGAAGTTGATGATGACAAAGACGTTGTTCCTTTAGCGGTTCCTCCTCTGCGCATTGTTGGGGATTTTTCTACCGCCAATGTGAACGTCGACCAGTTGTACAACGCAGTAAGGAATTGGGACCACAAGAAACGAAATAGGTACGTAGGGTTGAAATTGTTATGTGTATTGTGATATAGGATATTCTGTAAAATAATGATGTTTTAATATTTGTTCAGAGTTGTATGTGAAATAATGGGGGCGTTCTTGGACACACGTTCTATGCAGACTTTATCACCACGTACATATGTGGATAACTTGGTAAGTATTATGTGTCATTTGTTTTTAATTTTATATGTTATTTAATGTTTATTAAAGGTTGATCGGTGTTGTATTGTTTAGGTGGTGTTATTTGCGTCTACGATGTTTATGCACTACTAAAGAAAGTTGATTGGTGTTGTGAAGAGGCCGCATTTCAATGGCATATACGCGGTACATTTGTATTTAATTCATTTCATAATCCATTTGGAGGTACAAAATATGTGCACTGCATTGATTTATTCAAAATTGTTCGTAGGGCCGTGTAATCGGTGATTATTTGAGACAGAGTAAAAATCAACAAGTGTACGACCTTGCTAGTTACACTGCCTGCATGAGGTCTGATATGTTTGGTCTTCCAGACATTCCCACTGCCGACTTTGTAAGTTAGTGTACAATGTAATTATAATCTTTTGGAAATGTTAATTCTTGAAGTATTGACAATGTGTTCTCCTTTGTATGTAGTTGTTTATGCCCTTTATCCATCATGATCACTGGTGGTGCTATGCCGTTAAAATCCAAACATTGGAAATATATGTGATTGACTCATTGGGCAAGGGTATTAGAAATAGGAAAAAGATTGACAAATTCGTGGTATGAGAGGTGGTTATATGTTTTCTATTAATTTTGTTGATTTGATAAGAATGACGTTTTTTGATGTGGTTGATGAACTTCATTGGTAGGGTGAAAATATGACGAAATTCTTTTGCATGCTGTACAATAGAACCGATATTGGTCCTTTGTCCGTCCAACAAGCGAAAATCCCTTCCCAACCGAACTTGTAAGTTGTTTAAGTTAGATGTATTAAAATATTTGGAAGTTATATTATTGTCCGTTTTAGTTACTGATGAATGTTTGGGTTGTTTTAATTAAGACATGATTGTGGAGTTATCATGTTAAAGGCGATGAAAATTTGGGATGGAGAGGATAAATACAACGGGATGAGCATGCTGGCATACACGAATGTATGTATCAATTTCATTGTTAACACTATTTCATGATTTTGTTAATTATATCTAAACTTATATACCTTTTATGGTTTCAGGAGGAGTTGACTCAAATTAGAAAGAATTACGTGAAGTACTGGATCCTAGACGCTGAAAACACTAGAATATTTGATGCGCTAGATGAGTACGGGTTGTTGTAGGATTGGATGACAATAGTATAATGTACTTAGACCCACACTGTAATAAGTTATGACTGTTACACACAATTATGTTACATGTATACGAATTGTTATATGAATGTCATACGATTTATATATGGAATTATTTTCATTTCAAATGTGTATGTCACAGATATTTTGTGTGTCAATTGATGATAGGTTATATGTCTATATTAATAAGTCATTTTAAAGAACGCAATAGTTGTTCACTTGTGCAATGAATATTGGTGGTTGTGGTTGGTATGTATTGTGTTGAAAGTGTTGGACATGTAATATTTTGGGGTCCATGTGCAACGAAATGATTCAGTTTTGGTTCCTTGGAGGAAACAGGGCCTCTGTAAACGTTTACAAGACCTTGTAAACGTTTACGCGAGAGAATTTGCCAATTTGTACAGAAATTCCAACTCAAGGGACCACTTTTCATAACACAGAGGACCAAGTCCCATTTGTGTGATTTTTTCATAAGTTTTGTGTCCATGTTGTTGGTGAACCGTGCATGGAATGTTCGATGTCATGGTATTGGCTCATGGTAGTTGGAAATGGTCCCTCTTAGCAATTTCATCAAAGTAAGTGCAAAAGGGTCTCTGTAAACGTTTACAAGACCTTGTAAACGTTTACGCGAGAGAATTTGCCAATTTGTACAGAAAGTCCAACTCAAGGGACCACTTTTCATAACACAGAGGACCAAGTCCCATTTGTGTGATTTTTTCATAAGTTTTGTGTCCATGTTGTTGGTGAACCGTGCATGGAGTGTTCGATGTCATGGTGTTGGCTCATGCTAGTTGGAAATGGTCCCTCTTAGCAATTTCATCAAAGTAAGTGCAAAAGGGCCTCTGTAAACGTTTACAAGACCTTGTAAACGTTTACGTGAGAGAATTTGCCAATTTGTACAGAAAGTCCAACTCAAGGGACCACTTTTCATAACACAGAGGACCAAGTCCCATTTGTGTGATTTTTTCATAAGTTTTGTGTCCATGTTGTTGGTGAACCGTGCATGGAGTGATGGATGTCATGGTGTTGGCTCAAGGTAGTTGGAATTGGTCCATCTTAGCAATTTCACCAAGATAAGTGCAAAAGGGCCTCTGTAAACGTTTACAAGACCTTGTAAACGTTTACGCGAGAGAATTTGCCAATTTGTACAGAAAGTCCAACTCAAGGGACCACTTTTCATAACACAGAGGACCAAGTCCCATTTGTGTGATTTTTTCATAAGTTTTGTGTCCATGTTGTTGGTGAACCGTGCATGGAGTGATGGATGTCATGGTGTTGGCTCAAGGTAGTTGAAATTGGTCCATCTTAGCAATTTCACCAAGATAAGTGCAAAAGGGCCTCTGTAAACGTTTACAAGACCTTGTAAACGTTTACGCGAGAGAATTTGCCAATTTGTACAGAAAGTCCAACTCAAGGGACCACTTTTCATAACACAGAGGACCAAGTCCCATTTGTGTGATTTTTTCATAAGTTTTGTGTCCATGTTGTTGGTGAACCGTGCATGGAGTGTTTGATGTCATGGTGTTGGCTCATGCTAGTTGGAAATGGTCCCTCTTAGCAATTTCATCAAAGTAAGTGCAAAAGGGCCTCTGTAAACGTTTACAAGACCTTGTAAACGTTTACGCGAGAGAATTTGCCAATTTGTACAGAAAGTCCAACTCAAGGGACCACTTTTCTTAACACAGAGGACCAAGTCCCATTTGTGTGATTTTTTCATAAGTTTTGTGTCCATGTTGTTGGTGAACCGTGCATGGAGTGTTCGATGTCATGGTGTTGGCTCATGGTAGTTGGAAATGGTCCCTCTTAGCAATTTCATGAAAGTAAGTGCAAAAGGGCCTCTGTAAACGTTTACAAGAACTTGTAAACGTTTACGCGAGAGAATTTGCCTTTTTGTACAGAAAGTCCAACGCAAGGGACCACACTTCATAATACAGAGGACCAGGTCCCATTTGTGTGATTTTTAAGCATCAGGTACGGCAGAAAGCAATGAACAACTTTTGATTTAGTTAACTTTAATTATTAATATTACAAAATAAGAACTTAATGTTATGAAGAAGGCAATTGACACATAGTCAATAAATTGTTCAGGTGGTCATTATACCATACAGTAATCCATATAAAATAAAAGTTGCCCATAGAAATTAAAATGTCATCTGCATAACAAAATAGTTAACATAATTTAACATAATTAGTCTAATAACATGATAGGTTCATTAGAGGATGATGCTTGGTCAGATGATGACATGATGGGTTCATTGGAGGATGATGCTTGCTCAGATGATGGTGGAATAAATTTCTTCATGATATCAATAACATGCTGGTTCTTTTCTGCCCACATAGGTAGTTGAATAATAGGTTTTTGTGTTTGTTTGACAAGTTCAATGGTAGGTGGACCAATGTCAGCAGGAAACACCTTCACTACGTTGCGATGCACTATATTCAGGTAGCAACATCTTCGGAACACATTGAATGATGGTACCTTAGTGGACAAAAAAATTGAATATAACAAACATCAATGGTACCTTAAAATTGAGTTCAAGCTCTTTTTAGAATGATGTCTTACAAGGTTGAGTATCATGACGGAGCCAACACCAATATGATTTCCATATTCAGGATCTTGAAGAACCTTCTTATGCAAGGAAGCCTCCATTGTCCCTGAAGGATCCTGATCACATATAATGAATGAGTAGTTGACATAGGCAACAATTGTTGAACTTCAAAACAAAAAACACCTTCACTGTCAATTGCATGTCTCCCAAACCATTAGGTTTGCATTGTTTCAATAGGCAAGCAACGAATGGAAGTACCCACGCTGATTTTGCCTCTGTTAGGGAGTTCAAGTTCTCCATTTTTCCATCAGTAACTAGTTCTGCATTTGTTCATGTCATGTGAAGAACATATATGAACTTCTCATTTGAAAAGACAATTGTCGACAAACAAGTTATAAAGTTAAGTTCTACCATGGTGTTGAATAAACATTTCAGCCCATTTCCAAGCATTTGAATTGAAATCGCGTTCAAAGGTTGCCTCAGCAACAGCATTAGCAAATTCTTGTGTTGATTTAGGTTGTTCAGCATTTCTTCTATTCAACATAGCTGCTTGGACATTACCCGCTGGTCCAGGTATGATTTCGGCTGATGAATCACATTTTTTCAAAAATGATTCAAGAACATCATCATCATACACAAGGTCTTCCCATGCATCCATTTGAATTGTTCCTTAATCTGCAAGGAAACTGAAAGTAACACAAGTGTTAGGAAACACCAAAGGAGAAAATATCAATAATCTGTACAAGTGAATGTGCTTACAAATATGTTGAATTCGTTTGAATGTTAATGGCCATGACGGAAGTATATATAGAAGTCTTATGATAGTTTTGTTAATTTTTTTTTATGTTTTTTATTATTTAATGTTTTTTATTATTCATTAGTGATATCATTATATAAAAATAAAGAAAATTTAACCTTTATGTGTGGACCATTTAATGACATCACCTTTATTGAGAGAAGAGCCTGTTGCCTTTTTGCACATTTGGTTAAAGAGAAAATTTATCTGCTTAACTTTTAGGTGGTTGATTGAACATGCATTTAATGTGGGGTTTTAAAAAGTGAATTTTGTAATTAATGTGAGGTGTGACAGGCATAACCCATTGAATATTGCTTGTAAACAGGGGTAACTTGTTCCATCCGTAACACTTCCTTTTTGATCGTTGGGGCCTAACCTTGGTCACCTTGACTTCTTCTTCCTTCCACCTTCCCCATTAAACACTTACCTTAGAAGCATTGTTTCGAGGTTGTTGAATACAACATTTACGAAGACTGCACTTAAAAACGTACTGCAGTTTGTTGAGGAAAGTGTATCCTTCATTAAAGCCAGCCATAAATACGACGTCAGTTGGTAAGAACATTTAACCATTCAATTTCAAAGTGAAGTGTTTTTATGTTCTTCAGCTAAAATTTGTTCTTCCTCTTTAAACTTACTCTGTTGTCCAGAAATGTATGTATAAAATGTTTGAATGAAACACTGCACTTATATTTATGATTCGAAATTATTGTGACCACATTAAACAGGGCGGAAATAGTTTTCATTTATGGATAACAATAGAAGCATTAGAAGCAATAGTGGACCACTGAACGAATGTAATATTAACTGTGATGACCCCAACGAAAGTAATGTCGAGGTTGAACCATCACTACATATGTGTTTTCATTCCATGGACGAAGCAAAGAAGTTTTATAAAGAGTATGCCATTACATGTGGTTTCTCTGTAAGGACTAGAAATTCTAGAAAGGATAGCAACAACAATGTGAATTATTTGAGATTAGTTTGCTCTAGGGAAGGGAAATACGTCTCATCCATAAACCCAGAGTTGAAAACCCTTCCTACCCAAACTAACCAATGTCCTGCTGGCATCACCATTTCAAAGAAGGATGACAGGTGGTTAATAAGGACAGTTAACTTAGAGCACAATCATGAGCTAAGCCCAAAGAATTCAAAGCTTTTTGCTGCCAATAGGAAACTTACCATGTAAGCAAAGCGAACTTTACAGGTTAATGATGATGCTGGAGTCCGGATAAATAAGAGTTTCCTCAGTATTGTGAGCGATGTAGGGGGATTCGAGAACATGGAATTCATGGAGAGAGATGCTAGGAACTACATTGGGCAACAAAGAAGATCATTATGCAAAGACGGAGATGGACAAGCACTATTGAAACACTTTTCCACCATGAAAGATTTCAATAATGATTTTTTTTATGACATCGAATTGGACGAAGGCAATAGAATTTGTAGTGTTTTTTGGGCAGATGCAAGAAGTAGAGCTGCGGCATCAGAATTTGGGGACATTGTGTCTTTTGATACCACATATTTAACAAATAAGTATGACATGCCTTTTGCTCCGTTTGTTGGAGTTAATCATCACGGACACTTCATTTTACTAGGATGTGGATTGTTGTCGTGCGAAGACACTTCGTCTTTTGTTTGGTTGTTCGAGTGTTGGATGAGATGCATGGGTAATAAGGCCCCAGATGGAATTATCACTAATCAATGTCGAGCAATGGCAAATGCAATCAAAGAAGTATTTCCAAATACGAGACATAGGTGGTGTTTATGGCATATCATGAAAAAATTGCCTGAAAAATTTAGCGCCTGTAAAGAATATGTGGGCATCAAAAATCATTTGAATAAGCTTGTCTATGATTGTGAAAGCCATAATGACTTTGAGAATGGGTGGGCTGAATTATTAAGTAAATATGGATTGGAGTGTAATGATTGGTTACTTAATTTGTATGAAGAAAGACATAAATGGGTTCCTTGTTTCCTGAAGAATGATTTCTGGGTCGGCATGTCAACCACACAAAGAAGTGAGGGAATGAACGCTTTCTTCGACGGATTTATAACTTCAACTACGACACTACATCAATTTGTTGTCCAATATGACAATGCACTTAGAGTTAAGGCCTAAAAAGAAATACAAGCTGATTTTTCATCTTTGAATACCACAATAGGATGTGGATCGCAGTCACCAATTGAAAGACAATTTCAGCTTGAGTACACACATTCAAAGTTTGAGGAGGTTCAAAAGGAATTTCGCTCAAGGATGAATTGTTTCATCAAGGAAACCGTAACAGACGACTTGATCAACATGTATACTATCAAAGAGGAGCGAATGTGGGATGGAAAATGTGTTAATAAATTTTATAAAGTGCAATTCGATCCAGTAACCAAAAATGCAACCTGTTCGTGCCTTTTATTTAAGTTCAGAGGCATTGTTTGTAGACATTCACTTTTGGTTTTTGGACAGGAAGATGTGTGTGGTGTGCCACTGAAATTCGTTCTAAGGCGGTGGAGTAAAAACATTCGTAGAAGGCACACTCTCATTAGAGCCTCGTACAGTAATTCCAATCAAGATCCGGCCATGGAAAGATACCAAATGTTGTGCAAAAAATTCTATGAGATTGCTGAGGTAGCTTGTGAGTCGGAAGGTTCTTCTAATGACCTGGACAAAGAACTTCATATTCTTGGGGAAAAGTTTGGATGCAGTTCAAGCATAAGAAATAACATGATTACCGATGGTGGCGAATTCAGGTACCACAATCTGGAGTCCGATAGAATACCCCACAATGTTGGTGGCTGTGATGATGTTCTGGTGCGTAGTCCTGTACAAGTGAAGCGAAAAGGACGACCTCGAACCAATAGATTGAAGTCCAGATTGGAGAAAATAACAAGTAAAAAAAACGAACTTCGAAGAAGAACAGTACATCACCATATGTTCAAGATTCGGTTAGAACTGTTAACTTCTATTCTTTGTTTATGTTTGCCTTTAATGTTGGTACATCTTTTCTAAATTAAACTTTTTTGTTTATTCAGGACAGAACTTTTGTACCAGACACACAACCTTCTCAGGTACCTCCATTAGGATCTTTATCTTTCCAATCTTATCAAGTTAAACAACAATCACAAATTACCTCTTCCGGATTTATGTCTTTGTTAAATGTTGTACATAACAACTACGACGATGGTAATGTATGATGATTATCATTGTTGACGTCAACATAAACATATTATATATGTATATATATATATATATATATATATATATATATATCTATTTGTTTCCATATTGTCATTTACGTTACTTGTTGGATGCAGTAGTGATTGTATAATATTATTAATTTGGGCAATTTCTTTTGTTGTAAACGTTTACCACAGTTCAGTAAACGATGACATTAACTGCATCATTTTTTTGAAATTCCCCATAATCAACGTCCTGGACCCCACGTTCCCCAACTTTCATTTCATGGTATGAGAATTTAATTAACCACTAAAGCCCACTGTCTCCCCACGTCCCCCATTCAACGAACTCTCCACTACACCTTCTTCAACTACTTAGTCCCTTCATCTAAGCCTATTACATACACCTTCATCTTGATCTGGAATCCGTAATATTCTTTAAATGGTTGATCGGGCTAAGAAGAAACAAAAACCCTCTTCATCTCGGGGTGTGCGTCGTCGCCGTACCCCAACCCCATCACCACCACCATCACCACCTTCACCGCCACCGTCATCTCCTTCCCCACCATCATCACCACCTCCACCAACAATGGGCTTTTCACAACGGATGAACAATATCAGAAGTTCGTAAGCCATTTCTTCAATAGGGAAATATTGGAGAGCAAACATCTAGAAGATGGATGGTTCGAAGGACGCAATTTCCAATTTCACGACATCTTGGCGAAGGCTGGCCTTCTTGAATTTGTTTCCTTAAGAAGACATTACCACCCCGAACTAGTAAGGGTCTTTTACAGCAACATGACCATTTCGCCAAACGGGGTGATTCGAACCCAAGTGAAAGGGATTGATCTGAAAATAAGCACTAAAGTTTTTAATGAGGTGACTTCACTTCCTTCCGGCGGTGTTCGGTACGAAGGTACAGTTGTTGATAAGTGGAAAGACCATTACAATTCTTTAACTGCTCGCCAACTAGTCTGCACAAATGATCGTTACATACATGGAAGAATCACGGCAGGTAATATGAAGGTACAACCTAGAATTGTGCATTACATCCTAACAAGAATCTTACTTCCTCGTTTTACGAACAATGGTCAAGCAACAGAAGAAGACATTGTCATCCTCTAGGCCCTTTGGAATAACATGCAAATTAATTGGGGACATCTTATCAGGAGCAAGATGAAAAAGGCATTAAAGGACAATGCTAAATTGCCATATCCTCATCTAATAACCATGTTCTTGGAGTTGTTTGATGTGCCGACTGAAAATGATCCATGTACGGCAGTGAAGTCCAGACTAAGTATAGGAAGTCAAGTAATAACGTCATTTGGCTATGTCCAAGATGAAGAAGGCGAGTGGGTTGCAACAAAGAAGACCAAAAATGCGAGCCTGAAGGAACATCAGCAGAACACCATGATGAAGGTACTTCATGCACAACACTAAACAATGTGGTCAATCGAATCCAAGAAATGCAAACTTTTGTAGGGGCAAGATTAGACTCCTTTGATACCCGTTTTGAGAACTTGCACATGACCGTTGAAACCAAATTTGATGCCTTCCAAACACAATTCTCAAATATGGAGGTGAGCATGGGGACTAGATTTCAGTCTTTGGATTCGCGAGTGGAACACATAGATGAACAAATTCAGCATTTCCGCAGCCACCTTGACAAGAATCCTACTTCTTAGTTGTTACAATGACTTGTTATTAGTTTTTTACTTTTTGTTGTTATTTTATTGACTTGCTATCAGTAGGTTTTGTTTTTATTTTTGTAATGTTCCTTTTCGAAATGATGTGGTACAATACCAACTTATGTTCTCCCCAATTCTGCGTACTATGTACCTATGGTCCCCTCTGTTGTGAAATGTGGTCCCTGCAGACGTAGAAAGTGTACAAAACCAATTTTTCATACGCCTAATCGTTTACACGAAGTTGGTAAATGATTACATGGTACTTCTGACCCATGGAAGCTTCGAAAAGTGGACTGCTAAATGTTTTTTAATTAATTGTGGATGATTTCCATAAAATATAAATATAATATTGTCACGTTTTCAACGAATCATTAAATACTTACCCTTTATTAGGTGAAAAGGTTTGACTGAATTAATGCCACATTCAAAGCCACCATTATGGCACATTTCAACGCATTTAACCATTCATACCTTTTCCAATACAAGTCAACATTTGTATTCTTGAAATATTGAATGATATGCTTTGACCACAAAACTTGGTACACTTTTCAAAACACATCAAGCACCTATAAATTTCTGTTCAAAGTTTCTTTCTAATGGACTCAAACGTAAAAAACCACACTTTCACTTTCTTGTTGTCAAAAACATGGCTGGATCATCAAGCACTGCAACACAAACTGTCTTATGGGAGTTCTTTAGCATCCACCTCACAGATGTGGTAAATATGTTCTATTTCGTTGTACATTTTTTCGTAATCAACCATATATTATTCTTATTTTCAACCAACGAATGCAGGATTTTGGTTTTGTTGATAGGCATTTTGCAACAGCATTCGAAAAAGAATTGGGAAATACGTGGTCCTTGGTTGACAATCACGGTCACACACACATGGTAACGTATAACATGAACGTATTGCATCCTAGAATTACTACCGGATGGAATTCACTTAAAAACGTTTATCATGAAAGGGTTAATGATGCCCACATCACCTTCCAGTATATGGGTAACAATAATTTCAAAATTATTATATATTTCGGTCCCTGCACCCAGAAGAATAGACAATATTTCATTGATCTGTGCACATATGATCCTCTATCGTCATTGTTCGCTGTGAAATTAACAAAATCACAGTGTGAAGGAAGTCGCTTGGTACGTATCACTTACTTTTATTTTCAGAACATCAATGATTATATTTAGTACTTCTCACTGTAAACATTGTCATCATTCTGCAGGACTTGCGAACTACTTTTGCGACCGAAATTAGGAATAAAGGCTTCAAAGAGGTTGAGCTTCTTGGTCATAATCATACAATTTTGTGCAAGGTTTTGGTTTCACATACTAGGAATTCAACAAAGTTTGGACAAGGTTGGAAAGAATTTTGCACTGCATACGGCTTGAAGGAAGGAGATGTTCTTGTCTTCGAGGTTGATGACCATTGCCATGATATTACAGTTCAAGTACACATTAATGGATGTAGTTGTATTGTCAACAACCAAATCTCGGTTTGAAGGACAAAAGACAATTCCATTTTAGCTTCAGCGGTTGTACTTTCCCTTTTTAAATAATAATGAAGAATACTGTTTGTTTCACAAAAGTAATTAACAATTGGTTACATTATCTTCAATTAACTTGGTTACAAACATTTCCAAATTACAAACAGTCGTCGTCGACAACCAAACTGGATACATTTCACTAAAGCTTGAAAACAGGGCTTGGTAAACGTTTACAGCCCATTGTAAACGTTTACGCGACAGAAATCTGAAAACTGTACAGAAAGTCCAACATAGTGGACCATGTTTCACAACACAGAGGACCACTCATACCTGTTTGACAATATGCCTTTTTCTTGTAATGGATCTTGTTGGGAATAGATGGTACACTGAGTTACCAGTGTTTCACGTCAAATTAGGCCACCCTACCATCTAGGAATACTTCCATGTGAACCACTTCAGCTCACCATAGGGGGACATTTCCCTAAAGCTTGAAAATAGGGCTTGGTAAACGTTTACAGGCCATTGTAAACGTTTACGTGAGAGAAATCTGAAAACTGTACAGAAAGTCCAACATAGGGGACCATGTTTCATAACACAGAGGACCACTCAGACCTGTTTGACAATATGCCTTTTTCTTGTAATGGATCTTGTTGGGAATAGATGGTACACTGAGTTACCAATGTTTCACGTCAAATTAGGACACCCTACCATCTAGGAATACTTCCATGTGAACCACTTCAGCTCACCATAGGGGGACATTTCACTAAAGCTTGAAAACAGGGCTTGGTAACGTTTACAGCCCATTGTAAACGTTTACGCGAGAGAAATCTGAAAACTGTACAGAAAGTCCAACATAGGGGACCATGTTTCACAACACAGAGAACCATTCAGACCTGTTTGACAATATGACTTTTTCTTGTAATGGATCTTGTTGGGAATAGATGGTACACTGAGTTACCAGTGTTTCACGTCAAATTAGGCCACCCTACCCTCTAGGAATACTTCCATGTGAACCACTTCAGCTCACCATAGGGGGACATTTCACTAAAGCTTGAAAACAGGGCTAGGTAAACGTTTACGGGCCATTGTAAACGTTTACGCGAGAGAAATCTGAAAACTGTACAGAAAGTCCAACATAGGGGACCATGTTTCATAACACAGAAGACCACTCAGACCTGTTTGACAATATGACTTTTTCTTGTAATGGATCTTGTTGGGAATAGATGGTACACTGAGTTACCAGTGTTTCACGTCAAATTAGGACACCCTACCATCTAGGAATACTTCCATATGAACCACTTCAGCTCACCATAGGGGGACATTTCACTAAAGCTTGAAAACAGGGCTTGGTAAACGTTTACAGCCCATTGTAAACGTTCACGCGAAAGAAATCTGAAAACTGTACAGAAAGTTCAACATAGGGGACCATGTTTCACAACACAGAGGACCACTCAGACCTGTTTGACAATATGCCTTTTTCTTGTAATGGATCTTGTTTGGAATAGATGGTACACTGAGTTACCAGTGTTTCACGTCAAATTAGGCCACCCTACCATCTAGGAATACTTCCATGTGAACCACTTCAGCTCACCATGGGGGACATTTCACTAAAGCTTGAAAACAGGGCTTGGTAAACGTTAACAGGCCATTGTAAACGTTTACGCGAGAGAAATCTGAAAACTGTACAGAAAGTCCACCATAGGGGACCATGTTTCATAACACAGAGGACCACTCAGACCTGTTTGACAATATGCCTTTTTCTTGTAATGGATCTTGTTGCGAATAGATGGTACACTGAGTTACCAGTGTTTCACGTCAAATTAGGCCACCCTACCCTCTAGGAATACTTCCATGTGAACCACTTCAGCTCACCATAGGGGGACATTTCACTAAAGCTTGAAAACAGGGGTTGGTAAACGTTTACAGGCCATTGTAAACGTTTACGCGAGAGAAATCTGAAAACTGTACAGAAAGTCCAACATAGGGGACCATGTTTCATAACACAGAGGACCACTCAGACCTGTTTGACAATATGCCTTTTTCTTGTAATGGATCTTGTTGGGAATAGATGGTACACTGAGTTACCAGTGTTTCACGTCAAATTAGGACACCCTACCATCTAGGAATACTTCCATGTGAACCACTTCAGCTCATCATAGGGGGACATTTCACTAAAGCTTGAAAACAGGGCTTGGTAAACGTTTACAGCCCATTGTAAACGTTTACGCGAGAGAAATCTGAAAACTGTACAGAAAGTCCAACATAGGGGACCATGTTTCACAACACAGAGAACCATTCAGACCTGTTTGACAATATGCCTTTTCCTTGTAATGGATCTTGTTGGGAATAGATGGTACACTGAGTTACCAGTGTTTCACGTCAAATTAGGCCACCCTACCCTCTAGGAATACTTCCATGTGAACCACTTCAGCTCACCATAGGGGGACATTTAACTAAAGCTTGAAAACAGGGCTGGGTAAACGTTTACAGGCCATTGTAAACGTTTACGCGAGAGAAATCTGAAAACTGTACAGAAAGTCCAACATAGGGGACCATGTTTCATAACACAGAGGACCACTCAGACCTGTTTGACAATATGACATTTTCTTGTAATGGATCTTGTTGGGAATAGATGGTACACTGAGTTACCAGTGTTTCACGTCCAATTAGGACACCCTACCATCAAGGAATACTTCCATATGAACCACTTCAGCTCACCATAGGGGGACATTTCACTAAAGCTTGAAAACAGGGCTTGGTAAACGTTTACAGCCCAATGTAAACGTTTACGCGACAGAAATCTGAAAACTGTACAGAAAGTTCAACATAGGGGACCATGTTTCACAACACAGAGGACCACTCAGACCTGTTTGAGAATATGCCTTTTTCTTGTAATGGATCTTGTTTGGAATAGATGGTACACTGAGTTACCAGTGTTTCACGTCAAATTAGGCCACCCTACCATCTAGGAATACTTCCATGTGAACCACTTCAGGTCACCATAGGGGGACATTTCACTAAAGCTTGAAAACAGGGCTTGGTAAACGTTTACAGGCCATTGTAAACGTTTACGCGAGAGAAATCTGAAAACTGTACAGAAAGTCCAACATAGGGGACCATGTTTCATAACACAGAGGACCACTCAGACCTGTTTGACAATATGCCTTTTTCTTGTAATGGATCTTGTTGCGAATAGATGGTACACTGAGTTACCAGTGTTTCACGTCAAATTAGGCCACCCTACCCTCTAGGAATACTTCCATGTGAACCACTTCAGCTCACCATAGGGGGACATTTCACTAAAGCTTGAAAACAGGGCTTGGTAAACGTTTACAGCCCATTGTAAACGTTTACGCGAGGGAAATCTGAAAACTGTACAGAAAGTCCAACATAGGGGACCATGTTTCACAACACAGAGAACCATTCAGACCTGTTTGACAATATGACTTTTTCTTGTAATGGATCTTGTTGGGAATAGATGGTACACTGAGTTACCAGTGTTTCACGTCAAATTAGGCCACCCTACCCTCTAGGAATACTTCCATGTGAACCACTTCAGCTCACCATAGGGGGACATTTCACTAAAGCTTGAAAACAGGGCTGGGTAAACGTTTACAAGCCCTTGTAAACGTTTACGCGAGAGAAATCTGAAAACTGTACAGAAAGTCCAACATAGGGGACCATGTTTCATAACACAGAGGACCACTCAGACCTGTTTGACAATATGACATTTTCTTGTAATGGATCTTGTTGGGAATAGATGGTACACTGAGTTACCAGTGTTTCACGTCCAATTAGGACACCCTACCATCAAGGAATACTTCCATATGAACCACTTCAGCTCACCATAGGGGGACATTTCACTAAAGCTTGAAAACAGGGCTTGGTAAACGTTTACAGCCCAATGTAAACGTTTACGCGACAGAAATCTGAAAACTGTACAGAAAGTTCAACATAGGGGACCATGTTTCACAACACAGAGGACCACTCAGACCTGTTTGAGAATATGCCTTTTTCTTGTAATGGATCTTGTTTGGAATAGATGGTACACTGAGTTACCAGTGTTTCACGTCAAATTAGGCCACCCTACCATCTAGGAATACTTCCATGTGAACCACTTCAGGTCACCATAAGGGGACATTTCACTAAAGCTTGAAAACAGGGCTTGGTAAACGTTTACAGGCCATTGTAAACGTTTACGCGAGAGAAATCTGAAAACTGTACAGAAAGTCCAACATAGGGGACCATGTTTCATAACACAGAGGACCACTCAGACCTGTTTGACAATATGCCTTTTTCTTGTAATGGATCTTGTTGCGAATAGATGGTACACTGAGTTACCAATGTTTCACGTCAAATTAGGCCACCCTACCCTCTAGGAATACTTCCATGTGAACCACTTCAGCTCACCATAGGGGGACATTTCACTAAAGCTTGAAACAGGGCTTGGTAAACGTTTACAGGCCATTGTAAACGTTTACGCGAGAGAAATCTGAAAACTGTACAGAAAGTCCAACATAGGGGACCATGTTTCATAACACAGAGGACCACTCAGACCTGTTTGACAATATGACTTTTTCTTGTAATGGATCTTGTTGGGAATAGATGGTACACTGAGTTACCACTGTTTCACGTCAAATTAGGACACCCTACCATCTCGGAATACTTCCATGTGAACCACTTCAGCTCACCATAGGGCGACATTTCACTAAAGCTTGAAAACAGGGCTTGGTAAACGTTTACAGCCCATTGTAAACGTTTACGCGACAGAAATCTGAAAACTGTACAGAAAGTTCAACATAGGGGACCATGTTTCAGAACACAGATGACCACTCAGACCTGTTTGACAATATGCCTTTTTCTTGTAATGGATCTTGTTGGGAATAGATGGTACACTGAGTTACCAGTGTTTCACGTCAAATTAGGCCACCCTACCATCTAGGAATACTTCCATGTGAACCACTTCAGCTCACCATAGGGGGACATTTCACTAAAGCTTGAAAACAGGGCTTGGTAAACGTTTACAGGCCATTGTAAACGTTTACGCGAGAGAAATCTAAAAACTGTACAGAAAGTCCAACATAGGGGACCATGTTTCATAACACAGAGGACCACTCAGACCTGTTTGACAATATGCCTTTTTCTTGTAATGGATCTTGTTGGGAATAGATGGTACACTGAGTTACCAGTATTTCACGTCAAATTAGGACACCCTACCATCTAGGAATACTTCCATGTGAACCACTTCAGCTCACCATAGGGGGACATTTCACTAAAGCTTGAAAACAGGGCTTGGTAAACGTTTACAGCCCATTGTAAACGTTTACGCGACAGAAATCTGAAAACTGTACAGAAAGTCCAACATAGGGGACCATGTTTCACAACACAGAGGACCACTCATACCTGTTTGACAATATGCCTTTTTCTTGTAATGGATCTTGTTGGGAATAGATGGTACACTGAGTTACTAGTGTTTCACGTCAAATTAGGCCACCCTACCATCTAGGAATACTTCCATGTGAACCACTTCAGCTCACCATAGGGGGACATTTCACTAAAGCTTGAAAACAGGGCTGGGTAAACGTTTACAGGCCATTGTAAACGTTTACGCGAGAGAAATATGAAAACTGTACAGAAAGTCCAACATAGGGGACCATGTTTCATAACACAGAGGACCACTCAGACCTGTTTGACAATATGCCTTTTTCTTGTAATGGATCTTGTTGGGAATAGATGGTACACTGAGTTACCAGTGTTTCATGTCAAATTAGGCCACCCTACCCTCTAGGAATACTTCCATGTGAACCACTTCAGCTCACCATAGGGGGACATTTCACTAAAGCTTGAAAACAGGGCTGGGTAAACGTTTACAGGCCATTGTAAACGTTTACGCGAGAGAAATCTGAAAACTGTACAGAAAGTCCAACATAGGGGACCATGTTTCATAACACAGAGGACCACTCAGACCTGTTTGACAATATGCCTTTTTCTTGTAATGGATCTTGTTGGGAATAGATGGTACACTGAGTTACCAGTGTTTCACGTCAAATTAGGACACCCTACCATCTAGGAATACTTCCATGTGAACCACTTCAGCTCACCATAGGGGGACATTTCACTAAAGCTTGAAAACAGGGCTTGGTAAACGTTTACAGCCCATTGTAAACGTTTACGCGACAGAAATCTGAAAACTGTACAGAAAGTCCAACATAGGGGACCATGTTTCACAACACAGAGGACCACTCATACCTGTTTGACAATATGCCTTTTTCTTGTAATGGATCTTGTTGGGAATAGATGGTACACTGAGTTACCAGTGTTTCACGTCAAATTAGGCCACCCTACCCTCTAGGAATACTTCCATGTGAACCACTTCAGCTCACCATAGGGGGACATTTCACTAAAGCTTGAAAACAGGGCTGGGTAAACGTTTACAGGCCATTGTAAACGTTTACGCGAGAGAAATCTGAAAACTGTACAGAAAGTCCAACATAGGGGACCATGTTTAATAACACAGAGGACCACTCAGACCTGTTTGACAATATGCCTTTTTCTTGTAATGGATCTTGTTGGGAATAGATGGTACACTGAGTTACCAGTGTTTCACGTCAAATTAGGACACCCTACCATCTAGGAATACTTCCATGTGAACCACTTCAGCTCACCATAGGGGGACATTTCACTAAAGCTTGAAAACAGGGCTTGGTAAACGTTTACAGCCCATTGTAAACGTTTACGCGACAGAAATCTCAAAACTGTACAGAAAGTCCAACATAGGGGACCATGTTTCACAACACAGAGAACCATTCAGACCTGTTTGACAATATGCCTTTTTCTTGTAATGGATCTTGTTGGGAATAGATGGTACACTGAGTTACCAGTGTTTCACGTCAAATTAGGCCACCCTACCCTCTAGGAATACTTCCATGTGAACCACTTCAGCTCACCATAGGGGGACATTTCACTAAAGCTTGAAAACAGGGCTGGGTAAACGTTTACAGGCCATTGTAAACGTTTACGCGAGAGAAATCTGAAAACTGTACAGAAAGTCCAACATAGGGGACCATGTTTAATAACACAGAGGACCACTCAGACCTGTTTGACAATATGACATTTTCTTGTAATGGATCTTGTTGGGAATAGATGGTACACTGAGTTACCAGTGTTTCACGTCAAATTAGGACACTCTACCATCTAGGAATACTTCCATGTGAACCACTTCAGCTCATCATAGGGGGACATTTCACTAAAGCTTGAAAACAGGGCTTGGTAAACGTTTACAGCCCATTGTAAACGTTTACGCGACAGAAATCTGAAAACTGTACAGAAAGTCCAACATAGGGGACCATGTTTCACAACACAGAGGACCACTCATACCTGTTTGACAATATGCCTTTTTCTTGTAATGGATCTTGTTGGGAATAGATGGTACACTGAGTTACCAGTGTTTCACGTCAAATTAGGACACCCTACCATCTAGGAATACTTCCATGTGAACCACTTCAGCTCACCATAGGGGGACATTTCACTAAAGCTTGAAAACAGGGCTGGGTAAACGTTTACAGGCCATTGTAAACGTTTACGCGAGAGAAATCTGAAAACTGTACAGAAAGTCCAACATAGGGGACCATGTTTCAGAACACAGATGACCACTCAGACCTGTTTGACAATATGCCTTTTTCTTGTAATGGATCTTGTTGGGAATAGATGGTACACTGAGTTACCAGTGTTTCACGTCAAATTAGGCCACCCTACCATCTAGGAATACTTCCATGTGAACCACTTCAGCTCACCATAGGGGGACATTTCACTAAAGCTTGAAAACAGGGCTTGGTAAACGTTTACAGGCCATTGTAAACGTTTACGCGAGAGAAATCTAAAAACTGTATAGAAAGTCCAACATAGGGGACCATGTTTCATAACACAGAGGACCACTCAGACCTGTTTGACAATATGCCTTTTTCTTGTAATGGATCTTGTTGGGAATAGATGGTACACTGAGTTACCAGTGTTTCACGTCAAATTAGGACACCCTACCATCTAGGAATACTTCCATGTGAACCACTTCAGCTCACCATAGGGGGACATTTCACTAAAGCTTGAAAACAGGGCTTGGTAAACGTTTACAGCCCATTGTAAACGTTTACGCGACAGAAATCTGAAAACTGTACAGAAAGTCCAACATAGGGGACCATGTTTCACAACACAGAGGACCACTCATACCTGTTTGACAATATGCCTTTTTCTTGTAATGGATCTTGTTGGGAATAGATGGTACACTGAGTTACTAGTGTTTCACGTCAAATTAGGCCACCCTACCATCTAGGAATACTTCCATGTGAACCACTTCAGCTCACGATAGGGGGACATTTCACTAAAGCTTGAAAACAGGGCTGGGTAAACGTTTACAGGCCATTGTAAACGTTTACGCGAGAGAAATCTGAAAACTGTACAGAAAGTCCAACATAGGGGACCATGTTTCATAACACAGAGGACCACTCAGACCTGTTTGACAATATGCCTTTTTCTTGTAATGGATCTTGTTGGGAATAGATGGTACACTGAGTTACCAGTGTTTCACGTCAAATTAGGACACCCTACCATCTAGGAATACTTCCATGTGAACCACTTCAGCTCACCATAGGGGGACATTTCGCTAAAGCTTGAAAACGGGCTTGGTAAACGTTTACAGCCCATTGTAAACGTTTACGCGAGAGAAATCTGAAAACTGTACAGAAAGTCCAACATAGGGGACCATGTTTCACAACACAGAGGACCACTCATACCTGTTTGACAATATGCCTTTTTCTTGTAATGGATCTTGTTGGGAATAGATGGTACACTGAGTTACTAGTGTTTCACGTCAAATTAGGCCACCCTACCATCTAGGAATACTTCCATGTGAACCACTTCAGCTCACCATAGGGGGACATTTCACTAAAGCTTGAAAACAGGGCTAGGTAAACGTTTACAGGCCATTGTAAACGTTTACGCGAGAGAAATCTGAAAACTGTACAGAAAGTCCAACATAGGGGACCATGTTTCATAACACAGAGGACCACTCAGACCTGTTTGACAATATGACTTTTTCTTGTAATGGATCTTGTTGGGAATAGATGGTACACTGAGTTACCAGTGTTTCACGTCAAATTAGGACACCCTACCATCTAGGAATACTTCCATATGAACCACTTCAGCTCACCATAGGGGGACATTTCACTAAAGCTTGAAAACAGGGCTTGGTAAACGTTTACAGCCCATTGTAAACGTTTACGCGACAGAAATCTGAAAACTGTACAGAAAGTCCAACATAGGGGACCATGTTTCACAACACAGAGGACCACTCATACCTGTTTGACAATATGCCTTTTTCTTGTAATGGATCTTGTTGGGAATAGATGGTACACTGAGTTACTAGTGTTTCACGTCAAATTAGGGCACCCTACCATCTAGGAATACTTCCATGTGAACCACTTCAGCTCACCATAGGGGGACATTTCACTAAAGCTTTAAAACAGGGCTTTGTAAACGTTTACAGCCCATTGTAAACGTTTACGCGACAAAAATCTGAAATCTGTACAGAAAGTCCAACACAGGGGACCATGTTTCATAACACAGAGGAGCACTTATATTATGTTTGATTATTTCGAATGAGTTCCACTGCATGTTAATGGTTTTGGTTCGTAAGGTCACTTTACACTTAAAAGTCAATGTTTAGGGATGACGGGAATGATCCACATTACACGTTTCACTAAAGTAATTCTTTCAAGTAAAATATTTATAAAGGAACTTTATTTCCAAATTTCAATAATGTGACCCATTCATATAACTGTAATACAATGTCAAACAATCGTAGTGCAATGAAACATCTCCCACCAATAACATTACAATTCAAATAACTTTCTTTCAGCTTTCGTTTCAATTCTTGTTTTCCTGACGATGGTTTGTCAACTTTGGTTTTGAGCTTTGGTTCCTCATTCATCTCATCATTCATTGGACCCACATCAAAGCTATGATCAACCTGAAATTCAACAGACTATATCATACCACCAACACCTATATGATAACATAAATCAGTTATACAGTAAATATCATACCTCACCATTCTCCAAACCTTGTTTGACAAGGTTGTCTCCCAAATTTACATTCATCCAATGCAAAATTCTAGGACATTTATGTATTTCACCTTTCGGTGGTAAGAATTTCTCACAAAACCATACCTACAAAAATTTGATAATAACAATCACTACTGAAAAAGAAAATTCAATCCACGTTTCACAACACAATTATAAATTAATTTACTCATATTACCTGCAACATGTAAGTGCATCCACCAATGTAAACATTGTTTGTGCCTTTTCCTTTATTCAATCCATCTGAAGCCTTGGCCAAACTACGTACCAAGTAACGGTACACTATACGACCCCAACAATAATTACCCAACCCACTTAAATTATCAACAATTTCATACAAAACTTGAAACACTTTTCCAGTGCGATTAGGAAATAATAACTCACATATCCCCACTAAAATATACAGACTACAAAAATCAGAAGAAGGAATCTTCTTCTTACGTTTCCTCATAAGACATTTATAAACCAAATCCAAATTTTTGGTGTCTTTCCCAACATATTTAACACAAGAACTTCTTTCATAATTGTCTTTTAAGTTCATGTCCTTACCATTTGTACTCAACCCCAGACCTAAACAAAAGTCATTCTCAGTCATAGGGACTTGTTTATCTCCGATTACAAAACAACCATTACAGTCAACCCACTTCACAACTAATTCACTCAATATATTCCTACCCATCCTAACTTTAGGACTCACCTCTAGGAACCAACCAAAAGGAGTCCCACAAATCAATGAGCGTTGCTCCTCTGTCAATTCCTTGGTCAAAGTTGATATGTACTTGGTGGAAAATGAGTGCCTAACCGTCAACTGCATCAACAACAAGTGTTCAAAACCCTAAAAAAATACTACTGCAAACTTCACAAAAATTGGACAAATGAAAAATAGCCCAAACATGATGACGCTTACCTTCGTTGAAGAACTCGCCATTTCTGAACCAAGAGATCAAACAACCCACCAAGATGGAAGAAATGAGACACCAACAACACCGACGAACAACAATCGCGAGTAGGACAACGTTGGCGAACACAGGACGACCAAAACGAACACCACAGACTCGTCAGAGGTTGGCGAAAATGAGATGACCAAAGTGAGGTTACGAGAAATGAGAAGGAAGAAAGCATATCGGGGTCTCAAACTGCTGAAGGGCAGAAAAGGAAATCAAATTTTCAAATCTGACCCTGGCTTGTGACGTCAATTTTCAAAAAAAAAATTAATTAATTCTCAACCAATGACACGACGACACGTGGCAGTGTCAAAGTAGTGTCAAATTGATGGTGTGAAAATATCGGGACGCTTTTAAATACCCCCTCTACCATTACTGGTTAGAAAATTTATCTTGAGAAAAAAAATGTCTATTTAAAATAATTTTATTTTCTAATATTTAAATATAAGGGCTCATTCAACTATATGAAATATATAAGTAATAATAAAATTATGGGAACAAAATAAATTAATTGCAGTTTTTTAGTTTTTTTATTTTAAAAATACTAATCATTCATTCAAATATATTTTTAAGTGCTTGAAGAAGTATAAAATAATTAAATATTTATAAACTTATCATAATTTTACATATCCAAGTATATATTTTTTATTCATATAATGAAGACTTATTACCTTTTATAAGAATTTAAGTATCACTTTCTCTTATTTGTTTTTTTTTCTTGTCTTTCTTAATAGAATTTGTGAAAATGTTTTCTTTAAGATACAATACTTTTTATCTCAATTTTCTCCATATTTCTTCTCTAAATTTCTTTCAAGAATCTTAAATTTGTATACAAGATGAGATCTTACTTGCAATGTTTATGAAAACTAAATATGAATTTATAGAAAAAAAAATTTACATACTCTTTTACTATAGAAAATATATTTTAATAGAAAGTTTTTAATAATTTATTTATTATTTCCTGATATAATTTATATACCGTTTTGACTATCAATCATACCACACACATAAATATATATATATATATATATATATATATATATATATATATATATATATATATATATATGGTGATAAATAATAATATAATAAATGCATTAATTAAGTAATATTTTAATGTTTATTTTGACTATGAATTTAATAACAAAAATCATTTGTACTTGTATAGTTGCATATTATATTTGATAAAAATGTATTTCTTTTCAACAGTCAATTTCATAATAATTATTTTACTTGTAACACTTTGTAACGTTGTGGCATTTGCCTTTCTTTTTGGAATATATAATGATGCAATTGACCACACATATTTTAAACAATTATTTTACTTGTTAAAGTGTTTTTTTTTATGTAAGGGTTTGTTAACCCACGTATGCCTGTTTTTCAGTTGGTACATTTTAACGATGTATATCAGCATTTAGTAGATAAAAATATCCTTATATATAATGGATTCTAAGTTTTAAGGTGAAAGGTATTTTAATAATTTTCATTCTCAAACTAGAAAAAGAAACCCCAAACCCTTACTCACCTCTCTCATTCCTCTCTACCCTTTCTCTTCCATCTCTCCCACTCGAACCTTTTCTCTGTCATCTCTCGTGTAGTCCCAATTGAAAGAAATCAGAAACACTGACGGTTAAACAATTTCTTACAAAAAAAAATTATTTTATAATGAGTTTTCATTTTATAATTTTTGTCTTATCTAATTTTATCTAATTTTCACCAGCATAATGACATATAATTTGTCTCGAAAAAATCAGAAACATTTGTTATTAAAAAATTTCTTACAAGAAATTATGTACTTGTATAGTAGCATATTATATTTGATAAAAATGTAATTCTTTTCGACAGTCAATTTCATAATAATTATATTTTAAACAATTATTTTACTTGTTAAAGTGTTTTTTTATATAATACCCTGTATCTAAAATTTATTTAATTGTATAAACATAGAAAAAGTTAATATAAAAAAGAACAATCTTTATTTTTATCACATAAAAGTATAGATATATATTTGTTGATTTATATCCTGTCTCATTTTTTATCTTCAACTTGAACTATTTTTATATCTTTAAAAAGATTATGGCTCTTAAAACCGAAACATTTGATTCTGTAAAACTTTGTATCTTCGTCTTTATAATTAACACTCAAGAAAATCAAGGTTTTAATAACATCTTCAATGAAATCTTCAGAGCAGTATTTACTTCTTTGCTCCTAAGAAAATAATCTCAAAATATACACAAGTATATACAAGGAATGAAAATTAAATATATTAAAACTGATTGATTGTTTCGGTATCCAGATATAAATAAATGTTGTTACTTAAAAATTCTGATCCTATAATATCATTTTGATCTTTTACTTTCAACTTGAAATCATAAAACACTTGTTGATGTTATTTTCTCCAATGTTAAAGAATATCTATGTTGAAGAAACTTTTTAAACGGATTATTCAAATATATGCATATATAGAAAATTAAACAGGATTGTCTAAATTTGTATAAAATATTAATGTAACATCCCATTTAAATAATATAGTATACTATTTAAGAAAGATCACAAGATAAACTAGAACAATTAATATACAGGAAACATAAAATATCATTATAGTTAATTAAAATATAACTATAAGTCATTTAAATTATTGCTGTCAAAATGGGTCACCCGGACCAACCCGGTCCCGCTCACCACGGGTTGGTGATCCTTGATACGAGAAAATCCTTTCATATTTATTGTGATGCTTCTAATTAGTGTTTGGATTGTGTACTTATGCAAGAAAAGAAAGTAGTGACTTATGCTTCAAGGAAACCAAAGAATCATTAGAAGAATTATCTTACTCATGATTTGGAGACACTATGTCTGTGTTGCACAATTTCCGGTGTTCAGGGATTATAAAAGTTTGAAGTATTTGGTTGATCAGAAAGAGTTTAACATGAGGCTTAGACAGTGGATGGAGATCTTGAAAGATTATGATTTTGAATTTCTTTGTCACCCAGTCTCACATGATGATTGAGGAGTTGGAACTTATTGAGAAGTTTAGAGATATAAAACTAGAAGTTGAGTTTGGGGTTGATTTCATTAGATGTTATGCTTTAACCATATCTATTGATTTCCTAAGTTTGACCAAGGAGAAACAATTATTAGATTCAGAGTTGCAAAAATTTGTCGGTTTGATGGTTCTGATTGAGTAAAAGAATTGGTGATGGGGGAAAATGGGATATTGAGGTTTCGAGGCATAATTTATGTACCTGTTGATGTTGAGCTAAAGAGGTTGATACCTGAGGAGGGATATCAAGATCTAAAGGAGTCTTTCAGGTGGGTATGAAGAGGGAGGTGGCACAGTTTGTGGCAACCTGTCTGACTTGTCAAAAAGTTAAAGTGGAGCATCATAAACCTGTTAGTTTGTTGTAGCAGTTGAAGGTACTAGAGTGGAAGTGGGATAGCATAACTATTGATTTTTTTACCCACTTGCCCCGTTCTATCAAAGGTCCTGATGTTATATGGGTGATACTAGATCAATTGACCAAGAGTGCCCATTTTCTACCAGTGAATCTAAGAATTTCTATGACTAAACTAGCTCAACTGTATATCATAAAAGTTGTAAGGTTGTATGGAGTGTTATCCAATATTGTGTCAAACGAAGATTCAAGGTTTACCTCTCGATTTTGGAAAACTTTTCTAGAAACTTTGCGTAGCAAGTTAAAGATGAGTTCTTCTTATCATCTCCAAACTGATGGTCAATCAGAGAGAACCATACAGTCTCATGGCTTAGGGAAGTATGAACTTGATCCTTCTCATATTTTAGAAGTGGATGAAGTGCAAGTCAAAGAAGATCTTTCGGTACAGGTGTAACCAGTTGAGGTAGTTAATAATCAAACAAAGCAACTTAGATGAAAAACCATCAGTTTGGTCAAGCTAGTGTGTGATAAGAGAATGAGCAACTCTACTTAGGAGATAGAGGGGGACATGAGAAAGTTATATCCCCACTTATTCTCTTGTAAGTCTAATTTTTCAGGTCGAAAGCTTTTGTTGTAGGAGAGAATGTAAGAACATAGAAAGTAGAGTTTAAAAAAAAAAAACCCATAGTGTGTTTAAATAATAAGGCACTTTTTTTAATATTAAAACCGTAAGGTGTAAATAGGAATATTATAGATAAGTTTTAGTTCTTAAAAAAAACACATGTAATCTCTTTAAACTCGATCCTAAAACCTTTCTCTACCTTCTCTCTAACCTCTCTTTTCACTAGGTCATCTGTTTGGTGATAAGGAAGTCCCTAAAGGGTTAGAGCAATAAGATCTTCATATCATACCGGTCAATTTGTTAAAAAGTGTGCAATTAGTATCCTTAGAACCGTGAAAGCAAATTTTGGCCTTTTTGACCAATTAAGCTTCCATCAGGTACGAAAAGCTACTTTATTTGGTTTGGATTTGGTATGTGTGTGATATTTGATGTTTAAATGATGATATGATGATTAATTAGTGAAATTTAATTGAATCGTGAAATTTGGTATGTTAGGAGCTTAAAAAGGGTGGTGTCTGCAATTGAACACTTATGCATGCTAGTATGTAGTGGGTTTATTGACGTGAAAAGTTGTTTATTGATGAATTTAGGAATGTAGACGTTGTGAATTTGCATTGATGTATTTTTACAGAACATTGGTTTGGAATAAATTAGAATAAGGGTGAGTTTTGGCACAAAATGGGGGTTTTGATAGGTTCACTTCTAAAATTATGGTTTTGGGGAAAGTTTATAGTTTTGGGAATTGTCCCGGGACAATTTAGGACTTAATTGGCCTCTTATTGTACAAAAATCTTGAATTTGGGGTTTCAAACATTAGCTTGGACGTTCTTTAGGTCATTTTGGGGGTTTCAGACTTTTCCAAAGCTGTTGGTGAGGGTTTGCAAGTTGTTTCCCCTTCCTTGTGAGTGTATCAAGTAGCTGTGAAGAAATTTGTGTTATTGTGTGGTTTTTGTTTCCAGAATATTATAAATGATTTTATGCTTGAAATACTTTGAGTAAGTGATGATAATGATAATTGTTATGAGATGATTGATTGAGATATGTACATGTATAATTATAGATTAATTATATTGAACTCTTTGATTAATTATATTGTACATGTATAAATCCTTGATGGATGTTTCAAGTAGTGTATGTATTATTGAAAGAGCTTGTTCTTAGGGGTTATCCTGACAGTCCAATAACCATCAAGTCTCTAGTAGAGAAGGATGAGTTATGCCATGAGGAGTAGTAGGGGTGAAGGTGTGGGGAAACACTAGAACGGGGGGGGGGGGGGGGGGGTTGAATAGTGTTTCCAAAAATTTTCGCAACTTACGATATGATTATGATGTACGTTATACTTGTAGGATACTTTCATGTAGTTAATAAACATTGTTTTAGTCAGATCGTTTACTTAACCATTTTAACGCATTTAGGATGAAGAGTAGACAATGGTCAATTGTAAAGCACGTAATGCGGGAGTGAGCTTCAAAGAACTTATCAATTAAATCGTTTATCAGTAGATGAAAACACACAAGATGTTTTATACTGGTTCACCTGTTAGGGCTACATCCAGTTCTCCTCTAAATGAACGTAGAGGGTTCCATTAGATATTCAATGAAGTACAGTTAAGTTTAACTAACTCCTAATTGCGTAATATTATTCACCACTCTTGGTATTCCTAAACGCTCTCAATCCCTTCACCACTCCTAGTATCCTTGATCAAGAATAACCTCTAGTTACCCTAGACTGGTTGAGTAATCACACCACCCCTAGTACTCAGCCACCCGTCGAGATTTCCTTGAGTATTCGCACCACTCTTGGTACTCAGCAACCTACTGAGATTTCCTTGACTATTCGCACCACTTCTTGTACTCAACAACCTACCGAGATTTCCTTGAGTATTCTCACCACTCCTAGTACTCAGCAATCCGCCAAGATTTCCTTAAGTGTTACCCACTCTTTGTTGTGCAGTATTATTCACCACTCCTGGTATCCCTGATCAACGAATAACCTTCAGTTACCCTATATCAGTTGAGTATTAGCACTACTCCTGGTACTAGACAATCTTGCATAGATTCCTTAACTTCAAAGAGTTAGGTTGTAAGTGTTTTGATTCTCTTCAGAATTGAAATCATAGATTGCTTACAAGAAATTTAGACTATATCTCTATACGAGAGGATTTGATTACAATACAATGCAGTTTAAACATTCGTAGGTGTTTCTCTCAATTATTTTTTTCTTACAAAAGTAAGCATATAATACAATGAAATATAAAAGAGATACCTTACTTTTCTCTTTCTCCCATTCTCTCTTTTCTTCTTGTGTCATGCACAAGTAGATATTACAATGAAGCCTGAGAGACTCTCATACTTTTCACTCTTATCACTCTTTCTTTAGCTCGTCTCTTCCTCCTTTTCTTCGATAGGAGTGATTTCCTCATTTTCTTCTCTTGCCCAAAGGATGATGAGATATCTTCATATCTTCATTTTTTCTCTCTTCTTCTTCATCATTTCTTTTTTCTTCTATTCTTCTGTTTATACAGCTTGTGATTATAGCCATTGTGGTGGTGCTTGTCTTTTGAGTTGAGCTTTATGAATGTTGATGAAGCTTGTCTTGAGATTTTTCCTTTCTGGCTATTTGCGTAGGTGTTAGGTATAAGATGGGGACTTTCATCGGAGCAAATGTGTTTTTCAGAGATTTATCAAAAGTGATTTTGACTTGACTTTTGGCACAACTTTTGATAGACTGATCAACACTTTTCCTTTTACTCTAACGTTCATTTTGATATCTATAAGTTGAACGTTCGTAGTGATTGTCTTGCACAAAGTAAAAACATATATGGCAGTTCTATTTATCTTTTAATGTTTTTGTCTTTTGTTTATAGTTTTGTGTTTTATTGTGTCTTGTGATTGTTTGAGAGTATTTTAATGTATTACTTCTTTGGTGTTTCTTTTACATGTGGTTTTATGTTCCTATTTTCTAAGAAAAAACATTTTGTGAATGTCTTCCCTTTTACCTTCTTTTGATTGGACTTGTCGTGCAATCAGTTAAACAAAGTGTCTTTTGATTTCCTACTCTTAGGTAGCATTTTATAGTTAAGCTCTTTTTATTTAAAGATACCAAATGTATAGATACTTCATCACAAGATGGCGTGTTTGCTTTGCTCATGATATCATTTAGATTCCAGTAAACGCTTCTTTTGTTTTTGTCTCTTTGTAGGCAGATAACGTTTAACTTCTTAGGCTTTCGTATGTGTTTTAACAATTACCTCTTTTAATTATTTTAGTTGTAGACATCCTCTCGACTTGTTTCATTTTCGAAATAAGCCAAATACCTAGTTCATGTGTTTTGAGCATTGAGGGTTTAGCTTAGTTGTCTATCAGACACCTTTAGACAAGACATTGTCTAGTCAAGCATCTAGTTTTTCTAGCCTCAATGTTTTCCTATTTCCTAGATCCTGAGTGTTTTCCTACGTTTTCTATGTTTGGGTTCTGGTTTCTAGTTTTGTTTGTTTTGGATTTTTGCTCTACGTTTTTTTGACAGTGTTTTGTGATAAGTTTCTTTGTTGTTTTAATCTTATCCTACTTTTATGAAGTTGTGATTTCATTGTCTTTTAGCTTTGTGTTCTTCTTGTTCTAACCTAAGTCTTCAAGTTTCTTCAGATTGATTTTCTTTTGTTCTAGAGTTTTTTAGTCTTGGTGCGTAACTAAAGGGTTGGTTTTCTCTTATGGGTTGAGGTGTTTCTGACTATTTTATCCTGATGTTGAACTAAGGTTGTTGAGATGTGTTTCCATTGTTCTATCCTAACTTCAGGTTTTTGTAGCCTGGTGTTTTCTATCATAAGGTTGATTTTATAGTTTTATGGTTTCCAATTAAAGTGTGTTAAGGATTGATTCCTGTCCTAAGTGTTTTTCTAGTTAGAGTTTGCTTTTCATACACAGAGACTTCTTCGTTTATGTTATTTAGTTAAACTTCAAAACCAAGATTAAGGTTTCTTTTAGACGAGATTGTCTTCTAGTACCTTGATATTCTTTCCTGGTTTTCTACTTCAACGAGCTTATCTTGTAGCAAATTTGTTGTTCCTTGACAAGGACGTCCTAGTCTCAAGGCATGTACCATTTTTAAAAGGCGTTGTTTAACAAACTAACCTTGTGTGGTAGCTTTGAGTGAGTCAGTCGTTCCGCCACACAAGTGCAAAAACGCCATAGCTCGACAATAATACACGTATCCGAATGTTGAGTGTTGATGTCTAATATGTTTAGGCATTGTGCATTGTTGAAATGGAAATGTTATATGTTGCTTTGAGAATTCAATATTTTATCCCTTTGGATATTAGCTTAGCTTTCTTATTTTGTGGTTTGTTGTGTTTATTGTATGTTTGAATGATTACCTGATTGGTGAAAAACAGAGGTAGACGATGTTTTTGTGGAGCAGACACTAGACAGAGATGGCGCGAATATATAGACCTTTTAGTTTAGATGTTTTCCTTTGGTAGCCTTAAAGACCCAAATTTGCAATTAGTTTTGGATTCAAAATTTGTATATAAAGGTTGACTTATAGTTATATTTTGAATAACTATAATGATACCTTGTGTTTCTTGTATATTAATTCTTCTAGTTTATTGGACTTGTGATATTTCCTAAATAGTATATTATACTATTTAAATTAGAGTTGTCAAAATGGGTTACAACCCACGGGCAAACCCGACCCACCACGACTTCAAGTAGGGTTGGGTTTGAAAAAAATGTATATTTTTTATACAGGTCAATTTTCAACTCGGCTCATTTAAACTCGGCTCATCCGGGTTGAACCCGTGGTGAGCCTGGTTGGTTCACCAACCCATCTTATTTTATTTTATTAATTTATTATCTTATGAAACCCTAAAAAATACTCTGCTCACTTTGCTCTTGTGAATCTGCTCTGCTTTCACGATGCTCTCACTTCAGTGTTGATCATCCCCAACCCCCAACCCAGGTTAGTTGTTGTTAATTGCCTCATATTGTATTTGGAAAACTCCTTGTATTTCTACGTCAATCAAGCACACAGTCTTGGCAATTTCAACTACTATAGTTTTATCAGGATTTACTTTAAAACAGTAATCACTCCATTCATGAAATGGGTTACTATAGCATTCCGTCAATCAGGATGCACTGCTCGTTCCCTAAACATGTCGCGTAGAGAATTTATCTCTTAATCTATTGCATGACTACATAGCAAGCAAACTATTATTGCTTAATATTGGGTTGCAAAAAGTTTATAATATTAATTATTTATTTAAAACAATTATAATTAAGTGAGCTAGTGAGGCAACCCGTTTAACCCATCAACCTGTGATGGGTCGAGTCAGGTTCGAATTTTTCTGGCTCGGTAATAAATGAGTCGGGTTGGGTTGACTCACTAAGTGACCAACACGTGGTGGGTCAGGCCGAATTGGGCTAGGTAACCGATTTTGACAACACTAATTTAAATTAATTATAGTTTTTGATTAAATATAATGATATTTTATGTTTCCTGTATATTAACTGTTCTAGTTTATCTTGTGATCTTTCTTAAATAGTATACTATACTATCTAAATGAGAAGTTACATAAATATTTTATACAATTTTATGCAATCCTGTTTAATTTTCTATATCTACATATATTTGAAGAATCCGTTTAAAAAGTTTCTTGAACATAGAGATTCTTTAACATTGGAGAAAATAACATCAGCAAGTGTTATATAATTTCAAGTTGAATATATAAGATCAAAAAGATACTATAGGATCAGATTTTAAGTAACAACAGTTATTTATATTTGAATATATAAATAATCAATCAATTTTAATATATTTAATATATATTTAATTTTCATTCCTTGTATATACTTGTGTATATTTTGAAATTATTTTCTTAGGAGCAAAGAAGGAAATAATGCTCTAAAGATTTCATTGAAGATGTTATTAAAACCTTCATTTTCTTGAGTGTTAATTATAACACTAGTAGAAAAAGTGGGTTTTGACGCGCCATATAGGCTTCGGTTAAAAAAAAACCGCAGCATATAGATGTATATACCTCGGTTTAGAGAAACCCAAGGTGGAAGGGGCATATTGCATCGGTTAGTTGCAGAACTGATGCCTATACCTCTACACGGCACCCTACAAATCAGACTTTTGGCTGACAACATTTTAGAAAATTTCCTATTGCATCAGTTGGTAGCAGACCCGATGCCTATACTTCTGCACATCACTCTACAAGTCAGACTTTTTGGCTGACAACCTCTTAAAGAGGTCCTATTGCCTCGGTTAGATAGGCAACTGATGCCTATACACCTACCAAAACCTGCAACCCCTCTGCAACCCAGGCTTTTCGCTTGAAGCAATAACAGGACTATGCTATTGCCTCGGGTAGTTGGTGGAACCGAAGCATATGTTTGGAGATTATGCCTCGCTTTTACAGGGAACCGAGGCTTATTTAAGCTTAGGCATCAATTAGTTGAATAACCGAAGCATATCCTCATTTACAATTTTTACTCTCACATAAGAAGTTACCCTAGACTGTGAATCTTCTTTCTTCCTCGACTGAACCTACATTTTCTCTCTAGCCATCAGTTATTTGAACCTGTATTTTCTTCCTCGCCTAAACCTGCATCTTCTTTCACGTAAGAAGTTACCCTGTGTTCCTTTCTCGCAACCTCTCTTCTTCATCTTGTATGCCTAAACTTTCTCTGTTTTTCCTACGTTGTGCATCCATTTGCTGCAAAAATTGGTGCATCGTCGTTCTCCCACTCTGTCACCTTCGTCCCTACAATTGTCACCGTCATCGCCCATTCTGCCATCTTCGCCCCCGTTGCTATCATTGCCCCGCTGCCGCCGTCGCCCCCTATGCCATTGTCGTCCCCACTACCAATCATGCTAAGTTGTTAATAAATATCATCCTTTAGCTGCAATGCCAAAACTTTGACTTCTTCATACTTATTGGGCATCCTAAATTCTCCAACAGAAATAGTTTCAAAGTCTTCAATCTCGATCTTGTAATATTTTAACTTGTCAAAGAATAATTGATTAGGAAAACTTATGGGATGCTTAAGTCTACCACTTTTAACTGATACAAATTTGTTAGCTCAGAAAGAAATGAATTTTGACCTTTATTTGTATCTGTTTCCGCCAACATTTTGATCAAGCTTTTGCTTATGTACAACTCTTCCAAACATGTCAAACTTGATAAAAGATTAGGTGGAATAATCTTTAACTCGAAACAATCGCTGATGTCTAGTAGTCGTAACTTATCCGAGTATCTTAACTCAGCTGGAAAATTTTGAAGGTGAGATCTAGATAAACTAAGAATTCTTAACTTTTTTAACTTTCCTATTAGAGATAAATTGTAAAGTGCACCGCTCCAAAGAAAACATTATGAGGTTTGATACATATTCAATTGAATGTGGTAAGCTTGATAGATGAAAACCAGTCAATAATAAAAATTTCAAAATTTTCATTCTTATGAAGAAACTCGGTATTTATTAAAAGTTAATGTGTTGTAGCTTCTCCCATGAAATGTTGTTTTAGGAGACCTCAGCAACACAATTATTATGATTAGATATATATATAAAAAAGAAGTTTCATGAGGCCATGGATAAAACGTAGTGATTCAAAACCGTTATATTTTTTGCTTGAATATATTGTTCGCTTTAATATATTGTTTGTTTCAAGTATTGAATCTTGAATTGTCCAGTTGGACAGTTTAAGAAGAGTAATAACTTTTTCATAGTTTATTATAAGATATCAATTTTAATATACATGTCTTAAATTTTATGAAAATTTGCTGTTGTGTTTTGTATTGATCTTTGGGTGCATATTTGATTGTGATTTATAATTACTTTCATTTCGTGTAACCTGAAGACCAATGCAAAATGCTGGCAAAATTTCGTGAAATTTAAGATATGTTGTTTAAAATTCATATGTTTAATAAACTAAAAAAAAGTGAATCTGCTTGAATGGGGTAGGTTCACACCTTGAATACAAACACGATCAAAGTGATCATTCAAGATTATTGAATTTAGTTCATATTTTGTTGCATTTTGTACCATTCCAATGATGTTACTTAACATTTTATAATTACGATGATATATTGTAGTGTAATAGACTACGTCATGTTTTGGATGAAGACCACTATTCGTGCACATTACACCAATGGATGGCAAATGGTAATATTTAGGTTTGAATTTTATTTTCTCTATAGTTTAGATTTCATATACAGTAATTGAAATCATTGTGTTTTATGCAGAGATTCAATTTGACTGCTCCAATTCTAGAGAAAACACTTAAACTCGTGAGGAAAGCACTGACTAAATATGTAATTCAATTATATAATAGTATGTAGTAGATATTAGGATATAATAAATTCTAATTTTATGCTTCTAAGTTGTTTTATGCTTTTGTACATTATTATTAGTTTAACTTTGTACATTGGATTGATTTATGTTTCAAAGTTGATTTATGATACATTGGATTGATTTATGTTTTAAGAAGTTGATTTATGATTACATTGAATGTATTTATGTTTTAATATAAATTTTACTCAAAATATATGCTTCTAGATTATTCTGGCTATAAAATTATATGCAAGTTTGTTTCTACACTTGGGAATGTTGTAGAAACAGGCTTGCTCTTAAAAAAACAGAGGAATATGCCTCAGTTGTGACCATAACCGAGGCAGAAAACCCCCTTACGACATCGGTTCAGGACCCAACCGAGACAAAAAGGCTGGCGAAAGAAGAAAAAAACAAGGACCTTACTGCCTCGGTTCATGTCCCAACCGAAGCAGTAGAGGTGGACATACTACCTCGGTTCAGAGGGAACCGAGGCATAAAGTCCTGCGAAAAAAAAAAACATACTGCTTCCATTGACTTTGAACCGAGGCGAAATCATCCACCTTTTTACCTCGGTTAACTTTTTGTCTCGCTTGTATATGCCTCGGTTCAAGAAACGCTGCCAGAAGGGCTAAAATAATCGTTGTCGTTTCCCCTGACTACACTAATGTAAAGACGAAGATACAAAGTTTTTCATAATCAAATGTTTCAGTTTTAAAGCGATAATCTTTTTAAAGATATAAAAATAGTTCAAGTTGAAGATAAACAATGAGACAATAAATCAACAAATATATATCTATATTTTAATGTGATAAAAATAAAGATAGTTCTTTTTTATATTAACTTTTTCTATTTTATATAATTAAATAAATTTTAGATATAGGGTATTATATAAAAAAACACTTTAACAAGTAAAATAATTGTTTAAAATATGTGTGGTCAATTGCATCATTTTATATTCCAAAATGAAAGGCAAATGACACAACGATCAAAGTGTTACAAGTAAAATAATTATATTGAAATTGACTGTTGAAAAGAATTACACTTTTATCAAATATAATATGCAACTATACAAGTACAGATTATTTTTGTATTCATAGAATTGATTGAGTGACGGATTTGCTCAAATGATCTAGTATCACCCATATAACATCTGGACCTTTAATAGAACTGGGCAAGTGGGTAAAAAAATCAATAGTTATGCTATCCCACTTCCACTCTATTACCTTTAACTGGTAGAACAAACTGACAGGTATGTGATGCTCCACTTTAACTTTCTGACAAGTCAAACAGGTTGCCACAAACTGTGCCACCTCTGTCTTCATACCTAGCCACCTTAAAGACTCCTTTAGATCTTGATATCCTTCCTCTATTATCAACCTCTTTAGCTCAACATCAACAGGTACATAAATTATGCCTTAAAACCTCAATATCCCATTTTCCCCCAGCACCAATTCTTTTACTCGATCAGAACCAATCAAACCCGCAAATTTTTGCAACTTTGAATCTAATAATTGTTTCTCCTTGGTCGAACTTAGGAAGTCAATAGGTATGGTTAAAGTACAACATCTAATGAAATCAACCCCAAACTCAACTTCTAGTTTTATATCTCTAAACTTCTCAATAAGTTCCAACTCCTGAATCATCATGTGAGACAGGGTGACAAAGCAGTTTAAAATCATAATCTTTCACGATCTCCATCCATCATCTAAACCTCATGTTAAACTCTTTCTGATCAAACAAATACTTCAAACTTTTATAATTGATGAACACTGAAAATTGTGCACCATAGACATAGTGCCTCCAAATCATGAGTAAGATAATTCTTCTCATGATTCTTTGGTTGCCTTGAAGCATAAGTCACTACTTTATTTTCTTGCATAAGTACACAATCCAAACACTAATTAGAAGCATCACAATAAATATAAAAGGACTTTCTTGTGTCAAGGATCACCAATCCGTGGTGGGCGGAACCGGGTTGGTCCGAGTGACCCATTTTGACAGCAATAATTTAAATGACTTATAATTATATTTTGATTAACTATAATGATATTTTATGTTTCCTGTATATTAACTGTTCTAGTTTATCTTGTGATCTTTCTTAAATAGTATACTATACTATTTAAATGGGATGTTACGTTAATATTTTATACAAATTTACACAATCCTATTTAATTTTCTATATCTGCATATATTTGAAGAATCAGTTTAAAAAGTTTCTTGAACATAGATATTCTTGAACATAGATAACATCAGCAAGTGCTTTTATGATTTCAAGTTGAAAGTAAAAGATCAAAAAGATATTATAGGATGAGAGTTTTTAAGTAACAACAGATATTTATATCTGGATACAGAATCAATCAGTTTTAATATATTTAATATATATATTTCATTGTCATTCCTTGTATATACTTGTGTATATTTTGAAATTATTTTCTTAGGAGCAAAGAAGGAAATAATGCTCTGAAGATTTTTCATTGAAGATTTTATGAAAACCTTAATTTCCTTGAGTGTTAATTATAAAGACGAAGATACAAACTTTTTCAGAATCAAATGTTTCAGTTTTAAGAGCATAATCTTTTTAAAGATATAAAAATAGTTCAAGTTGAAGATAAGAAATGAGACAGCATATAAATCAACAAATATATATCCATATTTTAATGTGATAAAAATAAAGATAGTTCTTTTTATATTAACTTTTTCCATGTTTATACAATTAAATAAATTTTAGATATAGGGTATTATATAAAAAAAAAACACTTTAACAAGTAAAATAATTGTTTAAAATATGTGTGGCCAATTGCATCATTTTATATTCCAAAATGAAAGGCAAATGCCACAACGATCCAAAGTGTTACAAGTAAAATAATTATTATGAAATTGACTGTTGAAAAGAATTACATTTTTATCAAATATAATATGCAACTATGCAAGTACAGATGATTGTTGTTATTAAATTTATAGTCAAAATAAACATTAAAATAATTTCTTAAAATAATTACCAATGCATTTAATATTTTCAAACTATTTAAATAAATTCTGGTTTTGAATAGGATAGATAATCAAAACGGAACATTCATTACATATATTACTTATATCAGGAAATAATAAATAAATTATTAATACCTTTCTATTAAAATATATTTTCTACAGTAAAAGAGTATATAAATTCTTTTTGTATAAATTCATATTTACCTTCCACAAACATTGCAAGTGAGATTTCATCTTGTATACAAATTTGAGATCCTTAGAGAGAATTTAGAGAAGAAATATGGAGAAAATTGTGATAAAAACTATTGGAGCTATAATCACAATCATGATCCTATCAGGTTTTGCCGCAGCCCAATCAACGGATAATTTTTTTTGCAATGTGAAGTGTAAAATAAAATGTGAAGAACAACCCTTTCCAGAACATTATGACCAATGTATGAAGGATTGTAAATCACATTGTGCTAAATCATTATCTGATCCAGTTTACAATTGTATTACTGGTTGTCACTTGATGAAGTCAATTGCTATAAAAAATGGTATGTATTCTAAAATTATTTTTTCCTTTTCATCATTTTATATTTTTTTATCTGTTTCATTTCATTAATTATTTTTTTCGAAACTTTGATATTAATTTTAATTGTTTGGGATTTTGACCATTACTTTTACATGTTTATCAGGTGCTGGTGATCTTGGGAATAATCTGATAAATACTTGTATGCAAGATTGTAAAACAAGATTTTAATTTGTAACTACAATTTTTGAGTGAGAAATTGTTGGAAGAAATAATATTTCCTGCTGAATTAAGAGTAATAAATATTGATAAAAAAATAATATTTGTTATCTATTTCCGTATTTTCTTTTCAATTACGTCTTTTCATCTTTTTTATTCTTGTAACTTGGGTATTAATAAAATATTTTTTTAAGGAAAATATTATCACACATTCTATTAAGAAAGACAACAAGAAAAAAAAAACTGAAGAGAAAGTGATACTTAAATTCTGATAAAGGTAATAAGTCTTTTTAATATGAATAAAAAATATAAACTTGGATATGTAAAATTATTATAAGTTTATAAAATATTTTATTATTTTATACCTTTTCAAGCGCATAAAAATATATTTGAATGAATAATTAGCATTTATTTTGTTCCCATAATTTTATTATTACTCATATATTTCATATAGTTGAATGAGGTCTTATATTTAAGTATTATAAAATAAAAATTATTTTAAATAGACATTTATTTTTTTCTAAAAACAAATTTTCTAACTAGTCATGGTAGAGATGTAAGGAACGCACATAATATAGTAGTCCTTCTTTAAATTTCAATAAAGTCGTAGATTATTACAAATCTTAGACGATTAATCTCGAAGATATGTATTCAATACAATTTAATCTAAAAGATTCGAAGACTTTTCTCTAATTTCTCTTTTTATAATAGTAAGCTTGTATAATAATAAAGCTTGAGAATGCTTCTAATATTGCTTTTTCCTCATTAGATATTCTCTTTTAAGTTTGTATATTTTTTTATATCGGGTATTATATAAAAAAACAGTTGAAAAAGTAAAATAAATGTTTTAGTAATTATATGCTTAAAAAAATGAAACAAATAAAATTAAGGGGTTTCAAATACTAAATAAAAACTCCAATAAATAATGAATTCAATTATAGTGATAAAAAAAAATACTTGAAAGAGTTTTTAGAATCCTCACAAAATATTAGGAATTTAAATCCGTTTGGAAGCAGCAGAGGTTTTAAAACCCCACACAAAATATCAAGGGTTTCAAAACCGGTAGTAAATAACATAAATTTCAGAATATCCAATAAGTAATGGAGGTTATAAGCATTGGAGAAAAAACCTGAACCAAATTGTGTGAAGGATTGTGAAGCACACTGTAAAAAAGATGCAGAATAGTAAAAACCTAAGAACTATATTCGTTTTAGAGAGGAATATATATATATATATATATATATATATATATATATATATATATATATATATATATATATATATATATATATATATAGATATATTTTACTCTATCTCATCCACATATAATCTATATCCTTACAATTTTCCAAGTTACACATAATAAATTTGAATAACTTCCATATGTAACCTATTAAATATTTTCATTTTATCAAATGTTTAACATTTTTGTATTTAATTTTGTTATAAATAAAATAGTGTAATCATTACTATTATCTTTTCACTTTTTTTACTTTATTAATCAATTTTTTAATTTTCTTTTTGTAAGTGTCTGAAAAAAAAAATTGAAAGGGGTTATTGGGCCCTACAGACTAAGGGTGCTTTAGCCTTAGAAGGGGTTTTTTCTAAAATCAGATCTTTCATTAAGACATTTTTCCTTCTCTCTTTAGAAACCCTTCTTCTATATTCTTTGTCTTCTCTCTAACCAAGCTCCACCTTCTCTCTAGATTTCCAGCAAGCTGAACCGATTAAACTTTGAATTGAAGGTACTCCAACGTTCCCTGGGGCTTCCTTTTGAACCGATCATTTTCACACTTTTCACTGGTAAGTGGTTCTCTACTGTTTCTCCACTTCCTTAAAACCTAGGGCTTACTGTTCTACAAATTTGCATGTACTGTGTGCCTGCCTTTTGTTCCCCATTTTTATTCTAGCTCTAAGAATCTGTCTCCATCACCAATTGGGTGATCTGTAGGTCCGGTCAAACTCGACCCTGTAAGGAGGTAGTGCCAGAGCGTTCCTAGGAGTGGTACTGTTAAGCTTTCCAGGTAAGGGGAGCTAATTATTTTTTTTAGGAATTTATTTTATAAAATAACTGCATGTTGAATGTTCAAATGATGTGTTTGTGAAGCTGTCCTACAATTTTTAATTTTATTGGATGCCCAAACTGAGACTGTGAAACTGATGAAGAGTATAAATCTGTGAATTGGCATGGTGATGAATTTTATCTGTTTTGATTGGAGTTGCTGACTGAAATTGAATGTGATATTGTTGAATTGATGCGTTCTGGTTTGAGCTTGATTGTGTAAAGAGGAGCCTATGATTTATTTCCTGTGCATTGTTTGATGAATTTAATCTATTTCTGAATGAGTTATTGACTGTGATTGATGATGTTTTGGAAAGGTTTTGGGTGAGACTTTAATTAACATCAATTGGGTATTACTTCGATGTATGGTACTGTTTCAGGATACTGCGAGAGGGGGGTAAAATATAAAAATTTGGGCGGTTGAGGTTTAGAGCACAACAGACTAGTTTAGGTAACTTAAATAAATTAATTAAAACTGGTTGAGAGCCTTTCTTTGTTGGTAGGAAGAGGGGACTTAAAAAGCTGAGTTGGCACATCCCTGATCATAGAGCAGCCCTGGCCTGGTCCAGTCAGTTATGACTACTGACTAGTCATATGTGCTACTGCCGAAGGTGAGTCTGATGCCTTCAAACATCTGAACCCTCTCAGGTGACCAATTGGGTAGTGAGGTGAGGTTGGGAGCAAACATTCTGAAGTAATGAATAATTTAGCAGACAGTTTCATAATTAAGAAAATATTGTAAATTATTTAGAGGTAATACATATTATAATATATTATACTATTAATATATATATATATATATATATATATATATTTTAGTTTAATATAATATAGGTATTTATATAATTACGTAGGTTAATGAATTATATTTATATAATATAGTTTTATATATAATAATAGGTTCGTATAATATAATATTATAATATAGCTGAAGAGAACAGGATTTTATATTTGTACAGGGTTTAGGCATTGGAAATAAATTGCAAAAAGATTATGTATATGTTGATTATGACAAAAAGTATATGATTATAAAGTGATCAAAGTATGATCCAACTGGTAAATTAAGTTCCATCTGTGTAGAATCTCTCGGTGAGATTCTTAGTGTTTTAGAATGAAAGTAGGAGCTCAGTTTGGGGGTCATCCTGAAACTCCAATGGTCAATCATACTCACCTAGAGAGATTGAACCATGTGGTGAGGAGTAGCAGGAGGTCTTAGTCTTGGAAGCTTCTAGTATGCTCCAAGGCACGGAACAGGAAAACCTCGTGAGTGTGGCAAGGTGGGGAACCCAAGTTTCATAAGTCACCACATGTGCAAGACCCGCCATAGCTCGACTATCATTCTAAAGTCCGGACGTGTCAAGTCTAAAATATAACATGCATAGGTTGTGTGCTTTATCTTACTTAATTGAAGTATTATTGTATGACTTACATTGTTATGTTGTATGCTTTTATATAATTAGCTCACCCTTGCTTGCTTGCTTGTTGTGTTGTGCCATGTCGTGTGTGCTTTCCTGTTGCAATGATCATCCACTCGGATGTGAGCAGAGGAAGAAGAGGTTTCCCTGGAGCATGTCTTGGAAGGAAATGAAGATGCTGCTGCGTAGACTCTCTAGGATTTTCCTTGTTCTCTTATGTTCTTTTGAAACACTTTCAGCTTATTTTGTTTTGAAATACTTCCTAGCACCTTAAATTTTAAATCCTCAACTATTTTAAGGATGATTGTACTCCTATACACTTAAGATACATCTCTAACTGCTTTCCAGTATTACATTTAATGACGTCTTATTATTATATGTCTCTCCTATATAGTTTGGGATGTCACACTTTTCAATTCATTGATAATTTTTATTTTCTCTTTTTTGAAAAACAATATTATCAATGAAAATAATGAGAAATTAAAAAAAAGAAAGTTGATTAGTGAATTAAAAATAAAATCACGAAAATAATGATTATAGCCCTGGACAAAAAAAGTAAATAAAAGAACAATACAATTAAACAAAAATAAACAAGATCTTAAATCCTCGTATTAAAAGTTTGTTTCTTCTATTTGTATTTCCCCTTTCCAATTCTAATTAATTACAGAGGAACAGTGACTTCCATTCAATATAATTTTTATTCCAAATAAAAAAATAAAATTTTTATTCCAAATAAAAAAAGAAATTGTTTTACAAAACTTGCAATCAAAATGATTTAATTTTATATTATAATCTAAAGTTACTTTGTTATTAGATAGTGGTAAAATCAGATTTTAGAATTAGTGCAGTGTTAAAATTAGTACAATTCAGTTTAAAATTAATAGTTCAGTTAAAATTAGTCTAGTTTACAATTCAGTTAATAGTTCAGTTAGTGTAATTTACAATTCAGTTAATAGTTCAATGCAATTTACAATTTAGTTAATATTCAGTTAGTACATTTTACAATTCAGTTAATAGTTCAGTGCAGTTTACAGTTTAGTTAATAATTCAGTTAGTGCAGTTTACAATTTAGTTAATAGTTTAGTCAGTTTACAGTTCAGTTAGTGCAATTTACAAATCAGTTAATAGTTCAGTTCAGTTTATACTGTAGTTTAGTACAATTTAGTATAGTTCAGTTCAGTTTGATAAAACAAAAAAATTTATAGTTCAGTACAATTTTTAACAGTTCAGTTCGATTTGTCCACCCCATCTAAGGAAAAAAATGAAAATAAGAAGTCATGATTGAAATAAGAATTATTGGAGTTATAATGGCAGTCATGATTCTATCAAGTTTTGGCGCAGCCCAATCAACAGATAATTTGTGTGATGCCATGTGTACATTCATATGTTTAAGAGATCCATCTCATGATCCAAATTGTGCGAAGGATTGTGAAGCACACTTTAAATTATCTGATCCACTTTATACTTGTATTACTAGTTGTCACAAATCTATTGCTGTAAAAAATGGTATGTATTCTAAAATTATTTTCTCCTTTTCATCATTTTATATTTTTCATTTCATTTTTTATTTCAATTTTAATTTCTTGGGATTTTAACCATTATTTTTACATGTTCATCAGGTGCTGCTGATCTTGGGAATAATATGGTCAATACTTGTATGAAAGAGTGTAAAAAAAGACTTTAATTTGTAACTACAATTTCTGACTGAGAAATTGTTAGTAGAAATAAAATTTCTTGCTGAATTATGAGTAATAAATATTGATAAAAAGTAATATTTCTTATTTATTTCTGTCTTTTCTTTTCCAATTACGTCCTTTCATCTTTCTTATCTTTTTTATTATTGTAACTTGGGTATTAATAAAATAATTTTTTAGAAAAAAACATTATCGACAAATTCTATGAAGGCAGACAACAAGAAAAAAAAAATCACTAAAGAGAAAGTGATACTTAAACTCTGACAAAGTTAATAAGCCTTTTATAATATGTATCACAATTATAACCGTAGATATGTAAAAATATGATAAGTATATAAATATTTAATTATTTTATAATTTTTCAAGCACATAAAAATGTATTTGAATAAATTATTAATAGTTTTTTTAACAAAACTAAAAAACTGCAATAAATTTATTTTGTTCCCATAATTTTATTATTACTTATATATTTCATATAGTTGAATGAGGTCTTATATTTAAGTACTATAAAATAAAAATTATTTTAAAGACATCTATCACAATAGGTATAAAAATGACATTTTTGTAATAAAAATTATATATATTATGACAATTAAAAGACCACCTATCATAATAAATTGGACACGGTGTGAAAATTGAAATTATCTTCTTCCAATCTTAGACAATATTTCCCGTTTCCCCCCTTTCTCTGAATGTATTCCTCGTTTCCCCCCTTTCTCGGACAGCATTCCTCGTTTCCCTATTTCCTAGAGCAAACACTACAAAACATTTTTTTCTCTCGTCCTAGAGCACAAAACACTCGTCGCCTCCACGTCTGGTAACCGTACACATCTCAGAGCCTACACGCCGCGCACACTCATCGGAACCTCGACGTCGTTGACGGCACGCCTCCACACCGTCTCCTGGTGGCCACCGAGAAATACGAGCCTCCGGATCTTAGCCGCTTAGTAGAGGACAGTGACGATACTGTGAGGGACGAGTGCAAGTCGCACATTTCTAGGGTTTCACAGGAGTGAGGTTTCTTCTAGGTGGTCTCTCTCAGGTTATAAACTTGTTCTGTTTTGAGATTTTTCATAAACAGCTGAAATTTTCATTTGGCCTCTTTAAAACATGTGTTAAACTGTGATTCTCAATGAGAGCAGAAGATTTTCTATTAGAACCAGTTACTAATCTCAATCTATACTAAAGTTTAATTATGAAATTCAATGCCAACTTCTGATTTGATTACATTGCTTCTAGCTGTTTTCCCTGTTTGCATATGTCATGGCAATCTTATTCTTATCATTATTTCTTACACAGTATTGTTAAGAACATCGGGCGAGATTATATAAAGTATTTTGCTGTCAGATTACTTGAGGTCAGATTACTTGTAAAAACTCTGCCAAGTCAAATTTTCTAGTTGTATCCATCGTTTTTACGTTTGTTGTGGAAATTCCTTGCCTTCCTTTTGACGTTCAACAGGGGATGTCCCAAGGCTTACCATCCTTCCTGCATTAATCGTGATGAGGCATTCTTTCGAGCTAAGGGAAAGTGGAATTGCGGTATGTTTCATACCTTATTTTGTATTGTCTCAATGGTTGTAGTTGTGGCTGTTTAATTTCTCTTTTTTCTACGGACAATCAGTTCAATGTTCGCTATCATTTGCTAATTGTGTTGTAGCCTTGTTATTCTTTGAAATCTTTTAAGGGTTGGAGAGATCAAACTCACGCCTCGGCTTGGAGTTTGAATAATTGTTGGTGTCATGTAGGTGATACGTAAGATTTGAAGTTCTGAAGTTACTTTGAAGATTTTAAGATGAGTTTAATTTTAAGATGAGTTTATTTTCCTGAAAAAGTTAAGATGCTTACGGTTGGTATTCTCCCTAGTTTGTTTTAGACTAACAAGTTCTAGTTCAGAGCAGTTGGAAGTAGTAAGTGAACTGCATTCTTTGTCATCTCTCCCTTGAGCATTTTCAAACTCCTGAATGTATTTTAGCAAGTGCGAATTTGGCTCTTGTAGAAGTTTAAGGAACAATTGCTTATCTGAACTTATGACCTGAAGTGCTTCCATTACTTCACGTGAGCTAAGGAATTGTCCATCTTCATGCAGATCTTTCCCATGCAATCTCATCTGATTCACAAATTCATGGATTGCATTAGCAAGGTTTTCAGACATAACATTCTTTTTGGTTTGACTGCGCATCAATTTTGCCATCATTGTCAAACATCATAGAACAAGCAGCTTCAACATGACAAAAATCATCCATTATTATGTCCAAATCTATAGTATATTTTGATTGTTCCCTTGAGTGCTTCTTATGTGAAAACTCTGATTTCAAAGTTGCATCTGATTTTAAATCACGGTTTTTCTTGCGAGATTTCTTCTTTCTTTTGGAATCTGTCTTCTAGGGTTCATCACGCACTGATCTGGATTGCTTTGATTCCACTTCCACGTTACCTTGATCCTTTATTTCATCTTAGTCAGTGATCATTTCTTCTTCTATAAGTTTCGTCACACTAAGCTTTTCAGCATCAGTTGTCAGTGTTAGTCTCTTACTCTCTCCCCTGTCTTAAAACATATATGATATATTAATACCACCACAAGACATACTTTTAGCAAAAAAAAAATAATGGTTTAAAATGCACAAATGTGCTCCACTTATGTGAGCAGTAGGAACACTCACATTATATTATTCTCCAATAACTAAACAAATTATAGATTAAAAATTACTGTGTAGGGATGAACATTGTACCTTAACTCATAAACTTTTATTATAAAACACAAAAAAAAAATCATAGTAGCAGTGGTCTCAGATGTAGAATCTGTGATTTGTAGTATGCCACTCAACTTTATGCCCACCCAAAATAGAAAGTAAACAGACTTCCATATTTTTAAGCAGATTTCCCCAGGAAAAATTGCAATCACATACATATATATGCCATTTAATTCATGAATTATGATTAAAAATTATCAGGATTTTGTCATCTTTTTCTCGTATCTTCTACCATCTTAAGCCAAATTATTCTTTAAACAAATTATTTGAGCTCATTTTTTCATCTATTTCAACTTTAAAACAAGTATGGTATTAATTACAGTGGTTATATGAGTATTGTTGTAAATGATGTTGTCTTCATTTAATTATTTGAAGAATATGTTGTGTTTGGAAATATGCAAGAAAGTTTATAGTTTTTTTCTTCTCTTTAAAACTGATGTAATATTATGATTCAACCATAATTATGGAGAAAGTATGAGGAAAAGTGAGATTATGGAGAAAGGGAGCGAGAAAGAGGTAGCTGAAGAAAAGAGTAGGGTAGCTCTTAAACCGAGATAAGGTCCAACAGAACCAACTGTTCTAGCTTGAGGAGTTTTTATCTTCAATAGGAAAAGTAAGAAAACACATGTATAATGCTAAAGTATCATAATGCTCGTTTTGTAATGCTAAACCATTTACCAAGTTTAATGTTTTATAGTTATTCTTATTAGTGTCAACCATTATACTAAACATTTGTCATCTACTTTTGTGTCTTAGGTAAAATATATAATTTGAGAACACCATTCACCATGAGACTATTAAAGATGATATGTTACAAGTGGTAGTTGTAGATATTAAAGATTGTTATGCTCGTGTTCTTGTGCCTAGTGAGGAGGTTCAAACAGTGGGACAAGCACCAGAAAATTTTGTCATTTTGCCATCCAGATTGACAAAGCCAATTTTAGTAAGTATTGTTATTCATACTTACCTTAATTACTTATGTATTTCTTGTATTTGAATGCATATTATTAGAGTTATTTTGTGGTCAAATGTAGGAAATTTCTAAGAAGACAAACATTGTTACACCTTCACAACCACAATTGTCTCCCCTGCAACAACTTGGTGCAGCGATAATGCAATGGGAATAAAACAATTGAGATAGATATGCCTCATAAACTAACATGCAAGACTGCTACCACCACTTTATTTGTATGTCATAGGGATATTTGTGAAATTGTCATTGGTAATGATCTTCTCTTTACAACAGTTCTACAAGTTTGGAATTTGTAAGTTCAACCTTGACAAACCATGAAAATACTCTCATTGCATTCATGTATTGATTCTAACATTATTTGTTCATATTGAAGGTATTTGCATCACCTTTGCACCGAGAGAAAGAATGCTACTATCTATGGATTTCTTGACCCTGTTATCATTCAAAGTGTAGGAAATAAATCAGAGGAGGTGCAAAAATACTTAACAGAGATATTTGAAAAAGCTAGTAAAGAGGTTTATTTAGCACCTTACTTGCATAAATAAGTACACAAATTTTGAATTCTTGGTAATTAATTTAAAAGTTATTTTTAATTAATATTATTGTCAGTTGTAGGGGTCATTGGCAATTGCTAGTAATTGTTCCGGATCGTTCTCTTGTAGTTCTCTTATGTTCCTTGCATAAGAAAACTAACACATTGTCCATAAAAAATATTTTAGAGGCGTAAGTTTTCCTTTCTATTTTGTTTCCTTCCTATATGATTATAATGATATAATGAATATCTATCTTTTGTAGGTCTTTGGAAGCTCATTCAAGGTTACGGGGTATTCCATCTGTATCTAGGAATAAGATGCAAATAGTGACACCTAATGTAAGACGACTTGACTACCATGTAGTGTAGGTAAATGTGTTATATTTGGATTTGATATATGGTTTGATGTACACATTATGTGTTAAATATTATTACACAATTTAATGTTTGAAATGAATTTCATTATGTTAGTTTAATTGAATATGTTCATTTCATGTTATATTGATTAGAAATTGATTGATGAGATTATAATACAGGAAATTATTGTAAATTGAATGGATATGTCAATTGTAATAATGAATTTTTTTTTACAAAACAAGTTTTTATGATAGGTGAAGAATGTATGTAATAAAAGAAAAGTATATATTATGATAGGTGAACAATTACTTATCATAATATATTCTACATATTATGATAGGTGAAAAAATCTACATCATAAAATGTTACATATTATGATAGGTAAATCCAGCTGCATCTGTCATAATACACTGGAGCTATTATGATAGGTGACTGAAAGTATGTCATAATACGCTGGATCTATTATGCGGACTTTTCTGTCTATCATAAAATGTTTGGACCTATTATGATGCTCAGATCTATGATGGCAGCTTACCTATCATAATAGGTCCTTTTTACCTATCATAAAAAGCTACTTTTCCACTATTGATTCCTAGGTAACGTTAATATATTAACCTTTATGATGTCTTCAACACTTTATCAAATGTCAGGTTTCTGAATTTTAATTTTGTTTTTTCCAACAAGGTCAACACTGAAGTTGTTTGAAGTTCGTCATGTGTCCCAAGCTGGGGACAAGTTTATAGTTGATATAGACAAATATGAATGCACATGCAGGAAATGGGCTATCTCGGGCATTCCATGTTGTCATGCGTTGGCTGCTATGAAGTTTATGAATTTAGATGCAGAGGAATTCATCCCTGTTTATTTTAGGCAGTCAACATATGAAGAAATGTACTCTTCCATTGTGTATCCAATTAATTGTGAGAATATGTGGCAGATTACCCCATATAATGATATGCTCCCTCCAAAAAAAGAATATTGCCAGGGAGGGAAGAAAAGAAGGTTGCAGGAATGGGAGTTAGTCAGGGACGAAACTAGAATGAGGAAGGGTGATATACAAAAAAGATGTGGCATTTGTAAGAACCTGTGTCACAACAGAACTTCTTGCCAGAAATCAACCCAAGAGGGAGATGTCAACCCTGACCAAACACAACAAAGCAACCCAGCAAATCAAGAAAACATACCATCATCAAATGAGCCTTAAGCAAGCAAGTTGTAACCAATTCTGATGTACCTTGTAATGAGCCTTAAGCAAGCAAGGAGCAATCGTTTTTTGTACCTTGTAATGATGTAAAAAATTCTGATGTTGAATGTTTTGTGATGTTGAACCAATTCTGATGTTATCTTTGATGTTATGGAATGATTCATACCAGTTATGGAATGTTATCTTTGCTATCTCGTTTCACATATTTAAGTTTTTGTATATCAAAGAATAGTTCTTTAAGAAGCTTTTGTGTTGTGATGAGTTTGTTGTGGTAGCTGATTTTAAAGCCTATGATGAGCTTACCCCTAGAAAAATAAAGTGGTTGTAACTAGTGGACAAGTAGTACAGTTTGTTGTTAAGATTAACCAGGGTTCATAGTGTGCAATGAGTCAAGAGATAATAAGGTATAGGTGGTGCTAATGGGTTACATTAAAGTAGCTAAAACTGATTTTATGTAGTAAAAGTATCAGGTACATTTGTTACTGCTATGGTGAGTGGAAGCTTAAAGAGAGTCTTCTGGAGGCTTTCAGAGATGAATGAAAGCTGTTATGGTGTTTCAATATAAAACGCAGAAGTCACATCAGATCTTGCAGATTCAGGCACATTTGTTACTGCTAACCCACAAATTTCCATTTAATCTATTTTAAATTGGTTAGAATGAGTTTTGTTTTACGTATTCCTCAACTTAACTTTAATTTATTGACATGTTGAAATTGTTCACCTTGAGTGTCTTGCCCTTCAATGTTGGTCAGATTCACCACACTCGTACTTGTTCCTGTACATTTATCTATACCTCATAGATCCTCCTTTTTCTTTCCAGTTTAACTAAACTTTATTATTCTTGTTATTAACTCATTAATATCATTTGTTTCAAGCCTGTGAATTGGATCACTTTCTAAATGAAAGTAGGAAGAAGATTCACCACCTTGTGGAGAAGTAAAGCCTCAAATTAACCTACTAGAAGACGTCTCCAGTGTTTCCTTTAACCCAGATTTATACCTTTTAGGCATTAACACTCTCATAAAGGGACCCAACAAAAGAATCAGCTCAATGTGGCAAAAGAGAGTATTAGTTGTACCTTTTAATTGTTACTGGTTAACTGATATCTATATATGTCTGTAAACATAAACAAATATAAATTTCCTATTTGAAGGAGTCCTACCAGAATCAAGGTTGCTACTGGTGCAGCTCTAGAAGTAGGAGGCCTACCAAAATCAAGGCCTACCAAAATTCTCAAGTATACATTAATCAGGTCATCCTACCAGTATTCATCGAGATATTAAGTCATCAATGTTGTATTTTTGTACACAGTATATGGAATGGATTTATAACAACTCTTCCATTTCATTCATTTCATTAATTTCATTACAACAGACCAAACCTACAACAAAGTTATAAGAAATCATCCCTTCCTCATCAACATTGAAACTAAAACTATCTGTATTACACATAAAACAGACACCAACAACATCAGCACCTTCATCCACTTTTGAACACTGACAACTGATTTTTGTAAATTCACTATCATTTTCCTAGTACTATCCATGTCTTCACTGTTCACCAGAGTTTCTTTGTTCCCTTCACTGTTGAAGAAGCTACCTTTTTCGTCACCACCAATATCATTGCACCATTTGAAGAAGTTGCAACCAATTTGTTCACCACCATTTTGTATAACAACATTCAACTTAATTAGGGAGTACCACCTTCTTCTCACAAACAGTACCACAAATTAATTAGGTTGAGTTGAATCTAACATACCTCATACTTGGAGCATCCCCAAAATTGCTTGTCCCGATTCTTCGTAGTTTTCGTAGTTCTCACCACACAACTCTGACCACAGTAGCAGATCGGTGAAGACGTATCATTTTCCTTTCGCCATTGCAACTTGATGAATAGCAAGAGTGCTCCTTTGACATTGTCGAAGAACACCCACCCGCGTCGCAGAACTACAAGCTCCACGAACCCAGCCCAGAACCATAATTTCTCTAATTTCCCCAATTTCGCAGATTTCCCCTCTTTTGCAGTACGACTTACCTGCCCCAACATAGGAAACATTGTTCTGGTTTAGTCATTTATAATTATAATTCGAAACATTATTTAAAATGACATAATCCACCAATACACCTCAAATGGTGCCACCTGGAAGCCTCAACTTGCCACATGTTCAAATACTTCACGGCGTCAAGTGCATTTAATGGAAAGACTTTTATTGAATCAAATTGACCAAATTAGGGGCCTAATTGATCACTTACAAAATTGGAGGACCCAATTGAAACAAACTCCCAAATATAGGGATCTCCAAACCTATTAAACCTAAACTTTAACAATATTACATTTTTAGTATTTTAATCAAAAAGCTAGGATGTGAAAGTTATCTTTTCTTTTATTTCTATATTTAAAAATGAAGATGACAAAGAGGATTTTCTAGGTAAAAAAAAAAGTTAAAATTCTAATTCAAATATTGAATTATAGAAAAATAATATATAACGACTTTTTTCACACGATAATTATCTATTATAATTTATTATCATTCAGAACTAATAATAATACTTGTAATTATTAGTGAAACACTTTAGAATTTATAAAAGAGAACTATAAATATAAAATTTTGTCATGAATTAATGAAAACTATGTGTTAAAAGTGGAAAAGATGATAAATAACAACAATTATATAGTGAATCATCATTATATAGAGAACTATACAGAGAATCGTCGTCAAATGTTCAATACTTTCATAAAATAAAGACATGTTTCTTTCTCTCACCAGACTTTCATTTTAGAGTTTCCTCTTCCTTTTCAGTTTTGTTTTCTCTTCCCCTTTCCCTTTTCATTTTTTCCCCTTGCATCTCATAGTCATCACAATTGTCAATGGTGAACCTCCTCGAGCCTTTGCCAAATGTGAACTGCTCCATGTGAACCTCCTCAAATCATGAAGCACTACTAATGTCACTACACGACACATCTTGCAATAAAACCCATGCGTGAGGCTTCAATATCAAGCTCTTCACATTAAGTTGTGAACCTCCTCCAGAAAGCTCTTTGCAATATTCGGAAAAACCCTTGTTGCGAGTTTCCTCCTCACCTATGACTAGTACTTTACATTTATCTCTACGGCTTCACAAACAAGTAAATAATTAACCCATAGAAAACTTATGTTCCTTTTAACACTCAAATGAAGATGTTTTCTACCCTACACTAGTAGGATTGTTTTTATTATTCTTGTCATGATGTGCAACACATTATTTTTTTTCTTTCTTTAGGATGACTTTTAACAGTAGTTTAAAAACAAGCGTCGTCATTTGAGACTTTTAACGAAGATTATTTTAATTGTCGTCATTTTTTTTTTGACTTCTAACATGTTGACATCGACTACAATTCAAAAATCGTCGTTAGAAGGTTGTTTTAACTGTCCTGGAAATATTAAGATTCTTAAGATTAAGCTTTCTTAGTGTCAACAAATATTCTATTTTGTGATAACAAAAACTACTAGTGAACAATTAATAAAGAACACATAAAACAAAGACATCAAAATTATGCACAACAAAATATGTATATTGAATGCACATCAAATGTTTAAGACATGAAAAATATTACTTAGACAAAAAAAATTATATAATAGTCCTTCTCTCATTTTTTTTTCACAAAAAAAGAGGTAGAGGAAAAGAAAACATCACTCTTGTGATTTTGGTGGTAGTGGTGGATGTGAAGGTGATGTGGAGGTGGTTTTATCCTCTTGCTGGGGTTCTTTTGTAGCTTTTAGTTATTCAATTATTCCTATATGTGACTTAAATTGTATTGGGTAGGGTAAAGAGTCTAATATGTGTGTTTAACTTTGACGTTGTGAGGAACTATGTGAAAATTTGTATAGTACATTGACAACTCTCCTTTATTCTTTGACCTGAAATACACTCACACTCTTTAAAGCAAGAATTTAACTTAAACCTCACAACATATATTACAAGCTTAAAGTATCTTTAACTTGAGGTGTCTGGAACTAGAGCTGTCAAAATGGGTCACAACCCGCGGGCCAACCCGGCCTACCACGGGTTCGGGCCGGGTTGGGTTTGAAAAAATTGTATTTTTTTTACGCAGGTCAAATTTCAACCCGGCTCATTTAAACCCAGCTCATGCGGGTTGAACCCGTGGTGGGCCGGGTTGGCCCACCAACCCACCTACCTAATTTTATTTTATTAAAATTTAATTTTAATTTTATAAAAAGATATCTATTATTTGTTTTTTTGCTTGAAAAATTATTTAAGTTTCCTATTTTCAAAATTAATTAAACAACCACGTTGGGAGTGAAATTTGGACATGAAATTTGTTTAGATTTAAATTATAGAAAGTTTGTAATTTTTTTATTTAAAAAAAATTGTAATTAAGTGAGTATCCAACCCATCTTATTTAGCTTCTAATAACGGTGTTAATTTCTATTAAACTTTAACAATTTTACAATTTTAGTACTTTAATTAAAAAGTTAGGATGTGAAATCTTTTGTTTAATTTCTATATGTAAACATAAAAATGAGAAAGAGGATTTTCTAGGTAAAAGAAAAAGTTAAAATTGTAATTCAAATCTTGAATTATGGAAAAATAATAAATAACGACCTTTTTTACGCCATAATTATCTATTATAATTTATTATCAATCAGAACTATTTATAATACTTATAATTAGTTTTTTTTAATCTGTGAAACACTTTAGAGTTCTAAGGGAGAACTATAAATATAAAATTTTGGGATGAATTAATGGAAACTAGGTGTTATTATTTTTCTTCTATAGCATATTGAATTATTTTATTGTTATCATTTTGAAAAGCTTTTGTTAAAAATTTGTGAACGTGATAAAACCATCAAACAAAACAACTTCAATATTGTAAGAATCGTTGAATCTAGAAAGAGAATAGTTGAATAGATTTTAAGATTTTTCTTGTAGGGACTTAGACTAAACCATCTAGTGAGTCTAAGTCTTAATAATATGAATAAACTTGGATATGTAAAATTATTATAAGTTTATAAATATTTAATTATTTTATACTTTTTCAAGCGCAGAAAAATATATTTGAATGAATAATTAGTATTTATTTTGTTCTTGTAAGGGCCCTATAATTCCTAAGGGTCATTGGGCCATAGGAAGGGCAACCAGCCCATCAGACTTGAGGTCTTGGACTTGAGACGGGTCTCTTTCTCAAAGTCAGAAAACTCATTTCAGCCATTTCCTTTCTCCCTCTAGAAACTCCAGAACCTTAACCCCAAGAGCTCTGACTTCTCTCTAGGTTTCCAGCCATTTCCACCGTAGGAATCGTGATTGGGTGACATATTCTTGCTCCTGGAGTCAAGAGCTACAAAACCATCCGATTGGTTTTGCATTTCGTTAGGTAAGAAGCTTTTCCCCCTTTTTCTTTCTTTGTTCCTGACCTAGAGCATGCAATTTTCGAGTTGCATGTACTTTTCACGTTTTGTTTTCCTTTCTCAGTATGTTCTAGCACTAAAAAGGATATCACTATCACCAAATTGGTGATTTCTAGGTTCTGTTCATTTTCGATCGTTGTAGGAGGGTATTGTTAGAGCCTCTGTAGATTTTACTGAGCATCCCACCAGGTAAGGGGAGCTAATTATATGAATTTATGTGTATTGGGAATTGTTTGAGTGAATGACTGAATCTGTTGTGTCCTTTGCACGTTAAGATTTACTGTGATGTACTGTGTGGGAATTGAATTACTACTGTTATGTATTTTTAGCATGTTCTTGAATTGATTTGAGTTACTGCTTAACAATTGATTTTTCTGTGTTTGGACTTGATAAATATGGTTTGTTCTGAATGGGTTAAATATTGGACCTGGATACGCTGAAACGTGTTTTGAGTTATTGAAAGTGTCATTATATTGTTGTTTTGATGAGGGGATATGGGCTGTGTAGAAAACTTAGGTCTGTGAGTGGAAGTGAGGCACTGGTAAGGGTAATTGAGGACTAGAACACAGTAGCTTAATCAAGATACCTTAACTGAACCAATTTCTATCAACAATGTCATAATTGAATCAGGGCCCCTAAGTCTTAGGAATGAATGTTTTAGAGTTAAATTCACACCTAAGTCAGCTTATAATCACTATAAAAATAGTTTAAATTGGATATGTCTAATATGTACTAAAACCAGAAAAATGAGGTTGTTGTCAAAAACTGATGAGAATAATCGATTATCTCACTTGATAATCGATTATTCTGGTCAGAACTTCATATTTTCTTCACATCTCTCGTAATTAATCGATTATCACATGTGATAATCGATTAGCATAGGTAATAATCGATTATCATATGCAATAATCGATTATTGTTGTCGAAAAATCATACAGGACAATTTTGGGTGGTTTTCGGGGTTCCGGGTATCATTTTTGGACGTTCCTTAGGTCGCTCTGGGGGTTTTGGACCCTTCCAAAACTATTGGTGATGGTTTCAAAGATATTTCGCATGTCTAAGTATGAGTTTAAGGGGTATTGGATTATTTAGTCGTTCTTCTTGAACTATTATTGACTGTTAATGTATATGTGGAGCTTGACTAAGTAATTGTATGGTGGTGCAAACATATAAGTTCTCAATATTTAAGTTATAATTCAAGTTGTATAACATGTTCTATAGGTTCAAGATCTCTTGGTGAGATCTTTAGTGTTTTAAAATGAAAGTAGGGGCTCAGCCTTGGGAGTCATTCTGACACTTCAATGGTCAAACAAACTCACTTAGAGAGGTTGAACCATGTGGTGAGAAGTAGCAGGAGGTCCTTAGTCTTGGGGGCTCCCAGTATGCCTCAAGGCCCGAAACGGACTAACCTCGTGAGTGTGGCAGGGTGGGGAACCCAAGTTTCATAAGTCACCACGAGTACAAGACTCTCCATAGCCCGACTATCATTTTAAAGTCAGGACGAGTCAGGTCTAGAAATTAACATGCTTAGGTTGTGTGTTTTAATCCTGTTTTGTTTTCAGTCCACTTTTGTATGGTCACATGAGTAATATGATGTATGTTGTCTTATTTATATAATTAACTCACCCTTGCTTTCTTGTTGTGTGTTGCTTGGGTATGTTTTCCTTTGCGATGATCATCCACTTGGATGTGAGCAGATGTCGCTGAGGAGGTTCCCTTAGAGCAAGTGTTGGAGGCGAGGACGACGTTGCAGCTTAGTTTCCTCTAGGATCCCTTAGCTAGGCTATATTATTTTGAAATACTCTAGTACTCAGCTTGAGTCATTTTGATGGACTCCTTTGTTTTGAAATTTTAAATTTATGGTTATTTTAGGATAACTGTAAGTTAACTTTATTCCCTGTAACTGTTCTATTGTATTGTAAATGTAAGGACTCTAAAATATAGCGTTCAACTATATATTTGGGATGTTACATTTATGGTATCAGAGCAGTTTTGTCCTTAGGATGACCTGTGTGTTGCAAGTTTATCGTGTCTTCTTTGTGAAAAGTTGAGTCTAAATGGTATGGTTCACCATTTATTCCAAGTATAGATAGTAAAATTATGTATCTAACTGGAAGCTTTGATAACAGAAAATGTCTCTATAGAAGGAATGAGGGTGCACACTCGTGACTTTTACTAGAGATGATTTTCCTTTCTTAATTCTGAAGGTTTGGAGTAAGAAAGAGTTAGGGTTCCAGAGTTGTTTCAGATATAAATTCCTGTCTTTCCTTGCCTTTGTGGTAGTGTACTATGCTCTATAGTGGTAGGGGAATACAGATTCAAGGACAACTTGACCTGTATACCTTCATTAGAATTGGTTTTAGCCTTTGAAACAATTTATTGTCTCGAAGATGAGGAATTGGAAAACCAGGGTTTAAATTTCATAAGTAGGGTGCAGCCATTGGTGTTTTAAGTTATGATTTTGGGTGAAGTAGCTTGCAAAGACGAAATTTGGTGGTCGGAGAATGTGCGTTTCAGAAGAATGGTCGAGTTTAAATGCTAGAATAAGAGAAGATTTGGACAAGTATTGGTATAACAAGATTTGATAAGCAGTTGGGTTCATCACATCAGTAGCATGAGTGATCAGAAGAAAGAAAAGTGTTAGTGAGCAATAAAGTAACATTGGGTGTGATTGTCATCACGATTAAGATCTAAAGAAGAAAGGTAGTGGTAGGCTTTAAAGCTTGAATTAAGAAAGGATTAAGAATTTAAATTGGACCAAGGGAGCTGAGGAACAGTTTTGGAGAGCCAAGATTTTAAGAAGAGAGAAGTGAAGTCTTTAGGGAGAATTGAAGTATAGTAAGGATTTTGAGTTAAGAGATAATTAGAAGGAGATGGATAGGTCTTATCAACAAATCGATTTGGTATATTCAAGTTTATAGTGATGTTCCAAGATTTGTGGTTCGTTTAGAAGAAAGGTTTAATCATTGGCTGAGATGGAAAATTTCAAGTGTTGAAGGCAGAAGTACATCAAAATGTTAGTTTGTAGGAAAATGTAAGGTTAAGAGAATTAAAAGCTTTGTAAATGAAGAACGGAGAAGAAAGGTCTTATATAAAATGAACAAAGGGTTGTCTCAGTATAAGTTGCTGAAGAGTGTTAAGAATGACTAGAGAATTCGGGTCGATTTAGATGTTTAGAGTTATGAAGCGGCATCGGTTGGTACGGTCAGTTTTCTTCGGTTGTGGTATTATGGCAATGTTCAGTGAACGGATGAGTTTAATCAAGCGAGAAGTAGATGTTAGATGTTGATTTACAAAAGACAGTAAGTTGGTAAGTTCGGATAAAGATAGAGGGTTGATGCTACGTGTTAAGGGTATTTTGAGGTTCAGAGGATTTAAGGTAAAGTAAAAGGTAAAATGTGTATATTGATGCTTTTGAGTTGAGGAATGTAATTCGTGAGGAAGGTTTTAAGGTAAGCTGGCAGCGAAGAGTGTACGATAAATTTTAAGTGATGTGGTATTGGTGGAGTCGGTATAAGAGCTCAGGTTTGGGTTTTTTTTTTTAGGAAGTGAATTCTTGGCAAGGAAGGAAAGCGAGGGTGATACATCAGGTGTAGTTGAGCGAAAGATGGTAGCAAGGGTTATGAGGGTTCAGGATGTTTGATGAATACAAGTGAAGAAGAGGTGATGTCATTCTTGTCAGATTTGAGGTGTGATAACAAGAGATGTTTGATTATTTTAGATCATTTTTGGGAGGTTATGGCCTTCAAGAGAGGTGTTGTGTTTTGAGAGGGAGAATCAATGGTTAAGCATTAGAAGTGGATCAAGTTATAAATGATAAGATGAAGGGTTATAGAAGTCAGGAGATTTTAGCAAAGATAAGTGGAGAAGAGAAGATAGATCTTTTTGGTGTGAGGATTCCGGTTGATGTTTCGCAACAAGTGTGGGATTTTTATACCTTGGAGAAGTTATGTTCACTTTGGGGATTGATGTCTAAACAGGACCGGTGTCTGTAATATCTTTATGGAGGGTTCTTGTTGAAGTTGTGTAGTAAAAAAAAAAAGGGGGGTGGAAGTTTGGTTAGAGTGGTGGTGTCTTGGGATCAGTGTAATTATAAGGAGAAGGCTACAAGTTTGATGAATCTTAGGAGAAGAGTAGAGAAACAATGGAAACAGTTTAGTATGAGTTTTGGTAGACTGATGTGACTTTTGGGAGTACGTTTTCGTAGAATAGAAATAGGGTTGAAGAAATAAAAGGACAAGATTGTCGTGGACGAGAAGAATTCTAAAGGTTTTTGCAAGATCATAGCAATTTGAAGAAGGTTCTGGAGAATGATCGTTTTCGGATTGCCGATTGGTATAAAGAGAGTATCAGGTAAAGAGAGAAGTAAGGAAGTATGAAATCAGAGTAGCGCAGCGAATGTTAGTGGGCAAGTTCGTATCATGTAAGTGGCGTGTACGAAGCACTTTCTAAGACTCAGGTCAGTGGTTTGTGAAGATTGAACTTCTTTAACAAGGTAAGGATCTCATGGTCTGTTTTAAATTAAGAGTATGTGTGGTGATCTTCAAAACGGTAAGAGAAAATAAAGATAGACTACGGTTTCAATCTGAAGTGTCGACTTTGAAATGTTAAAGTGTTATAGAACATTGAACCAGGAAAGTGGGTTAATGTGATGAAGAAGAGAAATTGAATTTTTGGTTTCAAGTTATAGCGTCAGTCGTGAGGTGAATAAGCATTAATAGTGGTTAGAACAAAAAGAAGATTCAGATTGTCAGTTTGGTAAGGGCAGAGAAATAAGAGTTAGCCGAAAAAGTGTGAAGGCTAGTTGTCTAACGGTAATGTGGTGAAGAGAACTCGTTATTATAATTGAAGTACTATGACTGATGAGTTTCTTGAGAGGATTCAACTAGGGCGGTTGGATAAATCCTAATTTGAAAGGTATCTTAAGGTGGACTAGTACTGATCAAGCTGATGATTTCAAGTCGAGAAAGATATACATCTAAGTATGGGTCGGGTTGGCAAATTAAAGAACTAAAGATGGAATGCTCATATCGGTTTTGTCAAGGCAATGAATAAAAGTTCTGGTTTGGTAATAGGATAACATAGTTGGAAAGTATGCTACTCAAGAGTGAAGATCAGTGAAACAATGTGATGTCATTATAATGGTGGAGTTTAAGGGGTGAATCAAGAGTCTTAAAGTTGTTAGAAAAATCAGAAGTTGTGTTGAATCAAGCTAGGGGGATATTAGTTCTTAGAAGGAGCAAGAGAAGGTAACGAAGTATTAGTCAAGAGTTGATTTGAGTTCAAGAAGTACCGAAGGATAGGAGCAGGGTTGGTAGTGGGGCAGAAGCAATAGAATTTTTATGTGAAAGAAAGACTTTTGAGACCTAAGGTTAATGAATTCAAGTTTGTTTTGAGAGTAATGGCTATACCAATCTACCCAATTGAACACTAGAGCATTTTAACACAGAGGCAAAGTTTTTCATGTCAATAAAGTTACTGAGAATAGTATCTTTATCAAATAGGTGTTTGTGATAGAGAATATGATAGAAGTAAGTTGTTTCTTCTAACTGGTAAGCTTTATTTTCGAGGCCGAAAATTTTTCTTGTTGGGGAGAATGTAAGGGCCCTATAATTCCTAAGGGTCATTGGGCCTTAGGAAGGGCAGCCGGCCCATCAGACTTGAGGTCTTGGACTTGAGAGGGGTCTCTTTCTCAAAGTCAGAAAACTCATTTCAGCCATTTCCTTTCTCCCTCTAGAAACTCCAAAACCCTAACCCCAAGAGCTCTGACTTCTCTCTAGGTTTCCAGCCATTTCCATCGTAGGAATCGTGATTGGGTGACATATTCTTGCTCCTGGAGTCAAGAGCTACAAAACCATCCGATTGGTTTTGCATTTCGTTAGGTAAGAAGCTTTTCCCCCTTTTTCTTTCTTTGTTCCTGACCTAGAGCATGCAATTTTCGAGTTGCATGTACTTTTCACGTTTTGTTTTCCTTTCTCAGTATGTTCTAGCACTAAAAAGGATATCTCTATCACCAAATTGGTGATTTCTAGGTTCTGTTCATTTTCGATCGTTGTAGGAGGGTACAGTTAGAGCCTCTGTAGATTTTACTGAGCATCCCACCGGTAAGGGGAGCTAATTATATGAATTTTTGTGTATTGGGAATTGTTTGAGTGAATGACTGAATCTGTTGTGTCCTTTGCATGTTAAGATTTACTGTGATGTACTGTGTGGGAATTGAATTGCTACTATTATGTATTTTTAGCATGTTCTTGAATTGATTTGAGTTACTGCTTAACAATTGATTTTTTTGTGTTTGGACTTGATAAATATGGTTCGTTCTGAATGGGTTAAATATTAGACCTGGATACGCTGAAACGTGTTTTGAGTTATTGAAAATGTCATTATATTGTTGTTCTGATGAGAGGATATGGGTTGTGTAGAAAACTTAGGTCTGTGAGTGGAAGTGAGGCACTGGTAAGGGTAATTGAGGGCTAGAACACAGTAGCTTAATCAAGATACCTTAACTGAACCAATTTCTATCAACAATGTCATAATTGAATCAGGGCCCCTAAGTCTTAGGAATGAATGTTTTAGAGTTAAATTCACACCTAAGTCAGCTTATAATCACTATAAAAATAGTTTAAATTGGATATGTCTAATATGTACTAAAACCAGAAAAATGAGGATGTTGTCAAAAACTAATGAGAATAATCGATTATCTCACTTAATAATCAATTATTCTGGTCAGAACTTTATATTTTCTTCACATTTCTCGTAAATAATCGATTATCACATGTGATAATCGATTATCATAGGTAATAATCGATTATCATATGCAATAATCGATTATTGTTGTCGAAAAATCATACAGGACAGTTTTGGGTGGTTTTCGGTGTTCTGAGTACCATTTTTGGACGTTCCTTAGGTCGTTCTGGGGGTTTTTGACCCTTCCGGAACTATTGGTGATGGTTTCAAAGTTGTTTCGCATGTCTAAGTATGAGTTTAAGGGGTATTGGGTTATTTAGTGGGTCTTCTTGAACTATTATTGACTGTGAATGTATATGTGGAGCTTGACTAATAATTGTATGGTGGTGCAAACATATAAGTTCTCAATATTTAAGTTATAATTCATGTTGTATAACATGTTCTATAAGTTCAAGATCTCTTGGTGAGATCTTTAGTGTTTTAAAATGAAAGTAGGGGCTCAGCCTTGGGAGTCATTCTGACGCTTCAATGGTCAATCAAACTCACTTAGAGAGGTTGAACCATGTGGTCAGAAGTAACAGGAGGTCCTTAGTCTTGGGGGCTCCCAGTATGCGTCAAGGCCCGGAACGGACTAACCTCGTGAATGTGGCAGGGTGGGGAACCCAAGTTTCATAAGTCACCACGGGTGCAAGACTCGCCATAGCCCGACTATCATTTTAAAGCCCGGACGAGTCAGGTCTAGAAATTAACATGCTTAGGTTGTGTGTTTTAATCCTGTTTTGTTTTCAGTCCACTTTTGTATGGTCACATGAGTAATATGATGTATATTGTCTTATTTATATAATTAGCTCACCCTTGCTTTCTTGTTGTGTGTTGCTTGGGTATGTTTTCCTTTGCGATGATCATCCACTTGGATGTGAGCAGATGTCGCTGAAGAGGTTCCCTTAGAGCAAGTGTTGGAGGCGAGGACGACGTTACAGCTTAGTTTCCTCTAGGATCCCTTAGCTAGGCTATATTATTTTGAAATACTCTAGTACTCAGCTTGAGTCATTTTGATGGACTCCTTTGTTTTGAAATTTTAAATTTATGGTTATTTTAGGATAACTGTAAGTTAACTTTATTCCCTGTAACTGTTCTATTGTATTGTAAATGTAAGGACTCTAAAATATAGCGTTCAACTATATATTTGGGATGTTACAGTTCTCATAATTTTATTATTACTTAAATATTTCATATAGTTGAATGAGGTCTTATATTTAAGTATTATAAAATAAAAAAAATTTAAACCGACATTTATTTTTTCTGAAGACAAATTTTCTAACTAGTCATGGTAGAGATGTAAGGAACACACGTAATACAATAGTCCTTCTTTATATTTCAATAAAGTCGAGTCTTAAACAATTACTCTTAAGGATATATATTCAATACAAGTGAATCTAAAATCTCAAAGACTTTTTTCTCTTTTTTTTCTTCTTATAATAGTAAGTTTATATAACAATAACAATGAAGTTTGAGAATGTTTCTAATATTGAGCTTTTTCTCTTATTAGATATTGTCTTTTAAGTTCCTATGTTTTTTTGATATAGGGTATTATATAAAAAAGGGTTAAATATGTTTTTCGTCCCTTAAGTATCACACGATTTTGGTTTTAGTCTCTAGTTGAAACTTTGATAGTTTTTAGTCCTCATAGTTTTGAAACTAGTACTATTAGTCCTTAAAATTGATCGGCGTTAACTTTAGCAAACAGCAAAGCCACCTCTTATCCCAACTGTCATGCCACGTTTCACTTTTCATATTGAACCTAACTTCGTTGGCGACCCAGTCTCTACTCCCTCGCCCTCTATGCCCTCCAACACTGCCAGCATCATCGTCAACCACGACAACCTCTTTCACTCAGTCAACGGTGTTGGACTCGTTTTTGACGTCTAACCCTTCGTCGCCTGTTACCGCTTCGGCTCCGTCCCCGTCCCCTCGCGCACAATGGAAACTTTGTGAACTACCGCAATAGACGATTAAGACACATATGGAAGAGAAGATGAAGGAAGTTTCTGAACAAACATGATGTGATTTTTTGCTTTCTTGGTATCGTTTCTTTTGTGGTTCATTTGGGTTTTCTCTTTTAAGGGTGGAGTAAGTATTCTCACAAGGAATTGAAAGAGTGAGTATGAATGAACCTACTTGCAGAACTCCAGCTCATGAGAAAGTTAAAAGCATATGACACAATCCAAGAACACAACCAGCTAACCAAAGTCAAAAGACTTCCTGCAGAGCCCTTCACATTAACGGGAAATATCTGGGAGCCATAAAAAAGATAATTCAGTACACTTTAAGAACTTCTTATGATCCATTTTTTTATTTCATATATATGTTCAAAAACTACCTCAGACATTATCACCCATGGGATTCCCCCATGCCAAGAGAGAATGATCCTGTGTATACCTGATCATTGCAAAAACTAACTGCTCAAAATATCAGGTATGTGGATTTATTTCAATATTTTCAATATTCTTCGTTAAATATAAAATGCTAACTAGAAACAAAGAAAGAAGTCAGTATTTGGTTTGAGTATTTGACACTAAAGAACTCAAACTTCATTACATTATCCATTCTATAAGTACTTGATCTTCGGTGATGTTATTATTAACTGGGCAAAAAGAAAACACAGGTAACATTTTGTCATCTCATTTCAATGTCATAATACAAAGTAATTAATTTGAATTCATGTTTTGTTATTGTTATTATTATCCAATTAAATGCATAAGATTGCACACTGTAATCAAACATTCAAAACAGTGCCATTGAAAAATCATCACCAAAACAAAAGCAGAAACCTGCATAAAGCTAAAGATTTTGGATCCGGATCTTACATATCAGCACAAAACAGAAGAAACAAAACGTCATCTTTACTACCACAATAGACGATTAAGCTGCATCTAGTTAAGGTTTCAATGAAAGAGATTCAGTCCAATGCTAAAATGCAGTGACTCACAACCACGACTCTGAGTAGGAAAGGTCTGTGTTTGGGGGTGATGATCAGGTGGAGCACGAAACGGTAACCGGCACCACGCTCTTCCTCGAGGAGGACCCTAAGTGGGTCCAGACCGTCCTCAAGGATGCGCCGTTCCTCCGGGCCCACACAGTCCACTACCGAACCCAGCTCGGCAAAGCCGACCAGCTCCTCTCGTCTTACCTCTCCGAGCCCGCTTGCTCGCCGATCACCGCCACGCTTCGTGACAACGAGTGGTGCTCCAGAACCTCCCGGACGAGGTGTACTCAACAGAGTGGGATCTGATCATGATTGACATGCCGAAGGGGTACGTCGCGGAGACGCCAGGACGTATGGCGGCGATCTTCTCCGCGAAGGTGATGGCGAGAGACAGGAAGGGCTCCGGCGTGACGCACGTGTTCCTGCACGATGTGGATCGGAAGGTGGAGAAGGTTTATGCAGGGAAGTTTCTCTACTGGAAGCCACTCTTGTGATGACGCGCGTTTCTCTTAGGTTTTCTTTTTTATTATTTATTTTATTTTATTTACAACTGGGATAAAAGGTGGCTTCGCCATTGGTTAATAGTATTAGTTTCAAAACTATGAGACTAAAAGTCATCAAAGTGTCAACTACAGACTAAAACCAAAATCGTGTAATACTTAAAGAACGAAAAACATATTTAATTCTATTAAAAACAATTTAAAAAAGTAAAATAAATGTTTTAGTATTATATGCTTAAAAAAATTAAACAAATAAAATTAAGGGGTTTTAAAATACTAAATAAAAACTCCAATAAATAATGAATTGCTTTATAGTGATAAAAAAAAAATACTTGAAATAGTTTTTAGAATTCTCACACAATATCAGTTTTAAATCCCCATAAGATATCAAGGGTTTCAAAACCAGTAATAAATAACATTAATTTCAGAATAACCAATAAGTAATGGAGGTTTTATCATATTTAACAATGGTAGGAAAATACATACTATTTTGCCAAAGATTAGTGAAAATCACCAATAATCCGTTAATGTAGCTGGTTTTATTTAAAGAAAAACAAATCAGATAACAACACTAATGGGTTAAAACTTTCAAAAATACTAAAAATAACCCTTGTTAAAAATTATATATATATATATATATATATATATATATATATATATATATATTAGATTTTATTTTGGTCCTACCTTCTGGATTTTTTATTAAGAAATTTTGTGAAATTGGTTTAGGAAGAAGTTTGACAAGGAAAGACATTTCAATATGTAAAATTAGGATAAGGTTAAATATATTTAATTATTTCATAATTTTCAAATGCATAAAATATAAATTTTAAATAAATCAATATTATTATTAAAGATAATTTAATTAAAATTCGTCTAATAATTTCTTTTTAATATATTATTTTTTAGAAATCCTCATTATTAGTAGTGGTAGTTTCTATGAAACTCCTATAAATAGTAGCGTTACACACAAAATTGTTAAAAATATTTGTTGAGTGTGATTTTTCCTGTGGGTTTCCCAACCACGGAAAATGTATTTATCAGGTTTAAAACTATCAGTAATGCAAATAAAAACTTCTGGTAAAATAGTAGATTTTTGTAGTGAAAGTCTTTTGGCCTTTTTATTGAATATTGAAATAGACTTGACATGTCTATTTTTGTTAGTCTCCTATTTTATAAGTTCTTTTAAAATGGAAGTATTCTTAGTTTTTGTGAATTTTCTCTAAATTAAATCTGACAACATCTCTTGAGTAAATTCAGGAAACAAATAATCTTATAAAATTTCATCTAATTCTTTTAATTTGCTATATCTGCATGTATTTGAAGAATCTGTTTAAAAGGTTTCTTGAACGTAAGATATTCTTTAACATTGGAGAAAAAAACATGAGCACGTTGAAAGAAAAAGAGTAAAATCATATTTACTAAATATATTTTGTAGAGTAAAAGAGTATAGAAATTCTCATTCTATAAATTCATATTTAGGTTTGATGAAGATCTCATAGAAATTTGAGATCATTGGAGAGAATTTAGACAAGAGTTATGGAGAAAATTGAAATAACAAGTATTGGAGTTATAATGGCCGTCATGATTCTATCAAGTTTTGGCGCAGCCCAATCAACAGATAAGATTTTGTGCTATACTTTGTGTAAAATCAAATGTGCAGAAGAACCAATTCCTGAACCAAATTGTCTGCAGAATTGTGAAGCACACTGTAAATTATCTGATCCACTTTATAGTTGTATTACCAGTTGTCACAAATCTATTGCCGTAAAAAATGGTATCTATTCTAAAATTATTTTCTCTTTTTCATCATTTTATATTTCATTTCATTTTTTATTTCAATTTTCATTTCTTGAGATTTTAACCATTTTTTTTACATGTTTATCAGGTGCTGCTGATCTTGGGAATAATCTGATCAATACTTGTATGCAAGAGTGTAAAAAAAGATTTTAATTTGTAACTACAATTTCTGACTGAGAAATTATTAGAAGAAATAAAATTTCCTGCTGAATTATGAGTAATAAATATTGATAAAAATTAATATTTCTTATCTATTTCTGTATTTTCTTTTCCAATTACGTCCTTTCAACTTTCTTATCTTTTTTATTCTTGTAACTTGGATATTAATAAAACAATTTTTTAAATAAAAAACATTATCGGCAAATTCTATTAAGGAAGGCAACATGAAAAAAGAAAACCACTGAAGAGAAAGTGATACTTAAACTCTGATAAAGTTAATAAGCCTTTTATAAATATTTAATTATTTTATACTTTTTCAAGCACATAAAAATATATTTGAATCAATTATTAATAGTTTTTTTAACAAAACTAAAAATCTGCAGTCAATTATTTGTTCCCATAATTTTATTATTACTTATATATTTCATACAGTTGAATGCGGCCTAGCTTATCCAACTCATCTTATTTAGCTTCTAACGGTGTTAATTTCTATTAAACTTTAACAATATTACATTTTTAGTATTTTAATTAAAAGGCTAGGATGTGAAAGTTATCTTTGTTTTATTTATATATATATATATATATATATATATATATATATATATATATGTAAACATTAGTGAAAAAACGCTGATTAATGTCGTTAATTTTAGACTTTTAACGTTTACAAAACAACCGACGTCATTCCTGGTAACGTCAATGGGACATCGGACATAAATATAACTGACGTCTATAGTGACGTCAGTTAGTGCCATGTCCGACGTCACAAAACGTCGAAGTAGGACTAACTGGACGTCTAAAGACATTATATAGACGTCGGTCTGAGCAATAACCGACGTCGAAGAGGCATTAAAGACTTCGAAAATGACACTGACTGACGTCTAAAAGGTACTATAGACATCGGTGTATACATTAGAATGCCGCAAGAGAGAAAAAGAAGAGGTATCGCAAGCGAGAAAAAGAAGAGGTGCCGCAAGAGAAATAGGAGAAGAGGAAGACGATATCAGAAACTGAATGCCGCGAAGTGTTTGCAGTTTATTTAAAATGAAATTGGGCGTCGGTTTCTCCAGAAACCGACGTCTATAGTCACATAGACGTCAGTTATCTCACTAATATGACCGCCAAGTTAACATTTAAACTGACTTTTTGAATACCCATTAGACGTCGGTTTCGAGGGGAGCCGACGTCTAGGAAGCTAAACCGATTGACGTTTGATTTCCTGTCAGGGATGTTCATGACAGTTGTGATGGGGCGCCGACGTCTATAATAACGTAGATGTCGGTGCCCATCTAGCCGACGTCTAAGGCCCTCGAGTTTGGTGAACATAATTAATTGCAGGCACATAAACGTCGCTTCCCCTCAACACCGTCGTCTAAATTGAAGAATTTTTTGTCTTCCCGCCTTCCAGACAAGCCTTAGACGTCGCCTTTTGACTACGTGACGTCTAAGCGCCTGGGAATTAGGTGAAGAGCATTAATTACAGCGCAGTAGACGTCGGCCCCCGTTAACACCGACGTCACCAGACTGTCTTCTCACCTACCTCAGGCCATTAGACGTCGGTTTGCGGCAGTGGAGACGTCTACAATATCATAGACGTCGCCTTACCTTAAAATCGACGCCTAGTTTACCAAGCTATTTACGATAATGCCACTGTCCACTCATATACGTCGGGTTACCAGCAAATCAACGTCTTCTGGGTGATGTTAAACAACGTTTTTGCACTAGTGAAAAATGAAGATGACAAAGAGGATTTTCTAGGTAAAAAAAAAGAGTTAAAATTCTAATTCAAATCTTGAATTATAGAAAAATAATAAATGACGACTTTTTTCACACAATAATTATCTATTATAATTTATTATCAATCACAACTAATGATAATACTTGTAATTAGTTTTTTTATTAGTGAAACACTCTAGAGTTTATAAAAGAGAACTATAAATATAAAATTTTGTGATGAATTAATGAAAACTATGTTTTAAAAGTGGAAAAGATGATAAATAACAACAATTATATAGTGAATCATCATTATATAGAGAATCATCGTCGAATGTTCAATACTTTTATAAAATAAAGACACGTTTCTTTCCCTCACTAGACTTTCATTTTAGAGTTTTCTCTTCCTTTTCACTTTTGTTTTCTCTTCCCCTCTCCTAGAGCCATCAAAATGGGTCACAACCCGCGAGCCAACCCGGCCCGTCACAGGTTCGGGCCGGGTTGGGTTTGAAAAATACAACCCACTTATATGCGGGTCAGATTTCAACCCGGCTCATGCGGGTTGAACCCGTGGTGAGCCAGGTTGGCCCACCAACCCACCTACCTAATTTTATTTTTTTAATTTATTATTTTATTTATGAAATCCTAAAAACTAAAATACTCTCTGCACTCACTGTGTATACCAAAAAAGTAACCTCTGTTCTCACAAATCACTCTCACATGACGGTGTTCTCACTCTCACTTCACTAAAATTATTCAAGGAGCAGGTAAAACACCCTTCCTTTTTTCTTCTTTTTTCTCCACATTTTTGTTTTCTCACTTCTCTTTCTTCTTTTTTTTTTCAAAAACCCTATAATGAAAAAAATAAGGGTTAGCGAATTTGTTTTTTGTTGTGGGAGATTTGAAGACATGGAATGATTTTTTTCCTGTTCTGACATGCTTGTACCAGAGTTTGCCCATTTTATTTAAACAATTTGTGTATACATTATTTGAACAAACTCCTTTTGATATCTTTGAATTTGGGAAATTATGTTACAAATTAAACTATTAATTTTTTGTTGATGTTGTTGAGTACTGGTTCTTTTTTTTTATATCTTTGAATTTGGATTATATTGTACTTTTTATTATTATTTTGAATTTTCTTTAACATAATTTTTTGGGGAGTGAAATTTGTTTAAATTTAAATTAGAGAAAGTTTGTATTTTTTATTTTAAAAAAATGTAATTAAATGAGCTAGTGAGCCAACCCGTTTACCCACCAATTCGTGGTGGGTCGGGCCGGGTTCAAGTTTTTCTGGCTCGCTAATAAATGAGCCGGGTTGGGTTGGCTCACTAAGTGACCAACCCGTGGTGGGCCGGGCCGGGTTACCCGTTTTGACAGCTCTACCCTCTCCCTTTTCATTTTCTTTTCCCCTTGCTTCTCATAGTCGTCACAACTGTCAATGGTGAACCTCGCGAGCCTTTACCAAAAGTGAACTGCTCCATGTGAACCTCCTCGAGTCATGAAGCACTACTGATGTCACTACACAACACATCTTGCAATAAAACCCATGCGTGAGGCTTCAATATCAAGCTCTTCACACCAAGTTGTGAGGCTCCTCCACAAAGCTCTTTGAAATATTCGGCAAAACCCTCGTTACAAGTTTCCTCGTCACCTATGATTAGTACTTTACATTTATCTCTACAGCTTCACAAACAAGTAAATAATTAACCCGTGGAAAACTTATGTTCCTTTAACACTCAAATGAAGATGTTTTTCTACTCTATACTGGTAGGATTGTTTTTATTAATCTTGTCATGATATGCAACACATTATTATTTTTTTTCTTTCTATAGGGTGACTTTTAACAGCAGTTTAAAAACAAGTGTTGTTATTTGAGACTTTTAACGAAGATTATTTTAATTGTTGTCATTATTTTTGACTTCTAACGATGTTGACATTGACTACAATTCAAAAATCGTCGTTAGAAGTTTGTTTTAACCATCTTGAAAAGATTAAGATTCTTAAGATTTAGCTTTCTTAGTGTCAACAAATCTTCTATTTTATGATAACAAAAACTACTAGTGAACAATTAATAAAGAACGCATAAAACAAAGACATCAAAATAATGCACAACAAAACATGTATATAGAATGCACATAAAAAATTTAAGACATGAAAAATAGTGCTTAGACAAAAAAATATATATATATATAATAGTCCTTCTCTCGTTTTTTTTTCAACAAAAAAGGGGTAGAGGAAAAGAAAGCATCACTCTTGTGATTTTGGTGGTAATGGTGGATGTGAAGGTAATGTGGAGATGGTTCTATCCTCTTGGTGGGGTTATTTTATAGCTCTGAGTTATTCAATTATTCCTATATGTGACTTAAATTGTATTAAGTAGGGTAAAAAGTCTAATATATGTGTTTAACTTTAACGTTATGAGGATCTAATTATGTGAAAATTTATATAGTACATTGACAACTCCCTTTTACTCTTTGACCTACACTCACACTCTTCAAAACAAGAATTTAACTTAAACTTCATAGCACTATATTATAAGAGTATAAGATAAAGTCAAATACAAGTTTAAAGTATCTTTAACTTGAAGTGTCTGGAACCATAAACTTAAAATTTATTATATAACCACAACGCTATACTAGCGCGAGGTTTTGTGTCACCTCCATTCGATACTGATCAGAGTAGTCGTTGTGCGATGCAACATAAAATAAATAAAAATCCTGCTGAATTATGAGTAATAAATATTGATAAAAAATAATATTTCTTATTTATTTCTGTATTTTCTTTTCCACTTACGTGTTTTCATCTTTCTTAGTTTTTTATTCTTGTAACTTGGGTATTAAAAAAACAATTTTTTTAAAGAAAACATAATCCACAAATTCTATTTTAAGGACGACAATAAGAAAAAAAAAACACCGAAGAGAAAGTGATACTTAAACTCTGATAAAGGTAATAAATAAGCCTTTATAATATGAATCACAATTATAAACGTGAATATGTAAAAATATGATAAGTATATAAATATTTAATTATTTTATACTTTTTCAAGCACATAAAAATATATTTGAATAAATTATTAATAGTTTTTTTTTAACAAAACTAAAAAACTGCAATCAAATTATTTTGTTTCCATAATTTTATTATTACTTATATATTTCATGTAGTTGAATGCGGCCTAGGTTATCCAACCCATCTTATTTATCTTTTACAAGTTAGGATGTGAAAGTTATCTTTTGTTTAATTTCTATATGTAAACATGAAGATGACAAAGAGGGTTTTCTAGGTAAAAAAAGTTAAAATTTTAATTCAAATTTTGAATTATGAAAAAATAATAAATAATGACCTTTTTCACGCCATAATTATCTATTATAATTTATTATCAATCAGAACTATTTATAATACTTATAAGTAGTTTTTTTAATCTGTGAAACACTTTAGAGTTTCTAAAGGAGAACTATAAATATAAAATTTTGGGATGAATTAATGAAAACTAGGTGTTATTATTTTTCTTCTATAGCATATTGAATTACTTTATTGTTACCATTTTGAAAAGCTTTTGTTAAAAATTTTAATAGAACATGGAAAACTGGAAAGAAATCATAAAGATAAAGAACTAATTCTAATTCTTACATATCACTTGAATTTACAACTATCATTGAAAGGTACACACTCAATAAAGGCAACATGTTGTAAAACCAAATTGATGACTCGATCGATCTACACCAACAACAAAGGAATTATGCAGAAAACGAAGAAGCAACGAGATGCGGCAGCAGATGATTTTGTGATTCGGTGATGGATTGATGAGCTTGCGGTGCGGCGGAAACTAGCTCATAAGGCCTTCGTCTCGAAGGAAGCTAGGTGGAGGAAGGGAAAACTCACTGAGGAGATGACTTTCAGACAGAGTTTCAGGTGCTGGAAATTTCATTAGCAGATTGAATTGAATCTCATATATCAACAAAAGTAGTTTTACAAGTGTGATATAGTGGATTTATAGCAAATCTTCCTAGCTGTATGCGGTAGAGATGAATCCTACATGAAGTGGGGCATAATCCACGTGGCAAAGCAATGGAAATGTGCGAAAAATGTAGAAGTTCCTAGGCTGCACGAGATACATGTGCCTAAATGTGAAAGAAATGGTCACGGGTTTGCTTAGTAAAATGAGGGGCTGTGCTAAGAAACTTTAATTTCTTGGACATTTCTACCCTTCTCCTTGTGTTGGTTTGACCCAAACTAGAGTAACTGGTCATGCTTCTAATGATGGGTCCATGATGGGCTTAGGCAAAGTCATCATTCCCTCCCCCTTGAAAAGGATTTGTCCTCAAATCTGATAGCTTGTTGGAGGATTTATTTTTGTAGGTTTCGTACATCTTCCTTCTGGGTTAAATATCAATCTACAATAAACATCAAATATATTTCTAATTAGTTTTCAATGACCCAACAAGGTATATAAAAGAATGTGTTTAGAAGAAAGTTTCTTAATTTTATAATTTTGAAGTTTAATACAATAAAGAAACCTTTCTTTATTTGAAATTTTATTTGTATCTTGAGTTGGTGGTAACCATACAAGTAACCCTAACCCAAGTTGTGAATTGCCATGTGTTGAGAGTTTTAACCGTTTTAAAGATGGCATGGCAAATTCTTGGAAAGAAATGTGAGATTTTGGAATTTCAAAAATTAATGGAGAAAAGTGAAAGGATAGAAAACCTCCCCTTAATAGTCTAGGTTCTATTGTGAGTGTAGGAGGAGATGTTGCCTGCAATTGTTCTTTCTTTTGTTCTTCCATTTCTTTCCTTTCACATGCTTCTTTCTCTTCCTCTTCTTTTCTCTCTTTCTCTCTTATTTTCTCCTTGTCTCTTTCTTCCTCTTTTCTTCTCTCTATTTCTGCCTCTTCTCTTCTTTCTTTTTCTCTTATCTCTTTTTCTAGTTCTTTTCTTTGAAATTCTTCTTTTTCTTTCTTTTCCTTTTCATCCCTTTCCTTGTTAAGGCGCATTTGTTCTTGATCCTTCGCCACTTGAGATGATGAAAGAGGATGAAGTACAAATTTCTTCTCATGATGATGCACAATTATTGTATTGGTAAGACCATTATGAATTGTTTTATGATCAAATTTACATGGTCTTCCCAATAACACATGACAAGTTTCCATTGGAACTACATCACATAAAACTTTATTTTTGAAGTTGCCAATGGAAATTGTTACTGTGACTTGATTCTTGACTGTCATATTCCCATCTTTATTGATCCAATGTATTTTATAGGGATTAGGATGGGGTTGCACAACAAGATTTAATTTTTCAACCAATCTAGTGCTACAACAATTAGAGCATGAGCCATTATCAACAATGAGAGAACAAGTGTTATTTTGAATTTGACATCTGGAGTGAAAGAAAGTCTCTCTTTGTGATAGATGTTCTATAGTGGATTGGTTGTCCAAAACATTTTTGATCATGAGAAGTTGCCCTTCACAAGGGTAGACTTCTTTAGTAATTGATTTTTCTTGATCACTCTCATTCTCACTAGTGTAGTATTCACTGCTATAATTATCAGTGCCCCTCAGGATGATAGTTCTTTTGGTGGGACATTGGGCAGCTATATGTTCTCTTCCTAGACACTCAAAACATTTGATTTCACTAGTTCGAGTGTGTGAAGAAGACTCTTGTTTAGGTTTTTCAATTATCTTGGCTAAAGGTTGGAGAGGCTTTTTTTCTTTAACCATTTTCTGTTCAAAGGGGGATTGAAATCTTTTGGCAGAAACTTTTCTCAAATTTTGTTGTTCTACCTTGATACACATTTGAACAAGATCATTCAAATCTCTATAAGGTAGAAGGTCAACCCTATCCCTGATATCAAGATTTAGCCCACCCAAAAATCTGGCCAAGGTAGTTTCTTCTCCCTCGGATATCCCTGCTCTCATTATGTAAAGCTCCATCTTTTGTCTGTATTCTTCAATAGACATAGACTTTTGTTGCAACCTTTGGAGCTTATCCATGAGTTCCCTTTTGTAATAAGAGGGGATGTGTCTTTTTCTGAGAGCAGTTGTGAGCTCATTCCCAATACTTTATTGGAGGGAGTCGTTGTTTTAGTCTCTCTTGGACTATAACAGTCCACCAGTACATTGCATACCCTTGAAAACTGAGGGTAGCAAGAGAGACTTTTCTTTCTTCTCCCACTTGATGGCAAGCAAAGATTTGCTCTACCTTCATTTCCCAATATAAGTAAGCCTCGATATTATCTTTTCAATGAAAATGAGGCAATACCACATTAACTTCCTTAGGAGGAGGAGGATTTTCAAATTCCCTCCTATGTCTTCCTGATGAAGAGGGGTGGTGACAATTAGAGCTGTCAAAAGGGGTAACCCGGCCGGCCCATCACGGGTTGGTCACTTAGTGAGCTAACCCAACCCGGCATATTTATTAGCGAGCCAGAAAAACTTGAACCTGGCCCGACCCACCACGGGTTGAGTGGGTAAACGGGTTGGCTCACTAGCTCATTTAATTACATTTTTTTAAAATAAAAGAAATACAAACTTTCTGTAATTTAAATTTAAACAAATTTTACTCCCAAAAAATTATGTTAAAGAAAATTCAAAATAATAATAAAAAGTACAATATAATCCAAATTCAAAGATATAAAAAAGAACCAGTACTCAACAAAATCAACAAACACTTAATAGTTTAATTTATAATATAATTTCCCAAATTCAAAGATATCAAAAGCAGCTTGTTCAAATAATGTATACTCAAATTGTTTAAATAAAATAAACAAACTTTGATACAAGCATGTCAGAACAGGAAAAAAAATCATTCCATGTCTTCAAATCTCCCACAACAAAAAACAAATTCACAAACCCCTATTTTTGTCATTATAGGGTTTTCGAAAAAAAAAAAGAGAGAGAAGTGAGAAAACAAAAATGTGGAGAAAAGAGAAGAAAAAAGTAATGACGTTTTACTTGCTCTTTGAATCATTTTTAGTGAAGTGAGAGTGAGAGCACCATCAAATGAGAGCAAGTGCTCTGAGATTGATTTGTGAGAGCAGAGGTTACTTTTTTGGTATACACAATGAGAGAAAAGAGTAATTTATTTTTTAGGGTTTCATAAATAAAATAATAAATTAAAAAAATAAAATTAGGTAAGTGGGTTGGTGGGCCAACCCGGCTCACCACGGGTTCAACCCGCATGAGTGTTAGCGGAATGGCAAGTGTACCATATTGTATCAAGTAATAAAAATGGTAAAACCCATTATCGTTCTTCCCATGAGACTCGATAGGCCTTATCGTTCGTGTGAACCAAAATCATAAGACTTGCGGAGAAAAATTCAATAAATGTGGTGAATGCAAAGACAGAAAATAAACATGCAATGAGTGATTCAATTGACAAGATTTAGGCAATGGATGAATGGAGTTGTTGGGGGTTTACAATTTCATCTAATCCTCTCTCTCTTATCTACTCCTCTTGTTTAAATAGCATTATTATCTAATTGCATGCAAAATTTCTTGACCTCCCCTTAACCCGATCCCTCGGTGAAAAGGGCCTATTACTAATTACCGGCTTGCTATCCCTAGACTCCCCTAGCAACTAGCAACGCATTACAAACAGAAGCAAATACAATTGGTCGTCCTACCCCCTATCCCTAGGTGGTATTGCTTAACCAAGGAAATTCTCACCATTTCGTGTCATTATTGTACGTCCCCATATCAATAAAGGCAAATATCAATTACCGAATCAGTTAAACGATAAAGGCATTAAGCACAGTATGAGAATCAAACAATTGATAATAAACGCATAAGAAAATCATATAATTCAAACAAGAGTTTCAATAAAAGAGAGTATCAAAAGATTACATTGTTCCCCCAACAACAAAAAGGGTTTAGTTCACCATAGTCATGGTGAACCAAGATGAAAATAATGGAAGAAATAGAAAACAAACCCTAGAAAAGATGAAAAGGAGCCTAAGCATCCAAGAGATCCTCTCCAGAGAGTGAAAAATAGGTCTGGTCGCCCTCTTCTGTCAAAAGAATTAATTGGGATTCGTAACAGGGCTATTTATAGGTGAGGAGCGCAACAGAAAAATAGGCCCAAGCCCAGCTGACCTCCGCCTGACGTCACACTTTGTCGCCCGGCGGTGTACCCTAAATCGCGCCACCGCCCGGCGGTAGAGGTCTACCGTCCAGCAGTTTCCCTTGTGCCGCAAAACCGCCCGGCGTCAGGGGTCTGCCGCCCGGCATCCTCTGCTGGTGTCTTCTCCTCCCATCTGACCGCCCGACGCCAAGAGTCTACCGCCGGGCGGTCCTTAAACTCATCTTTTCTTCAATTTTCTTTCTTTTTCTTGAGTCTATGACCTTCATCTTCATTCCCAATCTTCACTTCTATCAAATTTGCTGCAAAAACAAGCATAATATCGCTAAAAACAGCTTTTGACTCTCGACTGACTCATTTATTGAGTTTTACTTGATTCTAAGCTCATTCTAAGCAGTAAAGGGTGTAATTTAGTCCAAAATAGCATATGAAAATAACGGTTTTTCAACCGTTATCACAACCCCAAACTTAGAACTTTGCTTGTCCTCAAGCAAAACAAAACAAAACAATAAAACAAAACAGAGCTTGGCTTTCTACCCTTTCATCCAATGATTCAACATTTCTAAAGTACATGACAAGACTTACTCAATTTCAGATAATCAGTGAACTCAAATCAAGATGCATGCTTGTTCTCAACTTAATTTAGCTCATGCTTTTCTCAACAGATGCTACACATTATGAATGATCAGCCCACTAAACAAAAATGCAATCATGAACTTTAGAAGTTCTCACCAAGCAAGTGTTTCACTCAATCACTCAAGTGTTTAGGGTAGCACTCCACTCTTTATTGCTCACAAGTCACATGAAATAAATTGTCATTCATCTTAAACAATCAACATCTTTCCATGCAAATGCCACCAAAAGGACTTTTCCAAGGCTTGTAATGAGGTCGGGCTATCAAGAAAAATTGGTTTTTCTGGATCACAAAATTCTTGAGTCAACAGAACTATTTCATCAATGAAAAGGTTCAAGTTTAAACTCTCTCTTTGTCACCAATTTCACTCATTCCCAGCTTCTTCCCTTTTTCTTTTTTCATTGAGCTCATCTTCATGCTTTTATTCTTTTCTTTTCTTTTTCTCTACTCATGTATTTTGCTTTTCAATATTTGAGCTCAATGCTTTTCTTTTGCCTTTCCATTTTCCCCATGCAACCCCAAACTTGAACCTTTTCATTCCATACAATTATTCTCAACCCAACTCAAGATAAGTAATTTCAAATCAAAGGGTTTCATCCTATTTCAGGCTAAGGTTCAAAAAGGATATAATTTTTAAAGCATTTTGGGTGAAAATTTGGCTAGAAAAGGGTTTTCAAGCATGGCCTTGATCATTTGACATTCACATAAAAGTCAATCAATCATCAAGATTAAAGCAATAAAATTTATGCTTCACTGTGAACAATACATACAACAATAAAAACTTTGGGGCTCAATACCTCACACAACATGCTTTCTCATGCACACTCATTCATGCATCCTGCTTAGCATCATGACCACAATCATACTTCATCACACATCTATTTCACAGGATGTTAACATGCAACACAACTCAATAATCATTCACATCAGATCATCATCAAATAGACTCATCATGCAAAGTAGTTTAGTCAAACATCTTCAGAAAGAGTATTCAAGTCAAGCATACACACTGAAAAATAAAATTCAACCTATTCTAAAAATTTAAAAATGCAAAAGTGAAAGAAGAAATTCTAGGTTGCCTCCTAGTAGCGCTTGTTTAACGTCACGAGCTTGACCCAAACCTCATGGGTCTACAAACATCATAACTGAAGCGAATTGATCCACATCTCCTCCCACATAATGTTTGAGCCTCTGCCCATTCACTATCCAGCTTCGCTGTTGATTTTCATCATTTGAATGCTCTAGTTCCACTGCTCCATTTTGAAATACCTATTTTACCACAAAAGGTCCTGACCATTTTGATTTCAGCTTCCCAGGAAACAGCTTCAGCCTTGAGTTAAATAATAACACCAACTCCCCTGGATGGAAGGTTTTCTTGAGCAACTTTTTGTCATGATACAATTTCACCTTTTCTTTGTAGATCCTTGATGAATCATATACGTGCAACCGCATTTCTTCAAGTTCCAGCATCTGGTTTCTTCGTTTGCTTTGAGTTTCAGTAGGATCAAAGTTCAAAAATTTCAAAGCCCACAAAGCTTTATGCTCCATCTGTACTGGCAAATGGCATGCTTTCTCATAGACCAACTGAAAAGGTGAGAGTCTCATAGAAGTTTTCATTGCAGTTCTGTACGCCCAAAGAGCATCATCTAGTTTCTGTGACCAATCTTTCCTTGAAAGAGTGACAGTCTTTTCCGGAATTCTTTTGATCTCCCGGTTAGATACTTCAACTTGCCCATTTGTTTGTGGATGATAAGTTGCAGCTACCTTATGTTTCACCCCATAATGTTTAAGCACCCTGGCAAGCTGAGCATTACAAAAGTGAGATCCCCCATTGTTGATGAGTACTCTAGGGGTGCCAAACCGTGAAAAGATTTGCCTCTTCAAAAATTTAATCACCGTATTAGCATCATTCTTGGGACATGCTAAAGCTTCCACCCATTTGCTCACATAATCAACAGCTACCAAAATATACTCATTATTAAATGATGGAGGAAAGGGTCCAACAAAATCAATACCCCAACAGTCAAATACTTCAACCTCCAGAATTCCTTGCAATGGCATCTCATGACTCCTTGAAATAGTCCCCGTCCTTTGGCATTTGTCACAACTCCGAACATGATTATAGGTATCTTTAAACATAGTTGGCCAGTAAAATCCAGCTTGCAGAACTTTTGCAGCTGTGCGCTCACCATTATAATGACCTGCATACGGAGAATTATGGCAATGCCACAAGATCCTTTCTGCTTCTTCCTTTGTTACACATCTCCTCAGAAGATTGTCAGCTCCTATCTTTAGCAAAGTACGGATCATCCCAAATGAATTGTTTGGCATCATGTAAGAACTTCTTTTTCTGCTGCCAATTGAGTTCTTCAGGAATAACACCTGCGGCCTTGAAATTAGCCAGGTCAGGAAACCATGGTCTTTGCTGAATATATAAAAGAGTTTCATCTGAAAATGACTCCTAGATTTCCTTCTCCTTTCTTGTGACTTCATCATTAACCAATCGGGATAAATAGTCAGCAATCAAATTTTCACTTCCCTTTTTATCACGAATTTTTATGTCAAACTCTTGAAGCAGAAGCACCCATCTGATCAATCGTGGCTTTGAGTCTGGTTTTGTCAATAAATACTTTATAGCTGCATGATCCGTATAAATAATCACCTTGGACCCAATGAAGTAAGATATGAATTTCTCCAATGCATAAACTATAGCCAAAAATTCTTTTTCTGTAGTAGCATAATTCTGTTGGGCTTCATTCAAAACTTTACTGGCATAGTAGATAGCATGAAAAACATTTTCTCTCCTTTGGCCCAACACTGCGCCTATGGCATAGTCACTAGCATCACACATAAGTTCAAATTCTTTACTCCAATCTGGAGCAACAATTACTGGAGCGGAAATCAATCTCTTCTTTAAAATCTCAAAATCTTGTAGAAATTCAGGACTCATTGAAAAAGGTGTATCTTTAGCAAGCAGATTACTTAATGGCTTGGCAATCTTTGAAACGTCCTTAATAAATCGGCGATAAAATCCAGCATGACCCAGAAAACTTCGAATTCCTTTCACATTGGAGGGTAGTGGAAGCTTTTCAATAACCTCCACCTTTGCTTTATCCACTTCAATTCCCTTGGCCGAGATTTTGTGCCCTAACACAATCCCTTCTGTAACCATGAAATGACACTTCTCCCAATTCAGAACAAGGTTTGTTTGAACACATCTTTTAAGCACAACATCCAGGTTAGTCAAACACCTTTGAAAGGAATCCCCAAAAACTGAAACATCATCCATGAAGGCTTCTATGCTTTTCTCCATGAACTCAGCAAAGATTGCTTGCATACACCTTTGAAATGTAGCTGGAGCGTTGCATGACCCAAAAGACATTTTTTTGTAGGCAAAAATGCCAAACGGGCATGTAAATGTTGTTTTCTCTTGGTGTTCAAGATCTACCACAATTTGATTATATCCAGAATAACCATCCAGGAAGCAATAATAAGTTTGTCCAGCCAATCTTTCTAACATTTGGTCCATGAAGGGCAAGGGAAAATGATCTTTTCTGGTGGCTGTGTTTAACCTTCTGTAATCAATGCACATTCGCCATCCAGTGACTGTCCTTGTAGGAATAAGCTCATTCTTTTCATTATGAATGACAGTCATCCCTCCTTTCTTAGGTACAACTTGAACTAGACTCACCCATTTGCTATCAGAAATAGGATAAATAATTCTTGCTTCTAATAGCTTCAATATTTCTTTTCTCACACCTTCCTTCATTACAGGATTGAGTATCCTTTGCGGTTGCGCCACAGGTTTATAATCTTCTTCCATCAGAATTCTATGCATACAATATGTGGGACTTATGCCCTTGAGATTTGCAATTGACCAGCCTGTGGCACCTTTGTTTGCTTTTAAGACTTCCACCAACTTTCCTTCTTCTTCTGAAGATAATGACGTACTAATAATGACAGGCTTTCCTCCATCATCTTCCAAAAACACATATTTCAAATGTGGTGGTAACTCCTTCAGTTCACTCTTACTTTCTGGAATTTTCTTTCTAAACTCAATCTTTTCAAAAAGAGCCTGTTCTGCTGGAATTTCTTTTGTTGCCTCCAACTCTTGGACACATTCTTGTTTCATTTTATCCTCTTCTTCATTCAGATCCTCACATTCGTCAATAAGAGTTCTTTCCAGCATGGATGCGTTACGGACTCTACCACTTTGTGTCATGCAAAGTTCTTCTACCACGTCAATCTGAAAGCATGACTTGTTGTCTTTAGGATGTGACATTGCCTAAAACACATCAAAATCCACCTCCTCATCCTGTACCTGCACTTTAAGCTTTCCCTTCTCCACGTCAATTACGATCCTAGCTTTCTTCATGAAGGGCCTTCCATGAATCAGAGGTGCATCTCCATTTTCTTCCATTTCCATTATAACAAAATCCACAAGAAATAGGAATTTATCTACCTTGACTATCACATCTTCAGCAATTCCATAAGGATATTTGAGTGATCTATCTACTAATTGAAGGACCATTCTTGTTGGTATAATCTCCACTCCTCTAATTTTTTTGAACATAGAGAGAGGCATTAAATTAATGCTAGCTCCAAGATCAATCAAAGCTTTTCCAACATCTAACTCTCCAATAGTACAAGGAATAGTGAAACTGTCTGGATCTTGTAATTTAGGAGGTAGTGACCTTTGTAAGACTGCACTGCAGTTTCCTTGCACCTCAATTGTTTCCTCTTCGAGGTGCTTCCTCTTCTTTGTAATGAGTTCTTTTAAAAACTTTGCGTAAGATGGTATCTGCTGAAGTGCCTCAGAGAACGGTATGGTTATCTCCAATTTCTTGAACAGCTCCATAAAACGCTCAAACTGTTTCTCTCTCTCCTTTCTAGAATATGCTTTTAGGTATGGCAGTGGTTTTTCATAATCTTTCTCTTTGGCTTTCACAGTCTCTTCTGCCTGATCTCTCTACAACACATTTTTCTCTGTCTCATGCTTTGCGTTTTGTTCACTTTCCTCTTCAATACTCTTTCTCTCTCTTTTTCTTCTTTTTCAACCTCTTTCTCCTTTAATATTTTCCCACTTCGAGTGACAATCTCACATGCTTCTTCCACATTGTTGTCCTTCACCGAACTTACAGTACACACACTTCTTTTCATAATTTTCTGAAAAATTTCTTCAGACTCTGCGCTCCTTTGTATAGGCATGAACTGAGGTTGTTGTGGGACCATGGAAACCTTTTTAACTCCTGTGACAAATCAGACGTGTTTGCCACCCTCTCCAACTGCTGCAAAACTGCATTGCTTTGCTCCCCTGTCTCAATGTTAGTTTGCAACAGCGAAGCATCTGTAACATCATCACCACAGGCGTCATACATCTCCTCATTGTCCGCCATAAGTTCTATCAAATCATAAGCTTCATCCTCTGTCTTTCTTCTGATATCTCCTTGAGCAGCAGTATTCAACATCATCTTTGAGTGTATGTTCAAACCTCCAATGAATATGAGTAAGTAAGTCGTCTTATCAAACCCATGGATTGGGGTTTTTCTCAACAAGCCTTTAAATCTGCCCCATGCATGCCCAAGAGTTTCTTCCATTTCTTGTCTAAAAGACGAGATTTCCAGCTTCCCTTGATTGATCTTCGATTGTGGAAAGAATTTAGTCACAAACCGTCTTGCTAAAACATCTCAGTTTCTAAACATCCCTTCATCAAATGAGTGCAACCAATCCTTGGCGTTTCCTCCCAAAGAGAACGAGAATAGGCTAAGTCTGATCCTCTCATCCGAGACTCCGACCATCTTAACAATATTGCAGATTTCGCCAAAGATAGTCAAATGTTTGTAGGGATTCTCATTTGACAATCCGTTGAACTGGTTGCTCTGAACTAATTGGATGAGCGTCGGGCTCATCACCAAATTTGTAGTATTGTCCGCAGGGATGGCAATGCTGTTGAAATTCAAGGGACCCACAGTGTTGGCTGAGTCCCCCCGTGTACGTCTTGGAGGAGGTTGTTCCGCCATCTCCTCTAAGTCCTGTGCAAAAGATTGCAAAAGTGGTTCAGGAGAAGGAAAGTTCTCACGTTCAGAATGATTAACTCTCTTCCCTTTCCTGTTTGGTAGCCCCTCGAGAAGAGGTTGCTGATCTTTTCTGCTCCTAGTGTGTACTCCTTCCTGCATACACAAGAGAAAATACCCCTAAAAGTACTTTTACAGAAAAATAAAATAAAACAAAACAAAACAAAAATATAAACAAATAATTACAAACAAGTCAAATTCAATCAATTCATACTACTTGAAAAAGTTAAACCTTGAGTCCCCGGCAACGGCGCCAAAAACTTGTTAGCGGAATGACAAGTGTACCATATCGTATCAAGTAATAAAAATGGTAAAACCCATTATCGTTCTTCCCATGAGACTCGAAAGGCCTTATCGTTTGTGTGAACCAAAATCATAAGACTTGCGGAGAAAAATTCAATAATTGTGGTGAATGCAAAGACAGAAAATAAACATGCAATTAGTGATTCAATTGACAAGATTTAGGCAATGGATGAAAGGAGTTGTTGGGGGTTTACAATTTCATCTAATCATCTCTCTCTTATTTACTCCTCTTGTTTAAATAACATTATTATCTAATTGCATGCAAACTTTCTTGGCCTCCCCTTAACCCGATCCCTCGGTGAAAAGGGCCAATTACTAATTACCGACTTGCTATCCCTAGCCTCCCCTGGCAACTAGCAACGCATTACAAACAAAAGCAAATACAATTGGTCGTCCTACCCCCTATCCCTAGGTGGTATTGCTTAACCAAGGAAATTCTCACCATTTCGTGTCATTATTGTACGTCCCCGTATCAATAAAGGCAAATATCAATTACCGAATGAGTTAAACGATAAAGGCATTAAGCACAGTATGAGAATCCAACAGTTGATAATAAATGCATATGAAAATCATATAATTCAAACAAGAGTTTCAATAAAAGAGAGTATCAAAAAATTACATTGTTCCCCCAACAACAAAAAGGGTTTAGTTCACCATAGTCATGGTGAACCAAGATGAAAATAATGGAAGAAATGGAAAATAAACCCTAGAAAAGATGAAAAGGAGCCTAAGCATCCAAGAGATCCTCTCTAGAGAGTGAAAAATAGGTTTGGCCGCCCTCTTCTGTCAAAAGAATTAGTTGGAATTCGTAACAAGGCTATTTATAGGTGAGGAGCGCAACAGAAAAATAGGCCCAAGCCCAGCTGACCAATGCTTGGCGTCACACTTTGCCGCCCGGCGGTGTACCCTAAATCGCGCCACCGCTCGGCGGTTTCCCTTGTGCCGCAAAACTGCCCGGCGTCAGGGGTCTTCCGCCCGACATCCTCTTCTGGTGTCTTCTCCTCCCGTCTGACCGCCCGGCGCCAAAGGTCTACCGCCAGGCGGTCCCTAGGCTCATCTTTTCTTCGATTTTCTTGCTTTTTCTTGAGTCTATGACCTTTATCTTCATTCCCAATATTCACTTCTATCAAATTTGCTGCAAAACAAGCATAATATCGCTAGAAACAGCTTTTGACTCTCGACTGACTCATTTATTGAGTTTTACTTGATTCTAAGCTCATTCTAAGTAATAAAGGGTGTAATTTAGTCCAAAATAGCATATGAAAATAACGGTTTTTCAACCGTTATCAATGAGCCAGGTCTAAATGAGTCAGGTTGAAATCTGACCCGCATATAGGTGGGTTGTATTTTTCACACCCAACCCGGTCCGAACCTGTGACGGGCCGGATTGGCCCGTAGGTTGTGACCCATTTTGACGGCTCTTGTGATAATATTCTCCTAATCTTAAGGGCTCTTGTTCGTATTGGGAATCCCTACTATAACTTCTCTCCCTAAATTGGGCTTACTCCTCTCTTAGCTGAGTTTGCTCATCTCTTAGTAATTTCAGCTCAATTTTAACCATAGCATTGTGTAGCTCTCTTTGTACTCCCTCTTGACTTATTTTTCTTTCAATCTCACTTAGGTGGTTGATGAGAGTTTGAAAACAAAATTGATCTTTGGGAGGTTCAACAACTCTAGGGGATTGTCTTGCAAACGTTGTAGTAAATTTAAAAATTTTCTTGAGGTAAAGACTAGAAGATTTCACTTGAGGACAATATTCCAGGTAAGAGAGGTGAACCGTATAGGTCGCTTAAGTACCAAGTCTTGCCTTGCCAAATATGTCCCTAGTTACTTACTAAAAGTCTTTAAATCAAAATCACTTCTAGATTCACTAAATATTTGGAGACACACGCAAATACAAAGAAAAGAAAACCTAGACTCTAAGGACGGATTCTAAGGGTACCTAGGCGCTTTGCAAGAATAAAAAGGGTGAAGTCTGCTAGGTGAGGCTTGGAACTTTGGAACCAAGACACACTCACCGTCTACCAATTTTAATTGTGCAATTAAAGTCAAGTTTGCAAGTGATGGAAGAACACTTGAGAATTCTTCCAAATCACTTGCTTAATGGCCACTTACAAATGCTTTTACAATTCAAATGAAATGAAATACAAGGAAAGGAAATGTTAAATTTGTGTGCAGCTCTGGATTCTCGCAAGGAAAAGTGAATTTAGCCAATTCACACTAAGCTCACAGCTGCAAAGTGAAGAAATTCTGCTGTCACACCAGGTTCAGCTGCACCAGAAATTATGCAGACGTTTTTAACAATTCTGCTGCCAAAATTCAGCTTCCACTTGATCTTTCCAATCTCCAATCTACTTCCTAGAACACTACCAGGCTAGAAGACGATCTGAACTAGTCTCTGCATCAATGAAGCTCATACACAGACCACCAATGTTTAGTTATGAAACCAGACAAACACATTGCTGCATACCCGGAAGTTACTCAACCAAAATGCACAACTGTCAATTTGTCAAACAGTTTATGTGCAAGATTTTCAAACAAGGAAATCAAGTAATTAATGGGCTTGCAATGAAGGTAGCACTCAAAAGGAACTTAAGAAATGCTCTAGATTGGATTTAGAAGGCAATAAAAAACAAATACAAGTTGCATAAGATCAAATTCAGATCAATTGAAAATATGCACAAGTGTTTGTGAAAATGTTTGAATGAAAGTACTGATACTAGAACATAATGTGTGATTCAGAATTGGCACAAGTTTTTTTTTTTCTGAACAACTTTTACGAATGCTTGTTTCCTTTTTTTTTACATTTAATACTTCTTTGAATTTACTTTTAAACCAGCTTTTGCTACCAATTATCACACAATTATGGATATACCAGATCAGAATAACACTTATCCAGAGAAAAGCAACTTGTATTAAGAAGTTAAGTGCTAAAATTGGTGGATGGAAGGTGAATTTGCATCAGATTGCTCAAACATTCAATTTTGAAACACAAACAAGTTTGAATAACTGATTTAAACTTGTAGATGTTGCCAATTGAGGCTAAACAACAGTAATTCAAAATTTTGCTGGTGTAGTTCCACTTTTTACATCAATTCAATCAACTGCACCAACAATTGTGAGATGTAATGGTGCAAATAACTTTTAAACACTCAACAGCAGTCAGACTCAACAATTTAAATTTGAGTGAAGCACTGAAACTGAATTTAAAGATGTTCAACAATGAATTAAGTGTTGAACGAAAATGGACACTTCAGTAGCTTCACACAATTTAGAAAGAATTCAAGAAAAACAGATCGGCCAACTGTCCAAAGCAAATTCAGCTGTGGTTTTCTCAATGCATCCAAGCTATGCCTAAGCATTTCATGGCTTGTATGGTATGCAATTGATGTTAGCCGTAGAAACAAATCACTGCTTTGTTAAAATTGGATGCATAACCAATGTAACAGTGAAAACTAAGATTCAAACAGAGTCAATGCAAGTGATTTAAAATTTCAGATCTGATTACACAGGCTGCCATCGAGCTCATTCCGTTGAATTTCACAGCTCTTAAATGATGGACGTCATGCATTCACAATCCAAATTCACTTGATGCAAACACAGACACCGAATTCACAGAATGGATCACAAGCAAAACTAATGCATTATAACGCACATGACTTGACAAAACGAGATGGATTGCACAAAATAAAATGACTCAAACTCATATTTGACCGATTAAAATTGAAAACAACAACAAATCAAGGAAAGCTGGAAAGAAACACAACTCAATCAGAACCTAAAAAACTTCAGAAAAATGAATGGAACAATGAACATGAAGCAAAGACAATGCAAGAATTTTAATGACAATATGGATTTAAGAAGTTAGACTTAGCTGGAGCGTGACGCGGAACAAACCGAGCTCTTAATACCACTTCATGACTCCCTCCAGATTCATCTACACCAGCAACAAAGGAACTATGCAGAAAACGGAGAAGCAACGAGATGCGGCAGTGGATGATTTTGTGATTCGGTGATGGATTGATGAGCTTGCGGTGCAATGGAAACTAGCTTAGAAGGCCTACATCTGGAAGGAAGCTAGGTGGAGGAAGGGAAAGCTCAGTGAGGAGATGACTTTCGGACAGAGTTTCAGGTGCTGGAAATTTCATCAGCAGATTGAATCTCATATACCAACAAAAATAGTGTTACAAGTGTGTTATAGTGGATTTATAGCAAATCTTCCTAGCTGTATGCGGTGGAGATGAATCCCGCATGAAGTGGATCACAATCCACGTGGCAAAGCAATGGAAATGTGCGGTAAATGTAGAAATTCCTAGGCTGCACGAGATACATGTGCCTAAATGTGAAAGAAATGGTCACGGGTTTACTTAGTAAAATGGGGGTGCGCTAAACAACTTTATTCTTCTAATTTCTGGACATTTTTACCCTTCTCCTTGTGCTGGTTTGACCCAAACTGGAGCAGTTGATCATGCTTCTAATGATGGGTCCATGATAGGCTTGGGCCCAAGTCATCACAAATCAACCCATTAGAAAGATGCAACTAGATTCAACCTAGTAGCAATAGTTCTGTGAGTTTACATGAAAGTTCATATTTTTTCCTAGATGATAAAAGAAATTATTAGAGAGATAAAGGGACGAGGTGAAGTGAAGTAACCAACCTTGTCACACCTCTAGACTGAGAAGTTCTCTGGCTGAATGTGTCAACGGATTTCCTATACACAGGTTGCTTTTGGCCAAGCTTAGCAGAACCTATGAAGACAATATCATGATTCAGAAATTGATGCAAAACAATGTAGCATTAAGTTAACATAACCAAGAAAAAAAAGATAAAACCTACAATCATGGTTTGCACCTGAGACAACAAAAAAATACATCACGTCACTCTGAACCAATCTGTGAACCAATATATGATAGCAAATTTGATTAATGTATGAAACCATTCTTTTATAAACCATTACATTAACATGACAATGAACATATTCTTACTATGGTGAGGCCCTGAAAACTTCATCCTTAGTTTACTGGGAGAAATTATTCCAGCCTGCATAACAAATGGCATACTTATTTCATCAAATTGCCAAAAAAACTCAAGTAAAAACATTTCTAATAGAATACACTGCATAATCAATTATACCTAATACATGACCACTTGTTTTTTCTTCCAAAAGGCCCACCCCACCATTTCACTCAAAAGAAAAATGAGGGCAAATGAATCCTACCTTTCAACCTCTTCGCGGCCATACTCACCCTTATTTCCAAAGTCATCTTGTAAGTCGTCTAAATCCCTTCTTCCATAATTAACCCTTCTTCCTTCAAAAAGCATCAACTGTCGCCTCCGCCTTTGTAATAACAAGTCTACCAACTCTTTCACCCTCCGTCGGAACCCCTTCCATCGCAATACAAAAACCTCAACATCATTGGCCGCATAGAAAGCCTCACCAACATCGCGGAAACTCTGGTACTAGTTGGCACCCCTCATAACCCTTCCTTATCGAAGGCTTCTCCCCTCCCAGCATCGAGGAAACTATCGGCTTCTCCAGTAACTCCTTCCTCCAGTTCAATGCTAATCTCCTCTACTAGATTAACTCTTCATTTTTAGGTTTGATGAACGCATTAGGTGAAAAGGAAAGAAGAAGAGGGAAAAACAAGAAGTTCAAAATGTTAAGAGAGCGGGGTAGAGGGAAAGTTGAAAATAAAATGAAAGTGGGGCAAACTGAAAAGTTTAACTTAGTATTTTGAGAATTTCGTGAACCTCTTGAAAACAAGTTTAAAACCCCCACTATGAATAGCTTTTAGATAATTCATAAGACATATCTTAAATTAAATTAATTTGCTTAGGGTTTTTATAACCTCTGCAAAATAACCTCTAGTAAAAATCATTTTTTTGTAGTGTTGGTTCATATTCGTTTTGATAATTTATCTATATTGTTATTTTTTATTATAGAAATAATTATTACTGTGCATATCATGAGTGGGATCCTGTACTCGGGTTTGAGTATAACATAGAATTAAAGGGGTTGTATAGCGATGTCACTTTGGACTACATCCTCTTTGGCTAAATTAAAATACTAAAAATATGACTGAGAAAGATGTTCGTTAACAATGTCTAATTTTTTTCTTCTTCGTTACAGTCATTGTTTGACATGCTCCCTTGATCATATACTTACAATATAAACAATAATTAGTCGGTAATATATTTAATAAAAAGAATCATACAAATGAATTTAGCAATTATTACCGGTGATTGTTGAAACATATGAAATTGTGAAGGCAATGGACCCTGATGATTTTGCAACAAAAGTGTCATCACTCCCTTTATTTCATTGGCTTGTGATGTCAATGAAGATACCTGTAACAGAAAAAATTATTTAAAAAATAAGAAAAATAATAGCTAACAAATTAATCATAAAAGTAAAAAACCAATTAAATATTGATAAAATATTTATTAACCTGAGTTTGTAATTCTTCAACATGAGAAGACGTTGATGATTCACTATGAGAACGAGCATTGACTCTAAAGACTTTAAATTTGCAAGGACCCAAACCTAGACTGGGAAAGCGTCCATAATGCTCTTGGATTTCTAAAGCATGAACCAATGAATCTTAATTGGATTCCTAAAGCATGAGACACTGATGTTGTGGATTCATATTCTTCAATTTTTTTCCAACATACAACATTTAATAAATTAAAGATAATAAGACTCTCCAATATACTCTCCATAAAATCTTCAAAGACATATATATCTTGACTTTGTTGTTATGATCATAACAAAATTGCATGAGAGCGATGGCATTGAACATTGATAAAATGAGAAACATGCACCGAAGATTTTAATAACATGGAAGCATTAATTTTTTACACTATTTGATGTTTACCAAATTTTTACCAAATTTTTTTCTTTATTTGTTGTTTCAAGCACGTTTCATTATAGTATTGGGATTGTTTACACTATTTGATACATTTTTGCTTCAATGTTAACTGAGAAACGTATTGGGATTGTTTACACTGTTTGACACATTTTTGCTTCAATGTTAACTGAGAAACGCGTTTGAAACCGCAAATAAAGTTAAAAAAATTTGGTAAAAATGACTAAAACCAGAATTTTCTAAAGTTTAAAGACTAAATTGTACCTTAATTTGAAAATGGACTAAAACCAAAATCGCCTCAAAATATAAAGACTAAAAACATATTTAACCCACTATAAAATAATCTAAATAAACTCGACTGAACTAAAAAATCTTTAAAAAAAACTGAACTGAATTATTTTTTAGTTCAGTTAACTGCAAAGCTAATACAATACACTGTTCCTGAAAGAGCCTGCAATGGTTGCAGAGCCAAAAGCATAGGCAGTGTTAATTGACAATTAGCAACAATAAGAGGTTACTGGTTTACTTCCAAAAAGAAAACACATTCCCGAGAATTAGCAATACAAATGTGTTTTGCTGCTACGATTACATGAACTCTTTCACAATGTTCTACTCTGACAGCCTGCAAACAAAAATACGAACCCAGAGAGATCAACTTCTTTTCTGCAAATTAAGCGTCAGCTATTCTACTAGTAGGCAGAAAATCAGTAAAACACCTCCCCTCCCATTACCAAGTCGTACCAAAAGAATTAAAAATGATGAGTAAATATTAAAAATGAGACCGGGAGTAAGAAACGTAAACCACAGTTCACTGGTTAATTGTAGTAAAAATAGTTAACTGCATAAAGTTCAGTTTTTTTAAACTGAACTAAAAAATAAGTTAATTGCTTTTAAGTATATTTTAGTTTAGTTTTTTTTTTTTCAGTACAATAGAGTATAAATAACTGTAGTCTACTACAGTTTAGTAAATTTTGTCCAACCCTAATCAAAACATCTTCTTTTGACTTCAAATGCTGCTTTCAATTTTTAATTATTCTACACGTGGTATATGACATATGAATATCATATTGAGTGATTTGTGGTACCAAAGACATTGATTTAGTTTTGATCTGTGGGTTATAGTTATGATAGTTCAAATTCAGTACTTTAGATTCAAACTCAAGTAGTAGTACTCATGAACCTGGTTTGTGCATCGATTGCAGACATGATTTGCCCACAAGATTAAACAAATGGACATTTACATAGCATATATTTATTACATCGAAGTTTTTATTGAAAAGGTTGTTTTTATTATATCTTATAAAATTTCATTTAATTCTTTTAATTTGTTATATATATAATATGTACTAATTAAAGGAAAGAATATATTCAAATATTTTAATAACTAGCAATAATTGTATTAATTTCACATGTATTTATATAACTTTATTGGTTAATTTCACATTGTTAGGATCGGACATACTTTATGTATTACTATAGCATCTTTAGTCGTGAGATGAAGTTACAAAAGAAGGTGTTTTTACCAAGTTTTATAAAGATATTAGATAACTGTTGGACCTCATTTATTATGTATAGTCTGGCAATATTTGTCTTAGTCTCTTATTTTATAAGTTCTTTTAAAATGGAAGAATTCTTCGTTTTTGTGAATTTTCTCTAAATTAAATCTCACAACCTCTCTTGAGTAAATTCAGGAAACAAATCATCTTATAAAATTTCATCTAATCCTTTTAATTTGCTATATCTGCATGTATTTGAAGAATCTGTTTAAAAGGTTTCTTGAACGTAAGATATTCTTTAACATTGGAGAAAAAAAACATGAGCACGTTGAAAGAAAAAGAGTAAAATCATATTTAGTAAATATATTTTCAAGAGTAAAAGAGTATAGAAATTCTTTTTCTATAAATTGATATTAAGGTTTGATGAAGATATCATAGAAATTTGAGATCCTTGGAGAGAATTTAGATAAGAGTTGTGGAGAATATTAAAATAAAAAGTATTGGAGTTATAATGGCAGTTATGATTCTGTCAAGTTTTGGCGCAGCCCAATCAAGAGATAATGTTTTGTGCAAAGCCTGGTGTACATACATATGTTTAAGAGATCCAAATTGTGTGAAGAATTGTGAAGCACGCTCTCCATTATCTGATCCACTTTATAGTTGTATTTCTAGTTGTCACAAATCTATTGCCTTAAAAAATGGTATGTATTCTAAAATTATTTTCTCTTTTTCATCATTTTATATTTCATTTCATTTTTTATTTCAATTTTAATTTTTTCGGATTTTAACCATTATTTTTACATGTTTATTAGGTGCTGGTGATCTTGGGAATAATTTGATCAATACTTGTATGCAGGAGTGTAAAAAAAGATTTTAATTTGTAACTACAATTTCTGACTGAGAAATTGTTAGAAGAAATCAAATTTCCTGCTGAATTATGAGTAATAAATATTGATAAAAAATAATATTTCTTATTTATTTCTGTGTTTTCTTTTCCAATTACGTCCTTTCATCTTCCATATCTTTTTTATTCTTATAACATTATCGACAATTAATAAAACAATTTTTTTAAAGAAAACATTATCGACAAATTCTATTAAGGAAGATAACAAGAAAAATTATTTTAAATAGACATTTATTTTTTCTGAAGACAAACTTTCTAACTAGTCATGGCAGAGATGTAAGGAACGCACCTAATACTGAGGTTTAGGTATTGGCTAGAGGTTAGAAAATTTATTGAATCAAATTTGTGGTGAAAAACCTAGCTTGTCCAACCCATCTTATTTAGCTTCTAACGGTGTTAATTTCTATTCAACTTTAACAATATTACATTTTTAGTATTTTAATTAAAAGGCTAGGATGTGAAAGTTATCTTTTATTTTATTTCTATATGTAAAAATGAAGATGACAAAGAGGATTTTCTAGGTAAAAAAAAAGGTAAAAATTCTAAATCAAATCTTGAATTATAGAAAAATAATAAATAACTACCTTTTTTCACACAATAATGTTCTATTATACTTTATTATCAATCAGAACTAATGATAATACTTGTAATTAGTTTTTTTATTAGTGAAACACTTTAGAGTTTATAACGGAGAACTATAAATATAAAAATTTGGGATGAATTAATGAAAACTGTGTTATTATTGTTCTTCTATAGCATATTGAATTACTTTATTGTCACATTGAGAAGCTTTTTGTAAAAACTTGTGAATGTAATAAAACCATCAAACAACTTCAATATTGTAAGAATAGTTGGCTGGTTCTAGAAAGAGGATAGTTGAATACATTTTTAAATTCTTTTCATAGGGACATATAAAATTTATATATTGCTTCAGCCTAACCGCTTTACGCTACATTTACTTCCCTCTTTAAGTAGATAACTTATAGGGTTCTAATAATCAAATGAAAGATTACAAATCAAGTATACAAATTAGTTTTGGTTATAATGAATATACAAATTATTCTTGTTTAAACCATCCTAACCTCTCTTAAGATTAAGAATTCACAAAGAGAAAATCTCTTACAAAGAATACAATTTTAGCTCATTAGGGAAAACTTCATAGTGTGAACGATTACAAAGTATATCTCACAACCGATGAGAACATTTATTATCACTATCATACTTAAACGAAAATTTGAATAAAATGTATGTACTTGTCACTAATGTAAAAGAGACAATCGTTAGCGTAAAAGGGAGTTTGAATGACATTGATTGATTATGTTTAATACGTGATTGGCAAAATTGTAAATTTTTGAACTCTTTGACAACGGTTAGTTATATAGAATTGTCGTTAAAAGTGGAAAAGGCATTAAATAACAACAATTGTAGTGAATCTTCAATTACAACATTCATATATAATGACAATTATATAGAGAATCGTTGTCAAATGTTCAATACTTTCAAAAAATAAAGATGTGTTTATTTCTTTTGCTAGATTTTCATTTGAGAATTTCGTCTATAAACTGTACTATATTGAACACATATCCTCTCTACGAGAGTGATAGTTTAAATAACTTGTGACTAATCAGTTAATTGCAATTCTAAAGATAATTAAAACACTTGTTGTGAAATTCTGATGAGTTAAGGAAATCTAGAAAGCGTATTAGAGATACCAAGATTGTCTAGTACTAAGAGTGGAGCAAATACTCAACTAGTCTAAGGTAATTTCAAGTTATTCGCTGATAGAGGATACCAGGAGTTGTGAAGAATATTGCACAACTAGGAGTGAATGAAACTCAATTAGGCAATTTATTAGGAGATACCAGGAGTGCCTAGAGATACTAGGAGTGGTGAGAATAATTAGTTGTAATCTTGTTGAACATTATAATGGAACCCTGTATCGATTAAGAAGACTGGACGTAGCTTAGTTGGAGTGAACCAATATAAAAATATTTGTGCATTTATTGTTTATCTTTGTGTCAATGATTTTCTCATTAAACCTATAGTTGCATTTTAGTTTTAAATACACGAGCTTCCCATACTAAATGATCGTTCATTAATAAGGAAGTTCTTACAAACACTATAGTGAATATCCTATATAGCACGAGAAAAGAATTCATTGTTTAAAATGTTTTACAAGATCAAGTGTTTAACAACTACTTGAAAAATCTTGTACTCGACAAAAGTGCTATATCAAAAAGGTTGCGAAAAATTGTTTCCATTAAGACTATTCATCCCTCCCTTCTAATGTTTTTCAGGTACTTCAGATTCTTAGTCGTATTCGAAATAATTGAAGGGTTTTTATTGACTAAAGAAGATTGATCCAAGTTACTTGAAAGGACCACATTCGTTTGTCATTCAAGGATCAGATGCTAAACCGTTTAACAAGTAAATCACACTATTTCTTTCTAGATGGATTCTCTAGGTATTTTCGAATTTGTATAATCCTAGAGGATTAACATAAGACCACTTTTACTAAATAAATAAAAGTGAAAGAAGAAAAGAATAATATTTAATGGTGAGTAAAGAAAAAAAGGAAGACAAAAAAATAAAATAAATTTCCTTATAAAATTTATACGTAATATGATCTTAAAAATTGACAAAGTTTCTTACAATAATTATAATCAATGTCTTCGATATTATTTAATTTGATTTTTTGTAACCAATACCATTTCTTTTCCTATATTGTTCATTGTCAATTAATTCACAATTAAAGTAAGATTACCATAATTTTACAATATATGTATATAAATTTGCACCTTATCATAAAAAATACAAAAAAAAAAAGAGACAAGGAGATATGCATAAATAATTGAGATAGAAACATAGAAAGAGAGGAAAAAGTATAAAGAATGATAAGTTCTCACGTAAAACGGGCTCTGTCAAGGGCAACCAATAAATAAGAATTAGGGAAGTACTAAAAGCTGAGAAGGGTATGTCACCTCCAAAACATTTGTTTTTCTCTCTTTTGATTGTACTTTGACGTTTTTCTTTTAAGGGAATTATTTTTATTATACACAAATAACTTGTTTTTAAAATCATGAAAAAAAAGGTCTTCCCGCATTTCTCTTGGTATTGGTTAAATTCATCGCGTCTTGTGATATCTTTTTTAAGAGAAAAATTAAACAAACTATTCCAAAAAAAATAAAAAATACTTTCTTATCACTTTTTTTTCCACTAATTTAAAAATAGAAAAGTAATAAATCATAAAATAAAAGATAAAGGTTCTTTCATTTTTTAAAAAAAAAATATGAGCACTCGTGTGATCATCCACATCGTCCTAATTTTTATTCTTTTCTAAATAATTAAATATTATTTTAAAAATATGAGTACTCGTGTGACCGTCCGTGTCGGTCTAGTACTTGTTTCTTTCTCTTTTCCCATTATTTCTAAAATACCAAAACTTACAAAAAATCTTCAATATAAAAAAAACGTCAATATTGTTAAACAAACTTTTTTTACAAGAACTATGTGATATGTAGGAGCAAGGCCAACCCCTATAGAGTTCACTTTCCAAAAATCCAAAACAATCCATAATAATTTTCAAACAAATTTACAAACATTTTTTCTAAAAAAAGAATACGTAACCCTAATTTCTGATTTTGAATGAGAATACGTAAAACCGAGGTCAATTATTGTCAGACCCATAAAACAAAAAAAAAAACTTTTGTTTTTATATTATTTTTAGGGAAACTTAAATATTTAGTAAAACTACATCAACTTTGTATAATTAATTAAAGGTACTACTTTGGGAAAGCGCGTTAGGGTCTTAATACCTTCCTTACGTATAACCAATTCCTGAACCTAAAATCCAGTTTTCGTAGACCATGTCTTATTTTATAGTTTTCCATAGTTTTTCCAAAATAAATTATGGTGGCAACTCTTAAAATCTTTTTTCTTAAACCCATTTATTTTTGGTTTGTCGTCGTGTCGCGGTCATGGTTGCAACAGATGGCGACTACACTAGGGACACTAGAGAATCATACCTTATTAATTAGTTGCACAAATTGATGTGGTTTCTGTTTACATTTTCATGTTCCCTTTATTTGTCTATATGATTGGTTCTTATTCGTTTTAATAATTTATCTATATTCTAGTTTTTTATTATTGAAATAATTATTACTATGCATATCATAAGTTGAACCCTGTACCCCGATCTGAGTGTAACATAGAATTAGAACGGTTGTATAGCGGTGTCACTTGGGACTACATCCTGTTTGGCTAAATTAAATATTAAAAATATGATTGCGAAAGATGGGCACTAATTTACTCTTCTTCGTTACATTCATTGTTTGGAACACTCCCTTGATCAGATACCCACAATATAACCTAATAGTTAGTCGGTAATATATTTAATAAAAAGAATCAAACAAATGAATTTAGCAATTATTACCGCTGATGGTTGATACATGCCAAACTGTGAAGGCAACAGACCCTAATGATTTTGCAACAAAAGTGTCATCATTGCCTTTATTTCATTGACTTGTGATGTCAATGAAGATACTTGTAAGAGTAAAGTTATTTAAAAAGTAAGAAAAATAATACCTAACAAATTAATCATAAAAGTAAAAAATCAATTAAATATTGGTAAAATATTTATTAACATGAATTTGTAATTCTTCAACATAAGAAGATGTTGATGATCCACTATGAGAACGAGCATTGACTCCAAAGACTTTAGATGGGGAAGGACTCGAACCTAGGCCACGAACGAGTCCACAATGCTCTTGGATTCCTAAGCATGAGCTAATGAATCTGAATTGGATTCCAAAAGCATGAGATATTGTGGATTCATATGCTTTAATTTTTTCTTACATACAACATTTAATAAATTGAACATTATAAGGCTTTGCAAAATACTCTGCATGAAGTCTTCAGAGGCATATATATCTTGACGTTGCGGTTATGATCATGCGAACAAAATTGCACGAGAGCGATTACATTGAACATTGATAAAATTAGAAAGATGCACTGAGGATTTTATTGACATGGAACCATTAATTTGGTAATTTGGGGTGTGTTTGAACAAAGATAGCTCAGCATATACCTAATGTTTATATCAATGAGGTAAAATACTTGTTTTCAATTAACATTTGAAATGTGTTTTTCCGTTTGTGAAAGTTTTAAATTATGACTAAAACACACTTGATTAATGGGAAGTCAATTTAATCTATACTAACAGTTCTGTTAAAGAATCAACCATTAATTAATGAATGGTTTGCAACCTAACTATTGAGATTATTGATAAGAAAGCACTGGTTTAGGTAAACCTTACAATCTCACAATGCTTGTGGTTTTTTATGATAACAACACATTATTAATAACACATGTACTAATATGTGTTACATGTTCTAAATCTTCTTGAGTATGAGTTCTTGAAGAACATGTTTGTGTTGTTCTATCTATGTGTGCATATTCACTGCTTTTTTTCATGAGATATCATTTGTGATTGCATAACATATGTTTTGGAAAAGAAAACCACATGCACTTGGTTGAACTTATATTGTGTGGCAAAACTACAAGTTTTAAGTTGACTTCATTATGAAATAAGTCGATTAAAACTCGTGACTTTGCACAAATTTTCAAAAACAGTGCTATGTGTATTTTTGCAAAGAAAGATTTTCAAAACGACATTGAAATGACATAGTCGATTGTATGCACAAGCTACTCGACTTAGTTAGTTATGTTTTGAATTTCTGTTGATTATTGTGTTCTATAACGACTATATTTTTTATTCTTTGACCAAGCATTAAATTCTAGTCAACTGCATTAAATGTGCAATAGAGTTAGTTGGTCTGATTGCAACTAATTATTTAACTGTCTTAACTGTCTGACTGTAGTCGACTGTATTAGTAGCATAGTCAACTAAGCGTGCGTTTGGTTGACCGAAAACTATATATAGACGCAATTTTGTATTCTACAGAGACTTTTGAAAAGTCTAACACTTGCATTCTATTGTTTCAGTTCTTGATCTCTGAGAAAAGCTCCAAGAAACTCATCAAGAAGACTGTGGAGATCTCTCTTTGATAGTTGCTTGAAGAGTAAGGTTGTCGTGCTAAAAGAAAGACTTGATCATACTGCACATTGAGGTGTACTGGAAAAGTGATAATCTACTTCTCTCAATCTTTGGAAGATTGTGGCTGCCCTGTTGTGATTATAGGAAGAGGATGTGTTGCGTTCTAGAAAATTTGAGGATTGTTCAAAGTTGACAAAGACTACAAGAGAGGGGATATCTTGTTGTTGTTCTTTGGGTGTTGTATGCCTATATTTTGGTTAGAAGGTTAGAGAGGTGTTTTATATTTTGACGTGGAGGTCTCTATAGATGCCTTGTTGTAAAAACCTTGATCATTATAGTACATTCGCTTCCTGGTGTGGGAAGGACACTGGATGTAGGCAGTTTGGCCGAACCAGTATAAAAAATGTGTTTGAATTTTCTATTCCTTATCTTTGTTACTTTCAAGTCGACTTTATTTTCTGTATAATCAACTATTTTTCCGCTGCACTGATTTATCTTTTTCCTTGAGATTCAAGAAACTTTGGAAAGTTTTTATACTTTGCAAAAAACATATGAAAAAGACTCTGATTTTTTATAGTGTGTTTGGTTTAGGTGCATGCCATGTTTTTGTGAGTTGGTGAGTTTAAAAAATCAGAGTCTTTTTCAAATGTTTTTTGCAAAGTATAAAAACTTTCCAAAGTTTCTTGAATCTCAAGGAAAAGGATAAATCAGTGCAGCGGAAAAATAGTTGATTATACAAAAAATAAAGTCGGCTTGAAGGTAACAAAGATAAGGGATAGAGAAATGCAAACACAAATTTTTATACTGGTTCGGCCAACAATGCCTACATCCAGTGTCCTTCCAACCCAGGAAGCAATTGCACTATAAAGGTTGCGGCTTTTACAACAAGGAATTTATAGAAGACCTCCACGTCAAAAATATAAATCTACTCTCTAACCCAAAACCAAAATATAGTTGCAGAAACCAAACTAGACTTGCAGCAAGAATCCCCTCTTCTGCAATCTGCAACACACTTTGAACAATCCTCAAAGTGAACTATCCCCCTGTATCACAACAGGCCCAATTCCAACAATCTTTACAGAATGCCAAGCCTTCCATACAATTGCAGCAGTCTTCACAGGATTTCAAGCCTACACGATCAATCACAGAAGCGCCTTCTTATGCAGATGTTGATCAGCCAATGAACGCGCAATTGAATCTCCTTTTTGAATCTCTTTCAAGAAAGATCACCACCATCTTCTTGGAGAATTCTTGGAGCTAAAAGAAATCTGAAACAGAAATGAAATTGTTAGATCATCAAAAGTCTCTAAACAGATTAGTGTTCAGCCTATTTATAGATTTTTGTTAATCAGTTGATTTCTCAGTCGAATACGCTACTAATTCAGTCGACTGTATTATGACAGTTATAACAAAATAGTCAAATTAGAAGCTTTCAGTCAACTAATCAACAAACCACATTTAACACAATTGACCAACTAATCAATGCCCAACTAACTTTCAAAAATATAGTCGTTTGAGTGCATGAGCATAACAAAATTTCAAATCAAACAACAGATACAGTCGAATATGTAAAACACAATGTCGACTATCACACTGACAAACACTTTGAAATTTTTTTCTTCTCAAAATAGCACATAGCACTGATCTTCAAAATCTGTACAAAGATTATAGCATAGTCGAATCCATTAGTAATGTAGTCGACTATACTAGAACTTTGTAGCACAAGAATAAGTTCATAAAAGTGCTTGTGATTTCTTGCTTTAAAACATGTGCAGTAAAACATATGAAATGATGCATAACACACAACACATTAAAGCATATACACATGTTCTAGAAATATATCAATCACTCAACAGAGGAACACGTAACATAGTACACACACATATACATGTTCAACAGATATTATAGTTTGATCAACATAAGAACATGTAATGCAGCAACAACATGTACTTGTTATTAAGCAATGTGTTGTCATCATCAAAAACTAGATTGATATAGAAATTGTGTTGTCAACAATCTCAACATACACACCCCATCATAATGTTTTGGCAGAGAGAAGAAATAAAACTATCATGAATATGATCAGGTGTCTGCTAAGGGAGAAGGATGTGCCACGCGAGTTGTGGGGAGAATCTGCATCAACAGTTGTCCATGTTCTCAACAAATGACCCACAAAGAGACTAATAGGGAAGGTGTCGCATGAAGTCTGGACTGGTATGAAACCTTTTGTGAAATACTTTAAAGTATTTGGATTTTTGGCTTTCTGTCACATTGCATATCAGAGAAGATCAAAGCTTGAAGATAAAGGAGAGGCTATGGTGTTTGTTGGATACCATCCAACTGGCGCATACAAACTTTATGATCCTATTAGAGAATAGATGATGATGATAAATAAGGATGTATTGGTCCTTGAAGATGAAAACTGGGACTGGAAATGCAATCAGACTAGTTTGAAGAAAACAAAAGCTGTGATGCATGGAATTTTTTATGAGCCGATATAGTCTGAAGTGGAACCTACGGATATTATTGAAAGCGGAACAGGAAATACAGATCTTGCAAATGCATCACAGATACCAAGAAGGAAATCTGCTAAGCTATCCGGGTTTTCAGATTATGAATTTTACTCAGATGCAGGAGTGATGAAGGAGATCTGGTTCACATTGCATTGATGGCTGGGTCAGATCTGATAAATGTAGAAGAAGCCTTGACGCAACCAGTTTGGAAGAAGGCTATGATTGAAGAGCTGAGATCAATTGAAAAGAATAAGATGTGGAGACTGGTTGATTTGCCACCTGGAAAGCATTGCATTGGAGTGAAGTGGGTCTTCAAGAGAAAGTTGAATCTAGATGGCACAATTGTGAAGCACAAAGCAAGGCTCGTGGCAAGAGGCTTTCTGTAGAAGCAAGGAATTGATTTCAAGGAAGTCTTTGTGCCAGTAGCGAGGTTAGAAACAATTCCTTTAGTGATTGCTATTGCTTGTGCTAAAAGATGGTCATTATTTCAACTTGACGTTAAATTCGCTTTCTTGCATGGAACCTTGGAGGAGGAAGTCTACGTTCAGCAGCCCCCGTGATTTAACACACAAGACAAGAAACAACTGGTGTACAGACTTCAGAAGGCTCTCTTTGGCTTGAGACAAGCTCCAAGAGCATGGAACAGGATGATTGATGCTTTCTTCATTGGTCATGTGTTCGAACATTGTGTTGTAGAGCATGGCCTGTACATGAAGGAGAATTATGAAGGTGACAGGATGATCTTCTGTCTATAAGTTGATGACTTATTAGTTACTGGATCAAGTTTGAAGGAGATTGATGAGTTTAAATAGATGATGGAAACTAAGTTCGAGATGACAGATCCTTGAAGGCTTAGTTACTTCTTAGGTATGGAGTTTATTCATACAGTTGCAGGATTACTGATGCATCAATAGAAGTATGTGAAAGATTTATTAGAAAGATTCAAGATGACTCTATGCAATAATATTAGAAGTCCACTTGAAGCTAACGTCAAATTAAAGGTAGATGAACATGAAGAAGATGTGAATGAAACGGCTTATAAACAAATTGTTGGGTCTTTGCGGTTCTTATGCAACAGTAGGCCAAATTTATGTTTGGAGTTGGTCTAATAAGTCGGTTCATGGGCAATCCAAAGAGGAGCCATATGATTGTTGCTAAGCGCATATTGAGATATGCTAAAGGGACTGCAGGTTATGGAATTCTATTTCCATATGGCATGAAGAAGGATGAGTTGAGGCTAATTGGCTATGCTGATTCAGATTTCGGTGGTGATCAAGTTGAAAGGAAAAGCACACCAAGGAACATTTTCTTCTTAAATAAAACACTTATTTCATGGTGCTCTAAAAAGCAATTTGTTATTGCTTTATCAAGTTGTGAAGCATAATACATAACTAGATGTTATGCTATGTGTCAAAGGAGTTTGGTTGAGTGAGGTGTTGAAGGAGTTAAAAGTATCCAGAGAAAGTTCGGTTGAATTGAGGATGGACAACACGTCTGCCATAAACTTGGCAAAAGGAATCCAGTAAGCCACGGAAGAAGCAAAAATATTGAGGTAAAATACCATGCGGGACATGGTGAACAAAGGCATATTTGAATTGGTTTATTTCAAGACTGATTTACAATTGGCTGATCTGTTTACCAAAGCACTCAAGTTTGAAGTACTATTTCCTAACAACTTGAATTAAGGAGGTGTATTAGATGCATAACTCAAGCAGTTATGTTTTATCATTTTAGTTAATTCAGTTGTAACACTTTTTGTCTTTCGTTCACTCTGTATATAAGCATTGCTTCTGATAAAAATAATACAACGCTCATAGTTTTACTTTCACAAGTTCTCTTGCGAATCCTCTGCACTCTTCTTTAAGTTTTCTTCTACTCTCAGTCTGTTCCTATCACACACAAGACAAGGCAAAACCGCAAGTCAGAAAATTGTGTGTCTCAAATCAGAACATATTAAGCAAAAATGTCATAAACAGGAATGGAACTTACACCTATTTCCCTTGCCACATCATTGGCAAAAACTCCAATGCTCTTCTTATAGGTAGCTATCGAGACTCTTTCACAAGGGTGCACCCGTATTATATTTATTTTCTCTTCTCTCACTTCTATTTAATGTTAATTTCTGTGTTATGTATATTTTTCTAAGATTCTCTCTATTTTATGTATAACAGATAATGCAATAGAATATGGATAGTGCAAGCTCTGATTGTCGACCTGATACGCCAATTTTACCTACTCTTGAATGACGTTAATAAGCATTATATATTCATCAATTTTTCATCATATACTTGTTAAACTATAGTAACGTGCATAGAGGAAATAGAATTTTTGAATACTCTTGGGGTAGTTGTTGTGATTCCCAGGGTCAATTATAGAGAGGAGAAGACAAATCAAAGATATCAATATCTAGGTGGAGAAGAAAAATTGGTGGCCAAACAAACCAAAGATTTTGTTTCCAGATCAATATCTACGCATCCTACCAAAGATACCCATACTATGTTTCATAATAATTCTTCTTCTTAATGAATATCTTCATTAATCACTATTAAACCTAGTTCATATCTTTTTATATCATCTTTAGAGAGAGAGAAAAAAAAGCTTAGTTTTGTTTTATGCATAAAGACATAGAATTAACTTGTTTGATTGTGATGAAACACAAAGACAGCAAGAGAAAGAGGTTCTTCACATAAGAAAAAAAAAATAAACGATACAAGAAAATAAAACAGATGTATATATATACATATAACCCACTAGGTTGACCTAGTGGTCACATTGAAGTATTTTACACAAAGTTACGGGTTCAAACCTTATACTTTATACCAAAATAAATGTGTTTTACTCGAGAGAATAATTGAAAGTGTAATTGAGATAAAGGAAAAGAACATGAAAATTGAAGAGATAAGATGAACATGCCAGAGAGGATTTGAGTTTGAGGAGTTGAAGACGGAATGTTTTGTAATATAGTGATAAAAATCGTCCCAGCACATTCATGGTACCCTTCAACAAGTTTCATTAACTTTTATGTAAATACCAAAACTAGAGAGCCAAAACAACGGACAACAAGATGTCTCACCCTCGACGCTCAGTGCGAGCAGGGGAAGAAGAATATGAAGCCAAGCAGAGGAAGATTGTGGTGCGTGGAAGGGATTTGGGGGAAAATTTGACGAAGGAAGCAGTGAGGAAGGGAATTAGGGTTCAGATATTTAGGGAATTATATTAGATGGAGAAGGATTGAAGGCGCGAGTTGAGTAAATATTTAGAGATTACCTGCCGTTTTTTCTAAATAATCGCTGGAAAATTATTCTAGAAATTAAAAAATATATATCTTTAGGAGCAGTTTTTATTATTAATTGTCGGAAAAATTAAGTTCAAACTTAGTTTAAAAATGTCAATTTTGTCAATTTTGTTCAAACTTACTTCGTCCATTTTTTTAAAAAAAGTTTCAATTATGTTCAAACTTAGTTTAAAAATGTTAATTTTGTCTAAACGTAGAAAAATTTGCTTCAGTCAAATCTTTTCCGTAAAATAGATAGAAACGGTGTTAACTTTTCTCTCTTTTCTGCTTTTCTATACAATATAGCCTATTTGTCTTTGTATGTAGCTTTCTCTCTAGTTATTTTTCAAATAAAGCACTTTGGAACCACTTTTCACTATGTTTCACTCTATTTTTTATCAACCTAACTATTAAGTTTACATATATACCCTTCTTTAAATAAAAAACAATGTTTTAATAATATAAAAGGACAGAAACAAAATATATATATATATATATATATATATATATATATATATATATATTATTGTGTAAATATATCTAACCAAAGTATATGTTTTTTTTGTTTGGCACCGGTTTCAAAAGAATATCAAATTAATAAAAATATTATAATAAAGTTAAATAGAAATAGAATTTTGGTAGTATTTAAATAAATTTAATAAATAAAAATAAAACAGACGAAGAGAGAAAAAACGAGAGCTTATGAAAAAAAGTTAAATTTTTTTATGAATTGTTACTTGGCAGTTTTCATTTTTTTAATATCTACAGTGATTTTTTTTTACTATCAACACAAATATTATTATTTATCTTCAATTTTTGTAAATGTTGACTGGAAAAAATTTCAACAACATTAATTAACATTAATTATGATTTTGTTTTACATTTAAATAAATTGTATGTATTATTAATTGAAATATTTCATCCTAATAATTAAGATTAATTAAGATTCAATTTCATGGTAATTTATTCATAAAAATTATAAAATTAGAATGGAGAAATATTTTTCTGCATAAAATACAATTAATTATTTCGTTCTTTAAAATTATAAATGTAAAATATTATACTCTTTCCTTTTTCGAAATAATTCAAAAACTAATTGAAAGTGTAGAAGAGAAACAGTTGCAAACTGACAAAAAAGGCTGCAATACACAGAAAAGAGAACAAAAATAGTTAACACCGTTTTTTTCTATTTAAACGAAAGAATTTGATTGAAGCAAATTTTCTCACATTTGGAGCAAATTGACATTTTTAAACTTTGAACATAATTGAAACTTTTTAAAAAACGTGGACAAACTTGACACACTATAGTCAAACTACGGACAAAAGAAAAGAATTAAACCTTCTAGATATAGTTAAGGTAGTGAAGTAAAGACCCCACCTAATAAACCAGTCCATATTTATAAGAAATCGCAAATGAAAAACTTACTGCAATAATAATTCTATTTTGATAACATCAAAATAATATGTCACAATAAACAATGAAGAATAATTATGCTTTATTAACTCTATTTGTTTTCATTTGCAAAATGTAATAGTGGCATTTTTGTTTTCAATTATAAATTATTGAAACTATTTAAAAGGTTTCTTAATACTAAAAGATGATGCTGAATATTATTGTAAAATTGCCTAAACACTTTTTTATAAGTTCTTTTAAAATGGAAGTATTCTTCGTTTTAGTGGATTTTCTCGAAATTAAATCTCACAACATCTCTTGTGTAAATTCAGGAAACAAATCATCTTATAAAATTTCATCTAATCCTTTTAATTTGCAATATCTGCATATATTTGAAGAATCTGTTTAAAAGGTTTCTTGAACGTAAGATATTCTTTAACATCGGAGAAATAAACATCTTTCTATATGTAAAAATCAAGATGACAAAGAGGATTTTCTAGGTAAAACAAAGAAGTTAAAATTCTAATTCACATCTTGAATTATAGAAAAATATAAATAACGACTTTTTTCACACAATAATTATCTATTATAATTTATTACCCATCAGAACTAATGATAATACTTGTAATTAGTTTTTTTTATTAGTGAAACACTTTAAAGTTTATACAGGAGAACTATAAATATAATATTTTGGGATGAATTAATGAAAACTATGTGTTATTATTGTTCTTCTATAGCATATTGAATTACTCTATTGTTAGCATTTTGAAAAGCTTTTTCATAAATTTGTGAAAAAAATTTATGAAACCATCAAACAACTTCAATATTGTAAGAATAGTTGGCTCTAGAAAGAGGATAGTTGAATAGATTTTAAGATTGTTTTCATAGGAACTTAGACTAAACCATATAGAGAGATCAATCAAACAACATATAAGATTTATATATTGGTTCAGCCTAATCACTTTAAGCTACATTTAATTCCCTCTACGATTCCAATAATCAAATCAAAGATTACGAAAAAAGTAGACAAACTAGTTTTGGTTCTAATGAATACATAAATCACTCTTGTTTAAACCATAATCTCTCTTAATTAAGATTAAGAATTCACAAGCAAAAAGAAAAATTCTCTTACAAAGAATACAATTTTAGCTCACTAGGGAAAACTTCATAGTGTGAATGATTACAAAGTATATCTCACAACCCATGGAACATTTATTATCACTATCACACTTAAACGAAAATTTGAATAAAATGTATCTACTTCGTTTCACAAGACTTTTTTGTAAATTATTTTTATCTAGAAAATACTTTATCATTTTTAAAGTTATATTAAGAGACTAGAAGATGTTATGATTTTACAAGCATTAGACCATCACTAATGTAAAAGAGACCATCATTAGTGTAAAAGAGAGTTTTGATGATGTGTAATAAGTGATTGACAAAATTGAAAATTTTTTGAACTCTTTAACAACGGGTGGTTATATAGAGAACTGTCGTTAAAAGTGGTAAAGACTTTAAATAACAACAATTATAGTGAATCGTCATTAAAACATTCAGAGCTAGTAACTAGAGCTGTCAAAACGGCTAACCCGGCCCGGCCCACCAAGGGTTGGTCACTTAGTGAGCCAATCTAACCCGGCTCATTTATTAACGAGCCAGAAAAACTTGAACCCGGCCCGACCCACCACGGGTTGGCTCACTAGCTCATTTAATTACATTTTTTTTAAAATAAAAAAAATACAAACTTTCTGTAATTTAAATTTAAACAAATTTTACTCCCAAAAAAATTATGTTAAAGACAACTCAAAATAATAATAAAAAGTACAATATAATCCAAATTCAAAGATATAAAAAAAGAACCAGTACTCAACAACATCAAAAAAAAATTAATAGTTTAATTTGTAACATAATTTCCCAAATTCAAAGATATCATCAAATAATGTATACTCAAATTGTTTAAATAAAATGAACAAACTCTTATACAAGCATGTCAGAACAAGAAAAAAAATCATTCCATGTCTTCAAATCTCCACAACAAAAAACATTTGAAACCCCTATTTTTGTCATTATAGGGTTTTTGAAAACAAAAAGAAAGAGAAGTGAGAAAACAAAAATATGGATAAAAGAGAAAAAAAAGGAAAAGTGTTTTACCTGCTCCTTGAATAATTTTAGTGAAGTGAGAGTGAGAGCACCGTCAAACGAGAGCAAGTACCGTGAGAGTGATTTGTGAGAGCAGAGGTTACTTTTTTGGTATACACAGTGAGTGAAGAGAGTATTTTATTTTTTAGGGTTTCATAAATAAAATAATAAATTAAAAATATAAAATTAGGTAAGTGGGTTGGTGGGCCAACCCGGCTCACCACGGGTTCAACCCGCATGAGCCGGGTTGAAATCTGACCCGCATATAAATGGGTTGTATTTTTCAAACCCAACCCGGCCCGAACCCGTGACGGGCCGGGTTGGCCCGCGGGTTGTGACCCATTTTGACGGCTCTACTAGTAACGATTATAAAGAGAATCGTCGTCCGACTTTCATAACTTTCATAAAATAAAGATGCGTTTCTTTCTCTCATTAGACTTGCATTTGAGACTTTCATTTATAAACTGTATTATATTGAACACATATCCTCTTTACAAGAGTAATAGTCTAAACGACTTATAACTAATCAGTTGATTGCAATTCTGAAAAGAATTAAAATACTTGTTGTGAAACTATGATGAGTTAAGGAAATCTACGCAACGTATCAGAGGATACTAAGATTGTCTAGTACTAGAATTGCTGCAAATACTCAACTAGCCTAGGATACCAGGAGTGGAGAAGAATATTGCATAACCAAGAGCGGATAAAACTCAACTAGGCAATGTATCAAGAGATACCAGGAGTGCCTAAAGATACTAGGAGTGGTGAGAATACTTAGTTGTAATCTTGTTGAAGATTATACTGGAACCCTCTATCGATAAAGAATACTGGATCTAGCTCAGTTAGAGTGAACCAATATAAAAATATTTGGGCATTTATTTTTTATCTCTGTGTCAGTGCTTTTCTCATTAAACCTGTAGTTGCATTTTAGTTTTAAATACACGAGCTTTCCATACTAAATGATTGTTCATTAAGAAGGAAGTTCTTACAAACACTATAGTGAATATCCTACATAGCACGAGAACAAAATTTATTGTTTAAAATGATTTACAAGATCAAGTGTTTAACCACTACTTGAAAAATATTGTACTCGACGAAAGTGCTATTTCAAAAAGGTTGCGAAAATGTTTTTCCATTAACACTATTCAACTCCTCCCCTTCTAGTAATTTTTAGGTACTTCACATTCTTAGTTGTATTCGAAATAGTTGGAGGGTTTGTATTAACTAAAGAAGATTGAACCAAGTTACTTGAAAGGACCACATTCATTTGCCATTCAAGGATCATATGCTAGACCGTTTAATAAGTAAGTCATACTATTTCTTTCTAGATGGATTCTCTGGGTATTTTCAAATTTGTATAGTATTAGAGGATTAACATAAGACCACATTTACTAAATAAATAAAAATGAAAGAATAAAATAATAATAATTAATGGTGGGTAAAGAAAAAAAGGAAGACGAAAAAATAAAATAGATTTCCTTAAAAAATGTATACATAATACGATCTTAAAAATTGACAAAGTTTCTGACAATAATTATAATCAATGTCTTACATATTATTTAATTTGATTTTTTGTAACCAATACCATTTCTTTCCTTATCTTGTTCATTTCAATTAATTCACATTTAAAACAAGATTACAATAATTTTACAATATGTGTATATAAATATACACTCTATCATAAAAAAAAAGGGACATAGAGGTACGCAAAAATAATCGAGATAGAAACATAGAAAGAGAGGAAAAAGTATAAAGAAGGATAATTTTTCACGTAAAATGGGTGCCAAGGACAACTACTAAATAAGAATTAGGGAAGTACTAAAAGGTGAGAAGTGTATGTCACCTCCACACCTTTTATTTCTCTTTTGATTGTACTTTGACGTTTTTCTTCTAAGGGCATTATTTTTATTACACACAAATAACTTGTTTTTAAGATCATAAAAAAAAGTCTTCCCACATTTCTTTTGGTATTGGTTAGATCCATCGCACCGTGTGATATCTTTTTTTAAAGAAAAATTAAACAAACTATTCCAAAAAAAAATAAAGAATATTTTCTTATCACTTTTTTTTCCACTTATTTAAAAATAGAAAAGTAATAAATCATAAAATAAAAGATAAAGGTGCTTTCATTTTAAAAAAAAAAAAATATGAGCACTCGTGTAATCGTCCGTATCGTCCTAGTGTTTTTTTCTAAATAATTAAATATTGTTTTAAAAATATAAATACTTGTGTGACCGTCCGCGTCGGTCTAGTACTTGTTTCTTTCCCTTTTCCCACCATTTCTAAAATAACAAAATTTACAAAAAAAATCTTTAAAATAAAAAACTTCAACATTGTTAAATAAACTTCTTTTACAAGAACTACGTGATATGTAGGAGCAAGGCCAGCCTCTGTCGAGTTCACTTTCCAAAAGTCCAAAGCAAAAGATAATAATTTTCAAACAAATTTACAAACATTTTTTCTAGAAAAAGAATTAAGTAACTCTGATTTGTAATAACGAGGTCAACCATTGTCGGGCCCATAAAACAGAAAAAACTATATTTTTTGATTTTATATACTATTCTTTTTAGGGAAAATTAAATATTTAGTAAAACTACATCAACTTTGTACAATTAATTAAAGGTACTGCTTTGGGCAAGCACGATAAGGTGTTCATACCTTCCTTATGTGTAACTGATTCCTGAGCCTAAAATACAGTTTTTGAAGACTATGTCTTATTTTATGATTTTTCATAGTTTTTCCAGAATAAATTATGGTGGCAACTCCTAAAATCTTTTTTCTTAAACCCATTTATTTTTGGTTTGTCGTCCCGTCGCGATCATGGTTGCGACAGATGGCGACTACACTAGGGACACAAGAGAATCAGACCTTGTTAATTAGTTGTGCAAATTGATGTGGTTTTTGTTTACATTTTCATGTTCCCTTTATTTGTCTATATGATTGGTTCTTATTCGTTTTAATAATTTATCTATATTCTAGTTTTTTATTATTGAAATAATTATTACTATGCATATCATAAGTGGAACCCTATACCCGGGTCTGAGTGTAACATAGAATTAGAACGATTGTATAGCGGTGTCACTTGGGACTACATCCTGTTTGGCTAAATTAAATATTAAAAATATGATTGCGAAAGATGTGCATTAATTTACTCTCTTCGTTACATTCATTGTTTGGCACACTCCCTTGATCAGATACCTACAATATAACATAATAATTAGTCGGTAAAATATTTAATAGAAAGAATCATACCAATGAATTTAGCGATTTTTACCGCTATGGTTGAAACATGCACTACTGAAAAGAAGGGCATTATCGACGGCCATAATCCCTTGGAAACAGCCAAAAGTTGTCAATAATGACATATTACCGACGCTTAGCGACGACCAGAAAGTCATCGGTAAAACCTTTGTTGCTATCATATACCGACGACTCAGCGACGACAAAAGCCTTCGGTAATTACCGAAAGGCAGTAGCCTTCGGTAATTATCGAAGGGTGAAGGCCCTCGGTAATTACTGAAGGGTAAAAGCCTTCGGTAATTATCAAAGGGTATAAGCTTTTCCTCTTTTAATTGTTGCGTGAAAAATAATCATCCTTTGCTGGTCACTGGTCACATCTTCTCCATAGACTCTCTTCCTCCCTTTTTGGAAACAATTCAAACCCCTTCTCAAGCTTACCGTGACACATGGAATGCAAGTGTAGTCAGGTTTATTGATTAATTTAGCGACATCAACACCTACTACATTCAGACACAAAGAACATACCTCGACGCAATGGTCTCCCAAGAGCCTTCCTTGATGAAGACAAACACCCTCACGTCACGGGAGCACCCTCCTAATAGCAGCATCCACACACCGTGATGTTAACAGAACACCCTCCTGACGAACGCGCCAACGCACTAATGGAAGAAACACTCGAACACCACTACGAGGGAGGTTCGGCAACTGAACCCTAGCCACACAATGCCATTGGACATAAGGGTCAGGGAGAGGGAGAGAATAGGAATCACAATGGGAGCGAAACAGAACATAGAGAGAGAGAATGAGAAGCTCGACGAGAAGGTAGGGTAGATTTTTATCTAACAAAATTGGGGACGACCTTAGTTTAAGGGGTCGAGCCTCTTACTGAAGGCCATAAACCCCTTGGTAATGCTCTTTTGGCCTTCAATAACTATATTTCACCATGCTCGTTTGTAATGCTCATTTTGGCCATCGTGAACACACTTTTACCGACGGTCCATAGGCTTTCAATAATAATCCTCCGATAATAAGCCAAATTCTGGTAGTGCCAAACTGTGAAGGCAATGGACCCTGATGATTTTGCAACAAAATTGTCATCATTGTCTTTATTTCCTTGACATGTGATGTCAATGAAGATACCTGTAACAGAAAAAATTATTTAAAAAGTAAGAAAAATAACACCTAACAAATTAATCATAAAAGTAAATTATCAATTAAATATTGATAAAATATTTATTAATATGAATTTGTAATTCTTCAACATGAGAAGATGTTGATGATGCACTATAAGAACAAGCATTGATTCCAAAAAATTTAGATGGGCAAGGATTCAAACCTAGATCGCGAACATGTCTACAATGCACTTGGATTCTTAAAGCATGAGCCAATGAATCTGAATTGAATTCCTAAAACATGAGACGCTAATGTTGTGGATTCAAATGCTTTAATTTGCACAGTTTTTACTATGCAAAATACTCTCCATAAACTCTTCAGATATATATATATATATATATATATATATATATATATATATATATATATATATATATATATATATATATATATATATATATCTTGACGTTGAAGTTATGATCATGTGAACAAAATTGCATGAGAGCGATTGCATTCAACATTGATAAAATCAGAAAGATGCACTGAAGATTTTATTGACATGGAAGCATTAATTTGGGATGCCTAAATTCAACATACTTAAAATTCTGACATTTAATTCTTAGTAATTGTTGGTCAAAATAACGCCTCCAATAATTTGGGGTGTGTTTGAACAAAGATAGCTTAACATATGATGTTTATATCAATGACGCAAAATACTTGTTTTCAATTAATATTTGAAATGTGTTTTTTCATTTTATAGTTTTAAATTATGATTTAAACACACTTGATCAGTGGGAAGTAAATTTAATCTATATTAACAGTTCTGTTAAAGAATCTACCATTAATTAATGAATGGTTTGCAACCTAACACGTGTGAGTTTTTTTTTTTTTTTTTTCTTTTCAAAAGACATTGATTTAGTTTTGCTCTGTGGGTTATAGTAGTACCCTTGAAAATCACTGTAATACCCATGAAAAATATCTATAAATAGTAGTAAATTTCAGCATTATTAATAGTAATAATAATGAATAGAAAATTATAATAATTTCGAAAGGAGGGTTTAAAATTTTGAGAAATTATTTTAGAAGGTTTGTTAAAAAAAAAATAGTAAAAAGTGAAGAGTGAATAGTAAAAAGTAAATAGTAAAAAGTGAATAGTAAAAACGAAAAAAATAAATAAATAATAAATATTCTGAAAGAATAAAAATTCTTAAGTATTAAGGAAATGTTGGTAAGTGGTGGTTGAGATTAAGATGTTAATTTAATAAAATAATATTAAAAAATTAGTAAATAGTAATTTTTTTTCTATAAATAGCCAAGGAGGGAAGAATGATTCTACACAAGAAATAAGAGAGAAAGAGAGAAAGTGAGAGAAGGAAAGAATTTAGAAGAAAGTTTTAAAAGAGCAGAGGTTCTAGAAGGTTTTCGAGGGAACAACTTCGGAGTAGGAAACTAAGTCTGGAAAAGAGGTAAGGGGAACTAACCTTTCTATGTTTTAAGTTAATACTATTGTACTACTATTCATGTTTTCAATTATTATGTGTGCCTATATGTTGGTTATATAACTGTTCAAGTATTAAATTTATGTGTTATTATTGATGTAAAACTATGTTGTTGTTTTGAATCTGTGAATAAGAAATTTGTTAAGAACAAGTTGAGGAACACTTTGGCTAAGGAAAGACTAGGTTCTTAAGTTGTCCATTGTGACGCACCTCTCTTTCCTGGAAGTCTACTCGATGTGTTTTTAACTAATCCTTATTAAACAGATTATATTCTGCTGATTTTATTTTTGTAAAATACTCAACGGATATGAAATTTGTGTTGAACATATGATATTATGTTGGATGTAATTGAATGGTTTTTATATGGATTTCAATGTGATAACATTATGGTATTCACTTGTTCACGTCTTGAGTTAAGTTCTAAAGTGAAAGTATGATTGATGGACATAATTCCATGATCGTCAAGGGAGGTTACATGGTGGTGCCCTTTAGTTATTGTGATTGACCGTATGAATGGCCGGAGTTCAGGATGGGGTTTATCCTGACATTCTAATGATCATCCAAGCTCAAGTAGAGAGTGATGAGTCATGTGGTGAGAATAGCAGGAGGTCCTAGGATAGGCGCTTTCATTGTAGGCCTATACCGCTATAAAGGGCTTACACTTGTGTGTGGTCAGGTGAAACCCCTCGGCAATGCCTTTGCAAAGCAGTAGGGCCATAACAAGTGCACAAACCCCTGGAACTCGACATTTCATACTAGTCCAGATGGTTAAATCACGTATTGGTCATTGGTATCAATAAAATACATTTGGTCATAGTCTGTATTGTTTATGGTCCTTGCATGCTTGTATATAAATGGATGTTCTAAGTAATGCTAGATTAATTTGCCGTGATTTGTATGTTTGTTTGAGATCTAGCTCACCCTTGCACTTGTATGTTTGTATGTGTTTGCCTTTTCCCTTGCGATGATCATCCAATTCTTTGGATGTGAGCAGTAGCTGAGGATATGCCCTTGGAGCAAACACTGGAGAATGAAGAAGGTGCAGCCGCCTAGTGCTTAGGATTATTCTTAGTTGACTCATTTGTTTTGAAATACATCTTTTGTAAGTAAAGTTTTAAATTTATGGTCAATTTTGGATGACTCTAAACTTATAACTTTATTTTTATTATTAAATTGTTCTATCATATTATAATGTTAATTCATTCGAAAAATTGGATAGAATTTTTGGGATGTTACAATCACACATGAACATAGTCTGTGCATCGATTGCAGACATGATTTGCCCATAAGATTAAACAAATGCACATTTACATAACATATATTTATTACATCGAAGTTTTTATTGAAAAAGGTTGTTTTTATTATATCTTATAAAATTTCATTTAATCCTTTTAATTTTCTATATATATAATATGTACTAATTAAAGGAAAAAATATATTCAAATACCTTATATATTACTATAGCATTTGCATCTTTAGTCGTGAGATGAAGTTACAAAAGAAGGTGTTTTTACCAAGTTTTATCAAGAAATTAGATAACTATTGGACCTCATTTATTATCTATAGTCTGGCAATATTTCTGTTAGTCTCCCATTTTATAAGTTATTTTAAAATGGAAGTATTCTTCGTTTTTGTGGATTTTCTCTAAATTAAATCTGACAACATCTCTTGAGTAAATTCAGGAAAGAAATCATCTTATAAAATTTCATCTAATCCTTTTAATTTGCTAAATCTGCATACATTTGAACAATCTGTTTGAAAGGTTTCTTGAACGTAAGATATTCTTTAACATTGGAGAAAAAAACATGAGCACGTTGAAAGAAAAGAGTAAAATCATATTTACTAAATATATTTTGTAGAGTAAAAGAGTATAGAAATTCTGTTTATATAAATTGATATTTAAGTTTGATGAAGATCTCATAGAAATTTGAGATCCTTGGAAAGAATTTAGATAAGAGTTATGGAGAAAATTAAAATAAGAAGTATTGGAGTTATAATGGCAATCATGATTCTATCAAGTTTTGGCGCAGCCCAATCAACACATAATTTGTGCAATGCCAAATTGTGTACATTCATATGTGCAAGAGATCCAGTTCCTGAACCAAATTGTGTGAAGAATTGTGAAGCACACTGTAAATTATCTGATCCAGTTTATAGTTGTATTACTAGTTGTCACAAATCTATTGCCGTAAAAAATGGTATATATATTCTAAAATTATTTTCTCCTTTTCATCATTTTATATCATTTCATTTTTTATTTGAATTTTAATTTCTTGGGATTTTAACCATTATTTTTACATGTTTATCAGGTGCTGTTAATCTTGGGAATAATCTCATCAATACTTGTACGAAAGAGTGTAAAGAAAGACTTTAATTTTGTAACTACAATTTCTGACTGAGAAATTGTTAGAAGAAATAAAACGAGTAATAAATATTGATAAAAAAATAATATGTCTTATTTATTTCTGTATTTTCTTTTCCAATTACGTCCTTTCATCTTTCTTATCTTTTTTATTCTTGTAACTTGGGTATTAATAAAAGAATGTTTTTAAAGAAAACATTATCGACAAATTGATTATTATGTATACTGAGGTTTAGGTATTGGCTACGTTAGAAAATTGATTGAATCAAATTTCTGGTGAAACCTAGCTTGTCCAACCCATCTTATTTAGTTTCTAACGATGTTAATATCTACTCAACTTTAACAATATTACAATTTTAGTATTTTAATTAAACTTTAGGTATCTTTTTGTTTTATTAGTGAAACACTTTAGAGTTTATAAAGGAGAACTATAAATATAAAAATTTGGGATGAATTAATGAAAATTATGTGTTATTATTGTTCTTCTACATCATAGTGTGAATGATTACAAAGTATATCTCACAATCCATGAGAACATTTATTATAACTATCATACTGAAACGCAAATTTAATAAAATGTATGTACTTAGTTTGACAAGACATTTTTGTAAATTATTTTTATCTAGAAAATATTATAACGTTTTTAAAGTTATATTAGAGACCATAAGATGTTATGGTTTTATAAGCATTAGCCCATCACGAGTGTAAAAGGGATTTTTCATGACATTGATTGATGATGTTTAATAAGTTATTATTATAAAAAAAGTGTATTGGAAAAATTGTAATTTTTTTTGAACTATTTAACAACGGTTAGTTAAATAATCATTGTTAAAAGTAGAAATGATACAAGTTATATAAAGAACTGTCGATAAAAGTGGAAAAGAAGATAAATAACAATAATTATATAATGAATCGTTATTAAAACATTCGGAAAAAATGAAAATTATATAGAGAATCATCGTCGAATGTTCAATACTTTCATAAAATAAAGATGTGTTTCTTTCTCTCACTAGACTTTCATTTGAGAGTTTCCTCTTCCCCTTCACTTTTGTTTTCTCTTCCCCTTTTTCTTTCCATTTTCTATTCCCCTTGCATCTCATAGTTGTCACAATTGTCAATGGAGAACCTCCGCGAGCCTTTACCAAAAGTGAACTGCTCCACGTGAACCTCCTCTAGTCATGAAGCATTATTCATGTCACTACACGACACATCTTGCAGTAAAACCCATGCGTGAGGCTCCAATATGAAGCTTTTCACACTAAGTTGTGAGGCTCCTCCACAAAGCTCTCTCTACAATATGCTGCAAAACCCTCGTCGCGAGTTTCCTCCTCACATATGATTAGTACTTTACATTTATTTGTATGGATTCACAAAAAAGTATATAATTAACCATGGAAAACTTATCTTAGGAATACCTTTCATGATGACAACACAAACCAAGATATATGCGTACGCCTATTTTTCAGTTGGTACGTTTTAGCAATGTGTACCGGATTATAGTAGACAAAAATACCCTCATTTATCATGGATTCTAAGTTTTAAGGTCAAGGATATTTAAATAATTTCATTCTCAAAACTAAAAAAAAAAAACCCCAAACCCTTACTCATCTCCCTCATTCCTCTCAACCCTTTCTCTTTCATCTCTCTCACTCCAACATTTTCTCTGTCATCCCTATTGTTGCCCCAATTAAAAAAAAAATAAAAAACCCTTGCCTAACCCTAATCCACCTTCCTCACTTATGCAATTTGTTTATCTCTCATCTCCATACTCTCCCTCAGCCACACACAACAACCTACGACATCGTAATTTGTTGTTCTTGGTCTATTTGTTCATTTTGAGGATGTGTTATATATTTTCCCTTCTTATTATTATTAAATTTCATTTTTAAATTAAATCATGTAAATAAAACCTTCATAAATCAATTAAATTTTCATACATCATTTACACATCTACACCACATTTCATTATATTTTTAAAGAACAAGATATTTCCCTTTATTGTCCTTTTCTCTTTACACAAAGTGTTTCTTTTTCCTTTCTCTTATGGTATGGTATACATGATGTAAGATTACAACCTAGAATTGAAAGAATTGTAATCCTAGGGAGCTCTTCTATACCTATTTCTTTAATTTCCATTCTCAAAACAATGTTTCTAATTTTTTTCAATTGGGGCAACAGTAGGGATGACATAGAAAATCTTGGAGTGAGAGAGATGAAAGAGAAAGGGTTGAGAGCAATGAGGGAGGTGAGTAAGGGTTTGGGGTTTCTTTTTTTAGTTTTGAGAATGAAATTATTTAAATATCCTTGACCTTAAAACTTAAAATCCATTATAAATGAGGGTATTTTTGTCTGCTATAATCCGATACACATTGTTAAAACGTACCAACTGAAAAATAGGCGTACGCGTGTTAACAAACCCCATATATATATATATATATCTGTGTGTGTGTGTATGGAAAATCGTTGACCATGGAGATAGAAGACGAGAAGATTCATTTTAACATATCGGAAGCCATGAAGCACCTGATTGAAGATTGTAGAAAAAGATTGGCCTAGTTTCTCAACGAATAGGGGGCATTAATTGGTTTTGTTTTATAAAGGCTTAATACCATTGTTGGTCCCAATTTTTGTCAACTTTGTTCGAAATGGTCCTCTTTTTTTAGAATGTTCAACCTAGTCCCTTATATCGTAATTTATGTTCAATTTAGTCCTTTTGGCAAACGATGTTTAAATCGTTAACGACTAAATGTCCAGCTTAGCAATCAGTCAATGACATGCCATTTATTAACTGACGTGGATACTTTAAGGCATAGTGAGGTGGATTTATGTTTTTTTAAAGTGTTTTTATGATATTTAATGACTCACTATATGGTAGAAAACAAGGTGGTGGTTGCTGCTGCAAGGAATTCTTAGGGAAAGACTCATAGAACAAGTTAAATCATGGTGGTTGAGCATTATAATGAAATGAACAATTATCATATGCTGAAAAATAATTCATGTTTACCAAACCTCACTAGAAGAACACAAATCAGATCACTAAGACCTTTAATATAAAACTCAAGCTAAAATCTATGAATGAAAAACTATAAAACCTATATGAATGCAAGGCTAACTCTACACTCCTAAACTTAAGTCACCAAAGTCCCCGACAACAACGCCATTTGTTGAACAGATTTTCGTCGCCTAAAATCTCAACAAACCTAAATTCCTCACTAATGTAGTATAGGAGCAACCTAGGGTCTAATCCAAGGACATGGTACTTATTAAGTTTTAGAAATATAGAATTATAGCGTAATTACTTATTTACTAAAACTAAAACTAGGTGGGGAAAATAAAATGTAAAATGAAATCTAAAATATAAAACTATCTAATAATGCATTTATCTTCCTAAACTAAGAATTGAATGAATGAAACAAAATTGAAATATGCAATGTGTAATTCCTATCCTAAATGATATGTTAATAACAAACAACATAACCTAAAACATGTATCAATGTAATTAACAATGGTAAATCAACATATGAAATGGAATGCAAAGTAAGAATTTAAAATTATCACAGTGAATGGTAAAAATAGTAATGCATAACAACTAGAAGTAAACATGAACACCTAAACCTAATCAACTATAATTGGAACAAATTGGAAAATAGAATAAAATCAAATATAGTCTTGACAACAGGATTGATTTGAACACTTAAAGCATATCATGTCTCAAGAAGACATCTTGAAAAATTAGGCCTTCTTTGGAGTCTTAAGGTATTTGAATCAAATACCTATAATGTGCGCAATTTCCTTTAAGTTTCCAAATGCCTAACTATATTGTCTCTTACTCTATAGTCCTCTTAAACAAATAACCCAAAATCAAATCCTAAACTAATCTCACCTTAACACTAATCTAGAATGAAACTGTAAATGGAACTATAAAGGAAATCATAAAAGAAATGAAACAAACCACAAGGAACTCAGAATTTAAACTGAAATGTAAAATCATTCAATGATTAAGCAAGAAAAGTAAAATCAAGTGCAGAACTTAATAGAACAAACTCAATTGTAAAGTAAATCGAAACTGGAACATAAAAGTACTTTATTGAAAACTAAATTCAGAGTTTACAAGATATTAGAGTCCTAAGAATCCCACTGCCTTTCACCCAATGGGGATGATCCAAGAACTTCGATGAAGCAAAGATTATACCTATTTCTAAGAAAGCTGGAAATTAAAGCATAGAACTAAGAAAACCTAAGCTAGGTAGCGTCTGTCACCCACTACTGTGAAATGTCTATCACCCAATACACACACTAAACTTTACAAAAACCCCTTTTTATAGGGAAAGTTCAAAGAATTAAAAAGAAAAGAAAATGGGAAAGGGGGAAGCACTGAATAGCCGAACATAAAAGCTTCATGGCTTTTCTCCAACTAACTCTTCTGAATCATAACCGCTGCACCGTTCGATCAACTTAATCTCCCTTGCAGACTGTAACTCTTAATCACGTGTAGAGAATTAACTTCGATTTCGCGCCATGGAGATCATATCTAGTTCGTTGTTCTTCTTTTTGCTGGAACCCTAGCTTGTGAATAAATTGGGGAAAACCCAAATGATCGAGCTCCTCTGCCTATGATCAGCTTCCCTTCAAGGCAATGGCATGAAACACTGCATTTCATTAAACCCAAAAGCTCAAAACGATAGCTTCAATTAAACGCAGGCCCAAACCAAAAATAAACCATATGTAAATAGCCAACCCAATTCCAACGTATGCATCCTATCGCAGCCGGAATCGCGACGGGACGACGATCCAAAAAGAAAACGATTTAAAAAACTTTAGGAGTCGCCACCATAGTTTATTCTGGAAAACTATAGAAAAATAATAAAATGATAGGCAAGGTCTATGAAAACCAGATTTTGGTTTCGGGAGTCGGTTACGTGTAGGGAAGGTGTTAGCACCCTACAACGCTTACCCTAAGGCAGTACCTTTAATTAAATGTGCGAATGTAATGTGGTTTACAAAATGTTTAACTATCCCAAAACACAACAATATAAAGAAACAAAAATATTTTTTAGTTTTTTGGGCCCGACAAGGATTGACCTTACTCCTACGTATTCTCATTCAAAATGAGAAATCAGGGTTACGTAGTTCTAGGTGAAAAATTGTTTGTTGTTCGTATTTATATTTTGGTATTTCTATATAAGAAAGGGAAAATGATTTTTTGCACAAGGACGATGTGTGCGATCACACATGTGCTTAAACCTTTAAAACATTTTTTTGTTTATTTTTTAGAAGAGAAGAAGAAGAGGTTTTACCACAAGGACGATGCGAGCGATCACACAGGTGCTTAAACCTTTAAAACATTATTTATTTATTTTTTAGAAGAGGAGAAGAAAAGGTTTTAGCACAAGGACGATGTGTACGATCACAAATGTGCTTTAACCTTTAAAATATTATTTATTATTATTTTTTTTAGAGAAAAGGATAAGAGGTTTTAGTACAAGGACGATCCGAGCAATCACACATGTGCTTAAACCTTTAAAAAAAATTTATTTATTTTTAGAAAAAGAGAAGAAAAGGTTTTAGCACAAGGACGATGTGTGCCACACATGTGCTTTAACCTTTAAAACATTTTTTTATATTTTTTATAAATGAAGAAAAAGATTTTAGACACAAGGACGATGCATGCGATCACACATGTGCTTAAACCTTTAGAACATTTTTTTGTTTATTTTTTAGAAGAGAAGAAGAAAAGGTTTTAGCACAAGGACGATGCGAGCGATCACACATGTGCTTAAATATTTAAAACATTATTTATTTATTTTTTAGAAGAGGAGAAGAAAAGGTTTTAGCACAAGGACGACGTGTGTGATCACACATGTGCTTTAACCTTTAAAATATTATTTATTATTATTTTTTTTAGAGAAAAGGATAAGAGGTTTTAGTACAAGGACGATGCGAGCGATCACACATGTGCTTAAACCTTTAAAACATTTTTTATTTATTTTTAGAAAAAGAGAAGAAAAGGTTTTAGCACAAGGACGATGCGTGCGATCACACACGTGCTTTAACCATTAAAATATTGGGTTAAATATGCTTTTTAGTCCCTCAAGTATCAGTGATTTTTGGATTTAATCCCTACTCAGAACATTGATGGCATTTAATCCTCTTAGTATTAAAACATGTAATTTTAGTGCTTAAAAATGGACGTCGTGAAGTCTTTGTTCATGTGGTTAACTGCTCTGCCACGTATTCTGCCAGGTTCACTTTCCACTATCTGCCATGACGCTTTTTTAACATTTGAACTCCTCGTGCGACGCGAAAGAAAACAATCTTGTGTTCCTTATCGCCGGTGAGACCAACCACCACCAGTCGCTGGCCAAGACGTCGCCGTCATCGGCCAAGACGTCGCCGTCATCGGCCAAGACGTCGCCGTCCCCGTCGTTCGCTGCCGGGGGCATTCCTACTCTAGTATCGGGTTCCCTTCTCCTCTCTTTCGGATCGGAGAAGCTCTCTCCCTCTGCCGTCGATCTCCGTCTGGAGTGAGCCTAACTGTCCGAGATGCAAGCCACAACGCTGCCAATGCCCCAAGTCATGGCCACCGCGAGCCACCAACAACGAAAACCCTTTTCTCTTCTTCGGTTCAATGTGAGAAGCTCTCTCCCTCCTCCGCTGCGTTTGGTCTTTGGAGCACCGTATTCCAATCATTTCAAATTTGGACAATATTATTATTATTTTTGTGTGTTTTTGTATTTTATTTAGGGTTTCACATGATTTGAAACTTGGATTGGAGAGTTGATACTCCCCTGGGGGAATATATTCTATTGACAGATCTAAATTGTACAAATTTATCTAATCGTAGTTTTTGGTCACAGTTTACAAAGCAAACGGAGAACATCTTTTGGAAACCGGTGGTCGTCCCGTTTGTGGACCCGTGCTTCATCAATCTCTAGACGATCTGATTCTTACTCTCAGTGAATGTTTTTTAATCTTTTTCATCGAATGGGATCGAGGTTTTCCAGAGGAGTTTGTTTGTTTGGGCTTGGCTTTCCTTTGCCTGGGTATGATGATGTGGGTCACCTCTCTATTTTTCTTTTTTAAAACAAACTCCAGTTTTTGGATTTTCCTATTTTTTTTCTCTGCTCCTTTTCTTTTGTCTTCTTTTCCTTTCTTTTTTGCAATGTCTTCTTCTATTATCTAACGAGCTTTGACCCAAACAAACAAAAACACAATGCGGTTAATTGGCAAGGTTGGATTGATGATTGATGATTGTGGAGCATCTATTCTATTCCATTTGAACACTTTTCTCTCTATCTCATTGCGATGTGATAAAAAAACTCAATGAAAACCCCAAGGATCTTGTCTTCGACCACTGCAGCTTCCACTGTAGGTGTATACAAAAAGCAAAGTGGTGATGAGTTTCGGATTCGGGGCAAGAGGTTATTATCATGACGAGCTTGGCTATTGTTTTGGATTCACTATTTTCCTCTCGCACTGCAGAGGTTCCTGGCGGTGGGGACTATCGTCGGCAACACCTCCAATGGGGTTCGAACGTGTTTCGAACGTGTTGGTGGCAGATAGAGAACAGTGTTGGCAGACATGGCATTGCCGTTAACCAAAAATTAACGTCGTCCATTTTTAAGGACTATTTTTACATGTTTTAATACTACGAGGATTAAATGCCATCAATGTTTTGAGTAGGGACTAAAACAAAAAATGAGTGATACTTAAGGGACGAAAAGTATATTTAACCCTAAAATATTCAAGAACCATTTTTGATTTTATAATTTTGTAATTTTATAAATTTTGCCTAATTTATTATATGAAAATAATTTTTTAAAATGAAATAAGAGCATATTTAGTTATTAAATAAAAGAAGAATTTTAAACCCTACGAGCTATGAAAATCTATTTCTTCCAATTTTTTAATTTTATACTTTTTTATATTTATGACAAAATAATAACTACATAAATATTTAAAATAAAATAAAAGTATAAAACAAAATTAACGCATATTAGAATAATAATAAAATAAATTGTACAAATAAAATGCATGTGTGATGAACAAACAAAATAGCATGAGGTAATATATGAGACCAAAGATAATGACCAAAGATTAAAACCAAGTCGGTGAAGAAAAGTTTAAAAGGCTATGACCAAATCCAAATATGATAAAATGTAATAAACATAAATATCAAGATAAAAAAAATAAATCAAAATAGAAATGAATGAATGAGAAAATAGACAAACTAAAACAAGATAACTAGGCAGAAAAAGAAAAGAAACAACGTAGCAAAGAAGGAAAAGGGGTTAGGCCCAAAGTTTCTTACCAACCAGAAAGCTCTCCTTCTCCTTTTTTCTGTTCCCTTATGTTCACTTCCCGAAATTCCATTCCCCTCTGTTTTTTTTACATGCGTATTTATATACACACATTTGTAATATTATTGTGATCTTACCTTAATGGCGAATTAATTGTCAATTAGCAAAATAGGGAAAGAAATGGTCTTGATCAAATTATAATAATTGTTAGAAAATTGTCCATTTTAAAAGGAAATCATATTTTTCTCTTTAGGAAGAAACTGAATGTAGCAACCAATATATTATTTTTAATTATTGCTTGTAATTATTGCCATAATGTTGATTCAAATTATTACCAAATAAAACAAAATGTCAAAAATATTCTAAAGTGATCTGTCATGCATTAAGGAAGATTATTTTAATATTTTCTTTTTTTCCTTTACCCACCGTTAATTATTACTCTCTTATTTTTTAATTTTAATTATTTACTTTCCCGGACGAAATTGGGTGTTGACACATCCCTTTGCAAGTTCAACCTCATTGCTTAATTACTCAATCGGCTTAATATAGCGGCCCAATTGTAGAAAAATCCCATTACTTTACTAATCAAATGCAGCCCAATTGACCAGTTCAGCCCAATCAGCCAGCCTACTTTGCTTCTGCAATGACCAACTCTTGGCCCCTTTGACCAAGGCCCAATGTCTGCACAAAGAATAAATTAAAGGGTTAAAACAATATAAAAGCCTACAATAACAAAAAGTTTTATTTATTTATTTTTTTCTGAATATTTTTACTTAAAGATGAACAAGACTTATTCATTTAAAAACCTATTTATTTATCTAAAAAGGGAAAATTAAAACTATTTTTTCAAAAACCTATTTTTATCCTATTTATAATAATCTACCTTAATTCCAGAAAATTGAAAGCTAAACTAACCTAAAAGAAGAGTATTAATATAGAAAAATAAGGAAAAATGGAGAGTTATCAGTGAGACAATCTCAAAGAAGATTGAATCCTCAATTAGTAGAATTTGTCAAGAAAGAGGTCACCAAGTTACTAAAAGCAGGTTTTATATACCCTAACTCTGATAACATTTGGGTGAGCCATGTACATGTGGTTCCCAAGAAATCTGGAATCACGGTGGTAAAGAATGAGAAGGATGAGTTGATTATGTTAAGACAAAATCATCTATGAGACTTATATGTCTAAACGCTCTCATGTTTTAAAGTTTAATCAAGTAACATTAAAAGAGACAAGAATATGAAAAATGCTTAACCTGAAGAATAGGATACGCACAAACTTAAGTGCTAGGAAAAAGATCCTCAATCATCCATCAGCATAGGAATGCCTTAGGAAAACAACTAGGTTAAAGCTTCCGGACGCCACGCTAAATGACTTACAAGTCAAAGCGTCTAAGAGAGTTATGCTAAACGCTTAAGCTATACTGTACCCAATGGTAATCAGTTGAAGTCTCAAGAAGCAAAAAGGTGTCGAGACAATCTTTGACCAAACACTCTAAAATCCTTAAACATAGATCCAAAAATTTGTACATGAAGAAACGTGTTAAACGTTCTAGCTCTAAAAAGGAAATATCCCAAAAAATATTTATAACAAACTATACGGTACTATGAGCTAAAATTTTTACTTCATCCAACGATTAAGTTCTTACTTAACGAATGGTATCTTAACTAAAAGCTTAAATGATAAACACTACCTCAATGGTAGAAAATGTAAAAAGCACTTTGTTGTTCCAAAGAAGCAATAAATGTCATTAAATGCTTAACGTTAAAAAAAACAAAAGTGATAAGATATAAGACATATCTACTGAATGCACAATTTACTATATTCTATGCAGATAACCTACTACATGCATCCATATGGTTTATTTGAAATATATTTGAAGTGAACGTTAGAAACAAAGGAGACATTCACGGGATGTTCTCTTCATAAGAAGACGTGTATGAAAGATGGTACAACCTACTTTGAACAAAGTATTGAAGAAGAAAGTCTGCTCTGACAAGTTGACTTTAACCAATGGTTGTTTCACACGTAAGCCAGAAAAGGCACAAGATTCAAGGCCAAGAGCTCAATCTAATAGATACCTTTTGAAAAGCCTTTAAATAGAAGACCATTCAAAGAAAGAATAAAGATGGTAGCTTACAATGAGAATATAAATCCTATGAAAACTGTTTAGAAGAGAAGCACGAAGAAGCTCTAGCAAAAAGAGAATATCTGAAAAGAGAAAAAGAAAAGTCAAGCAATACTCTCGAGTGTCATTGTAATATTTGCTTACTATTGTAAGAAGAGAGAAAAGAGAAAAGAGAGAAACACCCAGCGAGTCTATAGACTGTATTATATTTAACACATATCCTCTCTACGAGAGTAATAGTCTAAACAACTTGTAACTAATAAGTTGATTGCAATTTTGAAGAGAATCAAAATATTTGTTGTGAAACTCTGACGAGTTAAGGAAATCTAAGCAGTGTATTAAAGGATACCAAGATTGTCTAGTAGTAGGAGTGGTGCGAATACTCAACTAGTCTAGGGTAATTGGAGGTTATTTTCTTACAAGGGATACCATGAGTAGTGAAGAATATTGCACAATCAAGAGTAGATGAAACTCAACTAGGCAACGTATCAGGAGATACCAGGAGTTCCTAGAGATAATAATTAAGAGTGGTGAGCATATGATAAGGACATATTTTACCATGATTTCAGTAATGAATTAAGAAAAAATGCCAACTCTTCCTAAACCTTTTGCCTTGTAAATCTTAGTTTTCTCTTAGTTTGTTAAGTGGTTGCACTTTAAGCTTTAATGAAATATTTTGATCACTAATCCCTGCTTTTATGTGGTTAAAGTAGTTGGAAGAAGTATATGCATCAAATGAAGGCGCTGAAACCCAAAGAAAGCAAGAAAAATATCAAAAAAGGTGAATTATGGAATGTTGCCGCTAGGGTGCAGCTGAGCACCCCACCCTCTAGAAGGCTGCCGCTGGGGTGCAGCTGAGCGCCCTGCTCTCTGGAAGGCTGTCGCTGGGCTGGAGCTGGGGTGTAGCTGAGCGCCCTACTCTCTGGAAGGCTGCCGCTAGGGTGCAAAATACTTAGTTGTAATCTTGTTGAAGATTATAATGAAACCCTCTATGGATAAATTATAATGGACGTAGCTTAGTTGGAGTGAACCAATATAAATATATATGTGCATTTATTGTTTATCTCTATCTCAATGCTTTCCTCATTAAACTTGTAGTTGGATTTTAGTTTTTAATACACGAGCTTCCCATTGAACGAATGTTCATTAATAAGGAAATTCTTACAAACACTACAGCGAATATCTTATATAGCACGAGAAAAGAATTCATTGTTTAAAATCATTTACAAGATCGAGTGTTTAACAACTACATGAAAATTCTTGTACACGAGGAAAATGCTATATCAAAAAGGTTGCGTAAAAGTTTTTCCATTAACACTATTTAACCTCTCCCCTTCTAGTGTTTTTCAGGTACTTCAGATTCTTACTCGCATTCAAAATCACTGGAGGATTTGTATGGACTATAGGAGATTGAACCAAATTACTTGAAAGGACCACTTTCCTTTACCATTCAAGGATCAGATGCTAGATCGTTTAACAAGTAAGTCACATTATTTTTTTCTAGATGGATTTTCTGGGTATTTTCAAATTTGTATAGTCCTAGAGGATTAACATAAGACCAGTTTTACTAAATAAATAAAAGTAAAAGAATAACAAAATAATAATTAATGTTGGGTAAAGAAGAAAAGGAAGACAAAAAAAAATTCCTTAAAAAATGTATACATAACTTTCAAACTTTAATTTAGCCCAAGAGCATAAGAGTCTTATACATATCTTCACCCCCTCTTTACTTTTAATACCCCTCATAAGACACATCACTAGAAAATATTTTTGAAATATTGGTTTCTAGATAAAGGAATTTTTTAATATGGTAATAATTTGAATCAATATTATGTCAATAATTATAAGCTATATTCTAATGATAATTAGAAATAAGATATTGGTATTATACTATAATTTGATGCGTCAGTTTCTTTTTAATAGAGAAAAATATGATCTTAAAAATTGAAAAAGTTTTTGACAATAACAATAATCAATGTCTTGGATATTATTTAATTTGATTTTCTGTAACTAATATTATTTCTTTCCCTATCTTATACATTTTCAATTAATTCATAATTAAAGCAAGATTACCATAATTTTAAAATATGTGTATATAAATATGCACCTTATCATAAAAAAAGGACGAGGAGTTATGCAGAAATAATCGAGATAGAAACATAGAAAGAGAGGAAAAAGTATAAAGAAAGATAAGTTCTTACGTAAAAGGGGCTCTGTCAAGGGCAACTACTAATTAAGACTTAGGGAACTACTAAAAGCTAAGAAGGGTATGTCACCTCCACACCTTTTTTTTTCTCTCTTTTGATTGTACTTTGACGTTTTTCTTTTAAGGGAATTATTTGTATTACACACAAATAACTTGTTTTTAAAATCATAAAAGAGAAAGGTCTTCCCACATTTCTTTTGGTATTCGTTAGATCCATCGCGTTGTGTGATATCATTTTTTAAAAGAAAAATTAAACAAATTATTCCAAAAAAAAAATAAAGAATATTTTATTCTCACTCTTTTTCCTCTTATTTAAAAATAGAAAAGTAATAAATCATAAAATAAAAGATAAAGGTGCTTTCATTTTTTTTGTTAAAAAAATATGAGCACTCGTATGATCGTCCGCATCGTCCTAGTGTTTTTTTCTTTTCTAAATAATTAAATATTGTTTTAAAAATATAAGTACTCGTGTGACCATCCATGTCGGTTTAGTACTTGTTTCTTTTCCTTTTCCCACCATTTCTAAAATACCAAAAATTACAAAAAAAATCTTCAAAACGAAAAAATGTCAACATTGTTAAACAAACCTTTTTTACGAGAACTACGTGATACATAGGACAAGGCCAACCCTTATCGGGTTCACTTTCAAAAAATCCAAAACAATCCATAATAATTTTCAAACAAATTTACAAACATTTTTTCTAGAAAAAGAATTATGTAACCATGATTTCCCATTTTGAATGAGAATACATACGTAAGAGCGAGATCAATCATTATCGGGCCCATTAAACAAAAACACTTTTTTGTTTCTATATACAATTATTTCTAGGGATAATTAAATATTTAGTACAACTACATCAACTTTGTACAATTAATTAAAATCCAGTTTTCGTAGACCATGTCTTATTTTATGGTTTTTCATAGTTTTTCCAGAATAAATTATGGTGCCAACTCCTAAAATCTTTTTTCTTAAACCCATTTATTTTCGGTTTGTCGTCCTGTCGTGATTGTGGTTGTGACAGATGGCAACTCTACTAGGGACACTAGAGAATCAGGCCTTGTTATTTAGGTGTGCAAATTGATGTGGTTTCTATTTACATTTTCATTTTCCATTTAGTTGTTTATATGATTGGATCTTATTCATTTGATAATTTATCTATATTCTTGATTTCTATTATTGAAATAATTATTACTGTGCATATCATGAGTGGGACCCTGTACTCGGATCTGAGTGTAACATATAATTAGAGGGGTTGTATAGCGGTTTCACCTAGGACTACATCCCATTTGGCTAAATTAAAATACTAAAAATATAACTGAGAAAGATGTTCATTAACAATGTATAATTTTGTTCTTCTTCGTTACATTCATTTTTTGGCACGCTCCCTTGATTAGATACCTACAATATAACATAATAATTAGTCGGTAATATATTTAATAAAAAGAATCATACAAATGAATTTAGCAATTATCACCGGTGATGGTTGAAACATGTCAAACTGTGAAGGCAATAGACCCTGGTGATTTTGCAACAAAAGTGTCATAATTGCCTTTATTTCATTGACTTTTAATGTCAATGAAAATACCTGTTACATAATTTTTTTTAAAGTAAGAAAAATAATACCTAACAAATTAATCATAAAAGTAAAAAAACGAATTAAATATTGATAAAATATTTTGTTAATTTGAGTTTGTAATTCTTCAACATAAGAAGATGTTGATGATCCACTATGAGAACGACCATTGACTCCAAAGAATTTAGATAGGCAAGGACGCAAACCTAGACCGCAAACCCATCTACAATGCTTTTGGATTCCTAAAGCATGAGCCAAGGAATCTAAATTGGATTCCTGAGACACTAATGTTTTGGATTCATATGCTTCAATTTTTTCTTACATACAACATTTAATAAATTGAACATAATAAGGCTATGCAAAATACTCTGCATGAACTCTTGAAAGGCATATATATCTTAACGTTGCGGTTATGATCATGTGAGCAAAATTGCATGAGAGTGAACATTGATAAAATCAGAAAGATGCACAGAAGATTTTATTGACATGGATGCATTAATTTGGGATGCCTAACTTCAACATACTTAAAATTCTAACATTTATTTCTCAGTATTTGTTGGTCATAAATTGTATTTAAGGCCTCCAATAATTTGGGGTGTGTTTGAACAAAGATAGCTTAACATATACCTGATGTTTATATCAATGATGCAAAATACTTGTTTTCAATTAACATTTGAAATGTGTTTTTCTGTTTGACAAAAATAAAAAGGTGCAAAGATTTCATGTTGCTTTTGTTCTTTTTTATTTTTTATTCTTTATATAGTATTAATTATATAGATTTATTTAATCTTGGGCAATAATTCAATTTTGGTGTCAGAACGTCTTTTTTGACTTCAAAGGCTGCTTTCAATTGTTAATTCTTCTACATTTCAGGCTGGTATATGACATATGAATATCATATTGAGTGATTTGTGGTACCAAAGACATTGATTTAGTTTTGCTCTCTGGGTTTATGATTGTTGAAATGCAGTACTTTAGATTCAAACCCAAGTAGTAGTACCCTTGAAAATGACACATGAACATGGTCCGTGCATCGATTGCAGACATAATTTTCCCACAAGATTAAACAAATGCACATTTACATAACATATATTTATTACATCGAAGTCTTTATCGCAAAGGTTGTTTGTATTCCAGTAGTATTTAGCGAAACCTCTTAAACACTTTAAACCACAGTATGACACTCACACAAAAACATGGCATGCACCTAAACCAAACACACAAGACAAGGTAGAACCAGAAGTCAGAAAATTGTGTGTCTCAAACCAGAACATATTAAACAACAATGTCATAAGCAGGAATGGAACTTACGCTTATTTCCCTTGCTTCATCATTGACAAAAACTCCATTGCTCTTCTTATAGGTAGCTATCCAGACTCTTTCAAAAGGGTGCACCTGTATTATATTTTTTTTCTCTTCTCTCACTTGTATTTAATGTCAATTTTCGTGCTATGTATATTTTTCTAGGAATCTCTCTATTTTATAACAGATAATGCAATAGAATATGGATAGTGCAAGCTCTGATGGCCGACCTAATACGCCAATTTTACCTACTCTTACTGACGTTAATAAGCATTATATATGCGTCAATTTTTCATCATATACTTGTTAAACTTTAGTAACGTGCATAGAGGAAGTAGAAGTTTTGAATGCTCTTGGGGTAGTTGATGTGATTCCCAGGGTCAATTATAGAGAGGAGAAGACAAATCAAAGATACCAATATCTAGGTGGAGAAGAAAAGTTGGTGGCCAAAAAAACCAGAGATTTTGTTTCCATGACCAATATATACACATCCTACCAAACATACTGATCAAGGTTGTACCACAATCAAATTTAATATTCAATTAAATATAGTATATACTAGGAGAATGATCCCTAGATTGTCTCTCAAGGACCAATTTGTGGTTTAAGCAATAGGTCGAACACGTGGTGGTGGTGGTGGTAATTGGTCATTAGCTCAGTTACAACACTTCCAATCCTCGATTAACAATCAATTAACCACTGCTCTCACCCTATTCCAACACCAATCCTGTATCGAACATATTAATTAATTAAATGATAATTAACCCAAATTAGACCATTAAGCATGTTCTAATCTCCAATACACAACAGATTCAAATTGTAGGGAGGGGTTCAACACTCACACATACACATAAGTCTCCACATTGATAAGATATTGTCCGCTTGGGGCCAAGCCCTTACGGATTTGCTTTTGGTACCACTCCAAAAGGCCTCTTATCAATGAAGGTATCTTGTGTATATATAAACTCATGTCCATCTTTCATTTTTTCTGATGTGGGACTTTGTTTGTACCCAATATCCTCCCCTCAAACAAAGGACCACCTCCACTACAGTGGAAGTCTTCTTTCTTATCCTCGAGTACACCATGGTCAACACTTCTCTCTTACAATCCATGGTCAAACACTAAGCATCTCTTGCTCTCCACCTCTCATGATTCACTTCCAAGCTATCGGCCACTGGCCCACCTTCCAGGGCTTCATCCGATCATGGAGGAACGTACTCGTCTGAGTCCGGTCACCAGACCTGAACCATGGGCTCTGATACCATTTGTAGGGAGGGATTCAACACTCACACATACACATAAGTTTCCACACTGATAAGATGTTGTCCGCTTTGGGTCAATCCCTCACGGATTTGCTTTTGATACCACTCCAAAAGGCCTCTTATCAATGAAGGTATCTTGTGTATATATTCATGTCCATCTCTCATTTTTTCTGATGTGGGACTTTGTTTGTACCCAACACAAATGCACAACGAAACTAGAACAATAAAAACCCAGACGAAAACCCTTAATCGTAAAACGAAAATGAAACCCTAATGCTAGAATGTAGTAGAATACGAAATTAAATGCAACAATCAAACTCAGAAACGAAATGGAATTGATGGAGGCACCCAAAACACAAATTCAAAACGAAAACAACAATAGAGAACGAAAATGGAAAAGAAAAACGAAATTGCAACAACAAACAAAAAGATAGAACGAAAATGAGAACAAGGTTCTTCACATAAGAAACAAAACAAACGATACAAGGAGAAAAACATATACATATAACCCACTAGCTTCACCTAGTGGTCATATTGAAGTATTTTACACGAAGTCACGGGTTCAAACCTTATATTGTATACTAAAATAAATGTGTTGTAACTCGGGAGAATAATCGAATGTGTAATTGAGGAAAAGAAAACGATCATGAAGATTGAAGAGATAAGATGAAGATACCAGAGAGGATTTGAGTTTGAGGGGTTGAAGACGAAATGTTTTGTACTATAATGATAAAAATTGCCCCATCAGATTCTGAAAATAGTTGGAAAGTTATTCTGAAAATTAAAAAAAAAAAAAATTTAGGGACGGTTTTGTTATTAATTGTTGGAAAAATTTAAGAAATAATAAAAAACAAGAATCTACGGTTTTAGTCATAAAATGTCAAAAATTATTTGGGATTTCTAAAACTGTCAGAAAATAACCCCTCGTAAAATGTATTATTGTAGTGAGAAAGTTTGTGAAATTGTTTTGTGAAGAAGTTTGACAAGGAAAGACATTACAATATGTATAATTAGAATAAGCTTAAATATAATTAATTATTTTATAATTTTCAAATACATAAAACCTAAATTGCATGAGTAAATAATATTTGTTTATAACATAAAATATATTAAACTGCAAAAAAGAGTATTTTGTCCCTATAATTTGATTATTGCTCCGACATTGAATGAGATGATTTAGTTAAGGATTATACTTCAAAGGGATAAGAATTACTTTAAATCAACTTTCTAGATATAGTTATGGTAGTGAAGTAAAGACCCCACATAATAAACCAGTCCATATTTATAAGAAATCGCAAATGAAAAACTTACTGCAATAATAATTGTGTTTTCATAACATCAAAATAATATGTCACAATAAACAATGAAGAATAATTATGCTTTATTAACTCTATTTGTTTTCATTTGCAAAATGTAATAGTGGCATTTTTGTTTTCAATTATAAATTATTGAAACTATTTAAAAAGGTTCTTAATACTAAAAGATGCTGCTGAATATTATTGTAAAATTACCTAAACACTTTTTTTATGTGCAATTGTCAATTATATAAATAAAATAAACTATTAATATGTATAAAATATGTAGTAATTAAAGGAAAAAATATATTCAAATATTTTAATAACTAGTAATAATTGTATTAATTTCACATGTATTTATATAACTTTGTTAGTTAATTTCACATTGTTAGGATGGGACATACTTTATATATATTACTATAGCATCTTTAGTCGTGGAGATGAAGTTACAAAAGAAGGTGTTTTTACCAAGTTTTATCAACAAATTAGATAACTACTGGACCTCATTTATTATCTATAGTCTGGCAATATTTCTGTTAGTCTCCTATTTTATAAGTTATTTTAAAATGGAAGTATTCTTCGTTTTTGTGGATTTTCTCTAAATTAAATCTGACAACATCTCTTGAGTAAATTCAGGAAAGAAATCATCTTATAAAATTTCATATAATCCTTTTAATTTGCTATATCTGCATGTATTTGAAGAATCTGTTTAAAAGGTTTCTTGAACGTAAGATATTCTTTAACATTGGAGAAAAAAACATGAGCAAGTGTTTTATGATTTCACGTTGAAAGAAAAAGAGTAAAATCATATTTAGTAAATATATTTTGTGGAGTAAAAGAGTATAGAAATTCTCATTCTATAAATTCATATTTAGGTTTCATGGAGATATCATAGAAATTTGAGATCTTTGGAGAGAATTTAGATAAGAGTTATGGAGAAAATTAAAATAACAACTACTGGAGTTATAATGGCCGTCATGATTCTATCAAGTTTTGCCACAGCCCAATCAACAGATAATTCTATGTGCTATATAAAGTGTGAAATCAACTGTTCACAACAACCACTTCCTGATAGACAAAATTGTGTGAAGAATTGTGAAGCACACTGTAAATTATCTGATCTTGTTTATAGTTGTATTACTAGTTGTCACAAATCTATTGTCGTAAAAAATGGTATGTATTCTAAAATTATTTTCTCCTTTTCATCATTTTATATTTCATTTCATTTTTTATTTCAATTTTAATTTCTTGGGATTTTAACCATTATTTTTACATGTTTATCAGGTGCTGCTGATCTTGGGAATAATCTCATCAATACTTGTATCCAAGAGTGTAAAAAAAGATTTTAATTTGTAACTACAATTTCTGACTGAGAAATTGTTAGAAAGAAATAAAATTTCCTGCTGAATTATGAGTAATAAATATTGATAAAAAAAATAATATTTCTTACTTATTTCTGTATTTCTTTTTCAATTACTTCCTTTCATATTCCATATCTTTTTTATTCTTATAACTTGGGTATTAATAAAACAATTTTTTTAAAGAAAACATCATCGAAAAATTCTATTAAGGAAGATAACAAGAAAAATCATTTTAAATAGACATTTATTTTTTTGAAGAAAAACTTTCTAATTAGTCATGGCAGAGATGTAAGGAACGCACCTAATACAGTAGTCCTTCTTTAAATTTCAATAAAGTCGTATATTATTATGTATACTGAGGTTTACGTATTGGCTAGAGGTTAGAAAATTGATTGAATCAAATTTGTGGTGAAACCTAGCTTGTCCAACCCATCTTATTTAGCTTCTAACGGTGTTAATTTCTATTCAACTTTAACAATATTACAATTTTAGTATTTTAATTAAAAAGCTAGGATGTGAAAGTTATCTTTTATTTTATTTCTATATGTAAAAATGAAGATGACAAAGAGGATTTTCTAGGTAAAAAAAAGGTTAAAATTCTAATTCAAATCTTGAATTATAGAAAATAAATAAATAACTACCTTTTTTTCACACAATAATGTTCTATTATAATTTATTATCAATCAGAACTAATGATAATACTTGTAATTAGTTTTTTATTAGCTTTTTATAAAGGAGAACTATAAATATAAAAATTTGGGATGAATTAATGAAAACTATGTCTTATTATTGTTCTTCTATAGCATATTGAATTACTTTATTGTCACATTGAAAAGCTTTTTTAAAAAACTTGTGAATGTAATAAAACCATGAAACAACTTCAATATTGTAAGAATAGTTGGCTGGTTCTAGAAAGAGGATAGTTGAATACATTTTAAGATTCTTTTCATAGGGATATAAAACATTTATATATTGGTTCAACCTAACCACTTTACGCTACATGGTTCCAATAATCAAATGAAAGATTACAAATCAAGTAGACAAATAAGTTTTGGTTCTAATGAATATATAAATCATTCTTGTTTAAACCATCATAACCTCTCTTAAGATTAAGAATTCACTAGGGAAAACTTGAGAGTGTGAATGATTACAAAGTATATCTCACAACCCATGAGAACATTTATTATCACTATCATACTTAAACGAAAATTTGAATAAAATGTATGTACTCGGTTTGACAAGGCTTTTTTGTAAATTATTTTTATCTAGAAAATACTTTATCATTTTTGAAGTTATATTAAGAGACCAGATGGTTTTACAAGCATTAGATCACCATCATTAGCGTAAAAGGGAGTTTGAATGACATTGATTGATTATGTTTAATACGTGATTGGCAAAATTGTAATTTTTTAACTCTTTAACAACGGTTAGTTATATAGAGAGTTGTCGTTAAAAGTGGAAAAGGCATTAAATAAAAACAATGGTAGTGAATCTTCATTACAACATTCATATATAATGGCGATTATATAGAGAATAGTTGTCCAATGTTCAATAATTTCAAAAAATAAAAGATGTGTTTATTTCTTTCGTTAGACTTTCATTTGAGAATTTTGTCTATAAACTGTATTATATTGAATACATATTCTCTCTACGAGAGTAATAGTTTAAACAACTTGTAACTAATCAGTTGATTGCAATTCTGATGATAATTAAAACACTTGTTGCGAAATTTTGATGAGTTATGAAATCTAGAAAGCGTATTAGAGGATACCGAGATTGTCTAGTACTAAGAGTGGTGCAAATACTTAACTAATCTAGGGTAATTGAAGGTTATTCGCTGACAGGAGATACCACGAGTTGTGAAGAATATTGCACAACTAGGAGTGGATGAAACTCAACTAGGCAATTTATTAGGAGATACCAGGAGTACCTAAAGATACTAGGAGTGGTGAGAAAAATTAGTTGTAATCTTGTTGAAGATTATAATGGAACCCTGTATCGATTAAGAAGACTAGACGTAGCTCAGTTGGAGCGAACCAATATAAAAATATATGTGCATTTATTGTTTATCTTTGTCTTAATGATTTTCTCATTAAACTTGTAGTTGCATTTTAGTTTTAAATACACGAGCTTCCCTTACTAAATGATCGTTCATTAATAAGAAAGTTCTTACAAACAATATAATGAATATCCTATATAGCATGAGAAAAGAATTCATTGTTTAAAATGATTTACAAGATCAAGTGTTTAACAACTACTTGAAAAATCTTGTACTCCATGAAAATGCTATGTCAAAAAGGTTGCAAAAAATTGTTTCCATTAACACTATTCATCCCCTCCCCTTCTAGTGTTTTTCAGGTACTTTAGATTCTTAGTCGTATTCGAAATAGTTGGAGGGTTTGTATTGACTAAAAAAGATTGAACCAAGTTACTTGAAAGGACCAGATTCGTTTGCCATTCAAGGATCAAATGCTAGACCGTTTAACAAGTAAATCACACTATTTCTTTCTAGATGGATTCTCTGGGTATTTTCAAATTTGTATAATGCTAGAGGATTAACATAAGACCACTTTTACTAAATAAATAAAAGTGAAAGAAGAAAAGAATAATAATTAATGGTGGGTAAAGGAAAAAAGGGAGACAAAAAAATAAAATAAATTTCCTTATAAAATGTATACATAATATGATCTTAAAAATTGACAAAGTTTCTTACAATAATTATAATCAATATCTTGGATATTATTTAATTTGATTTTTTGTAACCAATAAAAAAAAACGAGATACGCATAAATAATTGACATAGAAACATAGAAAGAAAGGAAAAAGTATAAAGAATTATAAGTTCTAACGTAAAAGGGGCTCTCTCAAGGACAACAACTAAATAAGAATTAGGGAAGTACTAAAAGATGAGAAGGGTATGTCACCTCCAAAACTTTTGTTTTTCTCTCTTTTGATTGTACTTTGACGTTTTTCTTTTAAGGGCATTATTTTTATTACACAGAAATAACTTGTTTTTAAAATCATAAAAAAAAAAAAGTCTTCCCACATTTCTCTTGGTATTGGTTAGATCCATCGCGTGTTGTGATATCTTTTTTAAAAGAAAAATTAAACAAACTATTCCAAAAAAAATAAAGAATACTTTCTATCACTTTTTTTCCACTTATTTAAATATAGAAAAGTAATAAATCATAAAATAAAAGATAAAGGTGCTTTGATTTTTTTTTTAAATATGAGAACTCGTATGATCAATCGCATCGTCCTAATTTTTTTTCTTTTCTAAATAATTAGATATTGTTTTAAAAATATGAGTACTCGTGTGACCGTCCGTGTCGGTCTAGTACTTGTTTCTTTCCCTTTTCCCATCATTTCTAAAATACCACAACTTACAAAAAAATCTTCAAAATAAAATAATGTCAACATTGTTAAACAAACTTTGTTTACGAGAACTATGTTATATGTAGGAGCAAGGCCAACCCCTATAGAATTCACTTTCCAAAAATCCAAAACAATCCATAATAATTTTCAAACAAATTTACAAACATTTTTTCTAAAAAAAGAATTATGTAACCCTAATTTCTCATTTTGAATGAGAATACGTAAAAGCGAGATCAATCATTGTCGGACCCATAAAACAAAAAAAAAAACTTTTTTGTTTTTATATTATTTTTAGGGAAACTTAAATATTTAGTAAAACTACATCAACTTTGTACAACAATTAATTAAAGGTACTACTTTGGGCAAGTGCGGTACGGTTCTAATACCTTTCTTACGTGTAACCGACTCCCGAACCTAAAATCCAGTTTTCGTAGACCATGTCTTATTTTATAGTTTTCCATAATTTTTCCAAAATAAATTATGGTGCAACTCCTAATTGTCATCATTGCCTTTATTTCATTGACATATAGCTTAACATATAGCTTATGTTTATATCAATAACGCAAAATACGTGTTTTCAATTAATATTTGAAATGTGTTTTTGCATTTGACAAAGTTTTAAATTATGATTTAAACACACTTGATCAGTGGGAAGTAAATTTAATCTATATTAACAGTTCTGTTAAAGAATCAACCATTAATTAATGAATGGTTTGCAACCTAACATGTGTGGAGTTTTTTTTTTTTCTTTTCAAAAGGGAAGCTACAATTTCATATTGATTGATTTGTGGTACCAAAGACATTGATCTAGTTTTGCTCTGTGGGTTATAGTAGTACCCTTTAAAATGACACATGAACATAGTGTGTGCATCGATTGCAGACATGATTTGCCCACAAGATTAAAGAAATGCACATTTACATAACATATATTTATTACATCGAAGTTTTTATTGAAAAGGTTGTTTTTATTATATCTTATAAAATTTCATTTAATTCTTTTAATTTGCTATATATATAATATGTACTAATTAAAGGAAAGAATATATTCAAATATTTTAATAACTAGTAATAATTGTATTAATTTCACATGAATTTATATAACTTTATTGGTTAATTTCACATTGTTAGGATCGGACATACTTTATATATTACTATAGCATCTTTAGTCGTGAGATGAAGTTACAAAAGAAGGTGTTTTTACCAAGTTTTATCAAGAAATTAGATAACTGTTGGACCTCATTTATTATCTATAGTCTGGCAATATTTCTGTTAGTATCTTATTTTATAAGTTATTTTAAAATGGAAGTATTCTTCGTTTTTGTGAACTTTCTCTAAATTAAATCTTACAACATCTCTTGAGTAAGTTCAGGAAACAAATAATCTTATAAAATTTCATCTAATTCTTTTAATTTGCTATATCTGCATGTATTTGAAGAATCTGTTTAAAAGGTTTCTTGAACGTAAGATATTCTTTAACATTGGAGAAAAAAACATGAGCAAGTGTTTTATGATTTCACGTTGAAAGAAAAAGAGGAAAATCATATTTAGTAAATAAATTTTGTAGAGTAAAAGAGTATAGAAATTCTCATTCTATAAATTGATATTTAGGTTTGATGAAGATGTCATAGAAATTTGAGATCCTTGGAGAGAATTTAGATAAGAGTTATGGAGAAAATAAAAATAAGAAGTATTGGAGTTATAATGGCCGTCATGATTCTATCAAGTTTAGCTGCAGCCCAATCAACAGATAAGTTTTGTACCTGGTGTTTAATCCAATGTGGAGAAAAACCATTTCCTGATAAAGAAAATTGTGTGAAGAATTGTGAAGTACACTGTCACAAATCTATTGCCGTAAAAAATGGTATGTATTCTAAAATTATTTTCTCCTTTTCATTGTTTTATATCATTTCATTTTTTATTTCAATTTTAATTTCTTGGGATTTTAACCATTACTTTTACATGTTTATCAGGTGCTGCTGATCTTGGGAATAATCTCATCAATACTTGTATGCAAGAGTGTAAAAAAAGATTTTAATTTGTAACTACAATTTCTGACTGAGAAATTGTTAGAAGAAATCAAATTTTCTGCTGAATTATGAGTAATAAATATTGATAAAAAGTAATATTTCTTATTTATTTCTGTATTTTCTTTTCCAATTACGTCCTTTCATCTTTCTTATCTTTTTTATTCTTGTAACTTGGATATTAATAATATTAATAAATCAATTTTTTTAAAGAAAACATATAATCGACAAATTGATTATTATGTATACAGAGGCTTAGGTTTTGGCTAGGTTAGAAAATTGATTGAATTTAGCTTGTCCAACCCATCTTATTTAGCTTCTAACGGTGTTAATTTCTATTCAACTTTAACAACATTACAATTTTAGTATTTTAATTAAACTTTAGGTATCTTTGGTGTTATTTCTATATGTAAAAATGACGATGACAAAGAGGGTTTTCTAGGTAAAAAAAAAAGGTTAAAATTCTAATTCAATTCTTGAATTATAGAAAAATAATAAATAACTACCTTTTTCACGCAATAATGTTCTATTATAATTTATTATCAATCAGAACTAATGATAATACTTGTAATTAGTTTTTTATTAGTTTTTTTTATAAAGGAGAACTATAAATATAAAAATTTGGGATGAATTAATGAAAACTGTGTTATTATTGTTCTTCTATATCATAGTGTGAATGATGACAAAGTATATCTCACACTCCTCCATGAGAACATTTATTATCATTATCATACTGAAACACAAATTTGAATAAAATGTATGTTTGACAAGACATTTTTGTAAATAAAAAAGTGTATGGACAAAATTGTAATTTTTTTTAACTATTTAACAACGGTTGGTTAAATAATCAAAAATAAAAAAGTGTATGGACAAAATTGTAATTCTTTTAACTATTTAACAACGGTTGGTTAAATAATCATTGTTAAAAGTAGAAATGATACAAGTTATATAGAGAAGTATTGTTAAAAGTGGAAAAGAAGATGAATAACAACAATTATATAATGAACTGTTATTAAAACATTAAGAAAAAATGACAATTATATAGAGAATCATCCTCGAATTCAATACTTTGATAAAATAAAGATGCGTTTCTTTCTCTCACTAGACTGTCATTTGAGAGTTTCCTCTTCTCTTTCACTTTCGTTTTCTCTTCCCCTCTCTCTTTTCATTTTCTCTTCCCCTTCATCTCATAGTTGTCGTAATTGTCAATGGCGAGCCTCTACCAAAAGTGAATTGCTCCACGTGAAGGTTCATTTACCATGGAGATAAAAGACGAGAACGTTCATTTTAACGTATTGGAAGCCATGAAGCACCTGATTGAAGATAAATATGTAAAAGATTGGCCTAGTTTCTCAATGAAGACGGAGGATTTGTTGGTTTTGTTTTATAAAGGCTTAATACCATTGTTGATCCCAATTTTTGTCAACTTTGTTTAAAATGGTCCTCATCTTTTTAGAATGTTCAACGTAGTCCCTTATATCGTAATTTATGTTCAATTTAGTCCTTTTGACAAATGACGTTTAAATCGTTAACAACTAAATGTCCAGCTTAGTAATCAGTCAATGACATGCCATTTATTGGCTGACGTGGACACTTTAAGGCATAGTGAGATGGATTTATGTTTTTTGAAAGTGTTTTTATGATATTTAATGACTCACCATATGGTAGAAAACAAGGTGGTGGTTGCAGCTGCAAGGAATTCTCAAGGAAAGACTCATAGAACAAGTTAAATCATGATGGTTGAGCATGATAAGGAAATGAACAATTATCATATGCTGAAAAATAATTCATGCTTATCAAAGCTCACTAGAAGAACACAAATCAGATCACTAAGACCTTTAATATAAAACTCAAGCTAAAATCTATGAATGAAAAACTATAAAAACCATATGAATGCAAGGCTAACTCTACACTCCTAAACTTATGTCGCCAAAGTCCCCAGCAACGACACCATTTGTTGAACAGATTTACGTCGCCTAAAATCTCAACAAACTTAAATTTCCCACTAATGTAGTATAAAGGCAACCTAGGGTCTTATCCAAGGACTTGGTACTTATTAAGTTTTAGAAATGTAAAATTATAGCATAATTATTTATTTACTAAAACTAAAACTAGGTGGGGGGAAATAAAATGTAAAATGAAATCTAAAATATAAAACTATCTAATAATGCATTTATCTTCCTAAACTAAGAATTGAATGAATGAATCAAAATTGAAATATGCAATGTGTAATTCCTATCCTAAATGATATGCTAATAACAACAAACATAATCTAAAACATGTGTCAATGCAATTAACAATGGTGAATCAACATATGAAATGGAATGCAAAGTAAGAATATAAAATGATCACAGTGAATGGTAAAAACAATAACGCATAACAACTAGAAGTAAATATGAACACCTAAACCTAATCAACTATAATTGGAACAAATTGGAAAATAGAATAAAGTCAAATACAGTCTTGGCAATAGGATTGATTTCAACCCTTAAAGCATACTATGTCTCAAGAAGACATCTTGAAAAATTAGGCCCTCTTTCACTACAAGAAAAATGCGAATTATATACGGACTTTTATATACGGATTTTGATCTGTATATAATGGGAATATTATATACGGAAGTTTTATACGGATCTAGACAGTGGTGATTATATACGGATTTTCCATATGTAATATTAGCACGTTTAGGCGCGAAGTTTCCCAAGGATTTATTCGTATATATGGTTGTATGTAAGTTGAAGACAATATTATCCACTCATTTTAAATACGGATATGGAGTTAATAGTAATTAAAAAATAACATGTAATTAAAAAAAGCATAGTTCAAATGAAAGCACTCTTCTCAGTCTCGACTCTGCTCACTGTCGAATTTTCTCACTCTCGAACCCTAACCTTGTCCCCCTTGCTCTTCTCACTCTCGAGCCCTAACATTGTGGCTGCACTCTCAATAGTCTGTGACCATTCTCAATGGCCCTAAACCAGTCTGCACATTCGTTCTCCATGACCTAAACCATCTTCGTGAGCCTGCAGTCATTATTGTCCTTCACTGAAACCATAACCTCGCACTCGTTCTCCCTGGTGTGACGGGAACTCTCTTTTTCCTTCTACCGAACTACCATCCTCCGTCATTGGAACCTTAGTGTGGCATTGGAGTGTAGTTGTCGTCTTACTCGAACCTTAGTGTCGTCATTGGAAGCTTTGATTCCTTTTTTTTTTCGTTTTGCTCTGGTTGTTGGTACATTGAAATATTTTTGCTCATTATTGTTTGGAGGTTCAAAATTGTGATTAAGGAAATCCCTAGGTTGGTTTCGTCGATTTGGAAGATATAAGCTCGAGCTGCCATTGTGTTGTACACCAGGTAAGTTTCAATTGTTTAGATTTAGGTTTGTTTTATCTTGATGATTTCTAATGGGAAATTTTGTGTAGGATTTTTCAAGTGTTGCCGAAGAATTAGATTTTAAAGTGAATTTGAAGTATAAGAAAATAAACTTTTCCATTCCTCGAGTAAGTGAAAAATTGTCTGTTTCACTTTCCAAGATCTTTAGTAATTTATACTTAGTGTTTGGTCAATATCAATTTGATTGTAATAATCAATGTCTTGGATATTATTTAATTTGATTTTCTGTAACTAATATTATTTCTTGAAGGGGGCTGCGCGCCCTTTGCTTCGTAATTTTTGTGCAATTCTGGCGCCCGGGTGCCCTAGAAGAGGGGGTTGGGCGTGACTTTTTGCTAACATGGCACCCTAGACCTATTTAAGGCTCCCATGCAACGAGGGTGCCATCTTCTTAGCGGCTGAAGCTCGAAAACACCCTTTTGGACCTCTAGGAGCTGATTTTGGGCAGTGGGAACTCTCATTTCTTCTTCCTTAGGTCTTCATCTATTCCATTTTCTTCCATTGTAAGCTCAAGCTCTCCATGACTATGGAGAGCTAAGTTCATTTTTGTTGGGGAATGATGTAACTATCAAACTCACTTGTAAATGCACTTGTTTTGAATGAATATAAGCTTCTTTCATTATTTGCTAGTGTTTATTCCTTTGCTTAAAGTTTGTTGTGACTTGATCAACCATAGCATGATTCTAGGGTTTGCTAAATGTTTGGAAATGTTGTGTAAACCATGAACTGGACTAAACACCTAAAGGAAATAGTGTCTAGGGATAGAGCTTGGACCTTTGGTTGTCTTAAACCTCTAGTTTTACTGCAGATGAACTTGTTAGGTTGCCAAGGAATTGGGATTTAGTGAGTAAGTCTAGGCTCTCTCACCAAGGGATTGGGTTTGAGTAACTTAGTAGGTTGACATTGGAATTATAATGAAGAAGTAGTTATGTGCATTTGCATGAGAGTGTAATAGGTGAAATCACTCCCCAACATCTCCATACCATATCATTTCATTTTCAAGTGTTTTAACCCCAAGAAGTTCAATTTATCACTTATACATTTTGTTTATTTCCATTGCACTGAAACTACATTAAATGGATTCATTCTTTAGTCTAAATTAGTTAGATAATTATACAATAGTAAAGTGTGATTCGAGTCTCTTGGGAAATGATATCCGGTCTTACCGGTTTTACTACTTGAACGATTTGGTACACTTGCCAAAGAGTTAACACTTGTGATGTCAATGAAGATACCTATAACATAATTTTTTTAAAAAAATAAGAAAAATAATACCTAACAAATTAATCATAAAAGTAAAAAACCAATTAAATATTGATAAAATATTTATTAACCAGAGTTTGTAATTCTTCAACATGAGAAGATGTTGATGATCCACTATGAGAATGACCATTGACTCCAAAAGACTTTAGATAGGCAAGCACACAAACCTAGACTGCAAACCCATTTGCAATGCTCTTGGATTCCTAAAGCATGAGCCAAGGAATCTGAATTGGATTCCTAAAGCATGAGACACTAATGTTGTGGATTCATATGCTTCACTTTTTTCTTACATACAACATTTAATAAATTTAACATAATAAGGCTATGCAAAATACTTTGCATGAACTCTTGAGAGGCGTATATATCTTAACGTTTTTGGAAAACAGGTAAACTTCATTTTTACACCAAGAGGGGGGGTGAATTGGTGTTGCATCAAAAACAAAATCTTTTCGCAATTTTTAATCAAAGTATGAAACTTTTTGAACTTTCTTGAAATGCAAGTAATGAAAATTTGTATGCAACGGAAAAACATAGTTGACTGCGTTAAAGATAAAGTCGACTGTAAAATAAAAGTGCAGGGATAGAGAAAATCAAAGACTGATTTTTATACTGGTTCGGCCAACAATGCCTACATCCAGTGTCCTTCCAACCCAGGAAGCAAATGCACTATAATGGTTGCGGTTTTTACAACAAGGAATTTATGGAAGACCTCCACGTCAAAAATATAAATCTCCTCTTTAACCCTTAACCAAAATATAGGCAACAAGAACAACAAGACTTGCAGCAAGATATCCCCTCTTCTACAATCTGGCAAACACCACTTTGAACAATCCTCAAAGTGAACTATCCCTTGTAATCAACAACAGGTCCAAACAGCAGTCTTCACGGATGCCAAGCCAGAAAATCAATGCAGCAGTCTTCAAGGATGTCAAGCCTGAAAACCAATGCAGCAGCCTTCAAGGATGTCAAGCCTCAACGTGATCAAACCAGATGCGCCTTCTTTGTGCAGAATATGATCAATCAATGTGTGCGCAGAAAATCTCCCTTCAAATCTCTTTCAAGAAATATCACCACCGTCTTCTTGGAGAATTCTCGGAGCTTCTTAAAACAAAGAATTCAATCTGAAACATAAATGAAATTGTCAGTTCATCCAAAGTCTCTGAACAAAATCGTGTTTAGCCTATTTATAGATTTTTGTTAATCAGACAGACTCTAAGTCAAATATGCTACTAATTCAGTCGACTGGATTATGACAGTTATAACAGTTCAGTCAATCTGATAGCATATAGTCAACCAAAAACAAAACACATTTAATACAGTTGACCAAGTCATCAATGCTTAACCAACATTTAAAAATATAGTCGTTAGAGTGCAAGAGCATAACAGAATTTCAAATCAGACAACAAGCACAGTCAATTGTGTGGCGCACATAGTCGACTTTCAACATGTAAAACATTTTGAAATTCTTTTCTTCTCAAAATTTCACAGAGCACTGATTCTCAAAATCTGTACAAAGGTTTTAGAATAGTCGAATCCATTAGTAATGTAGTCGACTGTACTATAGTTTGTCACACATTGATAAGTTCATGAAAGTGCTTGTGGTTTTCAGCTTTAAAACATGTGCAGTAAAACATATGTAATGATGCATTGCACATAGCACATAAAGCATATAAACACGTTCCACATATATATCAATCAATCAACATAGGAACATGTAACACAGTACATAAACATGTTCAACAGATATGACAATCAATCAGCATAAGAACATGTAATGCAGCAACAACATATGCATGTTATTAAGCAATGTGTAGTTATAATAAAAAACTATAGTGATATAGAAATTGTGTTGTCAACAATCTCAACAAACGTTGTGGTTATGATCATGTGAGCAAAATTGCATGAGAGCGATTACTTTGAACATTGATAAAATCAGAAAGACGCACAGAAGATTTTATTGACATGGATGCATTAATTTGGGATGCCTAATTTCAACATACTTAAAATTCTAACATTTAATTCTTAGTATTTGTTGGTCATAAGTTGTATTTAAGGCCTCTAATAATTTGGGGTGTGTTTGAACAAAGATAACTTAACATATACCTGATGTTTATATCAATGATGCAAAATACTTGTTTTCAATTAACATTTGAAATGTGTTTTTCTGTTTGACAAACTTTTAAATTATGATTTAAACACACTTGATCAGTGGGAAGTCAATTTAATCTATACTAACAATTTAGTTAAAGAATCAAAGATTATTTAATGAATGGTTTGCAAACTAACACATGTGGAGTTTTATTTTTCTTTTCAAAAGGGAAACTACTATTTCCACCTTCGCCTATCTCTGTAGTTCTTGTTGGAACAATCGGTATCGTTCGGAGAGTATAACGGAGCGGAATAAAACTTTAAAGAGCGGAAAGCGTGTTTGGTCACTTTTGTAAATTAAAATAGTCAGTTTTAAAAAATAAATTTTCTAAGAGAAAATTTATCGAAAAGTTGATGTGCAAAATAAAAATATAGAGTATAGAGAGTAGAAAAATCACACAAGTAATTTTTATACTGGTTCGATTCAAAAGAATCTACTTCTAGTCGTTAATCACTATAAAAAATGATTACAGTTTCACTAAAAATGAGTTTCACAGATTACAATAATAGTGAAAGAAAAATAATGAAAGAACCTTCCTTCGACGAACAAACTGGAAGATGAACACTCTGACAAACGAAACGCGAGCTTCTCCTATTCATGAGACCAAGCAGAGCACCTTGCTAACTCGAAGAGAACCGCTCCGACTATCGACACACGAAACGCGAGGTTCTCCTATTCACGAGACCAAGCAAGGGAACTTGAACTATAGCTTTTGAGAACTTCCTCTCACAAACAGTATTCTACAATAGCTTCTATTCAACAACGTCTCTTCTGAAGTTCTCAGAAGTCCAATATATAACCAGCTACTCTGAATATCAAAGGTCAAGTCCCAACTGCCAGTAATAATCGATTATTGTAAGTGATAATCGATTATTCAAGTCCGTTATAGCTTTTTCAAAAAATATAATTCAAAAACAGACTTGTGATAATCCATTATTTGGAATGATAATTGATTATTCCAGAAAGACTCATGATAATCGATTATTGCTCCTCATAATCAATTATTTCATAACATTATCTAAAAAATACAAGTTTTACAAATTTTAAAAAGACATTCCTACTACCCTTATATTCTACAAAGTGCTTTTAAAAATATTTCTAATATCTTCTTCAGGTAAAACTTCTTTCTCAAGGTAAAACTTCTTATAGCATCATCAAAACAATTTACTTCAAGATTTACTAATGCTCCTCAATGGTAATAGTTCCATCCAAAATCCCTTAATACTTTGATAAAAATAAAAAGTTGCAAAGATTTCATGTTGCTCTTGTTCTTTTTTATTTTTTTCTTATTTATATATTATTAAATATATATAGCTTTATTTAATCTTGGGCAATAATTCAATTTTGGAGTCAGAACGTCTTCTTTTGACTTCAAAGGCTGTTTTCAATTGTTATTTCTTCTACATTTCAGGCTGGTATGTCACATATGAATATCATATTGAGTGATTTGTGATACCAAAGACATTGATTTAGTTTTGCTCTCTGGGGGTTATAGTTATGATTGTTCAAATTCAGTACTTTAGATTCAAACCCAAGTAGTAGTACCCTTGAAAATGACACATCAACATGGTCCGTACATCGATTGCAGACATAATTTTCCCACAAGATTCAACAAACGCAAATTTACATAACATATATTTATTACATCGAAGTCTTTATTGCAAAGGTTGTTTGTATTCCAGTAGTATTTAGCGAAACCTCTTAAACAGTTTAAACCACAGTATGACACTCACACAAAAACATGGCATGTGCCTAAACCAAACACACAAGACAAGACAGAACCAGAAGTCAGAAAATTGTGTGTCTCAAACCATAACATATTAAACAACAATGTCATAAGCAAGAATGGAACTTACACCTATTTTCCTTGCTTCATCATTGCAAAAACTCCATTGCTCTTCTCATAGGTAGCTATCCAGACTCTTTCAAAAGAATGCACCTGTATTATATTTATTTTCTCTTCTCTCATTTCAATTTAATGTTAATTTTCGTGCCATGTATATTCTTCTAGGATTCTCTCTATTTTATGTATAACAGATAATGCAATAGAATATGGATAGTGCAAGCTCTGATGGCCGACCTGATACGCCAATTTTACCTACTCTTACTTAGAGCCGTCAAAATGGGTCACAACCCGCGGGCCAACCCGGCCCGTCACGGGTTTGGGCCAGGTTGGGTCTGAAAAATACAACCCACTTATATGCGGGTCAGATTTCAACCCGGCTCATTTAGACCCGGCTCATGCGGGTTGAACCCGTGGTGAGCCGGGTTGGCCCACCAACCCACCTACCTAATTTTGTTTTTTTAATTTATTATTTTATTTATGAAACCCTAAAAAAGTAACATCTGCTCTCATAAAGTGCTTGCTCTCATTTGACGGTGCTCTCACCCTCACTTCACTTAAATTCTTCAAGGAGCAGGTAAAACACCCTTCATTTTTTCTTCTCTTTTCTCCACATTTTTGTTTTCTCACTTCTCTTTCTTTTTTTTTTCCAAAAACCCTATAATGACAAAAATAGGGGTTCGCGAATTTGTTTTTTGTTCTGGGGGATTTCAAGACATTGAATGATTTTTTCATGTTCTGACATGCTTCTATCAGATTTTTTAAATTTTATTTAAACAATTTGAATATACATTATTTGAACAAGCTCTTTTTGATATCTTTGAATTTGGGAAATTATGTTACAGATTAAACTATTAATTTTTTGTTGATGTTGTTGAGAACTGGTTCTCTTTTTTTTTTTACTAATATTCTTTTTTATTGATTGTCAGAATTGTTCTAATATTAGGAAAATATTTATTAGTGAATTTGGAGACAACAAGAACAAGGATCAAGGGTTACAACAATTGATGTGATAAACTACATTCAGGTTGGTTTGACATTTCCTACTTTTGCATATAATATAGTATTATTATTGTGCTTTGTGCATGCTTGTGCGGTTGAGATTGAAGATTGTTCTGTAGCAAACAAACAAAGATAATGATAGAAAGTTTGTTTAAATTAAAATTACAGAAATTTTGTATTTATTTTTAATTTTAAAAAAAAATTAAATGGGCTAGTGAGCTAACCCGTTTACCCACCAACCCATGGTGGGTCGGGCCGGGTTCAAGTTTTTCTGGCTCGCTAATAAATGAGCTGGGTTGGGTTGACTCACTAAGTGACCAACCCGTGGTGGGCCGGGCCGGGTCGAGCCGGGTTACCCGTTTTGACAGCTCTACTCTTACTGATGTTAATAAGCATTATATATGCGCCAATTTTTCATCATATACTTGTTAAACTTTAGTAACGTGCATAGAGGAAGTAGAAGTTTTGAATACTCTTTCGGTAGTTGTTGTGATTCCCAAGGTCAATTATAGAGAGGAGTCAAATCAAAGATACCAATATCTAGGTGGAGAAGAAAAGTTGGTGGCCAAAAAAACCAGACACTTTGTTTCCATGATCAGTATCCACACATCCTACCAAACATACTGATCAAGGTCGTACCTAAATTAAATTTAATATTCAATTAAATGTAATATATACTAGGAGAATGACCACTAGGTTGTCTCTCAAGGACCAATTTGTGGTTTAAGCAATAGGTCGAACACGTGGTGGTGGTGGTAATTGGATAGTTTTGAAGTAGAAATTAACAAACCAAAACACGAATTTCACACAATCCAAAGACAATTTGGTCATTAGCTCAGTTACAACACTTCTAATCCTCGATTAACAATCAATTAACCACTACTCTCACCCTATTCCAACACAAATCAATCAACTAAGCGAAGATTAATTGGGTTTTCCTCTAAAATCGAATTAAGCAAATGAATTGCACACATTTAATCAATCCTACACCGGACAGATTAATTAACTAAGTGATAATTAACCCAAATTAGACCATTAAGCATGTTTTAATCTCCAATACACAACAGATTCAATGAAATGAAAGGTAAAGTGCAGCAGATTTACATTTAATACCCAGAAATCTCAAGGAAAACGCTGCAGCATCGCTAATGACCAAACCAAACCGATTAAACTTCCATTAACACGAATTCAAAACAAAAAACGCAAGAACAAAACTGGAACAACAAGGGAAAACGAACAACAACTTCAAACATGAATTCAAATTGTAGGGAGGGGTTCAACACTCACACATACACATAAGTCTCCACACTGATAAGATATTGTCCACTTTAGGCCAAGCCCTCACGGATTTGCTTTTGGTACCACTCCAAAAGGCCTCTTATCAATGAAGGTATCTTGTGTGTATATAAACTCATGTTCATCTCTCATTTTTTCTAATGTGGGACTTTGTTTGTACCCAACATCCTCCCCTGAAACAAAGGACCACCTCCCCTACAGCGGAAGTTTTCTTTCTTATCCTCGAGTACACCATGGTCAACACTTCTCTCTTATAATCCATGGTCAAACATTGAGCATCTCTTGCTCTCCACCTCTCATGATTCACTTCCAGGCTATCGGCCACTGGCCCACCTTCTAGGGCTTCACCCGATCATGGAGGGACGTACTCATCTGAGCCTGGTCACCAGACCTGAACCATGGCCTTTGATACCATTTGTAGGGAGCGGTTCAACACTCACACATACACAAAAGTCTCCACACTGATAAGATATTGTCCGCTTTGGGCCAAGCCCTCACGAATTTGCTTTTGATCCACTCCAAAAGGCCTCTTATCAATGAAGGTATCTCGTGTGTATATAAACTCATGTCCATCTCTCATTTTTTCTGATGTGGGACTTTGTTTGTACCCAACACAAATGCACAAATGAAACTAGAACAATAAAAACCCAGAAATGAAAACCCTTAATCGTAAAACGAAAATGAAACCCTAATGCTAGAATGTAGCAAAATATGAAATTAAATGTAGCAATCAAACTCGGAAACGAAATGGAATTGATGGAGGCACCAATAAACACAAATTGAAAACGAAAACAACAATAGAGAACGAAAATGGAAGAGAAAAACGGAATTGCAACGGCAAACAAAAAGATAAAACGAAAATGAAGAAGAAACTTAAGTGTAGAAACAAATTGAGCTATGAAATTGCAAAGAGAATGGGTTCAATACATAAAAATGAAATAAAAACCTAATTTGGAGCTCTCTTCTCTGTCCAGAATTATAGAACACGAAAATACAAAATGAAGGAGCTAACTTGAGTATGGGGGCTACTACGCAGTAAACCCTAGGCTGCCAAATCAGCCCCCATGTGACACCCGGGCACTGACGAGGGCGGGAAGTAATCGCTGGTGTAAGAGGCATAGACAAGGAGCGGCTCCTGGCAGGCTTTCAGTGGAAGGGACACATGGACGAATCGATCATACACTGGAATGAGATCGATCTAGAGATTGTGTAGGTATGAGACTATACAGTTGAAGGATAGCTTAAAGGAATTAATTTGGCTAATCATATCAACAAATGCATTTGCTTTTCGGTAGCCTAACCCATAAGAACTCCATGGTTAAGCGTGCTTAGCTTGGAGTAATTTGTGATGGGTGACCTTCTGGGAAGTTTTCTCGAAAAGTGTGCAAGTGAGGACGATGTGGCAGCCCTTTAATGTCCCAAAATAATAATCCAAAAATTTCCCTACAACTAATAATGACAACAATTAGGCTCATACAACTAAGTGAAGTCAAGAAAATATTGGCTCATCACATACTCATGCTATGATTCATAATAATTCTTCTGCTTAATGAATATGTTCATTAATCGTTTAGAGAAAGCAATGCATTTAGGGGTTTAGGGGAAAATTTGTAGTGCGGGAAGATTGTAGTGCGGGAAAGGGGTTTAGGGGAAAATTTGATGAAGGGAGCGAGGAGGAAGGGAATAGGGTTTAGAGATTTAGGGAATTAGATTAGATGGAGAAGGATTGAAGGCGCGAGAAGGGAAGGAAACAATGGATTGAATAAATATTTAAAAATTACATGCCGTTTTTCTAAACAATAGTTGGAAAGTTATTCTGAAAATTAAAAAAAAAATATATTTTAGGGACGGTTTTGTTATTAATTGTTGGAAAAATTTAAGAAATAATAAAAAACAAGTATCTACGGTTTTAGTCATAAAATGTCAAAAATTATTTGGGATTTCTAAAACTGTCAGAAAATAACCCCTCCTAAAATGTATTATTGTTGTAGTGAGAAAGTTTGTGAAGAAGATTGACAAGGAAAGACATTACAATATGTATAATTAGAATAAGCTTAAATATAATTATTAATTTTATAATTTTCAAATACATAAAACCTAAATTGCATGAGTAAATAATATTTGTTTATAACATAACATATATTAAACTGCAAAAAAAGAGTATTTTGTCCCTATAATTTGATTATTGCTCCGACATTGAATGAGATAATTTAGTTAAGGATTATACTTCAAAGGGATAAGAATTACTTTAAATCAACTTTCTAGATATAGTTAAGGTAGTGAAGTAAAGACCCCACCTAATAAACCAGTCCATATTTATAAGAAATCGCAAATGAAAAACTTACTGCAATAATAATTCTATTTTGATAACATCAAAATAATATGTCACAATAAACAATGAAGAATAATTATGCTTTATTAACTCTATTTGTTTTCATTTGCAAAATGTAATAGTGGCATTTTTGTTTTCAATTATAAATTATTGAAACTATTTAAAAAGGTTCTTAATACTAAAAGATGCTGCTGAATATTATTGTAAAAATTACCTAAACACTTTTTTTATGTGCAATTGTCAATTATATAAATAAAATAAACTAATAATATGTATAAAATATGTAGTAATTAAAGGAAAAAATATATTCAAATATTTTAATAACTAGTAATAATTGTATTAATTTCACATGTATTTATATAACTTTGTTAGTTAATTTCACATTGTTAGGATGGGACATACTTTATATATATTACTATAGCATCTTTAGTCGTGGAGATGAAGTTACAAAAGAAGGTGTTTTTACCAAGTTTTATCAACAAATTAGATAACTACTGGACCTCATTTATTATCTATAGTCTGGCAATATTTCTGTTAGTCTCCTATTTTATAACTTCTTTTAAAATGGAAGTATTCTTCGTTTTTGTGGATTTTATCTAAATTAAATCTGACAACATCTCTTGAGTAAATTCAGGAAAGAAATCATCTTATAAAATTTCATATAATCCTTTAATTTGCTATATCTGCATGTATTTGAAGAATCTGTTTAAAAGGTTTCTTGAACGTAAGATATTCTTTAACATTGGAGAAAAAAACATGAGCAAGTGCTTTATGATTTCAAGTTGAAAGAAAAAGAGTAAAATCATATTTACTAAATATATTTTGTAAAGTAAAATTCTGTTTCTATAAATTGATATTTAGGTTTGATGAAGATCTCATAGAAATTTGAGATCCTTGGAGAGAATTTAGACAAGAGTTATGGAGAAAATTGAAATAAGAATTATTGGAGTTATAATGGCAGTCATGATTCTATCAAGTTTTGGCGCAGCCCAATCAAAAGATAATTTTTGGTGCAATGTCCGGTGTGTACTCAAATGTGCAGAAAAAGCATTTCTTGAACCAAATTGTGTGAAGAATTGTGAAGCCCACTGTCCATTATCTGATCCACTTTATAGTTGTATTTCTAGCTGTCACAAATCTATTGCTGGAAAAAATGGTATGTATTCTAAAATTATTTTCTCCTTTTCACATTTTATATTTTTCATTTCATTTTTTATTTCAATTTTAATTTCTTGGGATTTTAACCATTACTTTTACATGTTTATCAGGTGCTGCTGATCTTGGGAATAATCTGATCAATACTTGTATGCAAGAGTGTAAAAAAAGATTTTAATTTGTAACTACAATTTCTGACTGAGAAATTGTTAGAAGAAATAAAATTTCCTCCTGAATTATGAGTAATAAATATAGATAAAAAATAATATTTCTTATTTATTTCTGTATTTTCTTTTTCAATTACGTCCTTTCATCTTTCATATTTTTTTATTCTTATAACTTGGGTATTAATAAAACATTTTTTTTAAAGAAAACATTATCAGACAAATTCTATTAAGGAAGACAACAAGAAAAAAAAAATACTCAAGAGAAAGTGACACTTAAACTCTGATAAAGGTAATAAGCTATGTGTTATTGTTCTATAGCATATTGAATTACTTTATTGTTACCACTGTAAAAAGCTTTTTTTAAAAATTTGTGAACGTGATGAAACCATAAAAAAACTTCAATATAAGAATCATTGGCTCTAGAAAAAGGATAGTTGAATAGAGTTTAAGATTCTTTTCGTAGTACTTAGACTAAACCATCTAGTGAGATCAATCAAACAACATACAAGATTTTTACATGAATTCAGCCTAACCACTTTAGGCTATATCTAATTCTCTCTTTAAGTAGATAATTTATAAGGTTCCAGTAATCAAATCAAAGATTACAAATCAAGTAGACAAACTAGTTTTGGTTCTAATGAATACATAAATCACTCTTGTTTAAACCATCCTAATCTCTCTTAAGGATTAAGAATTTATTATCACTAGGAAAAACTTCAGTGTGAATGATTACAAAGTATGTCTCACAACCCATAAGAACATTTATTATCACTATCATACTTAAACACAAATTTGAATAAAATGTATATACTTGGTTTGATAAGGCTTTTTTGTAAATTATTATATCTAGAAAATACTTTATATTTTTAAAGTTATACTAAGAGACCATAAGATGTTATGGTTTTTACAAACATTAGACCATCACTAGTGTAAAAGAGACGATCGCTAGTGTAAAAGGGACTTTCCATGACATTGATTGAGGACGTTTAACAAGTTACTATCAAAAATGTGTGATGGCAAAATTGTAATTTTTTTGAACTTTCTAACAAAGGTTGATTAAATAATTATTGTTAAAAGTAGAAATGACACAAGTTATATAAAGAACTGTCGTTAAAAGTGGAAAAGACGATAAATAACAACAATTGTATAGTAAATTGTCAATAAAAATATTCAGAAAGAATGACAATTATATAGAGAATCGTCGTTGAATGTTCAATACTTTCATAAAATAAAGACGAGTTTCTTTCTCTCACTAGACTTTCATTTGAGAGTTTCCTCTTCCCCTTCACTTTTGTTTTCTCTTCCCCTCTCCCTTTTCATTTTCTCTTTCCCTTGTATCTCATAGTCGTCGCAACTGTCAATGGTGAACCTCCGCGAGCCTCTACAAAAAGTGAACTGCTCCACGTGAACCTCCTCAAGTTGTAAAGCACTACTAATGTCACTAAATGACGCATCTTGCAGTAAAACCCATGTGTGAGGCTTCAATATGAAGCTCTTCACACTAAGTTGTGAGGCTCCTCTATTACGGTAAATTTTACCATTATCTGTAATGCAATTTTGATATCAAATCAACTCTCTTTGACTTTGATGCTTGCTTAAACTCCTCTTTTTAATTGAATTTTGTGAATAAGGTACTTGAGGTTATAATTAATGATTTTTATCACTAATTCCCTCAGTTGTGTAGGTTATTGGTATGTTTTGGAAGAGGATCATAGTATCAAGGAGTTGGAATCCAGGAAGGACAGCGAAAGCACCATAATAGAAGGCTGCAAAAGGCTCAAGGATGTTTTCTTGTCTTTTTCTAGCGCCCTGAGCATTGGTTGACACGCAACCACACCATGTTGCCCTCTTCTCGGGCGCTGAGCGCCAGTTATCCCGCAGCAGGCCCGTGCGCCACCTTCAGGGGCGTTGAGCGCCACTCTTCTCACAGGCTCGCGTGGTTGCCCCTGCCAGGGCGCTAAGCGCTGACGACGTTTGCTTATGTGGCACCTCTGATCTATTTAAAGGCTTTTACGCACTAGGGTGGATATCTTTTGATGGTTGAAGCATAGAAACCTTATTTTTGACCCTTTGGAGGAAGATTGGGCATGCAGGAGCTTTCCTTTTCTCTTTCTGGGGTTTCCATCTCATTTACATTCTTCCATTTTAAGCCAAGGTTCTCCATGACAATGCAGAGCTAAATTCATTTGTTGTTGGGGAAAGATATAACCTCTTAACTTCATGTATTTGAACATGTTTTGAATATCTTAAGCTTCTTTCATTGAATGTTAGTGATTTTCTTCTATTCTTAATGCTTATTAGGTTTTTGGCCATTCATAACGTGATGTTTGGATTTCTTTGTTATTAGGAAATAGCTTATGAACCATGATCTAGAGGAATTCACCTAAAGGAAATATTACCTAGGGATAGAGATAGGTCATTTGGTTGTCTTAAGCTTCTTTTCTTAATGTGGAATTGATTATTAGGGTTTTAAGGAATTGATGTCTAATAATCAAGAGTAGGCTTTTTACACTAAGGAATTGGGTTCTAAGTAATTTCGTAAGTGACATTAGCATTCCAATGAAGAAGATGAGTTCTAATATGCATGAAAGTGAAGTAGGTGAAATCTAACCCCAACATCATCATCTCATATCATCTTAATACCATTCATTCATTCTTGTTTTTGCTTCAAAAGATCAATTTACATTGAAAGTGTTATGTTAACTTTTATTGCATTTAAATTTCATTTAATGGAATTGTTCTTCATACTTAATTAGTTAAGATATTATACAATTGTTTCGTGTCACGAGTCTCTTGGAAAACGATATTTGGTCTTACCATTTTATATTAGTTGATACGATTCAGTACACTTGTCGCGGTCTTAACACTCCTCTGCAAAGCTCTCTGCAATATGCTGCAAAACCCTTGTCGCGAGTTTCCTCCTCACTTATGACTAGTATTTTGCATTTATCTCTACGGCTTCACAAATAAGTAAATAATTAACCCATGGAAAACTTATGTTCCTTTTAACACTTAAATGAATATGTTTTTCTACTCTACACTGGTAGGATTGTTTTTATTAATCTCGTCATGATATGCAACACATTATTATTTTTTTCTTTTTTTAGGATGACTTTTAACAGCGGTTTAAAATCAAGCATCGTCATTTGATACTTTTAACGAAGATTATTTTAATTGTCGTCATTTTTGTTTGACTTCTAATGATGTTGACATCGACTACAATTCAAAAACTGTCGTTATAAGGTTTTTTTAACTGTCTGGAAAGATTAAGCTTTCTTAGCAAATCTTCTATTTTATGATAACAAAAACTACTAGTGAACAATTAATAAAGAACACATAAATCAACATCAAAATTATGCACAATAGAACATGTATATAGAATGCACATCAAAGTTTAAGACATGAAAAATAGTAATTAGACAAAAAAAAATTGTATAATAGTCCTTCTCTCGTTTCTTTGTCAACAACAAAAAAGTTAGAGGAAAAGAAAACATCACTCTTATGATTTTGGTGGTAGTGGTGGATGTGAAGGTGATGTGGAGGTGGTTCTATCCTCTTGGTGGGGTTTGTTTATAGCTCTTAGTTATTCAATTATTCCTATACGTGACTTAAATTGTATTGAGTAGGGTAAAAAGTCTAATATGTGTGTTTAACTTTGACGTTCTGAAGGACTAATTATGTGAAAATTTGTACACTACATTGACAACTCTCCTTTACTCTTTGACCTGAAATACACTCAAACTCTTTAAAGTAAGAATTTAACTTAAATCTCACAACATTATACTACAAAAATATAAGAAAAAGTCAAATACAAGCTTAAAGTATCTTTAACTTGAGGTGTCTAGAACCACAAACTTATAGTTTATTATATAATCACAACACTATACTAGCAAGGCTTTATGTCACCTCCATTCGGTACTGATCAAAGTAGTCATTGTCCGACACAACATAAGGGTTTGATCCTTTCTTTCTTTTGCTATTTTTTATTTCCCATTTTCGATGAATTGTTATTTTTTATTTTTTTTTTGGCTTTAGGATGAAGAAGGTAGTACCTGTCTTTTTGGTGTGATGATAGATCAATTGTTTATTGTCTATTGTAATTGTAGGTGAATGGAAGATTGTTTGTTTGGTGATTTGAGATAAAAGGTGGAATAAGAATATGTAATGATGGTTTGTGTGTTGGTTTTGTTAATTGGGTGCAGAGAATATGAAAATGGTGATAGAGAGGATGAATGTGGTCAATTTCAGTGTAAGCTAGCTCATCAAATTTAAAGAGTGAAATTATTTATAATTGATGTTTGCATCTGAGAAACTAGGATCATTTCAAAGCATCTGAGAAACATTGCTGGTTTGGTCGTTGGTTATATATATTGTTGGTCTTATATGTTTAATTCTTATGTTGATAGTAGCTGGGGTGTGAGTAATAGGTGCAATTTTTATCTTATAGTATGTATCTGTTTTTTTTTTCTTTTTTCTTAACTCATTGATAATTTCTTCTCATTACGCACTTTTAAATCTTGCTTCATTTTCTAGCAATTTTGTACTCTTACATATTTAAGATTTGTTATTTTCCAAAATATTCTCATTGAGTTTCTTAACTAATACTGTTATAATATATCTTTTGAGAATTCTTTGTAGTTTCTAATGAGGTTTTATTATGTTTGATTGAGTATAATCTAAGTTAGGGCCTTGTCAAAATCTATTGATCTTTTCCTAGGATTCGTTGATTTTTTTGTCAACACAAAAAACTAGTTTTTTTGTACTCCTTTAAATGTTAAACTCGTATTTTGTGTTCAATACTTTCGATGAATAATATGAAGAATTTGTTGAGTATATTTCAATGACAACTTAATGTAATTTAATGATAATGTTGTTAAAAAAAAATTCCTTGATTGAATTAATTTTATTAATACTCACGTTTCAACAATAAAAAGGAAGATAAAAGATGAAGAAAAGCATTTAAGCCCAAAGTTTTAAAATAGATCAATATTACTTTTTTATCAAGATTTATTTCTCAAAATTGTGTAGGAACACAATTTCTTTTATCAATTTCTCACTCAAAAGTTCTTCTTTCAAATTTTAAAATTTTTGCACACTTTTCCATACTTGCATTCATCATGTTATTCATAGGACTGGAAACACCTGATAAGAAAGTAAAGTCAATAATTAAAATTATAAACAAGGAAAGTTAATTATCAAAGTCAATAAAAAAATAATTAAAATAATTAATTCTAAATAAAATATAAAACCATGAAAATAAGTAAATATTTGGAGAGAGTGCATACCAGTGTTGTAGGCAATGGACTTTGTTAAACCACAACTAGTAAAACATTTATAAATAGGATCACAAGATGATATACTACAATGTGATTCACAATCCTAAATACATTTTGAATAAAATTCAGGGAATGGTTGTTGAGGCTCACATTTGAATGCACATTTAACTTCAAATAAAACTTCTTTAGTTTTGCAATTTAATTCAGCTGGTGTAAAGTTCAATAGAATCATGATCATGATTATAACTCCTATAGCTTTTATCTCAACTTTTTCCATATTTCTTTTCTATCTTTTTTTTCTTTTTAAGGATCCAAAATTTGATAGAAGGTAAGACCTTTTGTATTATTTCAAAAACTCTATACCTAAATTTGTAGAGAATAAATTATTATACATTTTTACTCTTAAAAATAATTATTCAATAAAATATATTTAATAGGAAATTAATGCATTATTAAAAAGTATAAATAGTTAATTTAACATTAGTAGTGTTTTGTTCCGAATTTTTTTAGAAGTGCTAAATGTGTATCTCTTTTTTTTTTAAATTAACCACATTCATAAAATACACACAAATAATGTTACCATTCAATAGTATATTTCAATTAAATCTAAATTCATTCAATAAATTTCATGCTTTCCTTTTATCATGTTTCACTCAATCATCACATACTCACTTAGTAAATTCTCTTTTCACTTAGCAAGACATCTCGAGATATACTTGTCCAATGAAAAGAGATTCGCTCAGTGACTTAAGCCTTTTAAGGCTAAAATTCGTTGAAATTTGCCCAACGAGGCTAGGCATACTGAGCAACCAAACCACGCATGCCTATTTGTAATTTTTCTAAAATTGATTTTTTCCTAATGATCATTCCGCTCACCCAACGTCTAAGTGTCTTAAAGCTTGTTTTATCAAGTTCACCCAGTGAGCTCTAATTTGCCCAATTAGTGAAACAATTTGGATTTCACTATGATTTTATTTTTCGCTCCGCTCATCAAAGGTTTGACTCATCCAACAAGTCTGCATAAAACCAAAATCCCCATAGGCATATCAGATTATCAATTTGGACAATCTAACTACTCATACACGTTTACTATTTTGTAAAAATGCATAGGTTAAAGTTAAAAACGCCTTTGATGGACCAATTTGACCAATATGATACTTCTTAATGGTTCATCACCCAAAATTCACATGTACAACATATATTTAAAACTCACATGTACAACCTATATGATATTTCTTAATGGTTCATCACCCAAAATTCACATGTACAACATATATTTAAAACAAAATTCCACTAACATCACAATTTTCATGCACCTCATATATTTAACTTTGAACAAGCCAAAATCATAGTCAAACTAATCAATGATACTAATCAATCTTAAATAACGCACAAAATATTATTAACTTCCTATACTGGAATAAAAACTCCTAACTCACAAGTTGCTCTTAGAGCTTTTACTCTTATAGAATGTCCTAACTACCTACACATACATCAAATCATAGAAGTAAGCATATCACCATGATCACAACTAAATATAGATTCATTTTGAACTATTTTGAAACATATGAACGACTTAGCTTTAATATCTTTACTAGACATTAAATATATAGATAATCCTCTATTCTTATGTAGAACTATTAGTATTATACAGAACATGTATATTTTTATTATATACTTGAATAATTATGAAGATATAAGATATTGATACATATACATATATATTTATAAGAAAATCTACATGCATACAAAAAAATTTACTACCAATTTCTAAATAAGTAACAAATATATAGTAGTCAAGGTGTTACACTTTGGACCCAAACATTTTTGGCTAAACACGAGTAATTTTTGAAATGCAACCAATCCTGAATAAGATCAATTATTTTTGAAAAATAATCACTCCTAAATAAGATTAAATATTATTTGGAATATTATCACTTCTGCCTAAGATCAAATATTCTTTAGAACACAATCATTCTCTTAGATAACACTTGAATATTACTTAAAACATGATTAAGGTCAAATATTCTTTACTTACTCTTTTAAGTTGCTCGTAAGTACAAACAATATTCTTTTTCAGAAATACAAAACTAATAATTGCTTAAAATTACAAGAGTTTATTCTCATTTTTGTTGTAAAAGTTTCGTCAATTTTTCTTCATCATATTATATAGAAATTAGAATAAAAGAACCTTCGTAAAATCCTTTAGAGTTTTTGTGAGATAAACTTACATTCTTCTTCTTCAATTATTATTTTCCGGTACTTGGAGCTTAGAGACACAATAAATACTCTTAATTAAACATTACTTGTGTATGATTTGTTTGCACAAATCCTCTTATACGCATGGTATATCGAGCCTAGGGTAGTTTATTTTCACTTTAAGCAAAACAATTGATATAGCTACCTGATTCCATAGAATCAAGATTCCACCATTTTCCAAAAAAGAATTTGTTTACATGAAACAACTTTTAGCACATTTTTCAATGGATCTTGATAAAAAAAATATTGTGATATTCTCTTGAAAAAACGAAGAAGCAAACAATCTTTGCCTGTGCAAAATAAGCAAGTATAAACTTAATGTGTGCTATGAAATTATCAAGGCTTGGTACGTCAAATGAAATGTGCTTATCATCTTCCCAAACAAAAGTTTCAGACGAAGAACATAAACAAAGCACTTGCATTTATTCAGTCATATTACTTGCATCACTTAGACAAGACATCTAGACACCTATGTTGTTTAAATGCATAAATTTTAATATTTGAATCTGTTTAACAGAATTTGATGCTCACAAATTGTTTTGGTATGTAAGGTTGAGAATTACCTCATCACAATTTGATCTAGCAACTTCTCTTTCAATATCACTCAGTCTTCTATTGTAGAGTCCAAATCCGAACAGCGGATACCTGCTAAAGACACTTTGATGTTTTAGTTAGTTTTTAATTACCGATCGGTTATTACAGTTGTCTTAAATGTCCAATAAATATAACTACTTACTTCATCACCCTACCTCTTGTATTTTATAGGTTTCGAAGTGGACTTTTGATTAAGTTGATCCGATATCATCTAAGTAAGTTTTTACCTTATTTAATTCATTTATTCGTACTTTTTCCTAAAGTTGACTTCTTATATGATTGATCGAATGGTAGGCGTATATTGATCTATCCATACGGTAAACAAATTATATTTTAGTCCTTTGTTGTTTAAAAAAGGTCTATTACACTTTAATCTAATAACTTAAAATTTTATAATTGTATGTTGGATTTTGTTTCTTTTACTATTGAGATGATCCAATAAGTTACTCTAAAATGGTGTTGAATGTAAAAAAATTTCTGGCATTTTTTACTTCACATTTTGCCCACATCTCTTTTTTATTTTAGTGTGTTATGGATCTCAATCTACCAAATTATCAATATTATTAAAATTTATTTTAAAACCAGTATAGGTCTAAAATTAAATTTACATGAATCTCAATACGCGGTATAGGTCTTCGATAACAACCCGAAAATCATCCTATTGATCTTCTCGTAACTTTGAACACGTGTTAAACGTGTCTTTCATGGAGAATACATTTGAATTGGTAAAATACATTACAACAACATCATACATAAATGCAATATTTGGAAATGAGTACTCATGGAGGCCTAACAACAATGTACAAACTTCCTATTATAAATAAGAACAACTCGTGGCTTTCCAAATGTTAGGGTTAATTATCACCATATAAATTAGAGTGTTTCTTCATACACTTCCTTTTTTTCTTTCTGCATCCCTATAAAACTCATGAATCCCCGAATTGGGAAAAATTGAAATTTTAATAATAAAAAAGTTAAATATTATCCTGAACCTCTTTTAAAAATACATTTCAAATTACATAATAAAAAAAATCTAGATCCGTAAACATGTTCCAAAGTATATTAAAAAAATACATTCGAAAAGAAATATATCTCTCCAAAAATACCTTGTACATTTCAAAATGTAATTAAAAGAATTGCCATCCATATATAATACTTATTTCTAAAGATATTTTCGAATATGATCTTACATTAAGAAATTTTTAAAATTACATATCAAAATTTATATACCGAAAATGATTTCCATGAAAATACCTTCCAAAATATACATTAAAAATTATAAGAAAATATATATTTAAAAAAGTATCTTCGGATTCAGAATCACTTCCTTAAATATGCATTCCAAAATGCATAAAGAAAATACATTATGAAAAGATGAATTCAGAATGCTTAAACCTCTACTCTTCCACGAGAAAAACATCCATGGAAATTCCACACACAAAAATCCGTCTTCTTAAATCATCCACGCTCACCAATATTTCATCACCTCCATTCACCTAAACCCCAACCCCGCACAACACCTTCATGTAAGGGTTTAGATTTGGAAGGGAAAGCTGAAATGGAAGGTTTCAAGAACCTCCCTCCCATCAACGACCACCACCACTAGAAGAAGTGTAGGGACTGAAAGAGGTGTAAGAGCTAGAAATGGTGCAAAGGCTATGGAGATTCGAGAAGAAAAATGGGAGGTGGAGGAACATACAGCAATGGATTAGGAATGAAAAAATTATCTAATTACCTAAATAGATCATTTTTTGTTGGAAAAATTATCTAACAACCATACGTGTAGATTTGAGAATTTTTTTGGTACCATGTCAAATGCATATAATACGTTTACTTATCGAATTGTACATTCATGTTGCTACAGATAGTGATTGTGAAATATTATTTAATGGATGACAAATGTCTAGATTTTGACATATTTGTATAAACCATTTCAATACATTAAGGAGAAAGGAAACATATTTACATAACACCATGCATAATCCATAAATAATTTTAAATGTACATTAAGAGTATTCGAAAAGAGAAAAATATTTACACACCAAGAATAATCCGTAAATGTTCGAGTCTTGGCCAAATTAGGGCAAATTTAATTAAAATATTTTTGAAAAGTAAAATCAAGAGAGAATAATGAAAATTAATTTTATGAAACAGTATTTTGATAGGGTCGTGATTTACATTAATTGGCAATACTTTTAAACTAAAGCATTATAGATTATCCAATTAATTTGTTCTTTTACTTAATAGAAAACGGGCTCTACAATATTAAGGTAACGGTAAATTGAATAGGTGTGCAACAATAGTTAGCAAATGCACCTAAAAATAGCTACAATTCCTTCCCACATAAACTCCTAGTTTGAATTTGAACAATAGTCAATCCTCAAAAAACTACTGTCAGCGAAGTTGAAACTTTCGCAGGTGGAGGGATGTTGCAAGAGTTCAAGCATAAAGAATTTGTGAATGAGATCTATGATCATGAAAGAATGTCCAAGAATTTTATAGAGAAATGGACCATGACATGACGCATTCATGGCTGTTTCTTTTCCACCATCCCAACAATTTTAACCACCATTCATTTCAAAATAAATTTTCCAGAATGTATTTATTACATTTCGGAATAATGGGAAGATGCCAGAATTTTGTTGATGCAGAAAAAATACTAATGATCAGAATCCAACTACGTCATATTTGCAGCCACAGAAAGCCCTTGCACAGAGAACTCCATCACAACGATCTACCAAAAAGCATGAAAATGATCAAAATGCCAAAACAAACCTTTCCACCAGCGTATCGAGTTATTGACTCAAGCTGAGTATGCACGGGCTTTCATACCCTTGTTTACCTGGAATTGTAATTATTCTGCTGGGCTTTGGCCCATTTATATAGTTTTTCAAAGAAGCAGCAACTATTAAGAGTATAAATGAAGGACGACCTAATTGATTATGGGAATCACTGCCAAGTACCACCTAAGGTGTTCACAGTGAATAATGTTGTTGACAAAAGCTTTCGTACACAACATTATAAATCCTCGAGAAAGTTTTTCTAGCAATCAACATATTCTCAATTATAACCGTAAAGAGCTTCCTTTCATATATGCTCTGAATTCAAAATACCGAGACAATGGGTGGGGCGTGCGGGTAGGATCTTAATAAATACCAACACCATGCGATTGAAATTACTTCAGCTAACATATCTTTATCAATAAACACCAATATACCCAGAGGCTCAAGATTGTTAGCACAATTTACATTTACCGATTTACATAAGCCAGCTATTTTCCGTTACATAAAATAAACAAGATAATACATGTGTGGACATAACCTGGTCAAGTTTGACGCTCGAAGTCATATATTGGTGCACCTTATTCAGGATGAGAAGTCCAATATACCAGTCCACTGTATGCAATCAATTCATATTAAAATATAAGTAACGAAGAAGAAAATAAAAAGTGCAGTCATTCATGCTACAAGGAATATAAACAATTTTAAAGCTTTAACAGATGGAATCCGAGGAATACTTAGTTGCACTTTCAAGCTGTTTTTGGATAAATTTATTTACAATCAAGACATTAGAAATTAGATCCTAATAGTTAATTGCTATCCCAAATAGACAATATAAATAAAATTTAGGTGCAAATGCGAACAGGTCAAAAATCGTTTTGAAAGAGCTTTCTAAATAAACTTCCGTGAACATCTCTTTATCATTTTTAGCCTTCTACGCTTATAATGTTTTCGACACAAATTTTCAATTGCAAAAACAAGGTACTTTTGCATCACAGGTGGAGCCTGAGCCAACATAAGGCTTTCAGACAATGCTAAATATCTCCATGTGATTGCATCGGTTTTCAAGAGAAGCAAGACAGATGAAGAAGACATAGATAAACCATCACATGTTCAAATAGCACTTACCTGATCAAGACACAAACACACTGCAAAACACCTGCAACTCCAGTCCAAACTGAAGGTGCAGATTTATCAAGTGAATCTTGGATCAGTAGACCTGCTGATCCAGCCAATGAAACAAAGGATACAACATAGGCAATGAAGAGCCACAACTTTAATCTGTCAACAAGAAAGTTGTCAAAAGAAATTCATAAGACAATAAAGGGGAAGGGATACTTGGTGCTAAAAGCAGAAATAATACGACTATCACACATTGCCTAGTAAATTTGATGCAAGACACAACATGCACCTATGACAAAGGCATGCTTCACTTTTACCCTCTTGCATGTTCACATTTTCTGTCAAATAAAATACTGATGCCTGATGCACATATATTTTTTATATCATGTTCGTTATCTGCTTTCTAGTGGAATAAAGCTTTTGTTGTTATTATCCATTATCTGCTTGCACAGGCTAAGTACTAAAATGATCACCATGTCTCGTCACAATTAATCACTAGACTTCAAATTCAATGTGTTTCTATTCTCATTGATGGCAGTTTAGAGGAACGGTAAAAGTGAACGAGAACTATTACCTCAAAAGTCTAGAAGCATTTAATTAGTGATCAGAGTTTTAGTAGAAAAATAGCACCTTTATGAAAAAGTAATGTCCAAAGATCAAGCATACTACAACTCAACTGTTCTTATAACTTATTAGTTTGGACAATACAAACACAAAAACAGCCCAGACACAAAAATTACAATAACATTCCTCACAAAGTTGTCAGGAATATTACTCGAAAGATGAGACCTCAACCAGAGTGCAAGGCAAACATAAATTGACTAATAGATGTATTGAGTACCTCCACTCGCCTTCATCATAGGGAGAATAATCGATGTCTTCTTTTCTAACGCAATTGAACATCAAAGCCGCAAGAGATGCGAAAATTCCTTTAATCAAAAGTAGAATCGATTACTATAAACCCTAAAATTGAAAGAGCTAGAGATATGAGAAATTGAGCACTCACCAGGAAGGTAGTGAAGGAAGGGAACAGAGATGGAGCTGCAAACGACGGCGTCGAGCCAGATCCACCAACCGACGCCGAAGACGGTGCCGGCGACGCCGGGGCCGAAGATTGCCCATAGCTCCAATAAGTCCATCTTCTCTTCTCTTCCGTCACACCTAACCAAACAACACTGTTAGCTTTATATACTGCAGTTATACATTGAGTATTGCACTATCTGGTTTGATTCGAGATGATAGAAGGGGAAAAGAAGAGTATCAGCAACTTTTCTATACAGTTTAATTTAAAATTTGTATTTTTAAACTGAAAAAATTAAAATTTTCATTCTTACGATTAAAATCATTTTTCCTTTTTCTACATATAAAAAATAAAAAAAACTACATTATAATTATTATATTCCAAACATAAGTGTTATAATTAATACAATTACTTTCAATATCTTTATTAATTGAATTTCAAATTTAGTTACTTTCAATATCTTTAAAAACTATTTTTATTAATTCTAGTTTCTAACCATTACTAAGCATAATAGTTATTTTTCAAGTATATTTTAAATTTATCTGTACATGATTTCATTTATTTAGTTGATAGTCTCTTTTACCGTATATTTTTTTATCTATTAATTTTTAAAGTGAATTTCAATATATTTTAAAACTTTTGTAGTAGACTATAATATTTAAAATTAGGGATTACAATTATAAAGAAGGGTTAGATAATTTAACCATCATTTTGGCATAATTTAAAAGTAGGGGTCTAATATTTTGAAGTTGGGAGTGAAATTTGAACGACGGGGCTTGATAATATTTTAAATCAGTTTTTATTATTTAAAACTATGGATTTAAAATATGAAATAAAGTTTAATATTTGCGAGGTAGGGATTATAATTTCAAATTAGGGCTTAATACCTTAAACCAGGGATTAAAATTTTAAAACAGACCTAATATTTTTAAGTGGGGACTAAAATTTTAAAACAGACTTAATATTTTAAAGTAGGGATAAAGATTTTAATCTTTGGTATGATATTTTAAACTACAAATATAAGTTTTACTAGGGTTTAATTATTTTATAGTGGGAATTATAATCTTAATTATAGTTTAATAATTTGAACCAGGAGTTAAAATTTTAAAACAGACTTCATATTTTAAAGTACGGATTACAATTTTAAAGTTTGGTTGACTATTTTAAACTATGGATTTTACTTTTAAAGGTTGAATAAATTAGGATTTAAAATTTTGAAATATGTTTTAATAATTTGAAACTAGTGGTTGAAATTTTGAAGTAATTTTAATCGTATGGAGATTTTAATATTGTTGTTATACTGTTATATATGTTCAGTGTTTTAATATGTAATTTTATAATAGGGTTTAGAATTAAAATATGTATTCGTTAAGATGTGATTAATACTGTTGTGTTTTGTTGTTGAGTATCTTAACAACTTTGAGTTGTAAGGCACAAATGTTAGCGTACTATTGAGTCAAGATTAATTGAAGCATATGTTTAAATAACAAGTAGAAACACAACATTATGTTGTCCTTGATCACCACAATTAGCACTAATAATGTGATTCATAGCTAAAGTGATAGAGGGCACAAAAGCCCAGCAAATTCGATGATAAGCTCCTCATCATATTCTAACATGCAACACAATACACAACTAAGCTAAAACAGCAAGCAAGACTTCTTTTTACAGAAAACTGGAAAAAAATTATAAATGCGAATTAATGTGAAATTCCGGAATCCTAACCCAAAATGTTAAAAGGGAAACAATACCTTACAAGTACAAGCAAAATTGTCTAACAAGCGTCATAACAAAAAGCGGCAACAAATACAAATCAAATCAAAGGTGAATGTGGATCCATCATGACAAAAACAAGGACTAATGGATTACAAATTCTGACATTAATCTAAAAAGTTTAACCTCTGAAAAGGTATAATGCAAATCCCGCTCAAGTAAGCCCTTGCCAAAGTATGGCTGCCAAAGCCTGGCTTATTAGTTTGTTAAAATACTTCTTTTTAGGTTTGGTCTGGTCCGATCGACTCAACCTGTTAGTTTGCCAAAGTTTTTACTTGTTCATTTCCACCAACCCAAACATTGGACACTTGTCAACATCTCTTAATTTCTTTGCTCTTCCATGTCTTTCCTCTTGATAACAGCCAAACACTTTGGTAACCACCCTCAAAAGCTAGTCATTAAAGGAGAACGAAACATTTAAATACTCTGCCAGGCAACTCATACAACTAAATGTGGGACTTAGGCACCACATACTACCCAAAGTCCCCATCATAGCACCGTTCCTAAAAGAGGATGTCTCAACAAATTAAACTAAATGATACTTTGCTTAATTGCATTTCACTTAACTTTCTAATGGGTCAAAAGCCTCCCTAACCCTCTCCAAATACATTGACAACCAACTCTAATACTAATTGATAAGCACCCAAGCATTTGGAGAACTAAAACTTAAAAGCTGGCTATTAAGGGTGGCGAATCAAACACTCAAATATTCCACTAAGCATCCCATCCTACTCGAGTCCCTACCAAAGCTACCTAGCACACCTTGAAACAGTAATATATAAACTAGTACCTCTAAACCTAAAACAAGTAAATCATTTAATCCAAACCGTATCAAATGACAAACAATAGAATAAAAAAGTATTTGACTCAACAAGTTTCATTGTTGAGCTTGTTTAGTTATTGTAGTAATCTAATATGCAGTCTTGAAACAACTACAACATAAAAAATATCAAAAAAGGCCAACTTGATGACAACCTTTTTATTTCCAGAAACATCAAATAGTCAAGAGAATTCATTATCGTCCATTTACACCATAAGTTGTGTCCAGTCATACCCGATATAGGATCTTAAAAATAAGGGATGAAGTTCATTTGGCATCATACAACTAACCATTGATTTGGATTTTGAAGTCTCGATCTATACTGCATACATCTCAATGTAGTGGTAGATAGGAAGCAATAAGAAAAAAATTAAAAAGTGGAAAAAAGAATCATTCAACAGCAGTATAAAATTTTCCCAGTATTACCAGTTACTCACAAACAAGGTTTTAATAAATGGTCCCCAACCCCGCCACAACATCCAGGGTTTTCAAGTATCTGCAACTGCAACACATCCGCAACTTATAACATTTCTCACAAATCTTACTATCAAGAATCCTCAGTTTACGAAGTCAACTGGATAAAAATAATATCACATCGGACTGGAGCACCCACCATTTCATAGAGAAAGGGAAAAAACAATAGACCATTTATATTTTTGTTTTCTAACAACACATCACCATCAAGACAACGTTTGAGCAAACTTCAGCGTGTAAGAAAGAATACACTTAAACAGCTGTCAATAAGTCAGCAGTACAATTTTGGTTCTGGAGAGAAACAATGCCCCGCACGCACATATGACACAACAAAAACTTAGTGGAAATTTACAGAACATAACACCAGCCAAAGAGCCGAAACGAAATTATCCAAATTCCAAATTATTGAAATTGTTCCTATTATATTGAATTTCCTTACCTTACAAGTAGAGATTGAAGTTTTCAGAACACATTTATAAGCGGAAATATCGATTACAACATGCAAACAGACAATTACGTCACTGTTGCGAATGCGGAACAAAGATGAGAGACAAAATTCTAAAGAAAGGTTCACTATCTTAAAACGTTTGCGGAATTCAACATCGTGAATCTGTTATAGTCTAAGGAGCGTGCGCAAACCTAATCGTCACACGAAAATTTCTAAAAGGACGTAAACATTTTGGAAATTGCAAAGGAAAATGAAAGTAAATGAGTAAAAGATTAATTAGATGCATCAGAGATCATGACTACGGAGAGTGAGAAAACCCCTCGCGAGAGGGAACGGAAGGGATAAGTACCTGAAACCGGAATTCTCCGATAAACGGTTAGAGAGGTGTGGTTTGGTTGAAAGAGTGAAAAATGAAATCCGGAAGAGACTGGCACTGCAACCCCTAACCTACACAACACTGGTATCTTCTTACTTGTTCACCTTTTATTTATGACTGCATCCAAATTAAAAGAGAAAAGGTTGAGTTATGTGGGCTCATGAGCCTCACATGTTGCTTATTGTATTAGGCTTTTGCTTCTTACACACCCATTATTATAACATGCTTCACCCTAATATCAGAAATACTAAAATAGCCTTGGCATATGGCGTATATAAAATATTAGAATAAGTGTTCTACAAAGTTCATTGTTAGAGTGGATGTATTGTTTACTTTTGGTTTGGAGCTAAAACTCCTAAAAGTTATAGGTATACATACAATAATTATGGGGTGAAGGAAGTAAAACTAGATCCTTCGAAACTTCTCACAAAAAGCCCATTCATTTGCTCTTTGTACTAGGTTTTTCTTTAGTTTCATTGATACTATTATTAATTGCACCTCCGTATTAAGTGAAAAAGGCTAAAATGCCCTCTCTCTGTATTGTGTCCTGCTTTTGTCATTGTTGTCAATATACTATCCTTTATGTAATACATTCATTTCATGTGTTTTGATATGTTTGTTTTAGAAATTGTATTCCAAAACTTTGATTTTAGAAATCATGTTCTAAAAATTCAAGTTTTTTCAAAATATTTTCCAAATATATAATCTTGGGAAGTTACAAATTTCAAAAGATAAAAGACTCATTTTGAAAATTATGAGCCTGTGTGCTCATTGTAGTTTTCCTAAATTAATAAACAAGTGTTTCTTTATTAATTAAACTGTGATATTCGCAGTTAAAAAATCAAAGTTTTTACTATCAACCCAAAAAAAAATCATTCTTAATAGGACTTTTATGAAACTACTTCAACATCAATAACTTATCACTCATACTAATTTGTAATTAAAAAACAATATTAAAATCAGTATTAGTGTGTTTTAATTAAACTGTTTATTCTAAAATATATAAACAGAAATAATTTCCTTCTAACAGCAAAATAAATAAGGAATTAATTGATTAAAAGTATATTTAATTCTTTATTAAATTTCTTCCTTTATTCATATTTTTATAACCACTTTTCATCATGCATCTTCTTTCATTCTTCGTAGTATGATGTTTGTATAAGGTAAGAAATAATTTATTATTATTGTTTATATTATATAAAGAGATACCTCGTTTGATAAATTTGTTAATATCTTTTAATTAGATAATTTTATCTTTTAATGAATAAAAATAATTTATTTATGTAATAAAATAAATAACTAAATAATTTTTCTTTACTTAAAAGTTACTAACATTAATATATATATATATATATATATATATATATATATATATAAAATAAAAGGTAGTAAAATTAATATTATTATTATTATAAATTTATATATAAATAATTTTTATAATTTAATTAAAAGAATGGTTAAAAACAATGGTTAAATTTTAAAAAGAATCACGGATGAATTTGGTCAAATAATTATTTTATTAAAAAATATATTTTATAAAGGACAAAATTAGAAAAACATCACAAAGAAGAATATTCTTTATATATAGATATAAATAAATTTCTCAAAATTAAACTATAAACAAAGATAAAGGAGATAATTATATCAACACAAATAAGAAAGGATAAGCTAATGATTTATAAAAATACCATAAAGTTATGAATTATCACAAATATTAATAATAACCCATATGACTCAATTTTATCATCAACCCAATTAACTCAAATAAATAATATAGAATTTGACTCTACTTTTGAAATACTAATATATTAAATAGACTTAAAGATTTTGCATATATCATATTATCATCCCTCACATAGAGGCACGTAATTAAGAACAAGTCATTCACTCATATGACAAAGTAAATTCCTTTTATTTACAAAAACACGTTTTTTCACACCACCACCCTATATAATCAGCATCTATCAAGTTTCAATACTTAGATATCTTTCTCTATATAAGTCTCGTACTAATAGAGTTAAGATAATCTCATACAAATACTTATTCAATATACATCATATAATACCAAATGTAGTATTTCCACTTTTGAAATAAATACATTCACATATCTAACAATGCATTACAATATATTATAACTCATTCTCTAGCTCTACTCGATCATTCACCCAATGGTCAACACCCCCGCTTAGCTTAGCCACACATCCATCCAAATTATTTCAAATCCTAAAATATTAATTTTCACATATAATTGTGAACAAATCAACTCTTTCATAGCATTTACCTTGTTTTCTCCTCAAGTTTAGCGTGTTTTCTAGTTTTCTTATATTTTATTTAGTATATGTTTGTTTTTACCTCTGATCTCTTTGTTTGAGTGTATGAAATAAATGAATTGGAAGCAATTCTAGTGGAGGAAAACAAGCAAGAACTCAAGGGAACATGTTTTGGGATAAGAAAAGATCAATTTGAAGCAAATACCCATGTTGGACGCCTTTGGAGCAAGCAAATCTGTAGAGAAAGAGAAAAAGATGCAGTGTAGAAAAATCAGGCCCGAGCCCCCAAAAGGGGGCTGAGGCCCCCAAGAAGGGGGCTGAGCGCCCCAGAAGGGGGTTGGGCGCCCTTCCATTCGCAGATTCACTGCAGACTTGGCGCCTAGGCTTTTTGGGGATTCTTCTCCTCCTACACTTCATTCTCCACCTAGAGAGATTGGGAGAGGCCCTTGGAGGCTTTTTGGGGTGTTGGGAAGCTCTCCCACTCCTCTTTGGGTCTTCAAGCTTCATCAATGTTGATTTTGCCCCTTTTGGGTTGAGGAAGAAAATGGGTCACAAATTGGAAATGGAGATGCGAAAGGGAGGCACAAATGAAGCATGGAGCAGTTGCCAAGAACCTCGGGAAAGGCTGTGCATCTTCTCTTTGGTTCCAATTTCTTCCCTATCTCTTCAATTTTGTAGAACTCTAAGTTCTCCACCATGGAGGGCTTTTCCTATTTGTTGAAATTAGTTGTAAAACATGGAATTCTTATGTATTTTGTGATGTTAATGTTATATGTTTTTCTAGTTCATGTTAGTATTCAATTTATATGGTTAATGCTTGCTTTGGATTGATCACCCATGCATGAATTGTGGTTCTTGATGTATTGAGAAATATGAATGGAACCTAGAAGTGAAATTGAACACCTATTGGATGGAATTGAGATGTTTGTGGATGCATGAGAATGAAATGGATGAATTCTAGTCTTAACAAATTGTAAATACACTATGTTAAATTTCTTGCACACCAACTGTTTGATAAAATACCAAAAAGAGTTTCTTGTGTTTTTTGTGCATTTTTATGTCTATTTGAGTTATAAAAGGAAGAGTTGTCATGTGTTGCACAAGTCCATTGGGAGAGAACGATATTTATCACTTGCTACGCTGCGACCGGTGCACCTGTCGTTGGTTTTGCAGTCAACAAGTTTTTGGTGCTGTTGTCGGGGACTTGTGTTCCAACACAAGGCAATTTGGGCATTTATGGCTCCTTTAGACTTTGTTATTTGTTTCGTCTTTGAATGTTGTTTTGTCTGCAATTGGCTTTAGTTTTTAAGACTTTCCATTGATTTAGTTTGTACTTAATGTCTGTCTCGGGGTATGCCTTTGAGCTTGATCCAGTTATTGAAAGTTCTTAGGGATGAGATTTCAGTAGTGGAGCTAACTAAATCAAACCAGATGTGCATATCACCAGGGATGGGGTTGTGTGTTTGGATTCACTGCTTTGGAACTTAAGGCAAGTTTGATGGACTTCTTACACCAAGGGATTGGGTGAGGGCTTGTCATACTTAGGTAGGCACAAAAAGAGGGATATGAGTGTTCTAACTTTAGAAAACAGGGAAACTGGAATTCTTTGCCAATTGTATGTCTGTTTTGTTTGTGTTTCTTTTATGCAGTTTTCCTACAAATGTTTATACTTTCCACTGGTTTGGTTTGTGCTTAAAGCTTGTTTCGAGGTACGCCTTAGAGCATGATCTAGTTGTTGGAAGGTCCTAGGGATGGGATTTCAGCAGCCGAACTAGCTAAATCAACCCAGATATTACTAGTCACCCGAGTGACAGACGATGTGATTATGTATTTGGACCCCACTGTTCTAGTTCTTAATGCAAGTTTTGATACATTCTTAGGCCAAGGGATTGGGTGAGGTGTTTCAAGCTTAGATAGGTGCAACAAGACGGATCTGAGTGTTTTTACTTTAGAGAACAGGGAAAGTAGTATTCGTCACCTTAGGAGAGTACTAAGTGATTTTGCAACAAGAGGGATCTGAGTGAGGTTATTTAGGAAATCCATTTCAATCATTCTGCATATTAGAATTGTTGTTTGGTTGGTGTGCTCATGTTATGCAATTTTTGTTTCTTCTTTTCCTTGTCTCTTTGTTTGTGTTTTTCATTTTTCTATTTCACTTCTCTATATGTTACTTTTGTTTTTATCTTTATGTTTTTCAATTTTCAATTCTCAAAACATGGTTTCTATTAAAATTGGACTAACGTTTTTGTTTGAGTTTCTTGGTGTTCTTGCAATTAATAGGTATGAAAGTGGATCAAGAAGAATATGCAAGGAGTCGGGGAATTTGAGCAATAAGTTGGTCCACCAAAAAGAGAGTTTGCTTTTTCTTTCCCTTTCTATTTTCTTTTCTTGTTTGTTGATAATAAGTGTGACTTGGCTGGTTTGACAAATATGATGCATTGGTTATGTGACTTTGAGTAAGTTTTGCATGACTTTGAGAAGAACTATTTGTGTTTGTTCATAAATTGGTTTTTGAATACATTGAGAATGTGTTGTGATTAGTGAAAACTTATGCTTGTGGTTGTTCTCGTGTAGGTATATTGAGAGTGTTGTTATTGTTTTTATTTTGGTTAATGATTGTGGCATGGTGTATGACAACCATAGGAAACCAAAGAACTTAACCGGGTGAAATTTTGTGCCCAGAGTTTTTATCTATGAGCGTTACCTCTTTTGGTTACAATTAACTTTTCTTGAGTTTCATTACTAGTTATTATTCATTTGCATGCTTACATTGAAACAAGGTCGTCTTTCTTTCCCTCTTTGCATCATATACCAAGAATAACCAATTGTGTTTCAAAGATTAGAACCCTTGTGAAAACTTTTCAGCATTAAAAGAAACTTACCTTCACTTTTGGAACCTTAAGCCTTATTGAACATGATTGATCATTTCACTTTGATGGGAGAGTAAGGTTTCCATGGTCAGTAGCAGGATTCAAGTGTGGGGGAGGTTATTATTAAAAAGGGAGCATGAGTAACAATTGTGAATCGATGTTGGTTGATGTGATGCATTTTTGTATATATGCCATCTATAAAAGAAAAAGAAAAAAAAAAGAAAAGAAAAAGAAAATATATGAATAAGGTGACTGCAAGTTGGTGTTTGGTTGTTCTAAGTTTCAAATAAAAGAGAGTATAACGATAAAACTATAAAAATGATGTGATTGCTCTCTTTTCTCATTCACATTACCTAGATACATCAATTTCCTTCTTTGCCTTGTCCAAACATCAAATAAAGCCCTTCTTGTGTTTGTATGTTTTGATAATTCTTGGCTCTTGAAATGAAAAGTAAAGTCAAATTGTGTGCTATTAGAGGTAGATGAGAGAATGACACACCCTTATACACTAGTGTGCTTGAGTGAAAACACTTTTTCTAGTGAGGATTGGTTCCTTTGGTTGATCAAAGAAAACATCTTTGCCATGATTGTTAATCCCTCATAAATCATGTACATTCATTCTCGTAATATTTGCATTGTGAGCACCATAGCTAAGGATTTACAATGTTACACATATTCTCTTTGGATTGGTATTGAAAGAAGAGCACTCATGAATGTTATCTAATTTGATTGTGTGAACTTGCTTCCTAGTTATTTGACTTTTGTTGAGTAGATGTTTTTCTTAGCCAAGTTACCTCTTGGTTGAGGACAAGCAAGGTTTTAAGTGTGGGGGAGTGATAACGGTTGATTTAACGTGTTTGTGTGTGTATATTTTGTGAACAAATCAACTCCTTCATAGCTTTTACCTTGTTTTATCCTCAAGTTTAGTGTGTTTTCTAGTTTTCTTGTGTTTTATTTAGTATATGCTTGTTTTTACCTCTAATATCTTTGTTTGAGTGTGTGAAATAAATGAATAGGAAGCAATTCTAGTGGAGGAAAACAAGTAAGAACTCAAGGGAACATGTTTTGGGATAAGAAAAGATCAATTTGAAGCAAATACCCATGTTGGAAGCCTTTGGAGCAAGCAGATCTGCAGAGAAAGAGAAAAAGATGCAGTGCAGAAAAATCAGGCCCGGGCCCCCCAAAAGGGGGCTAAGGACCCCCAGAAGGGGGCTGGACGCCCTTCCGTTCGTAAATTCACTGCAGACTTGGCGCCTGGGCGCCCCAAAAGGGGGTTGGGCGCTCTTTTGTTCGCTGTTTCACCCAAAACTTGGCGCCTTGGCGCCTTGGCGCCTAGGCGCCCCAGAAGGAGGCTGGGCGCGACTTAAGCTGATATGTCAAAATGGGTTATTTAAACATGGGTCTCGTGATTTTTTGGGGGTTCTTCTCCTCCTACACTTCAATGGGTTTGGAAGATTTACCCTAGAATAGAGGACCGTTATTGGAAATACACCATTCATATTGGTTGGCCATGGAGAAAAGCTCATTAGTTGGTGGTGAGGATGGGCGTGGGCTGCCGCAACAACAATGTGCCGCTACGGAAGAGGAAGCCCTTTACTTTTTCTTAGTGTGTTATGTCATTGGGGATTTGTTAGGGTTTAAGATTTTGGAAGGGGGAAGAAATTTTGAATGGTTTAGATATGTGAGGGAAAGTGGGAGAGAGAAACCACTATGACGACGTAGAGTGTTGGGGAACAAAACAGGGTTTCATTTTGTAATTGATTACATATAATTCATAATCGATTACAACTACTTTTTTTTGGAATCCCTGAATTTGAAACATTGCCCTGGTAAATTGTGCACATAATTCCAATAACAATTATGATATACTTTTGAACGAAATGAAGACATTGAAAGACATTTGGACAAATAAGAAAACAATATATTATCTTGAATTACATATATTGATTTAGACAACAGGAAATAAACATAAGTTGAAAATCATATACACAGAAGATAAAAATGATATACATCAAAATTGTGTGTTATCAACAATTGAATGAGCAAACGTGGTAATTGGTGTAGGGAATACAACCTTTCACATTGAACTCAATCATCTATTTCAATAAATGGAAAATTTGACACAAAACAAAGCCAAAAACTTCTTTTGAGAGTGATGTTCTTACAGTTGGAGAGTGCAACTGAACTTTCTGTACAAATTGTCTTGAGGCCCCTGGTAATCGATTACATGATCCATGTAATCGATTACCAGGGTATAAAAAAGGCCAAAATGGTATTCTAGCTCACTTGATGTGTTCATTGGTGCACTAAACACCATTCATGACCATTAAACTCACTCACCCATCTAAAATATGAAAACATGAAACAATAACTTGAGAGTAAACTCATTTAGGAAGCTTAGAAAAGCGTTATTTTTGGAAAATTAATTGCATATACTACAGTGGTCTAAAACATATGAGTTAGTAGTCATTTGAAAGTTCTGAATCTAGATTTCAACAAAAAAAGAATCAAATCATTTGGAGTTCGGTGGAGAAAGTTAAGAGCAAAACAACTAGCAAAGGTCAGAAAAACAGAGTTGGGGAGTGTTGTTCATCCAGCTGGGGAGTATAGTTGACGTTTTTGTACAAATGGACCCCAGGCCTCAAGTAATCGATTACAAAACCCCTACAATCGATTACCACGGTAGAAAATGGTCAACAATGCTTATGGAGCTCGTCTAACTTACATGAAAGCACCTAAATGACCTTTTTTCTCAACAATTCAATGGTCTAACGTGTTTATTGGTGCACTAAACACCACCCATGACCATTAAACTCACACACCTAACTAAAATAATAAATATGAAACAATGACTTGAAAGTAAAGTTATTTAAGAAGCTTAAAAAAACATTACTTTTACACCCATGACCATTAAACTCATTCACCCATTTAAAATAAGAAACATGAAATAATAACTTGAAAGTAAACTTATTTAAAAAGTATTCCTTTCCAAATTGTCCTTCACCTCACCATTTTGGTTTTTTAAAATTTATTTAAAATACACTCATCAAATACTGACACGTTGTTAAAAAGTTATGACCATTTAATTATTAAAGAAACGTTTTCCATACATTTTAGTGGTTAAATTATGTATCTCAAAAATCCTTAGATTAATAAGGTTGCTTTTGAACATTAATTAACTGGGATTTAGGTTTTATAAATGGGTTGGTTAAGGTAAAGAGGTTTAAACATTCAGGGTGGGTCCCACAAAGATTCTATCTGATGTCGTCCCACAAAGATACGACCGTGTATTGGTAATAACATATCAATGCGGAGGAGATAGACGCTGAAAATGTAGACCATGTCGACTTCATCCACATGCATACGCGCGCGTGTACAGAACATGCAACCATGAAAATTATAAACATAACTTCATATTTAGATCCTTATAGCATAAGAATTTAATATATATATATATATATATATATATATATATATATATATATATATATATATATATATTACCAATGATTTAAACAATTCAACAAAAGCTATTTTTTAAAATTTGTATTTGACTTCTGAAACTTGATGGCTCAAACTTAATTTATAGTTTATTTATTCAGGTTAATTAAAAACTTGAAGTTCATTGTTAAGAGAATGTTAACTTTTAAGTAGCTTTTTTTAGATCATATATGTTAAATTAATTTTTCTGCATTAATATGTATATGAAAATTATTTAACATAAAAGATACATAACAAATGTATTTTCCTTAATCATATATATATATATATATATATATATATATATATATATATATATATATATATATATATATATTTAATATTAAAATAAAAGTCAAAATTTGTTTAAGAAGTTAAATACAATTCTTTTGTCAAGATGTCATTATATTACTTATAAGTGATTTGTAAATTGTAACATTTTATCTTCTTGTTCAACATCTACAATTTTTCAACAATAACTTTTGTAAAGACAAATACAAAGGAGCTCGCATACAACACAAATACTTTGACATCTTTTCTTAGTTTTGTATTATTAATATTTTTACCTTAACCTTTAATTCATGAATACTTGACTTATTCTTTCGATTTATTTTTATCAATGATATATAGAGTGAGAACATATTTATCATTATGAAAAAATCATCTCCAATTGGTGGATATTTTAAAAGAAAAGCTATTAAAACTCTTCAAACTACTAACTATTAAGATATGTCAAATATTTTGTTAACTATAATTTGAGTATTATTATAATTTGTGCAGATGAATTCCTTTAATAGATGAGGCATCATAGGACTCTTGTGTGTATATATATGATACACTAATCTCTGAAATAATACATCAGAGTTATTCTTTAAACCTTTTTACATGGTATCAAGAGCTAAACATTGATATGATCTACAATATAGGAATCAATGCTTCTTTTTTTTAGTGAACATTTCTAATGTCTCCTTCCTATAAAAATCAATAGGAGAAACATGATTCTAGGACTTTTGCGACTTCCAAGAGTCATATTTCTACTACTGTCGGATTTGTGACCAAGTCATATATCTAACTCTGCTCTTAATCTTTCTGTTGCTACTAAGGGTAGTGATTGGATAATTGATTCAGGTGCTACTAATCATATGACTTGTGATCCTTATATATTTACTAATTTTTCCTCTAATTATTTTAAAACTATTATTACTAGTGCTAATGTGGTTTCATCTCCTTTTGAAGGTGTAGGTATTATATCCCTCCCACCCTCCTTATCGATTCCCGATGTTTTATTTGTTCCTACATTAAACTGTAATATTATCTCCTCAACAAGTTAACCAAATCACATTCTTGTGTTGTCTTGGTTTACCCAACCCATTGTCTTTTTCAGAACATCCACTCCAAGGAGAAGATTGCTAGTGGTAAAGAGAGTAAAGGACTGTACTATCTTAAAAATGTCTCACAACAAACCCATAAAGGAGCATTGACTTGTCTTGAAAATGATTGAATACAAGATAAAAACAAAAAGAAATTTGGTTATGGCATAGACAATTGAGACATCCCTCTTTTGGTTATTTAAAAAAATTATTTACATCATTATTTCATAAATGTAATATTTTCTAATTTCTTTGTGAAACTTATGTTATGACAAAAAGTCATCGTGTTGTGTTTCCTTTAAGTAATAAAAAAACTGATTTTTCATTTTCATTAATTCACACTGGTGTTTAAGGTCCTACCCCACAATCTACACATGATGAAAAAAAAAACGGTTTATCAGTTTTGTTGGTGATTGTACTAAAGTAACCTGAGTGTTTCTTCTTAAACATAATAGTGATGTGGTTCATTCCTTCCATCATATGATCATTACACAATTTAGCACATCTATTAAGGTCATTCGATCAAACAATGAAGGGGAATGTTTTAAGATTGAATTAATAAAGTTCATGAACTCTAAAGGCATCTTGAATCAAACTATGTCTCCTTATTCACCACAACAAAATGGAGTGGCTGGGAGGAAAAATAGACATATATTAGAGGTGACAAGACCACTTTTGATAGATGGTAATGTCTCATCTCATTTATGGGGTGAGGCTGTGAGCTTTGCAGTATATTTAATTAATCGAACCCCTTCTAGTGTGCCTAACTTTTGAATGCCTTTAGATGTGTTGTCTGATCATTGTATCCTTCCTTCCTTAGTTTATTTACCCCCTCATGTTTTTGGCCGTATTATATATGTTCATTTACACCCACATCAACATACAAAGCTTGAAGAACGAGCTATTAAATGTGTTTTTGTTGGGTATGGATCAACTCAAAAGGGTTATTGTGTCTACTATCCACCATAAAAGAAATTTTATATCTCTATGGATGTGACATTTAATGAGCATAATTTTTTTGTTGATTCTACAGTTCAAGGAGGCAATGAAAGTGAAATGCATAATGATGACTTCGGATATACATAATTTTCAAATCGTTTTTAGTTTCTATCCGTTTACAGAGTTTGCAAAATACATTAAAAAGCTTCATCCTTATGAGTTATAAACAAAACCCAAGTCCACCTAGAAATATCATCTACAACTACTAATCCATAGCATTTACCACTCATAGATTCAGTTCTTGTAGGTCCAAACAAATCTATATGAAGCACTTTTAGAGGTTGTTTGGTCAAAGCCATAATTTTACTATTGAAATATTCTTTGACCTGTTTGGCCTTCATGCAAGCACTACAAAAGATTGTATCGTTGAATGATGCATTTGGCAATCTCTTACGAGATCATGACGTTTCAACTTAGAGATTAATCTCATACTTGCGTGTCCACAGTAATTAATGCCACATTACTGCCTTGTCTTTCATAAAAACTAGACATGAGACACTTTGAGACTACAATTCATCCAAATTTATTTTGTAGAAGTTACCTTGCCGTTAGCAGTAAATACTAAAGAGTTATTATTATCTAATATTCTACATTGACCTTTTTCAAAAACAACCTTATATCTGCTATCACACAATTGACTTATGCTAAAAAAATTATGTTTAAGGTCATATACTAGCAAAACATTATCAATGGAATGGAAAAGTTTTGTACCTATCTTTCCAATTCCTATGATTTTTCCTTTTTGGTTTCCTCAAAATGTGATCGAACCTCCTTTCTTGTCCCTTAGGTTTAGGAACATACATTTTTCTCTCGTCATGTGATGTAAGCAGCCACTGCCCAAGTACCAGGACAAGACATTCTTTTCTGTCATCAAACACATCTACAAGAGAAATTATTTGACACTTAGGTACCCATGACTAGTTGGGTCCTGACTTGTAGACATATTTACTTCTTTTTAGAAGTCAATGCATCATTACTTGACTTAGTAAAACTAATAGGGTTAGATTTATTTTCATGTTTTGTATTGGGTTTCCTATAACCTAGACCATGTTTGTTAGATGGATGCCTACTTTCTCTCAACAGACGATCTAACCTATCATTTTCCTTAAGTGTTCTTCTTAGAATTTTTGTAAGGGTATCATTTTCATCCTTTTTCTCTTGTGTTGTTCTTGGAATCAAATCTAAGACACCTGACCTTGAACATTGTGCCTTTCATTTTCCTCAATAATGTTTGGAGCTTTCTCGTGATGAATGAAAGCTCATTTTCATCGTTCTCGTCCATGGAGTCATGTTCGTCGCCTAACTCCTCGGAGGACTCATTTGTTCTGAGAGCCTTGGTGAGTGTCTTCTTGACAGCTTTGAGCGTGGTGCTTTTCTCCTTCTTGATGGAGCCATCTTCAAGAAGCTCGAGCTCATTAACTTTAAGTATCCCTACCAGCTCTTCTAGACTCATTCCATCTAGATTCTTTGACGTAGGCAAAGTTGTGACTTGAGGTCTTCATTGCTTGGGAAGACTTCATACGATTTTGTCAATATGATCGAAGTTGTCATATGACTTTCCCAAGGATTTCAGCTTGTTTAGGATTGTTTAGAATCTATTGAACATGCTCTGAATGTTTTCATTTTCAAGCTTAGAAAACAGTTCATATTGTCTTGTCAATAAGCTCAACTTATTCCTTTTATCCTTTATATGTGATGACTAAGGTGTCCCACATTTATTTTTCTTGGTAAGCATGAACCTTCCTGTATTCTTCTTTTGAGAGAGCACACATCAGAGAGTTGTAAGCCTTAGTTTTAAACGGGCGTTGGTTTTGCTCGTTAGTGATCGAGGTCATACCCCAATCAAATTTAATAAGCAATTAAATGCAGTATAGGCTAGGAAATGACTCCTAGGTCATCTCTCAACGACCAAATATTGGTTCAGACAATAGGTTAAACACTTGGTGGGGGAGTTTTGTTAAGAGATTTTGTGAATAGAAATGAACTAATTTGAACACGAATGTAAACACAGATTTAAAACGGTTGATCACTAGCTCAATTACATTGCTTCCAATCACAGATTAACTGAAAACACACTACTTTAACCCTTAATCCAACACAAGCTAACCAACTAAGCAAAGATTAACCATGTTTTCATAAAAGCGAATTAAGCAAACGCTATGAACAAATTCAATCAATTTTGCACCATACAGTCCAATCGACTAAGAGAAGATTAAACACCAATTAGGCAACTAAGTGTATACCCAATCACAAGTGGAAGATAGATTCAATATTGAATTGAATTAGAGCAGTAGAAACACATTTACAGTCCATAAATCTCAAGGAAACGATGAAATTTCGCTAATGACCAATCAAGCACACTTAACCTATCATTAGAACGAAATTACAGCAACAAAACGAAGATGACAGAGGCAAAAAACGAAACTGAATCAATGTAGCAAAAACGTAGCAGAAACGGAATCGAAAATGAAAGCATAAAAACACAATTGGAAGTGAAATTTGAAACGTAAATCTGTGACAAAAATGAAATTACAAAGGGGAAACAAAATGCAAGAACAATAAACGTAAATTAAAGAAAAAGTATAAAACGAAATTGAAATTGGAATTAAAGATGGAATTCAATACATAAAGAGGGAATTGAAAGCAAACCTAAAACCCCCAAAAGGGGGATGAGGGCAAAAACGTAAACAATGAAGAGCAAAACCCTAAATAAAAACGTAAAAAATGAGGGAGGAGAGTTGTGAAATCTGAATTGGGGTTTTAAAAACCCCAAATTACAAAAATTCCCTTCTAATGGGCTTCTACAAAAGATGTCCAAAAATGGCCCAAAGTTAATCTAAAAACGAAATTAAAAAGATATGTTTATGTGCAAAACAATAAATGATGTGACAAATCTCTTTACGTTCCAACAATAATTCAAAAATTGTCCTACAAATAATAATTGGAATAATTAGGCCCAAATAATTCAAATTAATTAAAATAAGAATTATTAGTCAAGTTAAGCCCAAATTGTGAAAATGAGATAATAATGGAGAATTAAATATAACTCACTAATACAATTCGGTGTGGAAAACTAAGTGAATAGTATAAAATAGTGATTCATCCGTCCACTTGCTTTTTGAGAGTGGCTCTCCTTCTTCATCTATAGGAATGTAGTTGTTGTTCTCCAAAACATCCCACATGTCAATGTGACATGATTCAAAGAATGCAATCATTCTTTAATTCCAATAGTCGAACTTCTCTCCCTTGAACAGGGGAATGGTTGACGACGTATCCTTCATTTTCCATTCCTCAGGATCGTTTCCTTGAGTCCTGCTAAGAACTAACTCTACGAGGTTGTCTCTGATACCAACTGAAGTACCTGAAAAACACTAGAAGAGGGGGTTGAATATTGTTAATGGAAAACATTTTTCACAACCCTTCTAATATAGCACGTTATCGTGCTTTTGAAATATTCTTTTGAAAATTTAGACGCTCGACTTGAAATATATGTATAAGCGTTGATAAGTTTGTTGTGTTGTTGAGAATATATCTACTACATTTATTTTTTTAAAAACTTCCTTAAATAGAGATAATCATTTAGCTTTGAAGTTCTGGTATTTGAAATATAAAGCTCAACTCCAAGTTTTGTAAGAGGATCGTTTAGTTAAGAGAAGAGAAAATAACATAAGAGATTTTATACTGGTTCACCCCAACGAGCTACGTCCAGTCTCCTCCGCAGAGGGTTCCATTATAATCTTCACACGATTACAAATGAGTATTAGCACCACTCATGATACTTAGCACCCTACTGAGATTTCTTTTTAGTATTCGCACCACTCCTGCTAGTCAGCAACCTTATCCAAGACATATTCTTTTGAAAGTTATAACAGATTAGGCTATGTATGAAAAGGATTAGACTATTTTATTTGTTTTAATCGATTAGGAAACTTATTTAATCTATTATTCCAAAACTTAAGCATATTTTCTATCCAATTTTCCATCCTTAACAGATTAACTCACTTATGTAATAGATTATGACTTGCTTTCTATCTTAATCGGTTATATACCTTGTATAATCGATTATTACAAAACAATTTGCCGCTATTAAGCTTTCTATGTGATATGGTTAAATCTAACAGATTATATACCATGTTTAATCGATTATTTCAACAAAAAATGAGATTATCAGTTTGTTTTACAAATGATTCATTCATCAATAACAGATTCACATATCAAGCACAAACATCATCAAGATATAAACAGTTTTTATGCTATTTTTTGTTAAAGAAACCATTAAAACATTTTATTGTTCATCATAAAAAACAAGATGTAAAGAGGCTGGTTTAGCTCCCCCTATCAATTGTCTCTAACGTCCACCTTTTGATATTTGATTTATAACACAATGGATGTGTGTAGAATAACTTATCTGCATGATTAGAGTAAACTGTGCATGCAACAGATACGTCTTTTCTTATCACTTTTATTGTTTTTTAACGTTGAACATTTAATGTCATTTAATGCTTGCTCAGAACAACAAAGTGTTTTTTTTTTTATTTACTGTTAGGTAGCATTTTACAATTAAGTTCTTTTCTGTAAAGATATCAAGCGTATATATATAGTTCATCATAAAATGAGGTACTTGTTAAGCTTATGGCATCGTTTAGTCAAGTAAACATTTCTTTAGCTTTTATCCCATTTTAGACAGATAACGTTTAGCTTGCTTAAGCTTTCTTTCATATTTTAATAATTATGTCTTTTAATATATTTTGTCAGAGACATTGTCTTTACCTATTTTATTTTCGAAAGAAGTTGAATACCTATTCTAGGTATTATAAGCATTGAGCGTTTAACTCAATCTCTCTTAGACACTTTAGGCACAACAACATTTAACCATGCGTCTTTGTATTTTAACCTAGATGTTTTTCTATTTTCTAAGACCTATTTTTTCTATGTTTGGGAATTTTGGTTCTAGGTTTTTTCTTCTATGTTTACCTAAGCTTTTCTATGTTTTCAATGGCACTCAGAGGTGGCTCCTAATGCCAGACTTCTCGCCAAAGGTGGCGCTCAACGCCATTATTTTTGCAAAAAGTTGTGCTTAACGACACCCTTCTGCTATCTAGCATCTTGGAACTAAATTTCTTCAGACTTGCAATGCAAGATGGTGCTTAACGTTGTCCCACTACCGCTTAGCGTCAAAACATTAGCAAAATTGAGTGCTCTTCTGACACTCAACATCTTAGAGCTAAAACGCTAGCACTCAATGTTATAGTAGTTGACAACAAAGATATTTATTTATTTCAAGTGACCTTCAACTTGATCAATTGCTCAAATTGTTATTTCTTTCTTAGTGAGTTGGTTCAAAACAATTTTTATACATTAAAACTCGTACCAATTTACTCAATTACTCATATTCTAAATTCTCTTAGCCACATAAACCCAAACAACAATCAAATGCAAAACAATCATTCAAACCATACAAATCAATTCAGTCGTTCACATCATTCGTATTGATCAATAGAGAAAACATCATATTTATCAAACTCACACACACCAAAGTAACTAACTTCCCTAACCTTTGATAACAGTCCAAAATCCCTATAATGCCCTCAAATGAACAGGAAACCATAGTTTCCTCTAGGAACAACATAAACATGATTAAGGTATGTCATTAGAACAATTGGTCAACAGAGAATCTTATAGATAACTCTAAAAAAATGCAAGCAAGATTTTGCCCATATATAAAGAAAGAACCAACTTAAACCTAGAAAAGAGACAAAAAAGAATTTAACTTACTTAAACTAAGAAATTGACCAGTAAAAAATGGAAAACTTACCACAAGGATCACTCAAGTGATCTCCAATCTTCAAACATATATGTAAAAGGTTAGAAAATATAAAAAAAAAATAAAATAGCTCTTTGAAAAATGTTTGTAAAAAAAATGTGTGTTTAAATAATAAAATTCATTTATAAAAATTTTATTTATACATTAAATATCGTAATATTAAAATAATCGAGTCTCACCATTTTAAATATAGTATTAATTTTAAAACAATTTTCTATACTTTTATATTATATTTTACAAAAAGTTTTGAATTATGCAAAGCCTGGAAGAAATTAACTTTTTATTACTTTTATATCTTTTTAAGTAAGTTCAATAGGTTTTTATTTGGTAATATTCTTTATTTTACTCCGGAAATTTCTCAATTTAGGGTGATTTAGAAAAAAGTAAGTTAATGTATTTCTTTATGTCAAATTCATAATAGCAAGTTATTATATTGAAATGTGACATTGGTCGTGTGTCATGTATAATTTAGTCAACAAATCAAATTTAACGTGACATTTATTCTTATGTTACGTTATCATTAATTTTAACATAACATAGTAATTTGTTATCACTAATTTAATAAAAAAATATTAATTTATTTTTAAGTATAAAATTAATTAAAAAATTTCAAATAATGAAATAAAATTAAAAATATTTATAATAGTAAAAATTACTAAAATTTTAAAATATTTATAAAAATAACCAGTTGAAAAATATATTCAAATTTTTAATACTTAAAAATATACATTTAATTAACTTTTAAGTTTGTGATAAGGTAACTATATTTTATTAACTTTTTATCAAAAGAAAAATCGTTTTATTGAATATTCAAAATTTATATTTTTTAATTAATATTATTTTATTTTATTTTATTATTCATTGGGATAACATGATTTTTATTTGACATCATTGTTCTTTACGTGTATTGATATAAAAAATAAGGTTAAATTAAGTTCAACTTTATTATACATTTGACCATTTTCAATTAAGTTTTTATTAAAAAATTTCAAATAAAAAGTCTTTATATTCAATAAAGTCCTCAATTTTTTGGGTAATATAATTGTTTCCTTGTAATATTAAAAAGAACACTATAAACCTGAATCATAAAAAAAAATATAAAATCGAATTAGTTTTTTTTAAAAAAAAGTATTAATTCATATTATAAATTAAATACTAAAATCAATCGATAATGTAGAAATTTCAAACAATAATGTCATGTTTCATAAAATTAATTAGATTTATTATTCAATTTCGCAATGTTTTAGTTAAATATATAAAAATAAAATAATTACATCATCACAATGGATGAAAATAACTTAATTAAAAATATAAATTTTTATATGTAGTAAAATGTATTTTTATTAAAAACTAAAAATGTTTAAATTTATAAAAAATAAAATTTAATTAAATTATTTATTATATTTTTCATATAAAAACATATTAAGAACTTAACTAAGAAAACAGAAAAAATAATTTTAATAAAAAATAAATTAAAAATATCTGAAATAAATAAATAATATAGTCATAAATGTGTTGTGGACACAGCAAGTGAGAGATAACGCGTAAGGGTTGCATGTGGGAATAATGAAGAGTTCTGCAATTCTATGATGTCTAGGTGTTTTATTTTACGAGAAACGATGTACCGACTCACTGACATCACACGTGCGCACGTGTTACCTCACGCACTCTAATCCTTTTTATTTTCTGTTTTATTTTATTAGACTACCTTTACATAATTAATTACTTGCATTGTACACTTAGTGTACGTATCCGGGTATAATGGTATAAATAAGACCTGCTTTGCACGCTTACTCAGGTTACATCTCGCGACTCTTTTAGCAGATTTTCCTGTGGTTTTGACCAAGGAATCTCACAAACTCCTATACATGAAATTACTATATTGCACTTCAACTTTATTTTTCTTTTATGTGAAAACATTTAAACGTTTGAAAAGGGTCAAATAATTAATGATATGTATTCGGTGATGAAGGAAAAAATATTAAGAGAATGGTGTAACTAGTTGATTTTTTTTCTATTAAAAAAATCTATCCTCATTTTGATTCTCAAACTAGACTTATTTAGGATTGATTATGATAAAAATTACTACTAAGTTTCCTTTTTCCAATTTAAACAAAAATATTTTAAAAAATTAAACAATATATGAAATTACCAAAAAGAAAGAGAAGAAAGTTATGATCACATAATATTAAATCAAGTGAAGAATTTTAATTTACTCATCTCTTTACTTTGCTTGTTTGATTTAATTTGTAATAGTTAAATAAAGTTAATGAAATTTATTTTTAATATTTTGAACCGGTATATAATATATACAAACTTAAAGTGAATTAAAATCTAATGTAACAAATTAAAAGCAGTTTAAACTTAATTTTTATATAATCTTTATGATAAATAATTGATTATTAATCAATTATTTAAGAGAAGTTGTCACTTGAAAGTCCCTTTCTGTTTTAAATATTCAATTACAAAGAAAGATAATTGTTTATTCAAAGAACTTATATTTTGAAAAATTTTCTCATGTTCCAGAACAATCGATTATCAAGATTAAAAAATCAATTATAATTATTGGTTGAATTCTTTTCATATTTTCTCTAGGACATGCCTTTCTTTTATTAATTTTTTTTCATAATGTTTAAGGGAGAGAATTTATTAGATTTTGAGAATGCATACATGTTTAGTATTTGCTTGTTTTACTGCAAATCTCTTTGTTGTTTTGTTTTCTTATATTTTATGCAAAAAGAGCATTGAAAAAAAAAGGAAGATGAATAGCAAGGGAATACCTTGTTATCTCATTTTGTATTTGTGTGAAGCAATCAAAGATAGTTTTATGTTTATACTAACATCACCTAACATAAAAGTGGAAATTTAGAATATTCTTTTAAAGTATGAGATATTATAAAAATGAGAAAGATTGTTTATCATGAAGAAGACCTCTAAAAACCTAAATGAAGATGAAGATAAAAATGTTTTGGTAATATTTGAAGATGTTGATGATGAATATTTGAATATATTAGAATCTAGTTTTCTTTGTTCATCTACTTCACAAAAGGTATTCAATAGGACTTTTAAATTCAGAATAGTCTATTTTAAAAAGACAAAACATTTTTCTAAAGTTAAAATCAAGCGTAAAATGTTTATCAATATATTTAATCGATTAAAATTTAATTATAATCTATCAAGTTATTTTTGAGAGATTTCAAAAATAATTAATTATTTAGTATGATAACCATTTAAACTAGAAAGTGCTTCAAGTGTTTTCAAACTCTCTCTTGGTAAACATAATTGATTAAAAAAATTTATAATCAATTTAACTTGTTTTGTGAAATTAATCAAAAGCATGTTTAATCGATTAAAATGTGTGATATAATAGTAAAATCCAAGCGTAAATAGTTATTTTTCTTTATCTCTTGTTCATTACATTTTTTTCTCTATATTAACAAAAGAAGAAGACTTTTTAAGAACTAAGTTTTAGAGAAACTTTTAACTATCATTTGTCAGATAAAACTATCATCCAATTGTACATTAATAGAGTCTCCAGTCTCATGAAACTCTTATAAAATCAAATTTCCCCTAAAATGTAGCATAAAGGCAACCTGAATATCAATCCAAGGAAATGGCACAAATTTTGAGTAATTCTAGTGTGTAAGTTTATCCTAATGATGGGAGAATGTGAATGGAACCTATTACAATCACTAAAAATAATTAAAATCATGCTAAACTATGAAAATCAAAATTGTGTGGTAAAATGCACATGAAAATGGAAAATGTGAATTATGAAAAATGAATTATTGAAATCATTATATGAACATGGAATCAAGTGTAAAAAGAGATAATTGAAGATTAAAATAGAGAACTTATACAAAAAAGCTAGTGTATGTTAAGAAAAAATCGTCTATACGTCTAAAAGCTTTCATGTTTTAAAGTTTAATAAAATAACATTAAACGAAATAAGATTCTGAAAATGCTAAAACTTGTAAAATAGGATAGGTGAAAACACAAATGCTAGACGTGAAAAGTGTTGTGCTTAGGTTTGGTCTTTTGGTTTTTCTCTCTTTTGTTCATTCATCTTTCTATGAATTCCTTTCCAGATTAATTTGAATTTCTTTTTACTGTGTTGTTTGTTTATGTTCTTTTACTTTACTTAATCAGTTTTGAGTTCAACTGTCATTGTCCAGTTCAATCAATTCTCTATTTCATTCTTCTATTGTGTTTTTGTATTTCATTTTTCTATTGCATTTTTCCTTTGTTGTTATGTATTTCCTCTATTGTGATTATTAGAATTCAATTTTCTATTGTTCATTTCGTTTTTGTGGAAGGTTGAATCTGTTTTGGTTGGTAACTAGGGAGATTGCAATGTGTCCTTAAGATTGTTGCACTACACCATGATTCTGTTGTTCTGACCTTGCTTCATATTTAATATGTTTTGTTTGTTATAAAGTGGTCACGCTTAGTGGTTCAGTTTGTGTGCTTGAAGCTGCAATTGCTTATCTGCAGTGTAGAAGTATTAAATAGGTGCATTCTGTTTGCTTAATTCGCATTTTTGAAAACTGGGTTAATCTTCGCTTAATTGGTTAATTTGTGTTGGATTAGGGGTGAATGGAGCAGATAATTATTGTTAATATAGGAGTAGAAGCATTGCAATTGAACTAGTGCTCAACCTATATTTAATTCCTGTTTGCCATCCTGTCTTTAATTTGTGTTTTATTTCGTCTTTAATTAGTGTCTTGAATTCACACATTCTACTCAACCACCCCCTCACTACGTGTTTGATCTTTTGACGGAACCAAAATTGGTCCTTGAGAGACGACCTAGTAGTCATTGTCTGGATTACTGCCTTTAATTTCCAACATTAATTTGAGTCGAGTGCGACATCGACATCAAGTTTGGCATGGTTTCTGGGGACCAACATTCTGTCTTAGGATTGTTTCGTGTTAGTGTGTGTTTTGTTCTGTTTTTAGAGTATGTGTTTTGTTCTGTTTTTAGAGTGTGTGTGTGTGTGTGTTCTGTTTTGAATTTTGTGTTAGTGTTGTTTGTGTTCTGTTTGGTGTGAGTTAATTGTGTTTTGCTTAGTGCTTATGTGTTGCATGTTGAACAAGTCATAATTTGGAGAATTGGAGCTAGTGGCATGTTTGTGCAAGAAAATGCCATGGAAGAGTTGTGTGCACAACGAATAGTAACCATGTTGCGATGAATAGTCCCGTGAATAGTATCCGATTTTCCAAATTAATTGGCATTTTTGGTTTTGGTAGCTAGAGGTGTTATTTTTTGTTGAAATTTTTTTTGTGCGATTCTTTTAGTCCATATTTTGATAGAAAAATCCCAGAGGAACCTATGGTAGTCCCAATTCTGAGATACAAAAATTTTTGAAAGTTGGATTTGTGAAAACTACAAACTGCCATAACTTTTAATCCTTTTGTCAGAATTGGATGTATTACATATGCTTTTAGGGTAGAAAAACGAGATCTATCAAACCTAAATTATTTCATTGTTTGGTGTCACTCAGATTTCAAAAAAAGGTTCGATTGCTATTTTTTTTTGTTTTTGAAATATTATTTCCATGTTTTTCCAAACTTTCTTTTGGTGGTTAAAATAGTTACCCTTTGAATTTTGTTTTGAATTTTTGTGTGCCCTATTTTCATGATATTAGGATGCTTCTCACAAACTTTCAACTCATTTGGATACCATTTGAGTATACCTCTAGTGTAAACCCGTATGTGTACTTGTGTTAATTTTGCATGATATGCGTTGACTTAGTGCATGACTTGGGACAATCTTGGACCACTACCACCCTTTGATCCTGAAATAGATAGGACCTCCATAGATTAGTTAGGCATTCTAGGAATTTATCTTTAGAGTCAGTTCCATTAAATAACATTAGTTTGCATAGTCTTGAGCATTCTCCTTTTGTGCATACTGCTTCTAATTCTTATTATGATTGTGTTGCTTCTTATACTGAGAACAATGTGGCTCAACCTCCACCTCATGAGAGGACTCTTAGGGAGATGGTTGTACCTGATTTAACTTATGAAAGTTTGTGTATCTAGTATCTTGATGAGGATGTTCCATATGTTCTCCAAACTGGACTGATCCATTTATTGTCTAAGTTTCATGGTCTTGCATGTGAATTCCCACATAAGCATCTGAAGGAATTCCACATAGTGTGTTCAATAATGAAACCTCTAGATGTACCTGAAGATCACGTCTTCTTAAAGTCATTTCCGCATTCATTAGAGGGCATGGCAAAGGATTGGCTATACTACCTTGCGCCTAGGTCCATCACTAGTTGGGATGATCTTAAGAGATTGTTTTTGGAGAAATTCTTCCCTGCATCTAGTACCACGATAATAAGGAAAGACATTTCTAGGATTAGGAAACTGGGTGGTGAAAACTTGTACGAGTACTAGAAAAGATTCAAGAAGTTATGTGCAAGTTGTCCACACCACCAGATTTATGAGAAACTCCTTCTTCAACACTTTTATGAAGGTCTGAATAGCATGGAGATGAGTATAACTGACGTTTCCAGTGGTGGAGCTCTTGGTGATATGACGTCTGCTGAAGCCAAGCATTTAATTAAAAAGATGGCCTCAAACTCCCAGCAGTGACATCATTGTTATTAGAGGAGTTCATGATGTGGTTGCTCATTCTTCATCAGTAGATAAGAAGTTGGAAAACAAACTTGATGCTCTTGTGAATTTAGTGACCTACCTTGCTAGCTATCAGAAATCTTCATTTGTTGCATGTTTATTTGGCATATGTCCTTCTAATGAAAACATGTGAACAAAATTACAACCATTATCGCATGTGCTTTAAAATGACATGTGGAAGTAGTTAAAACATTTCCATATACTTGAAAGTATGTGGAGGTACTTAAGAGCATGTAAGTGGTTAATTACCTTAAAAGTGAGTTACTTAATATGTGTCTTTTTATTTCCTTTCTATTTTTAGTAGAACCTCAAAATCTAACAACACAAAAATTTTACACCAATTCACTTCAGCTCTTAAACTACGTACATTTCTCCTTTAATATTTTTGAAAAATTTCACCAATCAATAAAATAATTAAAAACAAATATGATAATAACTATTGGTTACAACAATAATATAAAATCACTTGTCCTTCTTAGTCTTCTTCTATAAGTAAAAACTTAAAGATTTGTTGTTGTCAGTTTTTACTATAGACTTATGGAATATTATTTAAGAATTTTACATTCTTAGATAAAATACACAATTTAAGTTTTCTCATAAGTTACTTCGCAACATAAAAAAAATACTCCAATGATAGAGAATGTAAACGAGAAACAATTCAAATTGATTGCAAACAATTAACTTAGTTTGCTTTGTAGTTGTAAATTTTGAGTAGTAAGAGCAGTATATATGTATTAAAAAGGAAGAAGAACATAATATATTCTTTTTCACATATTTATCTTCGTTTTGAACAACGAATTTACTGAGGAAAAAAAAAAGAAGAAAGAAAACCAAAATTCAAATAAATATGAATAAAGTATGTAACATTCAATAAAAAATCTTAAATTCTAATGGACTATTTTTGGAACCTTGATATATACACTTTAGTTAATAAATAAAATATAAATTAAAAAATATAGTGGGGACATACAGTAAAATATGTGTGTGTGCGTGCGTGTGTTATTGTCATTTTCTTAAGTTTAAAAGGTTTTAATTTCATTCTTTATTTTTTTTATTAAACCACTAGTTCTATTAACTTTTTAAACGAACTTGATTAATTGAGTAACTCATGATTAAGGTTAAAATGTGAAAAATACTATAAGTTGGAAATTCAATTGAGTTGTGTTATTGTTTGCCTATGATATCTAAATACTTTGGTTTGCGGTTATATTTATAGGATAGAAGTAGTGTTGTTAAAATGGGTTGTAACTCACGAGTCAACCCGACTCATCACGGGTTTGAGTCGGGTTGTGTTGGAAAAAATATAATTGTTTTTTATGTGGGCTAGTTTTTAATACGGCTCACTTAGAACCCGGCTCACCGGGTTGAACCCATGGTGAGCTGGATTGGCTCACCAACTCACCTAATTTGATTTAATTATTTATTATTGCATATTTCAATATTATTTGTTAGCATTTTTTTTATTATATTGTAGATGGGGATAAAAAAAAGATGTTTCAAGAGAGAAAATATTATAGATTTATCAATTTAAGACTCTAATATTATAAATGGACAAGTGATACAAAAATTATCAATATTCAAAACTTATTTGTTCAACTTTTGCGCTTGTTTTTGGATTATGCTTGGATTGTTTAATATATATTTTTTATTTATTTTGAATTGTCTTTGGAGTTTAACATCATTTTAGAGTGAAATTTATTTAGATTTGAATTAAAAAAATTATAATTTTTTTATTTAAAAGAAACTTATAATAAAGTGAGCTAGTGAGCCAACTCGTTTACCCCGCCAACCCATGGTGGGTCGGGCCAGGTTCGAATTTTTTCAACTCACTAAGTGACCAACCCGTGGTGGACTGAGCCGGGTTGAGTGGGGTTACCCGTTTTGACAGCTTTAGATGGAGGTAAATATAAAGATCGTTGTTTTAAATGGTGTAAATTATTATTTGTGAGAGAGTAAGGTAAAAAATTTGTTTGTGAAGGAATTCTTTGTTACATAAAAGTTAGGTTGTATGTTCAGTGGTGAAGAAATGAGACTTTAAACACCAACATGTGTGTGGTTTTATTTGATAATTTGTAGAAGATAATGTTTATAATCATCTTGCTAATGACACATGCTAGAACTTTATAGGAGAATATTGAGTCCCTATATTCTTCTAAGTTAAAAATAAATAAATTGTATATGTTAAATTGTTTGATAATTTTGAGGTACGTGGAAATTTCTTTCATTTTTATATCACTTAAATTATTTTCAGGAGCTCCTAAATCAACTCTCAAGAATGAGTATTGTACTGTTTAACCATCCGGTCAACTTAGGACTGGGCAATCCCATCAGTCAAGAACACCTAGTGAACCAGTCAGTTGAGTGGCATGAACCGAGCGGTCAACCTTAAACAAGAATTGGTTAAGGGTGATTACCTTAATCGAAAGCACGATCATTATTAGTTGGTTCGTAATTAGGCCAACACTAATCTGAAGCCCATCCTGAAATCTATAAATATAGGTTTGACACATTGTCGTAGTTTGGTTACATTTCATATACATTTATTCCTTAACTGTCGAATCTTTGTTAACTTTGGTATGAGAGTACTTTTTGTAAGTAACCTCCATGTGTGACCAAACAGAGTAAATGACGAACGGTGACCTGTGCAAGGATTTAAACGAATGGAGTTTAGAAGACTATTAACCTCGACCCCAAACCAAAACATTTTGGTGCTCACGATAGGTGTCAAAATGTTTTGGTAGTGGGGTCGAGATCAACTGTCTTGCACAATAAAATTTGGTCAAACTCCAAACAACCTCTAAGTTGCTTTACACAAGACCTCTAGGCATGAAAAGGTTGATTGCTTAGTCAACTATTGACTAAGTGGTCACACTATACACAAGACCTCCAAACCCGAGCCTGGGACAAATGGCGAAGGGGTTTGTGAAATAGGTAACGATGGTCGCTTAGTCTGGTGGGTATTAATGATGTTTAAAGTCATTTATCCTATGGTAAAATGACCGTTGAAAAAGGGGCGTGAAACGCTTCGTGGTTCGTGCCTAGCAGAATTTGCAAGGTTATGTGATTTAGGAGGTGGGATCTCAACATGACCCAATAGTCAATATCGCTTGAGGGGAGAAGGGTTGGTTGGCTATAAATAGAGGTGGGCCTTCCCTACATTTTCACTATTTTCTTCAACCTTTTCTGCCTACCAATCGATATCTTCTTTTTAGGTAATAACGTTGATGGTTAACTTGTCTTCGTCTACGGAGTCTACGACGAGTGGTGATCAAGGATACAACAATGATGTCTCGTCTTCGTCGGTGTCAAGATTTATCTCTTCCTCCATCTTCGAGTCAATTGAGCAGAATGAAGATTTGAGGTGATATCGTGGGAGTTGAACATGGCACTCACACAACTTCATCCAAATGGTTAGGCATTTATGTAAGCATTCGTGGTGATTTGTGCCACCCTCGACATCACTCCTACTTCAACCACTTTTCTTCACTACTTTTGCACGCTCCCGAACACGAAAGAGGGATGGATCTCCCTAATATTCGAGCAGGGGAAGTAGTTGTTGAACTGTTCTCGGTCTCCTACAAAGGGTTTAAGACCAAGTATTTCAAAGTCACGATAGTGAAAGCTAGTGGCCAAAGTTTTTTTATGAGGTCGATGAGCCTAAGTTTCCTCTGTAGACCCAAAATCCTTAAAGGTAGACTTCATGGCACAAGTCCCTAATGACGCCAACTGAGTTTCCTTTGTACTCTATAAGTGACCCCACCACCTCCCTTCCTGATAACTCATTTAATGCCTTAGATACGAAGACCTCAATAATGAGGACTTTGGTATGATGTTTCCTTCTTTTTTTTTATAAATAATAATATGGGTTTTAGCTTGGCTAAATTTTATATTTTCTTTTAACTATTATGGTGTCCCTCAACAGGTATCAATTTTGATGATGAAGTTTAAATACTAGGGTTACTAAATACTCTACCTAAGTCTTGGGATATATTTTGAGTTTTAATTTAAAACTCAACCCCTAATTGCATTATTTCTTTTTAGATGGCAAACAATGGTACTCTTTATAAGGGAATAAGAAGGAAGGGACATGGTTATTCATTTTAGTCTTAGGTGTTTGTCATAAAAAATAGTGAAAACTTAAAAAAAAATTAGTATTATTTCAAGCACGCTCTTCCATTTCTTATTTTCCAAATTTCCATTTGTGCTTCTCTCTCATCTTCCACGGTGAGCCACAAATCTTCTGCCACATCTCCTTGTGCATGCGTCAGCGCTTCAACCACGTCCTAGAGCATAGTTCTTCTCTCGCTGCCACGTGTGTATTCACATTCCACGAGCCTAGCTTTCGCTGTCGATGTTGCATTTCAGTTTCCACATCTTCATTTCAAGTTTTTTAATCTTCCTCTACTTTCATCTTTCTCTCTCAAGAGCTCCTATGCATGACCCACATCCTTTTCACCAGTTCATCACAAATTCCACTCTCCACTTCATTTTTCTCCCTGCCTTAGCATTTTTCTACCAATTGATTTGTCATTTAGCACTATTTCCACTGAATCATTCATAGATTTAAACCCTCTGTTAGGGTTTCTTCTCCTTTTCACCATTTCGCTTTGATTTCACCAATTAAAACCTTGTTCTCACCATTAGAAACCTTCCCCACTGATTAAACTTTCATTTACACCGATCAATCGGTCCATAATAAGTTTCCTTCTCCTTTTAGGGTTTGTTCACCGTTCATGTTCGCATCCTTCAGTCCAGAATTGAGTTCGTAATCCATCTTAGGGTTTTGTTGTGTTCGCTCTCTGTTTTCTTAGTTTTCCTTCGAGTCAACTTTCGGTCTAGAGCTTGTTCTTCATTCTATTGCGCCTTCTCAACGGAGGAAGATTCTAGGAGGTTCGAATCGCTCTAGGGTCGCTTCTATTGTCATCTCCTCCAGGCGTCTTCCATCAACATGTTTATGGTTTAGGGATCTATATGTAAATTGTTCTAGAATTGATTTAGTTTTACTGTGAATCTTTGTAGCTTATTGTTTGCATCATGAGGATATATGTAGAGTTTTTCTTATGGCCATGAATATATTGTTTTTTTTGTTTTGTATGATGTAAAATACATTAAATAGTTTGTTGTAACGTTTTTTTTATCAATTCGGAAATTTGTTGTTGTGTGTACATCTTTGTTAGAACATAATTATGTTATTTCTTTTATGTTGTTTTAATAAAGTGAAAAACATGATTAAGTATGTTTGTTGTTTTGTGATATGTGTGTGTTTGATAGTACCAATGTGATGGGTTGGCTTATTGATAGAAGGGTGGTATAGGATTGAATGATTATGGGTTCTACTTTAAGTAGGACGAGAGTGAAGGGAAACCTTTAGTTATGTGAATTTTTGTTTAGGGGTAAAATAGTCGTTTACCTTTATTAATTGGTGTAGAAATTAAATAAAGGGGGTGAAAGAAGTAAAATCATGCAAATAAAATAAAATAAAATATCAATAAAACAAAGGTTGAACGTGGAATAGAGGAAAAATAGAGATTTAGATAGATTTGGTGATGGAGTACTGCCCGACAAACCTTCCTCAGTGTCCTCGTTTTGTAATTTTTTAAGTTTTATCATATGACATTTTAGCTTGCATGGAGCATGGATCACTATAAATACCCAGCTCCACCATTGTAATGGTCACTTTTGAGATGAATGAGAATTGATTTTCTGACAACCAGAAATAATTCTCTCTTGAAAGTCACGCTAGAAAATCCTAGGGATCCTCTTCTAGCCACCTTCTAAGCATACCTTCACTCTCATTTTCCATTTTCCATTTGTGCTTCCATACTACTCTTTCTCCCCTCCACGCCACTACTTCCTCCATCAACCAGATTCTTCTACGTAGCTTGTGGCTTGGATTAGCTGCTACAACTTCAGCACTCGTTAGCACTCATTTTCGCATAGCATCTCTTGCACATCACATAAACACTCTCATTTTTCAAAGAGATCTCTATTCGTCAGCCACTGTTAGTCACAAAATCATCATTTTCTTTCGCATTTCTCCCTTACCTCAGCCTTTCCACCATAGAAACCATTCTTCCACCGATTATTTTCATCTCCTTCAAGGGTTTCATCCTTTTATCACATTTTTCTTTATTTTCCACCATTTGATCCTTCATTTCAACTAGTTAAATCGTTGTTTACTCCGATGAAACACTTTTGCACCGATCAATCTTGCGTTTGAACCAATTAATTAATTCATATTGAGCTTCTTCCCTTTTCTAAGGTTATTGTGAGTTCTTTCTAGATTTGGTTCGTTCTCTACGGATTCTCTCTTCCATTAGTGCCTAGGGTTTCCGCGAAGGTTATCACATTTAAGTTTTCTTAGATTCTCTCTTGATCTCAAGTTCCAGTTCATTTTCTACTGCGTTTCACTCTTTGAGTGCGCTTGAGGAGGTCTAAATCGCACTTGCATAGCTCCAATTTGTCTTCTCCTCGGCGTGCTACCATCATGTGGTATTTAGAGCAGGTCGAGCATGCTTCAAAGATAAGTATCTATGTCTCTGTGTTGAGTTTTGTATTTTTTATTCTCTCTTATTATGATTCTAATTTGCGCCTCTGATTCATGAGTTGTCTTGATTTGATTTTGATTATGTCTTTATTCTGAGTATCTTGTATTCTTTCTTTCATTAGAGATTAGTTTAGGAGTTCCTCGCGTCACATTTAATATGTACACAGCCAAAAGTATGAAGAAAGGCTGATGCAGGAGATCTCAAAAAAAGCTTAGGGTGCAATTGTATGATGAAGTCACTACAGAAGTGACTAAAAGAGCTATGCGCCAGTTTCAGCAGCAGTTTGAGAGTTATGGAATGCGCCCGCAACCATTTCCTGTATGGGAACATGTTATACCTCACACAGGTAAAATTAATAAACATTTTTGTTGAGTAATTTATTATTTGTATAATCTGACATTTACTCTGACAAGTAGAAGCGGGAAAGGAAGTTGTTCAGCACCAACCATCCAAGGGGATGACATGGACGACGCTTGTCCATGTCTGCTATATGTTTTAGATGGTACCGGGACGACGCTAGTGGCTCGTGGAGTAGTGTTTCAGGAAGCGACTATTGTTCATGGTATGGAGCTATCAAATGATGAGGTCAAGGTCTCAGTAGATGACATTATCATACCAGATGCCTCAGTTCCTCTGCCCACAAATGAGATTTTCACTGTGGCACATGCATTCTAATCTTTTATCGCTTGACCTAAACATTTAGTTGGTTCTATTTCTGACCCCCAATATGGGCTCCTACTTTGCACTTCTTAATTTTAAATTTTACATGTTATTGATGTCGAAAATTATCATATTTTTCCATGTAATTAACAATAGACGCATGAAGAGGAGAATATTCATTTATCTGAGGACGATCCTTTCAGTGCATTACACCAACTTTATGACATCATTGCAGATAAGTTGGTGATGGTTGAACATGATCCTAATATATTTGGGAGAGGCTATGAGATCCCATTGTACTTGCATAGGCAAGATATCATAGAGCTTGCGTCAAGAAGAGAAGAATTGAATATTACATTAATTCAATTATGGATGATGTAAGTCTATAAGCAATTGTTTATATAAAATTGATTTATATTACTCATATCAAATGTAATTTTTGATTTCAGGTATATGTTTAGTGTAAGTAACAATTTGGGGTACAATGATGTGTATGGGTTCATTGAACCCCAAGACGCTCACGAAGGAAATAAATTTGATGATATCCAAACATACCTCACCAACGGCTTTGTAAGGGAGGAGATATGTTTTATCCCTTATATATATGGGTAAGTGAAGTTTATTAACTTCAAAGTTCCATATGTGATTTTAATATATAACAATTAAGTTATTATCAATTTTAGGCACTATTGGCAGCTACTTATTATTTCCATACCAGAGAACACTCTTGTGTGGTTCTGCTTATTGCACAAGTCTCCTCCCAAACTTCTCAGACAAGTGGTAGATTGGTAAGAACCTCAATGTTTGGACTTTGTTATATAAATGAATGCTAAAGCCATTTTTTTAATAGTCCCATTGCAACTCATATGATGTTGTCTAGGAGATCAACTGCTAACAGTAAAAAGCTTGCATGGTTGACTCTTAAGGTTTAACATATGTTAAAGCCATACTTTCTTATAATTGCTTTGTTCTAATGATTTTCACTAATTATTTATAACTATGATGATATTTGTAGTCTAATAGACAAAGTGGGTCATATGAGTGCGGATACTACATCATGTATTGGATGACATAGTATTCGTGCTCATATTACAAGTGGCTGGGAAATGGTAATATTTGGATTTAATGAATTTTGTTTTTCTCCATCGTTAGGAATTCATATACACTAATTAATATCATATGTCTTGGACAGAGACTCAAGAGTCATACTCCAATTCTTAAGAAGCCACTTACTTTCCTAAGGAAGGCACTTGCAAAGCATCTAATCAAATTGTACAATAGTGCATAGTTATTAGGATTTAAAATACATTAGCACATATGAGTTGATTTATAGTTATTAGACTTTTTACATTATGCTTTAAACATTATGTGTTGTAAATATTGACTATTGTGTTGAATCTGTCCTATAAATATATTGTTTCATATGCAGGTTTGTTTTTATGATAATGGATATTACAAAAACAGACCAGCTATTAAAAAACATTAGCATAGTATAGGCCTCGATTGTGGCTAAAACTGAGGTAGAAAGCCACTTTATGGTCTTGGCTCAACCATAACCGGTACCATAGGATAAACGAAATTTTTACAAAAAAAAAATATTAAAAGGCTATGACCTCGGTTCTAGCTTGAACCGTTGCCATAAACCCATGTTTATTACCTCGGTTGAACCGAGGCCAAAACCCCTCCCCCACCCTGTTTTTTTTTCTTTGCTACTATTTCGGGCGTTGGGGAACTGAAGCATAAACCTTCGATATATTCCTCAGTTGGAACCGAGGCCTAAAGTCTTCATCTTTTTACCTCGCCAATATATGCATCGGTTCGAAAATCGAAATGTATTGTTAAAAACAACCGTTGTCGTTTCCCTTCGCTACACTAGTAGTTGTTCATCATTTTCTTTAATTCTCTTGGTTGCTTTCAGTTTTAATTTTGTTTTTATGCATTTGTTTGAGTTGTTCAAATAGGTTGTGATTGTGTGTTGAGTTTTTCTAAGCTTTGAGTCATTGTATTTTGATCATTTTAATTTGGTGAATCATGTATTGAGTCTTTTTGCTTTGGAAATCATATCCTGCTATGTTCACTCGTGTTGTTTGTTTTAATTGTTGATTAAAATTTGTGTTCAATTGATTCTTTTCTTTTCCATTTTGTGTTTCCATTGAGTTGTGGTGCCTTGGTGTAATCTCTATCAAGCCTCAAAAGCTATGAATCATTCGAATGAATAAGTTGGCTGATAGATTTCCATTGGCAATTTTGAATTACTGAATTGTCATTTCTGGTTTGAGTTTGGTTGTTACTCACAAATGCACACCATATGAGATATGAAAAGTTTAACTATGAGCTCGGGTGCAAGTATACTTTTAATTCAGTGTTATCTGTGAATTGAGTTTGGTTTTATAAGTTGAACTGCTAGCCAGTAACAAGTACACATCTCATAAGCAATGAAATGCATGACATAGCTTGGTGGTACTTTGTGAAAACACAACACTCTCTTGTTTTAATTACACCGACATTGAATTTGTCCTAGTGTCTTGTGTGTGTGGTTTTCTTCTATACTTAATATTAGATCATTACTAAGTTTTTAACATCATTAAATCCTATAGTCATTGTTGTTTGTGTTCTTTAATTTCTTTTCTACATAATTAAGTTTGATTTGACTTGTGTTATTGCACCTTTGTGTCAAAGTTGTTCTTGTTTAAGCTTTTAAGTGGTTAATGGTTAAGTCCAAAACAAAATCTACATCATGTCAACAATACTTATAATCTCATACAAAAACCACTAAACCTATGATTTGAAATTGAACCAAGTTGTACCACTAATAATAGGAGTTACTTCTAGTGATTTCATTGTATAAAAGTGCATAAGGCTGAAAATAAAAATGTTAGAGACTACATTACAATTATGAAATTAAGTGAATTAGTTTGACATTTGTTTAAAATTCTACAATTCGTTTTTGATCTTTTATTACTTTATTATTCTATTCTATAAATGAATTTAAAGATTATGTTTGAAGTGCGTATTATAGGAGGTTATAAGAAAATTTATAAATATAACTTTTTACAAAATAAATACAAATATTAAAAAAAATTATAATTCAATATTTTAACCATAAAATAATTGAGTTTCATTAGAATTTAGAAGACGGTTGTTCATAATCCTAAGCCTCATATTTTGAAAACTAATTTACTACTCTTTTAACCCATTTTCTAGATGTTTAAAATAATTATATATATATATATAACATCCCAATATATAGCAATAATAATATGATAGAACAGTGAAAAAGAAGTGAATGTACAGAATAGGAATATATAAAATATTCATGAAATTTAATCTGTACAAGAACTGAGAGTTTGGTACAATTTTAACACTTAAACTGAACGGTCTTAGGTGTTAGTTTAAGACCGAATGGTGACAAAGAGAAAAGTTCTTACTGAACCGTTCTACAAACAGAACATAATCCTAGTCTACGGACCGAATGGTCCCACACTATCCTCAGGTTGCTCGGTCTTCAGGACTCCCTCCAATGAGCCAGTATCGCCTTCTGCTCACATCCATTGGATGATCATTGTGGTGAAGAGAACGACCGAACGGTCAAATACCGAATGTCAACCAACACATGACAGGAAAATAAGAGTAAACATATGCAATTTAATTAATCAAATCTAATATAAATATTTAAACAGATCAGGAAATAAGTCAGAAATTCATATAAAGATGTACAACCATCATATAATCATCTCAACCAAACACCGAACGTATAACTATAAAAACCGACCACCACTGACATTGTCCAGACTGTATGAACCATGTAATTCTATCTGTGTTTTTTTAACTGTTACAAGCTGTATATATGGAAAACTCTATTTATAGAGTTCCAAAAGGGAAGGGAAAAATACAGGAAATGGAATCTTTCACTAACTAAAAACAAATAGGATTACTGTAAATCCTCCAAACATTTAGTTTCAATATACTTCTCTCTTTATATATATATATATATATATATATATATATATATATATATATATATATATATATATATATATATATATATATTCCTTAAGTTATTTATGTTGGTTATATTTTTCTCTATTTTATCAATTAAATAATTTAATTTCTCACTTATTCCTATTTATTTTTATTTTTATTTTATTAAACAAACGTAATGATTACTTTGGTAGACGTGAGATGATAATGAAAGGAAGAGAAGAGAGATGAAATAGTTTCAAAATGGTAAATATGAGTTATTTAGCTATGATAAAATAGATATGAATGGGATGAAATGCTTGGGACCACAACTACTAAATTTTTCAAATAAAAAAACATACAAATTAACAATGACAACTTAGAAATATAAAATCATAAATAATTTTAAAGAACCTTTAATAAAAATGACGAAAGACAACCTATAAAATGAATAGTAATGTCTTATTATAATGGTTATTTAATATATGTGTAATTAGGAGAAAGGGAGAGAAAAGAGATTAAATAACTTTGGAACGGTAAATATGAGTTTTTTTTTAACCCTAAATATTAAGTTATTTGGATAGGATGAAATATATAAGAAACGGATGTGATGGTTAGTACCCACAATTTTCATGTCAATTAATGCAGAAATATAGTAATGGACAATGAGAACCGTAAAAAATTCAGCGGATATATATTTTTAGAAATTAAATCAAAATTTAAGACTATAATGAGTGATAAAGTGAGTCAAGGTTCGTGGCTTGATTTAACATTATATCAAAATTTAGTAAATCAGGTTGTAGTTTTTAATCCATGGTTAATTTAAGTTTAACTCTTCAATCTCACCGGTTAGCATGCTAATTGATCAATTTTTATTTTTAAATTAAAAATTTAAATAAAAATTTATTTAAACAATTAACTTTTTTATCTTATATTATTTTTCAACAATACAATGAAATTGTAATTTAAATAACCTTATAAATTAACTTTCAATTATTAGATTAATTTAACATGTAAATATAATAATTATTTTAATTTATCATATTAATATTAATTAATTAATTAAAATTTAGAACATATTTATATAATTAGATATGTGTTTAATATTTATCATGTATAAAATCAAATTTTAAAAGTAAAAAAAGTAATAAATAAATAATACATCAACTCATCCACTTGACTTAAACAATATAAAATTTATTCAATTTTATTTGACATGGGACTGACTAAACATAGGTCTGACCCATCTTCACTAAATATAGGTTAAATTTGACTTAACTTAACCTAAATTAATCCATCATAACTTGACTTCATTTAATTTTTCTTAACTCAACCTAGTTTTGACTAGATCTAACTTAACCTGACTTGTGTTTAATCGATTAATCTGACTTAATTGAATAATCTACTTAACGTAACCTAACATGGGTCTAATCTAACGTAGTTCTGACACAACATGTCTTGAAGCATCAACATGGCCTCCCTTGGCCCACCTATCTTAGACTTATTTAGGCCCAACCTAATTAAACCTAATTTGTGCTTGACCTAAATTGACTTGTCTTAGGTCTAACCTAACCTAGGCTCTACTAGATCAAACTATTTGGCTCAATGTAGGATCAATACAATTCATCTTATCATGGGCTCAATCTGATGTGAGTTGAACTGCCTTGACTCAAAATGAGTCAAGCACATCTCAATCCCATTTGGGCCTAACCAATATGGACTTATAGGACTTAACTCAACTTAGGCATTCTCACTTGGCGTGACTTAGGCCACTTTTAACTTGACCCAACTTCACACACACACACCTCGTGCCAAGGTATATACATGTGAACGTGAGATTAGACATTAAAGAATAGTTTGATAGCGAGTGGAACAAAAGACCCAACAAACAACAAGTCTCACGAAGATAGACTTTTAACCCATGATTCTGATACTATGTTAAGAAATGGACTTTAAGTCTAACTCAATATCACAAAACTAGCTTGTAAGTTGATGTTTGCATCCACTTATATATTTTGAATTGGTCTTATCTCTAGTTGATATGTGACTTTCAACATACCGAGACATATACATCTCATGCATGAGACTAGACATTAATGGGTGGTCTCGATAATGGATGAAATAATAGACCTAACAAACATTCTTAACAAATCTCATAAAAAAACCGAAAAAAATATTTTATAGATAATTATTTTTTTCTCACAAAATTATTTGAAAAATAACCCACACGGATAACATATATTTTTTCTTTTATTCACATTTCAACATATAAATGAATAGGTTTTTTTCTTTTTTACTTATATAGGAAAATATGATACATAAATAATGGAAATATGAAAATTTATAAAAAATTACAAAAATAGGCCAGTCATGTAGCCCCCACACGACTTCAAATAAAAAATTCATGTGTCCCCACACGACTTCTGCTCTGACGGTGTTGAAAAATGAAAATCATCAGTCCCCATAACGACTTCCATGTGATATAATCAATTACAATACATATGTAACCAATTACTTTCATTATAAACATTCAAACTTGCATCACATGTCATATTAACACAGATAGGCCGACAAGGATCTAACACAACTTGACCAAGGTTTGACACAACTTGGCAAATGTCTGACATAGCTCAACCAAGATTTGACACAGCTTGACCAAGGTCTAGTATAACTCGGCCAAGGTCTGATACAACTCGATAATATATCAAACAGCTCGAACAAAGTCTGACACAACTCGGCCAAAGTTTGATACAATTGGGTCAAGATTTGATGTTTGACATATGAAATAACCCAGTTAAGGTCTGACACCTTGAAGAAGGTTTGATATAACTTGGGCAATGTCTGATACAACCCAGCCAAGGTTTGATACAACCTAGTCAAGGCTCTGACACAACTCTACCGAACTGTTTCATATATTGATCGATCTTTATCAAAAATTGGTCGAACTATGTCATATTTTGACTAGTCTGTATCGTATCTTGATTAAGTTGTGTCAAACCTTAGACTTTCTCTGTTAATATGAAGTATGGTGTGAGTTTTAATTTTTTTAACAAATACAATTAATTACATACATACAATAATAGATTACATAATATGGAATATCAACTTTCACTTTTTAATGTTATCCAAGCGAAAATAATGTAAAAACACATTACTTTTTCATTTAAAATCATATGAAAATTACACGATTTATTTATTTATTTTTTCAAAATTACTTATTTTCATGTCCCATAAGAAAAACCAAATGAGTCGTTGTATCCTAAAAGTAAAACAAGATGCTTGTATATTGTGAGTTTGGTAGAAATGTAATGGTGAAGGAGAAAGATAAGAAAACATTGGAATTATTTGGTTATGATGAAATATGTAGTCAATCGTTGAGATCTGTAGCCATTGAGTTTTCGAGGAAAACAATTTTGAAACGAATGATAGCCTAAAAAAAAAACATAATAACACATGTTATATAGGAAGCAGGCAGACAATCTTTTGAGTTTTCGCGGAAAACAAAAAAATAAATGAGCTATGATAACCTAAAAGAAGAAAGAGACACATGTTATAGTAAGCAGTTTAACCTATGAATAAATAGTGGCATTCTATAAACGAATAATGATTGTGACAATTTAATTTGTTAACATTTATGTAAACTATTTTCTCCATTTTTCTTATTGTCAATATATTATATATTTCTGCCAGTTTTGTATCGTGTGTTTAAAATTTATTAAAAACTGTCAAAAACATGCTTGTAAAGCATTATACCTTTTTATTATTTCTAAATACGGTAAAAAAGAAATGTAAAAATATCAATAATTAGAAGGTAAATCATAATCTCTTCTATGATCCTACACTATTTTCTAAAAGCACATCTTTTATTTTCAGTTAAATAATATTTTTAATTGCATTAAATTATTTTAAAACAACTCTAATTTACTCTTCTACCTTTCTAAAATCGAATGAGGAATACCTTAGGTCTTAGGTCTAATTTGCAAATGACACATGATACTTTTTATTACTTATATTATGTTTTATAGTTATATTAAGTTGAAATAAATATTTTTTGTATTTAATTTTTTTAAATCATATTTCATTTCTAAATTAAATTATATATTTATTTTATTTTTATATTTTGTGAAATTCGTGTAAAATATTTTTTTCTAACGAATATTACTAAACATAATTTATTAAAAAATATATTTTTCGTAGATAAAATAAATATATAACTTATTTTAATAACAAAATATATTTTTAAAAATAATTTAAATAAAGAAAACATATTAATCTTTAATAAATCATTATTAATTTGATAAAAAAAATATATATTAATTTATTTTTATAAAAGTAGAACCGACAAAACAAAAATGAAAAAATTATGACAATAATGAAAAAAGTTATTTAACCTTTATTTTTTATTTTTTATTTTATTTTTAAATTAATATATTTTTAATTTCTAAATGCAAAATTGAAATTTACTCTTATTCTAAATTTTGATATACTAAGTTTATATAAACTTAAAAATAACTAAATATAATTTTTTAATTCAATAAATTAAACAAAATGTGTAACAGTTTGTTGAATACAGTGAAAATGGTATATACGTTAATCTTTCTTGAATATACACATAGGGTCCTCTATTTATAACAGAAAAGACATAGTTTAAACCCAACATACAAATAGGAAATAATAATAAACTAATTAAAGATAAAAGATAAATATAAAAGAAAAATAATATATTTAACACTCCCCTGAAGCTAGTGCATACAAATCGTATGTACCAAGCTTTTTACTAATATGATCTATAAAGACTCCGTGAAAATATATGCTACTGCACTCGAGTGACACCAAATTGCTAATAATTTGCAAGACGACATAGAAGACTAAATACCAACCCATAAGACTCCCCTGAGCAACAAATCTGCGAGGATGCTCCATGTAAATCTCTTCTTGCAAATCGCCCTTAAGGAATGTCATCAGTAGATAAAGAGGTAAGTGTTGGAGAGCTATCACGACTATAAATAAACTAAAAAAACCATCTTTTCCATGGGAAAAAAAACATATATGGATGAGTCAAACACAATGGTGACAAAAAAATGAGGTCAGAAGAGACACCAGTGGAAGAAATCATAGATGAACAAGAGAGAGAAAACATAAAAAATCCAAAATTCTCCAATCAAGGCACCTGAAAAAGGAAAAAAAACAAGCTTGATGCTCTGAATAGTTGTCTGACAGGACGTGTGATGATGAACTTGAAAGAGGAAAACGAGCGACCTCGACGCTCTGAATTGTTACTAGACATGCCACCATGCACGACAAAAAAAGAGACCAGATCCACAATTTCAAAAGACATTGAGAGCGTGTAGGAACTCCGATGAAAGCGTCGTTGATAACATGGTGGTCGCCTGACCGAGACGATCAAAACCATGTAATCGTCGGTCGAAACTTGAACTCTAACAGCGACAACGACAGACAACAACGCCATTAACAGAGTAGATAGCGCCACCGCCAATAGTAATGAATGTAGTGACAGAGGCACCATGAACTTTTTTTCTCTCTCAAAATAACCTGACTTATATCTAACACAGATAAATTAAAACATTTCAAACACTAATATAAAATATGTTTGAAACAAAAATTTTGAACATAATTAAATTAAAAATGTTTGAAACATAAAAAAAGTTAAGCATAATTTAATTAAAAAGACTATATTTTATCATTTTTTAAGATTGAAAACAAAATATATGAAAATTTAGGTGATTAAAAAGCATATTTAATATTTAATTTGTATTAATTTCTTAGATAAATTTTTTCTCCCTAAAAAAATCTACACAATGAAACTAAGCTGTTGAGTTTAGGAGGTGGGTTTGATAAAGGATGGAAATCTCATGCAAAAGTTATTATTCCCTCTCCTTGACAAGTGGTAAAGGTACAAAAATAAAGTCAGAAGCAGAAGAAAAACCCCAAGTCACCAACTCTTGCAGACTTTGCACCCGCGGAAGAAAGAATTTTGGTGGCAGAGAAAAACAAAGAAAGGGTAAAACCGTGAATTTTGAACCAAGCAAAGAACAACCCAGTAAACTCTCTTCTTTCTTCCTCTTCCCCATCGCATGCTCCCTTTTTTCCTCTCTCTCTCTCTCTTAAAAGCTGTCCCCACAGTTTTTCATGGCAAGATACTCCTCTCTCTCCCTCTTTTCCCTCCCAAAGTAACCTCGTTTCGGACAAACAAAAAGCAGACACTGAGGTATAGCCGAGAGAGTGAAAAAGAGAGTAACAAAAAAGAGTGAGCTTCAGACAGTGCTAGTGGATACAGAAACTGTGAAGTGAAAGAAGGTGTGAGAACAAAAAAGGTTTGTGGTGAGAGAAAGAGAGAGATAGAGATGGTGGGCTCAGGAACAGCAACAGATAGGAGCAAAGAAGCTGTTGGGATGATGGCCCTTCACGAGGCCCTCAGAACTGTGTGTCTCAACTCAGATTGGACTTACTCTGTCTTCTGGACCATTCGTCCTCGACCGTATGTCCCTCTCTGTCTGTCTCTCTCTCTCTCTCTATGTGTTTGTATTTGAATGCTGTTTATTGAGGTGTTTTCTCAAATGGGTCATCGCCATCTTTGTTGCAGAAGAGTGAGAGGTGGCAATGGGTGCAAGGTTGGGGATGATAACGGCAGCTTGTGAGTGTGATTTTCTTTAACTGTAAAAGCCATTATACATCTTTGAAATGCTCACCTTGAACGAGTTCTGTGTAAACTCAGGATCAAAGAGTGGTTTTTTAATGTGAACAGATGAAAATCTCAGATGGGTCTTCATGATTCTGAATATCGACCATGGTCCCCTCTGTGATTGGATAAACTTTTGTAAAATTGAATTTGAAGTCACGTGGTTTCTGCTTTGAAGTTTTTATTTTTATTGTAAAAGTATGTTAGTATTAAAGGTCATTGCAGAATCTGTTATCCGAGACCAAAGCTACTTACTTAAAGTTAATAGTTCAACTCAATCAATTTTAGACTAACATGCCATGCCAACTAGTTATCATTTTAACCTATGATCTTGTTTATGGATCCAAAAACCTATGAAAGGATTGTGTTTTTACTGATTTATGATTCTGGGTATTGCCTAGGTTGGTGATTTGATGTTTGTTGATTTTGGTGAAGGATGTTGATGTGGGAAGATGGGTTTTGCCGAGGAAGGGTTTCAGATTGTTTGGAAGAGATTGATGGAGAGGATCCTATCAGGAAATCTTTCAGCAAAATGTCGATTCAGTTATATAATTATGGAGAAGGGTGGGTACTGGGTAGGTGTTTATTCATGTTATTATTATGTTCCTAAGTTTCATTGTCCCAATTTTCTGTTTCATTTTTTCTTTCAAGTGTTGTGTATTTCAGTGCCATGTTGTAGGGAGTTACAGAATATTAACGAATGACAACACTTCCTCTCTGCACTTTACTCTGATTAGGTATTGTTTGGTTTTGGGAACAGGTTGATGGGAAAGGTTACATCTGATAAGTGCCACAAATGGGTCTTCAAAGAGCCTACGGAGTGTGAGCCTAATATGACCAACTACTGGCAAAGCTCCTTTGATGCTGTATGCATTTGATCCCTCTCACATTCTCATCTTTCAGTTTGATTTTCCTTTCCCTTAAACTATAGTTCTTCACTCCCAAGTTTCAATAGCAACAAAGTTAGCATTAAATTTAGCCTTTTGTATTTGTTATGTGTAGCTATTTGGTGATTGATTGTCTCAACTTCCTCTGTTTGATGTTATTTATTGCAGCTACCTCCTGAATGGATAGAACAGTTTGAGTCAGGCATTCAGGTGTGTACTGAATGAATTTACACCATGCTATTATTGCTCTCTGAAAGCTTTTATTTTTTCAATGTACTTTACTTTCAATCATGTCATTTACTTTTTATCTTTGTGTTTCTCCCTTTGCCAGACAATCGCTGTGATTCAAGCTGGGCATGGCCTTCTGCAGCTTGGTTCTTGCAAGATTGTGAGTAAATTTGAGTCTAACTCTTTTTTTCTTTTATACTTGGACTCATTTTTACTTATTATAATTTAAAATTTACCACCATTACTTTTACTGCATTCATATGTATTGCTATTTATTAGGAGGGAGATGTTATCAACACTCTCTCTGGCTAACAAGACATTATCATGGTATGGGACCATCATGTGTCTGTAGTCCTAGCCAATCTTCACATGATATGTAAATGAGTTTTATTAGCTTTTTCTCAGAATTTGAAAACCTTGCAAAGGTGTTACATGGAGATTGATTGTGACTATAAATGTGGTGGTCCTAGATTATACAATAATTTATCCTAATTAACACTATTTAAAAATGCAATCTTTATTAACAGAAGTTCGTTGAGACTCATGATAACTATGGATCTCATAATTTTGTCAGTTCTCGTAAGTTCTAGCTTATTTTGAAAACAAAAAGGAGTTAAAGGGTGTGTTGCTAACATTTCTCTTCATTCAGTATATGAATCTCTATGCAGAAACCAGAATATCAAATGTTTGATATATTTTTCATTCAATTCTCAGATTCCTGAAGACCTTCATTTTGTGCTAAGAATGAGACACACTTTTGAATCTCTAGGCTACCAATCAGGATTCTACCTCTCACAACTCTTCTCTTCAACTAGGAGCACTTCCTCTTCTACCTCCCTTCCTTCAAAACCATCCACCATTCCAATCAGGTCACCCCCTCCACCCCTCAACTGGGGTCAGAGGCCAATTGGGTCTGCTACTTCATTGCTACCCTCTCCAACTTTTCAACATGCAGCCAGAATGGGGTTCCCACAGGCCAAAGATGAAACTCAGATGTTCCTCATGCCTCATGCATCATCAGAGCATGTGAGAATGGGAGACATGATGAGGGAGCATGAGAATGACATAAAGTGGCCAAATGGATTATCTATCTTCAATGTACTCACCGGAAGATCTGATGATGCTAAACTCTTGTTCAATCAAGAGAGTGCAAATCCAACCTCAGCAGTGCAGAATGCTAATGTGGCAAACCCAAATGAGTTATTGAGCTTGGATGGCCAATCTGAAGGGACAAGGAAAGTGGACAAGTTCAAGAGGTGCTTCACTCTACCTGCCAAAGTGGTTTCATCTTCATCCTCTACTTCAATGGATCACCATCATCAACAAGCAAGTGGAGAGTATAGGAATTCAGGTGGCATGTACCAGGATGTCATGGAGACCTTTTTGGAGTGAGTTAATAAGGTAAGTTGTGTTTGGGAAATGAAGATGAGAAGTTGTATTTAGGCATAGTTATCGTGTTCCTTAATTTTCGTGTTTCAAGCTTCTTCACTTTGTATCCTGTGTTTTTTCATATCTGTCAGACTTGATTAATGACTATTTCTTTCTATTAGTTTGGTTAGATATGGAAGTTTTCATGTTTTCTTGCGTACATATCCTATCCACAAGCTTCATATGATGACAATGTCCTTTTAAGGTACCACTTAATTTACACAGATTTTGGATACTTAGTATAATAAAAAAAGAAAACTAGGCAACCAATTCCAATTTACTCACAATTTTACTTTTTTAATTTTAATGATTGTGTTTGCTTTCTAATTTTTTTTATCCCTTTATATGATCTGCTATTACTTCTTATACCATTGTTACAAAAGCTTATCTTTAGTGTTTACTATTTTATTTTATTGATAGTTTGACTAATAAATTAACTTATTTATTAGTTAATTGACTTTGCTCGACCTAAGTTTGGATTATCAGCTCGACCTTGAGTTTGGATTATCTAGTTTGACATGGGGGTTCAATTTAACTTGATCGTGATCACTGGGCTAGACTTGGTCTTAATGGAGCAAGGAGTTTTGTTTTGATGGGTAAGGCTCAACCCAATTCAACTAAATGTGGATCGACTTCAAATTGGATGAACTTAGATATATCCCAACTCAATTGATCTAAATTGGATTTGTTTTAATTTTACAAGAATTGGACCAAGTTAACTCGATTTGACTTGAGTTTGTGATGACTCAATTCAATTTGGGGTAAATGATCTGAGTAAGTCGTTGACTCAATTCTACTTGGATCTAGATTTTGACCTAGAATGGCTTGCTTTTAATCTTGTATGAGTTTAACTCAATTTTACCTTTGATTAATGGTGACCTAAGTTTTTATAACTTAAGATGACCTAGATGCATCTTAGATTTTTAAAAAAATATCTAATCCAAATTCAATTAAATGGATTGGACTTTAGATCCAAAACTATGGATTTGAATTTAAAATAAATCAATTTAAATATTGAATAGACTTAAAAGTAATATGAACTTAGATAATTATAAATTGAATTTGATAATTTAGATTTCTTTTTCTCTCACCTTTATACAATAACAACTTAGAGACAAGAGATATCTTCTTAGAATTAATCTACAAAATGAATGACACTAGGAGAAATAACATGTCTCCTTTACCACAAAAGCTTAAGTTGTGAATTCAAACTAAACAGGAGAAGGTAGATAGCAATTGAAAAGTTTGAATTTTTGGAAAGTTGAAGGTGACCTCCTGAATTTGAGAAAAACATTAGGAAACTTTAGAAATGGGAAATTTGAATAGAGTTTCAAACTTTTTCGCAACAAAGTCTTAAACGCAATTTGCAAGAATTAGATGGTTTGCGCATAGTATTGGATACTTAAGGGTTTTAAAAGCATTTAAGAAGACTTTAAAAATGAAAGCAGGAATGAAGGCTTAAATTTTATACTAGTTCATTCCAAACTGAATTATGTCCAATTCTCTTTTAGATACTTTTAAAGGGTTCTACTAATATTTTAAAAAAATTGCAATGAGTTTAATCATTCTTGAGTTTTACAATTAACTTGTTTTTGTCGAACGGGGTCTGATATCAACACTCCTCTTGAATTGCTCCTCCTTTCTAGATTCTACCTCACCACTCTTCGCTCTCTCGTCACCCAGTGGGGGTAGATATGCAGAAAACACTCTGACGCTCAAGTCAGATATGTGTCTTAAAAAGGTCTCAGTATAATCTTGAAATCAGATCCCTTACATGATCATTCACCTTGTATTTATAAGCTTTGTAATTGTCCAATCCATTGAATATCATTAATGCAGAATATTTTTATGCCTCATAATTTGTTAATTACCTTATATCCAATGCAATCTAAATGATATTTCCCATCAATCATTCATAAATGCAATATATACATATATATGATATGGCAATCACTCACATTAATTACCTATTAATCTCATTCAATGTCTACCTTGCCGATCGGCGGCCTCTCGCGAGTGGTCGATCTAATGTCTTAGCTGGTCTTGGTCGATCGTCGGATGGTATAACACTAGTCTATCTGACTAAAACGCTTAACTCCACTAAGTTAAACTTATATATGTTATAATTCACTTCTGAATTTAACAACAACAAAGTGTTTTTAAAATACAAGAACTGAAAAATACTCTCGTAGAGAGGATATGAAGTCAATATAATGAAATTTTAATTAAACTTATCACTTTCAAAGACAAAGTTTAGACAACTTAAACTTAAGAGAGCGTTGAAAGTGTGAGAGCAATTATAAATCTTGATTCTTGTTCCTTTCTCTTCATGCATTCCTCTTTATATAAGCTTCTTGGAAAAGACCTATTATTCAGAGTATTGACTTTCGCGTAGGGTTGTAGCCTTTTTGTACGAGGCCAACTGCTATATTGCTTCTTGTAGAGACAATTATGCTGCTTATACGAAAGAGATAGATAGAAGGAATAAAGGAAAAGTTTCAATAATATCTTCCTATCTCTTAACATTCTTTTGATTCAATGTAGACCTTTTGAATAAAGCTTTGTATTTATCTGATCTGCACAAAAATAAAAGCACATCACAAGAGACAAAAAGAGTACTATCTTGTACATACATTAAAAGCGTTAGACATGTCTTAAGCATTTAGACATTGTACGTATAAAAACGTTTAGGCATAGTATGTATAAAAACACTTAGGCATAGTCTGCTAGAGCAATGTTAACATTTAGGATATCGTTTATGCATACTGTTAGAGATATTATATTTAATTTATATTTATCTCTTATCTTTAGTTATTTTGTTTATATTTCTTATTTGTATTTTGGGCTTAGCCCATATTTCTTCTATTATAAGTAGGACCCTATGTGTATATTCAACACAAGGGAGTTTTCACTATATTCAACTTGGTATCAGAGCAGATTTTCTGATCCTTTTCTACTTTGTCTTTGTTGTCGCCGGTGGCCGCCGCCATTGGCGGCCCCCTTAAAAAGTTTCTTTTTCAACCTGTGCCTTTATACTTCAATGGGCAATCTCTGGTTTCTGTCTCGCATCTGTCCGGTGTTGCTGTCTGCTACTGCCCGTTGCCGACCATCAACGGCCGTCCACCGTCTCTGGCCACCGTCTCCGACAACTGTCTCCGGCCACCGTCTCCGGCCACCATCTCCAACCACCGTCTCCAACCACCGTCTCCGACAACCGTCTCTGCCACTTGTACCACCGATGCACCAACACCTAGTCCTACCGCTATTGCTTCCGCTATCTTCTTCTCTATTATGAAAATTTCAAACACCAAAGTTATGGGTTAAAACAATTTCACCAACCCTTTGTCAAATTTGTTTTTTTGGATGCTTTGATGAATAAGAGCTCATTATGATCTTCCACTTTCACGTTCTGTAATCGGCGCGCCGTCATTTCCGCCGTTCGTCGTGAGGGGGATGTTTCCAGCCAGGTTTCAGGCTTTCAGACTCCACTAGCCAATGATGGCAATCCTTGCAGTTTTGTCGCTTCTAGCTACTACAGGCCCCATCAGTCAGTGATGACAGTCCTTGTAGTTTTGTCGCTTCTAGCCACTATAGGCCCCATCAGTCAGTGATGGTAGTCCCTGTAGTTTTGTCGCTTTTAGCCACTACAGACCCCATCAGTCAGTGATGACAGTCCCTGTAGTTTTGATGCAAGCCCCATCCTTACTTGATGGTAATCCAGCCCCTGGAGGTTGTCATTGTCCTCCTTTGTCAAAGTCATCCTACTTGAAGTTTCATGGTGTTATTTGAAGTTTCGCAGTTGTCCACTATTGTCCATAAATTACTGTTAGTTGTTCGTCGACATGTGGTTGCGCATCTGTTTGCCGCACACTCTTGAAGACATATTACATATTTCAAATTGAGTTTATGTATTTCAAGTTTGGTCTATACAATTTGTATGTTCCAACTTGAGGGGGAGTGTTAGAGATATTATATTTAGTTTATATTTATCTCTTATCTTTAGTTAGTTTGTTTATATTTCTTATTTGTATTTTGGGCTTAGCCCATATTTCTTCTATTATAAATAGAGGACCCTATATTCAACACAAAAGAGTTTTCACTATATTCAACTCATACAATGTTTGGTGAACTTGTCGTAGACGTTTTACTTTATTTAAATGTTATTTCGTTAAATGTTTTTGTTAAACTTCAGAGCAGAGTTTGTTTAGATGATCTTAGCTTAATAATAAGTAATTAATTCTCAAAGTTACTTAGGTTTAGATTAGTTTGTTGAAGATCTTATAATTTCTTCAAAATTTTTATTTTATGGGAAAAGTTTGTTTACTTTGATGCTAAATTGCACTCAATTTTTAGTTTCAAAATTCATATACATGTATATTTTTAAATAAAATGACACTCAAATTTTTTATTAACTTTAATTAGGTATTACCTTCCTTTGTTAATAAATAATATTTGTCTCCATTATATTTTTAATAGTTTGACGCTCATTTTCTTGTTTTATTGATAAAAAATGTTGTCTAATTATTTGTTTATACTTTTTATTTTTATAATTTATAACTTTAAGTTTCACAATTTTCATTTAAGTTTTAGTCGATATCATTTTTTTAAAATAGAATAAAGGATTGATTGTGACTTTATTAGAAATATAATAGAGGCGAGTGTTTAAAAATTATAAAAGATGTTATTTATGGAAATAAGTGTTATTTAGGATTATCTAAATCTAATAGAACTGAACAATTTTATTTTCTTTTTAATTTGCTTATAGATTCATTTAAATTCATAGGAAAAATATTTTTACTTTTATTTACATATTTCTCTCATTTAATTGATATTGAAGTTCTACAAAATAAATCAAATAATTAATGGGAATACTCAGTACGATCACTAGCCGGCCAGGCATATTTAGTTCTTTTTTTTTTAACTTCTAATTATATAGATGTTTTTTTTTTATCTACAAAACTGTAGAATATAATGAAAAGTGTGATAACTTGGTCATTCAAAATTAACATAACAAGTTAAAACATTTTTGATAAAACGAAAGTTCATTTAATAGTCTGTGGATCCGTAGGTTGTTTTTATGGGCTGCTACTTCCTGCACCACAATGTTTGTTCTACCTTGAGTAAACAATATATTTCCCTTCCCCCTCCTCACACGTTGTAGCTACACCTTTGAGTTGCATAGAGCTGCCCTCCTTCTCTTATGATAAAAGTGTTAAAACATGCATTTTGTTGAGACAAAATCAAAATGTTCTGTAATATCTGTTTTTGAAATTTATTAAACAACATTCAATGAAATATTGATGTAAAAAAAAATCCAAATAATTAGGTTTGTCCAATAGACAAGTGTTCAACTAACATAATCATTTATCTTAATTATTAGGACAAAATAAAAATAAGAATAACTTTGATCATGAAAAATAGCGTTTGATACAAATGCATACTCTAAAACGCTAGCTCAAAAACCTATATGCTAAACGATATAAAATTTCCGATAAAATATCCATATCTTATAGCATCTTAACATAGACATAAAGTTACAAAAACACTCTCATAGGACCAGCGTTCAATGAAGAATAATTTTATAACGTTTGAAGCCAAGAGCTAAAGTAATGTTTTCTAGACCAAACTATTTGAATGGATTAGAAAATCATAAATAACGTCTAAGAACAAATGTCTCTCATTGAATCTCTCAATAGACTCTATGAGCAAGTAAACTAGTTTTTTATGAAAATAGAAGTCTATATCTTATATGACACTAAGACTAAAAGAAATATTTCCATACATTGTTATATCAAGCAAAGCATTCTATAGAAAATATCATCTAATAAATGACCACCAAAACGCTTTAGCCTTGAGAAAATATCTTATGCTTATACCATCTGATAAACACACATTTGTCTTACCAAACGAAGCATTTATTAGTGAAATGAAAAATGATAAAATGTCTTGAACATGTTACACTGCTTAACATTTATCAACGTTTAAAAACATTTAATATGTGTACGAAAAAGTACTTCGATACTTGTATACTGATGGAAGACCATCAAAGAACCACATTGGACCTCTTACTAGAGCCATGGCAAAGAAGATTCAAGAGGAAGAAGGATCACCTATCATTTTGCTTCTGTGGAAGGTAATCTATATTAATCCTTCTTCTCTTAACTAAAACATATTTACTTTGCTTTGTAGGATTTAAATAAGGCTAGGACATCATGAATTATCCAGCCAAAGACTCCTTGGATCAAAGAAAACAAAAGAAGAATGGTTGACTTCTGAATGGTTGACTTTGGGAGTGGAATTGGATGCACATTGGATCTGGATCAGGTTTTGGCCCAGCCAAAACCCTTTTCCCGCCCAGCCACACGGAAGAAGCATGCTTCCCATGAGTCTTTGCTGATCTGTTCTGAAGCAAGGCACACATGCACCTGCCAGCTAGTTTTTTTGTTTGAATTATCTTTGCTTTTGGAGGGAAATTGGGTCAGATTAAGGGCTCCTCTTCTTCTATAAATAAGAGGGTCATTACCTTGTAAAAAGGCACTTTAGAGCTTGAATGTTATGCTGCAGAAATGAATTTCCAGTTTGCTTTGCTCTTGAGTCACCAATTCTCTTCACTTTCTCTACCCTTTCCTCTAGCTTCCTTCCATAGTGGGAAGGCCTTCTGAGCTGAGGGAATAACACACACACACACTCCTACCATTCCACCAAACAAAAACACCATTGCCTTCATCCAAATCCACTGCATCAACAGTATTTTCCGCTGCATCACTCTGTTTGACGTATGCTTGCTGTTTGGAATTGCTTCACCTTGATTCCAGACCTTGGCTAGCTTCCATCAAGTGGTATCATGAGCTGTGGTCGTCCACGCATCCATAGCTAAGTGTTCCTTCCATTTTCCATTTCAATTTTCATTCCACTCGTGCTCTCTGTTTCAGTTTTCAATCTCTGTTTCGGTTTTTTTTTTCTGTTTCTGTTTTTGTGTTTCATTTGTGCTTCTAGTTTCTGTTTAATGTTCCCAATGTGCGAGCATGTTTGTTTCTCATTTTAAACGGTAGATTCATTTTAATTGAGTAAATTCCAGCTTTATTTTTTTTCCAATACTGTCATGGTCATGTGCACACCACTGTTGCAGTTTTAATTCTGTTTTTCTTGGTTTTTCTGTTCTGCTGGGTTTAATTCAGTTTCTTTGAGATTGAAGTGCTAGAAAAGCTTTATATCAACCAATAGAGGCAATGAAGACTTGATCTAGCCTTGGTGATACAAGCTAAAGCTCCAAAAACCAAATCTGGTTTTACTGCTGTTTGAAATCCTGATGCAGAATTCCATTTCTGGTTTTAATTCTTAAATCTGTTTCCAGTTGTTTTTAATTGATTCTATTACTTTGAACAAATTTGTTTGATGTTATTGGAAGTGGATAAAAGTGTAGCAGACCATTACAAGCAAGGAAATGCAATTTGCATAGCTTGGTTGTGCATAAACACTAGATTTCCACTTTTTCAGATTTTAATCTAGCTTTTCACCGTGCTACCATCTTTGACTTGGTTTAGTTGGAGTTTATTCATACTGAGCACCATAATTCCAGCTTAGTTCTATGTAATGACAGTTCCTTGAGTCAATTTTCCTTGTTGTCCAGCCATTGATCCCATAAAACTGAATTTGGTTGGTTGATTTAGTGCCATTTTACTGCATAATTGGTACAACAGTAGTGAATTTCGAAAATCTGTTGTTTCTTGGCTGTTTTATAGCTTGAGCAAGCTTCAATTGATGGTTCAAAGTTGCTAGTACTGTTCATTTGGTCAAAACATGTCTTATATGCAAATTTGCATTTGAAACCATCAATTTTTGGGTGAAAATGGAAGTGAAATGATGATTTTGAGTTGCCAGCAGATTATAAGTCATTTTAATGTCTGAACACACTCAAAATCATCAATTAAAGTTGCTTGAACTGTTAGTTGTGAGTTAGAAACAATTCCACACGAGGTTGGGTACTAAACCACCAATTCAGCTCACTTTCTTCTGGTGCAGTTTTGAATTTCAAGTGCTGTTTGAAAAAAATTTCTTTGCATAATTTCAAACTTGGATTGGAAAAAGCTGGTTCTATGATTTAGAATGAAAATAAATGAATAAAAGAACAATTATCAAGTGTTAAAAAGCTTAGAGAACCAATCAATCCAGTTTAAAGGTTCCCAAAGTTAAAAACACCAAAATCTAAACTCTTTGGGACATTTTATCAAACAGTTTGGGAAATTATCAAACATTTTGCATTTGGAATGAATTCTGAATTGTGCTTGCATTTTTATTGCTTTCTTAATCCATTCTAGTGCTATTCCTAGGCTCCTCTTGAGTGCTGGCTGTTATTCAAGTCTTGTTTCAATTGTTTCCATATTTTTTTTGGCTTCCAAAAACTGTTCTGAAATCTGGTGCAGTATAATATATTGGTGCAGTTTTGGCAATCTGTTTTGGTGCACTTTGGGTGGTTAATTGGAGCTGGTGTGCATTCTGTTTGAAGCATCCAATGCCAGAAATCCATTCCTACTATGGTAGCATTCTAGGAAGTGGTTAGGGAAGTGGAAGTGGAGCAAGAAGAGGGACTTTTCAGCAGCTGTTTTGATATGTTCCAACAGTTGTAAAACTCTGTTCCAGCAACATTTCCAACCTGAAAAAGATCAACTCACACCTTCATTTTGAGTAGCACATTGCAGCAGCCAAAGTTTGAAGTTTACACTAGTTTTAAGCATTGATTTGAGCTTGTTTGAGTCTTAATATCACGGAACCTTTGTAGTTTAAGTGTCTTTACTGTTTTTGAGCCAAGTGACTTGGGAAAATGCTCTTGAAGCAATTCCAAGTTCACAATTGAACATTGTAATAGTCAAATTTCGTTTACTTAGTGTGGAAGTGTGTCAAAGGGCTCCAAGTGTCACTTGCACTTTCACTTAGGGCCGTCTAGCATTTACATTCTTGCATCTTTATTGCTTTCTTTAATTGCTTGCTTAATCTTTTTGTTTTTAAGTCTCCGTGGTATATAGGATTGCATAGCATTTAGATAAACCTTCTTTTGGTTTTTTAGGATCATTTCATTAGCATTTTAAAACCTTTTTTGAAAGATTTCTATTTGGAAACTAAGGTAAAAGGAAAACTAAGGAAACTCTGGCTAGGAAGAACTTGGTTTCTAAGCTTGTCCACTTGTTACTCACCTCTTCTTCCTGGGAGCTACTTAGAATAATTCTACCTTTAGAATCTTTGTAGAAATTTTTCACCAAAAACAAAGAAAGTTTGTGAAAATCTTTTCACTCATTACTTGTCAACTTTTGAAAACTTTGTGAAAACCTTTTCCCATTTGACAAGGATGAGTCAATCTAGTGTGCAAGGAAGTTTGAAAACCAATAGTGAGAGTTCACTAAGAGAGGAGTTTGAGCAAAAATTTCAACAAAGGGATAGAGAGATTAGTGAACTCAAAGAAATGATTGGTCAACTTTTGGTCAATCAAAACAAGGGCAAAAAGATAGAAGGAACTTCATCTAGGAGAAAAGACTATCATGGTGATACACTCTCTTCCCCAAGTGAAAATGAACAATATAGTAGTCATCACAATGATGATCACTATCAAATGCCTCCTAGGAGAAATCATAGAGTTAGGGATCATCACCCAAGAGAACCCAAGATTGATCTTCCTTCCTTTCATGGAAAGGATGATGTGGAAGAATATCTAGAATGGGAGATGAAAGTTGAGCAATTGTTTGAATGCCACCAAATAGATGATGAGAAAAGAGTAATCATGGCTTCACTATGCTTCCAAGGTTATGCTCTATATTGGTGGACAGCCTTGGTCAAGGACCTTAGGCTAAGACATTTACCTCCCATTAAGTATTGGAATGAGTTAAGGTCTGCCTTAAGAAGAAGGCATGTTCCAGTCTATTATGATAGGGAGTTAATGGACAAGCTCCATAAACTCCAACAAAGAAACATGAGTGTTGAAGAATATAGGCAAAAATTGGAGTTACTCATGTTGAGAGCTGGGATAAGAGAGGAACCAAGAATCACAATTGCTAGGTTTCATAGTGGACTCAACTATGACATAAGAGATAAGGTAGAACTTTTACCTTACAATGATCTAAATGAATTAGTCCAACTTTGTGTGAGAGTGGAGCAACAACTCAAGAGGAAAAGCTCCACTAGGAAAGATTACCCTACTAATTCTAGCCATAAGAAAGAATACAAGAGGGAGGGTAATCTATCTAAGCCAAGATATGAAGGATCTAGAGAGAGAGACAAAGAAAAAGAAAATATTAAAGAACCTTCAAGAGAACATAAAAGTAAGGAGACTAAGTGTTTTAGATGTGGGGAAAAAGGACACTATGCAACCGAGTGTCGCAATAGAAGGTCTACTTACATTCTTGAGCATGAGAGTGAAAGTGAGGGTTCTTCATATAGTGAGTCTGAAACATCCACTTCGGAAGAAGAAACTTTGCCTTGTGATGGTGATTTACTCATGGTGACAAGACTCTTAGAAGGAAAACATGTTGAACTAGAACAATCACAAAGAGAGAACCTATTCCACACAAGATGTAAAGTCCTTGAAAAGACATGTTCAATGATTGTGGATAGTGGCTCTTGTTGCAATTGTTGTAGTTCAAGAATGGTAGAAAAGCTAGGCTTAACTACTACTCCTCATCTAAACCTTATAAACTTCAATGGATCAAAGAGGATGAAGGAATAATAGTTAAAGAACAAGTGAGTGTACCCATCTCCATTGGAAAATATGAAGATCAAATTGTTTGTGATATAGTACCAATGGAAGCAGAACACATATTACTTGGAAGGCCTTGGCAATTTGACAAGCAAGCTTTACATGATGGAGTCACCAACAAAATCACCATTCAACACAAGGGAAAGAAAATTGTTTTGTGTCCCCTTACACCTTCTCAAGTAAGAGAGGATCAAATAATTCTTAAAAAGAAGTTGGATGGAGAAAAGAAAAAGGAAGAAAGGAAAGAGAAGAAGGAGAAGAAATTGAGCTTGGTGAATAATGCTTCAACCAAGGAAGTTGTCCAACTTCAAACTTCAAAATTTTCTAAAAATCTCTTGCTTGGACAACCTCATTTTCTCCTCTATTGCAAGGAGGCATTAGTTTCAATAAATCACGAGCTTAGTTCTCTACTAAAGGGGTTGCAAAAACTTTTACAAGAATTTGATGATGTATTTCCTAAAGAGGTACCAAGTGGGTTACCACCTTTAAGGGGAATAGAACATCAAATAGACTTAGTGCCTGGGGCAAACCTTCCTAATAGGCCAGCCTATAGGACCAACCCCACGGAAACAAAAGAAATAGAGAAACAAGTTAATGAATTGTTGAATAAAGGGTGGATCCAAAAGAGTCTAAGTCCTTGTGCTGTGCCTGTGTTGTTGGTTCCTAAGAAAGATGGATCTTGGAGGATGTGTACATATTGTAGGGCCATCAACAACATAACTGTCAAATATAGGCATCCCATTCCTAGATTGGATGATATGTTGGATGAATTACATGGAGCAAACATCTTCACCAAAATTGATCTAAAAAGTGGTTACCATCAAATAAGAATTCAAGAAGGAGATGAATGGAAAACTGCTTTTAAGACCAAATTTGGTTTGTATGAATGGTTAGTCATGCCCTTTGGCTTGACCAATGCTCGAAGTACATTCATGAGGTTAATGAACCATGTCCTTAGGGAATGCATAGGGAGGTTTGTGGTGGTCTACTTTGATGATATCCTAATCTATAGTCAAGGTCTTCAAGAGCACCTTAGCCATGTCAAGCAAGTCTTGCTTCTTCTTAGAGAACATCATCTCTTTGCCAACTTTGATAAATGTACTTTTTGTCAAGAAAGTGTTATTTTCCTTGTATTCAAAGTTGGAAAAGAAGGTGTACATGTTGATCCTGAGAAGATCAAGGCAATACAAGAGTGGCCAACCCCAAGAACAGTTGGAGAAGTAAGAAGCTTCCATGGGCTAGCTAGTTTTTATAGAAGATTTGTGAAAGATTTATCCACCATAGCTGCCCCTTTGAATGAATTGGTCAAAAAGGATGTGCCTTTTATTTGGGGTGACAAACAAGCCATATCTTTTGAGACCTTGAAAAAAAAGTTAACTCATGCACCCATTCTAGCCTTGCCTGACTTTTCCAAAGCTTTTGAAGTAGAATGTGATGCATCTGGGGTAGGAATAGGAGCTGTCTTGATTCAAGAAGGTCACCCAGTAGCATACTTTAGTGAAAAACTTAGGGGACCTACTTTAAACTATCCTACCTATGATAAGGAATTATATGCCCTCATTAGAGCTTTAAAGACTTGGGAGCATTACTTGGTAACTCGAGAATTCATCATACATACTGACCATGAATCTCTCAAGTATCTTAAAGGGCAAGGAAAGCTAAACAAAAGACATGCCAAGTGGGTGGAATACCTAGAGCAATTTCCATATGTCATCAAACACAAGAAGGGGAGTACTAATGTTGTTGCGGATGCATTATCTAGAAGACATGCATTATTAGTAACCCTAGGCTCACAAATATTAGGATTTGATGACATAAGAGAATTATATGAGAATGATGAAACATTTGCATCCACTTATTCATCATGTCTTAAGAAGCCTTTTGATGGATTCTATCTTTCGGAGGGGTATCTTTTTAATAAAGGAAAACTTTGTATACCCCAAGGATCTATTAGAAAACTTCTTGTCAAAGAAAGTCATGGAGGAGGACTCATGGCCCATCATGGAGTTGACAAAACTCTAAACATTTTGAAAAGTAAATTCTATTGGCCACACATGAGAGTTGATGTTCAAAGGCATTGTTCTAAGTGCATAGCTTGTTTACAAGCTAAGTCAAAAATTATGCCTCATGGACTCTATACTCCTCTTCCAATAGCTAGTACCCCTTGGGAGGACATAAGCATGGACTTTGTTCTAGGATTGCCAAGAACTCAAAGGAGGTATGATTCTATATTTGTGGTGGTAGATAGGTTTAGTAAAATGGCACATTTTATACCTTGCCACAAAGTAGATGATGCTAGCTATATTTCTAGACTTTTCTTTAAGGAGATAGTGAGGTTGCATGGTTTACCCAAAACCATAGTGTCTGATAGAGATGTGAAGTTCCTAAGCCATTTTTGGAAAACCTTATGGGAAAAGCTTGGAACTAAACTTCTATTTTCTACTACATGTCACCCACAAACTGATGGCAAACTGAAGTAGTAAATAGATCTCTATCTACTCTATTAAGGGTAATATTAAGAGGTAATAACAAATCTTGGGATGAACATCTACCTCATATTGAGTTTGCTTACAATAGAGTAGTCCACAAGACTACTAATCTTTCTCCTTTTGAGGTTGTTTATGGTTTTAACCCTATCACACCTCTTAATTTACTACCTCTTTCAGAATCATCTTCTTTTATTCATAAAGGTGTTTCTAAAGCGGAGTTTATCAAGAAATTACTTGAGAAGGTTAAAATTCAAATTGAAAAACAAACTCAAAAATATGCAGAATATAACAACAAAGGGAGAAAGAAAATAATTTTTGAAGAAGGAGACCTAGTTTGGATTCATTTAAGAAAGGAAAGATTTCCTTCTCAACGGAAGTCCAAACTTAGTCCCAGAGGAGATGGTCCATTAAAGGTGGTCAAAAGAATAAATGATAATGCATACATATTAGATCTTCCTGAAAGTTACGGTGTCAGTCCTACTTTTAACATCTGCGATTTAATTCCTTTCACAGGAGATGATCAACAGGATGAAGCAGATCTGAGGACAGATCCTTTTCAAGAGGGAGGGTCTGATGGAAGACCATCAAAGAACCACATTGGACCTCTTACTAGAGCCATGGCAAAGAAGATTCAAGAGGAAGAAAGATCACCAATTCTCTTCACTTTCTCTACCCTTTCCTCTAGCTTCCTTCCATAGTGGGAAGGCCTTCTGAGCTGAGGGAATAAAACACACACACTCCTACCATTCCACCAAACAAAAACATCATTGCCTTCATCCAAATCCACTGCATCAACAGTATTTTCCGCTGCATCACTCTGTTTGACGTATGCTTGCTGTTTGGAATTGCTTCACCTTGATTCCAGACCTTGGCTAGCTTCCATCATATACTCTATCTCTTGATATTAGTGCAAATTAATAAAGCAGAAAGATATGACCAGAATCACGACATCCAAGAAAAAGACGTTGTGAGAGAAGAAGAACATTTTGGGAATGTTTCTTGGAAGCCATTTGCTATGTCACATCGTACAAGTTTGAGTTTCGATTAAGGCTATGAGAAAAAGCTCTACATACTCTATAGTGTAAACCTAAGATTGACCAAGCTATTGGAAAAGTCTATTAAGCCTATCTTGAAAGTATACTCAATACCCAACGACTATCTCACGAAGCAATATATATAAAGAAGAACAATCCAAGAGAAGTTGTTATTGTTGAAAAATATAGAAGAGAGAGAAGGTGAAACAAAAGAAAGTGAAAAGTAAAGGGAGAGTATATTCAAGAATGATCAACTCTACTTCACCTTGGTGCATATATAGTTTAATGCTCTCCAACCCAAGAAATATGATATGAAAAGTTGAATATGAAAATAAAAAGAAGTAAGAGATGATAAAGAAAGAAGGAGAGTACACTCACAGAAGATCACAATACTTCAACTTTAAATTATCACAACTCTTATATCGTCTGATGATCTTCAAAGCAAGCCTGAGCAATATAAGATATTAAGATAAAGCTATAATCACATCTCATTCTCTACTACATTCTTAGACATATATCGTATGAAGCTCTTGAAATGAAGAAAAAAGTAGAAGCTAAAGAAGAGAGAAGAAAAGAAGAAAGGACCAGGCATAAAAAAATATGGCTTATACCTTCAAGAACACACCTTCTAATGCCCTTCAAGCTCAAAGGAACAACCTCGTCAGTTATCAAACTACGCCGTAATACTTTTATCCTCTCTTAGAGAGTTACTCAAGTCTGTAACTAATAAGATTTCAGATTGTACTATACTGAAAATGTATTCTCACATTAAGAGTTGTTAATCTGTTTCTTGTAAGTATCCCACAGTGGATTTGTTGTATGTTCTGGAAAGAACTAAAACACTTAAAACCAAGAGTAGGTAAACTCGATATAGATAGTTGTCTAGGAATAGATCCTAGAGAGCTCTAAACTTGGAGTAGACGTGTTATGTAGAGGTGTCAAAAGTGGCTAGAATACTCAACCATGAGTAGGTTATACTCGGGACTAGGAGTGGTTAAGAATACTTAGACTAAACGTGTTGTCTAGGGGGCCAAGAGTGGCTAGAATACTCAACCATAAGTGGGTTATACTCAGAACCAAGAGTGGTGTAAGAATACTCAACCAAGAATGGATTATACTCGGAAATAGAAGTGGTGTAAGAATACTCAACCAAGAGTGGGTTAAACTCGTTGTAATCTTGAAAAGATTAATAGAACCTCTTAAGGGTTCTTAAGAGAGGATTGAAGCTCAAGCTTGAGTGAACCAATATAAACATTGTGTCTTAACATTTTTTTCTTTTTAAAGGGCAAGTTTGTGAATAATAATTAAGTAAATTTGCATTCCAAGTTCATTTAAGAGTTTTACAAGTGTGGGTATCGATCTAGAAACGATCAACTTACGAAAGGCCTATCTACACTGATTGAATCAAATTGATCCGCGGAGCCATCAAAAGATAAACAAAATGAACTATTAACAAAAAAGTAAATGAAAACTAGGCCTAAGAATCCAGAGTGTTAAAGGTGTCTTAAATGGCCTTTTCTTAATCAGTTAGATATAGGAGCACTTTGCCTTTTGTAGCGTATTTAACAATATCTTCATCATTAGATATATCTCGAACATGAATGAGCCTCCCCTTATGGAAAGTCATTTAGATGTTGAACTTGTTTACGTCTAAAGGGATGCCATAGAAGTAGGCCGCCTAATCTAAAGCCTTTTGGAAACTAGCTTCATGTTGCTCTATACTTACTGCTTAGTTTCATCAAGTTCTGGTGCCAAGGACTTACACTTTTTGTCCCAATCCCTTAAGGCCTTTTAATTAATTTATTGAGAAAAAAGAAGGTCATCGACCTACAGCTAGTCGGCGAATCTTGGCAAGTAGATTCTTTTCTTTTTCGACCAAGGCAGTAACCTAGCGGCCAAGTCCATCTCTTTCTGTGAACACTTGGTGTGAGTGAACTTGAGTTCTTCCAATTGGGTAGTTGGCACAAGGCTGACATTAAGAGCTGTTGAAAAATCTTCTTCAGAGTCCACCAACATAATGTAATCACATGTAAGTTGAACTCCACCGTGGCAGTTAGTGCATCAACCTCAATAAGGCCTTTTATTAACTCCTTTTCATCAAACTTAAGATGGAAGGAGACCTTCTCACCCATCTATAGATCAATCCCAAAAGTACTATCAACTAGTGGGACCAATGTCTCTCCTCCCCGACAATTGCGTTTAGGGGAACAGGTAAAGGTGGACCACTCACCATGCTTTCTCTTGTCATTGCTCCTTCGAGCGCCATCGGGACTAGCGAAGATGGTGGTGAGTGGAGGAATGTAGAGAACGGGGACAAGAGAAGCAATCGCCTCAACTATAGTGTTGATCGATACGCCTTCCTCTATCGGCTTGCCTAAAAGGCCCTCTTATGCACCAACAGTTGTCCTAGAGCTGCTTGCACCCCTTGGATGCTTGTCGAGCATATTCTTGAAGAAGTTGATATTCTTGGGGTTAGGGCGGGCCATTGTAGCTATAACACAACCAAAAATTTAGGTAAGTTAAAAATCGACCATAGATAAACCGAATAGGGGAGGATCACTCACCATAAACGTCCCTACAAAGATTGCAGAGCGGTAACACTTTAGAAGTTCTTTGATTAAGAGTTTATGGTGAAGGTCTTCTAAAATTCCAAGGACGAAACATGCCTCGGGCGTCATCATAGTTATTTCCTAAGGGTTTGATCGAGCGGGATTGCGAGTCCAATACAAAGGAAATTTTGGCCGATCATCCCCTCAAAGAAGCACTTACGATCCTTGGCCATAGTGGCAATCTTGATGAACCCCACTTAAAACCTTGTAATAAGCAACAAAGAGATGGAAAAGGTTCCTATTGGGTTCACTTATTAGAAACATCCATCTTTCCAGGCGATCGAGTGAGTACAATAATGATAGATAAACAAGGTTGGGGTAGAGGTTAGGTCCAAAGTCTTGCACAATATCTTAAACGCTTGCATGGCCACCTATGCGTTCAAATGAAGCTAACTAGGAGCAACATTTAACTCCTGTAGAACCCTAGCTTGAAATATTTTAAACGATACGCGCATGAACAAGTCGAGTAAGTAGGAATAGACAAAAAAGAAGTCCAACTTCTAGTTCTCTCGACCATGGCATACTCGTTCATTGCCCCTACGCACTCGGAGGTGCATGACATCGTCACTAATGTCATCCCTCAATATGAATGTCTGGCCAACTAAATCCACCAGATCATTGTCCCACTAGAATTGGGTATTGTACTTGCGAACTTCATGCATGACCCAATCATATCTTTGATGTTCTAGTAGGTTCAACTTGTCCCCTTTAACCACCATGTTAACATGGATTTCTCGAACAATGTGGCTACTACACTCTTTTGTGACCTTTTTCTTACCCTTATCTTGGTTCTCATCCCCGATCAAACCCTTATTTGTAGTATGTACAGGTGTGATACTACTATTGACTGTTAGCAAACTCCGTTTGATCAACCCCTAATCACTTGAAGACGATGAAGATGACGAAGAAGTGTTATCGGAGTATCCATTGCCTTCATGGTCAGAGGATCTTTCAGAAGAGAAAATGTTCATAACAAAGATTTACCTTGAACAAGAAAAAATTAGAAAATACAAGAGACGCGTGGCCCCACCAAGATCATTAGATCCAACACCATCTAACAACTAAGGAAACATGGCATTACAAATTTGGTGACAATGCGATTCAAGAGGCAACACCATGGTCCACGGGGCGGCACACCCACTCATCACCAACAGTCATATTTTCAAAGGGGCAACCTAGTGACAACAAATCTTTTTCACTTCCAGTCTCCAACCACGCTTAAGGCATGGAGAAAACTGATTGGTCACAATTAAAATCAACTAAATATATAATTAGCATAAACATGTCTGTAATTAAGTTTAAAGAGAATTGATTTATAATTAGACCGACCCTAATCAGAAAGCTCATGGAAAAAATTATAAATACAAGTCAAATATATGATTGCTGACACGTTAATTACACTTTTATTATAGCATTAACTAGTTTAACTGTCAAACCTGAGTTAACTTTAGTACTGAAGCACCTTTAGTAGGTATCCCTGTTCGGTTGACGAACAAATTACCTTAGTACAAAAAAGGACAACATCGAATTGTGAAAACCAAAAAATTATTTTAAGTGAATGTATGATCCTACACATAAAACATCTACAAAATATTTTGTGTTTTAATCATATAGCTTAGTTGTTTATCACAACATATAAAGTGAAATATTAATTTTTTGTAAATTAAAAATTTAGATGCATATTATGAGATTGAATTGGAATTTTTTTTCAATGATCCTAAATTACTCAATATTTATTTGTAGAAGTGAGTTTTAAGAAAATGAAATATTATTTCATTTTCCGTGAAAACTTATTTTATAATGACAAATTTAACCAAATATATTGGGCATTTTTTAACTATATTTAATTGACATAGTAAAAACGAAAGATAAAAAAAAGAGAGTTAAAAGTGAGACAATAGACAAAATAGTTTACAATTTCACAGCACACGCTATCTAGGCAATATTATTTTCTTTCACTTATAAGAGATCCTCAGTAATTTAATTTTGTTTTCTTCCACAAGTATAATAAACTATTTCATGTGGCAATCACATGCACAAATCTTACCAATTTCATAGATATCCTCCCAAACTCCCATGTACGTAAAAGAAAAAAAAAACTAAACAAAAGTTGCTGAACTACCTATTCACATTTTCCTTCGAATATCATCACATCTCTTTTCTCTAACCACACTATCTCTGGATCAATACTTAAATATTTGAAACAGTGAAAAGGTTAACATATTGCAACTCACGTTGTCTCTTTTATCACGATTGAACTCTTGATCACATGTTTATCAGACAAAGCTATGTACCAATCATGTGACGACATGTTTGTCACATCAGATGTCTTTGTTACAACGCTTGGACGGTTCCATGGCGTGGCATTCTCTACAAGCCATCACAAACCACCGTAGAATCCTCCTCCCAAATCTCAACCTCACCCCTTTATTCTCCTTCTTACTCTTCTTCTTCTTATTATTCTTATTTTTGTTCTTCTTATTCTTCTTCTTGTTCCTCATGGTCCCTTTGTCCTTGTCTTGCTTCTTGTCTGTTCTTCTTCTCAAGGAGCTTTCACGGTTCAACGCTGGCATGGGAGTTATATACTGCCACCTTTGTGAACACGCGTACGGTTGATAGTGGGAGGGAGTTTTTGACATAAATGCAGCACCTTTGAGCTTGTTGTGGAAGGATTTTCGCTCAGAGCTGTCGCTGGAGCTGGTTCTGGCGCTGCTACAGCTGCTGTTGGTGCTGTTGCTCAGTGAAGAGAAAAGGGAGTCTCTGGTGCTGCTGGTGCGGCTGGTAGGGAGGGGGAAAAGGTGGGGCTGGAGACGGCCATTGAGAAAGAGGTGGTCGGCCGGAGAGGTGGCGAAAGGCTCTGCGGAGGGTGAGTCCGGCGTGAGGGACCCGAACTCAAAGTCGGACTCCGGCGTCGGCGTGCTCCGGAAGGAGAAGGAGTCGCCGGAGGGGGATGTGCTGATGTTGTTTTTGTTGTCCATGGAAGGGTGGGTTGTGATGAGGAAATTAGGGTTTATATATGTGTGAGCCTTTGAGAGAGAAAGAGTGAGAGAAGGTTATGATGGTGAGTGGAAGACTGGTTTGTGGGGTTTCGATGTGGGACATGTGGAGTGAATCAAGTTCTTTGTTGGTTTGAAATTGAAGGAGGTAGCTAGCTACCTTAGGGGGTGGTGTAAATAATGTGAACCATGAGATGACAACTAAGATATAAGTTTGAGGAATAATATTGCATAGTGGTGGTGTAATGATGTTGTTAGCCTATGTGAGATGTGTCACAAACAAGAGTGTATTGTATATAAGTGTCATGTGATGTTCAACTTTAAAGATGTTGCTAATGGAATTATGATCAATGATATATAAATGGATACAAAAACGAAAAACAAAAGAAAATAAGAAGGAAAAAAAAACTAATAAATGTATTAATAGAAGACAAGTTAGAGAATATAAATAAATTTTAAGTGAAAGTAGAAGAAAAATGTTTTTGTATAAAATTTATAAGCGACTTTCACTATATTACTATAGTCTTGCATATGAATTGTACCTCTCTTAATTGTCTAGTCAAATTAACTTTTGTCTAAACTAATTTGAAAAAAGTGATGATTTGCTATCATTTATATAATGCTCGTTTTTATTTGTAGTTAATATAAAGTTTCTAATATAAAAGAAATTTTTTTAAAAGTTATATATATATATATATTATTATATTTTTATTAACCTGATAAAAATAAAAGAGTTGAATATATTTTTAATTCTTAAATTTGGATACAAAATTATAATAAGTTCATGTTTTAAACTTTAATATATTTTGATTTCAAATTTTAAAAATGAATAGATATAATTATTTTAAATTTAAATTGAAATGTGTCAAAGTGTATAAATAGTTGAAACATTAATATGAAACACCATTTGATACATCACAAAAGTTTAAAGTAATTGGATTATAATGACTAAATTGTATACTAAATGAAATAAAATAAATATAGGTTAAATATTTTATCCTATGTAAAAAGTGTTAAGAAAACTCTAAACAATTTAGTAAGATTGTTTTTAGTTAATAGTGAGATGAGTTTAGAAGATAAAATTATTAGGATAGTGAAACTTTAACTAATCTCATTGTGTGGAATTTTTATTTTTTTCTCTTAATTGGATCCTAATGAATAATTTCCGTATTAAATATTTGTAGGTGTTTATTTAAAAGAGAGGAAAGAAGAGTGTGTTGCTATATAGAAATGCGTCAAAGGTTATTGTGGGGTATTTACTAGATAAACTATAGTGTTTGGTTGGGAATTTTAATTTATTAAAAGTTGTTGGAGGCTAAAGAGTGATTAAAGTGGAATTGGAAAGTAAAAAATTATGCTTAATCATAATGTCTCATGACCATAATACGTGGAGAGAGAGAGAGGATCTATTGACATCACTTATAAGTTTGACAAGATTAAACTTTTAACAATTTTTATCTCAGATTTTCTCTGTTCAATTATTGAATTGAGCTCTTAAACATAACTAAACTAATTATAATAGTTTGTATACTTCAAAATTGAATAATATTGTGCTGTATTATATTATGAATAATATGCTTTTAGAATAGTTATTTTAACATCATTTCTGAATCATATAACGTGTTATTTAAAAATTATTGTTATTATTTTAAGTAATGTCATGAAATTTAATAATTAAAACGTAAAAAAAGTAATTATAAAAATGTTAATTTGCAAAAATATTTCAATTTTGATTAGAGATATGGTATCTCTCTATCCCATGACCTTAAGTATTGATTTTTCAATAATTATTTGTTTGTTGTCCCCACTATGTGAATTAGATATTTTACCTTTGTCAATTTGCTTTTTGTTTTTCTAAAGTACACACAGTCCCAAATATACCCTTTCCTACGGATAAAATAACCAAAAAATAAAGTAGGAAAAGGAGATGGGTCTATAATAAAACGAAAATTTTCCTAAATAAAATAGAATAAAAAACAAAAATATACATAAATTAGTTTATAGAAAATCTGTCTATAAATTTTTATATTTTTATTTTAATGTATCGATACACTAATTTAAATAGGTTAAAATGTTAATTATATTTTTATACTTTTTATAAATCTTTATAAAAAAAACTTGTCCAAACTTTCTTTATTACGTGACATTTTTTTTCGTAATTGAGACTATATGTCGTTATACCATATACTTTATGCCCATTTTACAAGTAACATAAATATAAATAATATAGAAAATTATATTTTTATATCAGTTAAAAGTTTCTAATTTATAATATTAATTTTATATAAAATATCACAAAAAGAAATAAATTCCTTGAATGATTTTTAGTGTTTAAAAAGAAGTTAATTTTATTTTTATATTTTTATGATTTTTAGTGTTTAAAAAGAAGTCAACTTTATACTTATACTTTTTATAAATTTTTATAGAAAACTTGTTCAAACTTTTTTTTTCTTATGTGTTACTCATCATGCTAGATAAAATTTATATGTAGGTTGTCTCATAATTTTTATGTCAGTTGTATATATAAACTATGATGTAAACATATATCAATCCCTTGAGTGAAATTTTAGTGTTTAAAATATTAGTATTTATATAATTACCAAAAACATGTTGATTAAAAAAAGATAATGATATTTTGACAACATTTTAACACCATTTATATCATTCTGTGATTGATTCATGTTGGTATATTTATGATTATTATTATTGATCATGGAATAATTTTGGACCAATCCCATAATAACACGTAAATGATGTTACAATGTTAAAATAATGTTGTCAAAGTATCATTGTCCTTAAAAAAAATAAAGAAAAGATAATAGTGATCACTAGTTTAGTCTCCGTTCCTTTAAAGCACAAAGGAATGGTGGGATCACCATTGTAGGCAGGTTTCTTTGGTAGGAGGAAGCAAAGTAGAAGGGTCCTAGGGTTTTTTAAGAAACTAAAATGTGATGAAACATTAAGAGGAGTGTGATTTTAATGATGAAAGACCTACTTTTGGTTACTCCTTCACAAACAAGGAGACAAAGTGGTCTCCCCTTCAAGTTTCAATGGTCCCATTTCATCGTATTGTGTCTTCTTGGGACCATTGGTCAACCAGATTCAGTCTTCAACTTTTATAATTGTTTTCCAACATCAAAGCAAATTATTCGTCAATTAATCTTCCCCACAAAGCAACTTTTATTCAATCTTGGATTTCAAGACATATATAATGTTCAAGTGTTTCATCACAATTTCTTCATCATAAATTTGTTTTGACTACCAATGTCACCTTCCAAATGCTATAAAATTTGCAAGATTACAGGTTACAACCGAGCAACGTGGAAACTATTTTTAAAATAACTTTTTCTTGTAATAGAATATTTTGTTACAGCTAATAGAATATAAACTTTCAGTTAAGTAATTTACACTACAAGAATGTTAGATTTTATTTTTGTAAGAATGGCTAGCCCCACGATGATCCGACGAGAATCATATTATTTAAAAACAAAAATATTTATCCCACCGGTTTTAATAAAATAATTTTATTTTTAATTTTAATGTGGTGTGGGTTTGGCCCACTCATAAGAGGCAATCAAAATGAAATTAGTAGCTGACGCATAGGTTATAGAATTTAAAGAAACAATTATCAATAACTAATTTATATTGATTTGACATACTTTTGTAACCAATAAGGTCCTTACAAAGACACGACGTCGCTTTGACTCGAAGTCGTTGAAGCGGAGGGTGAATGAGCCAAAGAAGGAACTATCGCGCATTCTCCGAATCGAAGTTGCCATCAAAGGCGTTGAGAACAAAGCTAGGTCGAACTCCCATGGCCCATGGCCCTTCTCGAAGACCTAGATGATGCCATCAAACGCGGTCGTTGGCAATTCGCTCTCGAGGCAAACACGACTTGGTTTTAGATGCTGTCCAATTCTAAATTTAGACACTTCCATGGGGATTTTCTTTATTGGTGGGAGTTTGATTTGGTTTTTTGAGCGGGATATCAAACAATGAACACACTTAATGGTACACATTATTGTTAAAGACTCATAATATACAATACACAAAATGATGCAACAAGAAAATGTCTTATTCAATAAAGAGAGGTGGCTTATATAAGACACTAAAATATTACGTAAAAAATAACATAATTGCATTATAGTATAAGTAGAAACAAGTAGAGAGGTATTTTCCTAAAACATTATCGTCGAGTCCAGTAGCCCATGGGGAAATGGGCTGTCGAAATCCACCACCCTAAATGGTGAAGTGTGAGTTCGTTGAAGCTCAACCAACCAATCTCAAATACAAAACATCAAAGACCTAAGTGGAGGGAAAAGAATAAACTTAAAACAGAAACAAAGAACACAACGTCTTCGGTCGGAGATGATAGTGTCGTGTCTGGGAGACGACGACATGGAGAGGCAATCGTGTGTGTAAGCGATGGCGATAAGACAATGGGTTTGGAATGATGCGTCAACAAAGAAGATGTCTGGAAGCGTGAATGAAGAGAAGAAGAGAGGATGATGCGTGAACGAAGAGAAGAATATGAGAAGTTTGGAAGCGTGAACGAAGAGAAGAAGAGAAGAAGAAGAAATATGGAAGCGTGAACGAAGAGATTGAAATGGTAAAATTAGGGATTAAGACCTACTATGAGGTGGTAGTTTACTAACAATCATAGTAAAGAACTACTTTAACAAGTATTACTAGACTTGACATAATAGGTGAATATAATTTCAAGTTTGTCACTGCATCTAACATATTATGGCAGATGGTGAACTAATTGTCATAATAAAAGCTACTATGACAAGTCTTCCTAGACCTGTCATAAATAAGTTTTGATCATAATTTTAATTTTACCATCGTATCCTTTTATTATGACAGATCCTTTTTTACCTGTCATAATATGATGTGTTACTTTTATTATGGAAATATCATTACTCAACTTATTATGGTAGGTGGACTTCACTTGCTATAATAAGTCGTCATAAAAAGTCTTTTTTTTTTTATTTTGTAGAACTTAATTAATGTATTAGACTATAGAACTGGACGAGGTCTTATAGATCAGCTGATACAAAACAAAAAAATGCATGTTAAAATTCTTTTTGTTGAATGAAAAACTATATATGGGATTAATCTCCTTTGTGTTGAATATACACATAGGGTCTTCTATTTATAATAGAAGAAATATGGGTCAAGTCCAAAATACAAATAAGAAATAATAACAAACAAACTAAAGATAAAAGATAAATATAAAATAAAGATAATATATCTAACACTCCCCTTCAAGCTGATGCATACAAATCGTATGTACCAAGCTTGTTACTAATATAATTCATAAACACTTAGTGATAATATCTACTTCTGTACTCAAGTGACACCAAATTGCTAATGATTTGCAATACGACATAGAAGACGAAATAGCAACCTAGAAGACTTCCCTTAAGCAACAATCTTGGAGGTTGCTCCATGTAAATCTCTTCTTACAAATCGTCCTTGAGGAATGCCACCAGTGGATAAAGAGGTAATTGTTGGGTAGCCACCACGACTATAAATAAACTAACAAAAACCATCTTTTCCATGGGAAAAAAGCATATATGGATGAGTCAAACGCAATGGTAACAAAGGAGAAGTCAGAAGAGACAACAGCAGAAGAAGTCATGGATGAATAGGAGAGAGAAATATTAAAAAATCTAAGATTCTCCAATCAAGGCACAAGAGCAACCTCGATGCTCTGAATAGCTACTTCAAAGGAGATGAGACGTGCGACAAGGCGCGATGAACCTGGAAGAGGAAAACGAGTGACCTCAATGCTTTGAATTGCTAGTAGACATGTCACAATGCACGACGAAAAAAGGGAGCAAATCCATAACTTTAAAAGGCGCTAAGAGCGATGAAGGCGTCGTTGATGGCATGATGATCGCCTAGCCGAGACGATCAAAACCATGTGATCATCGGTTGAAACTAGAACATCAGTAGTGGCAACGATAGATAATAATGGTAGATGACGGTGCTAACGGCAACAGTAGATGGCGCCACTGTTGGCAGCGACAAATGTAGTGGTAGAGGCACCAGGAACTTTTTCCTCAAAAGAATCTTAGGCTCTAGATACCATGTTGAATATAGTGAAAAACCATATATGAGATTAATCTCCCTTGTGTTGAATATACACATAGGGTCCTCTATTTATAATAGAAGAAATATGGATCAAGCCTAAAATTCAAATAAGAAATAATAACAAACAAACTAAAAATAAAAGATAAATATAAAATAAAGATAATATATCTAACATTTTCAAATATTATAACATAAGTCAGATAAATGATTTGTTATATGATTTCACATTATTTAAAGTATTTGTTATCATCAAAAACCATTATATGGTTTATATGAATTAGATTAAAAAATTTGGAAAGAGTTCATAATTTCTATGGCAAATGTGGTTTACAGAAAGAAGTCAATAACTAAGATGGTTGTGTTAGATTATAGACCATTTTGAGGGTGAAAAATTTCTTCTAAGATTCTCTTTTATTTCTATGTTATATATTTCAGCTTACCAATTGTTATCAACGATAGAGGGTGGTCACTTGATATTTAACATTGTAGGACTCTAGTTCGTTCTTTACTTTGGCATTGCATGCATTTGATAAGACAAAAAATAACTTGAAACTAGATAAGAAATATATTTTATAATAGGACTATTGTAATTATTTAAATATTTTTTAATAGAAAATTTATGAACGCTATATTTTTATTGGCTAGGTCTCATCTCATTAATATAATTTTTTGTTAAAGTTAATACTAATTCTGAATACTCATTTTGTTAAAAGTCTGCTATTTATTTATGAAAAAAAATGTCTAAATTATTGAGTACTGTAAGGGCCTGAAAATTTTTAAAGCTATTGGGCTTTATGTGAGGCAGTCAGACCCATAAGACTAGGGACAATCTAACCTTGGAGAATGTTTTTCAGAAAATTAGATTTCATTTGCCAAACCCTCTTCTCTCTCTAGAACTTAAATTTCTTATTTTCTCTGCCTTCTCTCTAACCTTGCTCCACCTTCTCTGTATCTCTTTCTCAAATTTCCATCGTTGCTTTGTCAAATAGGTGGTGCCCTTGCGTTCCCAGAGTCGGGGGCTTCCAATCCCTCCGATTAGTTTCGCATCTCTCAGCTGATAAGGTAATTTTCCCATTCTCTACATCCTAGGGTTTTACTCTTTTTCCTTATCCTTTCAAGCTCTAAGGGCTTTACTCTACACCATTTTGGTGGCTTATAGGTACTGTGGAGTTGCCTCTGTGTGGAGGTACGGTTAGGGAATTTTTCTATTGAGCTGTATTGTGAAGATCATAGAGGTAAGGGGAGTTAGTTATTTTTCTTTATATTTATTACTTGAATCTGATTTGAAAATGTATGCATGTTGTATTATGTATTGTTGTACTGTTTTGGACTTTATTTTGGATTATTTTGTGAGAAAGATTGGGTCTCTTGAATGATGTGAACTAGGAAGAAGTAGGTGTTGCAATGTGAGATTCATATAACGAGAGGAGTTGCCTCTGTTTTACTTGGGTACCTTGGACTATGATAGTGATCAAAGAAAGGAAGAAGGGTAGAAGTGTAATGTGTATTTAGGTTTATGGAAAGATAAAAAAAAGGATTATGTAAAGAAGCTTGGAATGGACAGTGAGAAATCTTCTTGTGAATCTTTGGGACTGTGTGGTCTCACAACGCATTCTATGCAGGTAATTAGGGAGAGAACGTGTTGGCCCTGTATGCCGAGAAGGTTGGTGTGGGTTTTGTGAAAGAGTTGATTGGAAAGTTTATGAAAGAAGTAGATATGAAAGAATAGAAAGTGAGAGAGAGCGAGAGAGTTGTTTTGAGGAAATTTTTATGAAGAACATGCAAGAAATATGTGTATGTATGGGAGGTTAATGTGATTGAAATGATGGGTGATAGGATGAGTTTTTTTTGTATATGCTGCAGGGGTGGTTTAATATATAGAAGTAGTTGGTGTTAGGAAATTGATGTTGAAGGATTTATATATTATATTAATATAGTACGTATTTTATAAAGAAAATATAATAATATATTATATTAATAAAATATAAATATAGGTATATATTTATATATTGAAAAAGAAAGGGGCTGCGTAATATAAAGATAAAAGTTAAGTGTGTGTTTATATATATATATATATATATATATATATATATATATATATATATATATATATATATATATATATATATATATATATATATATATATGTATATATTTATATATAACATTATATTTAATATATTATAATATGTTTTCTGTTTTTATTTGAAAGAAGGACAGTGAATTATTAAATGAGTGCTATTTGTTTTTCACGTCGGCATTCTAGGGATTAGTTTTGTGTAGGGTGGTTTGAAATTGAAGGAAAAAGGTGGGTAGATAAGTTTGGGTGGGATCCACGATTATGATAATGAGAAAAACAAGTATTACTGTATAGATGCATAAAACTCTTATGTGTTCTTTTTTTAGCTGGCCGTTATGGTTTAGAAAGTTAGCTATTGTAGTTGGTATTTAAATTAAGGATAACATACTTCTTATATTGAACTTATATTACTTAAAGGTATGTATAGATTGATGTGTTCTATGAGTTGATATATATAATTGAGACTATGTTTGGAAAGTAATGAGAATTGTGCTATAAGTCTTGTGATTGGTGAATAATGCATGTTATTGATGAGTTAACGTTTATTATTGAGATTAAAGGTGGAATGCATTGAGATTATGTATATGTTGATTATGACAAGAAGTATATGATTACAAAGTGATGAAAGTACGATCCAAGTGATGAAAGTACGATCCAAGTGGTAAACCAAGTTCCATCTGTGTAGAATCTCTTAGTGAGATTCTTAGTATTTTAGAATGAAAGTAGGAGCTCAGTCTTATGGGTCTTCCTGATGCTCCAATGACCTTTCTTCTCATGTAGAGAGGATTGGACCATGTGGTGAGGAGCAACAGAAGGTCTTAGTCTTGGAGGCTTCCATCATGCTCCAAGGCGCGGAACAGACTAACCTCGTGAGTGGCAGGGTGGGGGAGCCTAAGTATCACAAGCCACCACGGGTGCATGGCCTGCCATAGCTCGACTATCATTCTAAAGTCTGGACGAGTCAAGTCTAGAATATAACATGTTAAGATCAGTGTCATATATTGCATTGCTTGTATGTGTTTTACTTGAGTTAAAATCTGATATGTAGATGTTGCTATAATTATATGCTTTTTATATAATTAGCTTACCTTTGCAATTGCTTGTGTTTGTGCCATGTTTGCGTTCGTTTTCTTTTGCGATGATCATTCACTTGGACGGGAGCAGATGGAGAGGAGGTTACTCTGGAGAGCCTTGGATGGGAATGACAATGCTGCAGCCTAGTCTTATTAGGACTTTCATTTGCTCTATGTTATTTTGAAGAACTTTGTTATGTTTAAAGTTTTAAATTCCTACTCTTTTTAGGAAGACTCTAGTACTTCAAGTGCTTAAAATTCTAGTCTCCATTCCAGTGTTATTTTAAGGATGACTGTAATCCTAAATCCTTTATTATATATCTAATTGCTTTCCTATATTATGCATGATGACGTCTTAATTGTGTATGTCTTTATCATGTAATTGGGACGTCACAAGTACAACTTATAATTTTTTATCTTTGAATTTCTGATTAAAATTTTTACATAGTTAGTCACTCAAATCATAACCTCAAAATTAAACACTCATATCAGACTATGTATCCTATTCAATACAATTCAAGTCGATAATGTTTTCTGTTATCAAAACATAATAATTATTATTATTTTCACATAGTTAGTGTTGGCATGAGTGATTAGAATCCCTAGAAATTAGGACCATTTATTGTAATTGCTGTCAAATCCCGCATATCAAGGGATAAACTTATGTTTAGCAAGAAGCATAGTGAATAGGCTAGAAAAACTCCTATAATTCCTCTTCCCTTTATCTATTTATACTCTATAAATGATTCAATAAAAGAGCAAGGTGAATAAAATACCTCTGTTTTAACATGGTATCAAGAGCATAATCTTGGACCCAAATAGCTCTAAATAGATGAGTGGTTCATCTGAAATGGGAGATTCTTCAGCGAACGGCGATTCCTTGGTGCGGTCATCAAACGCCTCTACTGCCGAGTCCATTTGGGAAAATCTTACGGCCAAAATGACGGAGGCTTTATCAAAAGCGCAACCCACATCATCGTCAATATCTAATTCTTCAACAGTACCGATCAACATTAAGTTGGACGGTTCCAACTATGCCCTATGGTCCCAGGTGGCTAAGATGTATATCTCAGGCAAAGAAAAACTGGGATATATTGATGGATCTTTTCCTCCGCCATTGGAAACTAATTCCGCATTCCGTAAATGGCGAACTGAGAACGCGATAGTGAAAGGATGGTTGATCAACTCAATGGATCCTTCACTGGTATAGAATTTCATCCGCTTTCCAACCGCTAAAGAGGTGTGGGACGCCATTGCTACGACATACTTTGATGGATCTGATACGTTACAAGTTTATGACCTTCGACAGTTGGTAACCCGAATGCGGCAGAATGGGGGACTGATTGAAAAATATTATAATAATCTACAAGGGTTGTGGTGTGAGATAGACTTCCGACATCCTAATCCCATGGAATGTGAGAGAGATATATAGAAATACAATTCCTTGCTACAGGAGGAAAGAGTTTATATCTTTCTCGATGGATTGGACGACCGACTCGATAAGATTCGAAGTGACATACTTCAACTAAAGCCATTTCCCACGATCGAGCTGGCTTATGCATATGTTCGAAAAGAAGACACTCGTTAGACAGTGATGACATCTAGGGCAGAGTATATAACAAGTGGTGCAGTTATGGCCACTAAAGGCTCAAAAGCCGGTCAACAACCAACACTAGTGGCTGGGAAACACAACTCCATCTTGAAGTCTAAAGGTCCATTAGATGGAGGAAAGTGCACACATTGTGGAAACACTAGACACACTCGTGATACTTGTTTCAAGTTACATGGGTATCCAGAATGGTGGCACGAGTTGCAAGCTAAGAAGAAAAAAGAAACCACTTCACTAGGGGAAGGCACGGGTAAAGCTGCGGTATTCACTGCCGAGTCTCAATTGTCGCTTGTTCCTATGACCAATTCCTCCGTCTCAATGGAACCAGGTAACTGCGGTCAAGTTTTTTGTTGTTCTAAGTCTCAGGATGCAAACGCATGGATTATTGACTCTGGGGCAACAGACCATATGACTTTTGATCCCACAGACTTCTCCCATTCAACCCCACCACGTAGGGCTTCCATTGCAAATGCAAATGGAGTTACATACCCGGTCACAAGTGCTGGAACTGTGACATTATCATCCTCTCTCTCCTTATCTCACACTCTCCTTATTCCTACACTATCAAATAAATTGATGTCTGTAAGTCAAATAACTGAAGAACTCAATTGTGTGGTATTGATGTACTCTACTTTTGCCTTCTTCAGGATGTTCTCAGCAAGAAGATTATTGGGCGTGGTACTAAGAGGGGGGGGGGGGGGGGGGGGCTATACTACCTTGATGATTTTAACAAAGGAGACGCATATCACGTGAACCACCAAGTCAGTGGCAAAGAACGGGAAATATGGTTGTGGCATCATCTGTTGGGACACCCATCATTCGGTTATTTAAGACATTTGTTTCCAGATTTATTTTTAAATTTGAAAAATATTGAGTTTACATGTGATACTTGTATTCTGGCTAAAAGCCATAGAACCTCCTATCATATGAGTTTGAATAAAAGCAGTGTTCCTTTTGCTCTAATACACTCTGATGTGTGGGGACCTTCCCCTAGGACTACAGTATCTGGTCACCGTTGGTTTGTAATATTTGTCGATGATTGCACACGAATGACATGGCTTTACTTGATGAAGACTAAAGATGAAGTGTTCCAAATATTTCGGAATTTTCATGTAATGATTCAAAATCAGTTTTCAGCCAAGAGTCAAGTTCTTCGATCAGACAATGGAGGGGAGTTTGTTAACCATCACTTTAAAGCATACTTCCAACAACATGGTCTTTTTTACGAGACCTCATGCTCACAAACTCCACAACAAAATAGTGTTGCCGAACGGAAAAATCGTCACATCCTGGAGACAGCACGTGCTCTCCTTCTTGACACCCATGTTCCCACTCGCCATTGGGACGATGCGGTAACTGCAGCGGTATACCTCCTTAACCGCATGCCTTCCAAGGTCTTGCAGTTTAAAACACCTCTACAAGTACTCTCCTCTCATGTACAATTACCTACCATGTTGATGCTTCAATCTAGGATTTTTGGGTGTGTGGTTTTTGTTCATCTTCACAAAAACCAACGAACAAAACTTGATTCGTGTGTTGTTAGGTGCTTGTTCTTGGGCTATGGACTGCATAAATAAGGCTACAAATGCTTTGATCCTACCACCAATAGAACTTATATCAATATGGATGTGACTTTCCTAGAATCTGAGCCTTTCTTTTCTCCTATAGTATCCAATTCAGCTCTCCAGGGGGAGTCCATGAATAAAGAGCCAAATTGGTACTTGGCAGCTCCATCATCAGTTGTTGAAAAAAACCAAATTGGAGAGCATGAATCAGAAATTGAAGGAGTAATCCATGATGAACCTACAGAAGTGCAACAGAGTGAAGAGGATCCTTCTACTAATGAAGGAATTACTAGTGAAGAAACTAGTAAAGAAATTGCTAGTGAAGAAGTTCCCGTCATTGAAGCTTATATCAATCAAGGAAGTGAAGAGCCCCCTTGCTCTGAAGCACCCGACCCTTTCATTGAGAACAATCCTGAGGTAAACTCTCCTATTATTTCTTCATCTACTAATACTCCTGTGAGATATGTATTACCTATCAGGAACAACCGAGGAAAGCCACCAAATAGATACTCTCCTGATATAGAAGAAGGGTGATCCAAGTACCCTATTGCAAATTATGTGTCTACTCAACAGTTATCAAAGCCTATTCAAGTTTTCACAGAGACATTATCCTCTTGTCATATTCCAAAGAATTGTGGAAGAAGCATTAGCTAGTCCTAAGTGGGCACAAGCCATACGAGAGGAAATGGAGGCCTTACAAAAGAATAATACATGGAGGTTGATACCACTTCCGAAGGGAAAAAAGATAGTGGGGTGCAAATGGGTGTTTTCAATTAAATACAAAGCTGATGGATCCATTGATCGGCACAAGGCAAGGCTAGTGGCAAAAGGGTTCACACAGACTTATGGGATAGATTATACAGATACTTTTTCACCAGTGGCTAAACTAAATACTATTAGAGTCTTGTTATCTCTTGCAGCAAATTTAGATTGGCCACTATTCCAACTCGACGTGAAGAATGCTTTTCTCCATGGAGATCTTGAAGAAGAGGTATATATGGATATCCCACCAGGATATATGCCCTCTTCTAGAACCAAGGTGGTATGCAAGTTAGAGCGGGCATTATATGGATTAAAACAATCACCTCGAGCATGGTTTGGAAGGTTTAGCTCAGATATGAGGAGTTATGGCTTTAACCAGAGTAACACAGATCACACTCTGTTCTTTAAGCATCGACAAGGAAATGAGACAACTCTAATTGTTTATGTAGATGATATGATCATTACTGGAGATGATACAGAAGAAATTACAAGACTACAAGAGCAATTGGCAGCTGAGTTTGAGATGAAGAATTTGGGGGGACTTAAGTATTTTTTGGAAATAGAGGTGGCAAGGTCGAAAAAGGGCATGTACTTGTCTCAAAGAAAGTATGTGTTGGACCTATTGGCTAAGGTGGGGCTACTGGATTGCAAACCAGCAGATACTCCAATAGTTCAAAATCACAAACTTTCATAATACACAAACCAAGTGCCGGCGGATAAAGGAAGATACTAAAAATTGGTGGGGAAACTTATCTATTTGTCACATACTCGCCCTGATATTGCCTATGTTGTAAGTGTGGTGAGCCAATTTATGCATAATCCCAATGAAGAACATATGGATGCAGTAAACAGAATACTCCGTTATCTAAAATCCTCATCGGGAAAGGGGTTGATGTTCTCAAAGAATAATCACTTGAGTATTGAAGGATACACTGATGCAGATTGGGCAGGAAATGTTTTAGATAGAAGATCAACATCAGGATACTTCACATTTGTGGGAGGAAATTTAGTTACATGGAGAAGCAAAAAGCAAAAGGTAGTGGCCTTGTCTAGTGCTGAAGCTAAGTTCAGGGGCATGGCCAAAGGGCTTTGCGAACTTTTATGGCTTAGAAGGTTACTAATGGAGATTGGCTTTGGACCTAGCATGGAGATGAACCTGTTCTGTACTGCAATTAATATATCACAAAATCCTGTCCAACATGACCGAACAAAGCACGTGGAGGTAGATAGACACTTTATCAAGCAGAATCTTGAAGAGAAGATTATTCAATTTCCTTTTATCCAGTCGAAAGATCAATTGGCAGATATTCTTACAAAGGCAGTGTCTGGTAAGAACTTCCATGACTTCCTTGACAAGCTGGGCATGAAAGACATCTATGCACCAACTTGAAGGGGAGTGTTGGCATGAGTGATTAGAATCCCTAGAAATTAAGATCATTTATTGTAATTGCTGTCAAATCCCGCATATCAAGGGATAAACTTATGTTTAGCAAGAAACATAGTGAATAAGCTAGAAAAACTCCTATAATTCATCTTCCCTATATCTATTTATACTCTGTAAATGATTCAAGCAAGGTGAATAAAATACCTTTGTTTTAACAGTTAGTGTCTCAAAACATCAAAGTTAGTCCCTCAAATCACACTGTTTACACTACTCAATCAAATTATAGGAACAAAATACTGTTTTTTGCAGTTTAATATATGTTATGTTATAAACCAATATTATTCACTCATGCAATTTATGTTTTATGTATTTGAAAATTATAAAATAATTAAATATATTTAACCTTATCCTAATTTTGCATATTCTAATGTCTTTCCTTGTCAATTTCAATATAAAATAACACCGTGAGAAGCTAAATAAGATGGGTTGGAGAAGCTAGGTTTCACCACAAATTTGGTTCGATTAATTTTCTTACTTAACCAATACCTAATTAAACCTCAGTATACATAATAATCTACAACTTTATTGAAATTTAATAATTTGCGTTCCTTACATCTCTACCATGACTGGTTAAAAAGTTTATCTTGAGAAAAAAAAATTGTATATTTAAAATAATTTTTATTTTATAATCCAAAATAAATTGATTGCAGTTTTTTAGTTTTGTTAAAAAAAATATTAATCATTTATTCAAATATATTTTTATGTGCTTGAAAAAGTATAAAATAATTAAATATTTAAAAACTTATCATATTTTTACATATCCACGTTTATATTTGCGATTCATATTATAAAGGCTTATTACCTTTATCAGGGTTTAAGTATCACTTTCTCTTCAGTATTTTTTTTTTCTTGTTGTCTTCCTTAATAGAATTTGTCGATAATGTTTTCTTTAAAAATATTGTTTTATTAATACCCAAGTTACAAGAATAAAAAAGATAAGAAAGATGAAAGAACGTAATTAGAAAAGAAAATACGGAAATAAATAACAAATATTATTTTTTATTAATATTTATTACTCATAATTCAACAGGAAATATTATTTGTTCTAATAATTTCTAACTAAAATTGTAGTTACAAATTAAAATCTTTTTTTACACTCTTCCACACAAGTGTTCATCAGATTATTCCCAATATCACCAGCACCTGATAAACATGTAAAAATAATGGTTAAAATCCAAAGCAATTAAAATTAATATCAAAGTCTCAAAAAAAAATTAATAAAATGAAATATAGAGAAAAAATATAAAATGATGAAAAGGAGAAAATAATTTTAAAATACATACCATTTTTTACTGACTTCTGGCAAGTAGTAATACAAGTATAAACTGGATCAGATAATGTACAGTGTGATTCACATTTCTTCAAACAATCTTTTTCAGGAATCGGTTCTTCTGCACATTTGATTTTACACAAAGTATAGCACAAAAACTTATCTGTTGATTTCACTGCGCCAAAACTTGATAGAATCATGACGGCCATTATAACTCCAATAATTCTTATTTCAATTTTCTCCATAACTCTTATCTAAATTCTCTCCAAGGATCTCAAATTTTTATGCAAGATGAGATCTTATTACTTTAAATGTTTCATGAAAAGGTACATATGAATTTATAGAAAAAGAATTTCTATACTCTTTTAGTAATAAAATATATTTAGTAAAAAGGATTAGATTAAATTTCATAAGATGATTTGTTTCCTAAATTTACTCAAGAGATGTTGTGAGATTTAATATAGAGATAAATTATCATTAAGATTGATTTTAACTTAATCTTTTCATTAAATTATTATTATAATTTAAATGATTATTATTTAACACAGAAAAGCACACATTAATATAGATGATATTCTAGACTATAGATAATAGATGAGGTCCAATAGTTATCTAATATCTTAATAAAACTTGGTAAAAACACCTTCTTCTTTTGTAACTTCATCTCCACGACTAATCAAAATTACATAGAAGAATCCTTCAAACCCTCTAGTAAAATACTTAACCATGTGAAATTAACCAATAAAGTTATATAAATACATGTGAAATTAATACAATTATTACTAGTTATTAATATATTTGAATATATTTTTTCCTTTAATTAGTACATATTATATATTATTAGTTTATTAAGAACCTTTTTAAATAGGTTCAATAATTATGAATATAATTGAAAACAAAAATGCCGCTATTACAGTTTGCAAATGAAAACAAATACAGTTAATAAAACATAATCATTCTTCATTGTTATTGTGATATATTATTTTGATGTTACAATTATTAATTTAGTAAATTTGTCATTTGCGATTTCTTCTAAATATGGACTGGTTTATTAGGTGGGGTCTTTACTTGTTATAAATTCATTCATGCAGTTTACGTTTTATGTATTTGAAAATTATAAAATATTTAAATATATTTAACCTTAATCTAATTTTACATATTCTAATGTCTTTCCTTGTCAAACTTCATCCTAAACCAATTTCACAAACTTTCTTAATAAAAAAATCCAGAAGGTAGGACCAAAATAGCAAAAATAAAATTAAAAAAAATAAATTTAACAATGGATATTTTGTTATTGCAGTGCAAGCAATGTCTAGTCTATTCGATTTAACACTATGTGAAGTGCTCTGAGTTTAGTGTACCGTGTCGCAATTGAAGTTCTTTCTCTGTTGAAGCGGTGATTGAATTGTTGGAAGCAACGTAATCTAATCAGTGTAAGCATCTTTCAATCTTTGATTTCCGAATAATTCTAGTTAGGTGCACTTGTTGTGCTAGCTAGGTTATGAAATTCACATATGGAATTGTATTTCCTTGAATATGGGAAGCCTTAAATTGGGTTCCAACAACACTTCAGAATTTTAAGTCTAACTCAACTCCACAAAATCAGATTATATAATATAATTTGACTTTATAATTTGACTCTAGTACCATATTAGAAAGTGATTTTTAAACTTAATTTAATGAATTAAAAATGAAACCAATCTTCGAATTTTTAAAAAGACCTAATGTTAGGGATTTCTCAATAGGTAATGTTGCTCCAATACCTAACCAAAGGACAACTACAATACCAATCAAAAAGATGGTAGTTGCTACTGGACAGGGAAATGGATTTTGGAATTTATTAACATTCTCCAAAGGGTACTTTTAATAATCTTGTAGGTATCAAAACCATTAAAAGAACGCCCAATAACTTATTGGGCACTGTACGAAGTATTTGAAATACGGGAAGAAAAATACCATTAAGGTAGTATTTCCAAAGGAGTTGCAAAAGGATCTGCGAGTTCCCCAATCATAGATGGTTGTAGAACCGCTAAGCCTACGTTACAGGCAATAGTACCTAGAATTACTACTAAAAAAATATATAAAAGATCGTTAGGCCATGCGAATTCTCCGTAATAATTATGACCCATTCTCTTAGCCAATTTAGTTCTTAATACAGGATCATTCAAGTCAGGTTTTTTGTTATTGGGATAGGTGAATTCTTATAGATCCATCCTCCAAAAGAACCGGATATGATAATTTTTCATCATCCGGCTCGAGCACTAATCAAATTTTTCAACTGTATCTATAGAATAAAATAGAAAAAAATGTATGTGTTATCCACATATATGAAGATTCTAAATAATAAAAGAAATTCGATTCTATTCTCTTTTTCCAAAGTTACAATTTTTCTATTGAAAAAAAAATTCAATTCTTTTTAAGTAAATTTTAGTAAACGTTCAATACCCAAGTAAATTTGGGTGATCTCAAACTTTGCAATTGTTATTTTGTACAAAAAAAATCTTGATACTTTTTATGTATAAATAATTTAAATTTAATTCAACTCTACAAAATCAGTTTCTAAGATTTATATCTACTTATATATTATAATTTAGTATTATTTCTAATCTATGAGACTTTCAACACAAAAGTAGTCCCTCGAATATCGGTGGAGAATATCAAGTATTGCATCATTGAATTGAATATTTTAGATGGTTGAATTTGCTGCAAGCAAAGCAACTCTAGCATTTTGTTGGAAAACGAAAACGCTCTTAGCTGGAACCAATCGGTACCATCTGACTGGCTTTCATAGTATGATTCACCGATTGCGCATTGTCAAAAAGTGAAGAAAAATGCCTTGCATGGGTTATTTTCAGACTGAATTGTAATTCAAATTTTTTATTAGATCTAAATGGGTGAGTTCCGTTTGGAAATGATTTCTGTTTTAATTTTCTTTTCTATTCTACTTTTTTTTTTGAAAAAAAGAAAATTGATTCATGAGTTCTTTTTAGTGTTTGTTTTATGCGTGAGACATATTCTTATAAGATAAATTGTCAAGGAATCTTGAATTTTTTAGATTATAAAATTAGATATGTTATGATAATTTCTTTAAATTTGAGTTCAATTAGTAAGAAATTACAAGACATTACAAGCACAAGCAAATTATATAAAATGGAGTGAACGTGTAACTAATTTTTCATCTTAAGTGTGATTGGAAAATTATAAGAAAAATATTGTGCATGTTTTATATTTCTCTTTTAAGACTTCAATTTATATTAAATTAAATTCTCTATTTAATGTAATTCTTAAAAGGATAAGAGTATTTTGATTAATCCAAATCCAAAGACGGTTAAGGAACAAGGTTTCATGAAAGAAACAAAAAAAATTTGGTAAAGCACAAATTCATGAAAATTAAATTTTCAACTCATGAAAAATAAGATGGAAACAAGTAAGAAAAATAATAATAATAATAAATGGATTAAGAAAATACGTCTATAGGGCATAATACTTTTAAAGGAGACTCTCAAATGATAAGTATAAATAGAATTCATCATATGTGCTATACGTTCAAACTTTTAATTTTCGTCTAATACGATTGATATATATATCTTATTATCATTATGATTGTTTTATTGGTAACTTACTCCATACCTGTTTATGTTGTGTGTTTGTGAATGAAATTATCGGCGACGATGTATAATGTGTTATACGTGAGCAGACGATGTTGCAAATAGTGTTAAGGCATAATAAATTCGAGAGATGATGAAGGATAGACTTGAAATTTAAGACAATGTAATTGGAGTTATTCTATTTCTTTCGTTATTTCCATTGAACAAGTGTTTTTGAAACTATTATGTTTTAAATAAATTATGCACCATGTTGAAGTTTTTGAAAATACGTTTCCGCACTATGATAAAGTTTTGAAATTTATTGATTTTTAAATAACGCATGACACCTTGGAAATTCGAGTGTTAAACTCGAGTTTCTAGGCAGTTTAGTCTCTCTAGACGATCTATGTATTTACTTGTATTGTTTTTTATTTTGAGGTTGCCCCGTGTTTGGTTAAAAGGTAGTGCACCTCAGTTAGTTATGTAGAAAAACAGGAAAAAAAATATTGGTTTAGAGTGGAAATCAATTTTCTAAAATTGATTAGTTGGTTTTTATCGGATGAGTTTTTCTTTTAGGAAATAGGACTTGGTGGGCGGTTAGGGTATAAGGTTAGACTAAGCATAAGTTATTAATAAGGCCTTAAGGTGAGGTTTAGGCACAAAAATCCAACTACTTTCATAAGGGAAGAGAGTTGTATTTGCACTGCTTTGTTATGTGAAAGAGAGGGAGAGGAATGTGTGCATGGAGACCAACCAAAAGGAACCTTTGTGTCATGTTTCTGAACCTTAAATGGTGTAATTTTTGCTGGATTAAACTTGGTTGTTTTGTATGATTTTGAATGTTTGTTGTAATGATTGTAAGTAGTGTTAAACTTTGGTGTGTTTGAACATGAATATTTTACTAATGATGGTTGTATGTTCGTTGAATAATTATTGGTTGTGATCAATGTTTTCTTGAATTGGATGAATATAATTATGGTTTTTAAGAGTTTGTGGTGCTATTGAAATGAGACTATGAATGAAGGATAATTTTTGTTCAAAAACAAAAGGTTAATTATTTTTTTAAGGCAGAATTATTGGCACTTGAGTACTCACATTTTGTTTGGTTCAAGGTTTCTATTTAGTGTATTAACAAGTGTTAAAATCTAGATTTTTTTAAGGTAGTGTGCATTTCTTTAAATTTTGGCTTAGAGGAATGGAATGTTTAATTGCTAAATCATTTTTAACATGAACATAAATTTTGGAAAATTCCTACATGGAACATAAATTTTGGAAAATTTCCTACGGTTGTTCTGGTATGATTAAAAAGATGAATTTGAGATCTTAATTCAATGGAAATGAGAAGTAATTAGTAAGTGCAAATCCTAGTGCTCATATAGAGGATTTTGATTGGTTGAATCCTTGGTATATTCACCCTAAACTATGTTTGCTTCTGAATTAAAAACCACATTGGTTTTAACATGACTTGTATGTTTAGTTTCTAGCTTCTATTGGTTTTATAAATTGAATTTTAAAACTAGTTGGTACTGGAGTTTTTGGTAGTTAAAATCAGTTTAAGTTTGACTATTAAAATTGATTGGATATAATGTTATTATGTGCTAAAAGATGTTAATATGTAATAGTACTTTAATAGCTAAATGTGTGAGTGGTTAGACGATGGACCGTCTAGAGATGTAACTGAGTTGTTAGACAATGTGGATGGGTCATATGGGGTGAGGTTGAGTTGTTAGACAATGGGTCATTTAGGATTGTAACTGAGTTATTAGACAATGGGTTGTCTCGGGGGTGTAATTGAGTTGTTAGACAATTGGTCGTCCGATGGTGTAACTGAGTTGTTAAACATTGTGTCGTCTGAGGGTGTAATAGAGTTAGACAATGGGTCGTCTAGGGATGTAACTGAGCTAGAGAATGGGTCGTATAGGAGTGTAACTAAGTTGTTAGACGATGTGGATGGGTCATCTGGGGGTGAGGCCAAAATGTTTGTTTTGTGATGGTATGTGTTCCGAGTTGTTGTGATGACTCTATTATTTTGTGGATGTTATGTCTTCTTATCGTACTTCATAAATTCGGGGTTGTTCCTTTCATCTTTCAAGACACTAGAAAGGTAGTTTATCATTCCTCTTTCGAAAGGATAGAAAGGTGGATTTGTTTGTCTATGAGAGGTGGTAGAAGGATAAGGTTCAAGTGTTGCCCTTATGTCTTTCGAGACAGTGTAGAAAGGGGAATGTCTCGTTCGTAAGTTTCCAGCTCGTGTTGAGTATAATGCCCATTGTGAGCAGCAACAAAGTTTTTAGGTTGGAGGGAGAGATTGAACAAAACAAGAGGTGGTATTTGAAATTCATATTTAACCTAGTATTTTTTTCCTTCTATTTTTAATTGTCCACACAGCTAAAATCCACGAGGTTTGAACATGATATTTTTTTCCTTTCAACGATGTAATATACACAATTCTGTTTCTTCTGTGTTCACAGCCACAGTAGAATAGTCAAATTCTACTGCTAAAACTCCACTAGTTTAAGTGTTATGCAAGAGAAACGTTGCAAACTTTATATCCAAACTATCATGTACATAAACAAATTGAATAAAACTCTTCAGACACAGTGCTGGAATTTTCTATATATTTATCAGTTCCCCATTTAACTGATCAACTTTGAAAGATGGAGAGTTTGTTGATTTTGCAGGACGATATATATGAACGAGCACATACGGTGTCCAAAAGGAAAAAGAAAGAAATTTTCTGTTAGGATTTAATATTTGATATCTTTTTAGGTTTTAAGATTTTGTTTGTTATTATTTCTATTTGTTATTATTCTGTGTATATAGCTGATAGATTAGATAGAATTATAACTAATTTTGTTATAATCTTGATGTATATATATTTGCATCTACATTATGCAGAATTAAGATAATACACAGACTATTCTTTGCTTACCTGTTTATCATATCAACATGATTCTCATTATTTAAGATGGTATCAGAGCTCTTCAATTGAAGAGTTATGTTGTGCCTCTTATCTTCCCTTTCTTGGTTTCTTGTGTTTTTTTTTTTTAATCAAGCCAACTCATGGCTACCATTGATCAAAATAGCCCTTATTATTTACATCCCGGAGAAAACCCCTCAGCAGCGTTGGTTTCTCCTCTTTTGGATCCAACCAATTACAATTCATGGAGTCGGAGTATGCTCACTACTTTGAGTGCAAAGAATAAATCAGAATTTGTGGATCAAACCCTGTCTAAGCCATCCACGACCGATGCCCTTTATCCTGCGTGGAAAAGATGCAATAACATTCATGGTTGGTGCATTCGGTTTCGCCTTCAATTCGTCAAAGCATATTATGGATGAATCAAGCTGATGATATTTGGAAGGATTTGAAGTCCAGATATTCTCAAGGTGATTTACTGAGAATAACAGAACTGCAACAAGAAGCTGCATCAATAAAACAAGGTGACACGTCTATTTCGGAGTATTTTTCTAAGCTTCGTGTAATTTGGGATGAATTGGAATGTTATAGACCAGATCTGTCTTGCACATGCATACCAGCGCGTTCGTGTAAGGCACTCATTGAAAGCATTGAAAGGAAGCAGCAAGATCAGATTATGCAGTTTCTAGGTGGATTAAATGATCAATATAATGCTGTAAGAACGAATATTTTAATGATGGATCCTCTTCCTCCTATTTCTAAGGTTTTTTCTTATGCTGTTCAGCAAGAAAGACAATGTACTAACCTTACCATGAGTAATATGAGTATGATAAATGCAGCCACAATAAATGCCAATAACAAGGTGTCTTGCACATTTTGTGGAAAAGATTATCACGCAGCTGAAAATTGTTACAAAAAGAATGGTTATCCATCAGGATCTTCATACAACAGAGGAGGAACAAGAGGAGGTCGAGGCTATTCATCAAATAGGGGAGGCTCTGGCGGAAGATCAAATTCAAGTTCATACAACTCCAAGGTTTGCACTTTTTGTAATATCATTGGACACACTATTGATGAATGCTTTAAGAAGCATGGCTACCCTCCTGGACATAAATTGCATAGACCTATTATGGTGAACAATGCTGCTACAAGTAATACTGAAGGACCCATTGATCACACCCAAGTATCTGAATCGAATGTGTCACAAATCACTCCTCAGCAATATCAACATTTGATAGATCTGCTACAACGGCAAACACAATTGGGATCTTCTACCACTACTTCCCATATAAATCAAATTGGTACAACCTTTTCTCCAAACACTTCTTTTATAGGTAATGTGCTACCAATTTCTCATGTTACAAACCATGTCACGTGGATTATAGATTCAGGAGCTAGTGATCATGTATCTTCTTCCTTGAATCTATATTCATCCTATAAAACTATCGATCCCATTACGGTAAAATTACCAAACGGACAGCAAACCATAGCTTCATATTCTGTAACAGTGCAGATTAACGATTCTCTGTCTATTTCTAACGTCCTATATCTTCCACAATTTAATTTTAATCTTATATCTGTTTCCAAGCTTACCACAGTCCATAATTGTCAACTAATATTTCTTGACAATCAATGTTTTATAAAGGACAGAAAGAGCAAGAGGAGGATTGGTATAGTTGATGCTCAAGATGGATTGTATACACTCAAGACCTCTGTTAGCTCCATCTACACCACAATTTGTAATAAGGAAGCTATTGATATTTGACATTATAGATTAGGCCATCCCTCCCATGATAGGTTACATGTAATGCAACAGTTATATCCTGTGATCAATTTTGATCACTCTTTTATATGTACTCCTTGTCATATGGCTAAACAAAGAAAACCTTCTTTTCCTATTAGTACTTCTCATGCTTCTTCTATCTTTTCCTTATTACATGTTGATATTTGGGGCCCTTGTGCTGCTACTTCCATTCATGGTCATAAATATTTTTTAACCATTGTTGATGATTTTTCTAGATATGTTTGGGTGTTTCCTTTAATCTCAAAAACTAAAACTCAGTCACATTTACAATCCTTCATTACCTATGCTGAAAGACAGTTTAAAACCAAGGTCCTAACCATTAGATCTGACAATGGAACTGAGTTTATTATGGCCGAATTTTATAAAAATACTGGAATCTGTTCACCAAACCACTTGTGTTGAAACTCCCCAACAAAATGGCTTAGTTGAGCGCAAACACCAGCACTTATTAAATGTTACCCGCTCCCTCCTTTTTCAAGCACACTTACCAAACATTTTCTGGTCTTATGCTTTTAGTCATGCCGCTACCCTCATTAATTGTCTTCCCACTCCTCTCCTAAATAACCATTCTCCACACCAAAAATTATACAGTTCTCCTTTTGATATTACTATCCTTAAAGTTTTTGGTTGCCTTTGCTTTGTCAACACCTTGTCAAACAATAGACATAAACTTGATCCAAGAGCCTTACCCGTTATTTTCCTTGGCTACAAACCACACAAAAAAGGCTTCATCACCTTCAACCTCAAAACCAGGGCTATTGAGATTTCTAGAAATGTTGTCTTTCATGAAAGTTGTTTTCCCTACCACAATGAGTCATACACCACTCCTAATTCCCACCTTGTCACCCACCCACCTTTGCTCTATATTGACCAATATATGCTCACATCTCATACAGATACTTCGCATCCTTCTCCACCTAGTTCACCTCCCACCCTATCTGCTCCTAACATTAGAAGATCCACCCGACAGAGAAACAGACCTTCAAGCCTATCTGATTTTGAAACGTCTTATGCACCAACTATTACCTTTCATTCTTCAGGTATCAAGCATCCTCTTGCTTCTGTCATTTCATATAAGAAACTTGCAGCACCTTATTATCATTTTACTATGCAAATCTCTACTAACATTGAGCCTAGATCTTATTCTGAGCCATCCAAGTATCCTCACTGGGTTAGAGCCATGGATGATGAGCTTGCTGCATTGGCCAGAAATGATACTTGGGAAATCACAGATTTACCTGCTGACAAAACTGCTGTAGGATGCAAGTGGGTTTTCAAAATCAAACACAAGGCTGATGGTAGCATCGAAAGATATAAAGCCAGACTGGTAGCCAAGGGCTACACTCAAATTGAAGGTCAAGATTATCTAGATACTTTTTCTCCAGTGGTCAAAATCACAACGGTTAGACTAGTTATAGCTCTTGCGGCATCACATAATTGGCATCTTAAGCAACTAGATGTTAATAATGATTTTCTTCATGGAACATTAAATGAAGAAGTTTATATGCTACCTCCTCCAGGGCTCCACGACATCAAACCAAATCAATTATGCAAGTTACAGAAATCACTTTATGGTCTTAAACAAGCAGGCAGACAGTGGTATGCTCGTTTATCTGATTTTCTCTTGTCCAATGGCTTTCTCCAATCTGCATCTGATCATTCCTTGTTCACAAAACATACTAATTCCTTGCTCACAGGCAATGATCTAACAGAAATCACTCATATTACTCATCTTCTTGACGCAACATTTAAGATTAAAGATCTTGGCAATCTTAAATTCTTTCTTGGTCTTGAGGTGGCTAGAAACAAAGAAGGTATTTCTATTTCCCAGAGACAATATACTCTGGACATTCTCAAAGATGAAGGCTACTTAAACTCTAAGCCTGTTTCCACTCCTTGTGATTATCATACAAAACTCAGCACAAATTCTGGCCAACCTCTAAATGATGCAGCTTCATCTTCTTATAGACTACTGGTTGGTAGATTATTATATCTCACCAACACTAGATTAGATATTTCATTTGCAGTACAACAACTAAGTCAATTTCTCTCAAATCCCAGCACATATCATCAACAAGCAGCTTCCAGGATTCTCAGATACCTTAAAGGTGCCCCTGGAAAAGGGATTTTCTTTCCCAGCAATAACATCATACAATTGAAAGGCTTCAGCGATTCTGATTGCGCAGGCTGCATTGATACCAGATGAAGTATTACTGGTTACTCTATCTATCTTGGTTCTTCACTTATTTCATGGAAATTGAAGAAACAAGCCACTGTATCCAAAAGTTCCTCAGAAGCTGAATACAGAGCTCTTGCCACAGCTACTTGTGAAATTCAATGGTTAACTTTTCTTCTAAAGGATCTTCACGTAACCTTTCAACAACCAGCAGTCTTATTCTGTGATAACAAATCTGCCCTTCATATTGCTGCAAATCCAGTTTTTCATGAACGCACAAAACACATTGAAATAGATTGTCATATTGTAAGGGAAAAGCTTTCTTCTGGTTCACTTAAACTACTGTCGATTCCTTCTGCATGCCAGTTAGCTAATATCTACACCAAAGGACTTTCTACAACAGCGTTCAAATTTCTAGTTTCCAAGCTGGGAATGATTGATATTCATTCTCCAGCTTGAGGGGGGCTGTTAGGATTTAATATTTGATTTAATATTTGATATCTCTTTAGGTTTTAAGATTTTGTTTGTTATTATTTCTGTTTGTTATTATTCTGTGTATATAGCTGATAAATTAGATAAAATTATAATTAATTTTGTTATAATCTTGATGTATAAATATTTGCATCTGCATTATGCAGAATTAAGATAATACACAGACTATTCTTTGCTTACCTATTTATCATATCAACATGATTCTCATTATTTAAGATTTTCAATCAAAAGTTAGAATGTAAAAGGTATAGTTACGGTAACCGAGCACAAATATCTTCTAACAATTCCAGAAGCCTAGATTTTGGGACGTGCTCCATAGTAGTTATGTAGTCTCGTGTGCCAATGACATAGAACCACTTAAACACGGTATCTTAAGAATGCTTTGTCTTCAACATTGAAGCAAAGGCACAGAGTTATCTAAAAATAGAAAAACCTGAACTTCCTCTGCCTCCTTTGATATATCAGCATCTTTGCCACGAAGTATTTGCAGTGTTGCCTCAAAATCATTTGGATATTGGTTTCTTTAGGTGATATTTTTGCTACAAAGACAGGAACCTTGTACAATCCATCCCACATATGGTAAAATATTAATATTTTGAGCATGCAAGTGTCTGAAATCGAAGCAAGGAAAAATAATTACAAACCCTAAATTTTTGTGCTTTTTTTTTTTCTCTCAAGTTCCTAATCTGTATTTACAGCGCAACCAGCAAAAGGTCCAGTCAAATCACGAACTACGTATTTCTTTTCATTTACTTTTCTGGATAATTTTTCCGGCAAGAAGTTAATGAGCTCGAAAATATCAGGCGCACAAGAAGTTTTCTGAAACATCAGGTGCTTCGAGGCCAAGGCGTATCAGAGAATGATGGAGATGAATAAGGGTGGGAGAGAACCCTCGACATGAGTGAAGATGTAGGAAGCAATGATCATTTCAAAAAAAAAATGACATGGCACACCGTTAGCAATGAACACGTGGCTAATCGTTAGCTAGCCGGCTTTTAACTACATTAGTTTTGGAGGATGAAAAATTATAGTTTTCTTAAAGCCAAGGATCAAAGTGTACAAAGTTTGAAATAGGGACTAAATCTAAAATCGTTTGATAGTCGAGGGACTACAAACATATTTAACCCTAATCTTACATTTAATTATGATATTGCCAATGCTTCTTCAATTACTACATCAATAACACAAACATCTTTGTACTACTAGTGTTATTAAATTTAGTCCGATTTTTATTTTAGAATAATTGTTTATTTATTTTTTTATTATCATTAAGTGAAAATAGAGACAAATACATTAAATAATATATATATATATGTGTGTGTGTGTGTGTGTGTGTGTGTGTGTGGGTTTTGTTAACACGCGTACGCCTGTTTTTCAGTTGGTACGTTTTAACAATGTATACCGGATTATAGTAGACAAAAGTACCCTCATTTATCATGGATTATAAGTTTTAAGGTCAAGGATATTTAAATAATTTTCATTCTCAAAACTAAAAAAAAAAAAGAAACTCCCAAACCCTTACTCACCTCCCTCATTCCTCTCAACCCTTTCTCTTTCATCTCTCTCACTCCAACATTTTCTCTGTCATTCCTACTGTTGCCTCAATTGAAAAAAAAAATCAAAAACCCTTGCCAAATACAATTAAAAAGCTCCCTAGGAGTACAATTCTCTCAGTTCTAGGTTGTAATCTTACATCATGTATACCATACCAAAAGAGAAAGGAAAAAGAAACACTTTGTGTAAAGGGAAAAGGTCAATAGAGGGAAATAGCTTGTTCTTTAAAAATATAATGAAATGTAGTGTAGATGTGTAAATGATGTATGAAAGTTTAATTGATTTATGAAGGTTTTATTTACATTATTTAATTTAAAAATGAAATTTAATAATAATAAGAATGGAAAATATATAACACATCCTCCAAATGAACGAATAGAGCAACAAATTACGATGTCGCGGGTTGTTGTGTGTGGTTGATGGAGTGTATGGAGACCAGAGAGAAATAAATTGGATAAGTGAGGAAGGTGGATTAGGGTTAGGCAAGGGTTTTTGATTTCTTTTTTCAATTGGAGCAACAGTAAGGATGTCAGAGAAAATGTTGGAGTGAGAAAGATGAAAGAGAAAGGGTTCAGAGGAATGAGGGAGGTGAGTAAGGGTTTTGCGGGGTTTTTTTTTTTTTTAGTTTTGAGAATGAAAATTATTGAAATATCATTGACCTTCCATGATAAATGAGGGTATTTTTGTCTACTATAATTCGGTACACATTGTTAAAACGTACCAACTGAAAAATAGGCGTACACGTGTTAACAAACCCCAATATATATATATATATGTGTGTGTGTGTGTGTGTGTGTGTGTGTGTGTGTGTGTGTGTGTGTGTATTGCATACGACTGTTTTTCAGTTGGTACATTTTAGCAATGTGTACCGGGTTTCAGTAGACAGAAATACCCTTATATTATAATTCTAAGTTTTAAGGTTAAGGATATTTTAATAATTTTCATTATCAAAATTAAAAAAAGAAACCCCCAAAACCCTTACCCACCTCTCTCATTCATCTCAACCCTTTCTCTTTCATCTCTTTCACTCTAACCTTTTCTCTCTCATCTCTACTCTAGCTCCAATTGAAAAAAAGCCGAAAGACTTGCCTTATTTTAATAATTTTCATTCTCAAAACTAAAAAAAAACCCAAACCCTTACTCACCAACTTCAGTCCTCTCAACCCTTTCTCCTTCATCTCTCACTCAAACATCATTTTCTCTGTCTTCTCTGCACTAGCCCTAACTAAAAAAACACTCATTATTAAATAAAATGGTTAAAGAAAAAAAATATACTTACATAAATAAAAAAATTAAAGCACCTAATGTTTTCTTTAAATAATTTTAAATAAAATTTCTAGATTTAGAATTTTTATTGTTTGATTTTATCGTTGAGAATTTTATTGTATTTTGATTTGTTTTTTTTTAGTAAAGGAAAACAAGTTAATGAATTTCTACCAAAAAAAATTAAATGCCATGGAGCAATGTTACATAGTAGTCTGAGAATGTAAAAAAAGGATGCTCATAAGTCTTGGTGCAAGTTGTGCCCGTCGGCTGTAATATATATAGTGAAGATAATGAAATTAAAAAGATTTTGAATGAACTTTTTTCGGAAGGTGAATATGTCAATGACTCAACTCTTTACAAAAGTAAATTGTTTAATGATGAGTGTTTTTTTAGTTGGGACTAATGTAGAGATGACAAAGAAAATGCTTGAGTGAGAGAGATGAAGGAGAAAGGATTGAGAGGAATGAAGGAGGTGAGTAAGAGTTTGGGTTTTTTTTTTTTTAGTTTTGAGAATGAAAATTATTAAAATAAGGCAAGTGTTTCTGATTTTTTTCAATTGGGCTAGAGTAGGGAAGACAGAGAAAAGGTTGGAGTGAAAGAGATGAAAGAGAAAGGATTGAAAGGAATGAAAGGGGTGAGTAAGGGTTTGGGGGGTTTCTTTTTTTATTTTTTTAATTTTGAGAATGAAAATTATTAAAATACCCTTAACCTTAGAACTTAGAATTCATAATATAAGGGTATTTTTGTCTACTGAAACCCGGTATACATTGCTAAAATTATCAACTGAAAAACAGGCATACGCAAGTTAGCAAACCACTTATATATATATATATATATATATATATATATATATATATATATGAGTATGCTAATTTAGGTTTTTCAATTGGTACATTTTAGCAAAGTGTGCCAAGTTTTAGGTTACAAAAATGTCCCTATTAAAAAAAACTTTAAGTCCAAGGGTATTTTAATAATTTTAAAATTTAATTTAAAATAAAAAAAATAAAATGTAGTTATTAAAAATTCTGATTGGTCCACGAGAGAAGTTATTAGCTTTTATTATATATTTTTTAAAAGGTAGTTGTTTTTTACAATAAAAAATAAAATAAAAGGTAGTTGTTTTTTTAACTCAGACGGGTTCTATAAACCCAGACGAGTTCTATAAACCCATACGAGTTCTATAAACCCTCAACCCTAAACCATTATATTTTTTAAAAGGTAGTTGTTTTTTAAAATAAAAAATAAAATAACAGGTAGTTGTTTTTTAAAATTAAAAATAAAAAAAAAACTAATAACTTCTCTCGTACACATCGACCAATCAGGATTTTTAATAACTACCTTTTATTTTTCTTATTTTAAATTAAATTTTAAAATTATTAAAATACCCTTAGATTTAAAGTTGGTTTTCTTTTTTAACAGAGACATTTTTATAACCCAAAACTTGATACACTCTGCTAAAATGTACTAACTGAAAAACCCTATATATATATATATATATATATATATATATATATATATATATATATATATATATATATATATATATATATATATATTATAATCTTACGTTAGAATTCGGTTTGTGGGAAATCAAATTCTGAGTTATATATTTTTTCTTTTATAATCTTATGTTAGAATTTTATATTTTTAAATATTTTTATAAAAACTTTTATTTTTTAAGCATTTATAGGAAAGCATCTAAATGATCTTTTTACTCAAAAAGTCAATGGCATAATGTGTTAATTGGTGAAGTAAACATCACCCATGACAATTAAACTCACTCATCCATCTAAAATAAGAAATATGAAACAATAACTTCGAAAGTAAATTCATTTAGGAAGTTTAGAAAAATGTTTTTTGGGGAAATTAACTGCATCTTGTGCATTGGTCTAAAAATTATGGGTTTATAGTCATTTGAAAGCTCTTTGAGTCTAGATTCCAACAAAATAAGAATCAACTCATTTGGAATTCGATAGAGAAAGTAAAGAGCAAAACAACCAACAAAGGTCAGAGTTGTCAGAAATATATAAAGTATTAACTTTAACGAATAAACTCTACCTACTTAGATGTCCAAAATTGACAAATTAGATGTCATTGGAAATATTTTTTAGTCTATTTTCTAATAAAAAGAAGAATCACATTGTTTGGAGGTCTGTAGAAAAATTTATGATTAAAATAGTCATCAAAAGTCAAAGTTGACGACATGTTATCTCACTCAAATTGTCTTTAGCTACTTGTATGCCCACAATTGGCTCCTGCAACATAAGTTTTTGTACAAAACCAGTTTTCGTGTAATCGTTTACCATATACTTGTAATGGTCATGGGTGATGTTTATTACACCAATAAACATATTAGACCATTGAATAGTTAAGTAAAAAAAATCATTTAAATACTTTCCTATAAATTCTTAAAAAATAAAAATCTTTATAAAAAATTTAAAAATATAAAATTCTAACCTAAAATTATAAAAAAAAATATAAAAAGTTCCATTTTTCAGAAACCAAATTCTAACCTAATATTATAAAAGAAATATATATAATTAAGAATTCATTTCCACGAAATTCTCAACTTAAAATAAAAGTTTCCACGAAATTCTCAACTTAAAATAAAAGTGTGTTATCTATTAAATATAAGACAAAGTATATCATATGCGTACTATTAAATGCTTTATGAGTTATGTAAAAAAAGTTCAGAATTATTACGTAGAAAACTAATTCTCCTTTTTCGATATATTTAAATGCTACCTAGCTGGAAATAAATAATTACATATATAATATTATTTTTCATTTTATCTTTTTCATTTCTTTCTTTTTCTGAAGACGATAACTTGATAAGACCGTACTTTATTAATGATTAACTCAAAAGCAGAGAAAGCGAAGCCCTACGGAGAAAACTGATCAAGGAGACAGCGCCACGTGTAGGCGGGAACGCGTCATTGTAATTGCGACGTACGCGGCATGGTATTGGGAAGTAACAGGAAGTCGTGTCAACGCGACATCATCAACTTTCACAAAACAACACAACACAGCAAATCTCACTCTCCTTTTTTCCTTTTTCTTCCTTCAAAATCCCTTCTTCCTTCGCTCGCTGCCTCTTCACCTCTTCGCCTCTTCGCCTCTTCGCTTCTCTGTCTTCTTCTCACTCTCCCTCATTGCGTCAACTAAAAAATATACATAAAAAACATCACACCCTGCTCTACGTGGCTACTCTCACTTTCCTTTTAAATCTTTATTTAAGCCCTTCACTATGACCGGCAAAGAAATCCTTCATAAGATGAAGGTACCCTTTTGTTTATTTAAGCATTCTTACTCTTTTTTTTCTTTTTTCTTTTTTTTTTTTTCATTTTTCTCTCTTCTTTTTGGCTTTGTTTCGTTACAATGACTAACAATTTGGTTTCTGTTCATTTGTCGGTGTTGATCTTTGTCTATCAGTTCACTGGACTGCTTTTGATAAACCCTGTAATTATATTCCATGCCTTTCGTCCTAGGGAATGTAGTTTTACTGTGGCGCTTTCTTCATTAACTCCAACAGTGCCTTCTTTTTATTGGAGATTTATCTCAAGTAGAGATAATACCGATTTCAAAATTTCAAATATACACTTCTATGAACCCAATTAGGCTTAAATTCCCTAATATATATCATATCAGAGCCAACCCTTTATAATTTTGGTACTATTTTTCTATCCTTTAACAATTTAAGTCCTAAAGTCCTAATTTTTTTTATAGTGAATTATACAGATGAGGTATCTTACCCTTAAGAGTTGAATATAGGGAATGTGCTATCTATACCTTAGATTTTAAGGTTAAGACCATCTTAAAGGGAAAATTACTATTACTGGGTCATTGTTGATTGGTGATATAACCTATTATAAATACTGAGATTCTATCTGGATACAAAGTTAGAAGAACTTTTGGGAATTTTTCTATCAGAAAAAAGCTTTATATTCTCAACAGAGAAGCTCTAGCAGATATTCTTCTACCTAGGAACCTTAATTTATCAACCTCTACGTGAAAATTTATGCCACCGAATTAACTTGATGGCCTTCAATACCTCTCGGTGGCTCCATTTATAATCTTTGTAATTGCACTGCAGGTTTATATGGCATAACAATTCAAAGGTTTTAGAGTATTGGTCAATTTGCTGCAACATCTATTGTGCTATAGTGTGTGAATGATCATATTTTAGGTGTTAAGTTGGTTGGTTAATGGAGATGGTTGGGAGGTTACTTGTCACAGAGGTTAGAAAAGATCATCAACTTTTTTGTGGTGATCTGTAACTTCAGAATCAAATTACTGTTGGAGGGTGAATCACGGGTCCAATACCCCAGTTTGTGTTTTTGACCTGGAACACACGAGGAATGGGAAAAGTCAGTTGTAGCCCTTATGATGGGGGGGTTGCCCTTAAAATCATCTGTGCCAGTTGTTAAATCTAGCTACCTAATATGAATTAAGCAGATTTCTGCTATGCTATGTGTTTAAAAGGAACATGGTCTTAAGAAATACAGTACAGTCATCTGGTTATTGTTTGCAAAGATAATATTTTGTATAGTGTACACAGTTAGTTATTTGAGAAGATAAAAGCATGTGCTTAAGACACATAATCCTGAATTTACTTTTGAAAAAGCTTTGGTAAATGATGCCCTTAGCTATTAATTTTTGAAATACAGCTCAGTAGTGTCTTAGAACTTAACAATCACACAAAGCTTCAAGAAATACAACGTTGTTAGATAAATTGCTTTATGTTTGTCTTTCTTGGAGTAAGATGAGTTCAAAAGTTCACTTAGATGTTTCTCTTGGACCCGATTCTCATTCGATCAATAACTCAATTTTTGAGTTTTTCGGTTGTGAATCTCTTGTAACCTGATTATGTTACTTACAGGAAAAAGTTTTGGGGCCATCTGATTCTGATTCAGGTAAAGGAAAGAGCAAGATGAAGAAGCACATTACTCATGGCTTTCACTTGGTAAAGGGAAGATCTGGTCATGCCATGGAAGACTATGTTGTTGCTCAGTTTAAGCAAGTTGATAACAATGAATTGGGCTTATTTGCTATATTCGATGGTCACTCAGGTCAAAGTGTGCCTGATTACTTGAAAACTCATTTGTTTGATAACATCTTGAAAGAGGTAATGTGGGTTCATAATCTTTAGTTGTTGTTACTTGATCATTGAGCTGCTTGGTGTGAAACATAATCTGTTGTAGATTATCATGTACTATGTCCTTTGTTGGAAAAGATGTTTTACACTTTCATAAAATATAGGGACTAAATACTTTATAATTTATTTTAAGGATGAAATACAATTTTTTATAATATAGTATGGGACAGAATACATATTTAACCCAAAATAAAACTCTTTAAATACAATGCATGTCTATAACTGAGGTTTTCCCCATTTCTTGATGTAGCCTAAGTTCTGGACAGAACCTGCTGATGCTGTGAAGAGTGCATATAGTATAACTGATTCTACTATTTTAGACAAATCAGGTGAACTGGGTCGAGGGGGTTCAACTGCAGTTACTGCAATATTGATCAACTGTCAGAAGTTAGTAGTGGCCAATATTGGAGATTCCAGGGCTGTCTTGTGCCAGAATGGCCAGGCCAAACAACTATCAGTGGATCATGAACCAAGTGTAGAAAGTGAGGATATAAAAAACAGAGGTGGTTTTGTGTCAAACTTCCCAGGTACCAATCACATTTTAAAATGTTGTATGGTTTTTTACCTTCATCTTCATTCAGTGTTGCACAATATCCGAGGTTTTAGTTTTACTTGTTAGCATGTTATTAAGGTTTGATGTTTACATATTCTCAAAATATAAAATTGTTGGCTTTTAGTCTTTTTGTTTCTAACAGAAGTCTTTCAGTCCTTAGAAAATCAATTTTTTCCTTTATGCTTTTCTTTTATTTATAAAGATATGGTTATCTTTTTTCAAAAAACAATGTCATGTGTTGTTAGTTTCCTTTTAAGTGAGTATCACTTAGACATTTTTATTAATAATGATTTCCATAAATAAGGAATTCAAAGGAAGCAATTTTTTTTTGACAGAATAATACTGAACATTCCTATACTTGCATGCGATACAAACATCTGACTTCTATATTATTACAGTGCTATCTTTATCATGACATATTTTGTAAATACACATTTTAAAAGAGGTTGTTGGTAATAGTATGTAAAGAGTGTCTTAGAAATCCAAGAATGAGTTGTAACAGAAATAAGAAAGTTGAGTAATATATCAAGAAAAAAAGAAAAAGAAAGACTTGCAAATCCAGTCTTTGCATTGACTCATATCATTCTTTCCCATTTATCTTCCTAGAAAAATCCCAACATTTATTTCAATAATTCAGTGCAAAGGATACTACTCTTTTCATCCACATAAGAGAGATAGAAATAAGAGAGTTGAGTACCGGCATATTGAGTCTTAAGGCATACACAATCTTAAGGTCTTTGGGTTAAAGGTATCATGATCTCTAATCCACAAAGAATAAGTTAAAAGTTGTTAAAAATAAAAAAGTTGAGTAATATATAACAAAAAAAGACCCACAGACATAATCTTAATGTCATAAAGGTTTAATAAGGTTTTGGATTAAAGGTACTCATGATCTCTGATCCACAAAGAATGAGTTAAAAGTCAATAGAAATAAGAGAGTTGAGTACCATATAACAGAAAAAAGATCCGAAGACACATTCTTAAGGTTTTCTTTTGAAGGTATCATGATTTATGATCCACAAAGAATAAGTTAAAAGTCGATAGAAATGAGAGAGTTGAGTAACAACCAAAAAAAGACCCACAAACACATTTTTAAGGTTTTCGATTGAAGGTATTTGTTAGAAATCTCAAATTGACTAGAGATAAGACCAATTCATAGTATATAAGTGAGTGTAAATCTCTCCTCACAAACCGATTTTGTGGGGTTGAATTAGACTTAAAGTCTACTTTTAACATATGAAGATAAAAAATCTCACCTCTTATATGATTGAATCAGGGGACGTTCCACGAGTTGATGGTCAGTTGGCAGTGTCAAGGGCATTCGGTGACAAAAGCCTGAAGGTACACTTGAGCTCAGAACCACATGTGATTGTGGAGTTGATAGGCGATGATGCAGAGTTTATTATCTTAGCCAGTGATGGGTTATGGAAGGTAATATTCAATAAACTAAACAAGATAACATTCTCAACAACTAATGAATGTGTTTTTTTTTTTTTTTTCTACAATCCAAAATACTTGCATATTCTGCACTAATCATCATATTCATTGAAATTATTGAAGGTGATGACAAATCAAGAAGCAGTTGATGCAATCAGAGATGTTAAGGATGCTCGCTCTGCAGCAAAGATCCTTACTGAAGAAGCACGTAACAGGAAAAGCTCAGATGATATCTCTTGTGTTGTTGTGAAATTTCAGTGATCAAATGACTCAATTAGTAGAACTTGAAAGTGTATATTTGGATAAATGATGATACACCCTTGTGGTGTTGTTGCATGTTATAGCATTCTGTGTGCAATATTTTCTGTTCATGTTTGATGAAACAATGTCAAAAGGATGTAGATTTGGATTGTATTAGTAAAAATAATTTGTATGAATGCAATGGAGTTTGTGAAAATCTCTCCTTATGGAAATTTCATTTGTACCCATTTTGTTGTTTGATCCATTTGGGCCTGTTAAACACCCATGCATAGACTAATAGTTGATTAGTTTTTTATTTGCATTAACTTTTATAAACTTAATTTACTTTATGTTTTCTTACATTTTTACATTAATTAAGAGTTGAGATTAATCATAATTTAAATATATTTTTCTTCTTTTAATATTTTAAAACGCTTTTTAAGAATAAAATGAAAAAAAATATTATGTTCCAAAATTAAGGACCATACTTTAGATATAATAATTAATTTATTCTTTGATAATATTTGACTATCATTTAACAACTTTTATAAAAGTAAAACAATCTTAATAAAAGTTAATTTTTATATTTTAGAAAAAGAGAATAAAAAGTATAAAGAAATATTACCGAATGAGTGTAAAAAAGAATTGATTTGAAAGTATCATTATTCTATTTTATCTCAACCTGTTATTATCCAAGAGAATGAAAAATTTTCATTTTTTTAACTCCTCAACTGATTAGAGAATTAAAAATAAACTTTTTTTTTTTCTCTAATCCTTTGTAATCCTTTGAAACAAGAGTAGTTACATAAACATTAATAACATCTAAACTTAGGATTGACATCACTATCTAATCAAAATCTTAAAACAATGAATTAATGAATTTTTTATTTTTATATAATACTTTATTTTGTCATTTTTATAATCAAAATCTTAAAACAATAAATTAATGAATATTTTATTTTTATATAATACTTTATTTTGTCATTTTTATAAAATGTAAGACTTAGTTACACTTAAATTGTCATTAAGCAGAAGTGTATTGTATATTATAGTCTTTTTATTTATTTTAATTTGGCAACAGTGGACATTCTGTTGTACCAGTTAAACCTTTTCTGAACAAACCGGACATGACTGTTGCCAACATCCCTCGACCTAAAGGATAGAGGGTAGGCAAAGCCAAGAGACTTGATGATGACACAACATAGAGAAGTGAAATTACAATTTTGTCCCGGAATGAACCAACCCCATCTTACACAAACACTTAGTCTTTCTTTCCTAGCAGGGTTAACATTTTCAAAACCTTAATTTTCTCTTAAGCAACATCTTTTAAAGACCAAATCATCGTATATCTATTTTGTTTTAGTGTTTGGTCCCTTTTTCAGTTACTAATTCATTTTTTTACTTCCTCAACAGTATGCAAAGGTTAAAGTTTGATATTAGAAAATGGAAATAAAATACATCCAAAAGAGATTTTTTAAATATAAACGTAGAACTTAAATGGTTTGTTTATGAAAAGAGATAATCCAAATACAAAGATGAATAGCCAAAAGATGCAATAACTTTTTATTTTAATCCAATGGAAGATAAGATCTCACCATGCAATGGTGCTTCAATAGGATAACAATGGTAAGGAAAACAGAAACTAAAGGCACTATCTAAATAAGAGAACATAGAACTGAGGAAAGTGGCTTGCATTGCATATATAGCAGAGAAGCTTTGATTGTTGGAAGTTTGGTTTGGTTTGGTTCTTGTTCATGTGAACAGACAAAGTGGTCCTTTTATTATATGACTTGGCTTGTAAGAAACCAAAGGGTGACAGAAGAGAGAGAGCTTGGTGACATTTTTGCTTCATCTGATGTTGAAAGACTTGTAGCCAGAACTCCCTGGAAGGTTCATCTGAATTCTGCACTGTGTTGTTTCCTTAGGGTGGTGATGGCCTTTGCTGCCCTCATTGGCAGCCTCAGGGTTGCTTTTCCGGCGCCGTTCATTGTGTCCGGCCAACCGCCTCCGGCAGCTTCTCTTAGACTCATCAAACTCCGCCAGATCATGGAACCTGCACAAACTCATCATAGGAAGAAAAGCTTCAAAACTAACAAAAGGAAAAGGTATAAACAATGAGGTTCAATTACTTAAAAGAGTGTTTCTGTTGCAGATAGATTCTTTAGGAGCATCCAGAACTTTTTAGTCATTGATCAAGGATTATTTTTACTTGTAAAAGGGTCCCTTAAAGGTTTTAAATTGCAATTAGTGAACAAAAATTTTCTGATCATTAACAACCATGGTTGAGGAAAGCTGAGAAGCTAAATTTATGCAGTTGAAATAAGCATATGTCGAAGCCATGGTGTTGGTAGTGCTAATAATTCCTTTGGTACAAAGAACATAACAGTTAGCTAAGAAAAGCATGCATGGTAAAATGCTATAGACAATACAAGTTTTCTCTGAAGAGAAAATGGTTAAGATGAATGAGTATTGATTGAACAAACCTGCTACATTGCTGGCAAAACCTCTGTCTGAGACCTGCAACCACCACAACAGGTGCTTTGGAGTGAAACTCACAGACCTTGTGGCGGCGATGGTACCTCTTTGCATCAGTCAAATCAGCACCACATCTCTCTGCTTGACATGAAGGTGGAGAAACTCCTCCAGCAGCAGCAGCAGCAGCAGCCCCAGTTGAGGGTCTTCTCCCACCACCACTATTGCTGCTACCAAGCCCTCTTTTTTTCTCTTCTTCAGTGAGAGAAGGTCCAGTTTCATCCTCCTCCTCCACTTCATTCTCCAGTTCCTCTTCCACATTCTTTCTGACCCTCTCAAGCAGTGATCTCTTCCTCTCCATTGTGTGCAAAAGGGTGTTGCAGAGAGGAAGAAGTTTTTTGGAGCAATGAAGTGAAAGAGGGTGTTTATAGGAAGCAGAAGGGCAGAAAAGAAGGGTGTGGACCACAGGCTCCATATTTTGTTAATTGTGTGCTTGTGTAAGCATAAAGGTAGAGGAATAGTGTTGGAAATGTTTTTGTCTTTAATGATAAGCTAACAGAGGAAAAGGTTAAATCTCACTTCTTGCAGTTGCTATTCATCTTGTGTTGAAAGTGATAGTGCTCATGGCGCGTCCATCACAAACGCATACCCATTGGTACTCAAGGAATTACATATTGGAACAAGAGGATTTTGCTTTTGTTTGTTCTTCTTACTCTCATTTCTCATAGCATGCTCATCATCAATGAGTAGAATTAGGTAGTTGTTGTCTGTGTCTGTGTCGTAGTTAGCTTTTTATTGATTGTTGCAGTAAGATTTATATGCATAGAGTGAGAAGTAGTACCATGGTGTAAAGTACTGATGAGTGCACTAGCAAAGGATAGAGCGTAGATGGAAGAGGAAAAATGAGCTTTTCCAACAGACACGAGCAGTGGGAAACTGTTGGGTTGTACTTTTTATGATGTTGTGTAACGTAAGTTTTGTTAGAGTAATTAATTGATGATGTTTATTGTGTGATTAAGCAGTGAAAGTGATGAAAGCAATTATATATATTCTGATAGAATCTTTGTGATAACAAGTTGTAAAATAGTACTGTTATGGCCACAACAACATGTGGTGCTGACATGACTTAGCACGCTAGTACCGTGGTTTCACAAGATGCCATCGTACTCAGTACTTGATGCCAGTTTTCACCATGGACGGTATCTAGATATTGTGGACAAAACCATACGCTTCAACCTTATCTACCTTCAATCATTCACGATTCACCCAAACCTTCCTCTACATTTCAAATTATCTTACCAAACATCAACTATATTTACACTTTATAAATCATTCTAAATCTCATTTTTAAGATTTAAAACATTAACTTAGATTTAAAGTATAAAAAAAAATATTTTAATTAAATTTATTATTTATTAAAGAATTAAATATATTTTTGATCCCTTAATTTTCAATAAAAATTGGAATTTGTCTCTCTTTAGACCTAATTTAGTTCTTCAACTTAGAAATATGTGAATTTAGTCTTTTTAACCAAATTTTCCTAAGTTTATTTGATATTTCAAACGTATTTCAGGATAGCATTTGAGTTGTTTACATTGTTTAACACATTTTTTTTTTCTTCACTGTTAATTGAGAAATGCATTTGAAACCTCAAATAATCTTAACAAAATTTAGTTAAAGAGACTAAATTCATGCAATTTTAAAATAAAGGACTAAATTAGTCCAAATTTTCAAAGAGGGACTAATTCCAATTTTTCATGTCGACTAGAGATAATACCAATTTAGAATATATATATATATAAGTGATACAAACATCATCTTATAAGTCAGTTCTGCGAGATTGAGTTAACTCTAGAATTCAGTTCTTAGCAGTGTATTCTTAGTATAAGAAAATAAAATTGAAAAACTCATATTAACTATAAATAAAACAAATTTATATTATATAATTGAATATAAATTTTACTTTACATATTAATTTTAAATGATTGAAATTAAGTTTACAATTCATTTAAGATAAAGTTTAGAATTTGACACTTAAATTTGTGAAAAATAAGTTGTCTTGCCTTTAAATGGTAATTATAGATTTAAGATCGTCTTGATCTTATCCAGAAACTTTTATATATATAATTCACGTTACACTGTGTGAAAAAATGGAAAGAAGGTTGGACAAATTGGTAAAACAGATCCATATTTCGTAAGGATGCGATTCTAACTCTTATAGTCGACTTGAATGTCTTGGTAGATAATGTGTAAACATATCTTCAAACTTTTGTTTTTTAATAACTTTTTTCTTTCGATAAATTTCCTAAAATTGAATTCGTTTAAGTGCACAAGTATTACTAAAATAAGCAGTTAATATGGATTGTAATACATCCTTCACATAAAAGAATGACACGATAAAATAAAATAAAAAAAAAATAATTTTTTGAAACACTTAATTTTTCTTACATTTATTTGATACGATTCTAGTTTACTTATTACTTTCTTTTCTTTTAGAAAAGTTATAAAATTTTATATTTTTATAATTATTTTATCTTTTTATTATGTATTAAATAAATATAAAAATGTGGCATCATATTATTTCTCTAAAACCTAAAACTTTAATTTTAATTTTAAATAAGTCATTTTAAATCAGAAAATGATTTTAAATTTAATTTATCTAGTGACGTGAATCTGAAACCCTACTAATGATAATAATTATTTATTATTATGGTCCGGAATAGCATATGTTAGAAAAGATTTGTACGAAAGAAGGTGTCTGGTTTGTACTGGTTAAAAAAGAAAAGGACCTCACAGAAATCATACAGCATTAATGTATTACAATTTTCACGACTTTTGCCGAAAAGATATCCGTACAATTAGACAATTTTCGAATTTTTCACTTTCTATCATTGTTTCTCTTTTTAATTTTCCGCAATAGGATACTACACATTTACATCATTACAAATTTTACGGTGTAAGTTCAAGATCGCAGTATCAGGAGACCGAATTATGAGTTTTAGACACTAATTCCAGTTACTGAAAAATAGGTTGAAATTCTACTTCTAAAGGACCGAAATCTAGATAATTTTATATTTATTTTTGGAAAACTTTTTCAGAAGAGTGAAAAAAAAATTAAATTATAGAATTTTTAATAATGAAATAAATAATAGAACAAAGTAATTTAAATTAAATAAATATTAACTTTGGTTTGGTAAGTAAATGTGAAATATAATTGTTATTATAACTATTTTATTAATTATGTGTATGCTGAAAATTAATTTTTTAAATGAGGAAAAGATTATTAAAGATAAAATGATATGATAAATTTTAGATAATTATTACAAAATCTTTTATTTTGGTCATAAAAGTAAAAAATGGCTAATAAAAAATATAGTGGAAAATTTAAATTATAAAATTGTAAAAATAAGAAAATTAAAATTTTCATAAAATAGTTAATTAATAATATAATTTATTTGATATATTTATTGAAGTATAATACATTATTTATATTTCAATTATGCACTGAAGAATGGTTTGTATTTCAATTAAACATGATTTCTCAATATCATGAAAGTAAATACGAATGCTTTTGTTGATGCACTTGAGGAGACAATGTGATTGTTTGTGGAGTATCGATGTGTCTATTGAGTTTGTGCAATTATCAAATGTTAGTTATCAAACAAACCATGTACAATACTTTATTGGGTAAGAAGAAAATCTTCGTATCCAGAGGAAGAAGAAAGTCTCATATAGAGGGGGAAATTAGAAAGCATTATTTTTTTTTTGAAAGGTAATATTTTGGTGACCCTTAAGGGGAGTGCAACAAAGCTCAAAATGCAAACCCTATTGGATTACAAACCCCTTGTTGATGATGCTTAAAGGGAAGAAAGAATAATGATGAAAGAATGTAAGCCAAGGAACAACAATTAGTTAAGAAGAGATAAAAAACTAATAGGAGAAGTGGGAAGAAAGGTCAAAAATAATAGTAATAAAGAATAATAACGCATCGAAAATTCAATCTCATTTCTTGCAAGAATCTGTAAGGAGTATAAAAAAAAATAAAACAAAAACAAAATCTAAAGCACATAGAGAAACAAAAAAATTTTAACGTGAAAAACCCTTTAATACAAGGGTAAAAACCACGAGTCGTCCAGACAAAAAAAATCCACTATGATCAATAATAGGGTACAAAAGAGTCTCCAATAAAAACATCAAATGATGGTTTCAATAAGCCAAACTAAGTAAGCATGAATGCTTACAAATGAGAACAAAAAAGATGAAAATTCTGCAAAATAGAGTTGCTGATGTGAGGTTGTTTTTTTCCCAAATTAGACCTCTAATTGAGGATCCGAACGGTCATAATGAAAAACCATACGTCTGGAACCCACTATCTAAAAATCAGCCTGATCCAACAGGGAACAACTTCACAACGATGAAAACACCAATACAAATTTAGTGTTATGTGAGAAAGACTTTCTATCTTTTTTTCTCTCTCACTTGTCTTTTCCCTCTCTTCAAATGACTCTAAATGTGTTATACTAATCTGACTCATCTCCACTAAAGCAAAATGAGACATAATGATCCACATTATTTGGGCTTATTCTCCACATAGGAAGGGAGCCCAATAACCCAACAAATCTCCCCCTCATGACTATGTGGAGATATCCGCCAAATTGGCAATCTCACAACAAGCTTCAAAGTTTCCTCTTGAAATGCCTTGGTCATCGTATCAGCACCATTATCATATGTATCAACTTTAGCTAACTCCAACAACTTAGCATCCAAAACATCATGTATCCAATGATACCTCACATTAATATGTTTGGATTTAGAATGAAAAGTTGGATTCTTACCAAGATGCATAACACTTTGACTGTCACAATACAACAAGTATTTACCTTGCACCAAACCAAGCTCCTATAAGAATATCCAAATCGAATATCAATGTTGCTCATCATTGTGAACATCAATATCCAAATCATTAATAGACAACCGAATTGGATCAACATCAGTCACATTACCATCTTCCTTAGGTGTAGACTTCTCTACCTTATCAATGTCTTCAATGGTTTGATCTTTCATGAATTTTACATCACGGCTTCTAACAACTTTCTTTTGAACAGGGTCATACAACCTGTAGCCAAATTCATCCTAACCAAAACCGATGAAAACGCATTACCTTGTCTTCACATCCAACTTGGATCTTTCATCCTTTGGAACATGAACAAATGCTTTATAGCCGAAGACACACAAATGATCATAGGTAACATTCTTGCCAAACTAAATTTTGTCTGGCACCTCGGAGTTCAAAGTATCTACAGAAGATAGATTAATAACTGTTGATACAGTAAGCACAATGTTAGCTAAACCCACTCCCTGATGTGTTTTTGATTATGACAACACATTGTTAATAAAACACATGTGTATGTACTGTGTACCGTGTTATATATGCTTATGTTTACTGTGAGATTTGCACATGCATATTTGTGGACATATTGTGTTGATTAATGCATACTACTGTGTTTATAAAGTGATCATATCTGTGTATGCATAGTACGTGTTTTGGAAATGGAAAAACCACATGCACTAAGCATATCTGCATGACTTAATCGATTACAATGTTGTGTTAATCAATTAAGGTCATCAGACAACTTAGCTTTTAAACTGTGGCAAAACAATAAGTTTTGAATCGATTACGTTAGTTGCTAAATCGATTAAAACTCGTGTGTTTGCACAAATATTTTTCAAATGTGCTGTGATGAATTTTGTGAAGAAAAGTTTTCAAAAATATGCTAAGTGTTGAAGCTTAATCGATTACATCGATAATGTTTTCAATTAAGTCTATTAAAGATTTGAAAATTGTTTCATGCTTGTCATAATTGTCTTCACAGTCATATTTTTGAATATGTTGACTAAGCATTAAATGCAAATCGATTACACTAATTGAGCATTCAATTAATTTCTTTGACTGCTGTTAATCTGTTATAAATGCGTAATGTAACCGATTAGATTAATAACATAATCGATTAAGATGCGTCAGATTTGACTAACTCTATATATAGATGCATTAATTGAATTTCTGTAAGAGAATTGAGTTTAACATTTTCATATCTGATTCAGATTGAGTTGAAAAGTCTTACAGAGGTGATCAAACGCTCCAAGAAACATGAAATTACCGTGGTGTACAAGTCTTGAAGATTTCTTGAGAGACAAGGTTGATTGATTTGAAGAGTTTGATCTTTCTGCACAATTGAGGTGCTTGTTTTGTGATCAAGAGTTTTGCAAACGCCGAGTGTTGTTATTTTCCCTGTGCGTGTGGCCAGGAAGAAGGACGTGGAGTTCTTGACTTTGAGAAGGTTCTCAAAGGGGTGACTGCAAGAGAGGATTGTTCTTGTTGCAAGTCTTTTGTATTTGGCTATATTAGATTAATGAGTTAGATAAATGATTTACATTTTGACAGTGTGGACACTGTAAAGCCCTTGTTGTAAAAACTCAAATCTTTATAATGCAATTGGGTTTCAATCTCAGGTTGATTGGAAGGACACTAGATGAAGGCAGTATTGGCCGAACCAGTATAAACTCAGAGTTTGAATTTTCTTCTCCATATCTCTCTGCATTAATTGATTACATTCTATCTTTATTCGATTATGCATACTGTTACATTGCATATATTTTTGCGTGCTTTTCAAGAAAGTTTAAAGACTTATAGTATTTGCAAAAAAGATTTCAAAAGCAATCATTTTTATAAAACACCAATTCACCCACCTCTTGGTGTTGAGAAACAAAGCTCATCTTTTCTAACAATAACATGCACTGCTGTAAGTAATGCCTCAACCTATAAATGCTTAAGCAATTTTGCTTCAGAAAGCATACACCTAACTCTTTCAATCAGTGTCTTGTTCATCCTCTATGCTAAACCATGCAGTTGAGGAGTTTATGGAGGAGTCTTCTCATGTGCAATACCATACTGTCTACAATAAGCATCAAATGGTCCACAATATTCACCACCATTGTCAGTACGAATGCGCTTTAGCTTCTTGCGTGATTGCCTCAGCTTCTTGCCTGATTGCCTCTCAACCAAAACATGGCTCTAAATTTTTCCAACACTTGGTTGTTTCTCTATAATGTATAGACCTAAAGTTTCCTAGAACAATCATAAATAAAGGTAACAAAGTAAAGTGCACCACTAAAAGACTTTAACTTCAATGGGCCACAAACATCATAATGCACCAATTCAAGCAACTCTGACTTCCTGGAGGGAGGATGCTTCTTGAAGGATACTCTAGTTTGTTTAGCAGCCATGCTATGAGAACATTTCTCCAACACTACGCTCTTCAATCCTAAGAGAACATCATTTTTAGCTAAGCAGTTAATTCCCTTTTCACTGATATGCCTAAGCCTTCGGTGCCACAAAGATTACTCCATATACATGACATTCACACTATCTTTAGCAACCAAAGCTTTTGTCCAGTAAAGCTTAGAGTTTTTCTCCTCTTTGGCCACAATTAAGTTACCTTTGGTGAGATTCCACTTTCCAAAACCAAAGTGGTTATCATATCCACCATCATCAAGTACCTGCACAAAAATCAAGTTAAAGCGAACATATGGAGCATGTTTAACTCCTCTAAACAACAACTGCATCCGCATGTTGGTTTATAAGTGAAATCACCAACACCAATAACCTTAGACACCCCATCATTACCCATCTTCAATACTCTAAAATCACCAGGTGTATAAGATGTGAAGAACTCCTTCCTAAATGTAACATGCAGTGTAACACCACTATCAATTATCCACATGCTCTTATCAGATACAAGATTAATAGTGTCATAATCACGAAGACAAACAAGGTCACCACATGTAGTAGTAGTAACATGATCACCATCATCATGACCTCTTTCTCTTTGCTTACCCTTTTTATCTTTGCTCTCTTTCTTCCACAAAAAGCAATTCTTCTTTATATGTCTTGTTTTGTTACAATAGTGACACTTCACGTTCTTGTACTGAGACCTGGACTTGCTCCTTTTTTTTATCCCTACCATTATTTTTTTCTTTCTTTTTGCTTCTCCCCCTATTCTCTATTACAGGCACTTCCAAATGAGATTGTTAATAAAGGAAGCACTGGTTTAGCTGAACCTTAATCTCACAGTGCTCTAGTTACTCTAGTTTTTTATGACGACAACACATTATTAATAACACATGTAGTGTTATGTGTTACATGTTCTATTCTTTATTGTGGATGATGTCTAAATGAACATGTTTGTGTTGATACTGATATATGTATGCATATTCATTGATCTTATATATGTTACATCACTTATGATTGCATTACATATGTAAATGAAAAGAAAACCACATGCACTTTGATGAACTTATATTGTGTGGCATAACTGCAAGTTTTAAGTCGACTTCATTATGAAGTAAGTCGATTAAAACTCGTGAGTATGGACAAATTTTCAAAAGCAGTGTTGTGTGTGATTTTGCATTGAAAAGTTTTTCAAACTGAGCTGAAGTGCCTAAGTCGACTACATGCGTAGTGGATCCAACTTAGTTAGTTATTTGATTTGAAATTTTGTTCATGCTTGTGTACAATAACGACTATATTTCAAATGTATGTTAAAACATTTATGATAGTCAACTGTATTAAATACAAAATCAATTTGGTTGTTATGACTGCTGCTAATTTGCTTAACTGTTATAATTGTCTGATGACAATCCACTTCATTAGTAGCACAGTCGACTACAGAAGCGTCTGATTTATAGAAAACTATAAATAGATGTGACTCAGTTGATCACAAGAGACTTTGGATATTTTGACATTTTCATTTTGATTTACAGATTGTGATATCTGGGAAAAAGGCTCTAAGAACTCATCAAGAATACGGTGAAGATCTTTCTTGCAAAAGTGTCTTAAGGAGGAATTTCATTGCGCTTATTGTTTGATCAGATTCTGCACAACTAGTGTATTCATATTGATCAAGACTGCTTTCAATCTATTGGAGATTGATTATCCTATTGGGATTAATGGAGGTTGACTCGTGGATTCTAGACACTTTGAGGATTGTTCAAAGTGGGTTAAAGATTACAGAAGAAGGGATATCTTGCTGCAAATCTTTGTGTTGTTGCCTATATTTTGGTTAAAGGGTTTGAGAGGTGTTTTATATTTTTGACGTGGAGGTCTCTATAAAAGCCTTGTTGTAAAAACCTTGACCATTATAGTACATTTGCTTCCGGATTGTGGAAGGGCATTGGATGTAGGCATTAAGGACGAACCAGTATAAAAATTTGCATTTGATTTCTCTATCCTTACACTTTTACATTAAGTCGACTTAACTGTTTACGTAGTCAACTTTACATTTCCGCTGCACTTAGAATTTTCATTCCTTGCGATTCAAGAAACTTTGTAAAGGTTTTTACTTTGCGAAAAAGATTTTGAAAAGACTCTAAGTTTTAAACCTCACCAATTCACCTTTCCCTCTTGGTGTTGAAACTGAGCCATCCCGTTTCCAATAGAGATGAAGTACCATGTGTCTTCCTTCTCATCTCCTCATTAAGTGCACCACTCTTTGCCATTTACAAAGAAATATCACCATTAGGGGTAACACTTATCATGGAATTCTGAAATGTCTCCCACGAATATGGTAAAGAGTTTAATAAAGATAGTCCCAATAGAACATCATTAAATTTTATACCTAGTTTTTCTAATTGATCATAGCGTCCTTGAAATTCACATAAGTGATTTGAAGTAGGACTTCCTTCCTTGTACTTCAATTCCACAAAATTTTTTAGCAACTACAATTTATTAGTCCCTAATTTAGAAGCATTCAAGGACTCAACCTTATCCCATAAGCACCTTGCATGTGTCTCATTAGCAACAAAATTATAAACATTATCATCAACAAATTGCTTGATAAATCCACATACCTGTTGATGTTCAAAATCTCATTCTTCAGCTAACTTGGATTCTGGCTTTTTGGAAGCAAAAACAGAAATATGCAAATTTTTCACAAAAAGCAAGTCCTTCATCTTACATTTCCATAGGTGATAATTTTCTCCGTTCAAAGGAATCAATTTAGTATGTGCCTCCATCATTCACGCAAGCGAAACAATCCCACAACCAAAGAGCTCTAAAACCACTTTGATAGGAAAAATGGCCAAAAACAATAGCAACTTAACAAAGAGTAATAACGCATGCGAAATTCAATTACCCTTCATGCGAGAATCTAATAACATAACAAGAACATGAGAAAAATGAAGAAAAAAAGAGAAATTTATGATAAGAGAGAGTTTTGTTGAAGATTCCAGAAAGCTTAATAAACAATGTCTTTTTCAAGGGGACATTCCTAGAAAAAGATAACTAATACCAAGACTTTGAACTATTTTGTTTCTTCTCTGTCTAGAAAATCTTTTATGAAAACTTGATCAAATAAAAATTTCCTTTGAAATATATATATATATATATATATATATATATATATATATATATATATATATATATATATATATATATATAAGCTATAAGAAGAAAGAAAGGTTGTAAGATCCAAGTTTAATAGACCAAATATATTTTGTGTATTTAAACAACTAACGTATAACTTTTTTTTGTTTGTATCATATTATGTGACATAACAAGATACAAGCATTCTTTGTTGTACGCTTCATTTGAATGGTGCAAGCGTTGTTGGTATACTTTTAACCTAATAAGCTTTTCCTTACCTCAATCAAGTACACATGTTTGATAAGCTTTTATTGGCACAAATGATATGTATAATTTTTTTTTCTTATAAACGTAGACCTTAAGCTTGAGTATTTCATGTACACATTAAACTGATAAATGCTTATTTCATGCATGTAGGTAATGTACATTTCTTTATTCTTTCAAGAGGAACAACTCGTCCACCAAACTATCACACATAAGGTTGGTTTGTTAACCATCTTTGACTAAGGTAAAACTCTTAGACAAGAACGTCCTACACTTCTCACCACATATCTCACTCTTCTCTACTTGAGATTGATTGATTATTGGAACTACATGATAACTTTCAATACTAAATCCATTATATCAATACATACACTAATGAAATACCACCATAGAATCTCCCCACAAAATCCATGAAATTATGCCAACACATATCATACTTATCATTATCACAATATCATATATGAATAAACAACATAATACTCTTAAAAATGCATAAAGTACATTTCATTTTTTCTCTAACAGCCAAGAAAGAAGAAAATTTCAAACATATACATTGACTTTTAAAGGTGGCACTCAATGCTAGACTTCTTACAAGAGGTGGCGTTCAGCGCCATTCATCTCGCAAAAAGTCGCGCTCAACGAAACACTTCTACCACATAACGTCCTGAAACTAAATTGTTTTAGACCTATAATACAAGGATGGCGCTCAGCGGCACCCTAACACTACTCAATGCCAAACCATTCACAACTTACTATGCTCGGTAGTTTAAAACTAGCGGTTAATGGCTTGAAGCTAAAATGCTTCTAGACTTGAACAATGAACTAGCGCTCAACACTAGCACTCAATGTTATGTCAAACATCAACAATTGAAATTTTGTGATTTAGGAGAATGGAACTTATTCAAATGGTTAAATTGGTATTTTCTTCTTAGTACTTTGGTCAAAACAACTTTTAATCTAAGTGCACATACGAATTGATTCAATTGATCAGATCCTAAATTCCCAATTAACGCAACTTAACTAAGATAATTCAACATAACAAACATCCAACAGACCAAAAATAGCAAATAAATTTCATCATACAACTTAATCATGTAATTACAAATTTTATGATATCTATAACTTAACAAAAAAAACAATACAATTAACTTCCCTCACCCGAAAGACAAACCAAACCGCTCGAGAACCCTTTTTTAACACCTTTGAATGCATAGGAAGCTCTATTAGTCCCTATGAACAACACAAACACGATCATAACACATTATTGGGACCATTGATCAATGGAGACTAGCAAAGAAAACTTAAACACCACATGCGAGCCAAAAAAAGGGTCACATGCAGAGAAAAACCAAACAGATCAAGAAAAGGGACATATAACAAACTTACTTGATTGAAGAAAATAATTGAAGAGAAGTAGAGAACTCACCTCAAGAATCACCCTAACTTACTTCGATCTTCAAACTGAAGAATGGACGGTGAGAAAACCTAGAGAAAAAGGAGAAAACTCTATAGAAAAGATGTTTAAGATGGTATGATTTTAAGATAATAAAACTTGTTTATAAAAATTCTATTTATACTTTAAATTTTTATTATTAAAATAATCGAGTTTCACTATATTAAATACACTATCAATTTTAAAACATGGTTTTATAGACTCTTACAAAAATTATATATTATATTAATATTTTAATCATATTTTTACTTTTTAAATTCTATTACTAATATTACTATATTATTAAAATAAATTTATGAAAGAATTATTTTATTTTAATGGATGGTAAAATATTATTGTTCTTTTATTTAGGCAAGGTTTCAGTGGAAGCTTTATGAAATTTCAACTGTTACGTTGGAAGTCAATTTTAAGAGACTATTTCTGATTTGGTAGCGCTTAATTGACTTACGAAAAACAATGTAACTACGAATATAATGAGTGTTTTGGTTGGTATTGTTGAAAACAAAAAACTTCAAAACTCTGTTTTAATTAGGAATTTTCTTTTGTTATTTTAACTACTTAAGATTTGTCACCAAATAAATTGGATTTAAGTGGAGTTATATCTTCATTAGGAAAATGAAATAACATAATGTATTGTTTTTTTTGGTTGGTATTGTGAAAAAAAAAATACTTTAAAACTCTGTTTTAACTAGAAAATTTCTTTTGTTATTTTAAATACTTAAGATTTATTACCAAATAAATTGGCTTTAAGTGGAGTTATATCTTCATTAAGAAAATGGAATAATATAATCTTTTTAAATAAAACTTTCAGTTTAAATAATATTGAAAAAAAGTATCTAACTAAAGAATTTTATTAAAAGATCACCCATTATTACTTTTTTAACATAAATCAACCATCATTGAATTGTGTATTTAAATGAAAATTTATGCCGTACAAACTAATAGAGGGTTCATTTTATGAGTATTTTTTATTCAAACAAATTTTTAAAATAAGATAAGTTTTAAATCATATATAACTAATATATGAAATATATCTAACATATCATTCTAATAGCACTGTACTCTTAAAATAAAATATTTTATTATAAATATTCAGAAAATAGATAATTTAACGTATATCATATAAAATATAGTCTTATAAGATAAGATAACACTATAATAATATCACTTATATATATTTTTAAGTTACTGTTATGATTATATTACAAGGTTATATCTAACATGATCTGATATCACTTAATTATCTAAACAATTCACTCCTCAATTACAAGAGGAGTCTTTACACTTGCATTTTCATCTGTTCACATTAATAAGGTGATCATTGAAAAAAAAAAGAACACAACACATAACATATAAACAAACAAGAGAAGGTAAGCTGATTTACAAAAAAAGTATTATATATATAACATATATTTTAAATTATAAAATATATCAATCATTCATCAATACACAATTCACAAGAGAATACTATAAAGGACTAAATTATCCCGATACAAGCATTGATGCCAAATCCTAGGGGGTTTGACTTGTGGTGGCCTCTACTTCTATATAGAGTCATTGTTAATGGGTTTCACCCTACCACACACAAGGTTAGTCCATTAACATCTTTGATCAATGTAAAGCCCCTAGACTAGGACCTTCTGCACTTCTTACCACATAACTCATTCTACTTTACCTAAACCTGAATGATTATTAACGCACTAAGATAATATACAACATCTGGACTTCAACATCAATGTGTACATTAATAAATCCATATATTTGTCCTCCATGGACCAGTACCAATCATTCTGATATAGATCACATATGCAAATATTTCTCTTAACCCTTATAAGATTCCATAAAAGACATAAAAACACTGAACATAGATGTGAAGGAGAGTATGAAATTCCATAACATGATAAGGGATGTCACGGTGGAGCAATTGACAAAGCTCCTTTGTGTGTAGGGCGCTTATTTGAACTAGGAAAAATTGGTCAACCTTAGAGACTAAAAAGCGGAAACATGAGGACCATCACCTAAATTTGGGTGATATTCCTATTCTTCAATATCCTTCCCCACTCGCATGTATCAAGGATCATATTTGATAAGGCTTAACTACTTTATTGTATCATGAGAGGCTATATGATGGATATAGTAAATATAATAACTATAATTATTCAAGAAATTCATCGACGTTGACCACGAGACGTTGTACACTGTTTTTGCACTAGTGTACTTAACTGATCTTCAATGTTTTACTTCCTCTTAACCTTTTTTGCCATAGGTTAATATTCTTTATACACTTCAGGATCATTATACCCTCTTTTGTTTTCACCTCAAACCTTCCATAACTTTCCCCCTTAAGGCCTCGGGGATTGACACAAAATGTTCAAAACAAATTTAGATACTCGAACCTTGTTATGTAAGCGTGCAGTGATATCTCCTCTTATACTAACCTCTAAACAAATCTCCTATTTCAAAAATTTGTGACGTTTGATTCCAGGAATCTCCTCTTGATGATCACTTAATCCAAAGCATTGCCTCTAAACTCCAACATCTTCCTTGTCCTATGAAAAAAAAACTCAACTTTCCTCGCCCACAAATAGACAACACATTCCAACTTCATATCTTCGAAGCAAGAGGTTGTCTCCAAGACCTTCTCTAACTTGTGTAAGGTTAAGCAGGCCAAGTTAACCTTGAATCTGCATTCCTTTACTAATATCAAACACAACACACAAACCACAAAGGTGAAGACTTAGCTGAATACAATGTTGAAATCAACTAAAAGTATAACCCTTATTTTAACAACCCAACTCTTTAAGATATACTCTCTTACTATTTACTCACTAGAAAACCATACTTTTTACCAACTACATGTTGTCTATCCCACTTTTTCCTAAACTTTCAGAATTACAAAGGAAAACATCTTTGATGTAGTCATGAGTATGCACTCTCGTTACTCCGTTAAGATACTTTCTTTCATAATACTTTCTACATGTAACCATACTTAAAATTTAAACTCAAACACTTAAACATACAAGACACAATAAACCAGCAACCTTCAAGTCATCCTAAGGACGAACTGCTCTAATACCATAAATTTAACATCATATTTTAATAGCATAATACTACTAAAATAAAACATTTCATTGTGAATATTCATAAAATAGATAATCTAACATATATCGTATATTAGTACAATCTTTCAAGATAGAACTATAATTATATCACATATACATTCTCAAGCTACTAGTATGATTCTATTACAACCTAACATGATCTAATATTTCTCAACCGTCCAGACAATTGACTCTTCAACCATAACAGATGTATATACACCTGCAATGTCATTTGCTCACACTAATAAGGTGATCATTGAAAAAAGAAGAACAAAACACATAACATATAAACAAACAAGATAAGGTAAGCTAACTTACAAAAAGAGTGTCATATATAGAACATATAATTCAAGTTATTAAATTTTATCAATCATTCACCAATACATAAAATTCACAAGAGAATACTCTAAGAGACTCAATTATCTAGATACAAGTATTGATGTCGAATCTTAGGGGTGTTACATTTGTGTTGGCCTCTAAAACCATTGCTAATTGGGTTTCGCCCTACCATATACAAGGTTAGTCATTTAACATCTTTGGCCAAGGTAAATCCCCTAGACTAGGACCTCTTGCACCTATCACAACATATCTCATTCTACTCTACCTGATCCTAAATGGTTATTAAAATGCTAGGATAACATCTAATATCCAAACACACCAGACGATAACCAAGTAAGTGCACTTTCTCACTTTGGAGTTGCTCAGTGAGAATATCCCTTCCTAGTGACTACCAAGTCATTGTGCTCTTTGGCTTTGAAGTTTCCAAACACCACAACCCCTTGCCTAATGAGTCTGCATAATTGTAGAAAATGAGATTATGCCATTATGCAAATCCAGCCTTGCCAAACTCAATTCGACAACTTCATACACACCACAAACATACCAAAATTTCAATTTCAACAGTTCAACTTAGTTTGAATCGTTACAATTGGAATATTACTCCTTAATTTACTTTGAACTCAACATACAACCAAATCATACAAATTTAAGATCCTAAACCTCAATTCAATCGTTTTTGCTTATCACGTAGCTCAATAATTCATGCAATCATAATACAATCACTCAACCAATAAATTGAACAGTTTAAAACATGGAATAACTAAAATTAGCTTCCATCACCTGTGATCAACAAAGACATACCATTATGATCATTGATCAACAAAGACTCATATTGGTGACTTAAACGACACATGCAACCAAAAGAATGACCACATGCAAAGATAAAACAAATTGAATAAAGAGAAAATGGGAAGAGAACTAACTTACACAAATGAAAAAAATGAGCGGTCTAACTTGAAGAGTTCGCCGCGAGGATCACTTCAGCAATCTCAAATCTTCAAACAGATGAACAGAGAGAAAATTACTAGAGAGAAGTTAAAAAACTCTAGAAAAACGATTTCTAGAAAGATAGTACGTTTTAAAATAATGAAATTTGTTTATAATAAAATTATTTATACTAAAAACTTTTAATATTAAAATAATCAAATCTTGTTATTTTTAAACCAATATCAATTTAAAACACTATTTTTGAAGTCTTTACACGAAAAATGATCAAATTATATATAAGTAAAAATTTCCTGAAATGTTATAATTTTAATAACTTTGAAAAAGAAAAGATAAAACAGTACAAATCATTTAATAAAGTTAATACGAATTAACATCAAAATTTTATAGAAATATAAAATTGAGTAATAAGTAATAAAAAAATAAAGCTGATCATAAGAAGAAAGAAATACAATAACATAATAGTTAGAAAGCTCACCCTTTCTGATTGAAAACACACATTCATAAATCAATAATAGCTAGAAAGCTCTAGTCATACAAGTTTCCCTCTTAATATATGCATATATAAAAGAGAAAAATCAAAATTATTTTTTCTTAATATATATATATATATATATATATATATATATATATAAAATTAGCTTTCTTTTATAAAAATTAATTTTTAACATTGCCATGAACCATAACATGTTACTTAAATTTGTACTTTAAAGTTTATCAATTATATGTGATAATATTAAAATATACGTTGATTTCTCTTTCAAAAAGAAAATGCATCCAGAAATCTAGAAAACAACAAAATCAATAAAAACATGAGTCTAAAAGCACATAAAGAATTAATATTTACTTTCAAAAAGTTTAAGATAATAAATTTATAAATTTTTTTATATTATTTAATATTTTTATTTTTATTTAATATGAAATTTAAAATCACACTTAAATTCTTTATATATATATATATATATATATATATATATATATATATATATATATATATATATAATACGGAAACAAAATGAAAACAAATAACAAAGGAAACATTCTCAAAATATATTAAACAAAACAAAAATTAGAGACTTAAAAGGTAAACTAATTCATACAAAAATTGTCATAAATTTTTTTATACAAAAAAAAAAATCAAGATGTGTGTGATACAGAGATATAATTAGGCTGAATAAGTTGAAAAGTGAAAAGAGAGATGTAAAAGGCATGGACATGCTTAAAATCTTGAAGGAAATAAATTTTGAGAGGCATATAAATGATGCTTGGCCATAAATGTACAACCATCCGTAGTATACATTCACCTGAATATATTTTCTATTTGTTTCTTTCGTTTTCTGTTTTCCACTTTCCTTCGTGGGCACGGGAATCAGAATTTCACTACAAAAAAAAAATATCATGCCCATCACTCTCACTCATGTATTGACTTAGGTTTGGTCCCCCACTCCATGCAATTCAACTTGATGCACCATTCCCATAAAGCCTCACTACCTAATACCCCATTACCACCACTTTTTACTTCCTCACACACAACTCTACACAACATATATACTCTTTGTTTCTTCCAATGTTTCATGCCTCTCTTAAGCATTTCACAACTCACTTATAAAAGTAATATTATCATTAATAAAAAAAAATCATCATGTACTCTATGGACTAATTGGTGCGTATATATTGTTAGATCAACTCATTAGCATTAACCGAATGGTTAATATTAGATATGAAAACGGGTCGAATCGGGCAAAAAAGAATCCACCCGCTACCCACATGGATAGCCGTTTAAAAAATATCTGCGGATATTTTATAACCCGTGGATACTCGCAAATATTTAAAAATATATATTTTTCTAAATTATTAAAAGAAAAATTACAAAAAATATATAAAATGTAATAAAAATTAAATTAAATATAAATTAAAATTTAATTTTAATTAAATTTAACCTTAAAAAATACAAATTAATGTTAATTTTAATTAAATTTAACTTAATAAAATATAAATTAAATTTTTATTTTTATAGCGAATATCCGCAGATACAGATAGTATAATATTCACACCTGATCCGTTTAGAAGCGGGTATTTAAATATCTACTGTCCACAACCCGCGGTTACCAACTATTCGTCGCAGATTTTATGCGCGGATATCCACTGGCGCATATTTTTTTGCCATCCCTAGTTAATACAAGATAAATTACCTTTTTAGTTAGTAGAGTAAAAACACTCTTAAACAATATTGGGTTGTGATTAGGCCTACACTAATCAAAGGTTCATACAGAAAACCTATAAATACAAAGGTAAGGGAAAGAGGTATGTGATATTTATTGAGCATTTAAGACTTAAATACTAATCGGTAAACTTTCAACTAACTTAAGCGTCTAGCAGGTATTCACCACTTAGATTGAGATCGTACAAGAAGTAGGACGAAGGATTTAAAAGAATTAAGAAAATTAAGTGTAAAAGAATAAGGTTAAAAGTGTGGAAGTGTGTCTTTCAGCCCTAAACACCCTTTTTCTTGTTTTCTGGAAACCAATGGGTAGGACAGTTGTGAAGAATTCCATACGAGATATGAATAGACAAAAGTGTTGTAGTGGTAGAGAATTCTTGGAGCTAAAGAATGATATTTAGTGCATACAGCTGCATGGTTGATAAGATAAGAGGAATATAAATCATTATATGATTCAAGAGCATGGAAGGTGATGTTGGTCCCCAAGGTTTGGCAACCCATCAATAAACTCTTAAATCATAGACTTGTTTTCACGCCACACCACACTTTTCTCCCATATATATCTTTTTCTTTTACTTCAAGTTTTTTCTTTTTTTAACTTATATGTAGTTATCACTTTATTCAGTTTCAATTTCTTTTAAATTAAATATTTTTTTGGCAACCATGTATTCAAAATTTTTACATTTTTTTAATTGAGTATATCTCATTTAATTTTTTTAAATGATTTTTTTTCTTCAAATTTTTAACTTTGCTTTTAATAAACATACTTTACATATACACAGAATATAACATAATATCAAATGTTTACATTATTTTTTCTTACACTAAATATATGTTTTCTCGTAATAATACATAGAGCAAAAATATTAAATATTTATAATACTTTAATTTTTATTTTTTAAATCTAAATAATAAATAAATATTTTTTCATTATTTAAAAAATATTTTTAAACTTAAAAGATTTCATCAAAACCGATTTAAATAAAAAAAATTAAATAAATTTTCTCAACAACGGAGTTTAAATAAAATAAACAAAATAATTAAATTTGTGTTGTATTAAAAATGAAATATATGAATACTTATTCTACTTATATCTAGAGTTTTTTCTTTTAATGTTTTTAGCTATTAATTTCCTAAAATTTAAGTTTAGTTAAGGGTTGAATTTTTTAATATACATATTTTCATCACTCGAATTTAGATTGAAGTCGTAATAAGGTATTTTTAAAGAAGTGAAAGTTATCTATGAGTCATAAGTTTTGTGGCATATATATATATATATATATGTTTGGGAAATACAAAAAAACTAGTCATTAGTACCTACTTTTATTTTTCTTTGAATTTTGGCTTGTCGTGTCTATGGTAAGAAACAGACACAGGTATTAGATTCTCATGAGTGTGTGATAGCTGACTTGTTTTTTTGTTAGTATCATACTAGTAAGCCTGTTTCCATTGAACTAGTAAATTAGTTGAGTTATTGTTTTTTTAATTTATTTCTATGATTAATTTATTTTTTACTTCAAGTTTAATTAAGTTTGAAGTTTCTTATGGACTTTGTTATTCTCAATTTAATTTTTAGTAAAAAAAAAACCGTTTTGATATATTGAATACTCAAATTTTACATTTTTTAAGTTGAGTATGTGTAATTTAACCTTTTTTTTTCTTTTTAAGTGAATAATGTGAATGTTATGTTAGATCTCATTTTACTTATTTATTTATCTAAAACAACATTTTTATTAATGTAAAACAATAAGTACTATTATTATTGAAAATATATTGATTAATAAAGATATATCGATGATATGGTGATAATTACAATTGATCACTGTAGGTATAGGGTTGAGTAGGTAAAATTTTTGCTTTAAAATTATAGAAACAAAAATCTCCATTTTTTTTTCTATACTGATATACTTTTATTAAATTAATTATAAAAATTTGTTCAAAAATAAAATTTAATTAAATCATTATTAGTGAATACTAATTTTTATTCATATTGAAAAAGATATTTAATGAATTAATAATTTTTTAATAAATCATAATTTTGTTTAGTAAGAAGAGAATAGTTAATTATTAAGAATGTCTCGAAGATTAAATGAATTAATCTTATTATCTATTAAAAAAATGTTAAATAAAATTAATTACCATAATTTTATATATAGATAATTTGTATAAAAATTCAAAAAATAAATTTTAAATAAAATTATAAAATATTTAACATAAATTGTTTTATCGGTAAATAAAAAGATTTCCATTTAAATATATTTTAAGCCTTGCAAACTTTTAGGCCGCTACTAGTATTTTATGACATCAAAACAGTAAAAATAAACATGACAATTTTATTATTCAATATATTTTCAATAAAATAGTAAAGGTCATTTTCATTTTATATCACCAACAAAACTTCATAGCTTTTAGTTGAAGATAAGTAAGCATGTGGAACAAAATCATATTCATATTCTCCAATTAGTAAAAAATTAAATAACAAAATTTTAGTCAAAAAAATGTATGTAATGTCTCAATTGATGGTTTTTGTTATTTTTTTTAAATTTTCTTTTATTTTATTCTTAATTTTTAAAACTTTTATTATTATTTTTAATTCAATCCCTATTTTTTATTTTTGTTCAATTGAATTCCATTTTTTCTTAAAACGAAAAATTTTCTCACTTTCTAAATTGAGACAAAATTTAATTTTTATATAAATACTATATTAATATTTTTATTAAAATTAACATTTTTATTAACTAGTATTTCTAGAATTATTTTTTAATTAACTCTAATAATTATAGGAACTAAATTGAAAAAATAAAAAAATAAAATTAAGAAAAAAACTAAAAAAAAATAGTAAAAATATCATGGGACATATATTATTCACATATTGCTAACTCGCCTTATCAAAAGCACTTATTTAAACAAAATTAATAAAAATTAAGACATTGGAAAAATACCAGAACCACATTAAAAAGACTAAATAAAAATTGAGAACAAAATAATATTTAACCTTAAAATTTTTGTTTAATAAATATGGTGGAAGAGATTAAAAGATTTATTTTTATTTTTTTGAAAAAACGTGTAAATATATAAAATATAGCAATAAAATTTTTATAATTTTTTTAAAATTTAAATTAGTAATTATATATATATATATATATATATATATATATATATATATATAACATAAATGGAAGAAATGAAAAAAAAAACAATTATAAAAAAAATAAATTGTCGTCACTTTGATATATTTGACTTCAAACAATATGCAGAAGTAAACGATTTTTTTATTTTATTTTGAGATTAATAAGATTAAAAAAAATTAACATAATTATTGATAGAAAGTTAAGCTTCAAAGGCCAATATTATTAAGACAATGATTTCTGATGTGTCTGACAATTGAAACATTGCTTGGAGAAATCTTAGTATATTGATGTCTATTTCAATCTTAATTTTTGAGGATTTTGAATAAATTTTGAATCTTCTCTTCGTTGTAATTTTGGATTTATAAACAATAATCTTCACGTCACAAATAAAATTTTGTAGGCTTTATTTACTTCATTCAACTTATACAAGTGACTAATTGTGTTAAAATCTAGGAGAGTAAATGAAGTTACTATATTTTTTCACAATTGAACCACCTCTCTACTAGACTTGAAAAGCATAAAAACAACCAATTTTAGTTTTTGATATTTTATAAAACATGAACTATGAACGTGTAGTATAGTATCAATAACAAACAACAAACAAGGTCAATCAAACAACAACAAACAAGTTCAATCAAATAACAACATCAAACAAGTTCAAAAAAAAAAAAACAAACAAGTCCAAGAAATAAGTTCTTCAAAACGAAAACGAAAACTAAGTTTTCGTGAGTTCGTCGAAATAAAATGTTTCACCAGTGAGAGAGAAAGCAGAATGTGCCTATGAAGGATAAGAACATGAAAATAATCGGTCAAAACAAACGAAAATCATACATAAAGTAATTAATTAACATGCATTTGTATCAAATGAAAGAAACATTACATGTGATGGTCATCAAACTTGAGAAAAGTTTGAGAAGAGATGAAGGTCTCGCATGCTAAGATAAAGTGAATGAATTTTCAATCTCCCGCTCAAATTAAAAAGGGACAACTTTTGGTTGACAAATAATTCGTCGAAGCCCCTATAAATTCGACGTATTATTGGTGGTTTAAAAGAAAAAAAAATTAAAAATGGGTAACTCTTTGGCTTTTGGCTAAAAAATAATACGTTGAAGTCCCTACAGAATTCGACGTATTATATGTGGTTTAAAAGAAAAAAGAATTAAAAAGGTTACTTTTTGGCTTCTGGCTAACAAATAATACCCTACAGAACTCGATGTACTATTGGTGGTTTAAAAGAAAGAAGAAAGAGAATGATATGCTAATTTAAATATTTACCACAATAGAAGGTCAAATTTCAAACAATTCAACATTTTACAATTACATTTATTTACAAAAATATCACCGATAATTTTTAACATTGACTATTCAGTGGTTGGACGTTGAACACATGACGTTATATGCTATTTTTGCACTAAATATAAATGAGTAAAACAATTTTTAAGGTTTTAGTTTCTTTCTTTTCAATCTAATTTGTTGTCTTTTCATATTCTTCAATATTTCTTCTAATGCACTTTTGCTATTATCTAGTGTAGAATTAAATATAGAATGATCAATTCATAATTCAATATCAAATTTTGAACGTGTTTTTCTTTTACCCAATATTGGTTTGGTCCTTTGTGATATAATTTGTGTTTCTGAAATTAGAATTTGAATTAAGAATCAATTGGATCCTAATTTGATAATTAAATATGAATTATGTTGAATGATATTGAGATTTAATTCCTATAAATTGGTTTATTAGATTGATTGAATTAGTAAATTATTTAAAGTTAAATATAATTTTTTAGAGAATTATGATTTTCGGTTTGTTGGGATGTTTGAGCATGCAAATTGATATATTTGGATTATTACTAATTTTGACATTAATACATTTTTATGACTGTGTTTTAGTTCACATTTTTATGATTTCCAATCCCAAAATCCCCTAAACTTTTACTAATACGAAAAAAAAAATCCTAAATAATGAATACAATTTAATTTGTTCTATGGAAATCAACCTAGGTAGTAATTGTGTTACATAATTTAGAGAATTTTAGTATTATTTTGATTTCACCTATGAAACCAATTTATTTATAAATTTAATTAAAAGTGGTGTTTTGAAATACATGTGATTACTCGTATTGACAAGTTTCTTCTTAAGTGTTGCATTCCTAAAATTTATGACAATTCAAAGTATGAAATGCAATGCACATATTCATAAAGTTACCTTCACTCCATCCACTCTTCTCTCTTGGGTACCCACAATGGATAGAGTTTTGATGATAAAAAATTAAGCATTGTTCATTATAAGGTAGCTTTTTAAGTCTTCTAAGAAAGAAAACTAAGCTTTAATGGTCTCACCTTAAACCACATCAAATTTAATCAAAATTATGTTGTTTCTCCTATCTTGTACAATTATCACTATAAGTGTTCATATACATTTTTCATACAAAAATGTGTCATTTACTTTTTTCCTGTGGTTTGTAATTAAAACTCTTTAATCAAGGGTGGGGAGGGATAACAATTTGATATCGATAGACTATTTATGATTTGAGTGTATGACTTTATATTAGTGTTTGAATCTAAAAAATATGTGTGGTTCAAATCAAAGGTTTCACTACATGATTTTTGAAACTTCTTCATTTGGTCCTCTCTTGCATCTTTGTTTAAAGGCTTCAAAATACATCCGTTTAAAAATTTGACGATCATCTTGTCTTTACAAACAAATATTTAGATACCTGTAGCCATTATAAATGAAAATAAAATGGGACTTAGACAACTCTTGAAGGAAGGAAAGCACATTTTGAAAGTGTATTGCAAGTTAGTAATGCATGACATGCAAGCTAAGTTAGTAAGGAACATGAGTAGAGAGTAATATGTCTAGCAAGTTGTGCATGGAGTTATAACAATTGTAGGTTAATAAAAAGGGACATTCTAGTATGGTGACACAAACAGAAAAGAGTAACAATTTGATTATATGCACAATACATTCATTCAATGTTATTATTCACTACTTTATATTTTTGTTTTACAAATACAAAAATTTATTTATTTTATGACTATTAGAATGTATTGTCAAATAATGTGATTTTAGAAAGATGATTTAAGAGGCATTTAATATGTGAAGAGAAGTAGGGTTTATCTATAATTATAAGAAAGGGTACAACATGAAATATAATCAATTCTAAATGAAAGGGTAACAAGAAAAGTGAGAGAAAAATATGAAATGTAATACAAGAAATGGTGTTATTTTAGAATTATACGAAATAATAATCATAGATAAATTTATGATATTTCTGAAGTTTTCTTTTATTAGAAAGTTACTTTTTTTTAGTAAGCATGTTAACTTATATCCACCTCCTCAAATAAGTATTATGCTAACATTTCTTTCTAATTACTGTTAACATGTATTGTCATCTAAATTAGAATTATTAAAAAAATAAAATAAATGTACATATCATTTTTATTCTTAAAAATACAGACTCTAACTGACAAGTTTCCTAAAAGAAAAATTTAGACACTAAGGTTCTTATAGTTTATTATCATTCACATTTCCGTCTTTCAATCGTTCTCACTAGAAACTTTTTTAGGAGAAAAATAATGATGGAATTTTGTGGTTTCAACGTAAACTAAGGTGATCTTCGTCACACAAGTCAAATTAAGTAAACTTATGAATCAATTACGATAATATGGACAACTGTCAAAGAGGCTAATCTACATTCTTAGTTCAAACATGAACAAATAGACAAAATAAATAACAAAGAATAAAAAAAAATGGTGCCATTTCAATATAGTGAACTGGAATCAGATGAAACTGATCAATAACGAACACCTCGATTCCTTACTTATTGCAGCTAGCTATACGTTTTTCATCATGGAAACTAGAAGCTTTATAAAGAAAATGTATAACGTGTGGCTCTTTTTCTTTTGTAATACACCCAGCTGCAACACAATGTAAAATAAATTCCTGAAAACTGCAAACCATATATTTTCACAAGCTTTTGTCGCTAGGGTAAACCCAAATACTTGAAAATCCCCCAATTTTCATCTATCTATTTAATTTCTAAGTTAAACATCTTTCAAGTACTTCAGCCAAAAAAATCCAATGCATTACCAGTAGTCCAAACAGGAACACATGCCATTACTGAAATGATGAAACCGGTATGCATCCCTTAATATGATTTTCCTGCCAATTGTTTGACTAACCGTCTTGAAAACAGAGTGGCAATCACCACAGACACGGAGATTCTTAAAAATTCTAAGAGGTGAGCCTTCTGGACTATTGATCAACCCAAATGCAAGAGCAATTCTCTCACTATGGTTCCAAAGGTTATGCTCCTTTTGTTCTTCATCTGTATCTTGCAATGAATAACTAGTATCAGGCACATATCCAGCCTCTGTAATGATCTTTTTGAGTTCTTCCAACTTTGTATAGATTTGTGCATTTTGTGGATGATACTGGTCCCCCATTCCGAAAGTAGTAACCTGGTTTTTCAATTTGATCCAACTACAGGCAGGTTTCTTCTTTATGTTGTGTGATTCCATTCGCTTTCTTACATTCTCCATATCTCCCCACCTTCTCGTTGATGCACAAACATTTGAATAAAGAACATAGGCTGAATCATCTGATAAGTCAAGTTGGAAAAGGCGGTGAGCAGCTTTCCTTGCAAGCTCCAAATTGCCATGTATTTTACAAGAAGCCAGCAGTGTACGCCACACAAGGTCATTTGGTGGAACTGACATCTTATTAATGAAACTTTCAGCCTCAGCAAGTCTTCCTGCTCGCCCAAGAAGGTCAATTATGCATACACAATGCTCTATTCCAATGGGGACACAGAATTCGGTAGACATTGAAGAGAAGTATGCAAGGCCCTCATCCACCAAACCCCCATGGCTGCATGCAGACAAAAGTGAAACAAAAGTGACATGATCTGGTCTCAGTCCTAGATCAAGCATCTCATGAAAGGCTTCCCTAGCCTGTTGGAAAAAACCATGCCTGGCTAATGCTGATATTAAAATGTTCCAAGATCTATGTGACCTGCTTCTTGGTTGGGGAAGGATCCTAAAAACATCATCAATTTCCCCACATTTTCCATACATATCCATTGTTGCATTTAACACGTAATCATTGGTGTCAAACCCGTGTTTGATAATCAAACCATGAAGCTGCTGACCTTCATCCAGTAAAGTTAAGTTTCCAATAATGGCAAGAGCTACGGAGAAGCTAAACTGATCTAAATGAATCCCGTCATTCCTCATCTTTACTATAAGCTTTAGTGCCTCCTCACCAGGTCCATAATGAGCATTTGCAGACACAATGGCATTCCAAGTACTCGAATTCTTGTTAGCCAATTCATCAAAAATATAGTTACTTGTATTAAGATCACCACATTGAGCATACATTGTAATTAGGGAGCTTTGGACAAATGTATCTAATTCAAAGCCCGCTACTACTATATGTGCATGAATGGGCATTCCTTGTTCCAAAAGGTTATCGGGCGACAAACAAGCACTGAGAAGATTAACAATGGTAATGTAATTTACAGGTACATCTTCTTTTCTCAATAAATTAAAGGCTTCAATTGCCGCATTAGTTTCCTTGTTATCTGCATGTCCACCTATTAGTGCATTCCATGTTACTTCATCTTTCTCATGCATAATTTTGCACACCCGTTGCGCTTCGGCCATCGAACCAAATTTCCCATACATGGTAACCAATGCATTACCTATGATCAAATTGGGATGGAGACCAAGAAGAATCACCAAGGCATGAACCATCTTTAATTTTTCTAAATTATAACAGGCAGATAATGCAGTAGTGAAAGTTACATAGTTCTTCTCCTTTCTTGTTTGGAGCATCTCAATCAAAAGTTGCAGGGCACGTGGATACATTCCATTCTCTGCATAATTTGCCATCATGGAATTCCATGAAATTATATCCCTCTCAGACATTCTATGAAATACAAGTTCTGCATCCTTCGATTTCCCAGCCTGGGAATACATACTTAGAAGACTATTGCATACACAGATATTCGATTCCAGTCCAGATTTTACTACTATACCGTGAAGCCCTCTTCCCCACCTCAAATTTTGAGCAGAGCCACACACCGGTAACATGGCCGAGATAGTAATATAATCTGTTTCTGTGTGAGTATAACGCATCTGAGAAAAATATTCTAGAGATTCTTCGCAATGACCATTATGTACAATTGCAGTAATTATCGAATTCCATGAAATAGTGTCACGTTCATTCATGTCATCAAACACACAAGACGCCTCTTCTATGCTATCAAAATTACCAAACATAGAAACAAGGGAGTTCGCCACAGACACAGTAATATCCAGTCCAGATTTGATCACACTACCAAGCACCTGATATCCCAACTTCTTATCTCCGAGCATCCCACAGGACCTAATAACGGTAGCCATTGCATTTTCATTACAGTACACTCCATTGTGTCTTAAACACTGATAAACAGTCAGAACGTCCTTTAAACACCCATTATACGCATAAGCAACCATCAAAGTAGTCCAAGACACTATATTAGGTTCCTCAATCTCTTGAAAGAGTTTGTCAACCTCAGAAACCCGACCACATGTACCATAAAAGTGCAGCAAACTCGTGCCAACAAATACGTCACTCACCAAACCACATTTGATCACAAGGGCATGAGCCTGAAGTGCCCCTTCAGCCATGCACCCCGACCTATCACAAGCAGTCACCAAACTAGCAGCCACATAACTATTTGGTCTGACACCATGCTCAAGCATCTGGCTGAAGAATCTCATTGCTTCATGGTACCTCCCCACTCGAACAAACCCCGACATCATGTTGTTCCAAGAAGCTTCATTAGTCTCAGGCATTTTATCGAACACATATTGCGCGTGTTTGAGGCAACCAAACTTACAGTACATGTTGATCAAGGTGTTTGCATGGAATGTGCCCAGTTGAAGAACACCCTTCACACAAAACGCGTGCAGTGCTTTCCCAAGAATGAAGTCAGTGATTATTGAAAACCCCTTTTGATGAAAACATGAAACTTGCGGGTTAGGGTGGTTGCCGATGCTCAAAGGTTTGTTTTCGTTTGCGCATGTTTGGAATTGAGTAATGAGTGGGGTTTGCGCAATGGCAAGAGAACACAGCTTTCTGCATTGTTCTGATAATCGAATGCGAAGGGGAACACCACAAAGTAAATAATCAATACTTGCAAAAGAGCAATGCAAAGCCAAAATTTTTGCAGTATTCATCCAACATAGCCGAATGAATTAACAGGTAACGGGTAAAAGAATTAACAGTGAAAGTGATGCTGGTAAAAAAATTGGTATCGTTTATGTAGACACGAATCCTTAAACTTGGTCGATCAAATTCAACGCAAACATTACAACGTCAATGCCAATGCAACTTTCCGCATTGAAATATGAAACATTGAAAAATCACGAAGTTTTGTTATGCCATATTTTTACTCGTGAAAGATACTGTGTCAGTTTTCCTGTAATTATGAGAACCGTTCCGATATTTTGACACCATTAGATTTAACACTGTTTTGACACTGTCACGTGTCGTGCTATGATTGGGTCCTATGATTGGATCAGAATTGAAATTTAAATTTCCCGTTTTACCCTGTCTTTCATGAGAGTGAGACCTTCTTTTTCCTGTCATTTGTTCTTCTCACCTTGGTCGTTCTTCCCGCCTTCGCCAATATGTTGTGAAATTAGAAATTTCGACCTTCGAACCACCCATCTTCTAGGAATTTGCTTTCCAAAATTTCCCTATTGAAGAAATGGGTAACAAAATTCTGATATTGTTCATCCGTAGTGAAAAGGCCATTGTTTGGTGGTGGTGGTGATGATGGTGGGGAAGGAGATGGGGATGGCGGTGGGGATGGGGTCAGGCTATGGCGACAACGACCACCACGAGATGAAGACGCTTTTTGTTTCTTCTTAGCCCGATCAACCATTGCAAGATGATTAGTAATTTTAGATGAAGTTCAATGTAATAAGGTTAGACTAAGAGGTTAAATACTTGGAGAAGATGAAGTGTAGGGTTAGTTACATAGGGAACGTGGAGAGACAATGGGTGTGAGTGGGTAATTAAATGGATCCACCATCAAGGGATAGTTGGAGAACGTGGGGGCAGGACGTTGATAATGGTGCATTTAAAGCAATGTTGCAGTTCGTGTAATCTTTTACACACTTTTGGTAAACGATTACAACTAAATAAATTGTCCAATTAACTATATTTCAGACATTTAATGTTGGTTTTAAGATGTGTGCATGGGTTTTTGATTTTTTTGGTTTTAGGTTGTGTTTTGGGGGTGGAAAGTTCATTTTAGGGACCCCAAATACCATTGAGGGAGGTGTTGGGTTCACACAAAGTGCTTGGATGAAATCCAAAGTCAAGTGGCTTGAAAATGGGTGGTGTAAACGTTTACCAATAGGTGGTAAACGTTTACGCGAGAGTTTTCTTGAATTTGTACAGAAAGTCCTTCACAAGGGACCACTTTTTTGTACATAGGGGACCAAGATGTCAATTTTGAATTTTTTGGCAAACTTTGCATGGGTTTTTTATTTTTTTGGTTTTAGGTTGTGTTTTGGGGGTGGAGAGTTCATTTTGGGGACCCCAAATACCATTGAAGGAGGTGTTGTGTTCACACAAAGTGTTTGGATGAAATCCAAAGTCAAGTGGCTTGAAAATGGGTGGTGTAAACGTTTACCAATAAGTGGTAAACGTTTACGCGAGAGCTTCCTTGAATTTGTACACAAGGGACCACTTTTTTGTACACAGGGGACCAAGATGTCAATTTTGAATTTTTTGGCAAACTTTGCACGGGTTTTTGATTTTTTTGATTTTAGGTTGTGTTTTGGGGGTGGAGAGTAATACCATTGAGGGAGGTGTTGTGTTCACATAAAGTGTTTGGATGAAATCCAAAGTCAAGTGGCTTGAAAATGGGTGGTGTAAACGTTTACCAATAGGTGGTAAACGTTTACGCGAGAGCTTTCTTGAATTTGTACAGAAAGTCCTTCACCAGGGACCACTTTTTTGTACACAGGGGACCAGGATGTCAATTTTGAATTTTTTGGCAAACTTTGCATGGGTTTTTGATTTTTTTGGTTTTAGGTTGTGTTTTAGGGTGGAAAGTTCATTTTGGGGACCCCAAATACCATTGAGGGAGGTGTTGTGTTCACACAAAGTGTTTGGATGAAATCCAAAGTCAAGTGGCTTGAAAATGGGTGGTGTAAACGTTTACCAATAAGTGATAAACGTTTACGCGAGAGCTTTCTTGAATTTGTACAGAAAGTCCTTCACAAGGAACCACTTTTTTGTACACAGGGGACGAAGATGTCAATTTTGAATTTTTTGGCAAACTTCGCATGGGTTTTTTATTTTTTTGGTTTTAGGTTGTGTTTTGGGGGTGGAGAGTTCATTTTGGGGACCCCAAATACCATTGAGGGAGGTGTTGTGTTCACACAAAGTGTTTTGATGAAATCCAAACTCAAGTGGCTTGTAAATGGGTGGTGTAAACGTTTACCAATAGGTGGTAAACGTTTACGCGAGAGCTTTCTTGAATTTGTACAGAAAGTCCTTCACAAGGGACCATTTTTTTGTACACAGGGGACCAAGATGTCAATTTTGAATTTTTTTGGCAAACTTTGCATGGGTTTTTGATTTTTTTTGTTTTAGGTTGTGTTTTGGGGGTGGAGAGTTCATTTTGGGGATGGAGAGTTCATTTTGGGGACCCCAAATACCATTGAGGGAGGTGTTGTGTTCACACAAAGTGCTTGGATGAAATCCAAGGTCAAGTGGCTTGAAAATGGGTGGTGTAAACGTTTACCAATAGATGGTAAACGTTTACGCGAGAGCTTTCTTTAATTTGTACAGAAAGTCCTTCACAAGGGACCACGTTTTTGTACACAGGGGACCAAGACGTCAATTTTGAATTTTTTGGCAAACTTTGCATGGGTTTTTGATTTTTTTGGTTTTAGGTAGTGTTTTGGGGGTGAAGAGTTCATTTTGGGGACCCCAAATACCATTGAGGGAGGTGTTGTGTTCACACAAAGTGCTTGGATGAAATCCAAAGTCAAAGTGGCTTGAAAATGGGTGGTGTAAACGTTTTCAATAGGTGGTAAACGTTTACGCGAGAGCTTTCTTGAATTTGTACAAAAAGTCCTTCACAAGTGACCACTTTTTTGTACACAGGGGACCAAGATATCAATTTTGATTTTTTTTGGCAAACTTCGCATGGGTTTTTGAATTTTTTGGTTTTAGGTTGTGTTTTAGGGGTGGAGAGTTCATTTTGGGACCCCAAATACCATTGAGGGAGGTGTTGTGTTCACAGAAAGTGCTTGGATGAAATCCAAAGTCAAGTGGCTTGAAAATGGGTGCTGTAAACGTTTACCAATAGGTGGTAAATGTTTACGCGAGAGCTTTCTTGAATTTGTACAAAAAGTCCTTCACAAGAGACCACTTTTTTGTACACAGGGGACCAAGATGTTAATTTTGAATTTTTTTACAAACTTCGCATGGGTTTTTGATTTTTTTGGTTTTAAGTTGTGTTTTGAGGGTGGAGAGTTCATTTTGTGGACCCCAAATACCATTGAGGGAGGTGTTGTGTTCACACAAAGTGTTTGGATGAAATCCAAAGTCAAGTGGCTTGAAAATGGGTGGTGTAAACGTTTACCAATAGGTGGTAAACTTTTACGCGAGAGCTTTCTTAAATTTGTTCAAAAAGTCCTTCACAAGTGACCACTTTTTTGTACACAGGGGACCAAGATGTCAATTTTGAATTTTTTGGCAAACTTCGCATGGGTTTTTGATTTTTTTGGGTTTAGGTTGTGTTTTAGTGGTGGAGAGTTCATTTTGGGGACCCCAAATACCATTGAGGGAGGTGTTGTGTTCACACAAAGTGTTTGGATGAAATCCAAAGTCAAGTGGCTTGAAAATGGGTGGTGTAAACGTTTACCAATAGGTGGTAAACGTTTACGCGAGAGCTTTCTTGAAATTGTACAGAAAGTCCTTCACAAGGAACCACTTTTTTGTACACAGGGGACGAAGATGTCAATTCTGAATTTTTTGGCAAACTTTGCATGGGTTTTTGATTTTTTTGGTTTTAGGTTGTGTTTTGGGGGTGGAGAGTTCATTTTGGGGACCCCAAATACCATTGAGGGAGGCGTTGTGTTCACACAAAGTGTTTTGATGAAATCCAAAGTCAAGTGCCTTGTAAATGGGTGGTGTAAACGTTTACCAATAGGTGGTAAACGTTTACGCGAGAGCTTTGTTGAATTTGTACGGAAAGTCCTTCACAAGGGACCATTTTTTTTGTACACAGGGGACCAAGATGTCAATTTTGAATTTTTTTGGCACACTTGGCATGGGTTTTTGATTTTTTTGGTTTTAGGTTGTGTTTTGGGGGTGGAGAGTTCATTTTGGGGACCCCAAATACCATTGAGGGAGGTGTTGTGTTCACACAAAGTGCTTGGTTGAAATCCAAGGTCAAGTGGCTTGAAAATGGGTGGTGTAAACGTTTACCAATAGGTGGTAAACGTTTACGCGTGAGCTTTCTTTAATTTGTACAGAAAGTCCTTCACAAGGGACCACGTGTTTGTACACAGGGGACCAAGATGTCAATTTTGAATTTTTTGGCAAACTTGGCATGGGTTTTTGATTTTTTTGGTTTTAGGTTGTGTTTTGGGTGTGTAGAGTTAATTTTGGGGACCCCAAATACCATTGAGGGAGGTGTTGTGTTCACACAAAGTGCTTGGATGAAATCCAAAGTCAAAGTGGCTTGAAAATGGGTGGTGTAAACGTTTACCAATAGGTGGTAAACGTTTACGCGAGAGATTTCTTGAATTTGTACAAAAAGTCCTTCACAAGTGACCACTTTTTTGTACACAGGGGACCAAGATGTCAATTTTGAATTTTTTGGCAAACTTCGCATGGGTTTTTGATTTTTTTGGTTTTAGGTTGTGTTTTAGGGGTGGAGAGTTCATTTTGGGACCCCAAATACCATTGAGGGAGGTGTTGTGTTCACACAAAGTGCTTGGATGAAATCCAAAGACAAGTGGCTTGAAAATGGGTGGTGTAAACGTTTACCAATAGGTGGTAAACGTTTACGCGAGAGATTTCTTGAATTTGTACAAAAAGTCCTTCACAAGTGACCACTTTTTTGTACACAGGGGACCAAGATGTCAATTTTGAATTTTTTGGCAAGCTTCGCATGGGTTTTTGATTTTTTTGGTTTTAAGTTTTGTTTTGGGGGTGGAGAGTTCATTTTGGGGACCCCAAATACCATTGAGGGAGGTGTTGTGTTCACACAAAGTGCTTGGATGAAATCCAAAGTAAAGTGGCTTGAAAATGGGTGGTGTAAACGTTTACCAATAGGTGGTAAACGTTTACGCGAGAGCTTTCTTGAATTTGTACAAAAAGTCCTCCACAAGTGACCACTTTTTTGTACACAGGGGACTAAGATGTCAATGTTGAATTTTTTGGCAAACTTCGCATGGGTTTTTGATTTTTTGGTTTTAGGTTGTGTTTTGGTGGTGGAGAGTTCATTTTGGGGACCCCAAATACCATTGAGGGAGGTGTTGTGTTCACACAAAGTGTTTGGATGAAATCCAAAGTCAAGTAGCTTGAAAATGGGTGGTGTAAACGTTTACCAATAAGTGGTAAACGTTTACGCGAGAGCTTTCTTGAATTTGTACAGAAAGTCCTTCACAAGGGACCACTTTTTTGTACACAAGGGACCAAGATGTCAATTTTGAATTTTTTGGCAAACTTCGCATGAGTTTTTGATTTTTTTGGTTTTAGGTTGTGTTTTAGGGGTGGAGAGTTCATTTTGGGGACCCCAAATACCATTGAGGGAGGTGTTGTGTTCACACAAAGTGTTTGGATGAAATCCAAAGTCAAGTGGCTTGAAAATGGGTGGTGTAAACGTTTACCAATAGGTGGTAAACGTTTACGCGAGAGCTTTCTTGAATTTGTACAAAAAGTCCTTCACAAGGGACCACTTTTTTGTACACAAGGGACCAAGATGTCAATTTTGAATTTTTTGGCAAACTTCGCATGGGTTTTTGATTTTTTTTGTTTTAGGTTGTGTTTTGGGGGTGGAGAGTTCATTTTGGGGACCCCAAATACCATTGAGGGAGGTGTTGTGTTCACACAAAGTGCTTGGATGAAATCCAAAGTCAAGTGGCTTGAAAATGGGTGGTGTAAACGTTTACCAATAGGTGGTAAACGTTTACGCGAGAGCTTTCTTGAATTTGTACAAAAAGTCCTCTACAAGTGACCACTTTTTTGTACACAGGGGACTAAGATGTCAATTTTGAATTTTTTGGAAAACTTCGCATGGGTTTTTGATTTTTTGGTTTTAGGTTGTGTTTTGGGGGTGGAGAGTTCATTTTGGGGACCCCAAATACCATTGAGGGAGGTGTTGTGTTCACACAAAGTGTTTGGAAGAAATCCAAAGTCAAGTAGCTTGGAAATGGGTGGTGTAAACGTTTACCAATAAGTGGTAAACGTTTACGCGAGAGCTTTCTTGAATTTGTACAGAAAGTCCTTCACAAGGGACCACTTTTTTGTACACAAGGGACCAAGATGTCAATTTTGAATTTTTTGGCAAACTTCGCATGAGTTTTTGATTTTTTTGGTTTTAGGTTGTGTTTTAGGGGTGGAGAGTTCATTTTGGGGACCCCAAATACCATTGAGGGAGGTGTTGTGTTCACACAAAGTGCTTGGATGAAATCCAAAGTCAAGTGGCTTGAAAATGGGTGGTGTAAACGTTTACCAATAAGTGGTAAACGTTTACGCGAGAGCTTTCTTGAATTTGTACAGAAAGTCCTTCACAAGGGACCACTTTTTTGTACACAAGGGACCAAGATGTCAATTTTGAATTTTTTGGCAAACTTCGCATGAGTTTTTGATTTTTTTGGTTTTAGGTTGTGTTTTAGGGGTGGAGAGTTCATTTTGGGGACCCCAAATACCATTGAGGGAGGTGTTGTGTTCACACAAAGTGCTTGGATGAAATCCAAAGTCAAGTGGCTTGAAAATGGGTGGTGTAAACGTTTACCAATAGGTGGTAAACGTTTACGCGAGAGCATTCTTGAATTTGTACAAAAAGTCCTTCACAAGTGACCACTTTTTTGTACACAGGGGACCAAGATGTCAATTTTGAATTTTTTGGCAAACTTCGCATGGGTTTTTGATTTTTTTTGTTTTAGGTTGTGTTTTGGGGGTGGAGAGTTCATTTTGGGGTCCCCAAATACGATTGAGGGAGGTGTTGTGTTCACACAAAGTGTTTGGATGAAATCCAAAGTCAAGTGGTTTGAAAATGGGTGGTGTAAACGTTTACCAATAAGTGGTAAACGTTTACGCGAGAGCTTTCTTGAATTTGTACAAAAAATCCTTCACAAGGGACCACTTTTTTGTACACAGGGGACCAAGATGTCAATTTTGAATTTTTTGGCAAACTTTGCATGGGTTTTGATTTTTTTGATTTTAGGTTGTGTTTTGGGGGTGGAGAGTTCATTTTGTGGACCCCAAATACCATTGAGGGAGGTGTTGTGTTCACACAAAGTGTTTGGATGAAATCCAAAGTCAATTAGCTTGGAAATGGGTGGTGTAAACGTTTACCAATAAGTGGTAAACGTTTACGCGAGAGCTTTCTTGAATTTGTACAGAAAGTCCTTCACAAGGGACCACTTTTTTGTACACAAGGGACCAAGATGTCAATTTTGAATTTTTTGGCAAACTTCGCATGAGTTTTTGATTTTTTTGGTTTTAGGTTGTGTTTTAGGGGTGGAGAGTTCATTTTGGGGACCCCAAATACCATTGAGGGAGGTGTTGTGTTCACACAAAGTGTTTGGATGAAATCCAAAGTCAAGTGGCTTGAAAATGGGTGGTGTAAACGTTTACCAATAGGTGATAAACGTTTACGCGAGAGCTTTCTTGAATTTGTACAGAAAGTCCTTCACAAGGGACCACTTTTTTGTACACAGGGGACGAAGATGTCAATTTTGAATTTTTTGGCAAACTTTGCATGGGTTTTTTATTTTTTTGGTTTTAGGTTGTGTTTTGGGGGTGGAGAGTTCATTTTGGGACCCCAAATACCATTGAGGGAGGTGTTGTGTTCACACAAAGTGCTTGGATGAAATCCAAAGACAAGTGGCTTGAAAATGGGTGGTGTAAACGTTTACCAATAGGTGGTAAACGTTTACGCGAGAGCTTTCTTGAATTTGTACAAAAAGTCCTTCACAAGTGACCACTTTTTTGTACACAGGGACCAAGATGTTAATTTTGAATTTTTGGACAAACTTCGCATGGGTTTTTGATTTTTTTGGTTTTAAGTTGTGTTTTGGGGGTGGAGAGTTCATTTTGGGGACCCCAAATACCATTGAGGGAGGTGTTGTGTTCACACAAAGTGTTTGGATGAAATCCAAAGTCAAGTGGCTTGAAAATGGGTGGTGTAAACGTTTACCAATAGGTGGTAAACTTTTACGCGAGAGCTTTCTTAAATTTGTACAAAAAGTCCTTCACAAGTGACCACTTTTTTGTACACAGGGGACCAAGATGTCAATTTTGAATTTTTTGGCAAACTTCGCATGGGTTTTTGATTTTTTTGGTTTTAGGTTGTGTTTTGGGGGTGGAGAGTTCATTTTGGGGTCCCCAAATACGATTGAGGGAGGTGTTGTGTTCACACAAAGTGTTTGGATGAAATCCAAAGTCAAGTGGTTTGAAAATGGGTGGTGTAAACGTTTACCAATAAGTGGTAAACGTTTACGCGAGAGCTTTCTTGAATTTGTACAAAAAGTCCTTCACAAGGGACCACTTTTTTGTACACAGGGGACCAAGATGTCAATTTTGAATTTTTTGGCAAACTTTGCATGGGTTTTGATTTTTTTGATTTTAGGTTGTGTTTTGGGGGTGGAGAGTTCATTTTGGGGACCCCAAATACCATTGAGGGAGGTGTTGTGTTCACACAAAGTGTTTGGATGAAATCCAAAGTCAAGTAGCTTGGAAATGGGTGGTGTAAACGTTTACCAATAAGTGGTAAACGTTTACGCGAGAGCTTTCTTGAATTTGTACAGAAAGTCCTTCACAAGGGACCACTTTTTTGTACACAAGGGACCAAGATGTCAATTTTGAATTTTTTGGCAAACTTCGCATGAGTTTTTGATTTTTTTGGTTTTAGGTTGTGTTTTAGGGGTGGAGAGTTCATTTTGGGGACCCCAAATACCATTGAGGGAGGTGTTGTGTTCACACAAAGTGCTTGGATGAAATCCAAAGTCAAGTGGCTTGAAAATGGGTGGTGTAAACGTTTACCAATAGGTGGTAAACGTTTACGCGAGAGCTTTCATGAATTTGTACAAAAAGTCCTTCACAAGTGACCACTTTTTTGTACACAGGGGACCAAGATGTCAATTTTGAATTTTTTGGCAAACTTCGCATGGGTTTTTTATTTTTTTTGTTTTAGGTTGTGTTTTGGGGGTGGAGAGTTCATTTTGGGGTCCCCAAATACGATTGAGGGAGGTGTTGTGTTCACACAAAGTGTTTGGATGAAATCCAAAGTCAAGTGGTTTGAAAATGGGTGGTGTAAACGTTTACCAATAAGTGGTAAACGTTTACGCGAGAGCTTTCTTGAATTTGTACAAAAAGTCCTTCACAAGGGACCACTTTTTTGTACACAGGGGACCAAGATGTCAATTTTGAATTTTTTGGCAAACTTTGCATGGGTTTTGATTTTTTTGATTTTAGGTTGTGTTTTGGGGGTGGAGAGTTCATTTTGGGGACCCCAAATACCATTGAGGGAGGTGTTGTGTTCACACAAAGTGTTTGGATGAAATCCAAAGTCAAGTAGCTTGGAAATGGGTGGTGTAAACGTTTACCAATAAGTGGTAAACGTTTACGCGAGTGCTTTCTTGAATTTGTACAGAAAGTTCTTCACAAGGGACCACTTTTTTGTACACAAGGGACCAAGATGTCAATTTTGAATTTTTTGGCAAACTTCGCATGGGTTTTTGATTTTTTTGGTTTTAGGTTGTGTTTTGGAGGTGGAGAGTTCATTCTGGGGACCCCAAATACCATTGAGGGAGGTGTTGTGTTCACACAAAGTGTTTTGATGAAAGCCAAAGTCAAGTGGCTTGTAAATGGGTGATGTAAACGTTTACCTATAGGTGGTAAACGTTTACGCGAGAGCTTTGTTGAATTTGTACAGAAAGTCCTTCACAAGTGACCACTTTTTTGTACACAGGGGACCAAGATGTCAATTTTGAATTTTTTGGCAAACATCGCATGGGTTTTTGATTTTTTTTTGTTTTAGGTTGTGTTTTAGGGGTGGAGAGTTCATTTTGGGGACCCCAAATACCATTGAGGGAGGTGTTGTGTTCACACAAAGTGCTTGGATGAAATCTAAAGTCAAGTGGCTTGAAAATGGGTGGTGTAAACGTTTACCAATAGGTGGTAAACGATTACGCGAGAGTTTTCTTGAATTTTTACAAAAAGTCCTTCACAAGTGACCACTTTTTTGTACACAGGGGACCAAGATGTCAATTTTGAATTTTTTGGCAAACTTCGCATGGGTTTTTGATTTTTTTTTGTTTTAGGTTGTGTTTTAGGGGTGGAGAGTTCATTTTGGGGACCCCAAATACCATTGAGGGAGGTGTTGTGTTCACACAAAGTGTTTGGATGAAATCCAAAGTCAAGTGGCTTGAAAATGGGTGGTGTAAACGTTTACCAATAGGTGATAAACGTTTACGCGAGAGCTTTCTTGAATTTGTACAGAAAGTCCTTCACAAGGGACCACTTTTTTGTACACAGGGGACGAAGATGTCAATTTTGAATTTTTTGGCAAACTTTGCATGGGTTTTTTATTTTTTTTGGTTTTAGGTTGTGTTTTGGGGGTGGAGAGTTCATTTTGGGACCCCAAATACCATTGAGGGAGGTGTTGTGTTCACACAAAGTGCTTGGATGAAATCCAAAGTCAAGTGGCTTGAAAATGGGTGGTGTAAACGTTTACCAATAGGTGGTAAACGTTTACGCGAGAGCTTTCTTGAATTTGTACAAAAAGTCCTTCACAAGTGACCACTTTTTTGTACACAGGGACCAAGATGTTAATTTTGAATTTTTGGACAAACTTCGCATGGGTTTTTGATTTTTTTGGTTTTAAGTTGTGTTTTGGGGGTGGAGAGTTCATTTTGGGGACCCCAAATACCATTGAGGGAGGTGTTGTGTTCACACAAAGTGTTTGGATGAAATCCAAAGTCAAGTGGCTTGAAAATGGGTGGTGTAAACGTTTACCAATAGGTGGTAAACTTTTACGCGAGAGCTTTCTTAAATTTGTACAAAAAGTCCTTCACAAGTGACCACTTTTTTGTACACAGGGGACCAAGATGTCAATTTTGAATTTTTTGGCAAACTTCGCATGGGTTTTTGATTTTTTTGGTTTTAGGTTGTGTTTTGGGGGTGGAGAGTTCATTTTGGGGTCCCCAAATACGATTGAGGGAGGTGTTGTGTTCACACAAAGTGTTTGGATGAAATCCAAAGTCAAGTGGTTTGAAAATGGGTGGTGTAAACGTTTACCAATAAGTGGTAAACGTTTACGCGAGAGCTTTCTTGAATTTGTACAAAAAGTCCTTCACAAGGGACCACTTTTTTGTACACAGGGGACCAAGATGTCAATTTTGAATTTTTTGGCAAACTTTGCATGGGTTTTGATTTTTTTGATTTTAGGTTGTGTTTTGGGGGTGGAGAGTTCATTTTGGGGACCCCAAATACCATTGAGGGAGGTGTTGTGTTCACACAAAGTGTTTGGATGAAATCCAAAGTCAAGTAGCTTGGAAATGGGTGGTGTAAACGTTTACCAATAAGTGGTAAACGTTTACGCGAGAGCTTTCTTGAATTTGTACAGAAAGTCCTTCACAAGGGACCACTTTTTTGTACACAAGGGACCAAGATGTCAATTTTGAATTTTTTGGCAAACTTCGCATGAGTTTTTGATTTTTTTGGTTTTAGGTTGTGTTTTAGGGGTGGAGAGTTCATTTTTGGGACCCCAAATACCATTGAGGGAGGTGTTGTGTTCACACAAAGTGCTTGGATGAAATCCAAAGTCAAGTGGCTTGAAAATGGGTGGTGTAAACGTTTACCAATAGGTGGTAAACGTTTACGCGAGAGCTTTCATGAATTTGTACAAAAAGTCCTTCACAAGTGACCACTTTTTTGTACACAGGGGACCAAGATGTCAATTTTGAATTTTTTGGCAAACTTCGCATGGGTTTTTTATTTTTTTTGTTTTAGGTTGTGTTTTGGGGGTGGAGAGTTCATTTTGGGGTCCCCAAATACGATTGAGGGAGGTGTTGTGTTCACACAAAGTGTTTGGATGAAATCCAAGGTCAAGTGGTTTGAAAATGGGTGGGGTAAACGTTTACCAATAAGTGGTAAACGTTTACGCGAGAGCTTTCTTGAATTTGTACAAAAAGTCCTTCACAAGGGACCACTTTTTTGTACACAGGGTACCAAGATGTCAATTTTGAATTTTTTGGCAAACTTTGCATGGGTTTTGATTTTTTTGATTTTAGGTTGTGTTTTGGGGGTGGAGAGTTCATTTTGGGGACCCCAAATACCATTGAGGGAGGTGTTGTGTTCACACAAAGTGTTTGGATGAAATCCAAAGTCAAGTAGCTTGGAAATGGGTGGTGTAAACGTTTACCAATAAGTGGTAAACGTTTACGCGAGAGCTTTCTTGAATTTGTACAGAAAGTCCTTCACAAGGGACCACTTTTTTGTACACAAGGGACCAAGATGTCAATTTTGAATTTTTTGGCAAACTTCGCATGAGTTTTTGATTTTTTTGGTTTTAGGTTGTGTTTTAGGGGTGGAGAGTTCATTTTGGGGACCCCAAATACCATTGAGGGAGGTGTTGTGTTCACACAAAGTGTTTGGATGAAATCCAAAGTCAAGTGGCTTGAAAATGGGTGGTGTAAACGTTTACCAATAGGTGATAAACGTTTACGCGAGAGCTTTCTTGAAATTGTACAGAAAGTCCTTCACAAGGGACCACTTTTTTGTACACAGGGGACCAAGATGTCAATTTTGAATTTTTTGGCAAACTTCGCATGGGTTTTTGATTTTTTTGGTTTTAGGTTGTGTTTTGGGGGTGGAGAGTTCATTTTGGGGACCCCAAATACCATTGAGGGAGGTGTTGTGTTCACACAAAGTGTTTGCATGAAATCCAAAGTCAAGTAGCTTGAAAATGGGTGGTGTAAATGTTTACCAATATGTGGTAAACGTTTACGCGAGAGCTTTCTTGAATTTGTACAGAAAGTCCTTCACAAGGGACCACTTTTTTGTACACAAGGGACCAAGATGTCAATTTTGAATTTTTTTGCAAACTTTGCATGGGTTTTTGATCTTTTTGGTTTTAGGTTGTGTTTTGGGGTGGAAAGTTCATTTTGGGGACCCCAAATACCATTGAAGGAGGTGTTGTGTTCACACAAAGTGTTTGGATGAAATCCAAAGTCAAGTGGCTTGAAAATGGGTGGGGTAAACGTTTACCAATAGGTGATAAACGTTTACGCGAGAGCTTTCTTGAAATTGTACAGAAAGTCCTTCACAAGGGACCACTTTTTTGTACATAGGGGACCAAGATGTCAATTTTGAATTTTTTAGCAAACTTCGCATGGCTTTTTGATTTTTTTGGTTTTAAGTTGTGTTTTGGGGGTGGAGAGTTCATTTTGGGGACCCCAGATACCATTGAGGGAGGTGTTGTGTTCACATAAAGTGTTTTGATGAAATCCAAAGTCAAGTGGCTTGTAAATGGGTGGTGTAAACGTTTACCAATAGGTGGTAAACGTTTACGCGAGAGCTTTCTTGAATTTGTACAAAAAGTCCCTCACAAGTGACCACTTTTTTGTACACAGGGGACCAAGATGTCTATTTTGAATTTTTTGGCAAACTTCGCATGGGTTTTTGATTTTTTTGGTTTTAGGTTGTGTTTTAGGGGTGGAGAGTTCATTTTGGGGACCCCAAATACCATTGAGGGAGGTGTTGTGTTCACACAAAGTGCTTGGATGAAATCCAAAGTCAAGTGGCTTGAAAATGGGTGGTGTAAACGTTTACCAATAGGTGGTAAACGTTTACGCGAGAGCTTTCTTGAATTTGTACAAAAAGTCCTCTACAAGTGACCACTTTTTTGTACACAGGGGACTAAGATGTCAATTTTGAATTTTTTGGCAAACTTCGCATGGGTTTTTGATTTTTTGGTTTAAAGTTGTGTTTTGGGGGTGGAGAGTTCATTTTGGGGACCCCAAATACCATTGAGGGAGGTGTTGTGTTCACACAAAGTGTTTGGATGAAATCCAAAGTCAAGTAGCTTGGAAATGGGTGGTGTAAACGTTTACCAATAAGTGGTAAACGTTTACGCGAGAGCTTTCTTGAATTTGTACAGAAAGTCCTTCACAAGGGACCACTTTTTTGTACACAAGGGACCAAGATGTCAATTTTGAATTTTTTGGCAAACTTCGCATGGGTTTTTGATTTTTTTGGTTTTAGGTTGTGTTTTAGGGGTGGAGAGTTCATTTTGGGGACCCCAAATACCATTGAGGGAGGTGTTGTGTTCACACAAAGTGCTTGGATGAAATCCAAAGTCAAGTGGCTTGAAAATGGGTGGTGTAAACGTTTACCAATAGGTGGTAAACGTTTACGCGAGAGCTTTCTTGAATTTGTACAAAAAGTCCTTCACAAGTGACCACTTTTTTGTACACAGGGGACCAAGATGTCAATTTTGAATTTTTTGGCAAACTTCGCATGGGTTTTTGATTTTTTTTGTTTTAGGTTGTGTTTTGGGGGTGGAGAGTTCATTTTGGGGTCCCCAAATACCATTGAGGGAGGTGTTGTGTTCACACAAAGTGTTTGGATGAAATCCAAAGTCAAGTGGTTTGAAAATGGGTGGTGTAAACGTTTACCAATAAGGTGGTAAACGTTTACGCGAGAGCTTTCTTGAATTTGTACAAAAAGTCCTTCACAAGGGACCACTTTTTTGTACACAGGGGACCAAGATGTCAATTTTGAATTTTTTGGCAAACTTTGCATGGGTTTTGATTTTTTTGATTTTAGGTTGTGTTTTGGGGGTGGAGAGTTCATTTTGGGGACCCCAAATACCATTGAGGGAGGTGTTGTGTTCACACAAAGTGTTTGGATGAAATCCAAAGTCAAGTGGCTTGAAAATGGGTGGTGTAAACGTTTACCAATAGGTGGTAAACGTTTACGCGAGAGCTTTCTTGAATTTGTACAGAAAGTGGACCACTTTTTTGTACGCAGGGGACCAAGATGTCAATTTTTAATTTTTTGGCAAACTTTGCATGGGTTTTTGATTTTTTTTGTTTTAGGTTGTGTTTTTAGGGTGGAAAGTTCATTTTGGGGACCCCAAATACCATTGAGGGAGGTGTTGTGTTCACACAAAGTGTTTGGATGAAATCCAAAGTCAAGTGGCTTTAAAATGGGTGGTGTAAACGTTTACCAATAGGTGATAAACGTTTACGCGAGAGCTTTCTTGAAATTGTACAGAAAGTCCTTCACAAGGGACCACTTTTTTGTACACAGGGGACCAAGATGTCAATTTTGAATTTTTTGGCAAACTTCGCATGGGTTTTTGATTTTTTTGGTTTTAAGTTGTGTTTTGGGGGTGGAGAGTTCGTTTTGGGGACCCCAAATACCATTGAGGGAGGTGTTGTGTTCACACAAAGTGCTTGGATGAAATCCAAAGTAAAGTGG